>OY829478.1:10179918-12579918 GCA_963691745.1 Ditula angustiorana
GATAGGGATCGTCGTTCGAACCCTCCGTAAGAAGTCACATTGGAATTTGTTTGGGCTCCAAGAGATACTTTAGTGGAAATGTCGATACTTTATAGTCTGCACTATTCCGAGGTCGAGATAGAGATAAGGAATTTCTTTGGCTAGGTATTTGATATTTTTTGGTAAACTATTTCTTAGTGAATCTCCGTACTATGTATTATAGTAATGTAATTTGGGACCTCCAGTGATCTGTTTGAAGATAATTCCAGCTTTGTAGCTTCAATACATCTACATGCGGCTGACGGCAGTTTTGTGGTCATCATTTTTATTGTTTTGTTATGGTTTGATACTTAAATCTTATTTTAGTCATTTTGTTCGGAACGCGATCAATGATGGTTAAGGAACTACGTCATTGGTTAAAATATGTTTTATATTGTCCAATTATTATGTTTCATAAAAGAAAGCAAGAAAATTTAGTGTGAATAAAGCAGGAAACGGAATACTTCCTTCGTTACTTTGAAGTTGGTTGCAGCGGTATTCGAATATTTTGGCAAAAGCTTTGAAACACATATGTAGGGTGCGTGATTTGTGCAGAAAACCTGCATGCGGGTTCTCTTTACACTAGTCTTATGTAAGCATTGTATCTGTTGGGAGGACAAAAAGTAGAATTTGTGTCCGAAAACTAGTTTTAATGAAACACATCAAGTTTTAAGAGGAACCTTACGAAACCATAACACTGAATGAAATTTTAAAAATATGTATGCAGTAGTATTAAAGTTTAACTGCCTACTAATAAGCATACATCATTTGCAACTGGCTGGCAACCTTTCTTTGGTTCACAAAAAAAATACTGAGCAGTTAATTAGAAACGCAAACTACTATTATAACAACTTGTTGAATTTAATGCATTTTCTTATTCTAACATGTGACGCATCATAATAGAAAACTTTATAATTGCATTGCTGCTTTATCATACGGAACGGTGAATATTTTTTAACCTTACAAAAATACCAGTTGATCCACCCGTCCAGCAGTGAAGGTATGCTCGTAAAACACGAAAATGCATAAACATTTTTAAAACCTGTAACATTAGCATTGCGTCTGTACGAGTATTCTAGTGGCCGGTGATTTTTTTGTAAACCTTAGGGCCTGGCTATAAGAGCAGCTATCCCGCTGCGGGAAACCGCTCGTACACCGCTGCAGACACGATTCAATATGGACCAAGCTACGCAGCGCGGTTTCCCGTCGCGGTTCACGGACGGGAGAAAATCGTCAGTCCAACCGCAGCTGTAGCCCGAGCACGAATATTGGAGTCATGCGTTACGTTTTCGTATCGCCTTTACTATTCGATTACGTTTACTTTACTTTAACGCAAGCTGTCGGTAGCACGAATCTCTAAATCTGACTCACGTTAACGTATCGAGTACACGCTACGATAGTTAAATAAAGCTACGAATCTACTGGATAGGTACGTTCGGATACCTCACTGAGCGAAGTCAATTACTAAGAATCATTTTAAATAAGTTAGAAATACAGGAAACGGCTTGAATATTACAGAAATCTGTGTAATTTGTATATTTATTTATGATATTATACGAAAAATATATATACAGTAAGAAAATAATTAAATATGTTAATATAATAATCATTGGGACGAAAGAGTTGAAATTTTCGAACGTTGTATTTTGACACTTGTACTCTTGTACTCAAAATATAAATAAAGTTCGAACGGAATTTATTAGTTGTCGTTATTTAGATAGTAAATAAAAAGTAAAAGTGAATAATTTGTATTGGAAAATGAAACCAAGAAACATTTTCTCGCAGTTGGCCATAATGGCAGATTTCATGGAGAGGTAAGCTGTTAAATTAATTCTTACAACTATGATAGAACTACAATCAAGGACTAGCTCCTAATCTTCTAATTAATTAAATATTTGTTGATACATTAATACTTTACAATATAGAAATTGATGTAAGTAAGTAGTTCATCAGTCTCTCAGTAAACATTCATTGTAATTTGAGTTTTATGAACGATACTTTAATTAACTTCCATTCTCGTCTAGTAACAAACAATAAATATAATAAAATAATAGAATGTACCAGCTGCTTCACTTATTGCACAGATCGTAAAAGCCAACCCCAGGCATGGACAAATTTCTCAGAAATCATGTCATAGGCAGAAATACTAGCCAATCTTAAATGCCATTGACACCTTATAATATGACTAATGTGGGTTTTCGTTACCTTTACTCTGTAAATGTTAAAAACGTGATTAATTTGCGGGTGGTAGGACCTTGTGCAAGGTCCGTCCGGATCGCTACCACAATTTTGCTCGCTAATCCTGCCGCTAAGCAGCAGTGCTTGCACTGTTGTGTTCCGGCGTGGAGAGCAAGACAGCCGGTGTAATTACTGGCATAAGAGGTATTCCAACTTAGCCCTCTGGGTTGGCAACGCATCTGCACTCTCTTTGTTGTTGCAGGTGTCTATAGGTCGTGGTGATCACTTACCATCAGGTGGCCCACTTGCGTGTTTGCCTTTCTATGTTGTATAAAAAAAAATATATATAAATGAATAAACTTTATTTCAGGTCCTCACGTGATTCCTACGGAGATAATGCTGTCACCTACATACAAGTTCAAAATTGTGTACTTTGAAGTGTAAAATATGCCCGGAGCATAAAGTTCATGCTCAGTTAAATAGATGCGCACTCATTTTAGACGAAGAGGAAGAAAAGATTTTCTCTGTGAGGTGCGAAGACTGTGTAGCTTTACAGGGGGATGTAAACATGCCGTTGCATCACAGAAGTGAGGAACCTTCCTGCACTTTTGTTGAGTGAATGAAAAGACCTACAATAATTACCTATGTAAAGAATGGAAAGCCTACAGGAAAATACAATCCCCAAGTGCAGCTTCAAATGTTTTTATCACAAAAGAAAAACTTATTATTGTGTAGCTGACCCAGACTATCCCAAAAATAAAAAAGTGAATATAATAAATGTATCATTCAACCTTGCATATGTTGAAGATTTAGTTAACCATAAGTTATTAAACTTTTGGAAAACAAATATATACCCTTTATTATATCATTATATATTATTATTATATCAAAGTGTAGAGTGAGTGTGCTTATGTGTAAATGAGTGTTTATTTAAATAAAAAACCTATTTGAAATTACATACTAGTTTTATTTTATTAAGGCATAGCTATTATCGGATGACCTCATACAGGTGGAAGGAAGGCGCTGGTTGCATGCTGCTTCCAACCGGTCACTTTGGAAATCCATGGAGGAGGCCTATGTTCAACAGTGGACTTCTTGTGGCTGACATGACGATGATGATGATGACTGCTATTATCTCCAGTCTTTGTTTTTTTTATCATGTATGGTCGTTCTGAGCTGCTGCATGTCCGTTTTCTTCTGTCTTCTGGACATTCAAATTTACTTCGAGTACCTACATCCTGGTTTCAAGCGCACTTCTGATACTTTTCCCATAATATAGTATCATATTGATACTTGAGCGGTATAATTGAGCATATCATTTGGTAACTAAAAAAGAAACAAAAACCTAACTTCAAACAATATTTACAATAGTCAAATAAAATTCATCAGTTTTGTTATAATGATGTATTTCCTAAATTACATTTTGTTAAATACTTACATAGAAATGACCTTTACATAAATACATTCTTGAATATGTTGATAAACAATGTGCATCATTTTTCTTGCAAGTGTTTTTCCGTATTTCTTGTTTACTTGGGACAAATATAAATAATTTGTTTGGTGTTTAAATGCTTGTGCTTTCACACTGGGGCAGCATACAGTACTTGTAATACGAAGGATTAATAATTTTTAATCACAAAACATTTACAATCTCGATACACAAACAGAAGCCCGAGCAAGAATATTGGAGTCATACCTAAGTAACTTTTTAGTATCGCCTTTACTACTCGATAACCTAACGTTTACTTTACTTTTACGAAAGCTATCGGTAGCACGAATCTTAAAACCTCACTCACGTTAGCTCGATACGTAAACGCGACCACAGATTAGAGAGACATAGTAGTAAACGCGACGATAGTCAAATAAAGTCATGAATCTACGAGCTAGGTATGTTCAGAAACCTAACACTAATCATAGTAAGTTACTATGGATCATTTTAAATATGTTAGAAATACAGGAAACAGCATGAATATTACGGAAACCTATGTAATTTGTATATTTATTTATACAATAAAAGGAAATGTTGAAATATGGCAAGAAAATAATAAATATGTTAATATTTAATCATTGGGCCGAAAGAGTTTAAATTTTCGAACGTTGTATTTTGACACTTGTACTTAAATTATAAAGATCGAACTGTTCGATCGAAATGTATCAGTTTTCATAATTAAAATTAAAGTAAGGATGAAAAGTGAATAATTTGTGTTGGAAAATGAAATCAAGAAACAGTTTCTCGCAGTTGGCAGATTTTATGGAGAGGTAAGCGGTTAAATTCATTCTTACAACTTTGATAGAACTACACTCACGGACTAGGTCCTTATTAATTTAACATCCATTTTCATACTTTACAATATAGAAATTAATGTAGTTCCTTAGTCCCTCAGTAAACATTCATTGTGATTTGGCTTTATTTTCCTAGACTTTCTACCTACGGATATCCATATTGTGAATATTTGTTTAACACACGAAAATTTATCTAAATCCTCCAGGGGCTGCAGAGACGCCACTGGTGCACATCACCAACTGTAGCTAGCCGACAGGCTAGGCTGTGACGAGACAGGCGATATCCGAACTGAAGAAAACAAGCAAAAGGTAAGCACTATATGTATAGTAAATGCGCCCAACCTTTTTATAACGTACCACATATTAATGTCATTAAAATATACCTACTTAGTGCCTACTTACTGTACAGTTCGATTAAAGTTTGAATGTCTGCATAACTTGACAAGGTCCTGTTTGATTTACACTGTTTTTTGAGTAAATATCTGTCCAGATATACCAGGTTACCACCTTTGTAACGGACAGCAAGACCTAAGCCGACTGACTTAGGGATAACATTGATTGTACTTAGATTAAGTTGAAAATTAATAAATAAATCCTTAAATCCTAATTATATGAGGCCAATGAGGGCCATATACGAAGGAGGACCGCGGGACGATCCGAACCTTGTAAATTATTACCCGCGGTCCTCGGAAAACAGATCGCAGAGGCGATTTAGATGTAAAAAATTAGATTCTTATTGGAAAATGTACATAAAAATTAGCATAATCACGTTTTAGGAATAAGAATGAATGTAAAGAGGCGCAGCTTAAACAGCCAGAACGAAGAGCGTGGCTATTCCACTAAGAATGAACCCGGCTCGCCCTCTAGATCTTGCTAAATAAAGCAAAATATGCGAAAATGATAAAGAAAAGATCCAACAATTTAGTCGGAAACCCACCCCGAACCGACCAATGGGAGCGGCTACATTTTTGGATTTTAGGCCAATCAGAGGCCCCGACGGATCACACTTGACCGAAAACCGAACGAAAAAGTCGGCCTCTGATTGGCCGGGACGCTCGATCCGCGGCGCTACACCCGCTAGGCCAGCCCAGTAAAATGGGAATATAAACGGGCCAGGCCAGCAATCGAGGTCAGCGGTGTCAGAGCAGCGGATCCAGCGAACCAGCCTAGAACAAGAACCAGGAAAAGGAATCAATAAAAGAAGAACACCAAATACAGTCCATTGTTTTAATTCGAACGAGCCGAGCCGTCGAAGTCGACCTCCCTGTCCGACGCCCGTCCCGGACAGAGTCTTGGTCCTTCGAGCCGGATCATCCGGACGCCGCTGATCCGGATAAAGTGGACTACGTCATCATGGTCATCACACGTTCCCACGGCGACCGGGAGGAGGAGCAACGGCCTGCGAACCCGAACCAGCAAGTCACCGCCGCCGACCGAGCCGCCGCCGCCGAACGGACCGCGAACATAGCGCGCCCGAGCGCTGCCGAACCGAACCCCGCCCGGGTAACCCATGCCGGCATGGACCCAGAGGAGCGGGCTGACGATCAGTGGCAGAGGCAACTCGACCGTATCGTCAATCGCGATCTCGTCTCACCCGCAATCGCGCCGACGCGGGCGGTGACTAGAGCCGCGCCCCGCGAGATCGACCGCGGCACCGGCGCGCCGCGTCGCGACGTGTACTTCCCGCCGATTATGCGGGCAGACGGAGTGCCCCCCCCCGCCCTTTGGGCACGGCCTCGGCGAACCTACGGAGCACATCGACGCGATCACGCAGGAGGAACCGGCAACCGAGCGCTCTGATTGGGCCGCGCTTATGGAACAGGAGCGGCCAGTAAGAGCGTCCGTGGCCTTTGAAGTCGACGTGCGCACCATTCAGCCTGCAGTGTATGCTGACCAGAGAAGATCACCGGCCCTATCGAGGTGTTCGAACAACACCATCTTTAGGATCCGTCTCGCGGAACGAGAGGCGGAGGAGGAGCTGCTGAAAATCCAGAAACAAGAATTGGAGCTTTCAAAGGCGCTGGTGAAGAACAAGCTGGCCAGGCAGATTGAAACAATTGAAGCAGAAGGCTCTCAGGCTGGGAGCATTATTGCACCGCATCACAAGCTAGAGCAAGACAGACGCATCAGCGATTGGTTCCAGAAGTGCCCTGACGACGCCGCCGAGAACAGACGTCGCGGCGCTCAAGACAAACCGGAACCTCAAGCCGATGCGAAGCGGAAGGATGAACTCCCGCAAACTGAACGCAAGGGCAGGGCCCGTTCGCCGACGACGCCCACCCGCGACCGCAGCGCAACCGGATACCGCGGGATTGAAAAATTAGCGGAAACATTGGAACGAATGACGCGACTGCGGCCGCCGCCGAGGCAGGTGTACGAGCTACCAACGTTCAGCGGAGCTGCGGGTGAATGGCTACCGTTCCAGGCGGCTTACAAGGACTCTACGAAGGCCTACAACTTCTCACCTACGGAGAACGTAGCACGTCTACGAACTTGTCTACGAGGCGTCGCCCGAGAATCCGTCGCGGCCCTGTTGCACACTGCTGCGGATCCGGACCAGATTATGCGGACGCTGCGTCAGTGCTACGGACGACCTGAGGTCATCGTGGACAAGGCGCTGGATGATCTCAAGAAGCTGCCGCGCCTGGGAACATCGGCTGCTGAATTGAACGCGTTCGCAGTCAAGCTACAGAACATAGTCTGCGTGCTTTCTACGGTGGATCATCGGGGATATCTGTACAACCCGTTGCTGGCCCGAGAAGCACTGGACAAGATGAGCCCGCATCTACGCTCTCGTTTCTGCGACTACGCATCGGAACAAACCGCCGCTGTCGAACCAGAGATCTGCGTGCTCTCGAAATTCATGATGCGCGAGGCGGATCGAGCCCTGCGCTACACTTTCGCTTCAGGCGGAGCGGCGATGACGTCATTGGGAACCCCGTCGCCGGTCAAGAGGGAAAGCCTGAAGCCCCGAGCCCCCACGAAATGGGGAACGCCGCGGCCTGTCTACGCCGCCGCTACGAACGCCGAACACAAAGGACAATGCCTATGCTGCGGGGGCGACCATGACGTCCCTAAGTGTGGGAGAATGCGCCAAATGAACGTGGACCGACGCTGGGAGTGGGCCAAACAGAACAGGGTCTGCTTCAAGTGCATGAACAAGCAGCACCGGCGCGAGAACTGCCGCGCCCGACTGTGCGGGATCGACGATTGCCGCCACCCGCATCACCCGCTGCTGCACGCGAACCGTGCGGCTACAACGCTGCAGTCCCACCCGGGGCGGGAACCGCCTCAAGGGACGGCGCCGATCCAAGCGCCGCGCCCAGCTACGCCGCCCTCACCTGAACCCGCGCCAGCCGCGGAAAAGGAGTACGTCACTACTGCTCGAACCAGCAAGACCAGTGACCGAGTATGGCTGAAGATGTGCCCAATAAGGGTGAAGGGACCGAACGGTCACGTGGATACCTACGCGTTACTGGACGATGGATCTACGGTGACGATGATCGACGAGGACCTCGCCCGGACGATTGGAGCCGTGGGCCCCAACGCGCCTATGCAAGTCCGCGGAATCAGCGCCGTCAAGGAGCAACCGAACAGTCGGCGCGTGAACATAGTCGTCCAAGGACAAGGCGGAGCCCATACAATCGCCGCTCGAACAGTCGAGGATCTCCGGCTGCACACTCAACAGCTGGGGCAAAGCGTTACGAAGTATAAGCACCTGCGCGACCTGAAGGAGGCGTGCTACGACGCTGCTACGCCGCGACTGCTGATCGGGACGGACAACTGGCCACTTATGCTCGCCCAGGAAGCGAAAACGGGCAAGCGGTCAGAACCGGCGGCAGTCAAAACCGAACTAGGCTGGGTGATCTTCGGGACAGTACCCAGAGCCTTGACACGGAACGATCAAGACGAGGTCACGCATTATGCATACAACGTGCGTGACGACGACATCGAGAAGCTGGTGAAACGACACTTCGAGATCGACGCGCTGGGGGTATCGCTGGCTACGAAGCAACGGCCGGCGGACGAACGAGCCCAGCGGATCTTCAACGACACCGTCGAGTTCCGCGGAGACCACTACGAGGTGGGGCTGCCGTGGAGGAGCGACGCCGCCGTAGTACCTGCGAGCTACGCGACGGCGCTACAACGCCTACGAGGCGTAGAACGAAAAATGAAGGATGCCGTCTACGCCCGCGAGTATGGGGCGCAGGTAGAAAACCTGATTGATAAGGGTTACGCTGAACCGATCCAGGGCGAAGAAGTATCGAACCCGCGAGCCTGGGTCTTGCCGCATTTTGCTGTGAGGAACATCAATAAGCCGGGCAAGATTCGGCTTGTGTTTGACGCCGCCAGCAAGAGCCAGGGAAAATGCCTGAACGATTTTCTCTTGGAGGGCCCGGACTTACTTCAGTCGCTTCCGGGCATCCTCTACCGCTTCCGGGAGGGCCAGTATGCAGTGACGGCGGATATCCAGGAGATGTTCCTGAGAATCAGAATACGGCCCGCCGATCGACCCTCACAAATGTTCCTGTGGAGGAAGCCGGAGGAGGCGGGGCCACCGAGACTCTACAAAATGAACTCGATGATCTTCGGAGCGTCAAGTTCGCCTTTCCTGGCCCACAGCGTGCGGAACCACAACGCGCACCGCAATGCGAACGAGTATCCGGAGGCGCTTGATCCCATCACGAAGAACCACTACATGGACGATTACGTGGACAGCTACGCGACCGAAGAGGAGACCGTTCGAGTAGCTACGGCGGTAGCGACAGTGCACCGAAGAGCTGGCTTCCATCTACGAAGCTGGGCAACCAACAGCGAGCGCCTCAAGGAACGTATTGAGCCGGCGCTACGCGTGGACGGATCCGCGCCGCTGGGCCCAGACGACGGACCGAAGATACTGGGCTTGATGTGGAGCCCAGAGATGGACGCACTCGGCTTCAACACAGCCATGAACCGGGTGCCGCGAGAAGTACGCGAGAGACTGCGCGCACCAACGAAAAGGGAGGCACTCAGCGCCGTGATGTCCATATACGACCCGCTAGGATTGCTATCACCATACACGATCACAGCGAAGATAATCCTACAGAATACGTGGCGAAAACAAGTACGCTGGGATGCACCGCTAGACGAAGAGGACGGCGTGGAATTCGAGAAATGGACACAGGGTCTACGCGCCGTAGCGGCTCTACGCCTGCCCCGGAGCTACGATACGGGGGGAGCGGCTCGCAGTCTACACATATTCGTAGACGGCAGCTCCAGCGCATACGCCGTAGCAGCCTACCTACGCTCTACGCACTCGGACGGAGCGGTGTCCACAGCGCTCGTGGCCGGGAAGGCAAGGGTTGCACCTCTCAAGACGCAGAGCATTCCGCGACTGGAGTTACAAGCTGCCGTCATCGGAGCCCGGATGGCGGACAGCATCAAGAAGGAACACAGAATAAACATCGGGGAAACCGTGTTTTGGACCGACGCCAGGACCGTCCTCCACTGGATAAGGAACGATGCGAGACGATACACGCCTTTCGTAGCGCATAGGCTGGGCGAAATCAGCGAACTGACGGAACCGCACCAGTGGAGATGGGTGCCGACGAAAGAGAATCCCGCCGACGACGCTACGCGCGCCGACGGAGCCAGGAGAGTGAACGAGGCAGACAGATGGTTCACCGGGCCGGCCTTCCTACAATTAGGCGAGGAGCAGTGGCCGCAGGAGCCGCCCGGTGAAGAACCGGAGGAGATGGAAACGTGCGGGCATGTGAAGAGTGCTGAAGAGAGGGATGGCTTCGCGCACCTTCCAAAGATGGAGCGATTTTCCAGTTACGAACGGCTCATCCGGACGACCGCACGGGTGCTACAATTCATCAACAAATGTCGAAAGATCCCGACGGAACTTACATTGGAACTTATACGGCGGGCGGAACATCTATGGCAAGTTAAGTGTCAGGCTGATGACTTTGCCGAAGAGCTAAAGTTACTCCGGAACGGGGGAAGGCTGACGAAAAAGAGCAGCCTTTTCAGCCTGGACCCGGAGATCGAGGACGGACTCCTGAAAATGCGGGGACGCATCAGTGCCGCACCCGTGCGCGGGTTGATAAAAAAACCGGCGATTTTGAACGGGAGGCATCCATTTGTGCGCTTGATCATCGCGAAGGCGCACCATGACGCCGCCCACGCATCAAATGAACGCGTGGTGAACGATCTACGACAACGATTTTGGATATTGCATCTACGACCGACGGTGCGTGCGGTGGCGCGCGCCTGCCCGACGTGTATCCTGCGACGTGCGAGCCCGCGACCGCCGGCCATGGGCGACCTCCCGCTGGCCCGCATCGAACCCCACTGCAGAGCATTCACTAATTGCGGCGTGGATTACTTCGGGCCGCTAACGGTGACCATCGGGCGGCGGCACGAGAAGCGCTGGGTCGCGCTTTTCACGTGCCTGACGACACGCGCCGTCCATCTGGAGCTGGCTGCCAGTCTGACGACGGACTCTGCCATAATGGCCCTACGTCGGATGGCAGCACGCCGCGGTTGGCCGCGGCTGATATATAGCGATAACGGAACAAACTTCCGTGGAGCCGACGCCGAGCTACGAGCCGCCTACGCGGAGTGGCTACCCGCGCTACGCGACTACGCGCTGCAACACCGCACGGAGTGGCGGTTCATTCCGCCCGGAGCGCCGAACCAAGGAGGGGCGTGGGAGCGCTTGGTGCGATCAGTAAAGACAGCGCTGGCCGCCACGCTATTCACCAAGTCGCCCAAGGAGGAGGTGCTGCACACCCTGCTGGCGGAGGCGGAGCAGACGGTGAACTCCCGGCCACTGACTCATGTATCGGTGGATCCGCGCGACGACGAGGCGCTAACCCCGAATCATTTTTTGCTCGGAGGTCCCTCAGGAGCCCCCCTCACCGGCCCCTGCGACGAGGCCGACCGACGGACGTGGCGCGCCAGCCAGGCGCTGGCGGATAGTTTTTGGGCCCGCTGGATACGAGAGTACCTCCCGACGCTCGCGCCCCGTCAATCGCCGAGCGGGGGCGAACGACCCATTGAAGTCGGCGACTTGGTGGTGGTTGTCGACGCAACGCTGCCTCGAAATGTGTGGCCGCGAGGGATCGTGGAGGCGACCTACCCGGGACCGGATGGCGGCGTGCGGAGCGCAGATGTCAGAACGAAAGGAGGAGTTTTCCGGCGCCCGACGACCAGGCTTGCTGTCCTACGAGGCAAGGAAGAGGCCTCCCCTGCGGATGTCGGCCGGGGGGAGAGTGTAACGGACAGCAAGACCTAAGCCGACTGACTTAGGGATAACATTGATTGTACTTAGATTAAGTTGAAAATTAATAAATAAATCCTTAAATCCTAATTATATGAGGCCAATGAGGGCCATATACGAAGGAGGACCGCGGGACGATCCGAACCTTGTAAATTATTACCCGCGGTCCTCGGAAAACAGATCGCAGAGGCGATTTAGATGTAAAAAATTAGATTCTTATTGGAAAATGTACATAAAAATTAGCATAATCACGTTTTAGGAATAAGAATGAATGTAAAGAGGCGCAGCTTAAACAGCCAGAACGAAGAGCGTGGCTATTCCACTAAGAATGAACCCGGCTCGCCCTCTAGATCTTGCTAAATAAAGCAAAATATGCGAAAATGATAAAGAAAAGATCCAACAATTTAGTCGGAAACCCACCCCGAACCGACCAATGGGAGCGGCTACATTTTTGGATTTTAGGCCAATCAGAGGCCCCGACGGATCACACTTGACCGAAAACCGAACGAAAAAGTCGGCCTCTGATTGGCCGGGACGCTCGATCCGCGGCGCTACACCCGCTAGGCCAGCCCAGTAAAATGGGAATATAAACGGGCCAGGCCAGCAATCGAGGTCAGCGGTGTCAGAGCAGCGGATCCAGCGAACCAGCCTAGAACAAGAACCAGGAAAAGGAATCAATAAAAGAAGAACACCAAATACAGTCCATTGTTTTAATTCGAACGAGCCGAGCCGTCGAAGTCGACCTCCCTGTCCGACGCCCGTCCCGGACAACCTTTTTAAGGATCTTATGCCTTAGTTTAATATGACAAAACGAATTGTAAAACCAGCCTTTTTATACTTTTCACTGTATTATTTAGTGATTTGACTGGTCAAATGTAAAAAGCTTGACAGGCGGAACACCATCTAACTTGCCTGAAGACTCCTCCATAAAGCCTAATTATGCCCGGCTTTATCAGGATGCCTAGTACCATTAAATGTACTTGTTTGAATGTTCAATATAAATGTTTGTACCAGTGACATGGATGTTATATGTATTTAAGTATGTATCCACACCATATTTTTGTGTTGTTTGTGTTAACTTTGACATATTGGTTAGTACACTCACAGAAGCACAGATTAGTTCAATTTGTGTACATCGTCCCAAGATATTTATTTATTACCAGAGATTACCCCCTACATACAAACAAACTAACAAACAAAAAACACACAAAGTTTACCTCTTTATTATATTAGTGTAGATTGAGAATAATTATTGTGCATTTTACAAGTCTTTCGCTAAATCTCAATTTTGCTGCAGGGTGTCAGATTTTTGGGGTAAAATGTAGCTTATATTCATCCTAAAAGAAGGACAAGTTATCTCCATCATGCATTATGGCTAACGGATTTGGATTCTTGGTCACTTAGAACCCTGTCACATTGAGTTATTGTTGTGAGATGGCATTTTGTACTGCTGCAGCGCACACAGACAATAAGTACTCATCTAATTTGTTACCTTTCGTTTTTTTTCTTCTCAATTGTTTGTAAATTTGATTGTGTGTGCTTGCAGTAACAAATAAACGTTTCATCTGTCTACCTATCTGAAGAGTCAAAATGAAATTTATTGTGAAAAGAATCTCCGTAGTCAGAAATCAATTTAGTTGACTGTACCTATAATGGAAAAAACATGGTTATAATTAATTTTTAATCATATTTTAATTACTTGCCATTGTTATATACAGATTGAAGAATGCCACCAGCTATGTCTGAAGACAACGACACACAGCCACAAGAAATGGAGAAGCAAGACATCACTTGGTAAGCATTTTTAAAGTTGGATCGAGTGGCTTAGGTATGAAATTAAAATTTGTAGTCTTTACGTTTCTATATCCTAAGCACAAAACCACATTTCTGTCACCCTGCTGTCTGTCTGTGACTCACGCACGGGTCACTAGCTTGTGAACGGAATTTTGTATATTTTGTTTAAAATTTCTACTCAAAGCTGAATACTGATTTACAAATTAAATTTTATGCAGGGCATACTATGAAATATTATTATTTTATGTTACCCTAGCATTTACGGTCAGTCTCAGAAGTAGCTGAACATTTTAGTACCTTGTCGCTGTCAGTGATGTGACAAATTCGAGCAACTCTCATTTCATACGTTACCCCGACAAGGTTCTTAAGTGTTTAGCTACTTCTGAGGCTGACAGTAATAGGGTGATCATTATCATTTTTAAAATTTGAAAGGTTTAATGAAATAACTAGCGGCTCGGCTCGGCTTTGCACGGGTACAATTTGGATTCAAAATCCGTCGCGTGGTCTAGAAGGAGTAAGCGGCCGCAAATATGAGAACAGACATTTTATACTATGTAAAGATAATAAATTATTTCTATAAATTTTAGATGCAGATACATGGAACACTTCTGACTGCAGCCGCCGGACCGTGCAGACCGCCGCCGGGCCGAGCAGCCCGCTGTCGGACCGAGCAGCCCGGCTATGAGGCAGTGCCGGATTAAGCCAGCGCGGGGCCTGTAGCAAATTCTGTCAAGAGGCCCTTAGTTTGCTTTAGGTTCTCAAGTTTAGGGTATTAAATAATTTTTTATTGCGGTCAGACAGGCGTAGGAGCGCGGCGCCCGTAGCATTAGCTACTCTTGCTATGTGGCTAATCCGGCACTGTGAGAAGGAGACTGACTGCAGAAGAACAATTTTTAAGACCTGAGAAGAATGCGAGGAGTCTCAGAGAGGGATTAAATGTTCGTCGTGCTGGAAAGAGCGAGGATTCGGCAGAGAGACATGGAGCTCCAGCTTTGAGTTCGATCGATGGCTTGAATTAATGAAAGAGGCGATGTATGTTATTACGAGTTTCTTAGATGTGAATAATTGAGATTATGAATGAACGCAAAATGTAAGTCTGTATGTGAGATGAGCGCTCAGGTTAGATCGCGAGTAGATTAGAAATAGCATGACTAGTAAAGAAGAAAAATTGTATTTTTAGTTATTGTCTACTATCACTATTGGGTGAAATATCGCCCCATGCAAACACTATACAAAATTATATATGTAGTTATTTTAAATAAAAAAAACAACGAATAAATATAAAATAACAAAGCCTTTATTTATTTACCAACATAGGTGCTCCTTTTAACTTACCTACCCCTTACTTCTAAACCACATAACGGATTTTGATATGGTTATCACTCTCATTTAGAGCTTTTTTAAGGAAGGTTTTTAAGTAATAAATAAGATTAACCTTATCCATACAAGTTTGCCAACCTCTCTTAACTACATAACGTAACTTATGTTTCGTCTCTTTCATTCGAGGGCAATTGTGTAGACAACACACGTTTATGAATCAGGGGGTTAGTTTTTGTAGTGGTAGAGGCGCACTGTGAAGCCAGTATATATTTGCAGTACGAATGAACGGGTTCGACCAGGGTAGTACCACACTCGCAGTACATCAGCGTGATGTAGTAGCTTGCTACTGCGTTTCGTACAGTGGGTGATCGATCCGGAGGCCTAAGGGCTTACAATACATTAGTGGTTCTCTTGTGTCCCGCATTGCCTACCTAATAAATAAATAATATTGCATAAAACAAAAAATAAAACTGAAATCACAATCTTTTAATAAATTAATAATTAAGCAATTATTTTACAATTAAGATAGTGCCTATTAGTAAGTAAAATAAATTAACTACATGGAGTCCTTACAATTTTTACATATTCAATGAGTGAAAGTGTTTTCTACAATAGTAAGCAGGAGTTAATGTTTAACACCTTTATTTGGAAGTGTGATTCATCTATACAGACACAAACACCCGATATTCCATATTTTGCGTAAAATATGATAAGATAATATTGATATTAAGACAAGCAATAAGTAGTACCAATAATAATGGTAGAATAAGCTAAGAAAATTTAATCTATAATATATAAGTTAAAGTTAAATGAAATCTTCAGCAGTGTACTCAATGGTACTTAGTAATTTAGATGAGAAATATATTTTTTAGGAAAAAAAGTGCGCTCGAGATGGGCAACTGTTGATGCTTTTACCACAAAAGATAATATTTGTACTGAACACAGTTTACAAATAATTAATCTTAAGAGGAGTGTGAACCCAGCGCTGTCCATACAAACTGCGATAACGTTTTCCACCCTCTTAACCTTAACCTATAGCCATGATTTTTTTGTATGTTATTATTATGCCCTAGAACTAGGTTCGTATGTTTTGATTTTTTAAATATTCTTAATAGTTTCAAAAATATTAACGCATTTGTGTTTTGTATAAAACACCAAACCAAATATTGCAATATTTTCAGCACCAATGCAAATAAACCTAGTTCTAAGGCATTATGACAACATACCAAAAACCATTGCCATAGGTTAGGGTTTAGACGGTGGGAACCATTATCACTGTTTGTATGGGGAGCGCTTTTTTGGCTTGGGTTCACACTCCTCCTAAGACAACTTGGAACACTTTTCCTTGCCTAATCAAATCCCTTTCTGCCCTTGTATTAGGGAACTTTATGAAAGTTTCAGCAATGGGTGAGCTGCAGAGAACATCCATCACTTCTCTAACATTTGCTGACACTAGTAACGCTAATGTGATTGTTAGTCTTTAAGGTATTTATCTATGGGCCTATGCAGCTTGAAATATTCTATTCTATTCTATTATATGCCTGCCCACATTGTTCTGGTATGAGCTAGTAGCCAAGAACGACAAGGAACATAAAACCCAATATAAAGACAAATAACATAAAATAATTTGTTTCAATATTCATACCTTATTCAAATTGAAAACTAGGTACCGACCTATTAAATAAAATACCTTGAGAATTCTATTACTCGACTTTAAACTTGTTTCGTTGCGGAGTTCTTCGCACAGGAACGCAAATGCCTCTTTATTTGCATCTGACAAAATGCAATTTCACTGGCATCTGATATATCCAGAGGATGTGTTGTTTTTCTCATCGTAACTCGTTGACTCATTCCCCTTTAAAGAAAGATACCTATTTATAAATGTAATTTAATTATTTTACTTTCAAAAAAATAAAAAGTAGAAGTAATGTTCTTAGATTAGTTACCTCGTTTCTCGTTCTTCATTTCTGGATTATTTGATTAAACCCAGGTAAAATAATAGCGCAAGGCACTAGTATGCGAATTTTTACGCAATCTTATGATTTTTTCCGGTGATATTTTGAAAGAATAACACCAAAAACTAACCGCAACTTGTTCTCGCAAATTGTGTCACCATCAAAAGTACAGTGAGAAAGTTTGCGTGTTTCTCGATAGCCAGCCTTCGTAAGTTTACTTTACCTTACGTCAAAAAAATATTCGTGCTACCACTTTTTGACAAATACTTTACGCAAACTTCACGTTTACTACTCGATGACGATACGAAAGTGAATGTCAAAGTTAGTGCTATCAAATTTTAGTTCCAAAAACGCCCATGGGGGCGCTGCTCCAAACCTCATACAAATCTTCTCGATGGCGATACGTTAACGTAACTACTCGATAGAAGGAAAAAATATTCGTGCTACCACTTCCATACATTCTGTGACGAATACTTCACGCAAACTTCACGTTTACTATTCGATGACGATACGAAAGTGAACTTCAAAGTTCGTGCTACCAAATTTTAGTTCTAATTACGCCCACGGGGGCGCTGCTCCAATCTTCATACAAATCTTCTCGATGGCGATACGATAACGTAACTACTCGATAGAAGGAAAATATTCGTGCTCGAGCTACTGATAACCACGCATCAAGTTTACCGCCATCACAGGATACCGCTGTCGTGTAGTTATACGAAAGCGATTCCAGTGATTGCGTGATTCTGTGCGAGAGTTTGCTGGTGCGAAGGCGGTGGCTATGCACAAGTCGTGCATAACTCATGACATTTTAAAGAATGAACAATAAACAGCGGTAAACAGCAATTCGTGTAGCTTGAAGGTTTACGACGGCTTTCTCGAGCGGATTCCCATGGCGGGAGGGTCGCCATGTTGCCTGGCCCTTACTTATTGCCGTGTCCGCTTGTCACCTGCCCTATAAGTGATGTACTTCTTCAAATAAGATAATTACCTTGAGAATTCAAAATATAAATCAGAGAATAGATGATGTAATCAAGGGACTATAACAAAAATCCGTAGTCATTTATTTACTTTAACATTTTTTAAAATCATTATGTTTAGTTTCTTGAGAAGAGGGCGTGTTACTGGTGCAGTGTAAAAGCGTCCCGGGCCTGCGTTACTGACAATCTGAAACAGCTTAGGTACTTATAGCAAGTAGCAGCTGGAAAAGAAGTGATGAGAATCAAGTAATATGGCGCAACTTTTGGAGGCTTCTGGATTATTTACCAAGTTCAGACTAATAGACGAATGGATTCATTCACGAATTAATGAAGCGATTAATGTATGCATGTCCATATCACGTCTCAAAGGACGTACTATCTGTTCATTTGAAATATTAATCGAAGGGCACATTGAAGCCTGATAGAGGTGTGTGTTAGGCTTCAGTGGGCACTGAATCATTCAGTAAATCAAAATCGGTTCAGGTTCATAGTCATGGTGGGATAAATCACCTACTAAAGTGAATACATTAATTAATTATTTCCTACCAATTAGCCTATAAGCTGTACAGAAATGTTGTACAATTTGTAAATGTGATTTTATTTTTCTTGTAAATTGTTTCTTTATTTATTACGTGCAATAAAGAGTTTTACATTCATACATTACATAAGCTAAAGACTTGAAATGTTAAACATAGCTCAGAACTGAAAGACAATAATCAATATAAAGGTTTCACTACCCCGTGCTCCAACTATTTTTTCTGGCGCCATACAGATTTAGAACAAAAAACTTGGGACACGTGCAACTGAAAGAATACGTGCAATTATAATGAGAAGTGTAGAGAATAGCCGTCGTTAAGAATTTTTTTCTACATTCATCATGCACCCCACGTCTGTCTCTATACAACTGTATGGAGCTATGAGAAATTATTGTAGACTTTTTCATCATTTCAGCCTGCACACATCCACTGCTGAACATAGGCCTTTACAAGAGAGCGCCACCAAACACGGTCGTCCGTTTTTTCCATCCAGCCGCTACCGGCCACCCTGTTCGGCCACAGTTTTTAATTATTTTTAAAAATGTTGCGTATTAAATACGTTTTAATAATTTTGAAGTATCACTTACTTTTCTGTAAATTACTATTTCGTTTCTATATGCTATTAACAATTTTAGGTCATGTCCCAGGCGTCTTAACATAAAGAAGACCAGGAGTGTGATTTTTTAAACTCACCGGGTGACTAAAGCTCGCCAAAATGGCCGTTTTTCATAGAAATGCGGCCATTTTGGTGAGCTCTAGTCACCTGGTGAGATTCAAAAATTGAACCTCTGCTCTGTTGACGCTAGTGGTCACGACTCTTTTTGTCGTTTTCAATAAGTTTTTCTCTACTCCGATACATCACTGCACTGTTAGGCAAATGACAAACAGCGAAAATAGAAAAAATGTACACGGAAGAAATCGGGTCATATTGCGGTTTTCTCTTTACTATGATTTTTTCCTTATCAAGCTAGCCTAAGTCCTTATTCCCGAAGTCTTTTGGAAATAAAACGTGATCCAATCGCAAGCGGCTCAAAATAAAATATTCTAGATTAGTCACGGGCGAGTTTATTACAAATTGGAATTGGCTCGTGTGTCCCTTGAGAGCCGATGCGGCTCTTCATCTCTGCATCAGTTATGATGAGTTATGTAACTGTGCTAGGTATTGGGACGTATTTACTTCTGATAATGAAGAAAACTAAGGGAAAATAAGAGAATAGAATTATGCTTTGTTCCCTAATTCGTGCTTGAATTATATAGTTCACTTAAAATACTTGAATCTATTCAAAAAATATTTGGTTGGATTTACAAGATTTTGGTCAGCTGATTTTGTTCCTCACACGGATTAATTTTACCAAATGAAGTGTTGTACTTGTACCAAATTAACTTGGTAGATCTTACAAAAAAATAAGTAAAATTCACAAATTTTTTTTTGTTTGATTATGTGAACTGTAGAGAGAATTAATTTAATTTGCCATAAGGCTGGTTAAGGAAAATTATTCGACAGTCTCAATCATATATTCTGAACAAAAAATATATATTAACAAAAACAGGGCACGACCGGGATTTGAACCCGGGACCTCTCACACCCAAAGCGAGAATCATACCGCTAGACCATCATGCCGCGTGTTTAAAACGGGTGAAAATTAAGGTTTTATAAATATATTCGACAATACAAAACAGTTGTTTCAATAGTCTACATAATAAAATAATTAGTAAGCGTAGTATGATCATACGTACAAAGGTAAATATTTGGGCGTTTTAACCGTCGGCTCGTACGGCTGTCGGATTGCCGACATGTCAAATGTGGAAATTAATTGCCATCACTTTCTTCAAACTTATGGCTACAATAATTGTACTGTAGCCATAATTTTGAAGAAAGTGATGGCAATTAATTTCCACATTTGACATACGCCGAAGCTTGACCGGCAGCAGTCTCTGCTTTGACTATACAAATAGATAAAACACCCACCATCCCTTCAAAATTCTATCAACAAATTGTTGCTGACAATGACGGCGGTTAGAACGCCCAATATTCGCCCAGATGTCGTATTTGTTTGCTCAGTTGTCTGATTTAAATAAGTTTGACTGTCTCGACTTTTTATGGCTCAGTTATCACACGGCATGATGGTCTAGCGGTATGATTCTCGCTTTGGGTGTGAGAGGTCCCGGGTTCAAATCCCGGTCGTGCCCTGTTTTTGTTATTATAAATAACTTGTACAGATATATGATTGTGATTGTAGAATAATAAGTAATACTCACGCGGCATGATGGTCTAGCGGTATGATTCTCGCTTTGGGTGTGAGAGGTCCCGGGTTCAAATCCCGGTCGTGCCCTGTTTTTATTATTATGAATTATTTGTACGGACATATGATTGCGAAAGTAGAATAATAAGTAATATGCAGGAGGCATGATGGTCTAGCGGTATGATTCTCGCTTTGGGTGTGAGAGGTCCCGGGTTCAAATCCCGGTCGTGCCCTGTTTTTCTTGCTTAAATACGTCACGTACCTACGTTACGTCATTTTTATGGGGTACTGGAATTAGCTCAGCTTTCAAAAACTAAAATTTATGTGTTTTTTGTAATTTATTCTATTGTTCATATTAATGAAGATATTACGGTTTGAAAATGACGGTTAAGTACCTTGAACCAAAATCGTTCGTCGAAAATTGAGAACAAAGTGATGTCACTATGGTATATTTGATACTAAGTTTGTATCTGATCTGAGTTTGTGACTGATCTTACAGATTTTTAGCTAGATGCGTTTTAAATCATAAGTTCGGTAACAAAACGTTTCTTATGTGCGAATGCTATCAAAAAATATTTGTTAAATGTAAAAGTCGATTCTTTTATCTTTCGTTTTAATTCGCCATAAACCTAGCGACTAGTTTTTCTTTCCTTTTTCACTTCTGTCAAAATTCGTTTTGAAATCTTCACATACTATCATAAAAATGTTTTTTTCGCAGAGTCATTTCTTGCGCATGTTCCCTGTTATTAATAGAATTTAGATTCCAATCGTACAGAAATTAGATAACATTACGTGGACATGATTTTTAAAATGAGTGACAAGACATAACCCTCCCTTCTGGATTCAGTTGGATAAAAAATCATAAGCACGAACAAATTGGTCCTCCATTTTAGGTATTGTTTTCTAACATGCATCGTCCACTGCTAACGACCGACTCTGAGGGCTTATACTTTATTCAGTGTCTTCCTGAAAACAATATTAACTTTTATGTTTGCTTTTATATCCAAGCTGCTCATTCAAAGATTTGTCAGGGGACACCGTACCGGAATTGCCTTGATTACAACGGACCTTCCGTTTTATGGAACATGCAAGCGGCTCGTCCAAACATTGTTCCATTGTTGGAACTCCGCGCCATGGGATTTACGTATACTCCATCCCTCTGCAAACCCATCTGAACCGCTTAGCTGATGTAAATTGACCCAATATTTGTCGCAAACATACGGTCCTTTGATGAAAGTTGTAGACAATCTTCTAAACAATCTCGCATCTGCATTCAAATACCTTTTCGGGTGTTTTACGGCAGTCCGCGCGGCTCTGTGAGAACCGGGTAGTTTGTACTTACTCCCTTTCAAATGCAAATACTTTGGCAAGTTTTCTTTGGGCTTCTTTGTGAATAGAAATAAGTTTTTGTAGCGTTGCCACTTCATAAGAATCAGTGACAAAAGTGTGCAGCAGCTTTCGATTCTAAGAGCATAGCTCTTGTGGACGGAAATTAAAATAAGCACATGAATATGTTACTTCTACGAGCTTGAGCTAGTAAACGTTGGGCACAGTTTTATTAATATCGAGCTGAGCTTGTCAGCTACGTGCGTTGTATGGCGATTGTTATAAACTTAATTACCGTCGGAAACTAAAACAGCAAACCTCAATTTGCTACTCAATTAGTTTGTAAAGTTCAAGTGTCGCCAACGTGTTTCATGGCTTCAACTTTTGGTTATTATCATTACCATAACAAGGATGGCGTGTTGGTAATAAAATTACAAATATGGGCATCGGAGGTCATTACGTATTCGGACGCACGTCCGGCCATGGCCGCGTCCGGGCGTCGCTGGAATTACCCCTATTGTTGGCGACCACTGGAATTTCTATAGCCAGTATATTTACATGTCGATCTTGCTGTGCGCGAATTATTTTGAAATATAATTCGTTCTCAAAGGCAATTTTTCTTAATTCTTATGTAGGTAAAAAGTCTAACAATGCAGCGTACTCTGTTCTCTAGTTTAGACTATACGTTTGTGTATTAACTAGCCCTAAGTATAATGTTTTGTTTTATTATTCACATACTTAATTGACACTTTTAGTTTCCTGTTTGTGTTTTATATTATCATGATTTTGTTAAATCTCAAAATTTGTACTAACATAGGTAACTTCTTCGTAGTACTAACAAACATTCATAATGCAAGCTTTTCTTGTTGAAGCCAACAAATTAAATCGAATTGTTAGCCGATTTATGTACATACGTGAACAGAATTTCAATTTAATTCAACACCGGGCAACTTCCCATCTGACCATCTCGTCAAATTTAACCTTTAAGAGCACGAAACAGGTGAAGCTAATTAAAAGTGTATAAAAGCTTGTAAAAGCCAGCAAAATATAAAATAAGTGTCTGCTTTTACTTCGGCTGCGTTCGAGATGAAATTGAAACTGCGGACGATCGAAATGGAATGTACAATATCACAAAAACCCCTAGCAATAATTCATTCATCATCACTCGCTGGAGTTTCTAACCTTTTTCAATTAAAATGTAATTTGCAGGGGAATTTTTGCCCATTCCGATGTATGTTTGTAATTAAACGTCGATTAGAGCCCGTATTATGAATTCTGCATTTTACGGAATCGGCGCAATGATAATACAAAAATAATAATTTTAATTAATAAAATTAAAATAATTTATGCCTTGATGTCAGGGGTTAGAGAAATAATAACATTTAAAAACATTTCTGTTGGAGTTGTGGTTGTGTGAAAAATTTAGTTCAAATGATTACAGGGTCAATGAATGAACTAGGATCTTGTGTGTCAACCTAGTACAGTTATGTATGTATATATATAACTATGCTAGTATGAAACTAGAACTTATTAAGTTCGATTTAAAACTACGGCCCTAAGTGAGTTGACTTACCTGCTTCGAAGCGACGTCAACCAGAGATGTCAACATACGAAATGGAGCAATAAATTTACCGGCTAACCGAGATTGAAACAACCAAAGTTTAACATAATGGCAATAAGTGTACCTAACACGCAAAATTATGAAATGTCCAAAGTTATCAAACAGTAATTCAGTCAACATACATCAGAAAATACCCACCAACAGAATAAAAACCGTATGAGGGTGCATGAAAACCAACGAACAAACAGACAAACAACAACAAAGTAACAAAAGCAGTAAACTCAAACAATAATACATACGCACGGCTACTTGTAGAGTGACTTTAAAAAAATTGGCTTAAAATTGGACTTGATTTAAGCCACAAACGGCTGGGTCGCAATGAATAAATATGTAAAATCCAGAGCGGTATTCCCAAAACATAATGAAAATAAATTTGTCCGCAAAGGATTTCCTAAGTACGGTCGCACTCGCCTCTTGTCTCAGTCCAGATAGGTCCCTTGCTTCAAACAAATTTCTCCGGAAACGCACTCAGGTGAAACATGGCAGCCATTACGCGAATGAAATCTCTCGAATTAGGCCGATCGACTGGCCTGCGAGACGAATTATCCAAAGTCGATTCTTTACGTTCCGAATTCCCAACACTAGAATTAAGCGAAAGAATTGCGGAAACATTCCCGAACTAAGACTGATGTAATTTGTACGCCCCGACTTAACTTCTGTTCGTAATTAATGGCACGGGAACTCTAATGTTTTTTGAGAGGTGAACAAACTTCCATTGTGAAAGCAAAAAGTTAGGGAATTTCGGTGTACTGAATAATGAAGTGTTCCGAGTTGTAAGAAACATAATAACGTTGGTACAATGTCCGTTTAAATTAATAGGCCTGTTTTTCGGTGAAAAATTTTTACAGGTTGTCTTTATTGTGTGAATTATTGTGACTTAATAAAAAGTGTTGTGGGTTCTGTAAAGCTCTTTTGTATTATAACCGGCATAAAAAATAAAGGCTGAAGTAAAAATGCGCAAAAGTACAGTTATATAATCTAGTATCTCTATGCGGACAGGGAAAATTTTAAGAATACCGACTAGATTAAACGAGTGGTTGATTTAATAAGAAATAAGAATTAGAAGTGAACTATATTTGTATGGATAAGTTTAATGTGGATACTGTAATTGTCACCTATTCGCATAATTTATTCCTGCACACACCATGTGCTAATGTAGGTAATCAATCTTAGATTCTAATTAATATTTTGTTAAGCAGCGCCAATATATCGCTTTAAAGCCACTGTAAAGTGAAAATTTAAAGATCTAAACACAAGGCAGTTGCTCGTATAAAGTTCCACAAACACTCAGGATTCTGGAAACAACCCGGGCGGATGCGCAGTGATGAGGAAACCGGATATCCGGCTGACAGAGTACGTACCAAGAGGCTTGATCTTCCGTTTCATCACAAAACAATGTTGGCCAATTTTTTGTTTGTAGAAACAGGCATCATTAGATTGGAAAAGTACAAGGTTTCGGTTGACGTACTTACACAATGGTTGCAGTGTTTACTAAGAGTCAGACAATGCAAATATTTATTTAATTTTTGTTGAAAATACTTTCAAAATGATCGTATTCAACGATACCAAAATGTTTTATTTACCCAGGTGTTTTGGGTTTTATCGATCGTCATTACAATCAGACTATCACCGTTACTAGGTATACAGGTGAAACCTCAAAGTAACTGAAACTTATACGTTCTACTATCCTGTTAATTATACCTACTTGAAATGTCAATGAATATTGCGAAATTTATGTCATAGAATCTAATTTAATATGATATTTCAATACTTAAGTCACAATGAAACCAGAATGAAGCGTAATACAGTGTTAGGGCTATAAAATAATTCCAGGTAGAGCTAAAATGATTTTTTAATAATCAGTTTTCATTAGCGACGTTTATCAAAAGCGATTCCTTTGTAGGCTTCACTGGCGTATTTTTAATTTAGATTTCATTACGTAAATTTATTAAATTTAAAGGGACGTACCAGGTTAATTGCACGACAGCTAAGGGAAAGCGGTTGAGATGAATATTTAATACGTCAACCCTAGAGATAATGCCCTGTCGACGCAGATTTGGGCTTTGAAAATATTTTTACATTTTCCGTCAGACCCTAAGTGAAAGATGAGCGAGTCATCCCGTGGGATAATCTTCCGAAATAGCGCAAAAACATTGAGTTCAGTAACAACTAAGTCCGTGGCAAGCGCGAGGAAATCTTTATTATTTTATAAGTATATAAAAAAGCTAAGTTCCTATGTTTTTGACTTGTCCTCTAAGCGTGTGTGTCAGTAAGCTTGTTTTGCTTTATAATTGTACTAGAAGTATCAAAAACGTCAAGTCATTTTTTTATCGCTAATAGTTTTATTATTTTGTTTTTTTTTGGATTTATTTATCAAAAGTAAAGGGAGACAAATGAGTATGCGGGTCACCTGATGAGAAGTGATCACCGACGCCCATGAGAACTATCGATCCCAGGAGAACCGCTCGCGGGTTTGCTGTCGTTATTTAGGTCTACGCTATAGCAGGCTAAGTCACACTAGTAATCTGTGAGAGTAAGCTAATAGACCTGGTTGAGCCGGCTCATTCTTACTGACAGCAACTGGCTACAGTGTGACTCTACCACAAATTGGCGTTTGTCTGGGAATTCATAGAGTGGCCGTGCCGCGTGATTTGAACCGAAACCATTGTCTCCAACGCGTATTGCTTGCTCGCACGCGTGTCTTGGCCGAGCCACACAGGATGCGTAAACAGCTCTACGAAGCTAGCTGGAGCCGTGTTACATACGCAATGTGTACGCGTGGCGTGGCTGTCAACGCCGCTGACAGTGAAAGCGGGATCATACAGACAAGTGAACATTTTGCTCTTACGCAGCGGCTAAACAAATCACGACGGAATGCCACTCCATGTATTCCGTAGCATCTGTTCTATGTGACTATTTTGTCAGGTCAAATAAATATCAAAATATATCTGGAAAGGCGGATTAGAGCGACGTTGTATAATAATTGTTATTTTTTTATAGTAAAATTCCTAAAACACGTGCAAACCACTCAATTGTTAAAAAACGACACACAAGAAATGACCTCATAAAGCAGATGCTCACCAAGACCTCCGTGCCCGGAATCCTCGAGCCAAGTGGAATGCTGAAGCACGACGGCAGAAGACCAGACGGAGCAATACTAGTGCTCTGGTGCTTCGGACGCGCGTTCGTCTAGAACGCCACTCGTGTGGACGCCCTGGCGCCCTCACACATCACCAGTACCGCTCGCAAGGCCGGGGCTGCGGCTGAACAAGCTCACTTCAAGACGTGCAGAAATATTTCACAGCTCAGTGCGCATTACGAATTCGCTGCAATGGCTGTAGAAACTATTGGCCCGTGGTCGTCTCACACAAAGGCAAGAACCTGTCCATAAGACTAGTCCTGCTTCCGGGAATAACTGACTGTTACTTTGCCCAAAGGCTAAACCTCACTATCCAGCGGAACAATGCACCCAGTGTTTTAAGATCCTTTCCACATGTCGACAGCAACAACGCAGACGGCATGCATACTTTTTAAGTATTTTTAACTGTTTTGTAAATAAATTGTATATTAGTTTTAACTAGAAATAGTATTATTTAGTATACAATTTAGAGATAAGATGTAACTGATTATGTTTCTTGATTGGTTGGTTTACATACAAGAATAATATTGAATTGTTCACTTTTAGGGTTACTCGTAGCATAAGTATAACACAATCAAAATTTTAATGCAAATAGCGAATTGAACAGAAAGAAGAAAATGTAAAAAAATCTCAGACCTCAATCTTGTAGAGAAATGGAATCCCACTGTTGTATATTTTTTTATGGGTATGACTAGATGTCACTGGATTTAGTCTGGGTAAGACTGAAAAAATGTTTTGCGCACATTTTAGTGAAGTCAGCTAACTGGTTGTCAGTCACTCGCCATCCATTTAGTTGAACCGATTGCTGTCGAAACGTTTTAAAAGTTGTGGCATAAAAAAACAAGTTTGAACAAAACGGATTTTGCTTTGCCGTTTACGTGCAATTTCTACGACACGACTGTATTCTTTTTATTAAAGTTACCAGAAATAAATTGGTTATTAGATAAGATAACATGAATATAATATTTCGTCATGTAATTCTTAGCCTACTTTATTGAGAGTTAAAAATGAAGTAATAACAACTGAAACTGCACTTTAATTAGTTCATGCACTTACGTTAAAAGATAAAAAACTCGTGATCTGATCTTTTTACCTTTTGTGCCAGTTTCACGTAACTTGTCAGTTATTAAACTTTGCTGTAGCCTAGCCAATCGAAAAGTGAAACGCAGTGTTGGCATGACAAAAAATGAAGCAAAATATCTATTGACAACAATTTTAGCATTAATAATATTCTTATCCATAAACGCTCAATAAACCAATAAATATGTACATTACTAACACAATACATGCGTCGTTTTTATCAATTATTGCGACATTTGCTTTTGAATAAAAAGAACAAATCATGTGTTAATTAAAAGAGGTAAGTAAAGTGATATGAATGGGTTAGCGGCAGTTTGGGCAACGTATCTGCTATGTGAGTTTTGGAGAGTAATAATTTAATTACTTATTGAATTTTAATAATTAACTAAAAATAAAATCGTCAACTGCTACTATTCCCAATTTTGAAAGATAACCCTTGTTGAATTACCTCTGCATCTTTCTGTCTGATTACATTTTAATCAGTATCACCTGACTCTGAAACAAGAAAGATACCTTTAGCAACATTCGAGCAACATTGATTGGCTCGTTTACGGTACTTGAGTTGTGCTTGTAATCGTCAATATCATTAGTCGAATTTGAATCACACATCGTCACTGTAATTGCGTTTAACTCTGTCGCTTAAATACCGACTCTCTGATCATTTCAGAGAACCACGATTAGCACCGGCAGCTTCACAAGTCCATGTGAATTGAAATTAAAGTAATTTTAAAGGCAAATATCGTATTTAACAACCTAGGCTGACTTTCATCATAAAGTTTCAGAAATTTAAGGCGCTTAATTGACAGTCTTGGCTTCTATATGTAGTTTTTTTTATTATGTAACTACATTACAAGTTTTGTGGTAACACTAACGTGTTGATGATCCGCTTTACCCAGAAAGTTCATGGTTAATTTCAAGTTAATCAAATCCATAATTTCATGATTTAAGCTCAAATAGAGAGTCGTAGATTAAAGCCAAACCAGCACCTTTGCGATTTCCAGAATTAACGTAGATAACTCCTATAAAAGTGTTATCCGACAGGGTAAATGGCTTAAATCACCGACCAAAGTGTAATGTGTACGGCAGCCAGCATCGACTGAACTCTCTAATTACGACTTTTCGGAAGGTAACACAAATTAGCATGCATCAAAGAGTTGCGCCTAATGAGCCGTCTCGAGCGAGGTGAAATTTAAATGAAACTGTACCATGAACTCGAACGAGCGTAATTACCACTTCTCTATGCCCTGTAACAGCCTCTCAAGGCTTAATTAGCCCTGAATTATGTGAGAAGTGTTTCAGGATGGCTTTATATAAGAATTAATTTTCTCCAGACGAGTTGTCCGTGGAAAATTGGACCGTAGTCCTTGACGATTTCGTAGCACGTTGAATTGAACGATTACTACTTAAGTGAAGAGAATTTCTAAGTTAGAGCAGGGTCGTTAAATGTTTACTGACCATGACTAGTTATTATTTCTAAAATATTGAAGCGAACAAAAGGGAACAATAATTTTGGTTCACTTTAAAATTTCATTTGACAGCTTTTGTTTTAAACACTTGCAATTTTTATGATCATTACGCCACTTTCGATTGAAATTTCATTGAGCTACTTTTAAAAGAGATCTTTATTTTAAATTATGCGATGTATAGATCTGCTTGCTCATAGAGTACTGTTAAGGTTCCGTACCTCAAAAAGAAAAAAACCCTTGTAGGATCATTTCTTTGTCGGTCTGTCTATTTCTGTTGATTTTTAATCACGTTACTTAAAAATTACAAAAGCAAAAAACCTTTGTTAGAATTCAATTATCAAACCTGATTTTCAATCGTTCTCACAATCGTATCAACTCCACAAGAGCGTTCTGTAGCATATATTTAACTCCCAAATAACGCAAACGTTCGTCAGTCGATTTAATTTTACAAATAAATGATAGAGTAAACATTCCATTTTCCTTTAAATGTAATACCTAGAGAAAACGTTGAGCCATTTACCGCCACGATTAACATTTGGGACTGATCACCCTCGTGGGACCCAGAGGGTTAGGTAGTACTCAATATTTCTCACTTGTCGCTCAGTCTGTCTCTCCCTTTCTAGTTCAATTAGAACGGGATGCATATACCGACAAAGAGAAATGCGGCTACTTGAGTTGCGCCGTGAATGATTATTTTGCATCTCCGAGAAACATATTTCTGGCTACATTTATTTTACATAAAAGAGGTTGTTATTGTACCAAGTTAATTAGGTTATCATCTCACATCGCTTTAATTACTTTTAGCTTTTTATAGACCCGTGGTTTGTTTGATATTGTGTTTTACTTTTTAATAATATTGGTACTTTTATGATGCCATTATTTAGAACAATAGGATATCCAATGTATGTGTTTGTAAGTATTTCAAATACAATTGTTTGGTTCTAACGAATCAGACACGGAAGAAGAAAAGAGCCTATAACACATCTTGTTAGTAGAGTAGGCTCAAATGAAAGATTAGGAATACATTATACCACCTGACTACATTATTACTGTCTTTAATAGTTCGATAGTAAAATTACTAAATCAATTGCGTGGTTTCCACGAGGAAACCACGCAATCTTCCAAAAATATAAGACACAAGAAAAATAACATATTTTTTATCAATTTTCACTTTTACAGTTATTCGTCGCATAATAGATTATCAAAATTATACTTCAAACACCCAAATGAACGGAAATGCGTCAAATTAATAATTTCAGACCTCCATCCTGTAACGATACAAATGGCAAAATATAAAGCTATGGTATTGTTCTCGATTCCACTCAAACCATAAGCCCTTAAGTTTTTCTTCCTAAATGTAAGAGGGGAAATAAATAACGACCGAAAACCACCACTGTCCATATGTTCTTGCGATCCCGAAGGAATCGGCCTTTTCCTCGTACGTTCTTATGTACCCTTTTCCAGAGCCTCATATTACAACTTAAGTATACTTACACGCAGACTCGTGGGAGTTTAAATATTTTAAACATTCAAGTCAAATTTGTGATATTCAAATTTTTAAACCAAATCATTCTGACAGATTAACAAACTAGAACAAATTACCTTGTTTCTCTGTAAAACCAGTGCAAACGTGCAAAGTCAAAGTGAAAATATCTTTATTCAGATTAGGCTTACAGGAAGCACTTATGAATGCAAACTAAAGGTTTCGCGTAGTAGCAAGTTTGTTGATATGGACCTCAGCAATGTAACGCCTGCATCTATCAATACACAAACAGACAAACAGAGTAACTTATTAGGCAATGATGAAAATGGGAATTTAACTAGATTTCTTCCAAATTTCTGCGCAGAGAAAATTCACTAGCCTTATCGACAGTTTTATTTCTTTTAAGTTAATTATTAAAGCATGATTAAAAAAGTATAATTTTAAAGAGTTTATAGAAGTAACTTAAGAAGATTAATCTCAAACGAATTCCCAAGAAATGGAAAATGTAAATATCGCACAAGACGAATGCATTTAATTTGATATCGCGCGTACAGAAAATTCAATCTCAACGAAATTTACCATTGGGTTTAAATCGCAGCAACTTAAAATTTACCTTTCAGGATTCGTGGATTTGCTACTTGCCATTATTTCACTGAAACGGCTGCTTACAAACATTAAACGGGCATTCACGGCGGAACATCATTTGTCCGTCGGATAGCTCATCAAATGTTTATTACGGCACTTTGATTGAGAAAACCAATCCGCAAATTCCCCACCAATTTCGTCCGAGATCATTATCTTAGTGGGCCCTGTTAAGGTGTTCCTACACTAAATATAACGGCAAAATATCGCTAACGACTCGCTATAGCTATTGTTACTAGAGTATGCTTCGTACATACGTACTCAATTGAATATAAAAAATTTGGGCGACCAAGAAGAAACTGTATATGCTAACATGTGCTGAAATTGATTCCGTATCTAGTGAAATTGAACTTCTTTTACTGTTTAGTAAAATAATGTACACATTAACGCATAGTAAAATTTGTACGGGAAGAGAACTTTCATGGCGTACAAAGGAAGCAACATGCTGCAACCTTAAATATTATCTAAAGGGGCAGCTCTTTCAGCTAAGAATTAAGACCTCAAAAGTAAAGTCAAGTTTACCAAACAACAGCAATCACTGACCCTGAGTCTGATTAACTGCACTATAAAAAAATTACGTTAAATGATGGGTTTGTTCTGACCCGTGGACATCATTTTTAAAGTATAAATAATAAGTTTCCAAGAACAAACTAATTAGAAACTTACAGATAGAAACTACAAAAGTAAAGAAAAACATCAGAACATTAACAACGGAAGGTTTAATTCATTTAAACATATTGCGGTTGTATTTTTCTTAATCCAATCAAGTTCTTAAAACACTTTCTAATTTACAACTTCATTAAGTGAAAATAACTTTAATAGCTTTTGTTGTAGTTGCGGCCTGAAAGCGACGCGCCCAGGGAAATTACACGTGAAAGGAAATACGAAAACGAGGACGCGACGTCTTCTGAGCAGGCGCAAGTTACGAGCGGCATGATGTCTTTACCTTTAGCAGGCATTTTAGATGTCTATGAGATGAGAGGTCTTTCCCAAAACGGATTGCTTAAAACTCAAGAGCATAGCTAAACGAGCTTACGTTTGTATATTCTGTGGTTTAATTATTTTTTATTCAGATACTACTTTTAAAAACAAAGCATAACATCCTGGTATGGGAAATATAGTGTAACTTCCATTATATTCTTTATTCAATGAGTGCATTTTTTTTATAAAATGCTGTGATATTATATTATATTAGTTTTTTTAATTTTACATATCGAGATACATATTATGAGATTATTATTGATTACTTTAAGGTAAATCAGATGGTAAGCATACCAAAAAAATCTGTTTTCATAAACGGGTATTAGGTTTTTAATTGAAAATAATGTTTCTGTTTTCAAATCGTACGTGTTGGTTAGACTTAAGTTTCTATTCAAACAACCACTAAAATAGAATACCAAACTTGATGCACATCTTTTTTTCATTCCACACCGTCAAAAACTTTGCCATAAAAATATATTTCTGAAACGCTACACATTATGCCTTACTCCACCGATCGAGCCTTATGATTAAATCTGCGGTCACCCTCTTTCAATTAATCCATGAATTGAGTGGGAATCTAGCTTTTATTGCAGGAAATTGGCATTCAGAGAAAATGATGCGGCCCCCGGAACACCCCTTACGGTTGTAAAAAAATCGGTCGCGCGCAATTCCCTCGCTTTGTGAACCCCTGTATCCCGTAGGCCATTTTATTTGGCGTATCCGGATAAAAATAAGTAAATTTATATGTCGATTTTATCACGACCCCTATTTTTTTTAATAGCCTAGTTTTGAGTCCCAATGCTGGGCAAATGCCTCTGCTCCTGACTTCCACAACTCCCGGTTTGGCGCAGTATCAGGCCTGTTTTATTTAATACCAGCTTTTCCCTGAGACTTCGCTCGCCTGAGCTATACAATATCCAACGGAAACTACTTGTTCGATCGGGATAAAAAGTATATCTTTTTCCAGCTCTTCAATTACCCATGTACAAAAATTTAAGTCATTCTGACTCTCCATTAAGACGTGAAGCAAAAGACAACTCATGATGTATATCTATATCTATGATGTAAATTAAAGTCTATGCTTGCATCAATATTTGCGACTAACTGGAGCTGAAATTGCTCGATCTATCACATATTAAGTGCAGTAATCTACATGCGAGTACGTAACAGATTCTTGATGACCACTCGGTCTTACCGGCGCGCGGCAGGTGAATGGACGACGTGTATTCAGGACCTATCTGCATGAGAGGAAGATGAATCGCCTCAATATATTCACGGGGCCGAATCGTTATCTCGACTTTAAGTGAAACTTCACTCACTGGAACTTGACTTAATATATTTCGTGTTCGAGCGAAGCCAATTTGATGTATTCGTCTTCAAATAATTTATCTTTCGGGTCGTGGAAACATACTAAAGGTAGATTTTAAAGATTTTTTACGTTGGGCAAGCAATACTGGTATTGGGTTAGTTCTACTGCCGCATGTTTTAAACAAACCTTTGCAATCTGCTGTGTCGTAGAATATGATATTGCTACTGGTGCCATTAAATTAAGCCAAATAACAATTAGTTGCATTTACTGGTTCTTTTGTTTCTTGAATTAGCAAAATTAAAAACAATACACCAAGTAACCCTGTGCTCACTTTCTCACTAACAATACGGAGGATCCAACACCACCACGACAACGTATACAGTACAATTGTTTCACGAGGTGAGTTTGGCTGTCATCGAAATGCCATAGTAAATAAATTTGCAGCCTTTAGATAGAATGTAAGTATCATGTAAGTAACCATCCTGATCCTCCCCAAAAACATCAAAGTGCTCAACCGAACATTCTTCTAAAGTATGCGATGTCCAAGCTATTGGCATATTACGTCCCAACCCTACAGGAGAGAGAAAGCAAAAGAAAGGATCGTGTAAGAACAATGGAAATTGAAAACGATCTTTGTCGACTAATACCAAGATTCAAACTTTAAGGCAATAATAATACTGCACCGAAATGTCTTATATTTTTTGAATATTTACTGACCTACATAAGCACCTATTTTTTTACTCAAGTAGTAGTATACAGCGTAGGGTTTTTCAGGCAAACAGAGCAAATGAAAGTTTCATGATGCGTGGTATTTGATTAGTATAATTTGTCAAGTTTGATTAGCATAATTCTTCTTCTTTCCTCAGACAAGGTGCACCGGAGTTGTAAGCTATCGTTCCTTTCCTCAAAGATACCAGGAATTGCCATAACATCAATGCCAATGCGATGACAGGGGATCAAGTTGGGAATCTTTTATGTGTTCCGTAATAAAAGAAAAGCCTATTAGCGAAGTTTCCTGCCTTCAGCGACAGAAAGTGGCTGCTGATCGCGATCCGATTGTTAACCCCGAGTGTAGTAATTTTCTGGAGTACTGAGTTTGTTTTACTGCGTAACTATTTATCTTTCTCTATGTTTTATGACGCACTTCGACTTTTGTTTTGAGTTGGTAAGAGTTTATTTTAGACTTACTTATTGAATTTTACTGTCAATATTTGTTATACGCATTTAGCTACCGCTGTTTCTGTCTGTTATCAGATGTTGCATACGCCTTCAGCTCGTTCAAATGACTGTAAATTTTATCTTAGATACTGGGTGAAGTGAAAGTACTATATCACAGACATGCGGTTGCATCAGTGTATGCATATATGCATGAGTTTTAGTTGCTATAGTATGATTATGATCTCTTATATATATTTTGGAATAGCCACAATAACAATTTAAATGTAGGACCTTCGTCAAAGAAATTTCTATTCTGTAACGGAGGTTTCACCCGATCGAGTTCATAAGACTAAAAACAATTTAATTTAATAAGTCTTATTTATTATAAATTAATTTTGAAACTTTTAATCCAACCGTGATTATGCTGCGAATTTTCGAATTTGTAATTCACCATGTTGTTGTAGCAACATAACAATGCGTTTTCCTATTTTCATTCGCCAGGATTGCCAGGTGAACATAAAAAGCAAAAACATTGTTTTTTTACATATTTATTTAAGCATGAAACACCTCTACACCTAACCAACAAACCAAACTGAGCCCAAAAAAACCCCCGCATTTTAATGGACTGTCAACTTGAAAGCAAAAATCTCGTCGTGACGAGCTGATGGCTCTGAAAGCGTACTGTGCCTCCCTTTTGATGAGAACCATGATTACACCGTACATACGTAAGTACTTGCATAGCCGTGTGAGTTCAAGAGTCTAGAGAAGCTAGAAGTGACTGTATATTTTTACATGCTGATTACATGATGTTATACACTTAGACACATTCTTGTCCTCCCAATAAATGCTTTTTCCCAGTAAGGAGTTCAGACGTTTCCACAATTAATCGTTGGAATACGAGTAACAATTTCCAATACAAAGTCTGTAGATGTCAGAAAAGCTATTTGGCTAAGGCATACGCCCTGAATACGCAGTCCTCTATAGCGAATTAGGAGCTTAATTGAGTGATTGATTGAATTAAGCGCAAATATTCATATTCATAATAAAAACTTTTTGCCTTTTAAACCCACAACCTCTAGTTTCAGGGTCACTAACCACTAGGCCATTGGTCTGTCTAAATTGCTCATAATAGTTTTAGTTGAATGAACAAAAACCAACTATGTAAATGCTTTAAAGTTTCCCACAGTCCTCATTCATTTGGGCGTTAAGTTAAATTAGTAGAAAGCTTAATCCAATAGTCGAGCAATTAAATGTTACAACGGCTAGGGTTATAAACTTTGTATGTTAGCCTAAAAGGGTTAAATTATAAAATTGTTTCCGCTCCATCAATTTGATGAATTAGTAATGAAATGACACAACGTAATTATTAATCGATAAATTAATTCTGTTAACTGATAGAACTTGACATATACTTACAGGGTGAAAACGATACATGATCTCACTCAATTATTTATAAACTACACAATATATTAAAAAACTGATTACTGATCCTGAAAGTGATTCACGAGCTCTACTCGTATCAAATGATATCAATAATAGGTTACACAGCAGGCAAATAAATTAAATCCATGCAGCCATTTTAGTTTATAATTAGATAATCGTTTTTAGTAGAACAGGAAGATATAGTGTAAAGTGGAAACACGTGTATCTACTATAGTAGGTCGCAATTATTGATACAGATACAATACAAAACTAGTTATTAATAAGTGCATTACATTTTTTCAAGTACCTAGTTAAAAAATAAAGTGTCTTAGTGGCTGTACTGAATAAATTGAAGCTTTTGATATCTTGTATAGTTTAGAAATAATCAAGTGAGATCACTTATCGTGTCCACCCTATATACCGCTGCCAATATTGCAATTTTGGATTTAAGTAAGTACAGAATATATTATTGCTTTAGTATGGTATTACTAAAAAACTGAAATAAATTGCTAAATAAATAAATCTTGGGACAATTTACATTAATTAACCAAGGCTAAGCAAATCTTGTGCTATAATATAAGTATATACTTATTTATACAGATAAAAACATATAAACATCCACGATTAAGGTTCAAAAATTCATATTCTTCATACTAACGTTGCTTTTATGAAATAGGAAGGCAAACAAGCAAGTGGTAGACATTTTCTCCTCATGGGAATTGAACTTAAAAACCTCTAGCATTTTATAGTTTTAAATCGTCATTAATTTCAAGCTATGATCACTTCTAGGATATCAAGGCAGTGTTTTTACGTACTTGCAGGGCTGGCAGGCTTTTGTATTGTACGTATTCAGCTGTGGGCTAAATAAAAACTAGGCGCTCTAAAATGGGAATACAGAACTCCCGTTCCACTTTCACGCTCGGTTAATTGTTGTAAAACTAATTTTTCGTAATAATTAAAACCGCAATGCAACAGGCGTGTTTTATTTTTGCCTCTGTTTTAGAGTGTCTACGTAATTAATTTTATGGAAATCTGTTTCGAGTTTCTTTTGTTTCCTGTATCTAACGGAATATTAAGGATCGTTTTAATTGATTTAATTGGGCGCAGTGTGGCTTACAATTTAATGAACGTATCAATGCTATACTGATGCTAGGGTCTCTAGATCGAGTTTGGTACACAGCCAAATTTTGTGAAAATTGTTAGCGTTATAAGGAGTAGGTATATAGTGCCGTAGGTACTTTATTCATCCTCGTAGCGTTTTTTCCTGGTCTTAATTCACACTGAAAAAGGGACAAGCGAATATAGTTTTGTTAGTCGTGATTTTGCTTAATGGTAATTAAAGTTCGTTTAAATTAGCAAAACTATTTGCTACTGATAAACATTTGATGATTTATTTACAAATCCAGATTTAGGTTAGGTGTAGCAAATAGTTCGGTATTCACTTTTTTTGTGTAATAGCTTAGTATTTCTATTTTTTTATTACGACTCACACACACGATACACACTTACGATTTCACAAATTACAATAAATTTTCTTAGACTTTATAAAGCAAACTAATACTAAATCCCATCACGTACTTTGCAAAAGGGAAGGTCGAGGCTTAATTTAAGCAAAGTTATTAAAATTTAATAAGTAAGGTTCACGTTGAGTGTGTAATAAAATAAACTAAGGTGAAGTTTGTTGGTAACCCTGGAGTTTATTAAGATTAAAATACAAGTCGCAACTTTCATTTTCTCTCTTAAGACGGTGCTTCGTAAATAAATTTAGATAAAAACTGAGAAATGTAATGAATGTCAAATAATACATGTTTTTTTAACAATTTAGTTCAAGCTAGGTGTAATATCATCATTTTGATAATCAAACAAATGTAATAAATAAACTATACTCAGAAATGAAATTTGAGAACAAAAGTTAGAATTTACAGGGCCTTGATCTGTCTGGTCCTATAGATTTCTCCTGCTGTAAGTGCTCCTGATCTGCCCATAACATTCACCAGATCTTGTCACCTGTAGACCCATAGAGCATCCGCTACAGCGCGCGGGTGCACGGAGCGGGTGCACGCCTATCTAACAAACAGACAATAATTACTCATCTAATTTGTTACCTTTCTTTTTTTTCTTCTAAATTGTATGTAACTTTTATTGTGTGTGCTTGCAGTAACAAATAAACGTTTTGTCCATCTATCTATCTAAACAGTATGAGCCCGCACTCGCACCCGCGCGAGTTAGCGGACGCTCTTATACAATATTTCTATAGGCGCTCCGTGCACCCGCTCCAGCTCTCCGTGCGCCCGCACGACTTAGGCCCTTACTTTAGACCTTGAAATCCATTTCCGAATTTGTTAAGCATACAGTTTACAGTAATTATTAAATTTCGCTAACTCGTTTCTACTTACAAATACAAAATAATTTTATTCTTTTTTTCCGAATTTAAGTATCAAAATCATCACCTTTCTGGACCTCATAAGGCAAAAATTACAGAGAGTGCACCAATCTAACATACAACCGTATAAAAATCTTACATGAAAGGCCAGAGGGGTTTTAATTATGTCACAAATCTCGCTATTATCGTGTCACAGGTGTACATAATAGCTAATCATGGCACATTAGGGGGACGCACGTTCATCCTACCGTCGCTGCGTGTGAAGGGTCGTTGCTGAAAAATAGCCTTTGAAAATCAGCAACATTTTATTATAGTAAATAAGGGGAAATACTTGTGCGTTATGCTTTGTATTTTGTAAAGACTCCGAAGAAAAGGGTCCTGAATTATGAAACGGAAGAAAGCACTAATAGGGGAATGCTATTTTGTACACATAAACTCCATATTATAATCTGATCTCAAAATTAATCGGAACAACTCACTTAGACAAAAAAAGTACAAAATCACAATTAGACTCGCAAATGTCTTTCCCGTGAACGAATAATAAGAAATAGACATTTATAATGATACACGTATTTTTATTTTAGGACGTAGCATTCATTACTAAATATGATTGCTGGATTACTTGTATCGAATAACGTAGGCCTTCTATTACAATAAGATGGACTGTATAGGAGAGAAAAGGCGTTGACATACGAGAAAAAAAATGTGTGGAAGACATCGCCACTTGTTTATCTCAACATTAAATTACAAATTTTATTTTCTTATCACAGAATAAAAAAAATGTGTTCATGTCGAATTTCACAATTTTATTTTCTTATTTTATACTTAGTAGATCCAAGTTTTTATCACGTCTTCGTTTATTATACCAATACAATTCTAACCTCCAAAATTACACAAGCTTTTAAGCTTGTCGTTAGAAATGGTTAAATTTTTTTTCTGATCATAGGTACTTAACCATATTTCCTGCTGTTCATTCAATTTAAAATGAAGATTTGGAAACTCGTAGTCAAATATCAAAACGTGTGTATTATTCAGAGCTCAATAGTAGTGGTGATCTTAATAAACTGAGTAATTATAGCTATCATACCCTAACCAATTGCAGAGTTCGATATTCGATATAAGCTCGCCCTCGTTAACATTTTACTTCACGAGGGTGACGGGCCACTACAGCTTTTTGCCGGAGGTTATTAATTATGATCCCTGATGAAGTTCAATTACTAAGCCTGGACCATCAATCTTGCCACTCAGAGACAGAGTGATGTATGACTCGCAGATATTGGCAGTACCCACACAAATTTTCGTGGCTATTATCAGTAGATCGTTAGGCAACTTAATTGATAGCAGTTTCAGACTGCGCAGGGATGCCCAGTTTTAAAGACGCCCCACTGCTAATACAACGCCTGCTGTATACGTTCTTGCGTTTGGGCGGTAGTGTTCTATTTTATATGATTTATTTTATGAAAAAGAAGATAAACCATGACTAGTGTGGCCCTAATGTAGAGTGATTACTGCTGATAACCAGAAACCTGCCCTGCTATTTTCTAAGCGCATCAGCCTCGAGCTCGACGTTAAAGCATTGCTCTGTCTCGGTCATTTCAAGCGCGCTTAAGTAAAACAGGATACTGCCCCGCCTTATGGTCCACGCTTTTGTTTTTTCTTACAGATATTGGCCAGAATTTTATTTTAAATATGACAGGGGCCTTCCGCTCCTCCCCAAATTTAGGCACTTTAAACAGTGATATTGTTAGTCATTATTTTTCTCGTTACACATGATGCGCCAAATATTTGAAGGCTTCACTCGAAATTCAGAATAAGTCGGCAACGGTAACGCATTAAAAATACTCACACAAAATCTCACAATAAAATTTTGTAACAAAGGGGCTTTTCATTGGAGCCGAGCTCCATGCGAGTAATGCTTTGTGGCGGGCGGTAACAAGCGGATATCGTTTTTATATAGCCTATTGTTTTGATTTTACAAAACACTCGATGCGTACAATCTTTCACGTTATTTCTGCTTTGATTCTTTGATACAGGCTTCAATTTGATATTTTTGCCAATACAATACAAGTATCTTGAACATCGTTGTGTTCAATATACCACGTTGTTTTGTTAATTGCCTACACTTACCTTTCCATACAATTGCACAGTGGGGTAACGTGCGGCAGGTATGTAGTCAAAGTCGTTATTTTCTGTACAATGCGTAAAATTTTGTTTTACCGCAGGGATTTTCTCCTCATTCCCCGGTTTTGGTCTGTTATATTTGGCTTAGAGTGAGATGATAGAGCAATGTTTAAAATAAGTAGAGTTTTTTAAGAAAAAATTAACACAAAATATATGCTGCGGTTTCAAATTTTGTATAAATAATGAAAACTACAATATTTAAATGTCTACAGTTCCCGAAAGTATCAAAAAATTATAATGAAAGATAGTTTTAAATAGTTGTTTTCTGTTTGGTTTTTTTTTTGCCAAAAACTGTGTATACCGAGTCATAACAAAATTTTCATTTCAATCCAGCACCATCACGTCGGTTGTTAATCAAAATATAACTAAGTTTCTGTTAAAAAAGAACACAGACATGTTCATAATACTTATAGCTGTTGTTAAGTAAGTTCTCCAAGGGTTGTTCAGTTCTAGTGCAGGCAGTGAAAAGACCCTTTTCTGCTGCAAACAATAGCTCTACCTGCAGTCTCGGGGACGCACGACACTTCTGCTATTGCAAACGTCTATAGGCAATAATTGTCTTTTTTCAGGAGAACCGCATGCTTGGTAGCTCTTGACATTATGAAAAAAAAAATTTACAGGAAAAGTTCCAAATCATTTTAATTTAGGTATAGGTAAAATAACAATTTTAGCCGGTGGTAGCGCAAAAATAATCCAATAATACGGGCATCCGCGCCTTTCAAAGCAATCTTAACACAACTTCTGTTAGTTTTAAAACAAAATTTTGCCACCAGTGCTTTTAATAGTTCAGTCGCAGGCTGGAGATAGGAAGATGTGCCAAGACCAAGTTGGGAACTAGAATGCGTGACCAGCGTTTTCTGCTCGAATTTTACACTACCCGTGTATTTTCTCAAACACTGCCTGTGCAGTTTTGAATCGAATTGAACAAAGATTTAGTGAGCTTAAAAGTTTATTTCTCGGGCAGTTTTTTATTATTATGGTTCCGTTCCTCAAAAGAAAAGAAACCTCTTATAGGATCACTTCGTTGTCTGTCTGTCTGTCAAGACCCTTTTTCTCAAGAACGCGAAGGTATCGAGTTGAAATTAATATTAAATACTCAAGTCTATAGTCCCCTAGGGCTGTGAAAATATCAAACTTATACATCAACGCAATCAAAAGACACGGTCGTTTAAGCCGCACATTCGCAAGGAAATCAAAAACCTACTTCTATACTTCCCGATGACATAGAACGATTAAATTTAATCAGCAACAAGTTCTCATAGCACAAATATAGGAAAAAAATCAGAAAACCGAAAATTTGTAGTTACGTCACAAAAACATTTTTTGCAATTACAAATTTATATTTACACTTACACACAATGTATGGTGAAAACAGTTATTCAATAGCAAACTTAAGTTTATCCCTCGATTAAGTTTATCGTTACATTAGAGCAATTTTCGGTGCTTATTTAGTTTGCACAGAACCCTCGGTGCGCGATTTTGACTCTCGTTTGGCCAGTTTTTTCCTAATTTGTAACAAAGTGCAATTTTAGTTCCAGAATTATAATTTACTTTAGGGTGTTTAAAAGCCCGCATGTATAAATTAACGAGACATATTTTAAAAGTTATATTTACATAATATATACCAAGAAAATATAAACTCTAACGGAATGGCTTACGAACTTTGACACTGCACAAATAATATTATAAAATTTTCTATCCGCAAAAAGGTACATTCCAGGACACATATTTCTCATACTTTTTTTGTCCTCTCATTCTACCTCTCATTATAAGAAACATACGTAGTATCACATTTGGACTTTTAAAAATGATGTTATCGAGTAATTTGTATGTAAACTTTTTGCTGTACAAAAAACACCAAAACAAATGTTTCAACAGTTTACTATCGCGTTTAAGTCCCGATAAACGTAATAAGTATGTTTCAACAGTTGTACCTTATTTTCGGAAAACGACATCAAACGACAAGTTAGTACTCATTTGTTTAATTTGTAATATATGTAGTATCAAAGTTGATACTTTGTTCATCGTAATTTGTAAATTGCTAAAGTTTTGTATGAAATAGTTTCATTAATTTTGGAGTATTTTATTTTAGTTTTACTTATCTCACATTTGGTTGTTTTGACGTTGCAAAGAATGTTCATCAAGGAATTAACAACAATTATGATTATTTTACATTATGTTTAGAAAAAAGGTTTCTCGCTAAAAAACTTATCACGTTTCATTATTTTAAATACTCTTATTTAAAACAAATAACGGCATAATGCATAATGCACCTGCATTTGTTTATTATATTTATATAGCAAAAGGCAGTATAAATCAGAATTAAGTTTTCATTCTCAACACGTCACAGACATCAAAGTTCATAATTATATTTACAATTGCTCCGTAAACATCCATCAAAACGTATAGAATTTTATCTCTGTTCTGTTATGATGAAAATCCACGCCTTGTTTCACTCGGTACAGTGGGCCTGTGGCTGTGGTGTTCACTTGTTTTAAGTTTATTAGTGTTTGGTTTGTAGTGCTGCTAGCACGAGTAGCTTCGACTAGCTAAAGCTAGTACCTAGATTGCCTAAATGCGTCCCTTTTTACAGATCTTTTATTTAACTTGTTAGTGTGTTTGTTAGTTAGACAAATCTTGTAAATCGATTTTATCCCGCTTCCACTGGTTGCATTGACAGAAAATTTACATTTGTGTTTAGATTTAAATAGTTGTAAAAAAACTTACAAATTAAAACAGACAGTTCAAGAAAAACTTGTTAAGAGACTGACAAGAGCCGATGACTTTAAATGAATAACCTTTTTATGTATGCCAGGTATTTAAATTTTATAGTAATAAGAAAAGGACATATATGAGAAAAGAGTACAATAAATTTGATGGTAAATAATCCAAGTTCCGGCTAACCTAACCTAACATAAGGCAGGCAACGGATCCTAGGGGTCGCTGATTCTCATGGGCGGTGGTGATCACTTCGCAGCAAGTGAACCACATGCTCGTTGCTACCCTTTAAGATTAAAAATATTTAGATACCATGATATCCAGAAATGGTGGCACGTTGTACTTGAAAACAAATTGTATTAAAGTTAGTGTTGAGGGTCAGGCGTGAATAATTTCCCTCTCGCCTTTATAGAAACAGAAAGATTAGTTTGTTATACAATTTTGCTTCACTCCAGTAAATTCTATTCTACTTTTTTTTCTACAAATAGAAAAAAAAACATATCAAATATAAATCGTAAGCAATGTTAACAATAATATATGTAGATTAATGCTTATGTTGTTTTTACCCATCAACCCTTGTACGGTCGACGTCAAAGAGGTGTTTAAACTTTTTCACCTTATTGCAATGGGATAAAGTAATAAAGAGTAAACATATTTTTAACGTCGACTGTACGCAGTTCAGAATAAATTCATTCTATTCTATTTCGAAATGACTATACTTGAGACTTGCAATATGGGTTTCAGTAAGTTTTTTTAAACTTTTGCCGGCCGAAACGACTATATAAACCGTTATAACTATACAATTACCTATTTTGTCGGGGGCACCGTCGGAGAAAGCTTCAATACGATGCAAAATATGTAGTTATAAAAGTTTTACCAGCAACTACGTTTTGAGCAGCTCATGGGATACTGTTATAACCATGATATTGTCATGGGAATTATGTAAATAATTTGTGAAAACTAAAGCGTGAAGTATAACTAACACATAACTATATAAATAACACAAATTCGACACTAAAAGAAAGGAGCACTGAATGTTGTGCTAAACAGCACTATGTCCCCCACTTACGGTTATACTGCGGCTAGCCACAACAGTGTCTCCAGTGAGACTCACTATAAAAATATAGGTATAACGTAAAAAAAACAAATACTTTGATTCAATACATTACACAAATCAAGTATACTGCAGTAGATGTTAACACATCGACTATTTATAAACAAATTTAAGTACAAAATAAATTTAAACGATGTAGCTAATACTCATAGGAGACAATCACCTACACACGTGTAGTGAAAAGTTTGCAACTTCTCAGCAGCAATATCAAAGCGGTATTTGTATTGGTACCTGAAATAGATCCTAAAACACATTGACGATTTCAACCATTAAATGACATACCTGATAATATGGCTCCTACGCTTCAATTCAAGAAATAAAACACATTTTCGCAAATAAAGACCAGCCCCGTTTATTCCCTAAAGAATTAGTAAGAAAACAATAGGTTTCGTAAATTCTAGAGAATAAACAACAAACATTCTATCCCATTTAGGGCTTATTTATGCGCGTCTTCCTTTGCTTGATGGACTGTGTATCGAGACACATCGCCTTGGGGTTTCACATTTTTTCACCCAATTTCTTGTTTATCCGAACAAATATTTTCTCTACCACTTCAGCACGGGTCAGCGGGTCTAATTTAGTATAATGTTTACATGATAAACAACTCGTCAGTTTTGTTGTGATGTAGTAAATTATAATAATGTGGGTGTTATATATTCATGTACTATGCAATCCGTTGTTATCTTGCGTAATTCACGGTCTATTCTTATTCGCTTGTTTTTTGTCATGAGCTTACAGTCGCAATATACGAAAAAAACGTAATTGTTACAGCCCTTCAAACAAGTTTTAGAACTTCAGTTCCCAGTACGTAAAAATCATTGGAAATCCTTTAAAATGGACACGTACAAAAATTGCCAAAATTTTAAGTAAAATAAATATTTTAAAAACTAATAATTTTTTGGTGTAATACTACATGGTATTTTATAATGCGAAATCTTTTATACTAAGACAACTTATCCCATGCAGTTGATATTAATCCAAGAAGGAACAGTACGAACCCAGAATTGGTACAACAACTTGAATTAACTCTAAAGTTCTACGTTCATACCAAGCTTCTAGCAGAATCTGCAAGATAATAGTATACTATCTAACACGTTCAACTACTATAAATTTATTTCAAGTTACAAGATTTTGAATTATAGGTGCACTTAGGACTTAGTTTGAGACGAATAGCTACCTAACTCTCAAAACAAGCTTCCTTGCTCCAGTGTTGCAGTTAAGTGTCTTAACTTCGGTGCGCAATTTTACCTAGCGATATGCTTTTGGCAAGTAGTCACTAGCTTATCTATAGTAGCCCGTTTAAAGCACGAGCTAGCTACTATTTTAAGGTCGCGAAGTTTTAAGAGCTATCTAAGAACGGTTTTGTAGACTGAATAATAAAGCCCACTTAATTTGGAACGAGAGGTTTAAAATGGAGGCGGAATTTTGGTCTTTCACTGGTATCAGTTACGCTCGATTTCATTAGAAGAGTTGTTTGTAAATAGTGTTATTAAATACCAAAGAAATTACGTAAACAACAGCAATTGTAAAAAACTGCATTGTAAAAAATTACGCTAATTATTTCAAGTTGAAAAAATCAGAAGAATTCAAATCAATAACACCATTGTGAATCAATAACATTGTTAATTACGTATGTAGTCGATATGGCAAGCTATCCGTTCCTTTATTATATCTCTTATATCTCCCTGTAGTGGCCTATTTGGATTGTTTGCCCTATGTGTGTGCATCCAACCTAATATTATAAATGCTAAAGTCTGTCTGTCTATCTGAAGATCTGTCTGGTTCTCTATCCGGCTTTCACGCTTAAACTACTGAACTGATTTGAGCGAAATTTGGTGTAAGGATAGTTTAATAACCGGGGAAGAACATAAACTATTTTTTTTTCAAAAATCTACCCATAAGGGGGTAGGTAAAGTAAGGGGATAAAAATTTGTATGGGAAATGCTAAACTAGTGAATTTTTAGGACGGAAGAAGTTGCGGGCGTTAGAGAATCTTGAGTAGGCGATTTTTGCAAAACTAAAAACGCCAAGGCTACTTTTTAACCCGAAAATATAAATCATTATCACGGGATAGCGATAAAAGAATTCTAAGAGGAAGTCGCGGGCACCGCTAGTACATATTTACGTAAATACAATTCCATTACATCCAAAACACCATCACCTACATTTAATGAAGGACCTCTACTTCCTCCACGATAGACATTGCCAATCACAAATAATTATCTCAATATAGGAAGGTTCTTGTATATACTGAGCAATTATATATTAGTTCGTGATGGCACTTACTTGATAATTAAGTATGTGACGTATTCTGCGTTCTCAAGAAGTAAAGAAATTGTATAATTCCCTCGTACTCGTGCCGAGTCGTAAAATGACGCAGTCGCAGTCGGATTAACGTTCCGAGATTACGATTTCGGGTCGAGATAGAACGTTAATAAATCTGTTTGAATGTATTTTACGTTGTACGCTGCAGTAAATGTCGGGAGACAATGATTGTTGACATTCAGCTGGGTCAGATTGAACGGTTGATAGCATTTTATGTGACGGATGTTTTGCAATTTCGCTTATTTTTGTGTCTGTTTTGGGGTATATAGTAATCACATGATATTTATTGTTTGTCTTAATGTAACGTTGTGCTGATATGTTGAATTATGGATTTCTAAATTTACTCCAGGTTAAACAGAAAACGCTTCAGCTTTTTTTTTGCGCGGGCTGCTTAGAATAGGCCAATAGCAATTTTATGAGTTTTAATTGTTTATTAATTTATTGATCTTTAGTATCGTATTTACCACAGTATTTACTTTAATGTGACTATTTGAGCTGTCAGCTTCTCTCGTCCTCTCGTCAAACTCTGCTGAACTAACTTTTTAAACCCCATTTATTCACACGCACATTTCCAGAGATAGCGAACTGTGGTTTATTTCATTTGAATTTGAGCTGCCTATCTGCAGAAAGACCTCCGTCATTCAGAAAACCAAATGACGTTGTTTACGCAGCATGTAATTCTGCTGTCAAGTCTTTCATTAAGTTGTCTCTTTTTTTGCCTGAACATCGTCGTGCAGGGTCGTCTACGCGCGTATGATACTTCTGGTATTACAAGAGCTACGACAATTGGTTATAATCAAGCGAGCTACAGCCTGTTTTCTACCGATATTGTATAAAAAAACTTAACTCTTTGACAAACCTCGCCCAAACGACATCGTGAGCACCATAAAATATACGTATCAGCTTGGACAGACCTTAGATTCCACTATTCAAGTTCCCGGCCGCAACATAATGTTTCCTTTGAACTCAATTCGCGGCCGCGTATGTAAGCGGTAAATTGAATTTAATGATGTTATTCCTACATATTGAAGGGAGTTCAAAAGGAATTTTTACGTGGAACTCTCGCCGAGTCTTTGTTGGTTCAGGTGTTCCGTTCAAGTTGTTTTACTTACCGTAATTTACGACTAAAGTCGGGAGTTAAGTACTTCTTTTTGTACAGTTGCTGTTTGCATTTAATTTTGGATGCCTTTGGTATTTAAGTACCTATACCTCAAAAGGACTATCTTCAATTTAATTTATTTAATTGTTTGTGTTTACAGTAGAACCGTACAGTTCTGTCAGAGTAAATATACTTTAGCGAAGTATATTGCTAGCTTTTAGATAGAATCTAAAGTATCACGTAATGCTCCAAAAAGCAATACAAATCTAAAACGTTTGTTTTCGTCTTATGTCAAAATCCAAAATTTAAGTAATGGTAAAGTCGATGGCATAACAAATTAAAAGGTATGTTCATCTTGAATTGTAACTTACACTTTTCTTAGCAAAGTTATCAATAAAATATACTTAGGTATAAGAGTTTTTGTTCCCAATAATATATAATGAATATCAATTATTAGTGACTTTAAAGATAATACTAACATGTACAACAAGTAAGAAAGCCTTATTTATATATTGCACTGGAAAACAGATTATAAATGTTCATTATACGTCGACAAAAATTGCAACAGTAATAAACCTTACCACTGGCAAAAACAGAAGTTATTTTGAATTATTTCTTTGGTTCTATATATTTATTAAAATAGTAGGTGAAAAAAACAAATCACCTCTCATATCTTGTGGGTTATTTAATTATATTTTTCTGTTTAAAAAGCAAAGTTATAGTATTTTAAGGCCCACTACGTCTCTTATAAAAATATAAGAGAAAATCTTTGGAGCGTACAAAATGCGGCAAGCATGACGCAGCTAATATTTCCGTTCCTAGAAATCTGTAGCTTCATCTTAAATAATGCGTCTGTCTAAACAAGCCTCGGGTAAAATTTGATTTAAAAATGCAATAACCCCAAAAAAACATTTTTATTTCATTCTTTATTCGCATCTTGTCAGTCTTTCCGCGTCAAGGAATGGAGAGAAAACGAAAAGCGCCCCTGTTTAGATATTAAATTCCATTTTATGTGTTGATTTAATTTACTTGCGTTCTGTAATTCAAATATACTTTTTCTTTGTTTCTGTTAAATTAGGAAATAAACATTGAGGAAAATGTTGTTAAAGCGACGTTAATGGATCAAGTACGAGCGATAATTAATTTATTTCGGGCGAAAAATTTAGATTTGGTGAATTTTATTTTTGGATCCCTAATTGGGGCGCAAAATCTAATAATGTTAAATTAAACACAGATTTGCCAATTATCTAAACAAAATAAATATGAGTTTGATAAGTCTTCATGAACGAAACAAAACATTGGTTGACATGGTCCTGTGAATGTTTAAAACCCTACCTAGATTTACTCTTGTGGTTTTGTAATGTGGATTTTTGTTTCTAGGAATGCAAGCCTTTGTTCGAATACTACGAAGATTTTTCCGTCAGGTGTGAAAAGAATTCAAGTTTAGGTTGTGAATTCACAACAAGTTATCTATGTTTAAATTGTTTTGTACCTATCTTTGCTACGTGTATCACAGCCTGGATTTAGACTAGTTTAGAGTGAACATTCATTGGCAAATACCAGGAAATCTTACGTCAAGTTTAAACTTTGAGATGTATATCAATAAAATGAATAAGTAAATTAGCCATTTTGGGTATTATTGCCCGGAAAACGTTTACATACTACTCGCTAAAAAGAATTTTATTCGCAAGCTTGTTTACTTTATAAAGTAGTTATTGATAATATACTTTTATTATAGTTAAGGAAGTGTTACTATTGGTTAGTGTAACTAATATTCTTTCTTAAAAATGAAGACCGGAACAAATGGCGTTCTGTGGCATCTGCTGACCCCAAAGGGAAACAGGCGTCAACATATTATAGTAAATAATATTCTTCCTTCTAGCTGTACTTTTTGGGAAAATAACGTATTTCAGCTGAAAAAGAAACTCAACACACATAAATCAGAGTCTCTTCACAAATAAACTGAGACGAATTATAAACCAAAGTTTATAGTTACAACAATCATGATACGTATAGACGGTAATTAATCGTGAAAAATCAATACAATGGCTTAAGTGAGCAATTTAATCTACTGTTTGTCATAACTATTTAGCTAGTTATGACAGACAGTAAATCTCTAAAGCCTATTTTGCAAGAAACAGTTTAACGAAGTGGTTGTGAAGATTCATCTCCAGTGCTTTAACTAGGTTCGTAATATTTTATAGCTTTTCTTAATTAGACATAGTGCCTCGGGAGCTCTAAAAGCTTTAACGACTCGGTGACAAGGTTTTTGGTAAAACCGTGCAAAGGAAGACGATTTTGAGTCAAGTATTTGATTTCCGGTAAAACCATTGAGTCACTTAAACTTTTCTTTGTAATGTTTTTCCTCCTTCGAGCTTATTTGATGCCTTATTCAGTGCGTCAGCATGAGAAAAAACATGTGAAAAAAATGGTTTAGTGAGTCGATGATCTTTACCTGGATCAAAGATTACACAATAAACCACGAAGCCACGTCGAATCGTCGCCAAAATAGATAATTTTGTTTTTATTTTTTGATGTAATATATTTTTATATGTGTTAGTCTGTTAGGTATTTATCTATGGGCCTCTGTAGCCTGACAATAAATGATTTCATTTACTTATTTATTTATTACGCTATAACCCCTCTTTCTTTGCACGGTCTAGTAAATAAAAAAGATAGCTAATTGACTTACTCTATTTTATTTCTCACTAGCGACTTCCCGCGGCTTCAGACAAGTGCAATACACTAATGAAAATTCAATTACATAAAAACCTTCTGCAAAAAAATCTAAATTACAGAGAGAACCGTATCAAAATCAGTTGCGTGGTTAAAAAGCAGTAAAAAGCCAGACAGGGACGGATAGCAACTTCGTTTCATACTATGTAGAGAACCGTAAATATAACCTCTTCATAAAATAATAACTAGTGCTTAAAAATATAACTCTCAGACTCAGCAGGGGCGTTAAAAACTTATTTTATTACGAATTAAATTTTTTGCGTATAAAATAGAAAGGCAAACGAGCAAGTGGGTCCCTTGTGGGTCGTAATCACCTACGTCATAGACACCCATAACACCAAGGCAATTACAGATGCGTTACCAACCTAGAGGGTCAAGGTGGAATAACTCTTGTGCCAGTAATTTCACCGGTTGTTTTGCTCTCCACGCTGGAATACAACAGTGCCAGCACTGTTGCTTAGCGGCTGGATTAGTGAGCAAGATAGTAGTAGCGATCCGTAAATAAATATACTTAGAAACCAACGAGATTATAATGCATGGATGTACAATGTCATACTAAATGTCAGCCGAAAAACGGCCCGACAAATGAGAATAGGTTGACGCCAATGTTCAAAATGTACACTCTTAATTGACTTTTTATATTTTCTTTAATTTCAACCTTACTACGACGCCATACTGTATAAAATGGTATAAAATTATCATTTATAAAGTTTTGTCGCAAATAGGTTTTTTATTATTGCATTTCTAAAAAAATAAAATCTGGCAGCTTGAACTTATAAAAAAAAACATTGGCATTGAAATGGCGGTTGTCTTGTCACAATGAACAGAGACTAATAGAGTCGCAGTTCTCCTAATTCAACAATTAAATATTTTAATTTTAAATACTTGTAGAAACTATTATTCGTTTTTATTTTATTAATAAAATAATGACAATTAAATGTACTTTGAAGCATAAAACTAATTAAAAAACCACCACAAATACCATTGAAATGAAAGAATGAATGTTTGTGTGTTTATTACACTAGCTTTTGTTTTGGATGACCAAACTTTCTTTTTACGGTTTACCACCATTTCAGTTAACATTGTCAGTTATGGAGATAAAACATGGTTTTGCTAAGTTTCTTCATAGCATGGAGAGACTGCATCACAAGTCTGAAAAATACGCTGAGGCTCATGAGCTCAGATACAACACGACCACGAGTGAAATGATGGTTTTTGAGGCTGGTAAGGGGACATTTTCCAAACTTCCGGCAATAACCCAGCCTGCATTTCGCTTAACTTTAAGTATCTACGCCACTTCGTCACTAAAGATCTGATTGTATACTTTTTATGTACCACTGGACTGGGAACATGTTAAATTATAATTATTTATTTTGTAAACTAAACGATTATTTAACACGTCCCCAGTGGTATATCCGTAAAATCAAAATAATTCTAAATTGCAATGTCTTTATTTACAACCATGTACAAACATAAAAGTAAAATATATACATATAATAAAACCGATAAGAAAAAAAGTCTGTACATTGAAGATTTAAAAAAAAGAACCTCCCAGGGCGACTTAAAATGAGTAACTGAACACGATAAGACCATTTAAAAAAAAATGTTTGTTTGTTTGATTGAACGCGTATCACGTACAAACTGCTGAACGTATTTTGATGAAATTTTCACAGGCCTATTCAAATAAATCCAGAATACAACTTAGGCTACAAAAAATTTAAAAAAGGGGGAGGAAGGGGGAAAAATGGGGTGGTGAAGTTTGTCTGGAAAAAATTAATAGATTGTTTTATGACACTCAGAATCCATACTTACTATTTAAAATTAAGAAACATCTGTTTCAGCATTTTTTTCAAATCGCTTTGAGAAAAGCAAAAAAGTGAAATTAGGGTTTAAAAATTCTTAACTTCATAAAGCTTATAAATGCAATGAAGTCCATTCGTCTTTACTGAAACACAACACTTTAGTGCTATTTCTGTTAATGTTCCAAAATTTTATTTTCTAATTGATTCCAAATGTTACAAGTCCCAAAAACTTTATTAGGACTCTGTTATATTTTCCGAATATTTTTCAAAAATAAAAGCTAAAAAAATTGGTTGAGCTAGGTAAAATTAGGTAGGTGACATTCTTGATTACTAATTTTAACATTCCTAATTTTCTACTAAACGTGATTTGGGGCATATGGAAAACAGCAAAATCAGGCATTTAATAAGAATTTGCATGAACATAAAATTAACATCCAAGCGTCTCTATAGTTTCTTTGTTCTGAATCTTTCAATCATTGATATGGTAATTTAATTCGAACATAAATGAAAGACTGAGCAATTAATTACTTCTGAATTATAACACAATAGATTAGTTACTGAAAATACGATATTCCATCCTTTCTTTAGGTTTTGCTACTATAATTTTTACATGTTTTCACAGTGCAGTATGGCATTTTGACAGAAGCGCCGTCGCACAGAAACTGACAGCACAATTCGCACCTTTAGAATTAAAGCGACTCATTTCTGAATAATACACGTCCCAAAATTTCACCTTATTTAAAAGACATAGGGTTTAATTTTGGGAAATGTCATGTTCAGAATTGAGTCGCTTTAATTCTAAAGGGGCGAATTACTCCTCTTTTTACTCCTCTTTCGATAAGGCCATTTTTTAAACACTGACTAGAAGTCCATTACTTATAGGTCAGTGTTAGAAACAGTCAGCATTAAAGCAATTTTTATCATAAAACTCATTATAGCATTCAAAATGACAATAACAATATAACTCATAGTTTAGAAAAGGTATTCAATAACGTCAAGCAACATATTTTAATTAGCCCTTTGGTAATGCTTTGCATGACATTTACGTAAGGTAAGGTAGGGTTTTGCAAGTTAACACAGCGCCAAATAAGACATTTTCTGTCGTAAGCCATGTCACGTCAACTAGACAGCTACTAGTATTAACTCATTCCAGAAATTAATTTGCTCTGGCCGTGCCTATGTAACAATTAATTACTTTATAATATTGTACAAAAAGCTTTTATTATTTTTAAACTAAAAAATATAGTAGTCTCGGCATAAAGTATTTTAATAAAATTGGAGCTTTGCTTTAGTTAATTCTGCGGATTAAATAATATTTATTGTTTTCTGTAACTTGTGCGATATTATCAAAAACATTACAATTTGTTTTGCAGCTTTCTGATTCATTCCAATATCATAGAGCTTCAATTCAAAACGATATTTTTAGCATAATCTACAAAACATTTAACCATTTTTCAAGCGCACAGGAAAAAAACTCGGCGTATATAAATTCATGAATTGCAATTTTTTGCTTTGTGAAGCTGCCTGGAGCAATTTGGTGTACTGTAGTATACTCGTAATATGGAACCTGGAACCAGATATTATTCAAGATCGCCAGCCGTAGTCGTAGTAGTGATATACTTTTATATTTAGGTCAGTAGGTTCTCCCATAATAAAGACCTCTCCAGTCAGCGCCGTTACATTCATGTCAGTGAGCGCAAGTATACGCCCATTATAGCGAACGCAAGTGAATACCATTTAAATGGTCCTTCTATAGTTTTACTGACGCTGTGCCATTACACATTAGCTACTAAGTGCATCGCAATTGTATCGCTATAGTTGAAAGGGGTATACGCCAAGCGAGTTAGAGCAACTAGTGCTGATATGACCGATATGAGCAATACGGTAGTATTGCTCACAGCTAAGACCCAATTAATTGCGTTCCACGGAGCAAAAACGTTATTAATCAAGCTAGAATGTTTCAGCAGTCTCATTAGTAAGAGCTGGTAATTAGCCCGATTGTAAACACATTTCGTTAGTTCAATATTAGGTTCTATGTTCAATTACTATACAAAACAAGTTTTAACTCTGTACTTTATACTTTATGGTTCAATTTACATTTTGATCAGAACGAACCAGAACTTTGTAATAAATCAGTCCTTAATTTCACACGAGTAAATATTCAAACACGACAGCCAAACAGCAAGATATGTTGAATTTGACAAATAGATGTTACTAATGTAAATTTTACTTTTGTTAATATCACGGCACGGCACGGCATAGTATTTTTAGTAATATGTTATATTAAACTAAAATAGAGTGAATTTGGAACTTGGTTTTCAAAGAGTTTGAGACGTTTGAGTTAGTAATACAGATGATGGTTTCGGCAGGCTTCAGCACTTTGGCACAACTCGGCAGCCGGCGGTTTTACTACGGATTTGGCTACTGTCGAAACTGACTGAGTGACAAGCCAAACGGTGGCCATTATGTCTTTCAGTTAACTTTATAGGTTAGGTGTTAACTAACTTCCAATTATAGCTAAAAAGAGAATTTGTTGTAAGTACGTAGGATTGAAATTATACATTTTCTTCGTCCATATTGAACAATACATAATGCTTAATAATTTAATAAACTTAATCGTAAGGACTTGCCTTCTTTTGCAACCATGGCGCACTGTAATTATCAATTATATTGAGTAAAAAAATAAAAACAATTTGATTAATTTTATAAGCAATGCTCTTTAGTGAACTTTCTCAAACTTTACGCTTGTTTTACGAAAATATTAGAATTAAATAGAAAATCAATCCAAAGTAACATTTCTCCAATATTTTTACTTCATAGATTGAAGGTTTTCTCTACCAAATATCAAACACATTTTACTTATTCCATCACTAGCTTTTAGCAAAGTGGATTTTGTGGATGAAGACGTTTATATTTATTCGTGTTCTTATCCATTCAATATGTTGCTCTTGACATCTAAAATTGTTGTTATTTAGTAAAAAGGGAGATTATTTTACATGTATGTACAGTCGAGATTCAAAGTACCTGATTTATTTTTAACTAACGACCAGCCTCGGCATCACACGGATACAATTGGAATGTATGTATTGTTCATAACCTTCCATAAAAAATCTCTAAATGACAGTGAAAACCGGATCAAAATCCGTTGCGTGGTTTAATTAGAACAATGTGGCCGAACATTCTACATTATAAGAATTTAAGACAGACGGATAGCTTACTTGTTAGTATGTAATAAAGTTCAAAAGTGTCTATCTAAATAGTAACCTACGTTAAACGTTGATCGCATCAAAAGCTTATACAACTGCAAACGGGAAATCTGCAGCTTTAGCCTCAAACGTTAGGTTTGGTTATATACGACGGATAATCCGTGAATATTGACATTATGTGGGATTTCCGCACACGTTTACGAGTATGAGATATAGCAGGGCTGTCCACATCACTAGCTGCGAGTTATATTTGGATGGTCTATAACAATTTCTAACAATTTATAACCAAGAACCTATGAGTAGTTATTGGCAGAATGTAGGTATATAGTAACATTTGCCTAAGATTTTATCTACACACTGAAAACAGTAACATTTGCAAAATTGGTACTTTTAACTCTGGTAGGTAAATATTGACTTTAACTTTTTACCCGAGTGCCGCTTAAAGGGAGGATTATGTTTTGATTTTGTTAGTCCACAGCCCTATCTTGTTACATTAACTAGCATTCATGTAGATTTTTGATTAAATTTTACTTTCATCCCACTTTTAACCTTCTTGATGGTGAAATTTCCAAAAATCTTGTCTTAGTGCACTTCTTACTCTTTTTAGATTTATTTTGGCACAAACTGAATTTTTTGCTATTCAATTTTCACCGTCAGAAGGACTCATAAACAACATATTAACCCCCAAACGTGAGCAAAACAAGCACACCCCTACCAATATCTGTGTAAAAATTGAATCCACTGAACCCACGTCACAGCAACAATAGCTATATTTGCACGCCTAAAACTGCCAGAAACAAAATCTTTCTCAACCAAAAATTTCACACAGACGCGGACATAAGTTCCCTTTGATCCCGCACTCAATCCAATACGTTTCCGATACTATTACTCTCGGCTTGGTAATAGAGTCATAACCCGCGGACTGCGACCTCTTTGATCCCAAGACAGACGGATATTTCAGGTTTCTGTTCCTATTATATGTCTAATCCGGCCCATTAGAGCTCGCCTATTGAGCCGATTTGCTTTGAGAAGTGTGTTCCGCCGATTACTAGGACAGGGAAAACAGATTTGTCTTGTGTTGTATAAGAGATTTTGCTGAACATTTAAAAGTATTCGGTTACATTTTAACTTTCTAAGCTTATTATTGTGAGATAGGAATTATTGTATATGCACGAGCATAATACATAAACGTAGTGGTGACATTCGCCACTTATACAATGCTATCCTTTAAAATTATGACCTCCAAAGTCAATTTAATTGACTATATCATTTAATTACCTATTTTAGTATTTAATTGTCATCGAGTAACTATAATATTTATTATTTATTTATTTAAGCTTCATTGCACAGTTTACAAAAATACAATTGGCGGACTTAATGCCAGAAGGCATTCTCTACCAGTCAACCACACTATAAATAAGAAAGTAACAAACATGGATGCACAAAAAGAAAAGTCAAAATAGCTGATAAACAATAATCTACCTATCAAGTACCTAATAACTAGTATTAATCGATACACTAAATATATAAATAATATAAATACTTAAACATACACATGTGATGACGGATCCAACTACTCCCCCTAATATTATAATATAACCTTGGCTAACTTTGGAATAAGATCAATTTGTTCCATGATCTCTCTTCATAAAAATATGAACATTTCGGCAAAATACAATGTATCATATTAACTAGTCCTGTTACCCAAATCTATAAGTAAGTACATCAAGCAAGCAAGTAGTATGTCTTTGTTATCCCACATCCAAGCATACCGACTCACACAAGCCCAATAACTAAAATTGGATCACAAATAGGCAGAACCAATATAAGGCTCTATGAATGTAAGTGAAATAAAGTATAACTCAAATATAACGATATGAAAACGCAATATAAATAACACGACGCGAAGCAAGCTCCCGAAATTTCCGTTGAGTCGTTAACCGCTATGAGGCTGGGGCCTTCACGAATCATCCACTGCAAATAAACAAACGACAAAAACTGAGTAAGTATGTGGAACCCTAAAAAGGAATGTTCGCGAGAAGAAAACAAATTGTTACAAGCATGCCGCATGCCGCGGTGGATATTAAATTCTTTCTCTTTTGTAGCTGTCGCTTCGTTTATTTTTGTTTACAATCTGCGGAAAATTCAACACCAGTCAACTTTTTTGTCGAGTTAGCAGGGTTTTAAATAGCTGAAATGTTAGCTTTGAATTTTAAACAAGGGATAACGTTGCAACGTATGAATAGCCGACAGTTGGTTGTCAGAAATTTGTTAGTGCCATCGACCTTGGCATCTAGATTAAACATTCCGCGAGTAACAAGAAAATTTACTTTTTCTAGAGCTTGTTTTGTGCATCTTACTTTTTCCACGGATATAGAAAAGACCCCCATCCCTTCTTGAAGTAAATATAACAACCGACTACGTAATAGTTTTGCGTAAATATAATATTAAATTGTAAGAAACAATAATTGAATGCTTGAATAATCGTACTGTCGTATACAGTAGAAAGTGTACTGTGCTGCTCTATAGAAAAAGTTTAAATTATATGAGTGCATAATTTATGCACCGTTTACTTTGACCACGAAGACATAATTCAAATTAATTCTACGTTCTTCTGTTAATCTGACATTGAACTTTTAATCGTATACATACATTATAAACGTAACAACTTGCTTTGTCTGTAAATTTTGTAGTTAGAGTTCGAATAATCCGAGTCCAAGGGAAATAATACTATTGAGTTTTTGTACTTGAAAAGAAAATGTAATTATAATTTCGGTCTTAAATGAAGACGAGGACGAATATAATTTAATTATTAATAGCACTCAGCTCCTTAACAAAGACTGCAAATTTCTTTGTAATTAATGTAAAAGTATTTCTTCATACCTTACGAAATTTCTTTCCATGGAGTTTGGAACGCTCGAGGCCCTGTTCAATTTTTTAACAAACTCGTAATTTAATGTTGTGACTTTCTATAAATTTTACGCAACAGTTCTTGACATTTGAAAAGGACATGATGGAATTTTTGTACGATTTTCTCGAACTTTCTTTATTGGAGACAGATTTTAAAGTTACTTTACGACTTGTATTTATTACCTTCTTGTTAAAAAAATTGTTTCTTTTAAATTTAGGGCAACAAACCTTCCGGGTTTGGATGGTGGATGTCTGGGCTACGGGTTAACATCGTACATCTCCGGTTCACTTCGGCACAGTTTGGGTAGATACGGCGCTCGAAAAACCAATTAAATTTCCCAGTTCAATAAATAGTACGAGTATAGCATATATTTTTCCCCTGAAAAAATACTGGTAACTTTGAAATCTCTGATTCTGCCATATTCGAAAGATGGCAATTTAACTACTAACAATAAAAATGAACAGCGGTCTTCTTTTACAGCCATCGTTATATTTTCAGCAAGAAAGTACTGACCAATACTTTTGCCAAGGGATGAAGATTCCATTTTTATTTAAGCATTAATATAAAAATCTAGGCTTTGCCCGCAACTCACATTTTGGAATACATAGTCTGTCAATCAGTATCAGAACTGTTTAATATATTTTGCATAGATAGCACAAAAAGGTGAACTCAATAAATCAAATCATTATCTACCTGTCTACTCATAAACTTAGCGATATCGTATGTGAAAAACTATGCATCATTAATTATAACAGCAGTGACATATTGTAAGAAGCTCTAAGTATTGAAGAACTTTCCAGAATTAAGTAATAGAAACAAACACGCTAACACTTCGCTGGCGTAAACTTCCTATCCAAACAGAGCCTTTGTCCTGTGTAAATAGACGATAGGCCTTTCCATCCGTCCAAAGTGTCCCCTGTAGTGTTGCCTTTGCAAATTGTTGGTCTGGTTACTTAAGACCTAAATGGCTTTTGAATGTCTAGTTAGAGACTTTTGTGACCAAATTGTGGAAAGGTAGTGTGTATTATGCTTTTGCAGTTCTTCTTGTTCTTTTTGTATTTAAGAGTTTCGATCTGGTCGATGCGGTGCTCTTCAAGTTTCCCTAACGGTTGTCAGCTCTTTAACCTCTCTGTACGACACGACACGAACGTCTTCCTTCACTTGCTCAATAAAAAAACTTCATCTTGTTCATTCCCTTCCTCTTTATTCTTTCTATCCTTCCTTACGCCTACTTAACCTTCCTCTCCTGTAAATGTTTTGTGATAATTTTAAATCATTGTGAACAAAATCACGGGCTAAAGCGAGAGCACAATAAACCCAGAAACTTACGCCTCGATTGCTCAACATCCGACTTTCCCCATAAATCAGACTAAATCCAGACTTAGACCATTCAAACCTATTACCTAAAGTTCTCTGACCCGTGCAACAAAGTTCTGAATTGGACCACCTTGTAAGTAATGTTAAGGGTCGATGTAGGTGTCAAAAGTTGCCCAAGTACGTACCGTACGAGTTGTGAGAGGGGCTCAAACTCGGAGACCTCTCTAAATCTACAAACTTTTCGTTGACAGCGCTTGAGACGTTTTACTTGCCCCCCAGTGACGTGTAACACTAAATTCGGGTTGTGAATTGGCAGCTTTATGCTTTCACAGTTTAAAAGTAAATTCAGTGCCGTGCCGCTTTCTTCTTTCCCAGCCCGCACGTAACACTTCGACCACACGATAGAATAAAACTGAATTGATAAGCGTAAACTTCTTTTTTTACTATGTAGTATTTATTATTACCTGTTACAATTTACCATAGCATCAGCGATTCTTATGGTGTCGCTGGTTTGAATTGGCGCCGGTGACTCGCATCCGTCAGGTAAGCTAACTTTTGCTTTCCTTTTTTTAAAAATAGACAAAACAATGCTGACGGTTGAATAATGTCAACGAATTTTCATTTACATAAAAACTTGTCTCGTCATAAAAATTACTTGTTTTATAAAAAGTAGTCTTTTAAAATCGACCATTTTTAGGACAATTTTATTTTTCTTCTAAACTTTTAATTGTTTTCATGTTTAGCTTGGCAACTGTTTCTCCGGGGAACAGGACTATTAGAAAGAGTAACATTAGAGATTCGAGCCTCAAATGGTGAGTTTAATTAAAAATAACTTAACAAAAGTCAAAAGTAAGAATGAAAATTAAATTCAAATTTCGCAATCACGTTTAGTTCCAGTGAAATGCAACGCAAGTTTAATGCTGTTAGCGTTCACTCGGCGCTTAGTGAAATTAAAAAACTTTGTTCTACGTTGCGAACGAGACACAGACAAGATAAATATTAACTTACATGAGTCGTTGGCTCAATGAAGTTAAAATGAATTTGAGGAGAATACTCCAAACTTTGATTCCCAGTGGTACAGGAACGGTCTCCTACATGTATACCATGGCGTGTCATTGCACGAACTGCTAAGATAGGTTCATCTTCAGAGACGTGAAAATATCAACAAGGATTATTTAAAGTTTGTAACCGAAATTTCTTTCGATTTTTAACAACAAAGAAACATTTTTTTTAACACATTTTGAAATAAAAATCGAAAGAAATTTCGGTTACAAACTTTAATAACAAAACGGCGCCATCTCTCGTCAGCTGACGGTAGCTGTAAAGGTACCCAGTTGAATATGATAACTTGTTAAAAAGTTTCATATAGATGACACCGAGGGTAGTTGTACTCTTAAAATCAATAATGTAATGACCGTAAGACGAAGCACATTGAAAAATTCGCAGGGTAGGGCAGAGGCAGTGTGGCGAAACTGGAAAACGCAAGGCACGGAATGCTGATGTTGCAGGTTCAAGTCCTGCCATTGCCCTAATTTTTCTTTGTGTTGTCATTACAATTTTAAGGATTATTTATCTATCTAATCAGATAAAAAAGTCAAAATTTTATGACATCCTGAATTAGTGTTTACGCTGTTTTTTTTCAATAGCAACGAAAACGCCTGGTGCTGGGAGTAAAATAAGATACCATAGTAGCGTAACAGCAACGTAAGTCACTATAGCAAGATTACCAAAACGGACTTGTTCCAAAACTTGGCATTATGTCAAAAAGGCAAAGGTCTAAGGCGTGTTACATAAAAAATAAAAACGACATTCAAACTATAAGAGCCTCTTTAGAGCGTTTTGCAAGGAACCACGGCGCAAAAAATAGATCATTATAGGTTTGCATTCTGGAGGAAAATTTTATGTCATTGTAATATAATAAATACCATTGCGTTATCCTAGTAGGTAAACGCACTATAGGACTAAAAACAGATTGGACAAAACTACTCCAAAAATAACAATAGTTTTCAATATTTATGATTGTCATGATTTGCAGAAATTTTGATTTGCGGAGTGCTATTTTTAGCAGACTATTTTTTAGAGAGACATAATTCCGTTTAATTAAATATTACAGAAAAACGTAATGGTAGGAAAAGTTTTTTTTATAAGGTTCTTGACTCAACATTATCCTGCAGTGGGTTGAATGGACAACGCTAATTTTCAGTCAGACCCTTCATATCCTTACTTTAAAGGTATTGGACGGAATCATTATACCATATGTAATTAGTGTGTAATAATGATTTATTCATTTTTTTGGCATGTTAGATATCTCTCATATATTAGGTTAGGCTAGGTTTTTATTTTATTGAAATTCGGAGATCAAACAAGATGGGAACATAAACATTATTATTTGTCTGCGAATCATTTGTCGGCAAATGAAAGGTAATCTGATAAACTAAAGTATCTTCTTCTGAAAATTGAATGATAAAAAGGACAGTAAATGCCGCTTTATTTATTCATGTGGCAATCTAATGTTACTAATAGACACATTAGTTGCCGGAATGTTAATTGAAAATCAATAGCCCAAACCTGCGGTGTGAGTGGTTCAGTTGGTCATAGATCATTAATAAATCATGACATCATTATAGTAAGTGCTTATTTAGTTTAAGTAATTACAGCTGGGGGACGAGCCGAAGACCCCTGTCAAAATCGTTATTTCCTGAACAATACATTTAACTTTGCTTTAGCGCGGCGTCTTCAGTTCATTCCCTTACCATACATTTTCAATCTTCTAACTCATATAACCTTTCATACAAACCGACTTACATTTTAATTTACAAACAACATACCTGATAAAAGTAACACTTGTTGAATATAACGAGGCGATCCATAGCAATGTTTATTCATCTGTTTTGTCTAAGCTTTTTTAAAAGGAAGTTCTAATTTGTTATACAAAACTTCACATCGACCGCATTATTTTTTTGATCCTGCAAATTTTCTTTCTTTTTAAATTAAATTGTAATTACGGTTAACTTTAACGCAATGTTATTATGAGCCTACTTTTTACAATTAAATGCCATATATCCATTATGACCTTGTTTAAAAACAAGCAATGCCATTAATGACATTTAGTGAAAGAAAGTCATTAATGACATTTATTGTAAAAAGTTCCCCAGTGGATCCAAAGGGTTCGGTGACTTTCCGCTATCTTTGATAGTAACTTGTACTATCATAATACGGAATCCTTATATATTTTTATTTCCATAATTGAATTCGTTGAAAAAAGAAAAACCGTGGTATTTTTTTGTATAGTTATTTATTGAAATATCACCAGTATTAAAATGACAATGAGCAAGATATGGGGCGCGATGGAGCGTTTCCGCTAGGAAATGCTCCATCGCGCCCCATATAGTACTAGTAACGTCAGTGCGTAGCGCAACACTAAATCGCGTTTATTTAATAATTGCTGTATCGTAATAAAACTTTCTACGTTTAACTGTTTCCAGAATTAGATTTATGAATTGCAATATTATTTGTGAAATACAATATGTCTACCGTCAAATTATGATTAACAAAATTATTCGTAACTCTACACTTGCGGTTGACTGGTTTAACGTAGAACTGTGAAGGCTTGAAAAGACTTGATCTTTCACTGACTGGTGTACGTGACGGAGGAGGGGAGGAAGGTCTAATTTTTCTGGTTGTATGTTTTCCAGACCGCACAATACAGTTTTCAACCCCGGGGAAATCATATTTCTAACTGAGACCAATGAAACAATAAAATCTTAGTTTTAAAGATTTAATGTAGAAGTTTTTGTTTATGAGTTATTGAAACTAAACTAGTTATTACCTCTGTTGTTTCTCGAGTTTTAAATAATATAGTATTTGCTGGTTTCTAAAAATTATTATTACTAAACATCTGATTCTGCTTGGGATTTAAACAGACTCTCATACCTATCACTTTCCAATAAAGGCAGTTTATCGATGTATTATATAGAACAAAAAGGGTAATTTAAATATTAAAATAATTTTAATTTCGGTCATTTAATAATTTTGTATCAGCAACAACCATTTTCATTCAATATCACTCTTTTTAATAAATCACTAGCAATTCCAATGTTTAATTATTATGTATTGTTAAGATTATGACTATAATAGATACCTTTATTGTAGGTGGTTCTAAATAATGGAATCAAACTAACCAGGTAATTTAAAACCAGTAAAGTCATTTGTTACATTTTTACACTTGAGCAAATATCAAACAGTTGGACAGATATCGCATGTTAAGTTTGTCCTGCAAGTATTTGCTAGGAGTATCTATTATAGCCCACTGTATAAAAGTCATAGTGCAAAGAAAAACATACCTTTGAGAAATATATCAGAGCATAGTAATTAAAACTTTATCAGGATCACCTACGCCGCCCAATGACGCCCATTTCATTTATATTTCATTCATTCATTCATTCATTTTATTTCATTTTATTCATTCATTCGCCGCCCAACTCTAAACGTTATCTTTTGGCATCTTAGTTCAAATTACAACAGAATCAACAAAGATGGTTCAGAAGTGATTTACTAATATCGTATAAAACAGGATTTAGATATAATAATAAGTTAGAAAAATAAAAGTTCTAATCCGGTCCAAAGTCTGAAGTAATAATTCATTATTTCATTATTTACGAGTCTAAGTTTTTGACTTCAAACAAGATAATTTATGTTTTTGGGAACTTGGAAAAGAATGTTCAGCTAAGTCATAAATATAATTTTGTGAACATTTCATGATTTTACTGGAAAATCCAACTTGTGCTGTACGTGTTGGTATTAAATAAAAATGTAATAAGTACAACGATGAGTACAGTAACATGTTTAATTAAGTTCATGTCACCGTTAAAATGAAAATACATTAAAAATGTCGCCACAACATTTTCATTTAAGATTTTTCATTGGGATTTAAAAAATTACCCGCAATTTTGCTGCGCAAAATTATTAATTACAAGCAAATTTACAAGCGAGTTAGCAACCATGTGAGAAAGCATGCACCTAAGACACCAAATAACCAAGCTTCCAAGCAAGCAAGTAAACAAGCTCGAAAGCAAGCTTGCAAGCTTTTAGCAGCAATTTATTCAAACGAAAAATTTTCTTTAAAATGTTTATCGACTAATTACTCGTAATGTCGCTATTCGTACTTGCAAGAAAGCACAAGTAAAACATTCAAGCATGCACGCAAGCAAGCACGCATTTAAGAAATCAAAAAGTCAAGCGTGAGACCATGTTAAGGTTAAAGTGCCACTTCCAGAGTTATTTAATTGATTTATAAGTTGTTGATTAGAAACGAATGAGACACGTACATATGTATAAGCCACTCAATAGTAGGCATAAATTGTAATATTCTTTTATTCGTATTCTTAGCGCTCCTTATTCGACTGCGATGAAACACTTTGTAAGGAAATAAACGAGAAAGCACTATAACAGGATAGCAGGATTCATGCCTTTAATACCATTCCAATGAAACTTTGTTGAGTTGTTGTTAAGTCTGGAACGATTTCAAAAAAAAAGTTCTTGTGATTTTTTAATGAAATGTTTCATCAATTCAAAAGTTTTATTTGTCGTGAATTTACACTGCGTCACATTTTAGCCCTAAGACACATCTACGACAAATGAACGCGTCCTTAAATATGACACTTCCAAGCGAAATCTCATGAGATTTCCTAGACTACGAATACGCAATACAAAGAAAATGCTAAGTTTAAATTAGCCTCCGAGGGCCGGTAATCCCCCCTCGATGGCATCAATTAGTGCGGTTGATACTTTTAATCTTGTTAATCCCGCCCAGAAACTTCTTTTGCCGCATTTAGTAGATAAACCTACCTAAACTCAATCAAGAAAGTATAGGGAAAGTTTTATTGTAAGAAACTTCATTCGACATGCCAAGTTTACGTGCCATTCGAGACGTTGGTTTTGGGGAAAAATAAATAGAACAGAAAAACTAGCTGCATTTATGTGGGCTGTATGACCGAGCTTTGTTTATTGTGAAAAGAAATAAAATAAAGTCGCATGACAATAGATACGATAAGCTAAACTATAAAATGCCTACTTGAAATTAAATAAACATGCAAGGCTTGCTTTTAACTTTGGCAAAAGATAACACGAAGTTTTGAAAGTTTATTTTTATAGGAGTTTTATCGTCAAGTAAGAATAAGCCGACCAGATATTTCACGTCTTGCGAGAGCCAGAGTCAAGCCTAGAAGTTTTGGTAAACGATAGTTGTTTATTGTTTGTCACCAAATATGGTGAATATTACAAGTTCTGTTTTGAAATGGTTTGACTGACGATTGATGTTCAGAACTACGCCGTTCGAGGTTTTGAATGGCGCTCTTTATTGTTATTTTTATTTTAGTAGTAATGCTATCTCTTAAGACATTTGTTACTCACCCAATATGGATTAATTATCTAAAACAGATTGTATTGAATTCAATTGAATGAAAGCGTAAAACACACATTTTATACACAACATCAATTTGTACTTTTTCATGTTTTGTCTTTTCTGCTCCAGTAACTAAAAGCTAACCTCATCTCATGGGTTTCAACTTGATTTCAACTACAGCCCTTCGTAAAGCGGCATGTAAATATGCGATCTCGATCTGTGTTTACATAAAATGAATGATTGAATGAGAAAGGTAAGTAGTTCCAAAAAATTACACTCCTAAGGGAACCGGAAGGAGACCGTGATGGAGAACTGTCAATATTTTCTTTCATTTTGTAAATGGATTATGTTTTTATATCGCTTAAAGTTTTTTACTGGATTTTTCCTGGGCTGGTTTTTATTTACTTGTTGTTAAAGTTTGTTTACCTGTTGTTAAATTCAAATTAAATTTAAATGCTTTAAAATGACAACACAAAGAAAAATTAGGGTACCGGCAACCTCAGCATTCCATGCCTTGCGTTTTCCAGTTCCGCCACATTACCGCTATCATACCCTGCGAATTTTTGAATGTGTTTCGTTTTTACGGTCATTACATTATTGATTTTGTTTGTTTACCTGTCTAATAATCAGAATAAATTTAGTGAGGAAATAAACAATTTCAGTTACAATAAATGTACTGGGATCGAATCAGAAAAAATTAAGTATCCTTTTTTGCGTTTAATAGCGTATGTTATAGGTTTAATTAGGTTACACTGCGGGGTTATTATAACGCCGCGTCCGCGAGTCAATGTGCGAGCCTACCTATTACTGGCATTATGGTATATGTTTATGGGTTTACAGATAATTTTAAGCTAACTTAATCGTTACAGCGAGCAGCTGAGTCATTCGGTGCACTCTGCTAACGTCGGGTATAGCCTGGCGAAGTGCCAGCCACTCGACACATCTAGTGCCCACTTTGCGACGCAGCAAAACTATGCGCCCGGCGTCATGCAAACTATGAGAGTCGACCAAGGGAACCTTTTGTACAACTAAGCTTGCAAGACGAAAAGTTTGGTTGAAGTGACAGTTGGAACGCTGGATTGGGTGCTGCTTGTGAGGCTGAAGTGAAGCGGAGCTACAAGTTAATGAATGCAACTTATGTTTAACATGTAACTTTACTTTCGGATGCTTACATAGACTGCTTCCCGAAAAAGCAATAAAGCTGTTTAAAACTTTTATTGGGGACAAGTCTTTGATTTTATTTTGTGATCATTTCGTTAGTCCTCAGCGTTAACCGCTCAAAACCATAAGTGTAAGTTTTCGTCACAAGAATTGTCTCGAACATTAGCATGAATATCCAGATACGCATGCTCAAAAGCATGGTTATACCTAGAAGGAAATGTTTTTTAAAAGCATGCCGAAAAATCAATCTAACCTGATTTTCAAGCTGTGAGCTAAAGCAAGTAAGCAAAAGTAAGTTAACGCAAATGCGTTCGTGACGTTTAGTGTGCCAAAATATTACATTAATTATTTTGTATTGAAGTGAAAGAAGGGCGAACAAACACTTAACGCACTTTTATGTTTTAAAAATGTGAAAATTAAAAGGTGCAATAGAATTTGGTGATATTTTCTTTATATATGATAGTACAGTTTTCTCCTATTAGGTATAATGCGAAGGTGTTAAAGTAAAAACATAATTTTGTCAAGATAACTGAACCAATACCTATTGCATTTATAAATAAATAATGCATCGTCGAATAGAATGTCCCAATCACCCAAAATCCATCTTTCATTTGAGCGAAACTTCTACAACGCGATATGTATGCAATACAAATTCACCAACCTGATTGGGCAAAGTTGATGGTCTACCAATCGTGTCGCATAAGACTGAGAAACAAGATTTGGTTTGCACTCTGCTTTTATATCACGTAGCTATCACTATCGAACGGTTTCGAATAGAGATCCTGATTCATAGCACGTCTTTACCGCCTCATTCTCAAAGTGTATTGCAAACGTAAGTTCCGATCGTTCACAATATTCAAACATCCTGTTAAGTTTAAAAAAATTAAAATTACTGTGCTGTACTGTCTGTCTGTAAATTAATTGTTGTACTGTCCATATTTATGAAGATATTACATACCTATATATTTTCTTTCCCTATACCAGGGGGGTTCCACTCCGCAATGTAAATGCGCTCGCCGCATGACCTATGGCATAGGTTAATCGCAGTAGGTTACCGGCTTGCCCCGCGCGCGCCCGCTCACTCTGTGTCGCGCGTTGTGATAGTATTATAGTAAGCAGCCCAACCCTAGCGGTGCGCCTGGACATTGCGGGTGGAAGGCGGGCGCGGGCGGTACCTTCCTTTTGACACATCCTGCCTGTTGTTTATGAAGTAATACGAAATTTTTGTCCCTGATAATAAAGTTGCAATCCGTTTAATGGTGGTCGAAAAAGAGAAGTTTCTGTACGTTAGTATTATTATTTATTCTGTGCCTATACCATAAAACAAAGTCGCTATATTGCCCTCTGTCTGTCCTAATATCTTTGCCTGCTTATTCTTTTAAATCACACAACGAATTTTGATACGGTTTACATTGTCGTGTAGAAAAAAAAAAGGTTTTAATGTACAATACATCCCAATTGCACTTTGCGTAGCCGGGGCGGGTTGGTTGTCTACATTTACACTAATATTAATATAATAAAGAGGTAAACGTTGTTTGTTTGTATGTAGGGGGTAATCTCTGGAACTACAGAACCGATTTCAAAAATTCTTTCACATATAGAAAGCTACACTATCCCTGACGGACATAGGCTACTAATTCCATGCGAACGAAGTCGCGGGCGTCCGCTATGATATTATAAATGGTTGCAAAGCGACTCGACCAAAAAGCTTCCACAAAAAATGAGACCCAAGTGACGTCATTAGGGTGTTTCTGGTGCTAAAGTTTGTATGGGGCGTCGGAGTGACCATGTTCGCATTACCTCGCATATTTTTACCGGGGTGCGTTTTACAACATGGGTCCATAAATGAAATGTTGCACTTATGCGACTACCATTTCCTTATTTTTATTTTATTTTATTTTTGCTGTCAACATTACTTTTTAGACACTTTGTACTATTTTTATAAATCATAATTACACATTTTAGCTCGATTAATTTCTTGCTTATGTTTATTTTTACAAGCGAACAAAGTCACGAGCTTATTCTCGGATTTTGTCACAAAACGTGATGAAACTTGAACCAAGTGTGTATATCAAACTATGCTAATGGAAACGTTCATGAAGTACTATCAAGTTATCACTTGGATCACATTTAACTATTAAATGGAACAATTTGTAACGTTGTCTGGATTAATTTAGTTGTGCCTTCAGCAATATGATTGATTGCCACAATTAATTTGATAATACGAGGAACTAATGTGGAAATGGGGCACTGTTTGAATGATCCCTATCAGTTACAAAGGAACATAAATGAACATAAATTCAGCACTAAAGTTTATTGATAAATTCAGAATCAGTTATTACACTTTAGAGGGTTCCGTCCGAAGAATCAAGTTGAAACTAATATCGAATACTAGCCTTTAAGCACAATAAAATCAATAATTTAGAAATTTATGAGATGTGATTTTATGTTATAATGTATTTTGACTTTGAAAGAAATTGCCATTTATATCATACATACTAGCGATCCGCCCTGACTTTGCACGGTTACAATTATGATGATGGTAATTTTTATGACATTCATAAGTGCTTCCTGTAAGCCTAATCTGAATAAAAATATTCTGACTTTGACTTTGATGTAAGGTACATAAAAACCTTCTGTAAAAAAATCTAAATGACAGTGAAACCCCTATCAAAATTCATTGGCGGCTTAGAAGGAGTAAGAGGCCGAAGATATGCGGACAAGCAGGAATGGATAGCGAATTTTCTTTATACTATGCAAAGAAGATAAAGATAAAGAAACGATTTTGCGGGAGTTACGACAAAATAATCTATCCGAAAAATAATTCCCAACTAATTCCTAGCCTGTCGAATATTCAATACAATTCTTCACTAACGTAGCCTCGCATCAAGGCGGTAAACCACCAAAATAATGATTAGGCGATCACCATAAAACGATATCTCCGCGCCTCCACGATATGGACAGCACTGTTATTCTGGGAGCGCATCAGCGTCGGAATCGTCGTCGAGGCATCGCCCTGTCTCGCTCACTCGAGCTAGCGCGCTAGAGCAAGACAGAGCGTTTCTTCAGCGTCGAGCTCGTCGCTATTGCGCTTAGAGAATCAGTCTCCTGGGCGTAAACTGTACTGGCTACCGATAAGCTTGATATTGTAGGTATTTAGTCGTAAAACATTAATGACATGGCATTAAATGGCTTATTATTATGACCCCGCTGGCCAGGACTTGTCAGTCCTAAGCCTACAGATTCGGGTCGATAATATTTAGTAGCAGGTATATATCGAAAAACAGGGTTATTTAGCAGTAGCTGCGATTGATTTTTTCCTATGACAATTTTTGGTAGACAAAAAACTTTTAACACAAATATTTTTTTAACAAATAACGGACATTCGGTTTTTATTATAGAATATAACTTTGCCAGTATCAATCAAACAATATAAAAAAACACCAAAAAAAATATTGTTAGCTTTAGTCAGCTCAAATCTGAAATTAGAGAAACGGGATAAGAACTTTAACCGGGACTTCTCTACTAAAGCTCCCAAAATTTATTCACCAGATTTCCCCCGTAAGCGGGACGGTTGGCAACCCTATCTATCTGTGACGTTCGGCACCAATAAATACTAGGCATGACAGAAATCACTACTTTTCATTTATGATCACATACAATTATACGGGCTACACAAATCTTACAATGAACCCAATTAGTTCAGCAATAATAACAGCTTATGAAAGCAGCGAAAGATAAATAAGGTTCCTCTAATAACTAGCATTAGTTATTATTATCCCCTCACACGGAAATAACGCGAGTGATGCGGAATAGCCAACTAATTCTATTGCTCGTTAGAGAGCGTTCGGAAATGACACATTACACAGATTATATTTTGAATAAACCAAGAGAGCTAGTGAAGTAATTGCATCAAAACACGTTTTATAAAAGTTCGATAATCAAACGTTAGATAAACTTCTAATTACATTATAACACCCAGCCTAAGACTACCTTAGCTCATTATTTAGTGCGGCTCACTGTTTTATCATCAGCTTAAAAAAAAACATAACATGGCCATTATGCTCTTACGCTACAATTATGGCAGTTATGTACAATTTCGGAAACATTTCAAATGTTTTCTTAGCGGTAAAGCATATCACTTGTCGACAATTTCATTACTATTACGCCACTCATATTTCAACTGCCCGTCTGGGGAAACATCCGCCTTACAGTAAACCACCTTTAAATAACGTTGCTTTTCCATTGCTTTGCTAGATAGTCTCTAGAGCCATAGCCCAGTGCCTAAAAACGGAGCCCATATTTATATTTTTTTGCCTGCCTTCAGTCCGTATACCACAGCTTTATACTCGAAAATTATAATTATTCGCGTAGACTATTGTACTAGAGTGGCTATTTTTCAAGGCTGCTTCTAATGAAATAAAATTTTCACATTATTACTTCATATCATGATACCTTAGTAAAGTAACACCTGACAAAAAGGATTGTTGAATACTGAAGGCTTTTGCTTTTAACTTAACCGTGTTAAAACATAACTTACGCGTGTCCGACATACACTAATCAGGTCCTAGCTTTAAGTAGTGTACTGATCAACGATATCTATGTACCTACAAGATTGTGTTCTAAAAACCATCACTATGTTCCTCACAGCTGCTGTTCCAACACCCTACCTCCCTAGCTGTCTCACTTATACTTGCGGAAGGCGCCACAACATCATACGCCCCGTTGCACGCGTTGGTGGTTTTGGTTGTTCTATTGTGCTATGTTAGTGTAATGTATTGTTCAATGGTACTGATATAAAATCTGTATGCCATGTTGTTAGTGAACATTCGCTAATATGGAGACTCTTGTTACAAAGGACTCGTCTTGGAACAGGAAAGTGCGCTTCCAACTATCTATGTAGTATTTGACGCCCCGCTCACAGACAAGGGGAACTAATTTGTAATAGTAGTAGGTACTAGTCATTTTCTTGAACACAACCTATCATGTTTTTATAACTTAATCTTACGAGTGTCATCTTTAAAATTTAAAGAATCGCATTCTGATAAATTTCGGAAATTGATCTAAAATTAAAGTTAAATTTTCAAATAAAACTTCAAAATAATGGCAACTTCAGGACTGAATTCTGTAGAAAAAACGTTTAGCAATCGTGTTTTTGTATAGTCTAAGACGTCCATTAACCATAAAGCTGGTTTCTATGTGTAGATTTTTAAATTAAAGGAATGAATATTATGCTAAACGGTCGACAACAACGCCCCCTCGAATTTAACATAAGAATTAGCAACTTTTCGTTTCTGAGTAACTCTTATACGCCTTTTAAGTATTACACATCACATGCCCAAAGTGTGTTTATTGATGTTTAAAAAATTTGGTAAGCAACTCTCATTTGCATTTAAAGAGCTAAGAAACTTAAAAGATGTTTTTAATTAAACTCCGCTATAATCCTGCACAAAATCAGATAGCTAATCCGAGCTCAAAATTTCATAGACACAGAAAAATGTAAGTTTATTGTCAAAACCATGTCAAAACAAACGTCTCGAATCAATCTCGAATGCGTTAGCTTTAGTTTCTCAATTACTATGGAAACAGTTTGTTGCGCATACGCGCGCTAGAGGCGCTGTCTATATTTCCATAGCAATTGAAAAGTTAACGCTGAAGCGTTCGAAATAGTTATTATGGCAAAAACCTAGAATAAAGCTACAGAATTTAGATACAAGTGCGTAAATACAGCCATCGAATTTATAAATTATCATCCATCTATTTCCGCGGGGGTTTAAAAAAACAAATGTGTATATAAAACTGCATTGTAATGCAGAACACCAATTTGATCGACGCTAAATACTTGTTGTTTTAGACAAGTTTATCGTCGCCTGCTTCTCAAGTCTGTCATTAATCGTACATCAAACAGCCACAAAGTATAAGCACGCGTATTTTTCCCTCAAATTTTCTGCGCTGAAGAACATTCCATCACATCCTTAGGAGCTTATCTGGGTAACAGCTTCTGTAAAGGAACGAGCACCGTTGGGGGATTATCAATTTCTTACTTGATTGGGCCGCCTGATGGCTTTGGGGCGGGACAAAGGACCGATCAGAATGAGAAAACAAAACAACGTAGGTACATGTAACATGCGGCCCTGCATGAAGATAACGACATGTTAATATACCAATTCTAAATCGATTTACTCGTATTTTATGACTGACAACACATTACGTTTATTTGTATAGCGACTGTTTAAGTAACTTGGCGTAAATCAAAAGAGAGTGTGTTTTTAAAAGATAGAAATAATTCTGGTGAATGAAGATGTTTTAGGATCTATCTTGGGCCTTGCTATCCTTTTATACTACATTGCAAGGGAGACAATTTCCAACCAAATAAAACAAAACGGAAACAAAAGTTATGAAGTCTTTGCTGTTCGTGTCTTCGGCAGTAGGTATACCTTTTTGTATGAAAAATCAGGAAAAATGTAGGCACATGGAAGCGCGGGTCACCTGATGATAAGTGATCATAACCGCCCATGGGCACCAGCTACCTTAAGAGAATCGCTGATCCGTTGTCAGCCTTAGGTCATTTCATTTTCACTAATTTTACATATTTTTTTGTTTTGTTAAGTAAAGTAGAAACCTGAATAATATTTTATTAGGTATGTTATCCTAAAACGTGGTAGACTGTACCGAAGCAAAAACAGTCCGTTAGCTCTTAATTAAAACGACCTGCGAGTTCAGGTAAAATCGGTTTGTCTTTTAAATTAGAAACCAAGGTTCACCATTTTGAAGCTTTACGTTTTGAAACTTTACACCGTAATCGGGTTTCTATATGACTCTTTGGCGTTAATTTTTTATAACAAATACATGTAGCATAAGCCTCTTGTTCATAAACACTGCATTAACCTATGTTACTTAACATATGTCTCGTCTTTATCTGTCATTGTGAAGTTTACCCTCAAATGAAAGGGGCAAAACATTTGTTAAATTGTTTTAAACTTCCGCGATTTTCACACATATTTATAACGTTATCAGAACTTTAACGGGATAAAAACAGTGTTAATGTACCCAGGTAAATTGGCCGCAACGTCCAAACGTTTCGGCTATGTTTCAGCGGCCGTAGCCACTAGTGGAGTGACGTGGAATATGTTCTTATCGCGTTAAAGTCCCGATAACGTTATAAAACATTTGTTAGTTTAAAATAGTAGATTATGCAACTGCTACATGATGACAGGCATTAAAACACGAGTGTGGTTTTATGAAGCGAGCGTCAGCGAGTTTTATAATAGGATCGCACGAATATTTTAAGGCCTAATTATATACAGTTGCATACATTACTTTATCTACACACAAATCATAACTGCAAAAAACCGTAAAAGCAAAAAACGAGCAAAAAACCAACAAACGAATGACAATAGTAATGGCGGCAATTCGATCCATCCGTCAAGCCGAACGTTTTTTTACATCATAGACAAACGAATGAAGTCCCTATTTTCATGTCACTCGAGATCAAAGGTCGTGCGTTTATATTAAAAAAACATACTGGATGGACGTTTTGTATCGATGACTGTTTTAATATCTATGGATACTAAAATAGAGACCAACTTGAATTTTGACAGCTGTTCCAAATTTAAACTCATAACTTTACAGACAAGTAATTTCTCGTAATAATGCTGGTCATTTCCTACGGTTTCTGAACGCATTATAGAGCACGTATGATATGTCTGTAGATAAAGACTGTTATCGTTTATGCATAAGAACACAGTTGTTTAAAATATTGTATATGCCTATGTTCGTCGATAATTAAAGTACGTAGTCGTTTAAAACCCAAAGTTCCTTTCCTTTAAGATTAAACGGACCGTACCAATTGCTTTTTGCAGACATTTTTGTAAGCAAGTCGTAGATCGCAATATATACTTGTTAGAATTTCACCCACGTAGTGTCTGCATCTCGCAGAACAATGAATTGTAGTTTGAGACGAGCAAAAGCAATTTATATGTCTATAGTGTAGTGCTGTATTTTTGATTGCTTTGGGAATAAGTGGTTAATGCCTTTGTCTCAAGTTTTCTACTGTTGATTGGAAATAATGGGTTTGTTAACTTGCTCCAACTACTTTGAAGTTAAAATACACGAACTCTTTATAGATTGGAATGGAGCACACGTCCCTAGGATCGGGACAATTACATATACATATTGTATTGACAGCTATACATATACGTGCCTGGTAGCAATTTTGTATGTTTTCTTTGTGTTTCAAAGCTTCATCATCATCGAGACACAGGCACAGGCCTCCGCTCACAATCAGAGGGCTTGGCCTTAAATTCCCGCATGGGCCCAAGTAAGGATTGCACGGAAAAGTAAACCAATATAATGGACAGCATATGGAGGATTAACTTCACACATCATCAATATACATCGCAGAATTGTGCTGGTTTCCTTACAATCATTTCCCTCTCCGAAAAAACCACGGTAAATTTCAGCTTTTTAATTGACAAAATACTTAAATTTGATACATTACCCAATAAATAAAAAGTGTTTATCGATTGATAAAAAAGCATGTGTCTATAAGTCTAGGTACTGGAACTGAGTTCCCGTCTAAAAAAGGCCAATCGTAAGAACGCACTATGTCAGAGAGCATCGCTCACTCATAACTCATAACACGAAACATCCAAATAAATTGAAGGTATAAAATCGTGTTTAATCTTTGATTATTGTTTAAGATAATAACATAATTAATGAACAAAACGTATATACAAATGAGCGCAAGTCTAAACTCACCCCTAATCTTCAAACAATGATCAACATAATGTTTTGTAAGCAGGTTTATTATCACCTCATTGTATGGCTTAGAGGAATTATTTGTGCTACGCCCCAAAATGTAAATAAACAAGCATTATCAACGAACTTGTAAATTGAGATAAGAAAACAAAGACTTCGGAAAAGCGTATCGTTTACCCGAAAACAACACAAAAACATAAACACTCCGGATCACGTAGGTACCATTGTTATGGCTGCAAGTTAATACTTGTACCATGAGGAACAAAAGTAAACGCCAAAAGTAAATGAAACTGAAAATTTTATTGTAGGCCGCATAAGTTCTTTTACATGTGACATCCTACCAGCGCCTCAAAAAATTTGAGAGATCTTCAGAGATTTGACAGGGTGTATATCTCTCTAATCTGTGATGTATATGGTCCCTGAACTAATAACAGACTACTTTATCTAAATAGTATAGAATGAATACATAAACTAAAGTAAAGATTTTAAAGTATTTGTACAGCGCGTAGAGAATATGGGCATATCTTTATGTTCTGAGGTATATCTCATCCTTATCCGTTATGTATACGAGTAAAATACCTTGTAGTTACGCATAAGTGACCAGATTTACTATATGGGGCCATACCCTTACGCATACGGTCATATTATGTTGATGCAAGCATTAAACTAGCTCCATACGACACAACAACTTGCCGGATAACAAAGGCCTTGCACGGTGGGTGTAGGGATCAAATTTGTTTGTGCCTAACGCCACGTGAGGCAGTCGTGTACCCGATATTAATATCTGTGCGATCTAGATAGGGCGCAAGTTTGGAGTAATGATGATTTCTTTGATAAAAATTTACTTTTATACATTTAAGCTGTTTTGCTAACGGTACTTTATTATTGTATCTTCATCAAACCTACATACACATACAAAACAAGTCAATCAGAGTTCCGAAAGTGTGTCAAAGTTCACTTGCTAGATTTTTACCCTAACTACTAGAATAGTATTTTTTACTCGTACTTTGTGCCCTAGCATACCGTACAAATTGATAAGCAAATAAATTTAGTGCTAAGAAATCATTTCTTTAGCTCTTTTGGTAATGGTACTTTATTGTTGGATTATCATCCAATATACATACGTACATATGCCAAATTGTAAGTGAAGCGAACAACTGAAATCAAGTCTTAATTTCACCCGAAAAATAAATAAACCCGGGACGTTTCAATAAAACCTTTTGATAAAAGAAACTAAAGTAATTTTTTTTTTCCTTTTCTTCTTCTTCAGCTTATTAGCCCCCTACCTTTATGCCATATGCCTCTCCAATTTTCCATGCCGATTCGCAGTTGCCCATTGGGCCTGCGGTCAAGCTAATGTTATTTGACAACCTTGCTGCTACCCTGCCGACTCTTCTATTTAAACAAGGTCACCACTCAAGGAGGCGCTTGCTCCATCTTCCATTGTTTTAGCGACAGATTTTCAATATCCACTACCCTTCACTATCGTACCGGATCTTATCGCGAAAGGATATACCGAGCATGAACTTACACGCTTTGCTATGTTTAGCTTATCAATCATTCGTATTGTGAGTGGACACGTTTCGCATGCGTGTATATGTCATTGCAGTTAGTGCACATTGGTTGCAGACCTTGGGTTAGCATCTACCGGGACACATTCCTGAGTTTGCTAATAGCAACCTAGCCTAGCTACACTCCTAAACCAATTTCCGACATCAAACTTACAAAGTCTCGTCCGAGTTTTGTGTTCTGTCCTGAGTATACACACTCAGTCACTTGTTTTAAAGATTGGGCAATGGACATCCAATGTGATAAATTTTTGAAATAAATTGGCTGCTTACTTTACCTAATTAAAATCTTGTATAAGCTTCTTACAAGCTTTTAATTACCGTCTTATACAATTACCTACAGTCCACAGCAAAAGAAGCTTAACACTTGAAAAGGTTACAATAATCTACAAAAGTTCGTACTGGCTTGATAAATAGAGTCGTGTGTAGATCTTCGAAGCCTCTTCGACAGTGTAGATAAAATATATAAATAAAACTATTTATTTTGCAGTCCAAACATTAATACCTTCAACACTAACCTGCATAGAAATCAAACCAGCCAAGTACAAGTTGGACTCGCACACTGAGGGTTCCGTTCAAACCCACTCACTAACTGGACATACCGCCGCTGCTCTGATTAACTCTAGACTCACGCCTATTTATTAAAGAAACAGACGATGCCTTCGTTAACCGGATGCGGTGAGATAACAGCGCTATCTATGAATAGCGTTTATAACTAGTCTTTATATAAACGGTAGGTCGATGTCTAATCGATTACACGCTGCAGCACAATGTTACCTCGTTGCACCTAGAGTAAGCGCCATCTATGGTTTTGCGGGGCGAGTTAACGCAACTCAGTTAGTTTCCTACCCAACGACAACGATAAAAGGACGGAAAACGACTGCCTTTGGCCAGAACTCCTGCTTCATGAAAACCGAGAGGTGATCAGTCGTTACGCACCACCAAGGTATACCAATAAAATAAAAGAGATATCTGCTGCTGACTGTACAAAATACCAACCCACCATATACCAGATAATAAAAGACCATACCAGATAATAAAAGATGTTTGTTTATCATCGTAAACAACGAATAATATCAGACTGTGTTTGTATATGGAACCGGCCCCCGGGCACCTAATCAACATTGGTCTAAGTAATAGCCGATCTGAAACTAACGATAGCTTTATTAGTCAGATTTTTTTTAGCATTTAGTATTTATTTATTCAGATAATTACACAATATTAGAGTATAAACTAAGACACTGTGAAATACATGGCGCATAACAACAACAACAACAAATACTCTTTATTGATTCACACAAGTAAATAAAATAAAAGAACACACACAGGGAAATTTTACATGGGATTCAACAGGCGGTCTTATCGCTAAGCAGCGATCTCTTCCAGACAACCTTTGGAAAGAGATACGGTGAGATATAGTCAGAGTACAACGGGCAGTGCAAATAAAAAAAGAATCAAACACACTCACAATAAGCATACATAAGAGTTTACATAGATAATAATAAATAAATAATAAACATACATAGGGCAGCTTGTGGCGAGCTGTTGGGGAGTAGCGACCCCACGTACCCGAGTGCTCCCGGGGAAGCCCCCTGTCCCTCACCTCTCCCTTGCCCCGCGGCCGGGAGGAGTGAAGCCTGACGAGGGACAGGTCCCCACCTCTGGCTTGCCTTAGCCGGCCGGTCAGAGTGGAGTCGCGAGAGCTGTACGCTCGAGGGTAGATGTGGAAACATAAGTGGCGAGTTGGCGATAAGTTTAAAGTCCAGTGACACCTCTCTACCCTTAGCCTCCCGCACCGGTGTTGCCTCTGAGCCATTTTATATGTCGCTTTTAAAGGGGGCCCATCTAGCGGAGGGCGAGTCACCGTCTGCCAAGATCACTTTTGATAAAAAAACTTGAATTTTGTCTATAATACAAAAACTTTAATAAAATGTTGTGTTGTACCTACTACATAAATCATTCTGTAAAATGTCTCTAAATGTCAGTGAAAACGGTGTCAAAATCCGTTGCGCGGTTTAGCAGAAATAAGCGTATTTGGAATCAGCTCGTCGCGCTGATTCCGAATTTATATTTAACTCAAAAACCATAGTTACTTCTGATATCGCTAGCGCGACATTGTTATTAAATACGTCTATAAATCGAGTACAAAAACATTTCTATTCATCATAAAAATATTGGCCTCCAACCGAGATTCCAAACCAACGTATAACTCAGTAATAAAAAGAGTTAGAAACAATTCAGTTTGCTTTGACTGTTCGCTCTTGAACGTATCTCATTTCACCTTTGCTGAATATTTCATATCTAATAATGCGTACAAATAAATACACGGAGATTCAAATAGATACATGGCTTATTTCCTACTTAGCGGTTCAGCAATAACTGGCTGATCCCCACATTATTGCGTCTTAGGATCGTCGAAATATTGTATTTTCCCTCCTTGTTATTGTGGTGAACGCTGTATGAAAATATAAACAGACCAGCATTTTTGCGGGCAATTTCAGAGAAAACGGGGTTACTTGTCTTTATATTTTGTCTGATTAAATACTTATACTTTGAAAAAAAAACTCATGATTCTTAACTTTCATGCGCAGGTATGCACTAAAGTGATACTTACTAGATATTGTTTTTTTTTTATATATTGTTTGACTCTCCCAATTTTGACGGTCCTTTAGATTTTTATTTAATTACTTTTCCTAAAATCCTCTGAATTCAAATTACTGAAACCATATTTTTCACTTGCGCAAATGGTTCACTAATGTAACTACGTCAGGTTTAAGATTTATAATCAATTGAGAATACCATTTATTAATGCGAGCGGCTTTGACAGAACTCCAATCCGAAGCAAGGGGGTGATTCTCGACTCGACTTCGAGTTCGCCGCTGTTAACCTTAGAGAATAACAGAGGAGAGCAAGCCTTGCCATGATCTTGGCTATCACGCAGTGCTTCTCTTTCGATTTTAACTATTTAGAAAGGGCCAGACGTATCGACAATGTAAATCAGGGCCATTTGTGCCTGCCGTACTAACCCTACTAACTGCGAATTAAGCGAAACAATTAAGAAGGCAGTCATCTTTGTTGATTTGGACGTGATAGTTTATTGATATGTCGCGTTAACTTGTCCGTGATTGCATAAAGATATAAAGAGAAGCTAGAATTTGGTTCTTCGTATAGGCATGGGGTCCCAACTCAAACAAAATATAATTAGTCTGAATGACGATCCATAGATGGCATAATAGGTAGCATCTCTATATTAGCATGTGTTAAAAGTACATATAAAAATAAAAAAGGCTGGTAAAAAAAATCGGATTGCTTATTTAATGTCTAAAAATGGCTATCACATGAATTTGACACAATATTTCATAAAATTATTATTAAGTTATTACAATGATTATCACCATAATATTTAGCTATTCATTTAACGTTGTAGTATTACACAATGTTGCTAGGTGGCGCTTAAATAGATTACCTGCATAGGCACTGCCGTCACCGTCAATATTGTGACGTAGATGACATTCGCGCCTTAGCATTCAAAATTTCGCACGCGGGACTATGAACTTCGGTGGCGTAGTAGTTGATTCTACAGCGGTCTACAGAACTGAATGACCGGAGCTGCGGAGTTCAAATCCCATACCGGCCGCATTGCAAAAGCGCTTTTTGTTTGTTTATAAGGGTTTTTCTAGACCTTTCCTGTATGTTCTGAAGTGTATTTCTCGAAAACGAAGAATTTCTATAAAATTAAAGAAATTCTAAAATTATCGAGAAATCGAGCATACTGGAAGGTTCTAGAAGAAAACTATAGGGTATATAAGCGCACGCCGCGGCCGGCTGAGGCAGTCAATTTGTTAGTTTTTTTTTTTAGAAGAGGTCGAAGGGAACGGTTTTTAAAGGAAAAAAAGCGAAACTGAGTGCTAAGTGAGAAAAGTGTCATAAGTGAATAGTAGTGCAAGTGAGATTGGAAAATAATGCATTTTGTTGTGAACGTTATTAGCGTGGAAATTAGTGCTGTATTGTGTTTTGTGTTTTTTAGTAATTAGTGAATAAATCCCGTGAAATTCGATACAAGAAGACTATAATTTCAATCCCGAACCCGTAGCTCGTAACAATATCCTTTGGTAGGTAGATGTCATTAAAGAAGCGTTAACGGGTTGTTTCTGTTTTAGATTTCCCAACGATGAAATAATTGAAAACGTATTGATACGACACGCGACACCATCCAACATGCAATTGGACACCCCAATTGCTTCATTTTGTTCAAAACGTTTCAAGATGAATTCATTATTTATAAACAGATTATAAAGATCTACAAAAGCTACACTCTAAAAAGTGAAATAAAGGATGTATATTATTTGCATTTATAAATGGTATTTAGTTCAGTGTTATATTATAATAAAATAAAATAAAAAAACTTTAGAAACTATTGAAGGAACAACAAAATTATTTGGAGTCTTTGATATTAAATATTAACACGTTCGGCGCCGGTGACACATATGGTGTGACCAATAGAATCATACCCCTATTACGTTGACACACACGGTGTGATTTTATTTTTTCTGTCTGTCACTCAGCCAGTTCACAATACACGTTTTTTAAATGAAGTGTACGGTAGTGTAAGGTAACCTAAAAATGAATATTATTCTGCCGTGGTTACTAATTCCACACAGGGTGTCTCATTTAAATCGGTCAGTATGGGAAAGTCTGAAATTATAAGACATACGAAGATCTGTTCTTAGGAACCATGTCATCGATTTTAATAAGAAGAAAAACTGCATTCATACATTTAAAAAAAAACCTGTACTCAGCTCGGGAATCGAACCCGGTTGTTTTGAAAAAATAAACTTACACTATTTCTATTTAGATGTCGATTGTGTAGGTCTTAAGCAGTAAATGGCTCTATGAAACATGATGTTTAAAATGAATAAAATGCATTGTTGTCACATACTTTCATTTATTTTAGTAGGTGTTGGAAGTGATCGCCGTGACAATATTCAGCAAGTTCAGGCATGTAAAAAAACGGCTGTCACTTCGAACACCTATTTAAACAAATTAAAGTATGTGAAAACAAAGCATTTTATTCATTTTAGACATCATGTTTCATAGAGCCATTTACTGCTTAACACCTACACAATTGATATCTACATAAATAGAAATAGTGCAAGTTTTTTTTTTTCAAAACAACCGGGTTCGATTCCCGAGCTGAGTACAGGTTTTTTTAAATGTATAAATGCAGTTTTTCTTTTTATTAAAATCAGTGACATGGTTCCTAAGAACAAATCTTCGTATGTCTTGAAATGAAATGAAGTAATTATTTATTCGCAGAATATAGTGAACATAAGATGTAAATACATTATATCAGTACTTTCATATTCTACCGGAATTCCGGTGTGCAAATTGACCTTAAATTAAGTTTATATATATATTTTCCTCATTCAAATTCATCTATAAAATTCAAAATTTAACATTTAAACATCTTATAGTTTCAGACTTTCCCATACTGACCGATTTAAATGAGACACTCTGCATATTTGAAATTTTACAAATAAAATTATATGCAGCGGGTGACACACCCTGTGTGATTATTATGTGTTATTCTTTTTGTCTGGCAATTGTTAATATAAAAATATATGATTAACAGTATAGTAAAATCCTCCAAATATCAATTGATGTCTGGTGTGGTTGTTTCTAATTCTCATTGTTTGTTATTTGAAAAATATATTTTGTACAATGCCGGTTGACATATACGGTGTAGTTTATTATTTCATACTCCTATGCTGGTGACACACACGGTGTATCCAAGCAATTCATCCACCTATGCCGCTGACATACACGGTGTATCAACGCAATTCATGTTCATATGCCGGTAACACACACGGTGTGACTACATAATTCATACTCCTATGCCGGTGACTCACGGTGTGTGATCGCGGAGATTTACTTGCCGTTTTCCTTCATTTTAGTGTTTATAGAATATTTTTATATTTGTAAATGGGCTCGACTATATCATAAGACGTGAAATGCGTAACTAACGATTTATGTGTATGTAGGACCAGTAAAAAACAATACCATTTCGCCTTTAAGCAATACCGGATAGCACATCGTGTGTGTTTTCCTACTCTTATGCCGGTGACACACACGGTGTGATCGCGATAATTTCAACCGGAATAGCGTAGTGTTAGTGAAACGGTGACGACGTTGGTCGCATTGACATCAAAGCGTTATGTATAAAAAAATACGCAAATTGTTATTAAATGACTGAAGAGTTATATTGCTGTTTTTTTTATATCACAACTAATTACAAGTCTAAAATCCATATGGCCCAAAAGATGTATCTAAATTCAGTCGAGTGGAATGTGCATCACGTGTCAATTTTTGTAATTGCAATTTCAAAGAATTGTAAGTAAGGCTTATGAGTTGGTCGGAAAGTGAGTGAGGGCTAAATAATATCAGTTATTTGAAAAATTGAGTAAAGGAACTGCCTAACGCCCATTGTAGCTTATCAAACGGAAATGAAACTGTTGTAAATAGTGAAATAATATCTTAGGTAATCCATAACAAAGTATATCTGCATGCCAAATTTCATTTCAATCCCTTCAGCTGTTTATGCGTGATAAACATTCAGACATGAACTCTTGCCCATTTGTAATAATTGTGGGATTTGTTATTTTGAAATTAAACTACGTAAAAACCTATTTGCAACGAAACTTAATAAATTATCATTTTATACAGTTTGACGCTGCAATAAGGTTAGAAATCCAACAAAAACAAATGGTCAATACTAGTGTGAATTTATTACATTACCGTCAATCTGGTCTCATATGTCAGGCCATATTCGGCTACCTACCATTTATTTATAGTTTGACACTGACATTAATGGCTCATAATATGACGTTGGTCACGCGTTAGTCTCAAGAAATTTGTAAAATAATGCCATCTATTCACACTACGATGTACTACTGAAGAAGATACTTTTCGACGTTACGTTCCAACGGTCCTGTTACTTACGCCATTTTTCCACCCAACTAGGGCAAAAAAATTGCGCTCCCTATTGCGCTCCTTAGAGACGTACCAAAAGTTAGTATGGGATGCTGTCTCTGTATTAGTATAATATTATTATCCTCTGTGGTATAGGCAAGAAAATACAAACTTAAGCTACACTTTAAAAACTGAACTTTTTGAGAGGTTGCAGCCAAATAGTTGTTGGAGTTTATTGTAGCTGATGTTTTTAAACAACTAACAAAGCGTTGGCAAGAGCGGCGTCAACATTAAAATAATGTAGTCACTGGATATTTAATACGTACTAGAAATAAGATTTCCTTTATGTGTCTTTTTCTATTAAATACTATTGTTATTATTACTGTCAGCCTGTACTGTATCACTGATGGGCAAAAACCTCAATCCTGTTCTTCCACGCATCCCTTCTTGAACTTTTTTTAAACCAATGAGATGAAAATGTATCCAGTTCGTCTCGTCATCCCCGTTTGGGCTTGCCACGACTCCGGATCCGGTTAACGGCACCAAGTTAGTGGTACTTTTAGCCCATAGATCATCCGGCATGCGACAAACGTGTCCATCCTATTCCCACTTCAACTTAGCGACTAGTCACTATAAAGGACTGCCCAAATAAAATAGTATAACTAGCCGATTTGTTTCTTGTATGGCGTAGTATTTTATATGTAGTTTAAAAAATCAGAGCATAGTAGAAACAGCAGCCAATATCGTTACCTTAAACTGTAAATTAGTAATTTATTTCAAAGTGCATGAAGCCGTCTTAAATACGTTTACTGTTTCTGGCAACGTACAAAAATCTTATAAGTACCTACTCGTATTATAGTTACAAAAAAAAAAAAACAATCGTTTCATTAGCTTTCTTACTTTAGATTTAGTTTTCCTCAAATCAACCTCCGCTAACAGAACAGAAGTTTGAACAGAATTGCAGTCATGCTATTTTAGGCCAACAGCTTCAAGCCCAAACTAAAGCCGGTTAGTTAAAGTCATGTAAATACTGTGAAGCCCGCAGTCGCGCTTCCTATTCACGCAAAAAAAATAAAACTGCCTCCGTCGACAGCGCAACACAAACGATAAAAAACAGAATAAAATTCTTGCAAATTTCCCTTGCCAATTAAAATTAACAAGGACATCACTCACATAGAACCGAAATGATACTCGGGATGAGCACAAAACGACTAACAATGCCGAAAAAATATCGCGTCGCAGAAAAAATATGTAAAATAGGTACCATCATTTTAAATGTGACAGGACGTTTTAACCCCCAATAAAGAGGGAGAGTTTCTCTACATTCCTATTCCTTAAGTCAGGAGTCCGGAGTACTTAATATATTCACGGGGTAGTTTACTTTTTAACTATGTTTGTTAAACTTCCTCACACCTACCAACATGTCAAATTTGTATTTGAAGATTTAGCAACAGGATATTCCATTACGCTCCAAGTCTCAGGTTGTCAATGTGAGGCAAAGATCGCTAAACTTTTGTTGTTGGGACGTGTCTGCCTAATGCATCTGGATCGCTGCGCTGGGCTAAAGTTACCACATGGTCTCATGCAAAGGCCACCGAAGCAGAGGCAGACCCAAAAATATGGCGGAACTACATAGGCAAGTTTAACTTGGATTGGCATGAACGTATCAAGCCCAGGGCTGAGTTGAAAAAGACACACCATATTTTGACACTTCATTGATAGTAATGGAAGTAGCTCCTACTACTTCCATTACTAGCACTGGTTGTTGATGGCTTGACAACAAGCATTGAACTACACCTTAAAAATTTGCGCGGTGCAGAATATTTAGATGCCAGTAATGAAGACTGGGTCTCTACATAGAGATTCTAGCACAAGCGAGCGAGACAGCGCGATGGCGCTCCGTTAAGCGCAGTGATGTCATCTTAGAAGACATAGGTGATACCCCATAATTTATTTAGGTAAATTCGCTACTAAATATATCGGAGCTGGCAACATGGTCAAAAGTATGCGAACAAAACTCTACCTATATTTGGTGTTCAGAACTTTTGAATATCTTGTCCGCTCCGAACATATCTTAAGGCGACTACTTGACATTCATTCGTATTCTCAAACTAAAAACTGTCTTACCTGTGAAAGATAAAACTCCATGCCAGTCTCTTTTATCTAGTGAAGAGTAGTTCTTGAAATAGAAATAATACTTGTATCATCTTTCACGGGAGCCACTGAACTTCGTGGGTGGCTCATGACACAAATTGCTTGAGATGTTGTAAACTAACCTTGTGCTTACTTTTGCTTTCTTTACTGTAGACTTCGGAATAATTGGAAGGCCTCATATAACATTGAGACATTTATAATAAACACTTAAATTGCTAAAATTTTGTGATATTATTCGAGCTAGTTTTGCAGCATTGTCATAGAATATTAGTAATGAAATTGATGATAAATAAAAGACATGACGCAGACCACTTCGGCTTTGTTAGTTAATTTCGCCTGTATCGAACGCCTACTATGGTGATGTCTACCAAAGTGTGCCTTTGTCATGGTTCAAGTTTTTTTAGCTTAAACAATACTTTTCTTTTATTTTTATTTTGCATAGTTAGCAGCAGAAACAGCTGAACACTCAAAACAGTCAAAAAGGATCACATTTCCTCCTTACTCTCTTAACAAAATGAGTCGTATTGCAGATCTGTGTCCCTAACATGGCTGGCCCAGATTTAATGTATCCCTGCGTCTCTGTCAAACCTAGAGTCATAAAAAGAGACGCACATAGCGATAAACACAGATAAACTATACTTAGCCAGTCATGTTAAGGCCACTGGTGACAGTATCTTGTGCAAGGCCCTTCCGAACGCTACCACCACCTTGCTTGCTAATCCAGCCGCTAAGCAGCTTGCACTGTTTTGTTCCGGCGTGGAGAACAAGACAGCTGGTGAAATTACTGGCACTAGAGGTATTCCATCTTAGCCCTCTAAATTGTTAACGCCTTGTTTTGGGGGTATCGATGGGCGGCGGTGATTACTGACTCGTTTCCCTTTCTTGTAGATATCAGCTGCTGACTGTACTACCTTTTTTTAACTACACATTTTTCACAAGCGATTCTGCGGGCCGTGGCCATGGTTCGTGTTTAATAAGAGGCCGTATTTCCATAGCTTTGTTGCGCCAAAAGGCGTTAAGAGGTCCTTTGTGAATGCCTCCAAATGTTTTTTTATATTATTTTTCTTTGTCTCGGATCCTTCAGAAGTAAGCGGCCGTCTGTTAAATAAAACATTTGACCCGTGAAATAATTGCTTCAGTAATTTTTAGCCCTCATTTAACAGTGCTTTATTTTTTTGGGGGCAACGAGATGGATCTTCTTTTATTTTACTAATTTTAACAGCTTTGTCGTTAACAGACACTTTGGGGAATGGACTTGATAGCTGAAAAATATCCTGCGGTGTGCTGTTTTTCTTCAATATTATTAACGAGAGTCGTTTTAGAAAGCGATACAATTATTGTAGGTAGAAGATGAAAAAAATATGGCTAAAGATTTAATTTTAAAAATTGCATACAAACAGTCTCTTGTGTCATGTGTTTTTCATCATCATCATCATCGTTCCAGTTCTTATTACCATTTCCTCATTTTTGGTTTGCTTTGTCTGCCCAGACTTAGCAGGTCAAATTATAATAAAGGAACGACTGCCATCTGACCTCCACCCGTAACCCTTGTTTTTTTATGTAAGAGGGATGCCAACGAGGAGGCGGGTGATCTGATGTGACGCGATCACCGCCGCCCATAGGCACCAGCAATCCCATTTTAGTCGCTTATTCGTTGCCGGCCTTTGGGGGAAATGTGGACCCTTGTCTTGAAGGCCCGGATGTCGAAACGAAACACCGCTGAAGGGAGTTGATTCCACAACTTTACTATACGAGGCTGAAAACAGCAGTGGTGGTTGTGACAGGGAAATCAGACTCCGATAATATCATGGTTAGGTAACCATGTGGTAAGAAACCTGGACATTCATGTAAACGAACAGTTGTTCATTTACATGAGTGTCCAGGTTTCTTCACGATAATTTTGCCTCGCCGTAAGTGGCGTAGATTACTACCAATACTTGGGTTAAGTAAATACATAGGTAAATTAGAAAAACTCATTGGTGTCATGCCAACCGCTGGGTATCGAATTCGGTAACTACCTTACGATCACGAGCCAAACCCCTAGCCAATAAAAGGGTACATTTTCAAACTCCAGACCTTTGTTGTAATTTGTATGGCACTCTTTTGGTTTAAAAAAAAACATGGAAACGGTGATAATTTACGAGTGTCCCTGCCGGTACACGCTTAAACAACACACATTATCGCAGATGCGTTTACTCTCTATCATCGCTACCAACATTCAGTAAACAAAAGATGCGCCATACACAAATGTTGACCAAAGGTCTATATTTTGAAAATATACCCAAATCTCAAACTGATTTTTTTTTATCTTGTAGCGAAAACTTTTAAAACAAATCATAAAGAGATAAGGTAAAATAGTAATGTGGAAAATATTGTACTGAATACAAAACATACTTAAAATAAGTGTATCTATCTACCTACGTGAATGTAGGTAAATCATTATTTTCAACGAATATTTTGTTAAGCGACATCTAGGGCGGTGCTTGAAGCATCACTTGACCAGAATGTTTGGAACTTAACCACCCACCAGTACCCATGCAGTAGTTAAGATGTTATCACCAGCCGCTAGATGGCGGTGCAATTCCTGAAGGTAAAATTCTGTTCCACCAAACTTGCTTTTAAAATAGTTCTGGAAAATGCTACGAGATGGCGTTAGTAGTTCTGTTTACTCTATGAAATGATTTATTTGCGATGTATAATTTACTATTAACTAGCGACCCGACCTGGCTTCGCACGGGTACAATTAGTATGTAATGTACAGTAGGGGAAATATATTCACGTACCACCGTAGAACCCTATCGCAATGACGCGACGCGTTAAACGCCAGGCTATGTCATACAAATGTCATGCGTGTCTCTTAGACTAGGTTCTACGGTGGTACGTGTTTCAATTTCCTTGACTGTACATATAAACGTTCCGTACAAAACTCTAACAGACAGTGAAAACTTTAAAAGGAATAAGCGACCGAAGATATGAGGACGGAGACACACGAAAGAGTAGCGACGTTCTTTTATACTAAGTAATAAAGAAGGCGTAGATTAAATACAGCCTGAAGATACTTCAGAGGCCTGTTACAAACACCGTTCTGGAGTGCGATTTTTGAATCTCACTGGGTGACTAAAGCTCGCTAAAATGGCCGTGTTTAATAGAAATGCGGCCACTTTGGTAAGCTTTAGTCACCTGGTGAGATTCAAATGCTATTTTTTTATCTCACCAGGTGACTAAAGCTCATCAAAATGGCCGAATCTCACAGAGATTTGGCTATTTTGTGAGCTCTAGTCACCTGGTGAGATTCAAAAATTGCACCCCTGTGCACCTAGCATGAACCTTATCAACGCGGTGACTTGCTTGATAACTTAGTGCGTCTCTCCTACAGCGCTAGTTACAAAGAGAAGCACTGAGCTACTTATCGAGTTACGTTTCATAGATTCGTGCTAGGTATTCTGGCAAGTGACAATTTACTATTTTATTGTTTTGTTTTTCTCATTCATTTTAGTGGAAAGGACTGAATTTATCTACTGTGTTTAATGGAATTACTTGTTGAAGATCTTTAATTGTGTACATATGAGTATTGCTTCCCTAAGTAAATACACAATAGTGTGGTGACCAAAATATCACATAAATAAACTCACCCTTATAGTATATATTAAAGGACCGAAATAATACCACATTGTACACACAGTGTACGTAAATTAATATTAATCTTCACGTGATTTTTCTGCTGGGTACACTGAAGTTTCAATCGATCTATAACCCAATACAAGATCCATTTCGTTGTAGAACGTAGTTTTCGAAGTCTAATCGATTCTGAGCGCATTATGTCTGCATTGACTTGCCCCGGGCACTCCAATCGAACCTCTGATGGGTTGAGATGTTTTATGTCTTCAAATAATACTCTTCTTGTATATTAGTTCAATATTTATTAATCATACAATCATACAATTCCTGTTATCATCTAACCTCTATAACCTTATATTTTGACACTTTTGACAAGACCGACCACAGATACTACATTCGTCCCCCTTTTAAATTATGTGTGAGCTAAGGGTGTTATTTAGTCTGGCTGGGACTTATTTACAAATTTAATCTGTCAGGGGCCTTTCTTATTCTATTTGACCTTCTTAATTGAATGTCAGGACTGTCTACTTGTTCAGGGATAGGAGCTTCCGCACCAGAATCAGTTTCATTGTTAAAACTAGCTTCTTGCCCACGGTCAACAACTATATCCTCCACAGGAATAGTCACCGGAATTTCTTTATCTCTTACTTGAACTGATTCTGCTGCGTTCTCTAACATTTCCTTTACATTTGGATAATTTAGATTGTTATCCTCAACATGACAAGGCCTTAAATCAGAAGCATGATAATGTTTTCTTATCCCTTCAATATCTACCACGTATCTTACACCACTAAGTCGTTCAATAATCATCCCTCTCAACCATATCTTTGAACCATTTAGGTTCTTACACCACACTTTTTCCCCCTCTTCATACACATTAATCAATTTTCCTGTGCTAACAAATTTCCTTGTAACTATGTTATTTGGTTTCATTAAATCAAAAATTGTCCTTGGTTTTTGTTTGAACAAGAACTCATTCGGACTCATACCAGTTGAATTTGGGGTATTCCTGTATGTGAACAAAAAATTTTGTAATAACATTTCTTTGGATAATCTTGAATTCGTAGCTTGTAATCGTTCTAGTGATTTTTTAATAGTTTGGACTGATCGCTCAGCCATACCATTTGATTCTGGATGGTAAGGTGGACTTTTCAGTGCTTCACAGCCATTTGCTTTTAAAAATCTAACAAATTCACTGGATGTGAATGGAGGTCCATTGTCACTTACAATTTGACTGGGCACCCCTGTGAAAGCAAATGTTTTAAACAATTTTTCAATTACTTGATGTGTTGATGTGCCATTATTCATTATGTGTATATCTAACCATTTCGACCTTGAATCTACTATTAATAAGTAAGTACACGAATCCTTATAAAAAAAATCAATATGCATCCTTTCGAAATTTGTTTCACATTTTCTCCACGCCACTAAAGGGCTATTGTTACAATAATTACGACTGGCTTGACAAATTGCACAATTATCTATCATTTTTTCTACATCTTCGTTTAATTTTGGCCACCAACAATATCCCCTTACCAACATCTTCGTTTGCACAATCCCATTATGGGATTTATGAAAATGTTTTAATATACTGAATCTTAATTTAGTTGGTATTATAATTCTATTTCCCCATAATACACAGTTTTGTTCTATACTTAATTCTGCTCTTTTAGCAAAATAAGGTTTTAAATTCTCATCAGTAACATACCCTGGCCAACCTGATAGGATATAATCATAAACTTTTCCTAGCACAGGGTCTGTTCGGGTACATTTAGCAATATCTCTAAAATCTACTCCTGGCTCATCACTAAAATTGAAATAATTAATGCAGTCCGTAACCTCTGCCAACTGAGGTAGTGGCAATCTTGATAAAGCATCTGCGTTTCCTAACAAAGTACCTTTTCTGTACACAATATTATAATTGTAGCCTGATAATAACAAAGCCCATCTCTGTATCCTGGCATTTGCAGTAATAGGTATTTTCTTTAATGGGTCGAAAATGAACTTCAAAGGTTGGTGGTCTGAAACTATTGTAAATTTACGCCCATATAAAAATTTGTGGAATCTTTGCACTGCAAATATTATTGCCAGGGCTTCTTTCTCTACTTGCGAGTAATTTTTCTGTGCCTCATTTAAAGTGCTAGAAGCGAAATATATCGGTTCACCGTCAATTTTATGGCTTAACACTGCCCCCAGACCATAAGTACTAGCATCAGTCGTAACATACAGCTCCTTTTTTGCGTCATAGTGTACCAATAAATCATTTCCAGTTAATAATTTCTTACTATTTTGAAAGGCAGTTTCACATTCTGCTGACCAACTAAAAGATGATTTCTTTTTTAATAAGTTATACAAGGGTGTCAATTTCTCTGACAATCGTGGCAAAAACCTTCCATAGTAATTGAGTAATCCCAGGTATGATTGTAGCTGTGTCAGGGTCTGAGGAGAGGGTGCACCAATAATTGCCTCTAATTTTTCTGGTAGCGGCTTTACCCCGTCCCTAGACACCAAGTGGCCTAGAAACTTGATTTCAGGGCAAAAAAATTGGCATTTTTCTAAATTAACCTTTACATTATACTGTTTGAGTCTTTCTAAAACTGTAACTAAATTATTGTTACACTCTTCTAAATCAGATCCTTTTATGACTAAATCATCAATAAAACATTTAACATTTTTAATTCCCTGCAATATTTGGTCCATCACACACTGAAACACAGAGGGTCCACTTGATACTCCAAATTGCAAACGGGTAGGCCTAAACAATCCTAAATGTGTATTGATAGTTAAATACTCCTGAGAGCTTTCATCCAACAGCAACTGTTGATATGCCCCCGACAAATCCAGAACACAAAATACCTTCGCTCCTGAAAGTTCTGTAAAAATATCCTCTGGGATCGGTAATGGGTAATGCTCAGTGTCTAATACCTTATTGACAGTGACTTTATAGTCTACACAAATTCTTAATTTTTTATCATTTCTCTGAGCCAAAACAATGGGGCTTGCCCAATCACTATGCTGTACTCTAGTAATAACTCCAGCCTTTTCTAAACTAAGCAATTCTCTCTCTACTTCCTCTTTTTTTGCATATGGCATGGAATATGCCTTGTGAAACATAGGCCGCGCCGAATCTTTTAATCTTAAACATGCTTTCATTCCTAAAATGTGTGAAGATCTATCCTTTGCAAATACCTCTTTATACTCAACTTTAACCCTATCTGAAAAAATCTTAGCCTGGTCAGCATCTACATTATTAAAAACATTCTCTACTTGCCTGATTTCCTCGGACCTGCTTTTCAATGTAAATTGCTTTTGCCAACCAGGATACAACACACTTAACCAATTTCGCCCCAATAATGGTACAAAGTATTTTTTACTGTCAATAATCACTAAATCCAGTACTTTGTCTCTTTCCTTACATTTAACACTTATCACTCCTAACACAGGTAAGCTTTCTCCCGACACAGACTTTAATTTTGACACACACTTTCTTAGTTTAATTTGGTTAAAGTACTTTTTATAATCACTTGTATGCATGACGGATTTACATGCACCAGTATCTACTTGCATTAGAATTTTCTGACCCTGTGCTAGTCACAATGGAACCTCTGCCGCTGCCTCCTCACCATCCCCGACGTACTGAAGGCTTCCAAATATAATTTCTTCATCCTGCTTTTCGTTTTCAGTGTCCACATGCTTTACACTACGCTCACCTCTGTTTTGTGAACGCGACCTGCATTTATGCGCCAAATGCCCGACTTTTTGGCAAGCATAGCATGTTGCATTCTTCTTAAAACATCTATCCGGGTCATGCATCCCTCCACAGCGAAAACATGGTGTCTTTAACTGAAAGTTGGGGCGTCGAAGAGTGCTCTTAGTAACTGTGTAGACAGGCACTGCTGGATGCATATTCTTTGCTTCATTTTCTGCACTTTCCCAAGCAGTTGCCTGTTTCACTGCGTCATCAAAAGTGAGAGTATCACCCTCTGTCAATAATTTTTTTACTATGTTCTCATTAATGATGCCGCACACTAAACGATCTCGTAAGGCTTGAGTTAAGAAAATTCCGAATTCACACAAGGCAGCTCTTCTTCTGATCTCGACAACAAAATCATTTATGCTTTGCCCCTCCTTTTGTTTTAAATTATAAAACTCGTACCTCTCTGCAATCGCGGACCTTTTTGAGACGTAATGTTTGGTGAGAATAGCCACTAACTCGTCGTACTTTTTTGTCGCTGGTTTATCCGGAGACAGCAAGTTCTTCAACACATTATAAGGTTCCGGCCCAATTAATGTGATAAACATCGGAACCTTTTTTTCCACTGTGACATCGTTAACCACAAAAAATTGATCCATCCTTTCCATATACGCATGGAAATCTTGCTCCGTTTTATAGTGTTCTATTGACCCGATCATTTTCCCTTTTTCTCGTCGCCAATTTTATGTCTTCAAATAATACTCTTCTTGTATATTAGTTCAATATTTATTAATCATACAATCATACAATTCCTGTTATCATCTAACCTCTATAACCTTATATTTTGACACTTTTGACAAGACCGACCACAGATACTACAAGATGAAATTACTAGCTCTTTGCTAAATCAAGTCCCATCGGAGCACCTATTGGATGTATAGTTATTTCATTAAATTCCAATTCTTAGATGAAACGACATACAGTTTCATTGTTTTCCGCTAATACTCGTACCAGTGGGATCCTTGAGTACGCGTTACTTTTAAATCTTTTAATTTTACTACTTCAATTGTAAATTGTTGAGTTTGTTTGAGCTTATAAGGTTTAATTTTAGCATGATGTTTTTATTTATTATCTTACGCACAATGTAAAATGCTGTTTAAAATGTTATAAGAAGTACTCAACACCCCATATATGTATAGGTATAGTCGACCAAGAAATTGCTTGACCACTTTTCGACCGTATTACAAAGGGATAAGGTTCAAAAGTGGTCAAGCAATTACTTGGTCGACTATACATAATTCTAAATAATCGCAAAACTTGAGTACAAACACTGATCATTATTTTTGGCCTGTAGTGATTATAGAAGGAAAGAAAAGAAAAACTCTTTAAACCTAAAAATACTTTAACAAAATTCAATTGCGGCAAGAACAAAAATAAAATCGGCATTATGCTATACTGGGTGGGTATGTTGACATAAAATCAAAATGTATGACATTTAATAGAGTATGTTATTATAAAAATTCAAAAGAAAAATGTTGGCAGTATATGGTAAATTCAACCAACCAGTCAAGCAAGTAAAGGGTTATAAAAAAACAAAAGGAAGTTAGTGTATAAAGAAAATTAATTATATAATTCCAATTTACATCGAAAAGGGTTATATTATACTTTATTAACGGTAACTTTACCGATACAGAAACTAATCGCGAAACTTATATGTCGCTGCGGAAATAAGATTGCCTCGCGATACGGTGCAACTTTGATTGAGTCCTGGATTGCAAGTTAATCTGAGAATAACTTTTATAAAAGCATTAGCCATCATGAAAAAATATTTAAAAAGAAAAATATTTTACAAGTAGGCCATATAGGCTCTTTTACATGTCAGAATCTACTAACGCTTCGGAGAATGGAAGATTCTGCAGAGAAGAAACTCGGCAGTTTTTCATTTTTTTTCTCTTTTCAAAACAACATTACAAAGCAATTTACATAACATAATCATCACAATAGTAGGAACTTAATATAAAGAAGTGTAAAAAAGATAACAATAAACAGCATAGCGAACTTTAAGCATATTACACAAATAGACACTAATAATATCTAATATAAGGTATCAACACTACCGAAACATGCCGTCTATATCTGCCATCTATATGAACATGTACGAGTACTTATATCTCAATCCGTAACTCAAAGCACTTCGCGCAATTTTTACAAACATTGTGTATTGTATTGTATTCGTAAATACTGAACCCCGAGAGGACAATCCCCACGCATCAATTCGCGGTTTGTTGACAGGCGTGGCTGCCTCCGGGACGATTTTCGTCAATCCCTCAGACAAAGCTGAGGGTGAATACTAAAGGCCCGACGACACTTGAGCGTTTTTTCATCAGCCCATGAGACACCAGTGCGAGGCTTTCAAACCCACCTTTTGAGATCCCGCGCAAGATTAGGCACCGGTTCCTATGGTGTGACTTTAGGGAAGGGATTAAGTGTATATTCGCCCTCATATCGAGATTTTTAACATATTACGTAATGACGTCACAAAAAACTCGGATAACGTTAAAATTATATTCCTTACCAGTGGACGCGCGCGACTTCGTTCGCGTGAAATTAGTAGCCTATGCCCGTCAGAGATAGTGTAGCTTTCTGTCTTTGAAAGAACTTTTGAAATCGGTTCATTAGTTCCAGAGATTACGCCCTACATACAAACAAAAAAACAGTGTTTACCTCTTTATTATATTAGTGTAGATTACTATTTTTGTATTATTATACAATATTGTTTTGTATCATATAAAATTTCTCAATCTTTCATCCCTTACGATGAATGAAAGTCGCTCTCACCTTAACGGTAAATTGAACTTCGGGCATTGATTGTTTTGCCTTGATAATAATTTTACTGCCTTTCTTCTGATCTACAAGACAAAACAAAAATGTATTCAGGTGCGTTGTAGGTATTCAATTACATTAAAAACGCTTTTGTAAGTTTTGTTTGGTAATAGTTCAAAAAACTTTATTAACAAATAAACATGTTATCGATATCGATAATTTAGTCGTTGCAATGCCTACCACTAGTCAGTCGGTACCGCACATCATCGCTAGTGCCGCCCCGACACTCAACGCTGCGATGATTCAGCATTTTCAATCCACTCTTTCATTCCTCTTTCATTCTTTCACGTGAATTCGACGCTTTGCAACGCAGCCGCAGCACCTTTACTATGGAAACCATTTCGTAAACTCAAGTATTCATAGTTGATACATGGTTTTACGCCAGCTTTATTTTCAGCTTAGCTTTCTTTTTTGTTTATAAGAGGTTTAAGTCAATGCAGAATACATTGGCTGAGGTTAATTTCCTGTTGCAGTAATTAGAATGTTGAACTTGTTCTAAATGTAGGTAAACAACTTTTATATTTATAATGTACGAGTATAAACAATTTCAGGCTGAATAGAATAGAAGGCAACATTATGACTTATCATTTATATTTTCTAACATAAATTGGCACGCTAAGAATTTATATTTTGTACGCTTTCTAAATTAAACCACAATTTCCGTGTAGGTACTTACCGAAAATATGTAGTGTAGCGAGAAATAGCGAAAGTTTTACTCAAACCAAAACTCAGTAATGGCAACATAGGGACCGTTTTGTAGTGTTAAAATAACTTTGTTACAATGAACAGTTTGGTCGAACTGTTGAACTAACAATGAAGTAACTTGCAAATGTGTTACCATCTATCTGCGTCGCTTACATTAAAAAACTGTCTAGAGAAAAAATGGGGCAGGATTTTTCTTGCATTTGCATAGAACTGGCTTGAATAAGCAATAAAATATTCATAAAAATGTTTAATAAGAGTCAACATCAATCAACAACAACGCAAGGCGATGAAAAATGGAAAACGCCATTAAAATGTGAAAAACTTCACGCGATTGTAATTACGATGTTACTTGCATCAATCATCCATTTTCATTCACCCTTTAGGCTTTAGGCATGTAAATAAAAGTATATGTACCTAACAAAAAACCTAAAATAGAGAAAATCAAGCCCCATGATTCAAAAACGTTTGGGCAATGTAGAAAGAAACAGCCCGGATCAGTTTTGTGTTCTAAGCGATCGTAATGAATTACACGTTTTTGCCTTAAAGAAATTGTAGTATTTTTCTAGATATGGTTGAATGTATGAAGGGTTCAAATAACACTTTAGGTTCAAAAATTTGTGTACAAGTATTCAATCAAGCTTGAATAACAATAGAATTATATAATTTCACATAATTATTGAGAATCAGAATGCTTTGTTTCAATTTATTAGTGATAAGAGTGGGCACGGGAAAGTTAAATAATAATAATATCTTGGGACAATTTACACCAATTGATCTAGACCCAAGCTAAGAAAACCTTGTGTTATGGGTACTAGACAACGAATATACATACTTATATAGATAAATACATAAAAACATTTGTATTCGTCACACAAACATTTGCCCATACCAGGATTTGAACCCGGGACCTCTTGCTCATTAAGCAGACATATGTACCACTGTGCCATACAGGTCGAAATTCGAAGAACTAAGGCGTTAACCTATAATTATTTAAATTTAAAACTTAAGTTATTTACTAATGAGACTGTTATTTAGTCTTATAAGTCATTAATGGACCATCATTTGGCAGTTTTCTCAACTTGGTACGTCCTACGTTTTATTTGCGCGTCGATTAACCGGAACTGAATGTAACGGCCAGCAGATAGTTTAAACACTATGCTCACAGATTTAGTGAATCGTTCTGGCCGTTCTTTATCTAAACTGGGAACAAAAGCGACTTTTAGAGAATTTCTCTGAGCAAACTGCAATGAATCTCGTGGACTTGAGATTGCCCGCGTTATTTCTCGAGCTCAAACATAAAGTAACCTTTACTTCGATATTAAATTCTTTCCACAGCACATGGAGTATGAGCACTCAATATTTTGTATGAAAAAGCATTTTCACTTAAAGTTTCAATAAAACGTGTAGGTAAGTGCACGAGTATTGATATAAAACCAGGTCGATAATTCCCCTGCAAGTTATCTCCGTAATATGTTCCAGAATTCTTTGTTTCGTGTAATCTTGTTATGATATATAAGATACGCCCCAGTTTTACGTGCATTTTATAGGTCAATATAAAAGCCATGTCTGTTTAAAGGAACGATGCCCGAGAGTGGTCCGAATCACATATACATGATGTCACCAAAAATGGCGCGTCCTAACTTATTCAGTTAGGGGTCGAGAAACGTGGTCTCAGGCGAAACCCCCTGGGGGCGTTCAATTATGTATTCCAACCTCAATGTACCTACTGTCTCACTAGAAAGTTAGTGACTTCTAATGAGTGTTAACAACGTTGAAATTAAAACAAAAATGCTTAATTTTGACGAGTTTTTTTTCTAATGCAACATTTGAGCTTGTTGTGAAATGGTGTTGCAAAGTAAAAACAAGCAACCTGCTAAGTATGTTAAAACATTTTTATGCACTATTTGTTTTCCTTAAAAATCTATAGGTATTTCTAAAGAGGATTAGGTAGGAAAACCTAATTTTGATTTAAAGAATAAAGATATCGAGCTCTTAGCATGTTCTGAGCTCGTAGCTCTCCACAAGAAAAAAAATTAAAACAAATATCTTTCATCTTAAAACGTGCTCCAGCGCGTCAACATGCCCCGTAAATGATGCAAACCATCAAGAAGCGCAAAGCCGTCGAGCAGCTGTTCCGGCTCGCAATGGACAAGAAGGAGTACAAGAAGCTAGCGGCCAACCTTCAGGATTGAAGAGGCACCTGAAGAAGAAGAAGATCTTGCATCTTCAGATTTTACTATGCTGTGTTTACAATAAATAATTGTACCTAATAAATAAAATACATCTTAATTATTTATAGGTTTTATTGACACTCTGCTTTGTTTTTTCATATGTTCAGTACTTAGTTGCTTGTTTGACAAGCTTTATTTTATCTAGCCATGATATTTTGATGGTTTGCCACTTCGTACTTTTTGGTAAGATCTTGCAAATGTAGAGTTTGATCCAGTTCCAGTGGGCGGATTGACTTGAAATTTGTAATGGGTTTTACGATTTGATAACAAAATTTAATACTTTACCAAACAGTTTGAGGTAAAATGACAGGGTTGCCTGTTTGAAATCATTGAATCATGTGATCCTTAAATACACTCATTCGCCTTCCTTTTAAATAAATAATACTACATTTTTGTAACTGTAATTTCTTTCGATTCTTATTTTTAAATGTTACATATTCAAATGTTAATTTAAATGTATGTATGTGAGATAAATTGAAAAAGTTTCGCATAGTTGGCACCAAGGGCAGTTATACCTTAAAAATCAATAATGTATAACGACCGTAAATACGAAGCACATTAAAAAACTCGTAGGGTATGGTAGTGGTAATGTGACGAAACTGGCAAACACACGGCGCGGATGCTGAGATTGCAGATTCGAGTCCTACCATTACCCTCGATTTTCTTTGTGTTATCATTACATAGCATTTAAAGATAATAAGTTTTAAGTCCGTGTAATTCAAGACTTTCTTTGTTAGAGTTGGGTGTAAACCCTTAATTATGACTCAGTAATTTAGATTCGTCCTTTCAGTTGACCACCTATCCGCAAAGGACCCTGCCACAGCGAGAGAAAGACGAGTGCTGTAGTTAATGAGATCCCTTTTCTAAGCACTACGCATTTCATACTTTACACGAGACTGCTCTGAGAATTCTGTTGAAATCTATACTTCATTTCATGCCATATACGCAACTTAACGGGCATCTCCAAAAATTCTATAAAGGGGAAATAAAAGATAAATACAATAATATATTTAGGTAGTAGGACCTTGTGCAAGATCCGTCCAGATCGCTACCACCATCTTGCTCGCTACTCCCGCCGCTAAGCAGCAGTTCTTGCACTGTTGTGTTCCGGCGTGGAGAGCAAGACAGCTGGTGTAATTACTGGCAAAAGAGGTATTCCATCTTAGCCCTCTGGGTTGGCAACGCATCTGCAATCTTCTTGGTGTTGCGGGTGTCTATAGGCGGTGGTGATCATCTTGCTTGTTTGTCTTCCTATTTCGTTAAAAAATATTATACGCTATTTTGGGGTTACCTATACTCAGCTTGTATTCAGGACTCTGCATATCTTATCTTCTATGTTCCTTTTTCTGGTTGTGTTGTGATGCCATCTTCAAAGATTGTTTGTTTATTGATCGCATACATGTAGTACCGGTAAGGTGGAATATTGCCATAGGAGGAGCTTACATGCTACCCACGTAGGGTGTTGCAATATTTAAAATCTAGAACGAAGCATAATATGCATATTATTACTAACATTCATTCCAGTAAGAAATCATTTCTCGATACATCAATAAAAAATGGGAAACTTTGAATTACAAATTAAAGCACAGAATTGAAATAATCGTTAACACTTAAATTATATGGGTAGAGAGAAAATGTCTTACTTAGTATAATTACGTCATTCTTAGTATAATAATAAATTTATGACAATGTGATCAACTTGTACAATAATAAAAATCCAGCAGATTAATTAGAAAAAGGTCGAAACACGGCCTACATCAAAATAAAGCTTTAATTTAATCATATTTTCGAAATATTCGTTAACGGTATAATTGTCGATCATCATGGCGACTTGAATGAACCTGGGATATGAGGATATATTTAGCTTCGCCGGAGTAAGCTAAGGGTAGTGTCTTCAGCAGTGTATGGCAGATATCTACCCCGATGCTCTATTATAGGTATATACATTAAATATCGGCGTTTTGAGCCTTTTGCAGCTCTCAAGAGTCTTGTAAAGAATTTTAAACCTTTATATGAAATTGAGTTGGGATAGGAATCAGCTATTAGTTTTTAAACGCAATTTCATCCGTCTAAAGTAGTCCTTTCACGAGGTACTATAATCGCAGACACGAACATATGTGCTCTAATGTTTTTCTGAATAAGAAAACTAGAAGTTGTTATGCACGCGAGGTGTTTCCGTGAATGCTCTCCGAAGATTTTTGAACAAAGAGTCCGCCCGTAACCGCCGTTCTTTCATATATTTCCCTATTATTTTGGATACTCACAGACTTCGTCTTCAGACAACTTTGAAAATAAACCTTTAAAGCAAGGCCGACCAAACCCAGGCCCGCGGACTATGAGTTGGTCCGCGAAGACATTTGAATTTGCCTAACAAACCCAAGGTTTTTTTATCATGTACTTCTTAATGAATATGATAGTGATACCTGTGAAATTTGTAGCCCGGCGACGAAACCTTGTACAAAAAATTGCCCACTTGGAAAATCTATTGGCCGGTTTTGCTTTAAAGTGAATTGAGAAATATGAAAAATGTCGTTGGTGTGTTGATAAATAGGACATCAATTTTCAACTTTTTCTATGTTAACCATGTAACATGTTTTGACCCGTGTCGACATCAAATGGATTTTGAACGAAAATCTTTATGATAGCGGTAAGGTTGGTTACCGGATAATTATTTTTGTTTTCAGTTTTTTTCCCTTAGACACCTCAGCACGAAAGTAGCGATTCATTACTTATTATGTGAGAGATCAGTATAATACAGTACTCTCTCTCGGTTCTTCTGACTGACAAGGGCGCTGACGCAACGTGTATTGCTTGGTTATTTACGTATGACTTTACGACCAAATGCAACTTTTGCTCGTGAAATGCTTTGCGTCTTCGTGTTGTACGAATTCCACACCAGTAACATCCATTTTCCCATGAAGCAAGAAAACTGCTGGAGCGCTCAGGCGCCGCCACCAATTTGTTAGCACCTCACAAAGCATTATTCCGAAGCAGCAGGACCTTAAATTAAACGCAACTGTACAATATTTGCGGGCAATATAAGAACAGCGGACGTGTACAGATTCCCCTTGTATTCTTTTGTCGAGAAAAGTAGGCACGAACGGGTTTCGCAATAAAAGTTCATATTTTACTTTCACTCTTCTTATGGTTTCAGAAGCCGTAAATAAGCCGAAATTAAATCATGGTACCTATGGAGACTTTTGTGGAACGGAGTTGTACCACGTTTTGTTTTGTTTGTCTCAGCTTAAACTTTCTTTGCGTGGCCGTGAAAACCACAAAATGTTTGTTAGGTAACGTACGTCGGCAATTCGGGATTTAAGATTACTACGAGTGTTAAACGCTATTTCGATAGTTCAAATTAATTTTATCTTATTGTTAATAATTGTTTTTTTCTTTATGGTTGTTCTAGTCGGTAGGACGAAGTGGAGAAGAAACTACGTGGTCTAAAATCGGAAGGTGACCGTTCAAAATAGTGTACAAACTTTGGCGTTATTTTATATCGGAACCCAAGATACACTTCCCGAAGTGGGCCCGTCCTGTCAACGGTGTGAGTAAATTAATTTAGTATGTGTTTATTAAGTGATATTGAAAATCTATAAAATATTCTGGCATTATGTAGTCACAATTTCAGAAATTCGAATCTGGTTTGTTAGGTTTATGTTGAAAGTTTCGTTTGAGAAGATCTTTTTAGGTCAATAATCATATCGATACTAGAAATCTCAAATCTCGTAAAGGACATTAAAAGACATGTCCCTTACGACATTTGAGATTTCTAGTATCGATATGTCACAAATAAGTTTACGTAATATAAAACAAAATTTAAAAAGATAAAAAAATTTGCTGGCGTATAAAATTATATTACACGATATACATAATTAAGTGCACTCAATCATGAAACTCACATAATTCAAATCGTTACAGAAGAGCATCTCCCAAGTTTAGAACATGTCGAGTTCACATGAAATTGTCAGTGAAATAATGAAAGGGTGATTTCCAAACTTTGAGAGCTCCCTTGAGATTTTGTTCTTAGCATATTTATGAGGTAAGTTGCAACGTAATTAAAAACTTGGCTTAACTCCAGCCCTGTTTGCACACACGTCTTGACTACGTGAAGGTTTTTTAAGTTGCGCCGAATATTTCATATTAAAGTAAGAAGCCTTATAATTACATAGTATTGAGTCATTTATTAATTTAATTTTTTTTCCATCAAAACATTTTAAATTTCAGGAAAATTAACAGAAACACTAACACGAGTATAACAAATGGGTAAGTAAGCTGAGTGAGAAGAGTACTTTGTAAGTAGGTTTTGAAAAGATCCTTTAGAGATCCAGTTTCAGTAACTAATGTCAGACATTGTACCTACTGATTTACTAAAATTTCATGTCAGATTTGATATTGTTATATAAAACTGAACCTAATTACAGATACGAGTACAGAGTACATTCTCGAACGCGTCAACATCTATAAGTATAGGTGCAGCCAAGTTTCTAAAGATATGTATAGGCACCTACGGGTAGCACGCGTGTTGTTTTTCTCGCTTGTGTGCGACTCTCTCCTACTCGGCTGGTTAGAAATGGACGCACTGAGCGACAAAGCGAGTCGCGTTGTATCATGCTAGCAGGCCTAGGTTTTTATACAATCGCTCTACGCAAACGACCTCCCCCCTTCAGAACTATTTCTGCGCAAATACAAACTTATTTTTCAGTTGTTTTCTCGTCAGTTTTCTACTGAAAATACTAAATCTTACAAACTTTAATTAACAGATATACATAGATCTATACATTTAGGCGTTACTTTGCGGCAGTTTCAAATATTAAAAATTGGCACAAAATATACATTCTATCACCGAGTAGCGAAGCAATTTGCTCCTATGTGTTAAATTTAGTCACTATTAAAAAACATTCAGAGTCAGTTTAATTTGAGAGCTCTGAATTCAGCCAAATCCGCTTCAATAAGACAAGAAAAAGGAGCTACTCTAAAGTTTCATACTTAGTTTGAAAAAAAATTACAGTTCAAATTCAACTAAAGAACACATCGGATTTGAATATCAAACAAACCCTTTTTAGCCTAGCCAAGACTTCATCCAAATTTAGAATGAATAAATCCAGTTACATCGTCCCAAAACAACCCATCGCTCCTTAAATCTCATAATAAGTTGAAAACAATTTTCTTTCATTCGTACCCCAGTTTCTATTTACCTTTTGTTCGGTACAAGTGGGTCTCCGAGTGGCTATTAAGCCCTTGTGGATCCGAGGAGTCTCTTATCGTCAACTAGGGACTTTTGTTTCCTACCTCTTCTCAACTTTTCTGAGTTTCTTGCGTTGCCTTGACACAATGTTTAAATTGTGAACTTTCTAATTTGAAATGTTAGGCGTGATGTTAGCTTAATATCACGTAATAACTTGTACCTAACTGTGACGAGAATTTTCACTAAACGTAATGAAGTCTACGTGACCAAGGAGCTGCTCAGACTTACAAATAACGGAATCTGAATACGTAGAATATGAAAGCTACATAAAATAACATTTAGGAGAAGTTCTTATTCGGGATTATATCAAACTTGACAGCTGCGAACAACCAACCAGAGTTATAGTTTATTAAATAAAATAAATAAATACTTGGGGCAATTTACACCAGTTGACCTAGTCCCAAACTAAGCAAAGCTTGTGTTATAGGTACTAGACAACGGATAAACATACTTATATAGATAAATACATACTTAAATACAAATAACATCCATGACTCAGGTACAAACATTCATATTCGTCACACAAATATTTGCCCATACCAGGATTTGAACCCGGGACCTCTTGCACAGTAAGCAGACCCATGTGCCACTGTGCCATACAGGGTCGTCGTTGTATTAATATTAACATCTTAGTTAACTATTTCAAAAAGGACTCAATCTGTGAAAAACAAATCAAAGACACAAATGATCTAATACAATTAATAATACGATAAACTATTTAAATAACTCTGATAGAAATACTCTCACATAGTACCGGAGTAGTAGTCACTGCTACTACGTTTCGTACGGTAAGATATCCGGAGGCCTAGGTCGAGGTGGGACCTTAAGGCCGGCAACTTCCCAATCAAGCGATAGCTTGAAAACATTAAAATAGATTTGGTAAAAAATGTTTTATAACAATTGAGCCATTCAAGTTTTGTGGATTGTTTGGTATGACCACAATCATTAATGAAAAAAAAACTAAAATTATCGCTGTAGTGCGTTTAACCCACTGCAGCATAATACTGACTCAACCCCCCTTTTGACATCACCAAATAGGTTTTGTATAATTTCTAGGTTAAGTTCATTTCTGTTTCTGGTGTTGTTTTGAAAGAAAGAAAACAGTTTATTCGGTGCTAAGAAGTACAGTCAAAGAAATTGAAACACGTACCACCGTAGAACCTAGTCTAGTAGCGTAGAGGCATACGCATGACATTTGTATGACACAGCCTGGCGTTTAACGCGTCGCGTCATTGCGATAGGGTTCTAAGGTGGTACGTGAATATATTTCCCCTACTGTACATAGGATACTGGTAGAATAGTGTATTGATGTCAAATGAAGCTGTGTCTATATCTGTGTCTATGTAAACTATACACAATTAACATTCTCGTCAAACACTACACCCAAAGCTTAACTTAATTTAATTGACGTGTTTAGTCATCCCCTCGAACAACGAAACCACCGACGAATGAGCCCATACACTAGCTCCACGGAACCACAGTGAGGATTGTTCAGTTAATTTATAACCCTGACAGCACTCGGCAGAATGACCCGACCACAACATTAGTACAGTAACCAGCTAACAAATGTAGACTATTCTAAATTTCGGCTGCGCAATATCTGGCTTCAATAACACTTGGTCCATTAACTCAGGAGCCCATTGTACACACCCTGGCTTAATGGCATATCACTCCACACGAACGTTAACCTTAAATAAGTTCAACTAAAGCTTAATTTTCATTGCAAGCGCACCAGTGCTCAATTTACGAATGCGATAACTACCACGTTGAGACTAAAGCGATCTAGACCTTCATACGATCGCAAAATGATTGAAATTTGAGTATATTGAGTTCACGAGTACGATTTATTCTATCTAATGTAGATCCCAATTGCAGACGGTTATTGTAACTGTTGCTGCCGCAGTGCATGCCCGTTTGTTGTACTAAGGTGATGTATCGCTGAGATTTGAAACAATCCTGCCCCTACACTTAGGCTGCGTTTCCACCAGAGATGTGCGAGGATGCGTAGCGAGGGATGTGTTGGTAAAGAACCAATGAGCCGTTTCCACCAGAACTGTGCTGCCGAGGCGAGGTAAATCAAGCGATTCTATTGGTTCTTACAAACACATCCCTCGCAACGCATCCTCGCACATCTCTGGTGGAAAAGCAGCCTTGGTAGTTGTAGATCGAACAAAGTTACAATTCGATACTGATCCAGTATGAAACTCGGGTACTTGAGTAAGATTGAGAACTACATCTTCATATGAGAGGACCGGAGATTAGTGGTTAGTGACCCTGACTATCTACCTAAAACTAGAGGTTTCGAGTTCGAATACCTATATGGGGATACATTTGTATGATGAATATGAATGTTTGTGCTCGAGTCATGTATGTTATAAGGTATGGGTGGTAAGAACTTGTGCACGGTCCGTCCGGATGGCTATCACCGTCTCGCTCGCTAAATAAGCCGCCAAGTAGCGGTGGTCGCACTGTTAAGTTCCGAGGGGGAAGGCAAGACAGCCGATGAAATTATTATACCTGTAGGTACTCGGACAATCAACAAAGTAGAACCCTGACCCACCACACCACCACCGAACCGTGTCAAATTGACATTACAAGTAAAAAAGTACTAAGAGTTCTTACGATTTCATTTATAACGTCACTTTGACATAGTTCCGTAGTAGGTCAGGGGCTTAAGGTTCCATTTGTCGATTATCCTTTTTCATAATAGTGGCCTACTGTTATTATTGTTTTGCATTCTTGGGTACATAATCAAGGTATTTAATACCTAAGTATTGTCATATATAATAATTATAATTTTTTTAGTACTTATCCTCATTCAAAAAGAACCTACTTTAGTAAATGTCCGATTTCAAACAAGCTCGGTATACAAATAAATATAATGTACGACTTAACGTTTTCTCACTTGTTACATAAAACCTTCTAAAATAAAGCGTTCTGCTGGACTATTCGCGAGACAATAAAGCGAGAAGTATCAATTTCACATAAATTTATGAAGCGATATCGAGCTTATGGCAACACTAGCTGTTGAGACGCAATAAAACCTCGTTTTATGTTTTTAACTTTACGGGCAATATTTTATAAAAATTCATGTGAAAATAAAACCTTTTACAATCTCTTAAAGCGTTAGTTTATAGTCGGGCTTTATTCGTAATTGATAGAACGGAAAATGTTTGTTTATGGATATTACCTTCATTTTACAACACTGAATTTGGTTGGTTAATATTAACATTGGTTTATTTCCATCTTTTAAAAACCTTATCTACACCACAGAATAATTAATAGTAAGTAAACTGGTTTAAAGGGCGTTAACAGTATCTTTACTTTTTCCAACTGTTCTGAAGCAAAAGACGCGCATTGTTGTACTTTAACGCGAACTTTCTACTTGAAAGTTAAGAATTAAATGCTTTAAAATCTTTGCTTTGCTTCTGTACGAAGAGAACACTATTTTATACGTTTTAAGTGAGTACTAAATTTTTGCTTATTAACTTTCAAACCAACTGGCTGCAAAGGTTATTATAAAAACTAACGTGCGGTCGGTCGCCCAACATGAGTAGTCATACTCATAGATACATGAGTAGATAAGTAGTCATACTATTGGACCATAAAAATAAAGTGGTCGTGGGCTTGAATCCTGCCACGCTATAACCTCAGAAACTCGTATTCGTATCGTAAACTCTTGTAATATTTTCATTGCATATTATAGGTATAGTCGACCAAGTAATTGCTTGACCACTTTTGTACTCTATCCTTTTGTAATACGGTCGAAAAGTGGTCAAGCAATTTCATGGTCGACTATACATAGAAATGTTTCACAAAGTCGAAATATAAAAAAATCGATACTTATATTATTATACATATAGGCGACCAAAAAATCTAGTGATGTGACCCTGACAATGAATATGAATGTTGTACATAAGTCCTGGATGCTATATGTATTTAAGTATATACATCTTGAGAGTGATTGTCTTAGCGCAACAGCGACGAACTCGATGCTGGGGCAGCGCCCTATCTTGCTCTATCGCTCCAGCACGAGTGAGCGAGACAATGCGATCCTCCGACAGCGAGCTCGATTCTGATGTAATAAGAGAATAAGGGGGCTGATGTCTAGTACTAGTATCCCTAGATATCTTACTTTCAGCCTTAGGTCAACATGGGGTCTCTATTTAAACAAAATATAGTTATGTAGTACTAAATAAACAGATGAATAATAATATCCCGCGTTGGGAATCCGCCTTTTTTAGGGTTCCGTACCTCAAATGGAAAAACGGAACCCTTATAAATAAATAAATAAACCATTTTTCTCAAGAACGCGTGGAGGTATTGAGTTGAAAATAATATCAAATACTCAGATCTGCAGTCTCTTAGAACCGTGAAAAAATCAAACTTCTAAGTCAACGCAATCAAAAGATACGGCTGTTTATGCCGCATGTTTCATACATTCGCAAGATACTAAAAATCCTATGGGGTACTTCCCGTTGACCTAGAACTATGAAATTTGGCAAGAAGCAAGGACTTACAGCACAAATAAAACAATAAATACGAAAACCATAAATTTGTATTAAAGACATACAAAAAAAAGTTTTGGTCTTACAAAGCAAAAATGCGACATTATTTTTCATTAAATCTTGTATCCGCGTGTCTATACTGGTCTAGCATTTAGTGATGTTAGTGTACTTATTTATTGTTGTTTAATTGGTGAACACAGGATTAGTTTTAAAGCAATCAACGTTATGTCCCGACTCACAATAGCTCTGTAACACTGCGTTCAATTATGTACAAAGGTTTGTGAGCCATGTGCTGACGCAAACAATCGAAATCTAATCTAGTCACACAGATTTTAAGGTTCAAAATAAAAGTAACTGTTCTCGTTAACACGTGTCTGAAAGCACTAGTGATCTCTGTTTAAATGGACTAACTTTAATTAAGCACTGCAGTTGTACGCTTTTCGCGTTCTTTTCTGACGGACTTTAAATTAAAAGCTTTTAAGCTGCTAAGATTGATTAAATCTTTATTTTCTAAAAAAGACACTGTCACGAGCATTACATCTATACAGCCAGCCAACCAGCCAGTATAGGTTGAATCGACATAAATATTAAATTAATTTAAAAAAATAAAAGCTAAATTGGCTTTTTATTACAATAACCAGCCAGGGATCGATGTATAGACCAGCAACTTTTTCTCGGCAAAATTAGGCATAGAGGAAACTTAATGGTTGCATTTTTCATGTACCCAACATAAATTTAAATGAAGCGATGAAAATTGAAAACAAATCTATGCCATCTGGTTTTGATAATAGGTATGTTTTTTTTTATAAAATAGGAAAGCAAACGAGCAAGTGTGTCATCTGATAATAAGTCAAAGTCAAAGTCAAAATATTTTTATTCAGATTAAGCTTACAGGTAGCACTTATGAATGTCATAAAATTTACCACCGGTTCGGAAAAACCTCTGATGAGAAGATACTGGCAAGAAACTCAACGAGGTGAACTCAATAAGTGACAACCAACGCCCATAGACACCAAAGAGACTGCAGATGCTTCACCAAACTAGAGGGCTAAGATGGAATACCGCTTGCGCCAGTAATTTCACCGGCTACTTATATATTGCTCTACACACCGGAACACTGCAGTGCAAGCACTGCTGCTTAGCGGCTGGATTAGCGAGCAAGATAGTGACAACGATCTGGATCTTGCACAAGGTCCTACCCGTAAAAAAAATCTACGTGAAAAAAACAAATCGAAATAAATTACAGTTGCAAAATACCCAACGTAATCCAACTGGTAACTTTGTTGGCGGCGTAAATTCTACCAAAGGCAAGCCTATGCTATGGAAATTAAAGGCGCGTATCCGTCTATCCGGTCATTCTGCCTCCTAGTTAGGGTAATTTCACCGTTTCACCTCAGGCCTGGTTGCATATTCGACTACACACCTACGCACTAAAAGAGACCTTTTGAACAGTCGCATAAGTTTCAAAGCTTCGAGTTGAAAATAAGGGAGTGTCCAAGTGAAAAAGCACCTGGCGCGAAACCTAGTCGCTTCCATTTTTAATAACAAAATTAATTAAAACCGGTTCACGTAAACGCGCATAAAAAATACGGACTGAAACTGACTTTTGGCGTAAATTAAAAAGTTGAATACCGCAGCAGCCAGCATATTTGACGGAATGCAATTCCCGCGGATTTGCAACGTTATTCTGGCATATCAGACTAACCTGCGCAATTACGTACAAAAGTCAAAAGTATTTATTTGTCATCCACAGGTTATCACAGTTGGTACAAATTTTATAAAAACCTCACTATATCTTAACAGAAGGTACGCAAGTAGCAAGCAGACATTTGTTTAGATTCCATTAGTGTTTACAATGCCTCGTGAATAAATTTGGCAAGTGAAAATATTTAACCCATTTTTAGAACTAGGGTTCCATAGCCATGAATAAGAGAAAAGAAACAAATTTAATTGGATATATTTTATTGGAGGATTGGGTAAGAAAAGTTATTGAAGAGTTGGACATGTTCTTCATCCTAGTACATAAATATCGTGCAATATACTTGTAGTTTAGAAGCCTTTTTTTCAGTTAAGAACTGTTTACTATTAAGTATATCTGACTGCCATCAAAAGGGAGGGTTATTAAATGTTGTTTATGGAAGGTGACCTCGGGTTACTATAATTAATGCATCGGTCTAACATCTTTTGTGAAAACTAGGCTAATGTGAATTATCTTTAGTTTTTACCTTTCGCTAAAAAACGTCACTTTCCACAAAAATATAGATATAAGAAAGAGAACCCCATGGTTACAATACATTACTCAAGGTCACCTTAGAGCTTTAAAGGTCACCACATGCTCAGTTTGAAGGTCACTACACGCACACTATGCGTTATGGCCAGTATTATTGTGCCACGGTACAAAACGGACCGCGGTATCCCAAACGCCAATGAATGTGTAATGCAATCATGGCGATAAATAGGTACACGCAAATTCCGTCCCGATTGATTACGGCTTATTGTCTATCGACCAAAACGCGAGCTATAACGCTCTGTGTAACTTTAAAGTTTTTATTTTATATTTCTGTCTCTTTAGACACTTATGTGACTGCCAGCGTGCATTGTAATTGAGACAAAGTTTATACCGCACAGGTTTTCGTCAAAAAAAGGATAGCGGAACTGTTCGGTTACTCTATGTTTTTTATTGGTAATCAAAGTTCATTTGAATTAGCAAAATATGTTGCGGCATGATGAACAATTGACGATTTATATTCAAATCATGAGTTAAGTTAACTGTTGCACTTGTTCGTTACTCAGTTTATATGTAAAAGCACAATTCTAAACTACATAAAGTATCGCTAGATTTGACTTGATTCCAGAACTCTAATATAAAAAAATACGACATCTAGTCTATATATGAATCTATTTATTATTTACTTTTAAACTGTAACAGCCGCAAAGATTTATGTAAACAGGTTTTATTAGCACGCTTTACGGATACACCATTAAAAGTAAATGCAGCATTGAAATTGCTTTCAATATTAATTTAATTAAAATGTTCATCTCGCTGTAATAAAGCGGAGGATAATTAAAAAAGCTGGCGCTGCCAAAATTCGTCTCGGTAACATTATTATGATAATATTGAAGTATTCAACCTAAAGGAATTTTGTTTGACACCAGTTTTTGGCCGTCTGGCGGTAGAAATTCTTTTTTGTGTCGCATAAATAACTACTAATAGTATTTAATCCCCGATTTTTCGAACCAAATGTACCTAATATTGGTCCAACTGTTTGTGTATCAAAATATCAACATCAAACATAGTTAAATATAGCTATATTTGACGCATCAAGCAAAACTATTAAATAAAATAACGCAAACCAAATTACTGCTTGCTTTCCACAAAAATTGTATAACAAAATCTGTATAGAAAGTGTTATTATAAGATTAATTGAATAATTAGTAAAAAGCTCACAGCATTAAAATAAATACATTATTGCGATAGTGACGTTTTCACGACTCTTGCCATCTATCATTTGAATACTCGTGATATTTAGAAAAATAACAAACTTTAAAAAAGCCCAATGTTTCTTCTTTTAACGGATTCTATAAATTATGTAAACAAAAAAATATTCATTTTAATACCGCATCTGACGCCACATATGCTAAATACTCTTATCATTTTCCCTGTACATACTCGTAGCTATTGAAAAACGACAAGGTTAATTGTTAATTATGACTCACTTCTTTTCAGGAACTTTCTAAGGAAAATCAGTTCAGAAGACTCTACGGATGCTATTTTCGTAGCACCGTCTACATCCGTAGCTCGCTTCGTAGCATCGTAGCAACAGTTGCAAATGGTCCGCTTCACGCTACACTCGCTCGCTCCGGCGTTCTAAACTCTCGAAAGACGAATTCCAAATTCGCATAATTCTTAAGTTAAATTGACATCGTTTCAAAGTGAAACGACTTTTAATTAGCAGCTATTTGAATGTAAAATAAAAACAAATGCCAATTTAACAATGAATCGGTTTTTTGTTAAAGTCTAAAAATAGTTTTTTTGACATGAAGAGAGCTGCAATTCTGTGTTATTTACTTTTAACACATATAAAAGGTAAGTGCTTTTTCATAGTTTTATTTTATTAATGTCTCGTGCGTGTCGAATATGTGTGATTAAACGACTTCTTCTTACTTTCATTTTCGTCTAACTTATACAACTACTATTTTAGTTTAAATCCAAATAAAGGTATGAAATACTAAGTAAAGCCGAGCAGTGATCTACACAATTGTTTACTAATATTACGATCTTGTTTTATTTATCAGGTTAATTTTACGCGTCAATTTTCTTTTACGTTTAATAATGCAAGAAAAAAAATATAGGCCTAGTTTTTTGTAAATGTAACTATTCTTAAAGTACTTTTATGAAGTAATGAAGAGAGTGACAGAACAAACTATTCAATTGTTTAGATATTAAAGTAAATAAATAAGCATCTTTGCACAATTAGGTAACACCAATAGATGTAGTCTCAAACCAAGCAAAACTTTTAGTATACCCTAGTTTAGATCACCAATAAACATAAATATATGTATAGATAAATATACATACATGTATGTATAAATAAATGTACAAGCATTTATATTCATCATACAAACATTTACCCCTTAATGGGAATCGAATCTGCAATCTAGCTTCGTAGTCAGATGGTCACTAACCACTACAACACTGGGCTATCCGGACGTAAAACATCAAATTAAGAAGGAAGTATGAAAGTAGTAACATAATACGGAACCTTTAATTGCGAGTCAGTCTCGCACTTGACTAGTTTTTCCACCACTTCCTCACACAGCTATGATCCTAAAGTGACTACTGCAGTTTAATTTATCCCTTCTTGCGGCTGTCTTAGTAGTTAAATAAATATAAGAAAAGAACGCACCTAGAGATAAATCAAACTTCAACAGTCACGTTAGAGCCATTGTAATGGAAACCCACCTTTACACGAGGGACGCGGCGGGTAAATATTTCTTTTATCTTCAACTAGCTGTTACCCGCGACTTCGTACGCGTGGGATTTGGAAGTAGGTGTCAAAGTATATTCTACTTTCTTGTTACTTATAAATAAGCTTCAAGGCGGCGGCGTATTAATATGACACATGCACCAAGTTTTAAGTAAGAACGTCCACTAAGTCTCGCGGGCACACGGAGCGGGTGCACGGAGCGAGTGCACGGAGCGGGTGCACGGAGCGGGTACACGGAGTGGGTGCACGCCTATGGAAAAATAGTGTGAGAGCGTCTGCTAACTCGCGCGGGTTCGGGTGCTCTCCGTGCACCCGCGTGACGTAGCGGACGCTCTTAGACCTGCAAAAATACAACTTTGAAGACCGCATCCAATTTTGTGCGGTAGCTTTTTCGTGATGCGCGTACTATCGTTAGTACATTCAGACAGACAAACAAAATTCTTTAGATAATCATTTTGGCTTCTATTGCACTTATCTCCTATGTACAGACATCGGCCAGATACAGTTTTATGTAGGTACAGATGGTACATTCCTCGAAAGACGCATGTTATAATAAATGTATGTTTTTATGGATCCCAACTATAACTCGGTTTGCTTGTGAATAAGTAAGGCCTCCGAGGAGATGGATTCATTGATAAGAGGATATGGGCGCGACGGTTTGTTTACTTTTATTTATACGTAAGTACAGCTAGTACAATATACCAGTATAAGTAAAGTGAAAAATACTCAGAGGTGTCAAAGTGTTTGTGACATTGACACAACGATATCTATGTACGAGTATGTACTTACAGATTGAGTGTTCTAAACCATCTATGTTTTACACAATCTGCACCTACATCACATTCGCTTGGGCTCTCGTGCAGTGACAAATGGAGTGCATTTCATTTTGTTAAAATATTTAATAACATCTTTAATTCAATGAAAAATTTAAATCCGAGAGTGTTTCAAAAGTTGTGCAAAACTTTTATTGTCAAATGTTTTCTCACGTTCATATTCAATTGTACACGCATTTCATTTTTTATGGAGGAAGGTGAGATCCAGAGGTCCAGGGAGAGGGACCTAAAGGCAATTGTCTTACGCTTGTGGGTTGCCATGGGCGGCTGTAATAATATCTGTTCCCACTAAAATAAACCGCATGTTCGTTTGCGTCCCTTATACATAAAAAAGTCGCACAGTTAAAAACCGCAAAACAAACTCCATCAGCCTAATTTATTCAGTTTTAGTATGAACTTTCGCATTACTTGGAACCTTGTAGAGTCGGCTAAAAAAGTGGTATTTTACTTTTAGACCTTTTTTGCCACGCACCATTTTCTTAACCTAGTGTACCACACTTTGACAGATCGAAAGTGGTCACACGCCAATAAGCTTTGTTAGTCTATACACCCAAATATACAACGTTTATGACTGTACACTTTTGTACCGTCTCGTTTTTCAGCCGCGTTCGTAATGTCAATCAAGATTGTCAAATAAACATTGTGCGTAGTTGTAATCGAGTTACAGACTGACATTTCATTGTTTAACACCGTTGTTTCTGTTTAAGTTTTTATTAATATTCGTCTTTATAACTTTGTTATATGTTAGTTGTACAGCAATAAGAACAATTAATTAAATTAAACGTAAGACAAGCAAACTTAAGACAAACATTATTTTCAAAACTAACTAAATTGAATTTAAACTACATAAAATAAAGTCAAGTTAGCGAACCGTATGACAATTCACATTAAACATTTAAAACCCAGATTATATAAAAAAGGTGTAAGTAAGTAAGTATGTATGTTTGTAAACTCTTTATTGTACATAAGCATTTACAAATACACAGGTAGGTATACCTAATTGGTAACTATGATTTTTCAAAGAGATGTTTGAGACGGTGTGGTAAGTATAGCGCGTCGACCAGCCTCTTCCGAACTTGCTACTATTTGCAATGTGTCAGGTTCAACAAAAGTTCCGGCGTTGGCTGAGAGATATATAGATAAATAAAGTATATAGTTAAGACTTTAGTTACTGTAGTTTAGACCTAAGTTACTGTAGTTGAGGCTTTAATTACTGTAATATAAATATACCTGCAGTTAAGACCTAAGTTACTGTAGTTAAGGCCTTGTTACTGTACTTAAGGCTTTAGTTAGGTACTGTAATTAAGACCTTAGCTACTGCAGTTAAAACCTAAGTTGCCGTGGTTAAGATCTAGTGCTCATATGGATTCAAGATCTTTATTAAACCAAACCTTGATCTTTCTCAGTGAAGGTCAGGAACCTACGAAATCAACTTTCTTTTCCAGGGCTTTTCTGCCTCCGAGTGCTGGGTATAACCGTGCCTCCGCTGAAGCAGCGAGGCGAGTCCGCCTCTCTGACATGTGACTACGACCTCGAGGGCGGAAAACTGTACTCGGTAAAGTGGTACCGGGACACGGAGGAGTTTTACCGGTACATGCCGCGGCTGCGACCGCCGCAGCATGCCCACAGGCTCGATGGAGTTAAAGTGGACGTAAGTAATATTGAGATACAGCTCTCACCTGAAGGAATAAGACTAATTTAAGTGGTACCCTTTTTACCCATGTACAAATCTATTGGATTTGAGTTCGCGACAGTAATGCCGGCTTTCTTTTGTTGACACACTCGCGCCACTTTAGCACTGTAATCGGTATTATGTGCAGTATAACTTACTCTCTATGCCGATATCACGTACTACTAGATATGTTGGTATAGCGATCCGAAAACTTATTTTGGTGCTTCGCAAAGTCAGCTTTAACTAGCACCATGATGTTGAAGTTGAAAACTGGTATCAACTCAAATTGCTATACTTAAGGGCTTACTGGGTTCGTACAATACAACGATAATTTTTTTAATGAACTCTCACCTCATCCCATGAGAACCAGTGACCTCAAGAGAATCGCTGATCATTGGTGACCTTAGTTCACCCCGCCGAGGATCTCCGGATCTCTCCCTCACCGTTACGAAATGCAGTAGCAAGCTATTAGTTCACGCTGGTACACTGTGAGAGTGTGTGATCAACTCATTTTACTTTTTAGCTCATTTTACAGGACATTTGATCGAACATTACAGGATTCATGTAAAATTTACAAGACATTGCGTTTATGGTACAAAACACGGTACAAAATGGTTCAAAATGATTGCCGAAAAATGAGACGTTCTATAAAATACAGGACACTTGACCATCCTAGATCGATCCCCCAGCCCATTCATACGTACTCCAACCAGCAACTAGTTACAAATACATGCTTACTAGTAATTTGACTTTAATTTCAAATGTAGCTGGACAAGTCCAGCGCTCGGCGGGTTCACCTCCGTGATCTGACGTTGAGGTCCCGGGGGCTGTACCGATGCGAGGTGTCTGAGGAAGCGCCCTCCTTCCACTCCGCACAGGCTGAGGGGTATATGGAAGTATACTGTAAGTAAACTTGGGGTTACCAGATGTAAACCAAAAAAGTCCTGACAAAGTCCCGAGTTGTATTTAAAAAAACCTGACTTGCGCCATTAATTTACCGATAGGCAAATAAATAGATAATAGATTACTCAAAATCTTTATTACATAATATAAAACAAAGTTGCTATCCATTCCTGTCTGTCCTCATATCTTCGGCCGCTTAATTACTCCGTCTAAACCACGTAACGGACTTTGATACGGTTTTTATTGTAATTTAGGGATTTTTTTGATATAGGTTTTTATGTAGAATACATTCTAATTAAGTTTTCGGTCGTAAATTGTACCTGAAGCGAATCGCTGCAAGGTTATAAAGTAGAAAAATTGCATTGCAGATAAAATCTAACATTGTCCTTTTATTGAAATACCTATATAAGCTGCGGAACAGAGGCAGGGAGACAACAAAGCAAACCTTTCCGCTTCGGTTTGATTTTTCTTTGGAATTTAATATGTAACTCGTACACTATGCACAGACTGCAATGGTGATGCGTGTCAGTGTCTGCAGGCTCCTATTTCACCAAGCTAACCGGTGACATGCGGTAACGACAACTCCACATATTTTAACTCGAAGAGATTTTGTATTGCTGGGGTTAGTTTGCCATTGAATACTCTTACATACTCGTATACTCTGAAACACTCTAAATAGTCGTTGTCACCTGACCGGACATAGGTATGTTCGGCCCACCTACAAGCTCAAACGATCAATATTTCGAAATATCGTATCCACAATCCATAGCTAGAAAATGAGAAGGCCGCTGCACCTTATTATCATATACATAATTATTATGCAGAAAATAGCGATTGTCACAGGTGCCTTTAGATGTTTTCTGACAAAATCCGAAAAACTTTCGAGATGTCAGCTACAAGTTAACTAAGTACAGAAAGGTGTAAATATTCATTTTTGTACTTTATTTTAATACCATAAAACGCAAAGCCAAAGTGGTTACATCCTTGTATAATCGACAATCGACTGAACCTACCACTACTAATATGATATAAAAATTTAAGTTAGAATTTAGAAAGGTATTCATTTTTTATAAAAACAGGGAAGTAATACCTGAATTAACACTTAGGTAGGTAGTTCTTTATTAGTTTTCATTATGCCCTAGCTTTTAACCAAGCCTCTCCCCTAGACACTTTAAAATTCATAAGTTTATGCGCTGTAAGCTAGTTGTCTGAGTGCATCGACTAGAATTAATTATTCACGATGGATTCAAAAGATTGTTGAAATTAAAATTTTTACTAATTTTACTACCTATTAGAAAATATATTAAGAGCGCATAAGTGGCTTAGAGGCTGGGGATGGGGGGGGGGGGTCGTGAGGTATCATGTGGTCGCCATGTAGTAATGAGTTTTTCTCATTTATGTACGTTACCCAAGAGGTACTATAGTAAGTAGGTACCTAATGCTCTTACGGTGAGGGAAAACATCACGAGGAAACCTGCATATTGATGTAAATTAATATGTAACCTGTCAGTCTGGTTCTCTATGACGGGGTTAAGGAGGTCGGATGGTAAAAAATAGAATATCCACCCTTGACGATGTTTTTATTACACAGACTTTCCCCGCGAGAGTCCTTCCATCACCGGACACGAGCGTGCTTACAGACCGGACGAGCCTTTGGATGTGAATTGCTCCTCTGCCAGGGCATTCCCGGCTCCCGACTTGCAGTGGCTTATCGATGGACAGAAGGTAAAAACATAACCGGCTCTTCTGGCGGCAATCGGGTAAACTACTACTAACACTATTTTGCATACCTATAATGATTAAACATGAAAACCTACCACTAATTGTAATTAACATCTACCTGGTAATGTTTATAGCAAATAAATGATTCTAATTATTATTCTAAAATCTAATTTAGGCTAGGCTACTTTTCTCGAGTATCTAAAGGAGAAAGTTAATGTCATGTCGTAGTCAAGTTTCATGAAGTCAGGTCCTTGGCAAAGGAAAGAGAAACGGCGGTTATAATTATAACTATTTCATGTTCGATATACTCTTTCCATAGAAGTACGAGTATACGCGAAACATTGTAATTCTATACTTATTGGCTTTGCCATTATTTTCCAGGTAACTGATCGTTCGTGGCTGGTCGCGTATGGTGCGAAGCCAGCCCCTCAAGGCCTGCTCGTGTCAACCTTGGGCCTCACGGCGCCGGCGAAACCTAATATGAAGCTGCGATGCGTCGCCTTCATAGGCTCGCATAGGAGAGAAAGAAGTATTGTCATAGGTGAGGCAAGCGAGGATCGAGGGGGGGCTGGACCCTCTGAACCCCCTGGGCTGACTCCAGTGCACCTAGCACGAATCTTCTCGATACCTACGTAACTCAGTGTGTTTTTCTCTAACTAGCCCAGTAGGAGAGAGACGCAATGAGTTACGTAGCGAGTTAACGCGTATCGAGAAGATGGTGCTAGGTGCACTGGTCGACCACTGGTAATTGGTCTAATCTCATTAAACTATTCTACGTGAACCCGTGATCTGACGAGATCATGGTTATTTTACAAAGTACTTTGGCCTTTTCACTTGAAGTTCACTAACTTCGTCGTCACCAAACTGAAGAAATGTAGGTGTTTCGTGACAAAACTGGCAGAGTAGACCCCGAAATACGCAGTATTTAGATAATTGCCTATACATACCACATTATACCGCTGCACTGGGGTCGGTGCAAGTGAGTTGCGGCGCGTGCAAATGAATACGGGTTATACGACAGACAGAGAGGCATACACTCGTTTCTTATGTGGTCAATTGGTATAAATTATCCCGAGACATTTATTTATTTATAATTTTATAAATTTTCGAAGTACTTACCTACTTACAACTTTTGTACTTACTTGCACTATTATTTATTATGTGCCATCGTATAATCCGTATGCATTCGCATGCGAGGCAACTCCATTGCGCCGGCCCTAGTGCAGTGGTTTTCCATTGTTCTTGTATCTCCGCGAAGTAAACTGCACCGTCGCTGCACCCGCCTATGCTTACGTGGACCGAACTTTTTTTTATGAAATAGGAAGGCAAACAAGCAAGTGGGTCACCTGATAGTAAATGTACACCACCGCCTATAGACACCCGCAACATCGAAGAGCCCTCTGGGTTGGCAACCAGATGCGTTGCCAACCCAGAGGGCTAAGATGGAATACCTCTTGTGCCAGTAATTACACAGGTTGTCTTGCTCTCCACGCCGGTACACAACAGTGCAGGCACTGCTGCTTAGCGGCAGGAAAAACCTTTTTTTTTTAAAGGCCGACTTATGAGATTTCCAATTAGTTAAATATGTAATTTACTCATGTATCACTGTTTATTTACAGCGGCCAACTCTTCCAGTCGACGACGGTACGATACCATAATAACAATACTGATAATAAGCATGTTCAGTACGAACATACCAATTGCATCATGATGCTTTTAATTTAAAAACATCCTTGTAAATAAAATGTCATTATATAACACTTGTTTTACTGATATTTTACTTATAGATATATGAAATTTTAGGAATTTATTGCTAAGAAACACTATGGATAGACCTTATGTTTCAAAGATCTAATGTTCCTGGGCCAAAATTCTTTTTGATGCCTATAAAAATGTCCCTTGTACATTTTAACGCATATTTTTTATTTATCCTGATATTCTTAAAATAATATGTTATCTTTAAATTCGGAATGACATACGCATACCCGAATGATGACTGTTATAAAAATATTTGGGGTCAGAATAAGAAAAAAACTATTGTTTGGTAACGCAGTGGACACTATTCTTGAGGAGTCATGGGGACAGGTAACGCAGTGGTAATTTGGGTACCAAATGAGAATTTTCTGTAATAATAAACCCAGGATGGTGGGAAAATTCATAATAAAAATTGGGGCCCGGTTGAGAACTAACGTTATATTACTAGGAAAATATTTCGAGACATCTACAATTTTGTAAAAGTGCTTATACATTTTTAATTTTTTTTTAGGCACTAAAAAGAATTTTGGCCCTCCTAATATTTTAGTACTTATAAAAAACGTAAAACTATTTCTTTAATATTTTTATTATACTCTCTTAACAATATTATAAAAATAAAAGGCGAAAGTACATTTCACATAGTATATAGGTACCTAATTAACTTGTTACATCGAGAAAAAACATTAAGCCGTTGTATTTACGCATAAAGATATTGAAAAAACAACTTTTACAAATAATCCCATTTGTAAAAGAGACATACAATAATAATTTCCCATAAAGACAGATTGTTGAAGACAAAATAAATAGTCAGTGTCAATATGTATCCACAGGTTATTGTTATTATAATTAAGGTTTACACTTACGTGTTTATATTACACAAAGTAGACTAAATTGAGAACCAAACAGTTTTTTCGAGAAGTTTAAATCTCAAATGAATCACCTTGTTTCCAAAAAGCGTAAAATATAAATACACAAATGATTTAACATTCGTTCTAAGTTACTATTATTAGGTAATTTATATTATAACAAATAACTACACAAAGTAAAAACTTTAAATTCACCCCCGACGTTAAAATTCTCGAAAACTACCATGCCATGACAAACATGACTAATGAAATAACCATTTAGCTCAACTCGGCTACCAAGAAAGGACCGTTTTGAAATGGGTTTATCAGATGCGGAGCTACGACGCCCCGACACACAGACTCGAAACTTCTAGCGCTTCTCTTTGTACCCCAAATAGAAGCTTTACAAGACGCCGAGTTGCGGAAATCCAGCCCGCGAGAACCTATATTAAACACTTCTCTTTGCAGTGTCGAGGGTATCAGTAAAATACGTTTAAAAATAAAGTCTACAATGACAGGATGTGAATGTCTTTTCTATATTAATGATTTTTTCTACCTATAACATCAAAATGTAGGCGTCATCAAACTAAACAATCAGGACAAGCAACAACTTGATTCCTCAGCAACTTCAAACAGGCACGTTATTTCATTTAAGTCATTGCATCAATTATTAAAGTCCTGTTTTTCTTTAAAGCAATCACTCAAATCTCTTTCTCTAGAATTATAAAGTAAAAAAACCTTTCACAAATTAATTCCTACACATTCAATTACCAATATTTATTTATTATTATGCAAAGGCAGGTTGGTATTTCTATATAATATGTGAATATTAAAGTGCAAAGCGTCTGGAGAGTCAAATAATAAATTAAAAATCTGCCAAACATTCAAGGGAGCTTAACATTAAATTCTTTAACATGTGATAGAAATTATTTAAAATGAGTGCAAGATAACCCTTATACAGTTTAACCTTCCTGTCCAAAATCTTCCATGAATTTTTTCAGTTTAACCATATCGTCGTCATTGACAGTAGGCTTGGATGTAGCCAGGGATCGGAGCATATCTGACATTGTGACTGGGGGCTCTCCCAGCTTGTCACCTGGAACCTCCATCCAGGTCATCTCCATCGCCCCGGGGTCACCAGGGGAGCATGGAGTTAAAAGATCATTAACAATTACATCAGGATCCAATGGGCTGGGTCCAGAAATTTTCTTGAAATGTGTTGCTGATTGCACCTTACGAACTGGCTGCATCAACGCATCTCTGACTACAATGCTTATGTCAGCACCAGAATAACCATCAGTTTTGGCTGCTAACACTTTTATGTCTTGCTCAGTCAATATGTGTCTTGTGTTTCCTAAATGCAGCTTAAACATGTCAAGACGAGCATGTTCTTCTGGCAAAGCTATGTAAATACGCTTTTCAAAACGTCGCCTGATAGCTGCGTCGAGAACCCAGGGGATGTTTGTGGCTCCAAGAACTAATATACCATCCATATCATTACCTACACCCTGCATTTGCACAAGAAATTCAGTTTTAATCCTCCTTGCTGACTCTGATTCGTTGTCTGAACGTGATGAGCAGAGGGAATCTATTTCATCAATGAAAATAATACTTGGCTTGTGTTGACGAGCAAGATCAAACAAGTTGCGTACCAGTTTCTCAGATTCACCAAGCCATTTAGAAACCAGATCAGATGAGGAAACTGAAAAGAAGGTAGAATTGTTGGCTTCGGTAGCAACAGCTTTTGCCAAGTAAGATTTACCAGTACCAGGGGGTCCAAAGAGCAGGATTCCCTTCCATGGTATCCTTTTGCCTGTAAACAAGTGAGGAAACTTAATGGGCAGGATCACAGCTTCTTTGAGAGCTTCCTTAGCTCCTTCCAAACCAGCGACATCGCTCCACTTTACGTGTGGTTTCTCAACAACAATAGCACCCTCAAGTTTTCCCTGTAGTTTCTTCTTCTCAGGATCATCAGAATCACTGTCGCTGTCACTTTTTTTGTCCTCGCTTTTAGATTCTCCGTCCTTTACTGGCTTTTTCTTTTTGTCTTTCTTAAGATATTCCTTCAGCTTTTCAGCACGGTCCAAGTATTGCAGGCACTTGGCACGGATACTCTCTTTTGCGCGTTCTCCCTGAGCCTCATACTTGACAGCATGCAGGAAGTATTCAACACCATGTTCATAGAGTCTAAGTGCCTCCTCATAGTTTTTGTTTTTATCCTCCTCAGTAGCTTTGGTAACAAGATCAATTGCCTTCTGCAGAGTGTTTGAGGAAGCCATTGTGTTAAATTATCACCTGAAAATAAATAATAATGGAATGAAATGAAGTAGCTTTTATATTATTATAGGAATCAAAATGAAATGATAATTTTTAGGAAGATCTTATATAAAAGAGCCACCGAGTCAAACATCTTTTTGACTACAAAACAACATATTTGGGTGAAAACTAAAGATCCTCACAGCTGAACAAAAAAAGAAAACGGAAAATATGTTATAAACAAGATGTGATGGACGCAGTTCTGTGATGTTATCATCACTCACATTAACCTGTTTGCTAATTTTAAATACTTAGTGACATACTCTCTACAGGATTGAAAGAAATAAAAATGTGTCTTGAGCACAACAACGAATGCACCTAAAAGACACACACTCAGCATACCAAGGCTCAGACACCTAAGTAAAGTACCATGATGCTCATTATCCATATGTAACTAATTTTATTTGGAAAGTACAACAAGAACATAGGGAGACCAAATCTACACAATATAAACATTTGACAGCAAGCTAGAGGAGGTTTGACAGATGAAATTGAAAGACTGAACTCCTAGGTTGTTGTTCAATAGAGCAGTCTCTTTTTTACAAATCCAAAACTGTCTGTCTGCCATTGATTGCTAAATATTAAGCTCTAGTGTCTAGGTGCCATTGCCGAGTAATAAAGTTATAGACTATGTTGCCAAGGGTTACACTATGCATGACCAGCTACAGTAAGTAGCATGCTAGTGTTAATCGCGTGGGATATATGCTTTAAGTCTGAGTAGAAAGCAGGTAGTCTAATAACAAATAAATTTTACTATAATCAGCCAAAGAAAAAAAAATTTTTGAACACCTTATCAAAGCCGTGTTTGAATAGTGTAGTATATTACTACACTGTTAATGTGTTGGACGCCACGAATTAACGACTGACACAAAAATCTAGCCACTGACGAGTAAGGACTCTTAATAGGTGAATGAGTCACGGAAAAAGAAACAAGATTAGGAATGTGTAATATTAAACTAAACAGACGTAAAATGATGGAAAACTAATAAACGAAACAAAAAAACATGATGCAAATACTAGTAACGCTTTATTTATATATCCTTTAGTGACGAATTGTTGACAAAATGCAATTATCTTCTGAATGGAGCCGTCAAGGGGAGCAAGTATTGAGGATAATGTATGTCGTAAATTCGTAATATTGCAGTTCAAATAGATACGTACCATTAATCTTGGTATGAATTTTGTTTGAAACACGTAATAACTGTTTAGTAAACCGCTAATTAAAGCTTAAATTTAGATAGAAATAGAATTTCTCATCTCCGTAAAGAACTAAAGACGTTGTTTTGTCACGGAAAATGACACAATCATACAATGTTGCCAGTGAACTTAATGAGAAATGTCTGCCATGTACACATTGTTTAAGTGGGTTTCACACCATGTAGCTACACTACATTCGTGTGATGAGATGATCGTAGAACAAACACGCCGTCGTTAACACCCGGAAGTGACGTTGCTTAAGATTCGGTCGAAAGCGGCAAATGTCGTCGTTGAGTGTCTTGTCTCGCTTCGTTTGAGACGGGAATTTAAAAAATTTTACTATTATTTATTAAGCTATTGTGATCAATTGATTTTTTTAACAAACCGAGCCGTTTTCTGACGTAAAGGACGGTTTCTTAGGCGATTGTGTTTTGATTTTGGAAGTTCGATTGACTGGACGAATTTTAAATATTGATTGATATTGATACGGTTTAACCGATACTCACGCATTTAATGTAATATATCTTTATTTAAAAGTACCGGACGCGCGCAGTAATCCATATTTCCATTTTTCCATAGTAATATTGTAAATCCGAAAAGGAGTTAGTTTGTTGGCGACTACATTTTCACTTCATGTAATAAGAAAGGGGGCCTAGCACGCTAGTTTTTATCGATGACATAAGGCATTTATCCCGTTCTAACAAGTAAGCGTGTGCGAGAGGGATGAAAGCGTTTAATTGCGCGATAAACGCTAGTGTGCTACTATAGCTGATTTCAATTTAAACTTTGGTCAAGAAATATTAACGTTTTGCATATCGTACTATGAGAATTTACTAATAACAGTCATTCGATTTTTTTCATCCAATCTCTTAGGCATACGATTCGATCTTATGGAAGATCGCATCGAAGTGAATCGATTCAAAAAATCGGAGATCGTATTGCAAAAGATCGATTCAGATCGGGCATCCCTAAGCCGATGTTCGTTAAGGATAGTGTAGCTTTCTGTTAGTGAAAGAATTTTTGGAATCGGTTTGGTAGATAAAGAGCTTACCCCCTACATGAAAACGAACAAACAAAGTTTACCTCTTTACTATTATAATTTATATTAGGTAGTGTAGATAAGTGTAGATCTAGACTAGTACCTCTTTATTTTATTAGTGTAGATGCAGGTAAGCAGCTTGAATTACCGAAAACAAAATAGACAGTGTCTCAAGAAACAACTCGCAAAACCGCTCATGTGAGTCAGACTTGCGCACCGAGGGTTCGTGCAAACCTACCCACTTCCGACTTGGTAATACCACCGCTCTGATTAACTTTAGACTCGCACCTATTAATTAAAAAAACAGGTGAGGCCTTAAGAGGAGTGTGAACCCAGCCCCAAAAAGCGCTCCCTATACAAACGGCGATAACGTTTTCCACCATATAACCTATATCAATGTTTTTTTGGTATTTTGTCATTATGCCTTAGAACTGGGTTTATATGTTTTTATTTTTTTAATACTCTTCATAGATTTCACACTATTTGCATTTTAGGAGTTTCATACAAAACAAAAAAGCGTCAATATTTTTGAAACTATTAAGAACATTAAAAAATCAAAACATACAAACCTAGTTCTGGGGCATAATGACAACATACAAAAAAATTATGGCTATACGTTAAAATTTAGATGGTGGAAAACGTTATCGTCGTTTGTATGGAGAGCGATGGGTTCACACTCCTCTCAACAGTTCTCATCAATGGCGCTCAGAAATGGCGTTCTCAACTATTTTTATATAAGGGTTTCGTTGTTCTTTTGAGGTACGGAACCCTAAAAGTCATATCATTTGTCATTTACCCATACGAAGCGATCCACCTTACTCATTATTAACTGTGTACAAAGACTTCTGTGTTACATTACACTAGATCCGCTGTACGCAACAGAAATATTGTCACACTGAATTAGGATACGCAGTGCGCGTGCGCAACCTATTTATTCGCTTGTGCGCAAGCGTAAAAAGCAGACAGTTCTGTGATCCCGCGAAAGCTGTTTTGTTGTTGAATTTTCACCTACCTACCATTTAGGGTTGGTAGGTATATGTGGGTGTGTGGATTAGGTAGGTAGGTACAAAGATGTCACTGTTGTCAGCAGAGACGTATTTAAAAGATTTGGCACCCCGGGCCATTTAGCTTTGGCACTCCATTAAATGACGATAAAGTATTTCATTTTAGGGGCGGCTGCCACCCCTCGCAGCCTGGCGCCCCGGGCCATGGGCGTACCCAGCTTCTGACCTAGGGGGGGGGGGGGGGGGAAGTCAGATGCTAGATTCGGTAATCTTCGTCCGCCATCGTCGCGCACGGTTTTTTGGTAATTGCACCGTGCATTTTATCAGTGTCTAATGCGCGGTTTGTTTAAAAGTTAGAACATAAGGCCCCGGTAACACTTTGATTAGCAATTAGGCGAGTTCATACATGTTCTGCGAGATATCCAGGTGTTGGGGGCGGGGGCAGCTGCACCTCCCTGCCCCCCCTGGGTACGCCCATGCCCCAGGCCATGGCCTGGATGGCCCTAGGGTAAATACGCCCCTGGTTGTCAGTGATAGGTAGATTACTTTTCAAATGAGAAAGTCAAGAAATAAGAAAACAACATAACTGCCATAACTATTTAATTAACAAAACCAAAAACTTATTAGACACCTATAAACATTTTTACAAATTGAAATTTTACTCTATGTTTATTTAGCCTTTCAACTATATTTGTATCGTAAAACGCTGCACCCGTAGTAAGTACACCGCCCCTGAAAAATAAGAGATTAATTACCAATAAGCTATATATTTGCGCAACCTTCGTTCGTACAGTTCCCGGCAAACACCTTGACTGCGTAGTAGCCGCAGTTTCTAGTACAAATCAAGTTGTTTGCCTGCAACTATACCTACCGGTGGAACCATACCTACTGTAATAAATTGGTACAGCGTGTCGTACGCTGAGTGAGAAAGCCGGAGGCCCATTATTTAAAGGCGAGCAACGGATCATTAATTTCCTAACGATGACTAGTTGGCGGGAATTACTTTTTTTTTAATAGTATAGGGGGAAAACGAGCAGACGGGTCACGTGATGGTAAGCAATCACCGCCGCCCATAGACACATGCAATATCAAGAGAATTGCAAGCGCGTTGCCGGCCTTTAAGAAAGGAATAGGCTCTTTCCATCATGTGACCCGCATGCTCTTTTGCCTCCCCATTTTATAAAAACCTAACACTAGAATATCATACCGACAGTGGTATCACTAACGCGTTAGGCACCGATATGGCTCCAGTGCAAGAACATACCTTTGTCCTCTTATATCTAGCCCCACATAAGATATGCCAATTACTCTAGTATGTTAAGAGAGAAGTTAAGACTAAATTCTATGTAATGACAACAGAAAGAAAAATCTAGAGTAATGACAGGGCTCGAACCTGCATCCATGCCTTGAGTTTGCCAATTTCGCCACTTTGCCAACTACCATACCCTGCAAATTTTTCAATGTGCTTCGTTTATACGGTCATTAAATTATTCATTTTTAAGGTATAACTACCACCGACGATGTATGTCACCGAGGTGTTTGTGTTACCATCACATAAAATGTAATTTTAATAATTTGAATGTTTAAAAAAATAAAATAAAATCATAAGAAATTTCGGTTAGAAGTTACTCACGATGGCATGACGGAACTATCTCTTAAAATTGTGACTGCCGACATTACGCAGGTTGATGCTGTCGTCTTGTAGCCAGGGTCGGACCCAGATACCTGGAAGAGTTAAAGACAAGAATTTTAGCAACAACTCACGTAGCTCAGTTGTCCATACACACAGACTATGCCCTAACATGACCGGCCAGTTTGAGTTTATCTCTATGGACGTCCCTTTCTTAATACACTAGTTTGATAGAGACCCAAGAGGGGATAAATTAAACCTGAGCCGGTCATGTTAGAACCACTGGACAGGTAGATTTGGAAGTCAACAGAAGAGGTCTTTGCCCAGCCGCAGGACACTCACATATTCTAAATAAAAAAGTAACAAGTTAGGTATTTAGCGGATGGAATTACAGTTCCCGGCAAACGTCTTAAGCAATGTCCTTGACTGCGCAGAAGCCGTTTCTAGTATAAATGTGGATGCGCAAACGTATCTCTCGTCTCGATTTATGTTCAAGACGTATGCCGGCAACTATAGGAATAAACGAGGGAAAAAAACTTCGCACCGTTTAAGAACCTTTCTCTTACATTGTTAAATATTTTTAAGGTTGTGGCGGTTTAGCTCGTCGGTGACGGGGATCTGGTCTACTTGCAGTCTGAATTATATACCTTTCATCTAATGTTTAGTTTTATTTTTCACTATCTATAACAAGCGACCTGCCTCAGCTCCGCAGGGGTATTATCAGGATACCAGGTACAGTAATCAGAATTATCAGGTACAGTAGGGGAGATATATTCACGCACCACCTTAGAACCCCATCGCAATGACGCCAGGCTATGTCATACAAATGTCAAACGTATGTCTCTTCGACTAGGTTCTACGGTGGTACGTGTTTCAATTTCCTTGACTGTATAGTCGACCAAGTAATTGCTTGACCACTTTTGGACTTTATCTCTTTGTAATAAGGTCGAAAAGTGTTCAAGCAATTTCTTAAAAGTCTCTAAGTACCAGTGAAAGCTGTATCAAAATCAGTTGCGTGCTTTAGGAGTAAGCGGCCGACCGAAGATATGTAGACAGACATGAACTTACAGTGACTACTTTTTTATATTGTGTAAAGAAATAATTGTTATATAATATACAAATTACAGCAAGGATCAAAAATCACAATTGATAAGTAAAAATAAATTACCCTTAAAGTAATTCTCTTCGTAAGTGGATTCTTTTCTTTCGTTTTTCCACTTCCCGTTAAAACGAAGCTATATTTTGTGTCATTCATCATTTCTTCAGTTGGGCCTTCTCGCGACATGTAACCCAGTGTGAAAAATTTTGGATGTTTCCATAGTAAATTTCTAAAACACTTCCAGTAGCATAACAGATAATAACAAAAGAATGCGGGAACCAGCAATATTAAATGCATTAATAGTGGCATTGATGTGTAGATCTTGCAATGGACTGGTTTAATTCCTTTAGTCTCGTGCAGGTATCTTTGGGTCATGTCGATAATATCACTGTCTGGACCAGGATAGGGAAACCAAATTTTCCCTTCTTTTCGATGGAAAAATGATCTGTAAATATAAACGGTAAGTCTTAGTCCTCGTATGAGGAGGCATGCACGGTCAACCTCAGAAATAGCTGAACATTTTGGTACCTTGTCGCTGACAGTAGTGTGGCATATTCGAGCAACTCTCATTTACATTACAACATTACATTACATACATCACATTTACATTTACAACTCGCATACGTTACTACGACAAGGTTCTTAAGTGTTTAGCTGCTTCTGAGGCTGACTGTATGTGCATAGCAGTGAGATGATTACAGGGTGTAAAGTAAAAAGAAGAAATACGGGTAAGAAGGGTGGCTTGGTGTTTCGGGTGTCTATGGGCGGTGGTGATCACTTACCATCAGGTGATCCAATTACTCGTTTTCCTTCCTATTGTATACAAAATAGGTAAGATGAGTCTATAATAAATAATATTTAGAGACAGATTAAAAAATATATATATTCAGCAGCTGAATCGCTCAACAGTCAAAGAGGGCTAAGGTCTCTTACTCTCTTGCAAAATGATACAAAACAAAGTCCAAATCTATTATCAAGAAGACATTTATTTATCGGGCGTGTTATAAAATCAACGACTATCTTGGACAGAAGTGCTTGGAAGGGATTCAGACTTGCATTGGCGATCCCTAGCTCCGATTACTGTACATCTACTGTAGTGTCGGATTGGTCATATTGCCTCCGCGGGCCGCTACCCTACCTACCCCCAGGTTTACGACCTACAAGTAAAATTGTTCATTCATACGTAGAGAGAAATCACACACAAGGCCACCTGGGCCCCTTAGACCCAGTCCGACCCTGACCTTACAGTTTCCTTAAGATGTTAAAATAACATTGTTATTTTGAGTTAGGTATTTTAAAAATGACACCTCGTTGATCCTTTTGCCGGAATATTCTCATCAGAGGTTTTATCCGAACCGGTGGTTAATTATTTGACATTCTTATTCATTAGTGCTTCCTAGCACCTATCTGAATAAATATATTTTGACTTTGACATAACAATGGGTGTGTAGATGTTATTCACCTCTTCGATTGTGTCGTAACAATCTGCTGTCTGTACAATCGCCGAGACAAATGACAGTTTTGTTGAATGTTTTACGCCAGTCGTCCCCATTTTTATCAAGGATTTTCTATCAGTGTCCCCTCATCCCTCTTTCGTGGCAATAAAACGCAGTTAGCAGCTAGTATAGTCTGGGCCAGATCTACCATATGGCTTTTTGGGATTCAGCCCAGGGCCCCGTGGATTCAAGGGGCCCCCAGCTAAGTTAAGTCAAAGTCAAAAATAGACGATAACGCGAAAAAATCCATAATTTTATTTACTTCGAGTAACTAGGTCGGCCCGTAAGTAGTATTAGCCCAGGGCCCCCTAAACTCATTCCATTCCATTCTTCGACCGTCTAACAAAGAGAATAACGTTCAAAAGTGATTAATTAATTACTGGATCGACTATAAATGATTATCATTAAGTGCCTCACTTTTTCATTTCCTCAGGTTCCGGTCCATAAACAGGCTCTGGAAATGTTTCTTCTTTCATATTAGAATACTCGGAGTAGTTTTTTAATTCGTGCACAAGCGACGCCCACGTTCCGTAGTGGACAAGGCATTTGTTTCTACCAGGAAAATAGGCTCTCCTCGGGATGTCTACCTTCACATAGCATTCTACAGTCTGTAATGAACCTGAAATAGTAAAAAAAACTTTCACACACTAGACCAGAGTTGTAGCTTGCCCGGGATGGGGTCTGTATCAAAATTTGACCACCCGATTGCGGCGTAGCCCAACTGTAGGGTAATGATTTTATGGGTCTACCATATGGTTTTATGGGTCTACCATATGGTTTTATGGGTCTATGGGTCGGGGTCCCTGTAACTCGGGGGCCCCGTATAGTAGATACGGTTGCTACGGAGGTAGCTACGCCCCTGCACTAGACGCTTAGTATATATGGTAAGGTTTATTCTCAGAGACGAGTATGTTGTTGGAATGCCCGAGAACTAATTAATAGATTTGATAATAATTGCATCTTAGGAGTTTTGTACAAAACTATGTCAAAAATTTCAATTCAAAACATAAATAAACGGTGGACTAGAAAATCAGGTTTAGGTTCAGGGCAAGCCAGGGGTGGGCAAAGTTTTTCCTACGTGGGCCAATATTTACAAATATAATTTATGACGGGCCAGATTTTTGCGTTTTTGACAAAATGTGGTGCAGTGTGTGCGCGCGCGTGTGTTAGACTAGGAGGTCACGACAAATTTGGCAACGATCACCAATATGGCTGATCGGAAGCTCACAAGATAAAGGGCAACTCCGTGATGCCAAATATGTCGGTCTGCCTGCGCTAAGTGGTTGCGTTATCGAAATATGGCGCCTGCAAAACCAGTTATTGTTCCCAAAAAAAAACGATAAGTAAAATGGCTGAATAAAGTACAGTAAGGAAGTACCGGTTGCACTCATGTGAATTCTGCTAAAACTGAACAAATATTTGGTCGCGTTTCGAAGTTCAGCTCGTTTAAAGACCCTTGATCGTTGCCAAAAAAAAACGATAACGGAAATGGCTGAATATGACGTGGTATAAAGTATCAATATGTACGAGCTTTATGCACCAAAACTGAAAAAATCTTTGGTCGCGTTTCGTAGTTATGAAGCGGTCTAGGTTACAAAATTCTCATACATTGTTGGAGTATTTTTTCAAAAGCATTGGATAAATCAAGTTCAAACATATTTTTGGGGAATAAGCGCAGTGTCAAAAACATCCTCCTACACTTCTTTAGCAAACCTACCCTCCTCCGGTTAGAGGTAAGTAAGATCTGGTATCCAAATGGAAGACAAATTCTTTCTCACCTGCTGAATCTTATCAGTTTCTGGGGGCCTAGCACGCTAGCTTTTATAGATGACATAAAGCATTTATCCCGTTCTAAGCAGTATGCGTGTGCAAAAGGGACGAATGTTTTATGTCAGCGATAAACGTTAGTGTGCTAGAGAGGCTGGATCCTATTCATTTCTTTTTCATCCACATCGACATTTAACGAAAAACAACCCTTAAACTTAACAGTTGTAGTTACGTTCTAATGAACGTAACGACATCATTACATAATTGCTACCATCAAATCGAGGTTTGATGATAATAATTATAAAAAGGCTTCGTTTATAGTTCTAAAGTGAGTTTATTTTTCAAATGCTGCGTTTCTTTTGATTTATGATTATGATGATGGATTTGCAACTAGTTTCATCCCCAAAGCTTTGAGCCCTTTTCAGATCTCGTGTTTAGTGGCAGACTGATATAATAAAAGCCTATGTACGAGTATGACGAAACATTAAAAAAATACATACTACAGCTTAAATTCAATAATAGACATAAAAACACCCTGCCAATCTGCTAGATATAAACTGATTTTATTTGATCCTTACGTCTAATATTCCTGTTATCAATAAAGAAACTTCTAAAAGTATAAACAAGCTCTATTTGTTGGCGTATCATCGGTATCTTACCTGCCGCTCAACGACGCCACTTCGCATCGCGTTGCAAAAGCGCCAATGTGCGCTTAACGGGAAAGACACAAACTATTCCGGTAAAATGTATACATGCGTGCCGCGCAACCATGCGGATACAGATTAGTGTGCATTCCTATAGATAAGTAGCACACAATGATATAAATAACGCAAACAATAGCACAGAGTAAACAGTGTCTTTCTCAGCTTGAGCGTCAACAATTACCGAAATTTTCCGAACAGTTAGCTTGATAGTAAATGGCTTTTGTACACCTGATTTGAAATTAATGAAAACCAAACGCAAGTTAAACCGTCACTTAAACGTCTACCCTGTCTAAAAATTCTATGAACGGCACTGAACATCAAAGCAAGACTAGAGGTGACATTTCAAAAAGGAAAAGCTTCGGTAGATGAGGAAAGACTTGTCTTCTATTTGGATACCAGATCTTACTTACCCCTAACCGGAGGAGGGTAGGTTTGCTAAAGAAGTGTAGGAGGATGTTTTTGACACTGTGCTTATTCCCCAAAAATATGTTTGAACTAGATTTATCCAATGCTTTTGAAAAAATACTCCAACAATGTATGAGATATTGTAACCTAGACCGCTTCATAACTACGAAACGCGACCAAAGATTTTTTCAGTTTTGGTGCATTAAGCTCGTACATACTGATACTTTATACCACGTCATATTCAGCCATTTCCGTTATCGTTTTTTTTTGGCAACGATCAAGGGTCTTTAAACGAGCTGAACTTCGAAACGAGACCAAATATTTGTTCAGTTTTAGCAGAATTCACATAAGTGCAACCGGTACTTCCTTTCTGTACTTTATTCAGCCATTTTACTTATCGTTTTTTTTTGGGAACAATAACTGGTTTTGCAGGCGCCATATTTCGATAACGCAACCACTTAGCGCAGGCAGACCAACATATTTGGCATCACGGAGTTGCCCTTTATCTTGTGAGCTTCCGATCAGCCATATTGGTGATCGTTGCCAAATTTGTCGTGACCTCCCGTAATATGTGTGTGTGTGTGTGTGTGTGTGTGTGTGTGTGCGTGCGCGTGTGTGTGGGTGGGTGTGGGTCGTTTGTGTTGGTGTGTGTATGTGAAACATACCTTCATAAAATTCTTCAAAATGTTTTTCTAAATGCATGAAACCCATGACTGCCGGTATGGAGCCAAAGCCGCAAGCAGTGATGATCAAAACATTGGCTTCCTTTGCAGCGTTATTGTATGTTCGGTATATCTTGAGCATATGCTAAAACAAATAACAATATTTATTTATTTAGCCTTATTGCACAACATAAAAATGGATGTACAACTGGCAGACTTAATGCCTTAAGGCATTAAGTCTGTCATTCAACCTTCATGTTCAAGAGAAAATAAATTGATCCAGGATCGTGAGTGACTTAAGAAAACAAGAATAAGCACGAATATACGTACAATATATAAACATGCTTACATGTTTTTCGGCAGAAAGGTCAACGTAGTGGGTTCCAGTTTCAATGCATGCCTTAACAATAGGCTCGCTATATAATGAGCAGGGTCCAGTGCAGTTCACGAGGACCTTGGCCCTGCTGCACACTTGCTTGAGCGAGACCTCGTCCGTGACATCGCATTCTAACTCTGGAAGCTGCATGCACCTATTTACACCTGGAAGACGATGTTTTTGATTAGAGAACCAGACTGCATATCAGTCATGGGCGTACCCAGCTTCTGGCCTAGGGGTGGGCAAGTCAGATGCTAGATTTGGTAATCTTCGTCCGCCATCGTCGCGCACGGTTTTTTGGCAATTGCACCATGATATCAGTGCTAAATTGATCCGCGCTTAAACTGCGATGAGCAGTCGTTTCTGTGGGATAATACTTGTATCCACTTATTCACGTAAGATGATTTAGAAGTCTTTTGTTTTCACGCTGTGATATTTTGCAAACTTTTTTAGATGGTATACGTAAAATAGGAAAGCAAATGAGCCTGATAGTCAACACTGCCCTTAGACGCTCACAACCACAACACCAAGGAGATTTTGGATGCGTTGCCAATCCAGAGGGTAGCGAGTTGATGAGCATGCGGGTGATGCTGGTCAACTGATGGGAAGTGATCCCCACCGACAATGGGAACCCAAGAGAATCACATGTCCATTGCCCGGCTTTAGGTATGCCGATACCTAAAGCCATACCGATATCGATATCGTATCGGATAGCGTGAAAACGCTCTCACAGTTTTTTGACTGTGGCTTAGGATTCGAATTGGTTGAGTTGACCATACAGTATTAGTAGGATAAAATAGGTATGAGAAAAACAAAGGCAATTGGTACTTTGCTACTAATTAAGTCTAATACGTCAATGAAAACTGGTTTTGCTAATTGATTCTCAAGTAGGTATGTATCTGTTTAACGAGTATTAGGTAAGTCGATTAGAGAAGTCATTAACAAAGGGCCCGAACTTTCGGTGCTGATGATGCAATTTTGTATTAATAGATGTTGTATTATTTCCCAACCGCAGGAAGTCGAAATCTGTATTGTAGGCATATTGAGGCGGTTTATGTTTTGACTTGACCCCCCAGAAAGAAAAACTTCAATACCCCTTCAATGTTAATAAATCAAGAAACAAATTAGGAAATATTTTTTGTAAACGTGTAATTTTAAGAGCGGACGGTTTTCATACAGAAATGTCACAAATATTAGGGGAAGTACGGACAAAATGACAGGGTGTTTTGATTTTGAATCATATATCTGAATTTAAATTAATTATAATCAGTCTCATAAATTGACAATCATCTTAGGTTCATTGACTACTAGTAGCACAGTCTTTTAAATGAATAGGACCTATATCAAATTAAATATTAAGAAATAAATGGACAAATCAAAAAAACCATTTTGTCCATATATTATGGACAAAATGACACACTAAATATGGGTATAATACTATAATGACATATCAAAATTATAAGAACAAAGTTCGCAAATAAATCTTTTAGTCTTCTTTGAGACATCATCACAAGAAGCGTGAGCCCAACGAAAACAACTCATGCATCTGAACCAGTTTTCTCCATGCTTAGACCGCGAATAAAGATCGTTTACAATAAATGCAGGGGCGATTTCTTCATCCTCGTTTTCGGCTGTTGAAATGCTGAAATGGCTTGGGACATTGATTTTTTGCTCCATGACTGTCGATTTGTTTTCTCTGATAGTCCTAGTCATCTCTCTTAGATAGTAACAACCAAAAGTAAATAATAGAAACACTACGGACAAAACGACATACGTCACGGACAAATGACACACACTATGTCGTTCTGTCCAGCGTTTAGGTATGTCATTTTGCCCAAATGTACACAACAAACATTAAAAATCATATTTAATTAAATTGATTGAAAATTTGTATTAATACTAACTCAAATCACAAGTTTATATCATAAGTCTTCTTAGTGAATATAATATACAAATAAAACACAAAAGTCACCAAAAATTCGAAGAAATTCATAAATTAAATAAATTTTTGTGGACACGACACACGTTCTCTCTCGTAACTTCAAGGAGAAATGGCGCTGCGCTGGGTTTCTCACAGGATTGTAAAAATGGCAGCCGTCACGCGTTGTTATGCTTGTGACCTCGCTATAGGCCACCAAATTCGAAAGAAACCCGCTATGTCGTTTTGTCCGTATATGCCATTTTGTCCGTATTTCCCCTATATGTATATTGTTTAATATAGGTAACATAATATATTCTAATAATATTTATTTTGTTAAATATTATTATATATTTATCGTCAAACTTGTAAGTTTTGTGGTAAACGATCTTAGACAAAAAAAACCGTTAAACTTAACAGAAGTGTTGACCAAACCATCTGTCAAAATATTGTTAAGGGGTTTTTGAGGCCCAAGCCACGCATTCTTATAAAAACTTACCACTACGGTCTAAATTAGTTCGAACTTGTCTTAACTTTTCTCGCGATCGTCCAGCAATACTCCAAGTTAAATTGGAATATTCCGAATCCCTACAAATCACAGCTAGTTCTCTGGCTACATATCTCCCCGTAAACCCTGTTGCTCCCAGCACAATAATGTCCAGTCTTTCCACCATTATTTAAACAAACTTATCACTAATTACAAAGAAATCAACTCGTCAAACACGTCAACCACGCACCAGAGACTTTGTATATTTAAGGTCACCAGTGTTCAGTGTTGCCACCTTACGTTCGGGACAAGTAGCTAGACCATACTCAAAAAGTAGCCAGATTCGGGAATTTCAAGCTCGCTTAAAGTAGCTAAACAATAAAAAAAATCTGATTCTAAACCAATAAAAACAGCTGATGTGTTTGATGTCGAAATCGAAGGTTCTGGTTCAGCAGGGCAATTCTCGCGTCAGTAGAAATGGAGTCACACGCGAGATATGTCAAAAGAGCTGTCAGATCTTTTTAAAATCTGTAATTTTTGACATATCTCGATTGGCAGATGAATCTCGATGAACGCTAGAATTGGGGGCCTGAAATTCCTGGTTCAGGATTTTCAGGTTTACGTTTTTTTGGTTTATCCAATTTCATGCAGAATTTTATTTCGGATAGAATATTCAGCACATGTCATTTTGTTCCAGTAAAATCTAAGATTTTAAGTATCTTACATTTTATAAGAATACACACCACCCTTGTTTCACATGAACTGACTGTTTAAACCATCCTTTGTATTTTTCATCACATTCCCATTGCGTACGATCTTTTAAGAATACTTTTTATTTTTGAGAGGTAGCTCTATTTTTACATTATTCACTAAATTATCACAACGGACACGAGAGAAGTAGTACAAGTTACATTTGGAAAGCCGAAAAAGCGAAGTCGCTTAACTCATAGAATAGAACTAGGCTCTTTCTAAATTACGTTACGCATTACGCACACTACTTTGAGGGAAATCCCCTAATCCAACAAGGTGATTAGATTACATATGTTCAGAAACTTAAACACTACACTACACTATACTATAAACTATGCCTTTTGAGTACTTTTTATGCTTATGACCTGTTTTAGTAAATTGTTAATCGTAATTTATTAATGAACAAGAAAGTAGCTAGAAAAAGTAGCTGAAATATTTAGCTACCGAATATATTTTTTGTAGCTAACAAGTATGGAATTGTTGCTAGATCTAGCCAAAAAGTGGCTAAAGTGGCAACACTGGCAAGATCACTAAGCTACGTTCGTTGTCCGTTTTAAACAAGCCATTAGCTTAGAAGAATAACTAGTTTATACGTAATCTATAAACTTGCTCTGCGGGTTAATTCTAGCGTCAGTAGAGATGTGTCACACGCGAGATGTCAAAAAGAGCTGTCAGATACCTTTAAAATCTGTCATTTATTGACATGCCTCGAATATGAGATGAATCTCGACGAACGTAAGAATTGGGGGCCTATTCGCTACCGGTTCTCTGTTTCGCGTCCCCAACACCGGGCTGGGGGGGTTCTTCCCCAGTCCAGCAAAATCCCAGAGGGAGGGGATTGGTCTTGATCTCAAATAGGTCGATGGATACCTCACGTCCCAACAACACATCGGGACTCTTTTAGTGGATTAAATGAAGCCAAATGAGGTATAGTCGACCAAGTAATAGCTTGACCACTTTTGAACCTTAATCCTTTGTAATACGGTCGAAAAGTGGTCAAGCCATTTCTTTGTCAACTATACCATATCGAACAAATTTCATATTTATCTAATAACTAGGACCCCCCCCCCCCCTTCCCTCCCGGCTTCGTACGGGCACATTTGGGATGTGTACCTAAGATATGAGGACAGAGTTTGTTTTATATTATGTAAAGATAAATAAGATAATGACAATAATGGGGGAAATCTGGTGAAGAGAAGGGGGCACAAAAGAAGTAGTAAGGGGAACGAATTTTAAAAAATATATATGAGATAATTACGACATTAGAAATCTGAAATGTCGCAAGGGACATGTCCCTTAATGTCCCTTACGACATTTGAGATTTCCAGTGTCGATTAATGGACGCCCACGAAATAAATTACTTTTCTAGTTCTTAGGATATCCATAATATTTGAACGGGTCTTACAGGGACGCGAACAGGCGGACTTAGGACAATTGTGCACTACAGGGGAAAAATAAAATGTGTGTAAAATTACATATAGTTCATAAACTAGTATATACATTTATATGCCATATCGGACAGTAAACTTTACCCTCCTTTGCGTCGCGCAGTCGGGTAAAAATTAGGAATGCCGGACAGTGGAATTCCTTGTAGTGCACAATCGCCCTTCCTTACTCTTCCTTGATGTTTTTAATGTGAAGTACTAGAATGACGTATTCCCCTTCTAGCCAATGCGTAACTAAAATATGATAACCGACAACGTAAAGCAGTTTTTAACGCATAGTTAAAAAAAACGAGGCCACCTAAATAGCCAGTGCTGTGAATTATGAAATACTGTTACCGCATAGCTTCGACACGTGTCAAAGTAAGAAATAAGATGCATTCAACTGTCGGAATATATAGAATAGTATAGTACTTTATACTTTAAAGGCGTAAACGCCAAAAGGCGAGTTTTTAGTACAGCCAAAAAAATAAAAAAGATTGTTTGAAAAATAATGTAACATTATTACGGAACGAAAGATTAAACACCATAACATAATTAAATTATATACAAAATTATTATTAGGTTTGGGTATGTCTAAAATGGTATATGCCTGTAACTACATAAAGTTAAATTTTGGTGATCAATATTAACTTACATTCTGTTTAATATTTCGTGTATTTCATTTTAAAATGGTTTTGATGTATTTGTTTAATTATGGAAAACCTAACTCATAAAACTATGCGGGTTTGTCATTGACTTAGGCATCCGCATAATGTCGGGTTAGGAACCAATGTAAGCCCCGCATTGTAACCTAATTGACCTCTTCCACTGGCACAATGCAATTTAGTAAAGAGTATGACAAAAATACCACAAAAAGTCAAAAATAAAAAATCAATATATGTCATAATAAGCAACAAAAATAAATGAAAATGAAACAAAAACAATCGGGTACACAAGAATAAATCAAACCAATAAGAAAAAATTATAATATGTCAAATTCAACTCAATTAAATGTCACTACTGTTTTCATTGTACTCTTTGACAGAGTACAATGATTTGTTTTATACCACAACCAGTTACAGCACGCATGCATTTCTTTTGTAACATGAATTCCCTTTCTATGTCCACAGAATTGCCCCATAGCAATAATCCATAGTCAAGTACCGACGAGACATACCCATATTACCCATGATAAGCTGTGGTCGCTGCTTCGATATATACAGTGTTCCTCAGTTTCCTCAAAGCGAATACAAACCTATCTAGCCTAGAGCATACAAAGTCACGTATAGGGCGTATCAGTCAAGTTGTTTCATAATACTGAAATATATGTGGGCCTAAACGCCTTTGTGTTCAAATTCGTGACAAAACAAAAAGTTTTTTTGCGTATACGACCAAAAAAATTTTGATATGTTTACAGGCCTCGACATGAACATGAACACAACTTTCATCGGAATTTTAAAACTTTAAGTATACATACAAATTATCGAAATAGAGAAAAAACTGAGTTAGATGGCATTGAAATCTCATTTTCGCCTAAATGGCGGTTACGCCCTTTGAGACCAAAGGTATCGATATATTTGAAGAAATTTTCAAGTTTGCGATATTTTTATACCTGTATGTTTGTATCTACTGCCTCTTTAATTTGCTTTGTTAGTAGGTATATTATATTATTATGTATCCAAAAGGATGTCTGAAAGAGATTGTCCTTTCTTCAAAGGATGAGGGGATAAAAATCTTATGTACAAGGAAAAGTATGTAAGTAGGTACCCAAGAAATCAACCATTTATAACCACCAGATAGGCAATTTTATTAGAATAAGGGATCCATTAATCACGTGAGGCGCGAAAGGGGGGCAGGTGGTTCGGCAAACATCACGAAATATCACAAGGGGGGCCCGTGATATTTTACGACACCCCCCGGGTGTAGTAAGATATCACCTGTATTTATTTTTTCACTGAACGCGCGATTTTTAAACCAAAAAGTGGCGCGTGAGCGTAAACTTTTAAGATACTTTGTACTACTAAAAAAATACACGTGATTTGGGGAAGGGGGGGGGATTGTTTTATTTGTATCCAAAAACAAATACGATTAGCGTACCTACTTAAAGGCAGAAGACCTTAAATACTAATATAGGAAAGTATCTTATATAATAATTTTGTATGTTACACATATATTTATATGGGTTATTTTCTTAAGAACCTGATTTAAATCACTAAAAATAGACTAAAAAATTTCTACTACCAATATCTTACCTTACTACTTTATTTATAATCTTTTCTCTATTGTTTTTGTGGTAAACAGTCAGTCAAACTGAATTCAGGGCCATTGTAGAACCTTGACGCAATGAGTAAAACGCCATTTACATGGTTTGACTCGCATGCCAGTTGCATTACATTGCGGGCTACCGCGGCATGAAGCGATCCATCAATTGATCGAGCCGCGTAATGTAATGATTATACATATTTGATACGACGTTGCTACAAAATTATGTACGACGTGATTAAAGAAATACGTGACGTGGTACTAGTGTCGATTTCAATTTGATTGACTGTTAGTACAATAAATAACGTTTCTTGCTATTCTTTATACCTAGTAGTTGTTAATTTAATTAAAACAATCATGCATGACGTAATAAAAAAGTCCTTAAAATTAATATCTAAGTGGATGAGCTATAGTTGATGTATTTTTAATTATAGGGCATCTTTTGTTGGAGGTGCTTTGATTGACTTTCACATTAGTTATAAGATCTGAACAAATTCCTAATCCATTACCGTCACTTACCTACACCTCACAATATTGATTAGTATAATGATCGCATCGAATCCAAGGATTCCGTATCTATTGATCGACTATTAAAAACTTAGGTAGCGGATATGTTAACACGACGCACGAGAACCTGTGGCCCTAATATGACCGGCCAAAGTTTTATAAGAGGTAACCTACATGCGTCTCTTTCCTTATAACTTAATTTTGACAGCGACACAGGGAGGGATTAATTAAACTTAGGAGTTGATTTGTGACTTTTTAGCGCTCGACATTCGCCAACCGCAGGCCAATCAAATACGCGAGCATATATTTTGGCCGGCATTGATTGGCATCGCGGCTGGCGAGTGACGAGCGCTCGAAAGTCAAAAATCACCTCACAGGGCCTTACGTTAAGACTAGGACCGCAGGGTCTGTTAAGTCTGATTTTTTTAAGACTCCTTCGCATTAGTTATTTTAGAGATAATAACGTTCCACCTGGATCGCGATGCGAATATTTCAACTGTACATGAAAAAATTTGGAAATTAAATTCAATCGTGAAAAACTACTGAAAGGAATTCTAAAACAGTACCGAAGACACTCTAACCACTATGCTACAAACGGTGTAATTGTCCGAAAACAATCGAACCCAAATGTGTTTGTTATAAATTGAATCAAATTAAACGACACTGTAACGCTCAAGAGTGAAGCAGCGGTTGAGACTCATGGCGAAATTACTAGCAAATGGCACTGGCGTCCTTTTGACAGTTATTTGTTTACTAAAAGTAACAAATGCAAAATTAGCGATACCATCTGAGTTAAATGATGAAGTAAACACTGATAAATGCCCTCTGGCTTTAATTGAAAACATCGTTCCACGTAATCTTACTTTAACTTTAGTAAACATCAACAATAGCAGATTTATGGAACGACTTTATTTATTGGGTTTCAAAATGTTATCAAGGACTTTTCTTGCTACGAAAATTAATAAGCCAAATGAAGCCTACATCGTACAGTGTGAATACCTTGAAGAGTGTGATAAAGGCATCGATGATTTGATAAAGGATAGTTATTGGAATCCAGCTGCTGTGTTCATCTTTGCAATAAGACACTTCCATTCTGGCCAAGAAGACATTTTCAAAAAACTTCATCAACTTTACGTTTTCAAATTAATGTTAGTGATCCACGAGCATATTTACTTGTATGATTTTGATGTTGGTGATCATTGTAACTTTACTCCAAATGCTATTACTGAATACGATTGCATGAGTCTAGCGACCAGTTATACGAACTTTACGAATAGGACTTTAGTCTGGGAAGATATAAAAAAATCTTTACGAGAAAGGTCTAGAATACCATATTCAGCATGTAACATGTCTGTAATGGTATCTGTCTTTGCTCCATTCATTTTCCCCCCAGCAAACGACAACCCAGAGCCTACTGGATACGAGGAAGAATTCATTAAAATTTTAAAGAGAGTAAATTTCACCAACATAAGTTTTACATACAATGAGAATGTGTCTGGCACGGGTACGGTACATGACAATTTTACTGTAACTGGTGCTTTAAAGGAGATTCAGATAGGTCAAACAGACTATGTTATGGGAGGAGCGCTTCTCTCTCATTACAGAAACGGAATTTTCGACTTCACCTATCCTCACTTTTGTGATGATTTCATGTTAATAGTACCGAAAGCGGCACAAGTTGCTTCATGGGAAGTAATGTACACGGTTTTCGAGCCACTGGTCTGGGGCCTTATATTTGTATCTTTCTTATGTGGGATCTTAGTTGCATTTATTTTAAAGATCCACGGCCGATGGAATTTCAAAGGTTTTGTTTTAACCACTTTATATATATTTGGTTACCTCACAAACAATACTTCGAAGCAACGGCCCGGCTTGTTTATATTATCATGGGCTCTGTTTGCTTGGCTTATTACTTGCTTTTACCAAAGTGATCTGGCAAGCGTTTTCACAAAACCGGCATACTATCATGAAATCGATTCATTTAACGAAATATTGGCACGTAACTTTAAATTATACCTTAGCAAAGCTAAAGACAATTATTTGCGAAGTAGCAAAGACCTCAACTTGAAGGGCGTACTTAACAGCAGCATCATTTGTGATAGCGATTTTGAGTCTCTTCAAGCAGTGGCTTCTACAAAAAAAAGCTATACGTTGAGTTCTAGGCTAAGTTTTCGCTATTACGAATCAGAATTTTATAGCGATGACGGCAAAGCAGTGTTACACGATATAATTCCACCATATTTCTATATCTTTAGAACGGGTTATCTAAGAAAAGGAAATCCTAACTTAAAACGGATACGTTTCCTCGAACGTCATGTAATTGCGTACTCGTTCCATCGCAGGTCTTTGTTAGCCTATATTCATAAGAATAAATTAAAACATTATAAAGTTAAAAAGAGCATTTCAAGGCCATTGTCATGTAGCAGCATTGCTGGACTCTATTATGTATTTCTGTTCGGTTGCGCATTGTCATTTGTGATATTCCTGTTTGAAATCGCTGTGTCAAAGTGAAAAATCGTGTTGTTGGTTATTGAACCATTTACAATTAAATATTAGTGTGTATCTTTATTATCTTATTTATGACTCTTTGGGAATATTTAAGCTTGTTTTTCATTGTTACATCAATATATTTATGCAAATATCTACAAGTTATCATTTTTTTATTATAAAACTGTTTCCAATAGCGATTAACGATGTAAAATAATCATAAAGGTACGAACCTGATACGAACACAGTAGCAATGGATTGGCTTTCAAATTATTAAAAGTTGTAAAGTTCTGTTGTTTTACTGCCACGGTACACAGCCTGTTAGTAATCTATAAATAGGTACTACTGTGGCCCAAACATGACTATCTATGTTTAGATTATTTGAGTTTATTTATATTATGTATGATCAATTTGACGGGTATCAATTTTTCGACGAAAGTATTACCTATTATCGCTGAGATCTAGCAAACGATATTTGGCACTTGGCTATTGACGTTTGTAGTGACGAGGCTAAGGCGTGTTGATTTACGTATCTACCGATTATCGACTAAGGGTGGCAGGTTATTGCAATCGATTATAGTGACGATTTTAAAAAATATTTTTGTCTGAGTTACGACGATGAACCTCGTGCAGGTTCCGCCCAGATTGGTACCATAATCTGATATTGTTTCGGTCAGAAATCTATGTTTTGAAAATTCAAAATTCGCTTTTTAGTGAGTCTGGTTGTTTATCTAAGTTACACGCCTAATGTCAATTGCTCACCACCCTTTACAAAATATTGGTTTTCCCAAGGGACGTTAATTCTTGAGGAGTTCTCCTGGAGTGCGATTTTTGAATCTCATCGGGTGACTAAAGCTCACCAAACTGGCCGTTTTTCATAGCGATTAGGTCATTTTTGTGAGCTTTAGTCACCTGGTAAGATTCAAAAATTGCACCTCTTCACCATCAGCCTCATTTAACCAAATTCATTGCAATGAGCACAAATTGCCTTAGCAACTATATTAAAATAACCGCGCGTATCGCCACCCGTGAAATACTTATTATTGAGTGGGTCCGGAGGCCGCCTGTATTCACCATCAGTTCCAGTTTTCCGATAGCAAAAGTACAAGTTACTATAAAAAATATCCAAATCGCTACAGGTGTCCATATATTTTTTAAGATTTCCCTCGATTTCTCCAGGATCCCACCATCAGATGGTGACCTGATGACAATGGAACCAACTTGAAAGTATACCCTTTCAAACAAAACAAGAATTTTTCAAATCGGTCCAGCCGTCTTCCAGTAATCGCGGAATATACTCCTCCTTTTTTTTTAAGTCGGTTAAAAAGGGCGCGTTCTTAGTCATGGGGATTTTTTTGGTTCATTTTAATGTTTGACTTAATGTTTTGATATCTTATTGATTTTGTAATAAATTAATCGATTTCAACAAATTTACGAAAATGTTATCTGAATCGAAACGAAGAACTTGGTCACTACACTAAGTTTAAAAAAAAAAAGACTTTATATGTAACTGTTTACGTGTTGAGTTGTTAGTATGAAATAGTGTATTATTACGATAGAAATAAATGTAATAACCACTTAGTTGCACCTCAAAAGAGCTTATAAATAGCTTTTAGGTATCTGTGAAGCTGAAAAGTTGTTGAATATTTTATTTATAATTTCAATGGATAATGCACATTTACGTTATATGGGTGTTGTCATGTGTCAAATGATGGGTCTTACATATATACTTCTATAGATATGATTCTATTTAATTTCGTGCACAATTTATATACTTACATATTAAAAATGTATGTTTTTTCACGAGTTTTACTATCGAGGTTTTAACATTTCTACTGTGCCCATCTCACATCTGTGTTTTTTTTAAGCCAGTAATTAACTAGTAATTGTTTTTTTTTCTCTCTCTATACAAAAGTAAAAGTCACTTTTAGAACTTTGGAATAAAGCGTATTAAAACATGTTTCTGTTTTACTGTAATCGGAGCAAATTGTCGGAAGACTAGAGTTGAATTCCGTTTATTCATACCCTGGAGAGAAGGATTTACGAAGACTTTTTCGAGGATACCCTTAGCATGACTGTCTTATGAGGGATAAACGCATTGATATAAGAAGACAATAGATCTGCTTACTTGTTTGGATTGTTACAAGCCTAGCGTCACCACTTTGCGACGGGGTGAAGCAGGTGAAGAGGGGCTTTCAATATTTAGTGATTGGTTCAACTTTGAATCTCATTGTAAGTGAATAAAGTGCTTCTAAATTTTCTAACTAGCAACGACACAGGCGTCGGATAGCAGAACTAAAAATATGACGCCAATTTAAAACGTACAAAACGCAGAGCTGTTTACTTGACAATTGGCACACACAGTTTTATTCAGGCTATCCAACATAGTCTACCAAATAGACTATGGTCGGCTACTCTGCCACTGCGTTGTACAAAGTTCTAGTTTTCTCATTTCGATGGATAAACGCTATAAATTTCAGTTCGTATTATAAATCCTTTAAAAAATAAGTGTCAATATTCAGCATAAGTTTAGTGTGCGCTGGACATAAATATTATTTTGTTTCTTTTAATAACTTAGGAAGGCAAATGTGCATATGTGTCACCTGACAGTAAGTGATTACCATCGCCCATAGAGACCCGCACAACAAAAATAAGATGCGTTGCCAACCCAGAGGGCTAAGATGGAATACCTTTTGTGCCAGTTATTTCACCGGCTGTCTTGCTCTCCATGCCAAAACATAAAAGTGCAAGCACTGTTGCTTAGCGAGCAAGATATTGGTCGCGATTCGGGCAGACCCTGAACAAGGTCTTACCGCCCACATTTTGTAAACAAAGTGAAGTCGCACTTTACATAGTATGTACGTATGTCTCTTTATTGTATTGTATATAGCGACCCGCCCCGGCTTCGCACGGGTACAATCAATTTTAAGACTCATTTTTCTACACCTTCGGTTACATTGTTCAAATTTTACCAAGGATCCCTAATTTTTTTCAAAATGAAATGTAGCCTATGTCAAATTGGAAGAATGTAGCATTCTATTGGTGAAAGAATTTTATAAATCGGCCCAGTACTTTTTGAGCCTATTCATTACAAACATACAAACATACAAAAATAGGTACAAATCTTTTCTCTTTATAATATTAGTGTAGATAACACACAAAAATAACAGATTACAGGACAAAATAGATGCCGCTGCGTTTACTGTTGTGTATGGCTTGTTGTTGTCGTGCGCATAGAGTCTGTTGATCCATACTAAACTTGTCTATTACGCAAACAAAATTCTAACGTCAAAAATAACTTTTAGTCACTTAAATATTGTTTAGCGCCCAAATAAAACAAATCAAGGCAGATGACAGGAGAGACGAATAGAAGAGAGGTGAATAGAAGAGATGAATCATAATTTGTTGCTTTTGAATATTTTATTTAAACAATAAACATAATTTGGGTGGGAAAACTAAGCTTTTAGTTTATAATGTTGTTTACTACTTAAGACAGGTAAGAATGACCATGGTTTATATGCTTTAATTGGCGTACCTACTTCATAAAACTCCTAATCAGTGAGTTTTCGTTGTCATTAGACGATATTATTTAATAGACATCCTGGCATATATGACATAGGGGACGATCAGCGTTATTATCACCACGAATAATAAATGACAAGTTAATGATTGTCCACATCAACAACATGTAATTAACTTTATCGAAAGTGACCTACATTAAAATATTAAAGATAAAACTTTATACGTAGGATTGTATTAGAACTTTTTTGTTTGATTGAATTTAAAAGTGTGATGTACCATGAGATTCTATGATGTACATTAATAAAAGTAATTAAAAAATATTACGTGCATTTGCGACCTATCTACGTACATCAATGCTTTATTGCTACTGAAAAATATAGGTAGAAGAATGACATCAAATAAACAAACGCGGTTCTTAATTTGACTCATGTGTATATATTTATTTATATACTTTGCATATAATTATACCCATTATGAAATAAACGGAACTCCTCAAATAATAGGTAAGCAGACGATACAGCAAATTGGATTTTGTCTAAATAAACTGCAAATGCACAACGGACGAGTCATTTCTTCATTCGAAGTAAGCTAAGTCCATGATCACGGATCTAGCTGATTACAATAAAAGTTAGTGCGTCTTTACAATTAAAACTAAACAAAAGACAAGATTTTAATAAATAAAAGATTTTAACTCTTCTACTTTATTAAAATACCAGAAACAGAGTCATGATGGCGATTCACAAAATTATTTAAGCTTAAAGCAAAGTTAAGTTTATTTTAACACTATTTCTAAATGTTTTTAAAATGTCTGAGCGTACTGATTTGTTAAATATAATATGGAAAATACTAAAATAAAAAAAAACATAACAACTGAGGTCAGAAATGAACAGAATAATTTAACGAATATCTACTATTCGTTACAGTTATATTTCTCCACCAAACATCCTGTGTGTACGCTGCTTATAAATTGATGACGAGCATGGCGTGACCAATCAAAAAGCAGTACTCTTACCATGAGTTTCTATCGAAAATTAATACGTTACTACAGTCGATAGCGGTTAAATACGCTCCCATTTGTCAGTGAAAGAGTTAATCATAGTCGATACGGTATTTTTCGATGACATGTGTCAAATTTGTGACTTATGGTACCAATATTCTACGGCAACAGCTACAAAACGTTAAACACTGACGTTCAGATTTCTATAGGTAATTTACCGCTGGACTCATACTAGCGATCTTTAGTTATCTAAGTGAGCGCTAGGGGCGCTGTGCAATTTCCCATACAAATCGTTTTACGCTGTCGCTAGCGAGTATGGTTACGGCTAGGTGCACTGTACTCATGGTAAGGGTACAGTTGTATTGTAGTTGTTACTTAGCCGTGTTACGCTGGTGCTTAACTGTAATTATGACGATTACCTGCAATTGAAGCACTATTCTACACTTGACGGCATTGGCAAAGGATGAAAATAGTCAAGGACTTGCCCAGGTTTCCGCTGATCTAAAGAGCTATTTGTAGCAGAAAGGATTTACATCAAACCAGACGAAACGATATGTATTTAGTTTCGTTCATAGCCTGGATAATAAAACCATCTGCGGCCTTAGCTATGATGACATTAGAACTGGATAACGATAGCAACTATAAATGTGCAGAAGCAATCATCAAAGAAATCGAATGCAGACGATTAACGCTCGTCAACTTTAACGATGACATGAAACTAGCTAAAACGTTGCACAACTCAATGCAGTATGAAATTATAATAAGACATTTTCTTGGGACAGAAATGGACATCCCAAATGAGGGCTATACCATACTGTGTAAAGACATGGACGACTGTATTGGAGGACTCGACGACTTAGTAAAAGATCGATACTGGAATCCAAATAGTACGTTTTGTTTTATAATGAAAACGTCGTGGCCTCAGAATTACGAAAAATTATTTGAAAAACTACATCAATTATACGTTTATAAAGCTGTATTATTAAATAACGGGAATATATATTCGTATAACTTCGATACCGGAAATCGTTGCGTATTCAATCGGCAAGCTATTTGCAAATATACATGCAATAAGCTATACGATTCTGATAACACTACAATTACTATTATCAAACAATACTTGAAAGAATTTAATAAAACCTTGTATACAGCCTGCAGTTTAAGACTCAGAATTAACGTTGTGAAACCGTATATTTGTCCGCCAGCCAATAGCAACGACACGCCAGTCGGCTTTGAAGAGGAATTTGTCAAATTAATAATTAATAATTTTCCTAATGTTACTTACGAATACGATATGAAAAATAACGTCATCGGATATGTTTCTAAAAATTTTACAGTAACTAGTGCATTAAGAGACTTACAAAATGGTGTAATTGATGGACTCCTAGGAGCGACAATATTGTCTTTTAACAGAGTGGCTGCCTTTGATTTTACATACCCTCATTTTCTTGATGATATTATTTTAACGGTACCAAAGGCAGTTACAATCGAAAAATGGATACTGATGTTTACAATGTTTAAGCCTATGATATGGGCACTAATATGTTTAACCTTCTTTTTAATGACAATGTTAGCATTTGGGTTGAAAATGTTCGGCAATATTGACTCACACATTTCCATTACAACGAAATTTGATATGTTTGGACATTTCACATATATCGCTAACAAAAAAAACACAAGTTATTTGATTTTACTGTGGGTTTTGTTCACTTGGTATATCGCAGTTTTTTATCAAAGTGATTTAGCAAGTGTCTTCACTAAACCCGTATTTTACAAACAGGTAAATTCAGTAGAGGAACTTTTAGAAAAAGATTACGAGTTATATCTTAATAAACATATTAACATTTTCGCTAACAATACAAAGGATTTAGATCTAAGTGCCTTAGTCAGCAATGGCAAAAGGAAAAATTGTGAGAATGATTTAGAATGCATGAACATAGTAGCAAGTGGCGGCAAAAGGTATTGTTTAAATTCACGGCTGATTTTCAAATACTATGAAACTAAACATCACGATGAAAACGGTAAAGCTAAACTGTTCTCCCTAAAAGACCCGTATTATCATATACTCCTGACGACTTATTTTAAAAAAGGGAATCCAAATATAGGAAGAATTAGATTCTTAGAGCGTCATGTTATAGCATATGGTTTACATCGTAGGTCAATGGCAATGCTTATACATGAGAACAAACTTAAATATTACAAATTACGAAGTGAACATGCCGCTCTGAAGTCGCTAACATTTAGGGACATTGCAGGACTTTATTATCTGTTTTTAAGCGGGTGCACTCTGTCAATGATCACATTTCTGTATGAAGTACTAGTGTATCGCTAACATCACCATAATCAATCAATCATATTATATTTAAAAAACCTCTGTTTGTAATATCTTCATAAAAGTTATTTTTAGACGTACCTTATTCCTTGACTCATGACAATTGATAATTATCTTGTCTTCGTCTCTGAGATTTAAATAATTTATTCTTGACTAATGTAGTTGTGTCCAGCTACTTGCGAACCTACCCGCACCAGTATTTTAGCGCTGATGGAGGGGAGAGAAAAAAAAAAAATAGTTCATCCCCACTCTCAGCGCCACCTGAGACCAGGTCTGGCCTCAGTATTTCCTTCATTCTTGTCCGTGCGCGCGCGGCATTCGCACTAGTACTCTAAGGGACCGCAACTGAGGAATTTTAAATTTCGTACATACAAGTACAATGTCAAAACGTAAAAGTGATCAAGTGAAAGAAGAAAGATGGCTTAAGAAAATGAAGAAGTACGAGTTTAAGCTACAACAAATACGAACTAGTCGAGGCAATAGAATTGTATATTCAAGTGATGAGGAACATGATATAAATGAAGGTAAGTCGTCATTTCGAAAGATTGAGCTAGGTGCCCTTTTTATAAGGTTATTTCTGCTTCGAGCCAATACGAGATATTGGCCAATGGCAATTTTTGTGCTCAGAGTTAATACCAGATATTAACCCGAAGCTATTTTTTCACTGCATTTGCAGTGCTAAGTACAATTTTATATGTACCCTCAGAAATAATGAATTAACGCCTTATTATGCTTTATTTCGAATAAAAGGTGATTCAAATTATGGGTTTCGATTTGCTTACGCTCTTATGCCCAGTTTATAACTTTACATTTATTGTAAATTAATATTATGCCAGTGAAAAGTCTAATCGAGTCTATGGATTTTCCAGATCATGTGGAATCTGAGACGGCCGTACCTAGTGTAGCCGCTGGCTACGTGGTAGAATGTATAGCAGACGTGCATAATGATGAAATTCCAACGCCCCCCTGCGACCAAGTTGAAGGCAGTGCAGAAGAACAAAACTCTGCAGCTCCCGCCACCATTAGCACGTCTATTTCTCTGGACACCGTTGCCGACGCGGTAATTACCACCACTGATACTGACGCGATAATTAACACGGTCGATGTCCCGAGCGCCACCGCCGATACTCCGAGCACTTCCATCGGCGCCGCTAGTACCGATGCCGATTGTTATGATCCAGAGCTGTTACGAGCCCTTGGAAAATTTGAAGCAGACACAGTTGAATGGGGCGACAACATCCATAATGACATTGCTAAACATTTCCAACATATTTTATTAACCGGGTTGAAAAAAGAGGCAAAAGAAGAATTTAATAAAAAATATTTATTTCCCAAAAACGTGCCTTTTGCAAAAGCCCCAACTCTAAACCCGGAAATTGCTGCTATGCTAACCGAAGCCTGTAGAAACCGAGACAAGCGTATACTGGCAAAACAGGAGCAAATCGGAAGGGCGCTTTCAGCGCTAGGAAAGGCTATGACAACCCTTTTAAAAAAGGAATCTAATGTCTCTGAAGCTATTCGCACATTAAATGATGCCGGCAAGCTAATAGCGGATGCACATTTTGCCGAGACAGACACGCGTCGTTCTGTAATAATCCCACTTGTGGATAAATCTTTAATAGATCCTTTTAAAGACAGAAAAAGAGATAGTTTGCTCTTTGGAGAAAAACTTGGAGATCTAGTGAAAAACTCTCGAGGTATTAATAAAACAGGCAAGCTGATCCAAGCGCCATCAACATCAAGCGCATCAAACTCATCTTTAAACTGGACGGGCCCCTCGCCTCGCCCGCGTCTTCAGCGAGGCGGCCAATCTTATGCGAGCCGAGCCGGTGGGCAGAGAGGATCATACAACAACAGACGCCGTGCGGCTCCTGTTCCTGCCCCGGCAGCCCGACGCCAAGCGCTGCCTCCACCTCCGCCGCCGCCGCCACCCGCGAGACGGCAGCCAGCGCAAGCACCGCGCCCCTTTCACAATCAACGGCTTGCATAGATACCCAGGTACATGCCGGTCGGTTACAATATTTTTTAAATACATGGAGGTATATTACAAATGATGATTTCATATTGAATACTGTGTCAGGATACTTGATTCCCTTTATTACGAAGCCAAATCAGCGTCCGGAAGATTACCCAATGAGATCCTTTCCGATCGCTGAATCGGTGTTAATTGAAAAAGAGTTATTCCATTTACTTGAAATAAAGGCAATCAATAAATGTAATCCGGAGCCAGGACAGTTTGTTTCTGATATCTTTCTTGTCCCAAAAAGCGACGGAAGTATGAGGTTTATTTTAAACCTTAAAAAGTTAAATAAATATGTGTATACAGAACACTTCAAAATGGAAGATATCAGAACAGCTACAAAACTCGTTACAAAAGGCTGTTATATGATAAACATCGATCTTAAAGAGGCTTATCTTCTAGTTCCCATTCACGCGTCACATAAGAAGTTCTTACGTTTTTACTTTAAACAAACTCTTTATGAATTTTCAGCACTACCATTCGGACTTAGTTCTGCACCTTACATTTTCACAAAAATATTGCAACCAGTTGTAACACATTTGAGGGCTTTAGGCCTTAAGTCTGTAAGATATCTTGATGACCTACTTTGTATAGGATATAGTAGAGAAGATTGTCAGAAAAATGCCAATCAAACGATAGAATGTTTAACAAGTTTGGGCTTTATTATTAACTATAAAAAAAGTAGTTTAATCCCGCAAACAATCTGTACCTTTTTAGGTTTTGTCTTAGATTCAGAAAGAATGTGCTTGCAGTTGCCAGAGTTGAAACGACATAATATATTACAACGTACAAAAAAAATGCTAACTACAAAAATAATTCGAATTAGAGAATTTGCACGTTACTTAGGCACCCTCACCGCGGCTTGCCCAGCAATGGCTTACAGTTGGCTTTACACTAAATCCCTCGAGCGGATTAAATATTTGGCACTGCTTACCAATGGTGACAATTACGATAAATTCATGGTAATTCCAGATAGTATACGTAGTGATTTGTTATGGTGGAAAAATAACATTTTAAACGCGACTAATCCAATTCGACAATTTAAATATGTACAGGAGATCTTCACTGACTCGTCCACGACGGGCTGGGGCTCTGCTTCAGGTACTGAAAAGACTGGGGGTCAATGGACTGAAAGTGAACGTTGTAACCATATAAACTATCTGGAACTACTTGCAGTTTATTTTGGATTAAAATCCTTTGCTAGTGAAAAAGCCAATTGTGAGATTCTTTTGCGGGTTGACAATACCACGGCCATTTCATATGTCAACAGAATGGGTGGCGTACAATACCCACACTTAAATTATGTGGCCAATATGATATGGAAATGGTGTGAAGAAAGGAATATTTTCATTTTTGCTTCTTACATTAAATCATCCTTGAATACTGATGCCGACAGTGAATCAAGAAAGATTAATATTGATAGTGAATGGGAATTACAGGATAGAGCTTTTGAAAAAATCGTTTCAGTGTTTGGCCAACCAGATATAGACCTCTTTGCTAGTCGAACAAATGCAAAGTGCCCTCAATATATTTCATGGAAACGAGATCCATTTGCTTTTAACATTGACGCGTTTACCATAAGCTGGAAACCATTTTTTTTCTACGCTTTTCCACCATTTGCTCTCTTATTAAAGGTCCTTAATAAAATTGTTACTGATCAAGCGACTGGTATACTTGTAGTTCCCCAATGGCCGTCACAGCCTTGGTACCCCCTTTTTAAATCACTTTGCATAGGTGAAATCGTAATTTTTTCCCCGGATAAATTTCTCTTATCATCCGTTTTTAGATCAACACATCCGCTCCACCACCACCTTACCCTGGCAGCGAGTGTGTTATCCGGGAAGGCTTCATTAAAAAGGGAGTACCAGAATCGGCTTTAAAGGTAATGCTTTCCTCAATCACGGAAAAAACTAAGTTGCAATACTCATCTAGCTTAAGGCAATGGTGGCAATATTGTCAGCAAAATAAGGTTGATTTCTTTAATGTCGATATAGGATCATTATTAGATTTTTTGTCAAAATGTTTTGAAAATGGATCATGTTATGGCACATTAAGCCATCACAGGTCGGCGATATCTTTGATATCCTGTAACAATATAGCACAAGACATATATGTTAAAAGATTTCTAAAAGGAGTTTTTAAATTAAAACCTTCGTTTCCTCGGTACAATGTCACCTGGAACCCAAGTATTGTTCTTGATTATTTGGCTCGTTTTTATCCTAATGAATCAATCAATTTAGAAATTCTAAGTAAAAAAGTTGTTATGTTGCTAGCGCTAGCCACTGCTCAAAGGACCCAAACTATTTCATTGATTAGAACATCAAATATTAAAATCTTCAGTGATAGAATTTTAATAACAATTACCGATTTGATCAAAACCTCGGGACATGGGCGAGCGCAACCAACAATTGATTTACCATTCTTCAATCAAAGACCAAGCATTTGCCCGGCTACTACTTTACAAGCTTACATGTCTGCCACATCAGCCATTAGGTTAAGTAACGAGGATAAGCTCATATTAACCCACAAAAAGCCCTACAGACCTGCCTCATCACAGACTATAGGTCGCTGGATGAAACAGGTCTTAACTGAAAGTGGCATTGACACTTCGATATTTGGTGCTCATAGCACGCGTCATGCTTCCACTTCAGCTGCTTCTCGAGCTGGCATAAGCATAGATACCATTAGAAAAGCGGCTGGCTGGTCGGACCAGTCAGCCGTTTTTGCAAACTACTACAATAGGCCGGTTATTGATTCTACATTAAATATATTTCATAGTCTAGTATAATCATATAAGGCTATAATGTTTGATAGAAATTGTAAGAAATGAGAATAAAACTATGATTCATATGTTTGTTTGGTTGTTTCTTTATCCACTGGCAACATTGATGCACTCTGAACATCTACATTAGTCAAGAATAAATTATTTAAATCTCAGAGACGAAGACAAGATAATTTAATGATCAAACGAACTTACCCTAAGTGAAGTTCGATCATAATTATCTTGTCTTCGTCGAAGAGATTTAAGGTCCCTCCCAACCCGGATTATTATCAAACCCTTGAGATCAATGTTGCTGCTATATACTTACTCTGAAAAGAATGAAGGAAATACTGAGGCCAGACCTGGTCTCAGGTGGCGCTGAGAGTGGGGATGAACTATTTTTTTTTTCTCTCCCCTCCATCAGCGCTAAAATACTGGTGCGGGTAGGTTCGCAAGTAGCTGGACACAACTACATTAGTCAAGAATAAATTATTTAAATCTCTTCGACGAAGACAAGATAATTATGATCGAACTTCACTTAGGGTAAGTTCGTTTGATCATTAAAATATTTTCTAAAACGGAACAATTCACATAAAAGTAAATATCATATTTTAATGAAAATCCTATCAATGGTGGTGGTAGCGCCGCAGTATAATAAATAGTCTAACATTATTCATTTAGAGTTAATACTCTTTCGATCGCTGCTCTGCCCGAATTTATTACGTCTATTAAACAGAAAATAAAAATGTCATGAAATTTGTCGTATGGAAAATAATTTGATATTGTGAACCAAGTCGGCTGCAAAGTCTGTTAAGGGGCGCCCCGCAGTGGCGTAGCATGGGGGGGGGCGGAGGGTGCGGTCCGCACCGGGCGGCACTTTACCGGGGGGGGCGCTGCGGAGGTGGCAGTTAGAAAAAAAAATTAAAATTAAAATAGTATTTTATGCAACTGCTATATAATGAGAGGCCTTAAAACACGAGTGTGGTTTTATGAAACGAGCGTCAGCGAGTTTCATAATAGGATCACACGAGTGTTTTAAGGCCTAATTATATACAGTTGCATACATTACTTTATCTACACACATATCATAACTGCAAAAAACCGTAACGGCAAAAAACCAACAAACAAGTATGGCGGCAATTCGATCTATCCGTCAAGACGAACGTTTTTTTTTTAATCATAGACAAAAGAATGAAGTCCCTATTGTCATGTCACTCGAGATCAAATGTCGTGCGTTTAAATTAAAAAATCACACTGAATTGACGTTTCGTATCGATAACTGTTTTAATATCTGTGGATACTAGAATAGAGACCAACTTGAATTTTGACAGCTGTTCCAAATTTAAATTCATAACGTCACGAGATATCGGTAATGTAATCACCAATAAACACAGACTACTAAGAGATACTACTCAATAAAGAAAGATTTACCTACTACCACAGACAAGAAAATTCTTAAAATAACATTGGTTGTAATAATGCTGGTCATTTTCTATGGTTTTTGAACGCGTTATTGAGAAATTATGATATGTGTGTAGATAAAAAAAGTTAATTTCTTTCAGTGTTTTTTTCGTAATTTTTTTTTACGTTACCAAATACCCAGGTATTTGGTAACATTTGGGCATGGTAACCATGCCCAAATTTTTTATAATGGATTACAAAAATAAGAGGGCGGCAAATTTGGGATCCGCACCGGGTGCTAGTGACCTATGCTACGCCACTGGCGCCCCGATGCCATCCTCCACATCACAAACGTGAGTTTAATACCTAACGAAGACAGTCAGCCACGAACGGACGGACGAGGTTAAGCACGCCGTTACATTTATTACCACCGCCGAGGTTTGAAGGAGGAAAATGAGAAATAATTTTATGGACGTATGGTATTATGCCATATTGAACACAGATTCCCCTGGCCAATGCGATCTAATTTTTTCGCCTATTGCTGGAATATAATATACTACACTACCTTTTGGTGTCCTATTCAACACCCTGATATGATAAGCCTAGCGTGTGCAATTAAGAAAAAGATTAAGTAGATATTTGTACATATTACTATGCCTTATTTTATTGACAAACGATGGCTATAAAGTGTATAAAGATAACTTTCATTCTAACTCTAGTCTACCATTTGAATTGGCATTGGATTGGCAAGAACACGACAGTGACGAATTTACAGAAGACGAAAACATCACAAATAAAAATCACAATTAAATAAAGGTTATGATATTGCTTTCAATCGTTTTCTGAATGTTAAAACTAACTGAAGAATTAGCTATGCGGGCATTTAAACCAACTTTAAATGTGCAGAAACAATCATCAAAGAAATCGTCGAATGCAAACGATAAACACTCGTCAACATTGACGATGACATGAAACTAGCTAAAACAACGCACAACTCGATGTAGTATGAAATTATAATAAGACATTTTCTTGGGACAGAAATGGACATCCCAAATGACGGCTATGCACAAATATGTACGACTGTATCGAAGAACTCGATGATTTAGTAAAAGATCGATACTGAAATCCAAAAACTACGTTTTATTTTATAATCAAGACGCCGTGGCCTCAAAATCTACTACGTTTTTAAAACTGTATTACTTATTAAATAACGGGAATATATACTTTACTAGCGGACACGCGCGATTTCGTTCGCGTGAAATAAGTAGCCTATGTCCGTCAGGGATAGTGTAGCTTTCTATCTGTGAAAGAATTTTTGAAATCGGTTCAGTAGGTCCAGAGATTACCCCCTACATACAAACAAACTAACAAACAAACAAACAAAGTTTTATTTTATTTTAAATTCTTTATTGTACAAAAAACATAAATGACAAAAAGAGATACAATGTTTCAGAGAACTTTACAGCAACGAATGTTTTGAGAGACACACAAAATGGTGTTATTGGTGGAATACTAGGGTCAACTTTTTTGTCCCTTAACAGACCATCAGTTTTTCATTTTACAAATCCTCACATCCTTGACGATGTTATTTTGACGGTACCAGAAGAAGTCAAAATCAAAAAATGGAAACTAATGTTAACGCTATTGAAACCCTTAACATGGGCACTGATAATTGCAACCTTCTTTTTGATGATAATGATTATTTTAGATTGATCTTCCGATTTGGTGGTTTATAAATTTTATGATAAATAAATGATAATACCTGATCGTGTCGATTTTTACTGCTTTAATAATTGTTATTGTAATATAAAAAATTAAAGTACAAAAACACGGTTGGTCCCGATGTACTTGGCAATATTTTTACGCGAATCAAATTTCCAAACTAATGTGAAGCTAACAAGAGTTACATGTTTGCTACGATCATTCTTTCAAGCGATGTTAACATTTATTTTTGAATGACGCGTTGCTGTTATGCCAAGAAGGTTATACGTAGAAGACATGTTATGTATGTTTTGAATATTGAACTGTGAAACATTTGAATTAAAAAATGGAATATGATTTTATTTTATTGAAAATTTCAACAGAATCGAATGAAAAGTAATCTACACTACCTCTACTATTTGTATTTGATGACTCTATCGCCCTGCAAACGTTTTTCAGGTAAATTTTCAAACATTGAAAATTCATCCTTGGGTATAAATGAAATAAGGGGTACTAGGTTTAGAATATACAAATCTACCTACCCTGTGCCCCTAACATGACCAGCAAAGTTTAATTTATCTGTGTTTCATCTCTATGATTATCCCTCTGTTATGACACTAGATTATATAAATTAAACCTTTGTCGGTATGCTAGGGCCACTGGCCTTGTTTAGTTGTCATAATACCTGCCAATCTAGAAAATTATACTCCACTTACTCTCATCTTACTATGTCTTGGGATTCTAAGCACAAAAGCGACCAGTGGCCCATTTTGTTGAGTAATAATATGTGCATCCGACTTTATTTTCTTATGAGTAATGTGTGTATCCACCATTGTTTAGTATCTGTGGTTTGTAATCTGTGTTTTTTTTTAGAAGAAATATAAATAATGACCGATCTCAAAAGGTGTTTGTGTTTTTATTGATGTTTCGCAAGATAATCCATAATTGAGAAAGATACTGACTACGGTGTCGCATTTTGCCACGCATTATTGTCTAATGTTGCCGGTTTAGACTTGTAAAATTGTAACTTAGTGTAGCTTAGTGAACCGGGCCACAGGGGTGCAATTTTTGAACCTCACCAGTCACCAGGTGAGAGCTCACCAAAATGGCCAAATCTCTATGAAAAACGGCTGTTTTGGTGAACTTTAGCTACCCGGTGAGATTCAAATGCTATTTTTGAGTCTCATCAGGTGAGTAAAGCTCACCAAAATGGCCGCATTTCTATGAAAAACGGCCATTTTGGCGAGTCTTAGTCACCTGGTGAGATTCAAAAATCGCACTACTGTTAAACGTCTCAGTAGCGCAGATTTGCTCACGCGTTTGGAGACGCTAGCGCGAGTAAGAGAGTCCAGTACACTGTCTCGACTTCGAGTTCGTCGCTGTTAGGCTTAGAGTTAGAGAATGTAATAAAAAAAGGTGCTTACCATTTATTGTGAAACCGAGAGTAATGTAGTCCACATTGGCAATAAGTCTTCTAAATGGCTTTGTTCAATGTGTTAAATAAAATGTTGAGTCAAGTTTAGATATTTTGACAAGCTTTTGTAATGCAATGTTTGTTGGTTTGTTTAGGTCAACTCTTACAAGTCAATTTTGACTCGCTTCCAGTGGTCAGATTGTTTCCAAATTACGTATCATCAACTTAGTCAATTTAGCCAAGGGACCTCACAAGGCACGCATTCCCCTCTGCCAATGCATATGACCTAAAACCGTGAGTTAAATCATAACGGTTTATAAAAACCAGTTCGCCGCGATATCATGTGTCATTTTGCTTTAGTCCGTATCGCGAAAGCGATCTCTGCAAAAATGGTTAATCGTGCTGTATTTACCTTCAAACGGCTATCAAAAACTTCAAATTTCACTAAAGACGGATTTTTTTATCACACGTAAATAATTTTCTTCACAATTAATTTATTATTTACAACACCAAAAACATTTTAAATGAATAAGCTTTTTGACAGACATAAGGTAAATATTCCAAAATTTGACATCATTTTTTTTTTGGATTTTATGGCCTGGTTGCAGAGACCATTTGACATCATGGCATTCGTGGCAGTGTTGCCGACAGCATGTTGTGATTTTATTCGGAAATCTCATCTGGAGACTTCCGATACTGTTTACAGTTTTCGGATTTTTCCTTTTGAGGTTAGGAACTCTGAAAATATAGTAACACTCGAAGTCTGGGACTATAAAGTGTAATTCCTGGACACGGGCAAAGACACGTAATTCCAGGAAAATCCCGAATTTCCCAGCCATCTGGCAACACTAGACCCGTCTCCCACCGCTAAAATTGGCAGAAAAAATTTATAGGTGATAATACGGCTTGGCATCTCAATGTTAAATACTCAAAGATCATCAATCATTGCCTATAGATGTATGATAAGTAAAAAGTAGAATTTTTATAGGATTAAATGCTTTACTTATATTAAGTCATTGCTTAAATATTAACAAATAAGTTATTTATGTAACAATTAAACAAATTAAATACACATCTTTTTGTGAATATATAAAAGTCTTAAATAAATTAAATATTTACTGTCTTTTAAGTTTCTAATGTTGTTTTGTATAACTTAAATTTTCCTACAAATTTTTTCACTTCATCTTTTGGATAAGGTTTTATGGCTAAGCATGTGGGTATGTTTTCTGGTTGCTCGATCCATAGTTTATGTGATATAGAATTTTCTTTTAATTTTTCAACAACTTTCTTCAACGATTCTTCATTAGGCACCTGTAGACAAATAAACAAAACTGTAAAGTATTCAGTTCAGGCACTTTTTTTTCAACTGTATCAATTTACTTTTAGGATTCCTAAATTTTAAGAACTCAAAAATAGGACTAGGCTAGTCGCCTGATATAATATTGAGTAATACAATACCCTGACCACAAAGCTTGAGGTTCCGGGTTTGATTCCCAGGAGGGGCAAATGATGAATATGATAGTTAATTATCCCAAAAAGAAAAAGTTCATTGAAAAATTGTAAGGAAACTGCATACTGAAGTAATTTAATTCTGTGTGCCAGGTCGCTCAATCTACAATGGGTCCCTAATGGGTAGTACAAACTAGAAAAACACTTTTAATAGGCCAAAAAGAGGGATGAAAATAGCTGATTGGCTGTTCTATGATTGTTCTTACTGTGTTTTTTGTTTTTTTATGTTACTCTGATATGATGAGGATGAAGATTTATCATTAAAAGTATATATGTTTAAAAAGCTTTTTATTTGAATTTCCTTCATAGCTGGAGTAAAAAGCAATGTCACTTTGTAGAAAAATTATTTTCTGCTTGAGCAGTATTTCTTGAATCCGTACATCACTACAAAATGTTTCATCCCGCTGTATTAAATGCACCACCAATAACTGGAAATATTTTTATTTTGATCCCAGGTTGTAGTAGATTGTGTATAGCAAACCGCTACAACCAGCTCCTTTGTTGCTCTGTTTTACATGGGACAACTACACTGATAAAACTGGCAGACACATTTGGATATCGGCCGTCTCCTTTTGACATGGCCAAAAAGCATCCCTTGTGAACAATGTTATCTACTTACTAGATTGTGTTCTAACCCAGCATTTCTCAACCTTTTCCAAGGGCGACTCCTAATGCAACCTTACCATGACCCGTGGACCCCTCAAAATCAAACAAAAAACCGCTTGGATACTTTTATATGCAATACGCACTTCTGTCTATGTGTATTTATTTCGTCCGCAAACCCCGTGGGATAGGTTCACGGACCCCAGGTTAAGGAACACTGTTCTAACCCATCACTTTTCCTCAGACAAACTGTAGTGCACTGCACATCACTTGCTCTATCAAGCTCTTACTTGCAGAACCTGCCGCATCATCTTTTGCACGCATAGGTGGGCGCATGAGGGCCACAATATTTGTTAATGAATGTGCTATTCTAATAGGGTGACCAACTCTAAGTGCTCATTTTACAGGACATATGATCTAAAATTACAGGATTCATGGAAAGATGCGAGACAGATTTGTTTTTGGTATAATATGGTCCTTTATTTTTCTTGTTAAAATACAGGACATGGCTAAAATAATAGCTGAAAAACGGGACATTCTGTACAATTCAGGGCAGGTGGCCACCCTAAGTGTAATCCAGTTAGCGTGTACGAAAGCGACGGATGCTGTATGTCCGCGATAGACCAAAGTGTCGTGCTAGTGTTGATAAACAAACAAAATGAAGATACCCCGGCCCATAGCCTCAGGCATAGTTCATGCTTATCAATCATAACCTATAGAATATTAAAAACAAATTACTAACCTCTAAGACTACCTTGTGCATATTGTCCAAGTCGTTCAAGTATTGTATCGTGTGTTCGTCATCTTTATAAAGGTGGAGAACTGCCGTGGACGCGTGACAAGCTTGAGCCACTAAAGCACCGATCGACCATCCCAACTCTTTCAGCAAATCACTTCGCAGCAAAACATATTGGACGACAGTGTTGGACATTGCGAATTCTTCTTAGTTTGTGTTGTGAGTTGGAACATCAACTTACTTATTTTAAGTGGCTAGAAGCAGAAGACTATGTTATAAAAGAAATGCATATATTTGTATTAGAAGACTCCTCTAATTGCAATTACGTACCTTAGTACTGCCGCGAAAAATGTAAACATTTAAAACGAAACATTGTTATGCCAGGCTAAACACAAGGCGATGAAGCGAAGCACTGGACCCCAAACCCCAATTCTCGGGTCATGCGAGACGCTATCTCGCATGCCACATACGTCAAAAATGACAGATTTCCTTGGGATTTGACAGTTATTCTCGTGCGAGATGAATCTCGCATGAACCCAGAATAGGGGCCCAGCACAGATGCAGCACAACGACAGTTGGTTTCAATAAGGTGGTGAAACTGTATCCGGTTAGTTAAGCTGTAGTCACATGATATTAACGAACCAACGCTACGCAGAGAGCTCGTGTTCGTGTTCAGATTTATTTTGCTTGCGTAGAGAGCAAGGTGGGGGCGTGTGATTAACAGCTTAACACGTAGATTTCTTTTTTTTTTATTTTGTTGTCGATGTTTTTGACATCATTCATCATTTATTGAACTGTCATTGTCATTGACAGATCTGCCTGCGCTTTTAAAACACGGCTTGGGAACGCGCCTAATTTATTATTTTTTGTGGATAATTAGTTGTACGTTATTTCAGCGTCCTGAATCTACATTTCCACGTATAACTATTAAATTCAGAAATGGCATCAGGCCTCGAAAATTATGTAAACCAAACAGTGTCTGTAATTACATCTGACGGGCGTAATTTCATCGGCACATTGAAGGGATTCGATCAGACAATAAACATAATATTAGACGAATCCCACGAGAGAGTGTTTTCTTCGTCGACTGGAGTGGCGCAGGTGGTGTTGGGGCTACATATAATTCGAGGAGACAACGTCGCTATTGTGGGCCAGATAGACGAATCTATCGACAGCAGATTGGACCTGAGTAACATTAAAGCTGAACCCTTAGGAGTAATAGCGCATTAAGTACTGTATTATGAATAAACTTGTTATAAAATACAATGTTTGTTTGTTTTAAATTACAGTTAAATCTATGCACTAACCTATAGGAAAACTGGTTAGTAAAATCATCTGATGATGCCATTAGATCTGCTAAAAATTCTCATAGTAGATCTTTTCAGTTTTGAGTAGTACCTATTAACCCTTTAACAGCTTACTACACTTTCATTGGACATGTCCATGTTGCCCCCATAACTGAAACTGACATTTCTCTTAATTAAGAAATGAGCTTTATGATGTGTCTTAAAATTCAGACAATAGCGGTTAAAAGGTTTAGTAAGGTAAACACTCTTATTGTGGACTACAGGCACATTCAATCTTATTTAAAGACATTAAGTAGTTGGGATGGTTCACTTGGTGCCAATGTTTGGTACTTTCGATGCCAATAACAAGGATAGTTACTCTAATATAGTTTCATATGCTCCATTTAATTTGCTGCCATCCCTTGTGTCCTGAGAATTTCAGGTGCTACAAATACGCATGTGCTTTCAAGTGACTGTTTAACTATCACAGTAGTGTCAGGCCCCTATTTGACCAAACTAACATATATCAGGTGACAATAACAATTCATAGTACATAACATACCCACTTGAAAATACAAAATCTCTTCGACTTAGCCATGCATTCCAAATTGTTTTCATCTGACAGCCAGGTGAATGTACCGGAAACACATATATATTCTTTGCATGCTGAATTTAGTAAACCAAGGGAAAACAAATAAGTTTTTTAACATAAAATTTTATTGCACTATTTATTTACACGCTACAGATCCAGTATTTACATACATTACTATGTACAATATTATATAAAACAACAGTTCAAAACAAAATGAGAAATTTAACAAAATTGTGACAGGGACTCTAAAATGTATACTTCTCCATAGTATATCAAATACCTACTAACGGAGCTAAATCTACATCTAGTAACCTTTACAGTAACATTTAGCTTTGTCCTAAGAATGATATCATTGTAATAAATACATTGTGGCTGTATTTTATTGATTTGTATTTGCAGATTATGAATACTCGTTCCTACTTGTATTGGCCATCAAAACAATTTCTTGATGTCTGAAAAAGAAATTAAGTTTTTGCTAAAACGAAAACATGATACTGGTACTTAATTAACTTAGGTAGGTACCGAAATAATAGTAGACATTTATTAACAATTGAGAAATTATTAGGATATTTCCCAATAACTACATGAGTATGTAATTTTTTTTACTAAGAAATTTTGATTTAAATATACAAATTCTAAAATAGACAGAAAATTAAATAGGTAAGGCTGAAAAAACTGCCAGTACCTACTGGTTGTTCTCATAATAAACAACCAATTCAACTGTACAACAATGTAAAGTCCTAATCGAAAGGACCTTGTACTTTAGGGGGTCTTTGGTTATGTTATTTTTATTCTAGTAATATGTTACTCCTAATAGGGATGTCTCCTGGGTTAAAACAACAAGATTCTAATTAGTCCGTCAGTTAGATTATAGAAAAATACTCGATACGTATTTTTTTATTTGTCCATACGAATAATATTGACAAAGATACAGCACATTCAAATTCAGGAGTAGGGGTTCGTGACGTCACTCGTTCGTAAAAATTTTACGCAATAATGACGTAGCGCGAACTTTCGCCGCTCTGTAACTTTGTTATTTTAAGTTTTAGAAGCAAAAGAAAAAATACGTATCTACTATTTTCTGGCGTTCTAAAAGATGGACTAATTATTATTTTTTAGTCAACATCCCAATTTTAAGAAGAATAAAATCTATCTGTTTAAATAACTATCTAAACGTAAACAAATGAATCCACATGATACCAAAAATACAAGCTCATATCTGTAGTTGCTCCCCATTGGTTGGTTCATTGAGTGATTGATTTGGTTTAGTTTCTTTACTTTCAGCTGGGTACTAAACTGAGGCAGTGGGTAACCAAAACACAACAATTACCTAATATTATTTAGGGAGTGTTCTAATACAGTATTTCTCAACCTGGGGTCAGAGGACCCCTGGGGGTCCGCGAACCTATCCCACGGTAGGGTGGCCAACTGTCCTGTATTTTACAGGACGTCCCGTTTTTCAGTTATCGTTTTGGCCGTGTCCTGTATTTTAATAAGAATAATACAGGACCATACCATACCATAAAACGCGTTATCCCGTATTTTTTCCATGAATCCTGTAAGTTAGATCACATGTCCTGTAAAATGAGCACACAGAGTTGGTCACCCTATCCCAGGGGGTCCGCGGAACAATAGCGGTCAAATAGACTCATATGAGTATTGCATATAAAAGTATCCAAGCGGTTTTTTTGTTTGATTTTGAGGGGTCCACGGGTCATGGTAAGGTTGTATTAGGGGTCCGCAATTGGAAAAGGTTGAGAAACACTGTTCTAATACATTTATTATAAAAAAGCATACATTGGTCAATTGCATAAAATTACAATACAAATACAGACGAACAAGATCAACACTAAGCTAAATGAATCCAATGCATACAATATCAAAACAATTTGTATAGATGGACTAATAAGCGCCTTATAGAAATTGTAGCTAGCACGACACGCCACGACTCGGTTTGTCTCTCAGTGCATCTTATTCTAACTAGCAGAGTAGGACAGAGACGCACTGAGTGACACGCGAGAATATTAGCACGATAGATCTGCGGGCTGTATGCCTGAACGTGGTTAAACTAGATGGCGCTAGTCTGGCGCAACTCTTTTTGTGGAAAACGAAACGTCAATGTATGAAACACAAGTCGGTTTGTAAACAAAGTGTAACGGCGTCTGCTTTCGTTAACTCCTGTTAAATGTTTTAATTATATTACGCTATAAAATAACCTGCATGTTATTCGATCCACAAAAAAAATCGGTTAAATTAAAACGGAAATAGCAAATCGGCGTTCATCTGGCTGATAAACTATCAGCTTTTCGGTATCGTTTACACGAATCATAGCCCTAATGCAATAGGTGGCGTTACGCTACTTAAATACTTATGAACCAACCATAATGAAATGAAATTTCATATTAAAATGACTCAGTATTAGCGTAAATATGAGTAACTAAATTAAACATACTAAATCTACGCAGGTACCTTGTGAAGACAACATAAAACATCCAACACATTCAGTCTTTAACTATTTCAAGATCTATTCCTTGTCTGCAAAAATTAACTTTGAATAAGAAGTCCATTTTACAGTGGTCGGTTTTTTTTTATTAGTAAGAATAATTAATGATTTGACTTCCAATATTCCATATTTAGTTGAAGCCAAAATTATGAATAACAGAGATACAAGTTTGGTACGAACACTATCAACACAATGGCCCTAACCCTAACATGTTCGCCCAAATTTGATTTATCTCTCTGTGCGTCTTATTGACAGTATTGACACTAGTTAGGCGGACCCTTAGGGCGGGATTAATTAAGCTTCGCCAGTCATATAAGGGCCTCAGCTCAGCTAAATCTATTAGAGCTATTTTTGTAGAGCTATTGTTGTTAATTTAGAACGACAGAGGTTAAAACAATTTTTACATTATTTTGTAAATTTGGTTTATCTACATGGGAGGTCAAAAAGTACAGTCAGGCCCAAAAAAAGGGGCTAAGCAAAAAATAATTAAAAGCACCCAGCGGTCCTAGCATGACTTACAAAGCTAACTTATCCATCAATGCGGCTCTATCTAACTAGAGGTATAAGAAAGAGGTAGGTAACAGAAAATGTTAGGGCTGCTGGCCCGTAAATAATAAGCGGCCACAGAAGAGACAGAGCGGACACAGAGATATAACAAAGAAATCTATTTATATTACTAGTAAACGTAAAAACACGGAAAATTTCCATACTATAATATGTTTCAGACATATACACAGACTAGTCAAGAAAATTATAAAATCCGCGCTGGCTCGTAGATTTTTCTGTATACGAATATGAAATTTGTAATTTAAACTTGACAGAGACACAGGTCAGGCACCCAACGCCAATTGTGCTTTTGTATTTTGGGCAATAACATACAATACAATAATTTATTCATTAAACCCAATGTTACTGTTACATTTTCTACACCAAAATTAGCACAATTAGCATTGAGCGCCATCTTTGGCCATTAGGAAACACTTCTAAGTTTTTACATTTACATTGACATAATGAAGCAAACAAAATTAACGAGTTTGACAAGATAATACGATACAAAATTCCAATATTACCTTTGCATTTTTTCTTTATATTTTTGAGTGTTGTATGTCTGGAAGAATTGTTTTCCATATTCGAATGTTGCTATCATGATCGCGCAGGCGGGTGCCACTTTGAATATTCGGGGCAGCAGGCCAGTGAACATCCCCTTGATTCCATGGTTTTTGTAGATATTTTTGGCAATGTCTTGCATATTCGAGGCTTTCTGCTTAAGTTTACTATCTGAAAATTTTATAAAACTCGTCAAAACCATCTTCTAGTTAGTGAAAATAGTAGGCTAGGTAAGTATTAGGTACAGTCAACCACTTTGATTTAAACTTTCTATTTTGTTGAGTCACTGAGTCGTATTATTATTGTCATTGTTATTGTTATAGTATTTTTATTTTATTACAAGTGTCTTGATGTACAGTCAAGGAATTTAATTCCCTACCCTTTTCGTTGAAATGTCGTCTGACATTCGCAATGCATTAAGGTCGATATGTCAAACTAACGTCTTGCTCTATAGCTCTTATGGTGACAGTTTGCTATATGCTATTGAACCTTAGGTGGGTTGGAAATGTAATTCCTTGACTGTACTACGAGCCTATTCTTGCAACTTGGCCTGCGTGATATTATTTTCTATGCTTTTTATGGGATAAAAGTGTCGTATTAATAACACGATGAATCTCTCTGCCAAATTTATTTTAAATCCGAGATTGAGGAATGTCCATCCAAATATCTAAACATAATTTACTTTACATAGTTATTATTGTACGTTTTGTCTTTTATCAAATAATTTCTGGGCTACCATACAACTTTTCACAATTAATATAGCAATACCCTGTGAGATTTAAAAAAATCCTTCAAATTCCGTTGGTTTACATCGGATATGCTACAATAACTGTATTAAAGTACAAGCTAAAACCTCACGGACTTAATTTACAAAATCTTAAAAGTTAAAATAACAAACCTCCGTAAATTTCTTTCTCTCCTAACTCTATTTGCTGGTGTGTTTTCACAACGTCAAAAGGTAACGTGATAAAAGCAGCTATCTGTAAAGATAATGTTTTATTAGAACTTTGTTGCTAACTCCGGGTGGCCATAAAGTCTATGTTATCTATAAGTACGTTACTTTAAGTACATCTGTGTGATAAATACAATACTATATCGCCTTCCGTGTAGGTTTCAAGTAAGTTGGTACAGTAATGGGGCGATTAGACTGTTGAGTCCTCCGTTTGTGACGGCCATGAATTTTGTTGCTGTAATCGCTAAATACCCATTTTACCGTTCTGGGTAAAAACCTGACATTTATCCATTATACTCGGGAATTACCCATGTAGGGACACAGGAGTGCTTAACTTGCGATATATGTAACATGTGTCCCTACACCCATTAATACCCAAAGTTCCCATTTGGTGTTTAACTTAACCGTCGTTGGGTACCGTACCTGGGTATGCGCCCATATTGTAGGTACACGTTTTTTGCAACGAAATGACAACCGTATTAATAGCTAGCCGTTCAGTTTGTTTCGCCCAAGTCATAAAGTCAGTCTGGCCCTATTGTCTTGTCTATGATCTTGAATCGAGTCAACTTGAAGAGTCAAAATAATAAGTACAAACTGGAACAAGTTACCTTGCTACTCCGCGGTTGGTTTCGCTAGGTAGCTAGGTAATTAGTTCCAGTTTGTTGATATGAACCTCCGCAAAGTAACGCCAGAATCTATTAATTATTTAAAATAATAAGTATTGTACTATGTTTACGAGTATTTCTATTCTAACAGGATGTTTTTATAAATGTTGAAGTCTCACATTGTAATTTTACTACTTATTAACATAAATGATTTTATGGCCGCTGGCTGTGTCAGTTATGTTGCATGGCGCTAATGATCATTGTCCATTTTATTTTTAAAACAATAGTATAGTATTTTATAACTTAACGCGCTTTAATGAAGGTGGTTTGAATTTCCAATTATCTATTCCCGTTTCACGAAGCTACAAGTTACAATTTTACAAGTCTAAACCGGCAACATTGGTCAATAATCCCAGGCATTATTAAGCAATGTTGCCGATTTAGACTTGTAAAATTGTAACTTGTAGCTTCGTGAAACGGGCCACTGGACGCATGTAGTACGTGTACATGAAGAGATAGTATATAAATTACTTACACTGCCAGCAAGAGATCCACAAAAAAAGTTGAAAAAGAATGTGTTTTTTTCTGTCTCTGGATAGTGGATTTTTTTCTTTGCTGTTTCAAATGTCGTCCAATATATTCCTGGAAAATAAGAAAAAACATGTGTAATTTTCTTAATTGTAAACTTAGTTTTTGGTGTAAACATTATCAGCTTGTAAGAGATCAATCAATGCCAGTTAAACATATTGGTTCTAAGTAGTGTAAAGGATAAGAATTAAGAAATGTTACGAGTAAATATTTGATTGGCGAAATGTTTACTTTTTGGTTCAGCAGAAATTAGTTTTTGGTCACTAGAAACATTTTGTTGCTGATCAACTTGTCAATATTTTGCCAACCGTTTAAATGATAGCCTAAAATATTTACCAGAAAATGGTACATCTCTTAGAAGAGTTGATCCCAGTCCTCTAAACAATCCTCGATAGCCTTCGTATTTTACTACTTGTTTTAATGCTGCATTGATTTCTAAAAACAAACATTTAAAACAATTGACAATCAGATTTATGCTTAGGTATGTAGCATACAAAGTAACGAATTTAGAATTTACAAAACTGTTAAAATATAGTTTGAATAGTAATAAAGAAAGATTTCTTTAGCCTATTCGACACAAATATTCAGATAATACAATAAAACTAACGAAATATTTTATTTATGTTATATTACATGTAAAATTTTATAAAAAAAACTGTCAATTTCTATACCTGAATATGTCAGTTTTTTAGACTGCATTTTTGTCCTTATAAGTTCTAATGGGCTGACAATAGTTACTGCTATCGTTCTGGCCGTTGCACCTGATATTAAGGGTATCCACATTGGTTGATCCGCTGAAAAAAATCAGGAGAACATTATTTTTTCTCTATTGAGATCCTTTTGTTGGCAAGGAGCATAACCCCATAACATTATAATTTACCCCTCGCAATTAATAATAGACTAGCTCTACCCGCGACTTTTTCAAATAATTAGTTTATTGCTATCCCACGAAAATGCATTTGATGAGGACAAAAGTATCCTATAGAATTTTCGTCTAAATCCGTCCAACACGATATCGCGTTAACGTTATTGAGGAAACTAACATCTAAAATTAATACCGAACATTTAATCCAATTTATAGGAAGTGCGAATAGGACAAATTGATCCAAAATAGCAAATTTCCTAATGTAATCAAACAACCTACAGTCAAGGCCATTTCCATTGAATTAGAATTAAACACAAATTCAGGCTGGATTAGAATAAATGAATAATTTATAGTGACTTGTCAGGCTAATTTTATACACAAACAAAACAGATGATACAGCAAAAAATTTTTGATAGTTTTTGCATCATGTATTGAGGTAATTTTCAACAGATGAAGATTAGATGATAACTAATTATGTTGGTCATCTTCCAACTATTAGGCAATAGTTATTATAATTTCCTACCATTTCTTGGACAACAGGATGGTAAGAATCGAGTAACCATTAAAACTCTGCCAAAAGACACACAACGTGATTTGTTAACCTATTCATGAAGGTTGGTTGGAATGATTGAATGGTTTTTATTGCCACATAATTTTCAACAATTGCATCATTTTTCACAATTAAAGTGCGCATGGATTAGAGCCATGAGCACAATTGAACCATGCATTGCCTCCTTTACTTATCTATATGCTCAAATGCGTATGCGCCTCAGCGCATTCCTCAACCTGAGGCCGCCACGCCATTGCACGAGCCACTCATTTTATTTAACTGTGCTCAACGGTGCCTGGATGTGCGTGGCTATTGGGAACTGCCATCCAAGGCGGGTGGTTTTTTGAAAAGGTCCAGCACTGGGGCACTTTATAAGGTGGATGATGATGATGATGATGAAAATGTTGGGGACTATTTAACTTTTTACATACGGTGGTGTTTGTGATGTTTAGAATAACATTTTATTTAATACTTACTTGTGCTAGTCATTTTATTGTAGAATGTTTTCGTTTTGAATCTGAGTTGCTCATATGTAACGAAATATATCACAGTGCAGGGTAGAGCCAGGACTAGAGTGGGACTTAGCCCAGACCATAGAGCAGAAATACCTTCAAGTTTAGTAATTTTATAGAATGCATCCTAGAAAAAAAATGTAAAGTCACTATAAATGAAATCGTTACAAAGTTTACGATGTTTGATGATGGTGATTGTACTGATTGTATATGCAATAGGTATTTTAATTCTTACGCCATACGCGCGCGGTTTACGCGGTTTTGAATAACTTAGCAATTCTGTAGTTCCCTATAAAATATTTTTGTGACACTAAGAACCTTTGCTTATAATTTTATGATCACTTCATAGTTCACATAAAACTCTTGCTATGGAAATAAAATAATTTTTAAACATTTTCTCAGGTATCCTATTTCACAGATACATCAAAATTAAAAATCAGTCCAATTATTTTTAAGTGTTAAGTGATGAAAAAAGTTGAATTATTGAATAGCGTTTTATTTTGTAGTGCCTCATTTTCGGTTTTGGTGTGATATAGTCTGGATTGTGAATGAATCCACACCCCCATTCATGACAAAAAAAAAAAAGTGATATGGGTCACTTTAAACCTCCTGAATATAAAATAAATAAATACCATTTGAAGGGATATTGCATCATTATTCTTTTAAATGTAGTTAAAACTTTAAATGTAAAAATAAACCAGAATATGTAATCAAAATACACTTTACAGTTACTGATGTACTTGCATAAAGAGATAATATTTTTAATGATATGATTGAGGAAAACTATAATCAATTTACAACAGCATAACATGCTATTTACGAGAGGCCTTTGGACTATGCATTTGACCAGCTTATCTGAGATTAGAAAAGGCTTCAGCGGACGTTCCTTGAACTTAACTTAGAATTTATAAAAGTTCTACTTTGTATAATTTTACTTGAAGTTTGTCTCCTTACCATAGTTCCTTGAAAGTGCACGCGCCGTTGTATCAAGCCTGTTTCACCACAGGGACATATGTGTTCCATCAACCCATTGCAATACAAATAACATTTATTCGACAACAGAGCTTTCTGTTGAGCCTGCAAACGTATTTTAACTACGTCCAATGGAGTCACTGGAAAAATAATTGAATAAAAAATAAAGTACGTAAACACCGAAGGTCACACTTAAATAGAAAACTTACTGAATAACGAGGTTATAAGTGCACCGGAACATGCCGATGCCATTTGCTGGAATGGTGTGATCCGGAATTGGGGATCATCTTCTCTTATCATGGTCTTTGTTGAAGCTTGCCTTAAAAAATAAAAATTTCAAAACACTTTTGGTTCTAATTTTCCCGAATACAAGAACTGAAACAGAAGTCGGGCTGTCAGCTGTCCTTCGAGACAGCAGACAGCTGTCAAGCAAACAAAGTGAAGTCATGTTCCTATTTTATTTTATTATTTTTTATTTTAATAAGATTTGTGATGGTTAATTTTTGTAATTTCTCTCTAATTATTTTTAAAATATTCATCTGTAAACTAACTATACGAATCCACTATCGATATAAGATTTCTCGGGATTTTGTAATCAATGCCGCCAATATTATAACAAGTGCAAAAAAGATACTTAGTTAAAGGTTGTCTACACGAATCTCTTTTAACTTTACAGCGCCATGTGGTGTGTGCACACTACATGTAGACTCAAGTTGAGGCTAACGACACGTCTGAGGGTGTGTCAGTGCGTGTGCGTGTAAAGTTGCGATCATATCTCTCTTATCTGTGATTTAGATGTAACTTTGCTTCCGCATAGACCTTGTTCATTTTATGGTGTTATTTTTATTCAAATTATCATTTTATTCTGGACTTACAATACAGAATAAAAAGTTTTTTTTTTAAATATTTTTCACCAGTTCTTTAAAGCTTTATGATCTGCAAGATCCATAGACAATATCATACAAGGTCATATCCATACGATACGATATCATTGTCATCAGTCGTCACTGCCATAAACGCATGGAGGGCGTTTCAAGTATTCAGATAAATAAAAGTGATTGAAGAACGCGAAAGCGTCATTTTTACTTGGCTTTCGAAATTGTACATGAAAAAATAATTTTAAAATGTTTTCGACACTCCCAAGATCTTTATTGTGAGTATTATTGTATTTCTGGGTTTACATAACATGACAGCTGTTTTTATTGAATTTATGTGAAAAAAATTGTCGCTTGAACAAAATGAAATATTTCTATTAGTTTTTAATTTTTAAAGCTACTTTAGGGTTTCAAGATTTTCGCGGGTAGTGTTGTTGGTGAGAATGCTTACTTAGCGATTTGGCGTGTTAATTTTGACTATTTGGTTAACTATATTCTAGTATTTTGAATTAAAATGCTGTTAGTAGTTAGTACAGTTTACCTGTAACGGCGATCAGCTTCAAGGTCTCTCTCCCGTGTACTTGCACGTCGGCCTGAATAGCTTTAGTATCGTTTTCATGGCCTATTTAAATTAGCTGTCGGTATTTACTTTGATAATTTTCTCGTTATATTATGCGTTTTGTTTTAAGAAGCGGCTCCTATTCAGGTTCGTAGTGTTCACGTAAAATTCTGTTCATATGTTAAATCAGTTGTTGCGTTTACTAAGATTTTAATTTCTACACTTAAGAATTTTATGCTAAAATTTCATTTAATAAAATAGGCTTCATTTTAGTTTCATTTTTCAGACTAAATTTGTCACTTAAAACTAATTATAAACAACACTATGTATCATCTCAATATATTTACAACATTATATTTTGAAGTGGTATGTCATTTGTAAATGAAAACAACTACATTTGTATAAGCTTACTGGAACTCTTACAGTGTATTGCATCTTTGAAATCTAACCTTTTAGTTATTAATTTCTTACAAGGTATGAAATCTGTTTAAAATAGGGTACCTATTTTTTTCTTATTTTTTTAATAATATTTTACTGAAAACCTTAGAAAATTTGCATTCCACATTTTAATAGTAGTCTAAATAAATATATGTTCGAGTTGTAAATCAACTATACTCTAGAAAAGATTGCTATATAGTTATAAGACTGCTTATTATTAACCATGTAATTTTTTCCTATGTTTGTAATTGGTGTGATGTAGTGTTTAGTATATTTATTTGTTTTTATATCTACATGCAGTATACAGTCGTTTTCATGCCTGTTCCCCACTAATATCACATTGTTGTATATATTGTATTTTCTTCAAAATCAAAGGGTCTTTAACTCTATTGTTGCCTGTCCACTAAATGTACTCTTAATGCTATGTTACTTATAATATAAATAATAAATGCTACATATAGATTCAACACTCAAGATAGTGATCTTATCAAAATGAGTGAGTGATATCTCAAGTTGCTACCTATCTTATTGTTAAAGTAAAATTAATGCGGCAGTCATCATGGTGTTCTGTTTTACGGAAAAGGAAAGCAAATAGGCATAGGGGTCACATGATGGAAAGTGATCAATGCCCCTGGGGACCAGCCACCCCTAGAGGAATTGCTAGCTACCTCCCTCTGGCCCACTCAATTTCATATAAAAATAAAGCTATTTTTATGCCGGTATTTTGTGATAGTGTGGTACTACTCTGGTTGAGGGAGGTATTACACCTGGTCCATCATCCATACAGAGGCTCTCAATGTCTTTTGTGCATTAACATGCTATAAAAAGGTGATGGGCTAAATTTTAGTTTATCAAGTATATCAGTATATTTAAGTAAGTTTGCTTGGAAGAGATTGCTATAAAGCAATAAGACTGCCTATTGTTAGCTTTTTCTTTACTGGGTGGTGTTAACAACCAAGCGCTTTGTACAGATCAATTTATTATCTTGACAAAAAACCACCTGTCCAAGCAAGAACCTGTACAAGTAAGCATTTGGCAAAAAAAGACTAAATGACACTTGTATTTTATGTATGAGCTTGAATGATGTTTCATTACAAGCGAATATTAACTTGTTAGTACCTTCTATTAATAGATTGTCCAATTCAAATGTGTTGGCAACCGTGCTCTGTATGTGCCTTAAAATATTTGTTATGTATGTCGGCCACAGGCGTAAAATTGCCAACAATTTTAACCCTATTCGTTGTTTACTAATACAAACAACAATATTTACCACCTATATCTATGATGATAAGGGATATCTATCTTTGTCGTGCTTAAGATAGTGCCGGTTTGATAATGCTGTCTTTTTGAATTTTCAATAGGTATCATTCTTTGGCGTAGTAACTGAAATAGTAAAGACGGTAATGATTGCGAATTACCGAAATTAGTTGTTAAACTAATTAATATTAAGAAAACTTTTTATTAATTAAGGCTTTCCCACCAGGTTTAAATGGATTTTATCAATGACGACTGACATTAGACACGCCGGGAGAATTTTCAATGGTAGATAGGTTTTGTCATTTAACATGATCCAAATAAAAATGGATCTCCTGCCAATCTCACCAAGGCTTAGCCATGTCAGATATTTTTACTTTACCTAGACCTACCACTGGTAACCATGTGAGATTAAAGTTTGTTCATACCTACGTATATTTTATTTTGTATATAGTGACCCTAACATGACCGCCCAAGTTTAATTTATCCCACCCTATGGCTTTGTCATCACTGGCGTACCTTTGAATGAAACGATGTTACGTTAAAGCACCACACTACAACAAGACAATCACAGCATGTTGTGACTTTAGTCGCCATTTAGGAATTTATACCCGTTTGTAACTAGTGAAGTTAGTAACAGTAGGTATAGCAAATTTCAAATCAATCAGCAGCAGATATCTCTTGATCAACTAGGAAATGAGCTGATGATCCTAAACGGCTGACCTGATTTTCTTAAATCAAGAACACTCTCGATAAAATCTCTCTCCCCATTCAAACAAAGAAAGTAAATCAAAATCGGTTCATCAATTTGGGAGCTACGATGTCACAGACTGACACAGACACAGATACACACATTAAACTTATAACACCCTTCAGGGGGTGTTAAAAAGGAACAGGTTTCAGATAAGAACTGTGACCTTTAGTATGCTTTACTGCTATATCGACAGTGGAAATCTCAAATGTCGTAAAGGACATTAAGGGACATTTCCCTTACGACATTTCAGATTTCTACTGTCGATATGTGGTTACGTACTTGTATCTTTATCAACTTGGCCTATTTTGTAAGTAAGCAACATGCCAAATTTCTGGGCTACATTGTAAACGCTCCCATACCTACATGCCTATGGGGTAACCGCGCGTAAACAATATATACATACGTGTATATGTGCAATGCTAAAAGTAGCTAATTGCGTAACGCGGGCGACATGAAAACACTTAATATACTTTGCAGGAAATGGTCATTAGTGGATAACTTTTGCAGTTATATCAAAATATATTAACCGTCATTATCGTAATGAAACCGGAAAATCCTTAGTTCACGATTTCAGCGCTACAGCTGGGCGTTTTAGGGTGTGACTGTTTACATAGGCGACGTTCAACGTAGACGTTCGTTAGCACGTTAGATAACAAGAACGTATTCCTTACTGACTGTACTGCAAATTTGTGACGTTACATGAGTCATTTGTCATTTGACTTGGCAACGTGCTACCGAAAACGTAAACAATTTGCCAACAAAAAGAACCGGCTGCATATTTGGCATGCATGTGTATGAAAAATAATGACCTCGTATGACCTATATAATGCTAAACGTTCCGATTTAAAGAAAATAGACTATTCTGAGTCAACGCTCTCAGAGCGTGGAAGATTTTGAAATCTATTTTCAGTTATCCGATGTTTATATTTCAAAGATCAGGATTAATTTCTTTACCTACGGCATCCGCCTTATAATACACACTACGGGGAGGAAATGCAAATTGCTAATATTCCAGATGGGACGTAGGTAGCTGCCTGTGTTATTCCCCAAATTGGCATTAGACAGGTAACATCTGCCGCAGAAACGAGAGCAGAGTTAATAAGGGAGACTAAGACGAAACTTCCTTTGGGTTACTCACTGTATATATAACTAAAGGCCGGTGACAGAGCCTAGGGGTATACCTACAGCTACTTATTAACTGAGAATTACAGGCAGGGTATTATAGTATTGTGTTAAGTGTCCAGCTATGTAATATGGAGTTTCTTCCGTAATTGACAACCCTACTTGGTATAAGACTGATTGGTACGATACGGTATAGCTACCAACTTGTTTCTGTTCGAACAGGCTGACATTGAATATGCTGCTGGAGTATTGATTTCCATTGTCGCCAGTACGCGCGTAACTAAAGAATAACACAATGAGTGCAACAAGTGATTTTTTATAATTTATTCAGCTATTGTTTATAACATAGGTTCTTATGTATATGTTACCGGCATTGTTCGAACTGCATGAGTTCCATTAATAAAGATATTTGATTCGATTACAATGCAGGATTTTTTAGGAAAATGTTTACATAAACTTTAAGGTCAGTTTCTGTTAACGTTTTTATTAGGCCCGGTTGTATATGTAAAAGCCCGTTAGATCAAATGGACCTATGAGCAAATATCAGTAACTCCGTAATTTTTTGATATTGTTTGATCTAACGGATCTTTATAATACCCGGCATAAATGGATCTCCGGGACCTCAGATTGTATAATCGGATACAATTTCTACGTAGACATGAATAACAATGAAATGGCATTACAATGAAATATCAGCTAAGGAAATACTTCACGAATCGGAATTGGCCGGTTCCACCCAAATTGAATGGAAAATTTTACGTCTATCACGTGCATGGCTGATTGTACTTAATCATCCTGCGTCTCCCTTTATCAAGCAAATCGTCGATAATCTTTCAATCCAGACGTCATCAGAACTATAAATACCTATATATATTGAATGCCTACTTGTAACTTTATCTGAACAGCATAGTGATAGTGACGCTCATTGAAAATATTGATATACCTGCCGATATCTATACATATAAAAGAGTTCCGTAACTGACTGACTGATACACAATGTACAGCCTCAACCGCTGAAGATAGAAACTACATTTGGAACGTGTGTTCCATAGGGGGTGTAAATGCTCTAAGAAAGTATATTAGGATATGTAATCCAATGTCTACGCGGAAGAAGTCGCGCTTGAAAGCTAGCTATATCATAAACTCTTAAATGCAAACAAATTCCACTTTCCTTCTAAGGAGTTTATCGTCTCTCCTTAAAATGAATGCGATTTTATCACGTATTGCATTAAATCTATACACTACACTTACCTGTGTAGGTTAGTGTATTAGTGTGTATAGTGTTAATATAATAAAGTGGTAAACTTTGTTTGTATGTGTGTAGCGGGTAATTTCGGAAACTACTGAACCGATTCCAAAAATTCTTTCATTGATAAAAAGCTACACTATTCCCGACAGACATAGGCTACTTATTCCAAGCGAACGAAGTCGCGGGCGTCCGCTAGTGACTTATAATTTAGACTGTTCAGTGTCTTCTGAATATCTCTTCTCATATCACAGAATAAATAATTAGTACTGTACACCTCGCACAAATTTTCTCGATACGCTTTTACTAGCTACGTAACTCAGCGCGTCTCGTTCTAACCAGCCCAGTAGGAGAGAGACGCACTGAGTTACGTAGAGAGTTCGTATCGTGCTAGATCCACTGAAAGATTGACTATTGTTATCTTGAAGCATTTGTTACAGACATAATACAAACGCCAGTGTTCCCAACCGACTGCTAGCCCTCGCCCTAGCAAAATGTCCAGCCCCTTTCGAACCCTCCACCCCTTGCCGGGGTCACCACGAGATCACGGGCGACATAATCTGCCCCAACATGATTCGGGGCATTGACCATCTTAGAGATCCGAGGCTTAATAAGGTAAGATTAGAAGTAGCTTTTCTTAAGGATGGTACTTAACATTTCTTTATCGTCGTTAACCTGAAAATATCTACTGATAAGTAGCTATGTAGGCCTTCCTCAAAGAGTGCTACAACGCTACAACGAACTGACCTTTCAAGCTTGCAAGAGTTCCTTAGCGGCTCAACATAACGGTCTGACTTAAGTTTATCCCTCCCGGCGTCTTTATCTAATTAGTGTCAAGAAAGGGATGCAGTTAGAGTTAAATTAAGCTTGCCGGTCATTTTACGGCCACAGGACCTTATGATCAACGACTTTGAGCAAGTTTTTAGTCTTTTTAGTACTAATCAGTCTTAGTGGTAAGTACTATGCAGCCAGGTGTGCTATAAACCCTTGTCCCCATGATTTAGTTCTCCAAGAGTGTTATAATAATAACTGAAAAATAAACATCGAAAACCACATTTACAACTTGATAATTTTCGTAATAGTATAAGTGATTGTAAAAGTATGTATGGAAACAAGTACGTGGTTATTAATATTTATTATCATAACTATTGTCGCAATTGGTTTCATATTCCTTACGTTTCACATGATTAATTTACTTATGCCGAATCAACATTAACCCAACCGTTTTGTTTGACGTCGATACGCGACCGAGTGACGCTTATTACAGTAGGTATTGTGATTGTAATTTTTCCCTAACTGGAGAGCACTGTTGGCTGCCAGAACTTAGGCCCAGCCGAGTTCGTTATGAGGCATAGTTTTCCTAAACATATTTAACTCGATGAACCAGAGTTTAAAATCGGATGATAGACTTTCACTTTCAATTTGAAAATTTCCTCAGATAAGAGCTTTAGGCGGAGTAAGGATCGATACTTGGCAACAGTGGCGAAACTACATAGGTAGTATATTAGCGATATCAATGTAGTTTAAACTTGCCTTTCGTCGCATACCGTACCTACCTTCGTTTGCTGCAATTAACTTTGAATTAAATTAAACTATTGCTGGTTTTAAAGACACTCTAGATCACGGACTAGGTCTGTCGTGAATTAAAAGCTAAGACGACACGGCTTAACACAATCTGTCCGTCAGTCTATCCATCCGATTTGTCGATCTTTCAATGTTATCGACGAATTTTGCTGCATTCATGTCATGTTAAGTGACTCGGATTGATCAATTCATCAATCAGGTTGACGGGTTTGTGTAGAATGGTACACAATGTGTCGTGTATTGAATCCGACCTGTCAGTCCGTGAATCGGCTTGATGGAATTATGTGTCATTCATGTCGTGTTGGTGGTTGTAGTATTTTAATGAACGTACTCAATAGACGTGCACTAGAAACATTGCAAGACAATGTTTACAACGTCTGCTTTATCGTGTACGATTCGTGACTGAGGTCTTTAGATAAGTACTACGAATGCGTGCTATACACGTTAAGGCAATGAGTACACCTAAGACAGTCCCTGAGAAAATTCGAGCAATTTGCAAGTTCACTGCGCATATCATTAGCAATTTCAGCTGTTTCAAAATTGCCTAACATTTAAGGGGCTTATGACATAACTATGCAAAATAGTGTAGAATTTCCGTCTCTACACGTACGTCCCTTTAAGGGGTTGTGAACTTTGCCCGTAGGCGAGTGTCTGAAAGGATTATTAGGTTAAATTCCTCGCTTATCGCAACTTATTTTGAGAAAATACTATTACTTCAGTAAGTGTTCAACCTTTTAGAGGCAAGGGCTCTTGATAGGATCACGTTCATCTGAACCAAGAACCGAAATAAACATTTTGCGATTTTTACAGAGGAAAAACGACACTGAAAAACGTAAATATTTTTTTGATTGCTCGTTTCGGATAATACCAGTTATACTCACCTGCTATGTCACTCATCAGGGCTGCCAAATAAAGGAGAAATATATGTAAATAATAATAATAGAAAAATCCAAAGTTCCACATGTTTTCATTTGCACTGTTCCGAATGAAAATAATATTTTCTGTAACCCAGCGGTTGGCAACCCGCTGACCGCGCGACCCGCGGCCCTCCTGCAGCCTGAGGCTATTTTGTGAATAAAATACTAATACCTAAATAAATAATATCGCCGGGATAGGTACCTACTCGAGCTGCTTAAAAAAATAATTTACAGCGCGGCTCACTTTTACTTCATTTACCCACTATGTGGTACCTGCCTTCTAAAAGGCTGCCGACCACTGTTCTAACCTAACTTACTTTGCTCTACTTATTTTTCTTTTCATTACTCGTGTCGTGACCACGGCTATTAATACGCCCGTGGTAAATCAAATCCACACGGAACAGAACAGAAGGTTTTCATCTGATTAATGCACATCGCACCAAAACAATTCAGTTGTAAATACTTAATAGTTAGATTTTAGAAGTCTTAAATAAGCAATAAGATATCTTTAGTGTGGCAGAGAGTCTCTCTCTTCCTCATAAATCTGACTCGAGAATGTTTTAAATTAAAGTGAAATTTCTTGCTGTGCAATGCAATACTGCGATTTTAATTTTGACATTTAATCTGTCTGGACATAATCAAGTCACTATTACAACTAAACTCGTCCACTCGGCCTTGGATATAATAAACGGCCATTTAAGACGGAACTGGTAATTATTTAAGGCAGCCAGTTGATTCAACTTTTTGGAATCGTAATTGTTCAAGTATAAATATGACGATCACACCTATGTCTGGATATGAATTTAATATTGAGTAATGTCCGACGCTGAATGAGATGTAGTCATTCCACGATCGCTTTTTTGCGTCATGCTATGTCACTAATTTGCCTTCACACAAAAATTTACGGAATTCATAGTTGGATTGGATTTAATTTACTAGACTACAATCTAGTAATCTAAGCAAAGATGTCTTTCTAGGTTGTAGGTATGATTTTAAAGAACTATTGAAAGCGCACATTTCCGCCAGAGTAGGTTTTTATAAAATGACGCATTTATTGCTTTTGGTTCATAACTACTTTGATTAGACGTCAGACAGAACGATATAATATATAAACTCTTCGTGACGGAGATACTTTTTAATTAGCCCCTCTAAATAATTTAACGCATGTATTGGTATATCTTTTTTAGGGTCTCGCATTCACATTAGAAGAACGTCAAGCGCTCGGCATCCATGGCCTCTTGGCAGCCAAGTTCAAATCGCAAGAGGAACAGTTGGATATCTGCAGAATATCCATAGACAGATACGAGGACAATCTGAACAAATACCTCTACCTCGTCGAGTTACAGGTGACTAACACTGACAAAGGTACCATTTTTCTCATGAATATCTCTTTAAGGGTTTGGCCGTGGTGGAAGTGGGAGCTAACCGCATGTGTGCGGTTGTCATCTTAAACGACGGTGTGGGCCCGCTGGGGACTGGGGAGGAGTGCCAATTTGTGCGTGTAATTGGCGACGTTGACACCGGACGATTGCTAGGAAATGTACCTGACGTTGTTGAGAACATTCTAATGGTCGATGCGTTGCTAATTCCGTCAGTCAGTAACAATGTCTTGGCGGACGGTGTTTTTATGTTCGAAAACGACTTGACTGTCGTTAGAGCGTATTTGTCACTTAGAACAATTTGTCTGCGCATTTGTTGCTTTCTGTACGATTGTAACGGTCCGGTTTTTTTGTACCTACTGATTTGTGAACAATGATAGTACAATAGTAATTCGTTGTACTTTATTATTGTACTAAACGACTTTACAGGGTGATGAATGGGAAAAAATATGGTGAAGGAAATATTATCTATTAACGGTATGATTTATGCTTACTTTGGTTGGACGTTAACTAACAGTATTTCCCAGTTAAATAAAATGGTATATTTTATTAACCGGAGTAATTGAAATGTCATTGCTATAGAAACAATTGGGTACTAAAAAACTATTAAAACTATGCTGTAGAGCGGTGAAAGGTAAAATACCAGAGACATAACTTTGTTTTCTTTTGACTTTGTTTATTACAGCATTGTGTTGGATTTAATGCACTTGTAATTTCGTAATTTTATGGTCAGTTACCATTTTTAAATTACTGTAAATTATTGACGGATATTTGTCATAGGGTGATTACCGATAATTGGTAATGGGTTACGACCATTCATCTCATTTATACCACTTTGTACAGTTAGTGCATAGAAAATTGCATCCTGTGGAAAACTGTTTTTTTGTGTGCACGACCACACATTTCATGTCAACCCCCCACACCTCTGCATACACACACTCAAAACTGTCAAGTGTTGACGATGCACTGCACCACATCGATGCTTACTTTTTCAACCTAGTATTGGTATCTAATCGAATTATGAAGGCTTAGTTGGCAATGACCCTGCGCCAAAGGAAAATCAAACATATTGTGCAGCAAATAGTGACTTTCACAGGGGCTTTTCGGTAATGATACTACCGTGGTATCATATCACGGTACTGTCAAAAACAATATCGTGATAATGTTGAGATCAACAAAAGGTTTTCATTGAAGTATTTGCATAATTCAGCTTATTTGTAACGTTAGACCAGAATTTAACACCTGATTTTATCGCGTTAAAGTTACGTTTGACGTAATAAATATGTGTGAAAACCCTGAAAGTTAAAACAAAATAAGTCTGTATGATATGGATATGAGGTTGAAAATCGATTTCGTTGTTATGGGTCACATTTTTAGATTTAGCTTCTGACTCTGTCAATATGCATTAATATTACATTACCACTGGTCACTACTTGACTCGGGAAGCCGAAAAACCAAAATGCTATTTACAGTGCTATTGTATTATTGCAGGACAGAAATGAGAAATTGTTCTTCAGACTGCTTTCGGAAAACATCGAGAAATACCTGCCCATCGTTTACACCCCGACTGTGGGCTTGGCTTGCCAGAGGTTTGGGCTCATTTACAGAAGACCCCGAGGCCTTTTCATCACGATTAACGATAAAGGACATATTTTCAACATCCTCAAAAACTGGTAAGTAGTTTTTAAAACAGTATTAGCAGTTAGCGATAGATGAGTATAAAATACAAAATATGAGAATGAAATTCCATTGCATTGCTAATAGCTTGATTCCATTGAACTCTTTAACGAAACTTAAAACATAATAATATTATATGTCGTTACTTCTTGTAAAATAAACCGTCAAATATCAGGCGACCTGTATGCTCGTATACCACAAAAAAAACATTGTAAACTTTATTTATATTTTAGGCCAGAACCCGACGTAAGAGCCATAGTGTTTACCGACGGAGAAAGGATCTTGGGTCTCGGTGACCTCGGTGCTTATGGCATGGGTATACCCGTAGGCAAGCTGTCCCTGTACACAGCCCTGGCCGGTATCAAACCGCATCAGTGCTTGCCGATCACGCTGGACGTCGGGACTAATAATCAAGTTAGTAAAATAGTAAAGTCGGCCAAACGTTTTTTGGTCAAATGATAAAAAGAAAGAAAGAAAAATATTTATTTAACACTATTTAACACGTGCACATACGTATTGTCAAACCGCGACTGGAATATAATTGGAGAGTAACGTCAGCACACTGTCATTTCATAGACTTGCGTCAAGCTTCATTCCTATATGTTTGAAATGACAGCGGGTTGACGTTACTTTCCAATTATATTCTAATCGCAGTTTGAAAATACACGCAACATGGGCAGAGTACAAATATTACAAACATTCTGTTTAATAGAATCAAAAGAGGCTTATTCTGCATACTGCCAGCTGATTTTCAGTGGTACCCTTGACATTCTTAATACTAAATTTATACTAAACTAAAAACTAGCGAACAGTGATAACATGAACGAAAGTGTGACAAATATCTCAAATTGGCAATATGACATGTAAATGAGAACACCAGTAATACAATGCACACAGGTTCACAGACTAAGTCTTCGACAGTAACGATCTTAGCGCACTGATGGCTTTCAACAATACCTATTTTGACAAGAACATTTTGTTTACAGGATCTATTGGAAGACCCTTTGTACATTGGCCTGAGGCAGAAACGCGTGCGAGGGAAGGAGTATGACGATTTCATCGACGAGTTTATGGAGGCTTGCGTCCAGAGATACGGGCAGAACACATTATTGCAGGTTATTTCTAATTTCTTATAATATTCCTTGCAAACTTTCTATGTGTCTGCTCGACCGGGGTGCTCACTCTCACAGAATATCGGCGAGTAATTGTGATTATTTTCGCATTAAAATTGGATTGGAGCACATTTAGAGCTTATTCTTTACTAAACGGTACCTCAAAACTTAAAATCAGCATAAATCTACAAATATTGTTTTTATACATTCAATGTAGTAGGAAAGACAATATTTTCCCCCTACTTAACATGTATCAGAGGTGAACATTGTTTTTAACATGTTTTTTGTCCTTGTGCGTGTGAGATATCTATGTGTGTACCTACCAAATGTCAACAGCTTTGTTACTTTGATAAATTTCGATACAAAGTGACTATGGCATACAGACATACTATAGGGAACCCTAAATAACTGTAAATGTATAATGTTTACATACATAAAATACCAATACCCTGCGCCAGATTCGCACTTGACGACCTACTGTTATCGATAGCAAGCTGGCATTGAATACACAAGTTATTTAATCGGCATATTGTTATTTATCGGGAAACACTACGTATGTGATTCATCAAATAGGTGACGTATTACAACAGATATTACATAAACTAGCCGTGACCAATAGTAACAGCATTGCACACGAAACTGACCTTTATCGTATTGATCTAGAGTCTATTTTTAAATTGAAATGAACGGCTATCGGCTTCGTTGGTGATATGTGCAGAAGTTATCGACGCGTGATTTCAGTTTATGTTATAGATTATCACCGAAAAGCGTATGTGATTTTTTATGATAAGTGTACTGCACGCGACTCGTGTTATCTCCAAGAGGTGCCGCGTCGGGTTAGTTTGAGATAACTCTGCGGCATTTTATCTATATCTTTCATCGCAAAATGTGCGTTTGACGTCATTATTTGACTCCTTTTCAAGTTTTAATTGTTATCATTATAATAATTGAATTAGTTTAAATACATAGGCTTATATGGTTGCTCGTTTGCGCATAATATTCTTTTTTACTGGATTTATATTTATCTTTGTAGATTCCGTCATATATTTGCTTTTAACCTTCCAATCGATTTTGGATAACTTCTAGTGGTCGAATTGTCTTGGAATGCTGACAGCATGCGCTCCGATCACAATGCAATATTTATTTACTTAAACATTATTGCACAAATAACAAAATGCACAAAAAACGGACTTAAAGCCTTAAGGTATTCTTTACCAGTCTACCTATGGACATAATCAGAAAAGTTGCGGCGGTACAGGTAGTAATATTGGGGTATAGTTGGCTAATAGATTGTTATAGGTATAACATTAATCTTGGGGGTAAAGATATTCTGTCATTCTCTAAATGTTCTAGTAAAAAATAATGATCGATAAACCTTTCGTTTTGCGGTAACGTTCTAACATCTCGTATTCTATTATGTATATCAGTTCGATAAATATCATAGGTATGTGATTTACACATTGACATGACACATTATTCAATTCACATATGTATGTGGCGCCACGTAAGTGGAGTGAGTATGAACAAGTGGCTGGTTAAATAAATACGTAAATGTATATATAGTTCGGAAGCTCATAAAAAGATGTTAGCAGATATTGTAATAACTGTATTGGTTTGTATGAACTGACGCAGTTTCTGAAATTATGTATAACTTTTTTTTTATTCCTGACGTTAATGCAATATGAGTTAGTGTGATGGCAACAAATCCATGCAAAATGCTATCGGAATATATATTCTTGGTAATAGATTACACCATATCTTTAAACTGTTATGTACAATTTTAGGGACTTAGGCAACTTTGAAATGCGTCGACACATTTCTAGTAGTTACACGAGACGAATCGAACGCAAAGGCTTTTTAGGTATTAACAGACTTTATTTAAATAATTATCTGTTCAGTTAAAACATATTTTGTCTACTATTTTTACATTTTTAGATTACTTTTATAGTGCATCTTATCATAGAACGTATCATCTCATAGCACGTAATAGAATTTTGTACAAAATGGCCATTGACTGCTTCGCACCGAATTCCGTTACCGCTTTCCCCGCAGGCCCCGCCCCCCATTGACGGAAAACTAACTTTAATACGGCGTGCATACATAAACGCAAACACTCATACAAATTCATCTTGCTATGTACTAGTAACTATACGCGTATTTTGTATGGCATAACCGCTCTGTGGTTTCACTAAATCTCCTTAACTTTACCTATACACTTCCAGTTCGAAGACTTCGCCCTGCTGAACGCGGGACGCCTCTTGGACAAGTATCGCAACAAGTACTGCACGTTCAACGACGACATCCAAGGTACCGCCTCGGTCGCCGTCGCTGGTTTGATGGCCGCCGTCAGAATCACTAAGCGGAAGCTCAGTGAAAACATCTACATGTTCCTCGGAGCTGGATCTGTAAGTTCAATGCCATAATACACTGATGTAATGGACTTCTAGTCAGCGTTTAAAAAATGGCCGCATCAAAAGTAGAAGAAAAGTCAGAAAAGTACAATAAATCGACGATCGCTCGCGCTGTCAGTCTGTCGGACGGACGGCGCCGCTGTCAATGCTATTATTTTGTAAAAAAAACCTATTTGCAACGAAACTTAATAAATTATTTTATTCAGTTAGACGTAAAGTTGTAAATCCAATGACTAATTGTTAACTAATAATTTGCATTTGTTACATTGGCGCCAACCTATATTCTTATGTCGGGCTGTTTTTCTGCTGTCATTTCATTTCATTCAATTAATTGCCATAATATCATGTCTGTCGTGTCTGATTTTTACAGCTTTAGCCTTGTAAGAGCCAAATAAAACAAAGTCGCTATCCGTTCCTGTCTGTCTTTATATCTTCTACTCCTTCCAAACTACGCAACGGATTTTGATATGGTTTTCTCTGTCATTTAGAGATTTTTTTACAGCAGGGCCCAATTTCATAAACACGACAGACGACACGTGGCAGTGACAATGCCGTACATTACTGCGTCGACAAGTAACGCTACAGACTTACAGACTTAACATCATAGTGGGCAAGCAATCTATACCGAATTGTCACTGTCACCTGTCGCCTGTCGTGTTTGTGAAATTGGGCCCAGGTTTTATGTATTTTACATCCTATTTGTAACCGTGCGAAGCCAACGCGGGTCGCTAGTTTATATATTTGTTTGTATAGTAGCCACGTGGTATCATAAAACCTGCGAAAGATTCGCAATGATACCTAAACCATATTCATCCTTACTTGTCTTAGTGGTAAACAACATTCTAATCTCAAATTTCAGCTTTTGCCATCAAAACTTTGTTTATTATTTAAATAAAACATTCTAAAGCAACAAATTATAAGTGACCTCTTTTACTGATAGCCTCTATTTGATTTATTTAGGCGATAAAGGGTGTTTAGGTGACAAAAAGCGAAATTTTAGGTTAGTATTTTGTTAACATGGTAAGACAAGTATGGATAAATAAACTTCAGTAAGTGACATTAAAAGCAAAAAATACAACGTTGAAATACGTTTCCAGGAGTTGGTTGCAAACGAGTCGGCTTTGAAATACATATTTAACTTTTAATAAATCATGTCGAGGGTGATGTCAGAGCTTTTACTTTGTGTAATTAAAGTATAATAATTAAAATTTCCAGGCAGCCAACGGTATCGCAAACTTGATCGTGGCAGCCATGGTGGCCGACGGTCTGTCAGAGAAGCAAGCACAAGACCGAGTGTACATGTTCGACGTGGACGGATTATTGACGACGCGCCGCGAGGGCGGAGTGCCGTCGCATGCTACGGTTTTTGGCAAGGACGTCGAGCCTGAGAAGTCGTTTGAGGCTTGCATCGCCAAGATCAAGCCTAGCTGCCTTATTGGTAAGTGATGGAATTGTGAACTTTCATCTCTCTTTGGTTCGGTACAGCAATTGCTTATGGGACCAATATACCCTAGACTTACTTACTAAGCCTTATGGAAGTCGTAGCTCGGATTAGCGGGCTATGTACTGATATTCAGTTTAGCTAGATGGTGTATTCGATCAACGAATTGAATTTGTTCTTTTGACCGTTAAGAAATAGCAAATTAGAGTAGCAAAAACCTAAATTGCCATATTGGGAGCCATAGGAGCAATTCGACTTAGTTATATAAATTATACAAAAACACCATATGTCAAATAGATATATTTACAATAACGTCAAACCGCTTTAATGTTAAGCCAACTGTTGACGCGCTGTGCTTGCCCATCATCATTAGGATAAACTCCTTTTGCTATCGTGTTCTATTGTTCTTATACGTACAACGCTCTTAATTAATTAATTCAGTGGTCGATTATACATCGAAATATGGGTAAGTAGATCAAATATCCTATAGTTTTTTTTTCTCAATTCTAGATTAACTTATGGCTATGAATATTGTTACAGGCGCTTCGACGGTTGGCGGCGCGTTCACGCCTGAGGTGCTCAAGCAGATGGCTAAGAATACGGAGAGGCCCGTCATCTTCGCTCTCTCCAATCCGACCAGCAAAGCGGAGTGTACCGCGCAAGCTGCCTTTGAACATACCGACGTGAGAACGCATTCAAAATTTTCACAAAAATTAATAAGTTTTGTACAAAAAAAACATCTTTCAAGCTTTTTTTGTTGGTGGTACTCACTTTATTTTTGTAACATAGTTTTGCAAGATTTCCCACTATTGTGCAAACAAGCTTACACGGCAAATTAATATAGCGTTAAGATAGCAACTTTTTTATACCATAAAGAAGATAAAGATGTCTTTCGTTCGAAGGCAAACATACGATGTCACAGAAAGACGAAACATATTGCTAATTAAAGTAAATTCTATTAATAAAAATCATATCTAGATATACGAAGTAAAGGAATCTACAATTTCCCACCAATTTAAATAATCTTCATATATGTTGATACTAATCTACACTATCTACTTCTACATCCACACGAATACAATAAAGAGGTAAACTTTGTTTGTTTGTATGTAGGGGGTAATCTCTGGCACTACTGATCCAATTTAAAAAAATCTTTCACTGATAGAAAGCTACACTATCCCTGACTGACATAGGCTACTAAGTTCATGCGAACGAAGTCGCGCGCGTCCGCAAATAAAGGGCCATTTACATGGTGCGAGTTCTCGCATGCGAGTTGCATGACATTGCGGACCACCGAGGTATGATGCGATCGATCGATTGATCGAGCCGCGCAATGTAATGCAACTCGCATACGACAACTCGCTCCGTGTAAATGGCTCCTAATACAGTATTAACAAAAATATATTGTGCCACGATGTACCTGCGCAGTAGACCAATTTTAGTAGCGCGAGAAATTTCGATCCACCAATGATAAAGTAGAATTTTACGCGCGCTAAACTCTTGCGCTTTTATTGGTCTATCGATTTCGCAGCAACACGGCGGCAGCCCGTGCGCCACAGTGTACGAATTGTGTAAGCGGGACAAAGCTAAGAATGCATAGCAAGCAATACTCTGCCAGTTGCGCTTGCAAATAAAGTACAATATGGATTATTCACACGTTCGGCTACTGTCGGAAACCGGTCTGCGCTTCTCTGCGCGAAGCACAATATGTTTTTGGTAAAACTGTATATAAATAATGTTTCAGGGCAAGTGCGTGTTCTGCTCCGGCTCGCCGTTCCCGCCGGTGACGCACGGCGGCAAGACGTACCACACGGGGCAGGGCAACAACTCGTACATCTTCCCCGGCGTGGCGCTCGGCGTCATCGCCACCGCCACGCACCACATCCCAGAGGCCATGTTCCTCACCGCCGCTAGGGTGAGCTCGAGTGCACTTGCTTCTCTCTGTTTGATTGTAATGATTTCTGATTGACTGTAGTGATAAGACTGTCGTACGAGTAATTGGGTCCTTGACACCTTAACCAAATGGTGTGAATGTGTAAAATTGTTGTAGATCGTCATTCTAAAATACTATGGGTTAAAACAATAATTTTAATAATCATTATATTAGGGGAGCTACTCAAAGAAACAACTTTTTTAAAGTTTAAATTGTGACGTTATATTGTATATTGTCGGGCCGTTTTGTATGACTTCGGTTACACGCTAATTCTGGCGTCAGTTCAGTCCATCATTCCGGTATAGTTTTCACTGATGCCAGAATGATGACAAATGGACACGGTTACGATTAGTTCAGACTGACACGACACGAGACAGGTTACACGATAATTCTCTCGTCATTCTGACCAGAATGATGAACTGAACTGACGACAGAATGAGCGTGTAACCGATGTCTAAGGAGCGTTTTCGCGGGGCTTGCATTGCATGGTTTTTCTACTCGCGATAGTTCATGAAATAGTAATCATGGAAAAAAAATAAAAACACAGTTTTTCTTCTTTTAACGACGTCTTTAAATTTCGATAGCAGATTTTTTTTGTCAACAAGCCAATTGTCAGTGTCGAGTACTTAATTGTTCCACATTCGTTGAGTCATTCTCAGCAATATTTAATATGGAATACGCGACCCGACGCTTCACCCGCGTAATATCGTCTTGCAAATCTCATCTAAATCAGTCCAGACATTAATGCGCGATTGAGAAACTAACATCCAAATATCCAAAAATTACTTTCACATTTATAATATTAGTATGATAGTAACAAAAAAATAGTTTCAGCACAGCACGCGGATTCAAATACAGTCAACAACATACTGTACTATGCTCCTATCTTATCTTTTTTAGGGTAAAGTATGAACAAAATCACTTTGTGTATTTCAGACGCTTGCAAACTTTGTCAGTGAAGCGGACCTGGACATTGGGCGCATTTACCCACCGCTATCGCAGGTCAAGGAGGTGTCTCTTTCTATTGCGATCGAAGTAGCTAAGATGGCCTACGATGAAGGTGCGTGAATTATAAACATTCTAATTAGACCTTAGTATAAAGAACAAGTATTGTGTATAATCATACAAATAAGCGATGGTTCTGCAAAACCACGTGACGATAGGGTGATAAAGACGAGAATAGAAAATGAGGATGGTCTTATATTATACTCGCTTTTTTAATTTTTTTGCTTTTAGCAATTACGAATATCGACAACATTATGCATGTTCTGAAACGTTCCTAGTCGTTGTTAACAAATTTTGATGATTAAAATTTTGCAGATTAATTTTTTGTTTCAATAAAACTACGAGTTTTTATTTTATTCGAAGTGCATGGACAATTCTTTTTACGGATTTCGTGGTTTGTCTTTGTTTTATTTATTTGTTACCATGAAAGTGAAATAGTAGTGACCAATTGGTTGAAACTCTGTATTTTTTTTTCTGTAGACCGTTGTATAGGACGCAATTATCAAACGTAGCATTTGAGTATTTGAGTCGTCTAGGACTCCAGGGCATAAATCTTTTTGTAATTAGTTAGCGTGAGTTGAGTCCGTTTTGTCTTTTTATTAAGTGTTAATTGTGATTTACAGGCTTAGCTTCGCTATACCCGGAGCCAAAAGATATAGCCAAGCACGTGGCAAGTCAAATCTACTGCCACGACTATGAGAGCTCCATGCCTAAGGTATGGCCCTGGAAAGAAGAAGAACACTTCAACGTGAGACCCATCCAGCCCGTACCCAAGAATATCTAAACCCGACACCTTCAGTATTTTGTTTACGCTTTTAAAACAAGAATAACTGCGAGTTTATTTTGTCATCTCCAACGCATTTGTTGTACTCTGTCATATGATACATATACAATAATAGTTTAAAATCAACAGCAAAATGTATCTCGTATTGGTCAGTATGTAATTTACTGGTTTTATAAAAAAAAGTATTATTGTCTTAGATAAACTAAATCAACACGATATTTATATATTTATTTTGAAGTAGACTAGCTGTTATTAACTGTTCTGTGCAGTGATACGTAGTTTTAGAAAATGTTGAAATAAGTATTTAATGTACAGTATCGTAACTGTGTTGCCTTTTTAGCATCCTTTACACTTACATAACTTCAAGTAAAATAACTGGATTATAGTTTCGAATAAAAGTACTTAGTATCACTTTACCTAGTTCAAATTTGTATGTAGTATTCCCGTTATATTTTTGACCAAATGGAATGTTTTGATGCGTTATTTTTTACTTTCTAAGATCATGTTTGTTAAATCATTAATTCATTAATTTTTATGTTGCTGTTGAATTGTTTGATCATGAAATAACTGACTTTTATAAATAATGTTATATTGATGTCATATAACGCAATGAAATTGTAACCAGTGTATGTTGTGAACGTTTTAAATTAATAGCTAATAGTATTTGTAACGTTTAAAATGAAACTCTAGTCACCGCAGCATACAGACGTAACTTGACGTAATGCAGGTAATTTATTAAAAGCATTTTACAACTTGAAGTATATTAGGGTCATGTGAATTTGTCCACCTTACCAGTAATAGGGAAAGGTGCAAAATAAATAATGATAAGGTATATTAAACCCTCAAATATCGTACTTCTGAAATACACGCTGGATTCGACTTCATCCGAACGCGACGGTCCCACGTGTGAAATTAAAGACATTAAAATTATATTCGTAGGTCGACTAGATTTATTTATAACCCGAAACAGTAGTGCCGCGTTTCGAATAATAAGCCAATAGGATTGTTCGAGTACTTTTTACTACTTGAAAACATGATGACGAGGATAAGCCTATACGTGTGTTATTTTGTCGCAAAATGCGTCAGTGTTAAAATCTTGATTACTATAGAAATGTATGAAAATATATCTGAGTAATTAAAAATTTAAAGCTAACGCGTTTTAAACGTTTGGTGTGTCAAAAAACTTGCACTCCAAGTGCTGCTACAGTTTATGTATTTAAGTACTGAAAACAAGGTAAACAAAAATTATGTAGTTCGCTGAATCAGCCAATCATGTCAATTCTTTGCGTCTGTGGTGGTAAAAATTATTAACTTGATTGGCTGATTTTCTGAATCACGTGGTTTTGGTTATTTACTCTGTTTTTTGTACTTGAAAAAAGAAACTACTTGAAATCAACAGTCATAACTCAAGTAATCCTTACATTTCGTATTATTGGACCCATTGTCACAAAACCATCTTTTTAATGTATGAATCAACGGATTGGACTAGTGTAAGTTAAAAAAAAATGAACTTCGATATTTTGCCTCTAATGTATTCGAGTAGTGCAAAGGAAACTTAACGTACTTATTTGCAAAATGCTATGATGAAATATACACAAAAGTATACTAGAATAATGTCACATTAGATGTATAAAAAAGTTACGAATCTGATTTCGTTGAGTAATGAGTATTATCTTTAAGTGCAGTATTGACAATAGTGAGACAAAATTGTTCGCAGGGCGAAACTTATACCTCTTTATTGTATTTGTAAGTATAACAATTATTATTGTCATTATTTATTTTTAATTAGTTCCGTATCGTTTGATACAAAGTGATTTATGTTGCTGTGACGATGTATATTAAAAATGATTTTTATTAACTGTATGGTAATATCAAATTTGTTTTAATGGCGCCACTTCATTAGTTTGCCTCCGTGACTTGATTCTGAAATCATTATTTTAACAAGTGAGAGCAAAAGTGATCCAACATTCTTTGTTGTCATTATAGTTGCCGACTACTATGTTCAGTTTATTCTTTAGGATTCTTTCCTTTTTTTAAAGCACCCCGAACGATTGCCAGCTTCTCTTTCGATACTGAAATCAAGATTAATAAATTCAAACATACGAATTGACATTCAGCCTATCCATTCAGTCTTTTGCGTTTGAGATGGTGATGCAAAAAGATGACGTGATTGGCTGATTCGTCTAGACACGTGATTCGTTTTATTAACATTGTTTCCAGTAACCATAGAAGTCAAATTAGCTGTGCGACTGTCAGTAGAGTAACCTTCAAGAAACGAGCCTATTCCTTTCTGAAAGGCCGGCAACGCGATTCTTTTGATATTGCAGGTGTCTATGGGCGGCGGTGATTGCTTATCATCACGTGACCCGTCTGCTCCTTTTCCCCCTTTACTAGTAAAAAAAGTAGTCAGACGTCTGCCTAACACGAAATTTGTACTTATTCATAAAAAAATAAGAATTGTGGTATCTTACTGCCTTGGAATTAGGACACTAATTACTACAGCAAAGGTTAAAATTACTTTTGCTGTCACTATCTCGCATGTTGTTTGTCTTTAAAACGTTTAATTTTGTGCTTTTGAAGTGGTTCCACTGTAAAAACATGCACTTGTTTCTTCGTCAATTAATATTTTGGACTAATACCAGGGTCCTTACAATGTTTTATTAGAACAATTTTGTGAATTGCTCTATATCTCTATCTCAATTTTACCACAGGTTTATTCTCTAGGTATGTGTAGTTGAGAATTGTTGCATACAATTATGGATGTTACTGAATAAACATGTTCTAAACAAATCAAACTTATTATTACCCTCGACTGACGGTTTGTATTGTATTTTTAAAAGCTTTTATGGAACTTGATTCGTTCGATGTTTTTCTGTTTGTCTTTCCAGTTCTAATCTTGCAAGTTGATTTTATTAACCCACTTTAGCGCTCCCATTGACTTGAATTATGGTATGTGTATTGTGTATGTACGGTCAGCTGCAGAGAAAAGTATAAGCTCCTATTCGGATTCGTTTATAGAAGGGGTTTACTTCCTAGTCCAGATATGCATGACAATGCAATAATAAAGTACAATGACAATGGAATAATAAAGTACTTACAGTTGGTAAAAAAAAAGCTTGCACTAAAATTGTCATAGATCGCCTGATATAGAAAGAGCGCTGACAGAGTGGAGGGCATGGTTCAGGTAAGTAATTTAATTGATCAAAGTCAACAGCATGCGCAGCGTGTAAACTTATCGCTAATTCTTTATTTGGGACAACGTTAGTGGAAAGCAATAGACGATTGTTTCATTGAAAGGACTTGCCGATACTGCAGGACGAGCTATTTGGTTGGTTATGTTTGCCGTAAAAAAAACCTTTTTCTGCCTACAAAACTTAATGGACTCTAAAGACAACTTGCTGCTGCAGACTGCGTAGGTTGAAGCCCAGCGCTTGACATTGACTATGTACCTACGTACCACCACTTAACCCTTTTATTCAGGCTGACGGGTTAACTCGGTTTGTGCAATGGGCTCTCAGACCCGGTAGGCGAGTATATTCGTCAATATTATGTCACACTATCACTCCCGCAACCGAACGCTTTGCGTCACGTACGTCACGTCTAGGTCTTGAGTCATATCTATTTGCTGCAGTTATTGTGGTGTTGCCAACTAGGTTAAGAGTGAAAAGTGAATAAACTTATTACCCTAAGAATATTCGTTACGTACCTGTTCCTTAATAGTTTCGTTTTACACCTAACTACATTTTGACAATATTAGCTAACGAGTTATCTCGTCTACGGCTCTGAAAAGCGTTTTACCTGGCCGAGTTAAGTCTCCTTTCGGACGTAAGAGCATCATTTTTGTTAACGAGTTAACTCGCCTCCAAGACTGAGGAGCAGATATTTCACTGGACCTGGCAAACTGAGTAGAATTTGTGTATGACTTTGTCGAAATGGGGTTAAACTCGGCAATTCTTTCACTGGCACCACGCCCGGACACGGTGCGCAGAGCGACGAAAATTTCTCCCGCGCGAAGACGCGTCGTCAGTGTTGGAATCGCCTTAAATATTGTAAGGTTACCTATAGTGTAAAAAATACCTTACATTAAGTTTTATTCCAGGCTTAGCATCAGCGTATCCAAGGCCTAAGGATGATCAAATGAAGTGCTTCCTGATCAATAAACTTTACAACCTCAAGTACCGGACGTATCTCCCTGATAACTATGCGTACCCGAAAATGCCGGAAATCAAATTGAAAACAGTGGATCACGTATATAGTACATATGGGTAGGTGATAATTAATTTTAAAAGTGCAGGTACAGTCAGCAGAAAGCCTATAGTAGAACCTGCTAGTAGCACACTAGCGTTTATAGCGGTCATAAAGCATCGGCTTGCACACGCTAGCTGCTTAGAAAGGGATATATCCTTTGTCAGCGATAAAAGTGGTAGGGTCTCTGGTTAGTTTAGGCCTTGGTAAGTAGAAAACCTTTATAAGTTCTAAAATGAGCTCTCGACCCCAAAACTTTGGGATAAATCACCTGATAGGAGTCAACCTAGGAGTCGCTGATCCATTGTAGGCCTAAGGTTCCCAGTGTAGTGCGGTCGAGCCAGCTCGTTCGTACTGCAACCAGCAACTAGCTACTTGCTCTTGACCGGTTCAAATTAACCATAACTTGCAACAATTACTGTTGTTAGCCTCATACGTACCTACTTTTAATGCAAAACTTTGCGTGTACGATACAATAGCACGGCAGTCATATCAGTAGGTACCTAATTAGTATCTGAAGGTAGCTGAATTCTCCGGCTGTTATTTTAACTTATTTTTTTGTTTCAGTGTTAAACCTCCCATCGAACCAAAGAAAAAGTAGCATAATTTGGACATCTTGTTAGGTAATAAATGGATGATCTTCAAAATGATTATATTCGATACAGTCTCACTGAAAATGATGAGTAAGAGATAATAAGGCTGAGTATGTAATTTGATTAATTTAAATGGTACATGACAGTTTGGAATATAAAGTTAAACCTACTTTCGATTGGCGGACAAATAACAACTCGGTTAAACCACTCAAAAAAATTAACTAGTTGCAAAGAAGACATGAAAGTAAAACTACTAACCACGCTGTCGTTGACATACGAGGGTGGTTTGAGAAGTAACTTGGTTTGATATGAAAAAATAATAATTTAGCGAATGTATATATTTTATTTTTTCACATACTCTCCCCGAAGTTCGACGCACTTGCCCCAATGTTTCTGCAACTTCTCGATGCCTTCACGGAAATGCGTTTCTTCAAGGCCCTCGAAATATGCGTTTACCTCCTGTATCACCTCTTCGTTGGAGTTAAATTTTTGCCCAGACTAAAAATTTTTGAGTTTCGGGAATAGGTGATAGTCCGAAGGAGCCAAATCCGGCGAATAATCGGGGTGAGGAAGATGTTCAAATTGTAACTCAGACAATTTTTGTGCAGCGTCTCTACTTAAATTCACCGAAGCGCTGTCATGGCGAAACATCACTTTTTTCTTTGCCATGCCTGGCCGTTTTTCGGCTATCGCCGCCTGTAATTGGTCTAAAAGTGATGCATATTATGCCCCAGTAATAGTTTTTTCTTTGCAACGTAGTCAATTAAGGGGATTCCTTTTCGTCCCAAAAGACAGACGCCATCACCTTTCCAGCAGACGGAATGACCTTGTCTTTTTTGGAGCTGGCTCACCACGACTAACCCATTGTCTGGACTGTTGTTTCGTCTCCGGGATATAGTGATAAATCCAGGTTTCATCGATTGTAACAAATCGGCGAATAAACTCTGTTGGATTTCTTTCAAATACCTGCAGATTGTCAGCAGATGTTCGCATGCGAATACGCATTTGTTCTGGAGTGAGTAACCGCGGCACCCATATTGCACAAACCTTTTTATGTGCAATTCGTTGTGCAAAATAAAATGCACCCGCTCAGAAGAGATGCTTGTGGCTTCAGCTAATTCGTGTATCTTAAATCTTCTGTCGTTTGAAACAAAATCATGGATTTTATCAACAATTTCGGGTAAAACCGCCGTTTATGGGATTCCAGGACGAGGTGCATCTTCAATGCTTGTCCTACCTCGCTTAAACTCATTTACCCAAAGTCGAGCTGTTTCGTAGAAGGACACGAGTTACCCAACGTGGGTAAAATCCTTTCATGGATTTCTTTCGCAGTTTTACCTTCCAAAAAAAAGTACTGAATTACACCTCGAATTCCAATTTTCTCCATTTTGCCGCTTTACTCCGATCACTTTTGTTTCAACTATTGTCAAATCTAAAATTCCCGCCGAAAATGACTTGACGCCACAAATAAATTATCTTGAGTAATTAAACTTTATGAATAAGTACAGAGATGACACTAACGCTATCTATCCGTATGCGAAACAAGTTACTTCTCAAACCGCCCTCGTACCTATTTAATTTATCAGCCCTGATTCTGTGATGTTTTTGCTGTCGTTAAAAGTTAGAGTAAATGTATTGTTATCATGGTGAATTTATTTTTTACAATTATTGTACGAAAAGTAAATTATATTTTAAGTAACTATTTTTTTTTCATTTTGAGATCACGTCTTGTTGTAGAAAACATACTTCTTCTTCATACTGGACAGTGAGTGGAACGTTTCAGAATTAATGTGATACTGACTTCTTCGGCAAGGGCGGATCTGGGGGGGTCATGGGAGCCATGGAAAAAAAGTTACACGTTACACTAGCGGCACGCCATGATATGATGACCGGTTTGACGTTTTGTTTCGTTTAACGGTACGGTAATTAGCTACTACTTACAATACTACTGTTAACTCCAAAATACATATAATATAAATACAAAAACTTTTAGGTCCTACTCTCACTTAATTACACTTTTTTCGATAGCAAATTGACACATTTCACGTCACTATTGTAATATTTGTAATGTGTCAAAACGGCCTTCATAGCGTGCTGTGCGTGTAGTGCCCGGTGCATACCGTGGCTCGAAAAAACCAATATATTCCGAAATTGTATAGAGAATTTAAAATGTTTCCCTAGTGAAACATATTAATGTCCGGCACCCGGCCGACTAACTAGGACAATATCCGGGATGTCACGTGACACGCCAGCTGTTAGATACTGGACGGTTGCCTAAACCTATGCTATACCAACCATAAACTTAGTACATTTAGTATACTATCGTATAGACGGAAAAAAATCTCGTTTACGTGTAAGTTTACCTATAACTAGCTAATATGTTCTTGATTGTAATATATATGATGTGGATGTACTTAATAATAATAAATAAAAATAAAAATAAATAAGTTCCGTACCTCAAAAGGAAAAAAGGAATACTTATACGATCACTTCTTTGTTCTGCGGTCTGTCTGTCTGTCTGTCAAGACCCTTTTCCTCAGGAACTCGTAGATGTATCAAATTGAAATTAATATCAAATACTCAGGTCTGCAGTTCCTTGGATCTGTGAAAAAATCAAACTTCTAAGTCATTACAATCAAAAGATTCGGCCGTTTGTGCTACTTCGCGTTGACTTAGAATCATGAAATTTCGCAAGAAACAATGAGTTCTAGCACAAGTAAAGAGAAAAGTCCGATAACCGTAAAATTGTAGGAGTATTTTTTTGGTGGGTTGTAACTACAAATTCATGGTTTTTGGCTTTGTTAGTTTATTTGTGCTGTGATACCGTGCTTCTTGCCACATTTCATAGTTCTAGGCCAACGGAAAGTACCCCATAGGTTGTCAAGTGCGAATGTATGAAACATGCGACATGAATCGGCCGTATCTTTTGATGGCGTTGAGTTAGAAGTTTGATTTTTTCACGGCTCCAAGTGACTACAGATTTGTGTGGTAATTTGGTATTAATTTCAACTCGATACCTCCACGCGTTCCTGAGAAAAAGGGTCTTGACCGACAGACGGACAACGAAGTGATCCTATAAGGGTTCTGTTTTTCCTTTTGAGGTACGGAACCATAAAAAGATTAAATGAATGACTGAGTTTCTAAGTCCAGTATATATTTTATAAGTTTATGATACCAACAACATACCGTAACTACACAATATCAGCCTACATATCGAGTTGAGATATTTAGTATAAACATAATTTAATTCAAACATAACAATACTGATCCTAAAACTACAAAGCGGTTTAACTCGGTTATTGTTGTAAGACGCACTGGCGAGGCGAACAGAGTTTACTCGCGTTATGTAGATATTTAAATGTTTTTGGAATTTGTTTTATTAAATCCTGAATTCGAGGTGAAGGTTTTCAAGTGTTTATTTGTTTATTACTTTGTTATTTTAGGAGGAAAACAATTCCCATACAAACCTCGAATGCATACACGGTTTTTTAACTGCCGTTAATCCTCAGAAATCCGTTGCTAAGTAGTGTTAGAGGACAGTATACTGTACCCAGCGTCTCTAACACGAGTGGAACAATTTGAAGTTATCCCTCAGTGCATTCATTTATTATAAGACTAGATAGAGCGACACTAAGGGATTATGTAATGTTTGTCATAATTTTTTTTTGTCATTTTTTCTCTGAAACCTAAATATAATTAATAGATTCAGGCGTTACCTAAATATATTCAAGAATTATGAAATAGTCACCTGAAGAACTTTATAGGTTAGTTTGCGTTTATTTTATAACAATCCTAAACAATTAATATTTCTGAGAAAAAAAAGAGTATAACAAATAAGTAGCTACGTAATACTTTTATGCGCTTCAAAAATATGATTTCAAAAGGTATGCAACCCAAAAGAGACCCCTAAGATATTTATAATAATAATTTATAATTTATAAATTCTTACACCTAATAAATATTAACAAATTACATGCGACGAGTGAAATTAACAGCAGTCTGTTCAGAGTCAATAAGGTCGTATTTGGCGCTATCACTATGTTACCAAAAATCATGAGTGACGCGACAAAAAAAAGGAACGCCTGCTCTGAGGTGTTTTCTATTATTCACACTGGAATGTCTGGCCGTGGCGTCGCAAAGTACATATTTAATGGCACCGTCTAAACCCGGAAACCTTTAGTAATTCCATAAATTAATAATTTCAAAAATAGTTTCATGTACCCGGTGAGTTTTATGCCGGTATCTTCTCGACAGAGGTTTTTTTTCCGGTGGTATATTTTCTGACATTCTCAAGTGCTTCTTGAGCTCTGAGTAAAGATATTTTAACTGCGTACGTTTCGGACAAACTAAGATCATAAAATAGCCATAAAACCATAATGATCAGAACAGTGATTCTCTAAGCACAACGACGACGAGTTCGACGCTGGGGCAGCGCCCTGTCTTCCTTTAGCGCACTAGCTCGAGTGAGTGAGACAGGTCGATGCCCCGACGTCGAGTCCGACGCTGATGCGCTTAGAGAATAACAGTGCAGTACGGACCGCCTCGCAGCCCCTGTAGGTCCCATCCCCTATTTTGACCTTTATTATACCGTCTATACAAACGTCACGTTAATTATTAATGTAGTAGTACTTGGATGAAAAATGCATGGATGTACACACTCAAAACTGTCAAAATGGTTCCCTTTGGTGTGCGTCAAGGTAGTAAAACCTGCAAATTAATAAGAAAAACGTAGACTATACTACCTTAATGTTCACCAAAGGAAAGGTAACAATTTTGTCTATTTCTGTGTGTACAGGGACGTTTAGAGTATGCAGTCGTCTCTTCTTAGCACATTGTATTGCCATTGAAAGTAAAATTGATCGGCTAATAAAATATCGCTTTCAATGTTATTCCCTTTTTATGCTATACTATTTCAATGAGTACTTAACTGCGCGCTGCGCGTACTTTGTTTGACGTGGCCGCCCACTGCTAAAATGCATTATCCCGCGGAACAAAGCAAACAAATAACTCTTATGACTGCCAAACTGACAAACATTTAGTATTCTGAAGAATAGTTCAAGTGTAACGCTTTAGTAAATTGAATTTCGGTATCCCTTGCGGAACAGGGAGCGTCTAGCGCCATGCATCAACACACCTGTCTTACTCCGCGCGCTGCACCTTCGTAGCTGCATGTAACACACAAATGGCAGTGCATTTGATTTCCCAAGGTGTTTGCAAGTTACGCCTCGATTGGCATATAGAAAATGCCTACAATAGAATGAAGAGCTATATCCGAATCGGCTAGTCATGTAAAACGGCAAAGATGAAAGTCAAAATTCCAAAAAAGTTCTGATGATTGTAATAGTAGCAAGCAAATATAAATTAAAGTTATATTTATATTAAATTTTGTAACCGAAATTTCTTTCGATTTTTATTTTAAATGTTTTTAATATTCAAATTATGAAATTAAAATTGTAATGACAACACAAAGAAAAATTAGGGCAATGGCAGGACTTGAACCTGCAACATCAGCATTCCTTGCCTTGCGGATTTTAGTTTCGCCTGCCCTACTGCCGCTGCCCTACCCTGCGAATTTCTCAATGTGCTTCGTCTTACGGTCATTACATTATTGATTTTAAGGGTACAACTACCCTCGGTGTCATCTATATGAAACTTTTTTTAACAAGTTATCATATTCAACCGGGTACCTTTACAGCTACCGACAGCTGACGAGAGATGGCGCCATTTTTGTTATTAAATTTTGTAACCGAAATTTCTTTCGATTTTTATTCTAAATGTTTTAAAACAACACAAAGAAAAAAAAATCGCAGGGTAGGGCCGCTGCCCTGTGTGGCGAAACTGGAAGACGCAAGGCACGGAATGCTGATGTTGCAGGTTCAAGTCCTGCCATTGCCCTAATTTTTCTTTGTGTTGTCATTACAATTTTAATTATATTTATATTGTTTCAAATTCTTGTTCTGGCATACTGTTAGCGTAAACGTGTGTCGATCGTCAATGTCAAACAATTCTGACGTCTATTTTATACTAGCGTTAACGCTAACAAAGTGTCACTTTGCCTAGAGACCCTGTCGTCACCAGTGAACCAACCGTTTTTATTTATTCCAAATGTAACTGCATGCAGCGACGGAGAAGTGCAAATTTAATAAAGTCTTGACTCCAGAGCCTAAATTGCTCCCGCGTTGCGTCGTCAACAGTTAAGCGGCAGCACGACAAGCTAACGACTTAATAATGTATCTGGGTGCTATGTAGGGATAATAGGACTACGAAATGCCTAACTGAGTTAATTATTCACAATGCTGGGCGTTTTCAAAGAAGTTAATAGGGATGTCAAATGGAATTAGGCAAATTGGTCGAAGATAAAAATGACTCAATCAATGCTGACTATATTTTACTGATCGTATTGGTTGGTCGTTATTGGTTGTACGTTTCATAAACTGTATCTTTATTGTAAGTTGTCACAATTAACGTCTAAAAGCCATTAGCGTTGACTATCCAATTACTATGGAAATATTCAAGTCGGTGCCTATAGCGGTTCTTATCCGCAACGAAGTGTTTCCGTAATATGTAAATATGTATGTAAAAATAGTTTTTGTATAGTCGACCAAGAAATCGCTTGATCACTTTTCGACCGTATTGCAAAGGGATAAAGTTCAAAAGTGTTCAAGCAATTACTTGGTCGACTATACATAAGAATAAAAATAAAAATGTACAGAAACAAACTTACCCGATTAATGGATGTCTTCCACATAATCTTAGTAATTGAGAAGTCAACACGAACGGGTCCGAGACGTTTCTTGTGACAAAAAAATACATTTCTGTTAATGATATATTATCATGTTAGGTTCAGAATAAATAAATATTAAACGTAGTACAAAGGCAATGATCAGGTGTATTTTTATGAACAGTTCCTTTAGAAACTGCCGTAACGAGCAAATGTTATAACGGGTGTCACTAAATAAACCCAAAATCTTGCATATAAAAATTGTAAGGTCTTCAAACTGACTTTACCAACCACCCGCTTAAAGATATCGAGTAAATTTTGCTTAATAGTGTGTACTGTGCACGCCTGCGTCGAGCAATTAATAATTAGTTCAATTAAATCTAAGTAACGAATCTTGAAGCTTACTGGTTAACCACTTTCCAAATTAACTTTATGAATGTTAATTATTACTTACACAGGGTCAACGGATGAACATTTTAGAAAAATTAAAATAATGGCAGCACGCAATAAAATTTGCTTTTGTAAAACCGGGTTCACATTTACATTTTGAGGTGTAAGCAAGTTTAGGGTATTGGCATACAATCGAGTATTATACTGGAGTATGTCACGATCGCTAATTTCCAATGCTAATGTCCAATAGATAGATATAGAGAGAGATGATTTTATTTTTTATTTAAAATTGTAATACATAGTAGAACATCGTGTGGTAAAAACTATTTAAATAAAAGCATTTAAAAATAACCTTAAGTATTATTTACTGATTATTTATTTATTAATTCGGTCCAATTTATTCGAATCCATTTAATTATATAACTGATTAGAGTTTTTGTAGATTCTGTTATATCATTTAACGAATAGTCCCCTAAGACTCTTATTCTTAATTAGTATTAATTTTTACCTGAGCAATCGAGCTCTGCTCATAACAGATCATAACAACACGCAGAAATAGAATGTTCCCAGAAATAAGGTCTAACTAGGTCCAACACGTCCTATGGCCCCCGTACACCCCCATACTCTAAACTTCATCGAACAAATAAACAAATAATCGGGTCACAAATCATGTTGACCGTGTCATAGATTGAAGCAAAGATTAGCATCTTAAGTAAAACCCAACTACGTTGCATTTATTTTATTTTAATGCAATTTATTAAACTTTATTTAATTAGTTACATCTAGGTGATAAGCATCAAGAGAGTTGAAAACTTTCAAAAATTAGGGACTCCCTAAATAACTTTTAGTGTTAAACTTTCCTACTAAATATCAAGCAACAAACAACAAAGTTTGATAACTCGCACTTGTGCTAAGTTAATTTAATCTCATGTATGGTAGGTACAAAATATATAAAGTGCGACGATTTCTGGGCAGCTGTACCCTTGGGGAACGTCACAATAGGGCTGCTAAATTATTAAACGAAGGTAAGAAGTTCGAAATATTTACATTTTTCTGGTTTTATCTGGGTCGTGCGAGTCTACGTCACGACAATCTATAAATGTTCATTTTCACTACCTATCGATTTACTTTCAGTAGATTGATAACTGGACCTTTAAACAGTTTTCGTACGTACTAGATTGTGCTACTTAAATTTCGAATACAGTTTCATGACTGCACCGCACTAGAGAATCATTTAAAAGACAGTTATTTTGTACGTAAGTACAATGAAATCTATATCATACTATTTGTAACTAAAGTTCAAATTCTACATGGCCGGTAAATCGCCTCTGGCTGAGTAACGGTTAGGAGTAAATCGCCGGTCAATCGGTATTATCTTCAACATTTTCGATATTTATCTGAAAGAGGTTCTGAACTGGTAAAACTGTAATGTTGGAATGACATGGCAGGTTCATTAATAAAACTTCGTTAACAATTTTAAAAGCTTTTTATTAGCATTTTCCTGCGAAGGGAGTGACACCACTCAGTAACAAAATTATGTTTGTCTAGAGTGCCGGTATCGCTTGAATACACTGTGGATTCTCCTTTAGAACCCGCAAGCATAGAAGTATGGCTTTTCTCCAGATTCAATACACCGCACTCAAGACATAATCTGCTAATCCCACTATATATTATAAACGCGAAAGTTTGTGTGGTTGGATGGATATTTCTTACTCTTGCATGCAAAAACTACAGAATGAAACTTTATAGTAATAGCTTATACGTCAGAATAACATGTAAGCCATGTTTTTTTATTTAGCGCACGGCGTTTTTGAGATTCACGCGAACAAATTCGCGGGCGTCTGACATCCGCTGGTTTTAAACACAGTGTAACCTGGGGGCCTAGCACGCTAGCTTTTATCGATGTCATAAAGCATTTATCCCGTTCTAACCAGTATGCGTGTGCGAAAGGGACGAATGCTTTATGTCAGCGATAAACGCTAGTGTGCTAGAGGGGCTGGTTTGGCAACCCTACCGTTACAGTAGTAAATAATACGCGCAGCCCTTCTCATAAAGATTATCTTCATTCTCAGTTTACGTGTTGCCTCTATAAACTCCAGTTGTGGACGGGACCCACGTATCGCGGCTGAAATAGTGGTGATGCAAAATTAACGTGACCATATTCTTTGCTTACATAGGACGTGATAAACGTCCCTTTCGAGGCATTTGGTCGATATTCTGCCACTTGTATGTATGACACGTATGGGAGTGACGGAAGCGAAGGCTATAGCTGCGTAGTGAAGGTTTGTTGCCTTGGCATGCTGAGGAGCATTACCTACGTACCTGTATTTGTATATATCAGCTTTTGCCTGCAACTTCGTATGCATGGAATTGAAAAGTTGGTGTCTAACTCGGGTTTTAGGTAGGGTGTCAAGATGAAACATGACCCAGGTTTTACGTTAAACCTCCAGTATTACAACTGAAAAAACGCATCCAATTTTAAGCAGATGCTTTTGCATAATGCGCAAATATGTGGACAAATTTACAGAGAGAATAAGACAAAAAAAAATGTTTTGTCCTCTATTGCTCTTATAAAAATATCTCTGTTTATAAAAATAGATTAGATCTGTAATGCTGTTGATGCCCCGAATAAATAAAATAAAATAAAGACCACTCATATTATTTTTCTTAAATATCTCCCATGTACATATGTCAGTCAGTTATAATTTTACTAAAGTGTATGTATACAAGCGGACGCAGGAAGATTAAAAAAAATTACTTTCTATGTGTTTACTTAAAACACATGATTTTTATCTCTCTAGCATAAAAAAGTATAATGTTAAGGTGTTAATAAAATAAATATATTAATAAAATAAAGAAATGCAAACCCTAAAAAATAATAAAGTAAACTTAAAAAAAAGAATTAAAATAACTTCATCCGGTATCGATAAATACTAATAAGTACTGCTTTGCTAACCGTACTTTCCATCCCTATTCTGAAATCCGGTCTTGTAATATTTACTTATTTTATTAAAAATTGTGTCATATTTACACAAAAAAATTATGACAATTATTTGCAATATCTTTTCGTAACATTGTCTCCGGAAACGTGACATAAGGAAGCATGACGTCCGTCAAATTAATGGTCCATTACTATTTTGGCAAACGGGTACTATTCAGTTAAATTCAGGGAAAGAGCCAAAGGCGCTATTTTATTTAACCTTGTATTGTAACTGTCATATTATTATTTTTTTATATAAAAAAAAGAAGGCTCCCTTGACATGGTACCGAAGATACTGGCAGCATTACCTCTCTGTATAGCTAAGCTTATACGTTGTGCGAGGTATCTGCCAGCTCTTCGGTCGCCTGTGACGTCTACTAGCCTCTTCGAGATCTCTTTGAAGAGGTCTAGTGCACTAGGATCCCACGGACCCAGGGTATCAACTCCGAATGGAATGAAGTTATATTCGGAGCCGAGACCTCTATATTTGTTGCTTTTGAGCTTTTCACTATTATAATAGGTACGGATTCTATTCGATATCGATATGGTCTTAGTCATAATAGAGGCCAAGCTAGTTTTAGTTCGGCTTTTATTATCCTTTTATAAGATAACACCAATAGTTGAACTTTTAAATTTTTGTTACCTGTGTTCTAAATATATGTTTTTCAACTAAACTAAAATATTAACCTTTTCTTCTTAACTTTTTGAAAACTAAGTTTGCATTTGCGGGCGGAAAAGTTTTTTTGGCAAATACATAATACAAATACATTGTGTATGTGAATTGGTAAAATGTACGTTTAATAGTAGAAACTGGATCATTTATAAAACAGAGACCGGTTTGAGTATGGGTACATGCATATACATATCGATCATTTATCATTTATTTCAAAAAAATTTACACGGCATTACAGTTGGTGAACTAATGCACCGTGAAAACTAGACTAACAACAAAAAACAGATATAACTATATATTACCTTACTTTAAAAACACTGGACTCCCTAGCATCCATCCTCTCACAATATCTCAGGCATTCACAACACACAGCCGCCCATCGCCACGCAAGCAAGTCGCACTCCGGTGCTGATGCCAGAAGCTCGTTGAGCATCGCGAGGCCGCGGAGCAGCGGCGAGTTCTTGCGCCCTACGGTGCGCGCCGCGGGTACCGCCAGCAGCTCGCGTCGTCGTGGTCTGAGTGTTATTCTTGGAACGAACAACCTCACGAGTTGGCCCACCAAATCAGGGCAATCCGACATGCCACGTAAAACCTGGCAAACGTAAAGCAATAGCCTGTAGTTCCGCCTTACTTCCAGAGAGTTAAATCCCAGGGTACCCAGTAGATATTTAGTTGGGTATAGAAAAGGTATCCATACATTTTTTTATATAAAAACCTGAGAAAGGCTTTTTGAACTTTTTCCAAAAGCAACACATACGTTATTTCGTACGGGTGCCATACAAGTGATGAGGCCTCCAACTTGCTTCTGACCAATGCATTGTATACCAATCGTATAGCTCCAACATCATGGAATGCTCTCACATTGCGGATTACAAAGCCCAGTCTCCGAAAACAGCTGGCCGCAAGTGTCTCAACATGGTTGTGGAAGGTAAGGCGCGTATCAAAAACTACACCAAGATCCTTTACGGAGAAGACACGGGCAATGTGCTCCGTCCCGAGTAGGTACTGTGCATGTATCGGAGAGCGCCCCCGGCTGCGATGGCCCTAATGTACTGTTTCACATACATAATGCTCGTTGGGTATATTGAAATTATACTCATGGTATAAACTGTTCAGAAATATATAAATATAAATCTAACCGTACCTATTCTAAGTAGCCCATACAAAGAATTTCTGACATATAATCCGTTTCAACTGGAGTATAATAGTATTTTATGCAACTGTTGCATAATGAGGGGTCTCAAAATACGAGTGCGGTTTTATGAATCGAGCGTCAGCGAGTTTCATAATAGGATCACACGAGTGTTTTAATACCTAATTATGTACAGTTGGCATACATTACTTTATCTACACACATATCATAACTGCAAAAAACCGTAACAGCAAAAACCAACAAACGAATGACAACAGTAATGGCAGCAATTCGATACATCCGTCAAGCCGAACGTTTTTTTTAAATCATAGACAAACGCATGAAGTCCCTATCCTCATGTCACTCGAGAGCAAATGTCGTGCGTTTATATTTAAAAATTAAAATACTGGATTGACGTTTCGTATCGATTACTGTTTTAATATCTATGGATACTAGAATAGTGACCCACTTGAATTTTGACAGCTGTTCCAAATTTAAACTCATAAAGGTACAGAAATCGGTACTGTAATGACCATTACAGTACAGATTTGCCTACTACCACAGACAAGAAATTTCTCATAATAAAATTGGCTGTAATTTCAATTAATTTCATTTCCTACGGTTTTTGAACGCATTATAGAGCACTTATGATATGTGTGTAGATAAATAAAAAAACAATGATAATGAAATCATTTTATGTAATGGTAAGGGCGCCCTAGATTTGCAGACCGTGGTAACAAGTAGAGTCTGTGTAATTGAAATAATCCTTCGTCATAATTGGGACTGTCCCTGTACATCCACGGAGCTTGGCTACGTTATGCGAAATAACTTAAAACCCAAAGCTCATGACTACGTGCGCTGTAATTATTTCTCACTATGTAATACCCCACGCTATTCCAAGTTGAGAATTTTCGCCTGTAATTCCCTTACCGTTATAACGGTAATTGCTATGACATTTGCATATGGCTTTCGTAATTTGTAACCCGTCCACGGTCTATTAGATATCGATTAGGAAATTTTGTCGTACGTAACGTAATAGTTCCGTTGGAGTTTCCGTCGTTAGGTGGATATGTTGGTACTTACGTAACATAGTAATTGTGTTCTAAAGTTAGATGATTATAAAGCATATGTTTGATTAACGTTTGACCTGTGCAGTAATAGAAGAATCGGGGTGGATATCTGCCACACATTGGGGTAAGCACTTTAAATGTTCTAGGCGAATAGATTTATAGATTATTTTAAATAACAGCAAAATGTTGGTAAACAGATTTTAAACAAAGTTAATATTAAAAAAAACGAATAAAATAATTTTGACAATTCAATAGTTATTATTTAGGTGTTACTATTTGATTGCCAATTTCAACGTAGCATTGAAGTTTGTTGCAACAAAATTCTTCATTGAAAATGCTGCAGAATATAGCATATGCTTTTAGATTGTGTTCAAAAATTTAATCGATTCGTTTCGTTCAATGAATAAAGTGATCAATCAATCTGGAAAGTCGTGTAAAAAATATGTGCGTAACTGAATACCGCGCATATCTAACTATTAATATTTTTTTCATTCTTGCGCTTGAGATAGTTAAAATGCGCCAACATTTTTTCAACGCTTGACAAACATTTGGCCAAATGCATAACCCGTGTTGGGAAACAATTCTCCGAGCGTGCACTGCTATTACAAACTACGGTTGCTGAGAGCTGCCAGCAACACTTATTGCTGGTAAGTACGCCCCGAGGACAATCGCCACTACCATGTGAATAAGAGAGATTCCCTGTAGATAGCGTTAAGATGAGATTTAATGCGAGGTGAGAGGTTGAGTTGAGAGGGATAAAAGGTAGGGTAAACCGCCCGATCATTGGCTCGTTCTAATATTTTTACCAACCCTATCTTATCTAAGGAGAATCGCACAGAATCGGCTTTTGATAGAATTAGAAATACATTTGTCGTTTTAATAAGAGCACAAAAGATAGTAAGTCACCGACCGGCATAAAATAATTTAAATCAGTGTATTTGTGTAAGCCTACTATGCTACAGATAAAGATTTCAAGGTATAGGTACCATTTCTTGTAGAGAAGTAATAAATGAAATTTCGTGGCATAACGCAACCCGTGTTTGGAATTTTTGTGGTTTACCTCCTCTCTGGATTATGGACGTCGCGCACACAAAAACACCTTTACTATGTCGTCCGTACTCAAATATATCTGATAGGTATGGTTTTATTTAGCACTTTAAAATGCCGTGATTTGTATTAATTAAAACGTACAATGTCGCGATATAGGCGGTGTAAGGAGATTTATTTCAATAGGTACTGAACCAGAACTTACAGCAAAAAATCTATATTTTTTGCTGTAAGTTCTGGTAAGTTATCAATCGTTACTCTAACAAAGCAAAGAGTAGCTGTCCATAAACTTATTATTTATTAACGCGCTAACAGTTTCTCCAATAATCGTCAAATAGAAAAGTTATCTAACTAGTTCTGAATGACCTAGTTAATTATCTTCTAGTGGAATGTTTCAGAAGCCAATAGTACGACTTGCTAGCACAGAAATAGGAAAACGAACATGTGACTCACTGAGAAAAACAAACGTTAGGTTTAATAAAGATCTTGACTACATATCAGTCTAACAATAAAGAACAAAAATACACATCAAACAACAACAGCATTACTTTGTGACAATTAAAACTTGTATAAGTCTGTTTTTTGTGTCTGTATAACAATAAATAACTTCTTTTCTGTTCTATTCTATTCTAACAAGATCGTAAGTACAGTAGGTACCTCAGATCTAAGCTACGATAGTAGAAATGTATCTTAGTTTCAACAGTTAGTTCAGTGCACCTAGCACGAATCTTCTCGATACGCGTTAACTCGCTACGTAACTCAATGCGTCTCGTTCTAACCAGCGCAGTAGGAGAGAGACGCACTGAGTTACGTAGCGAGTTAACGCGTATCGAGAATATTCGTGCTGGGTACGCTGGGCTGGTAAGAACGAAACGCATACAGTTACGTAGCGAGTTAACGCGTGTCGAGAATATTCGTGCTAGGTGCACTGTGGCTCCAACATGACAGCCCAGGTTTAGTTTAACCCCTCCCTGTGTCTCTGTCTAACTAGTGCCATAAGAAAGAGATGTAGATAGAGATAAACTAACCTTGGCCAGTCATGTTAGGGCCACAGATCTCATAAGGTTCGTATAAAGACAAACCCAAACAGTTCTCTCAGTGTAAATTGAAATGCCATGCAATGACAACACAAAGAAATATTAGGGCTCGTGTTGTCATTGCATAGCTTTTTAGTTTAATAATTTTAATATATTAATAAAACGGATCCCTCACGTAATTTTGCGTCGGGAAATGCCCGACATGTTTCATGTGATCCGTTTTATTAATATGTCTGAGTTTCACGGTAGTTTTATGTTAATAATTTTAAATGTTAAATAAACATTTAAAATAAAAATCGAAAGAAATTTCGGTTACAAAAACTTAGTTCTCTCAGTGTGTTTGGGAAATTATACTTCCTTCCACTTTATGAACTGCTTGGATGGTACGCTTATGGCGCTGCAATGATACTAATTACTAAAATCTATTCATCCTCACTTGTCTTAAGTAGCAGACAATATTCTAACCTAAAATTTCAGTTTTTCTATCAAAATATTGTTCATTGTTTGAATAAAACGTTTAAAAGCAACAAATTATAAATGACCGCTTCTATTTAAAGCTAAAATTTACCTTATTTAGGCGATAAACGATGTTTAAGTGACAAAAAGTGAAATTTTAGGTTAGACGTTGTTACCACTTAAGACAAGTGAGGATGCACTTTACTATTGCATACATTTGAAATGATTACTATGCTCTCCACATGTAATCACAATGTAGTCAAGTTCGTATCAAACATGATCGAGTCATAGTAAAAGCACTGGTGCCACGAAACTGGGGTGCAATTTTTGAATCTTACCGGTTGACTAGAGCTTACCGAAATGGCTGTTTTTTCTAGTGATTCGGCCATTTTGATGAGCTTTAGTCACCTGGTGAGATTCCAAAATTGCATTTGAATTTCACCGGGTAACTTAAGCTCACCAAAATAGCCGTTTTTCATAGAGATTCACCTGGTGAGATTAAAAAATTGCACCCCCGAAGATCAAGTTTAGTAAGCGTTTAACTTCTAATACGAGTTTTTGAAGGTTACTCGATACACTGGTTAAGGTTGACTAATAATAATATCGTATTAACCGAGCATGTGCCCGCTCCAGTGCGTGCCAGCCTGCGGGCACGAAAATAAAAATAAACTCCGATGTAGGGTAAAATGCTCGAAACGATAGAAAATATTTCACCGGCATGAATTAAATTAAGGAGTTTTTCTTCAATGGATATTAATGAACGGTGTTACCTTTTCCCTTTTGCAGTTATTTCCCTCATAAAATGTACGTTCGTGTTGGATAAAATATCATGTTTAACAATAAACAAATATTGTTATTAGAAAATTTGTATTCTCCTTTTTTTGCGAAACCTTTTATGTGCATGGCTTTTGTAACGAAGATTTTGTTCATAATAATATACTGATACTGAGTGAGGTTGTTTTGAATCAGAAACAGGCTAAAATGGACTTCGGCACGTCAAATTTTACCAGATTTGGAGTCTCTATACACCAAAGTAGGCAAATTAGTAGAGAGTTAATCAAATTAATGTAAATATACATGTGATTATAAAATTTATAACCATATTGTTTATAACCAGGTCAGTATACCTTCTTTCGATTGCTACAAACCAGCTGTTCCCTTGTTATAAATATTCAAAAAATCATATTTCAGTTTGCTTAGCTTACATACACCCACTGCATACACAAGTTTAAACGATTATTTTAGGTATCAATTGTTTTCAACCTTCGCGATTTTTCACACATATTTATAACGTTAATTATCAATTTATTTTTATCGCGTTTAAGTTCCGATAACGTTATAAATATTTTAGGTATAATTATCAAAAAGATGAGTATTTTACCACAACTCTTTAGGTTTTTTATATCCCACTTACTTCGTTGTGAACTAAAATAATCGACTAAGCAAAGTTGACTAATTATCAAAAATAGAAAAGTGAAACTCTTCAAACTTTGATAAATATCTACGTACCGGTTCAGTTCCTACAAAGCATGAAAACAAAAACTGAAATGGTTTTCCAAAGCTAACCAAACCGCTTCGCCGAATACTGACCTGTGTGTTCGAGTGAAGGTCCAAGGGACACGCGAGGGCGCAACACGAACAGTGCACCTAGCACTTCTCAACACGTTAGTTCACTACGTAACTCAGTTCGTCGCGTTCTAACCAGACCAGTAGGAGGGAGACGCACTGAGTTACGCAGCGAATTAACGCGTGTCGAGAAATTTCGTGCTAGGTACCCTGTTCTCACTTATTTTCAAGCCAACAGGTTCATGCCAGTAATGACCATAGACATAACAATAGGCTGATTTCTTTTTAATTACTGATTCTGATTGTGTTTTGTTTTTCAATAGAGTTCTTTGCTTTAAATTATTGGGTGGGCGCTAATGATTAGGGGTTTTGAAAGAGGTTGTATCAGTTTTTTACTTTAAGTATGATGTTGTTTGTGATTCTTATTTCCATATATTTCCATCTCATGAATGAGATGTAGCTGTCTCTCTAAAGCTTGAATTGTTATGATTTTCCCTTAGGTGCATTCGGCTTAATTATTGTGTAGAGTTTCAAAAACTATTTATACAATTTTAAATCAAGATCAACATTGAAAGACATACTTCAAAATAAAATTATGACAGAAGTTGTGTTGTGTTGTTCGATTGTAATGAAAAATTAAAAAGGGTAATTCCATACATGAATAGAAACAAAGCAAAACCCAAGCTGTCAGTTATTTTTATACTTTTGCGTTTAATAAGCCACTATTATATCAGGCGTTAGTTTTTTACATGCTTATATACCATTATCATTATCACGTGAAACCACGTAGTATAATGATTATTTATAGTTGTGGAACGACATATATATGTACTTTTTAGTAGATTGTGTGTTCTAAACCATCACAATGCTCCAGACAACTGCAGTTCTCGCACCTCACATCAATAGCGCTGTGTCGCGTTTACTTGCAGAAGACGCCATAACGTCATACGCCCCGTTGCACGTGGTGAGCGCGCAATGACCACGTGCATTAATATTGTTCTTAAGTTCTATTCTAGCAGGGGTGTTCCACTCCGCACTGTAGGTACGCTCGGTCACCTTGCCTACAGAGTAGGCAAATCGCAGTAGGTTGTCGGCTTGCCACGCGCTCGTTCGCTCTCGCTCTCGCTGTGTCAGTGTAATTGCAAGCGTGGGTAAAGCAAACCTAGCGTTTCGCTAGGGAATTGCGGGGGGAAGGCGGCAGCAAGCGGCTCGTTCCTCTTGACGCGAGCCGCCTGGCGAATGTGTATAAAGTAATAGGAACTTTTTGTGCGTGTCAATTAAGTTGTAATTCGTTTAATCGAAGAGAAGAGAAAAGAGAGTTAAAGAGAAGTTTCTGTACGTTAGCACTATTATTTTTTATGTGATTCTAGTGTAACCTATAGTTTAAGGTAGTTGTGGTTAGTTGCCCGTTGCTTTTACTGACTTTGCTTATTATGCTTAGGTTTTATTCGTCTAGACCTTACAACAGTAATAACGAGCATGATTACGAAGTCGACCTAATTGTTAACAGCATGCACACTTTTAGCTGGTAATCGAGCACGTAGGACTTTTCATGCAAATTTGTTAAGCAACCTCGTTTTTTACGCTTCGAAAATTGGGTGGCAGTAATTATGTTTTGAACACTGTGATGAAAGCTTTCGGTTTTTATAAGGACAATAAACCAGTTTCAAAGTGTGCTTTTATCTTATTATTTTTTATGAGATCATTCAAAAAGTTTTTATGTTTTCCGTAATAAACTGTTTACGGTGTAAAAATTGAACTTTTCCTCAACGTTGTCCCAAATGTAAAAAAAAAGTTTGAATATTCTTTGCGGCCCTAAGCTAAATTTTGACCTGTATCAACAATGAAAGGGCTAAGACATGGCTAAGATCACTCATCATCATCTCTCTCTCTCTCTCATACGATTTAGGCAAGTATGGTTTTTTTAAGATCACTCACGTTCCTTTTATGTATACTTTATTTTGTATTTTAAAGAAAAAACGTAAATGACAAATTAAATTCAGTAATTTTAAAAGTTGAACTTATCCCTCGTGTATTATATTGTTAAAAAGAAATAAAACTTATATTTCTAATCCAATTTGTAAGCTTCAAACGGAAATTACCATGTCTGTCCAACTTCTATTATTAAAGATTAAACAAAAGATCAAAAACCATTTGTAAGTATTAAGGACTTTGTGAAGAATGTTTGGAACTATTAAAGTTGTTAAAGTAGAATCACATTTCGAAAGAATACTGAAAGTTACTTTATCTTTTAACTTGTTAGGTGTACATACCTAGTTTCAGTTTGTATTTCGTTTCGAATTAGTGGAATATTATTAAAAAAAACCTTTTCTGTCTAATGTCGATTATTAAACTGCTCAAGTTATTTTACACAGTACTAATTCGGGGAGTTCCGGATTCCTTTAAAATAATCCTGACTTGGACAGAACATTGAACACTTTGTAGGGCGTTATCTTATTCGCAGATCTTGTCAAGTTTATCTCCAGTGGCGTCGCGCTAAGTGAATATAATCTAACCGAATACTTCACTTACTCGCCACTAGCAACACGACCTTCATTACGGCCTCAAAGAAAAAATCTTAAGTGCTCAAAAACCCTACTAATGGGCTGGTCGTAGCTCATTCAGTTCGTCGCGATCGCTACGAGCGTGTAGACGTCTACGGCGTAGCAGCTCGGCGCTGGCTCTACGAACGCGGGCCGCGTAACTTCGGAAACTGAACCGTGGTTAAAAACTTACCAGTAACTAAAGTAAACTAGGTTAATTGTAGCGTTGTAAATGTTTACAGTTAGAAGCGTGGAATTTGTATTTAACAATGTTCAGTGACATTAAGGGGAGGCGGTGACTGAATAGTGCATAACGGTAACCTACTTTGTACGGGTAGAGCGGAGGTGAGTAATGATAACTAAATTCAGCGCAGTAATTCATAAACTCAATTTTATTATGCTTTGATACCACAATAATAGTATGAACTTTTTGTATTATTCGCCTACGGTAAATATACTTGTGTTACAAAAGTCGAATGAAACTCCCTCGTTCACTGGTAATATGGGAAATCCCTTGAATACCAATAGTGGAATGGTTTTAGTATTTCTTTGCTGGGAAAATGCAATTGCATTCGTGCTAGCAATGGCTATGCAAAACGAGAAAGAGTTTCAGTTGTTTGGCGTCGGAAAACAAGTCCACCCTTGCGGCAAACTTTTGGTTGGCTTAAAGCGTTCGTGTCAACGTAGTTTACAGTAATTAATCTAAAAATAATGAGAACATTTTTTTACTACCTGGCAAAGCAATGGATTAAAATAGCGGAATATGTTAATCGGGCTTAATTTTAGCATAACGTTTTAGCACCGGACGTACGTTTTAAAGAAACACCCAAAAATACATACTTAATAAAAATATGCTAACTCTTTTAATGTTTTAATAAAATACAGCTTTCGCGAAAATTTCGTTTTATCAAACGAAAACATTATGGCATACAACAATATCAATATTAATAGCTAGTAATCAGCGCTTAATAAGTGAAAATTCCTGGACACATAAAAGCCGATTTTAATCATAGCCTAAAGCCATTCATAATGTTAAAAATAAAAATTCTATTGAAATCGGGTCATCCGTTTGGTCGTCACTGTGACATAGACAATAACAAAGTAGCTTCAAATTTACATTGCCCCTCTTTTTAATTGAACACAAAAAGATTAAAAAGGCTCTTATTAAGTTTCATCAAATAACACCTTGAGTATTTTCACAACATTACCAAATTAAATCAAACATCACACCAATGCACTGTTAAAAAACAACAATTAACACAATTCTGCACGTGTTTCGCTTCTTTACCAATCATCACCGGGAAAATATGAAAATGACAGAAGTGTTCGCTACTTGAACGGTTGACATACTCGTGTACGTTTATCACCATGTGTAAGTGTTGCCACCATTATTTGAATTACTTATTTTAACAAATTACTCTAAACTAATTGTACAAAATACAGCTTGTATGTGTTGAAATACAATTGTATTTAAATGTACAAAAGTTCAACTCTACTGCCAAAAGCACAAAAGTGCGTTTATCAGTCATAAATAATTATATACAGTACAGTCAACCAATTCGATTCATAGGCCATCGTAGAACTTTTTCGCAATAAACGTCATTTTAACTTCTGAGTAAATGTTATAATATCTCAGCGATGACACATTGCGACAACGTTCTACAGCGACCAATTTAATTCATAAATTAATTGACATGGGACCAGAAAACTCTTGCTAAAAAGTTTTTCTCTAAACTCTTGTTTATTTTATAAACATTTTACACTTTATAGGTACGTAGGTACAAAACCACTGAAAACTGTTTCGGTTTATTAAACTGAAATCCGAATGTGCACGTATCGAAGGCGTTTGCATTTTTTTGACCATTAATGTTGGAAAACTTTAACTACAGGCACTTGCTGCGGGGGACACCGTTCGGGTTATCGTACAAATTGAAACAATAAATGCTGAACCCTAAAAACATGATAAGTCAAAAAGGGATTCGATATCTCTTTTGCTACAATGCTAATTAAAGTTACATAACGTGGTGCAATACAAAACCATACGATATCAATACTCTTTTTTGATCATCACACAAATAAACACCACGACAGAAATTATTAAGTGCTAGTTTACAAGGTACACAAAAAGTGGTCTTATCATTTCAGAGAGATCTCTTCCACACAACTGTTAGAAAGCAGAGAGAGAGATAAGAGCATGTGATACTCGTTACACATTAACAAAGTGATAGTGTTCAAGAGAAACAAAGGTAAATATCATGAATCATTGAAATGTACACTTCTAGTCTTACTCTCGGCTTCGTCTGCGTGATATTAATTATTTCACACCGTATGGTTCAGCAAACGCCCAATTTCAGCAAGCATTCAAGAAATCATGCAGGCAAGCATGCAAGATTGCATGCAAGCAAGAATGCAATCGGGTATACAAGACCGTATGCATTAGTTTGGAAGTTTGGATACATAACAATATGTACAATATTACATACATACATATATTTGGACTTTAGATTATGAATAAGGGAATATTCTTTCACAGGGACCCATTTCCGGGATAAAAATACCCTGTACATACGTTTATTTCCATTACATAAGCTAAGTCCACCCCAAATTCTATAACAATCCGTTTATCTGTTACGAAGCTAAGATGTAACAAACATACACAAACCTTCGCATTTGTTATAGTAGGATGTCTAAACAAAAGGCTGATTTGCACCAAAAAGTTAAGTACTTAAGACACAAAATCGCGCAAGATTCATACAAGAGCTGTCAATGGGTTTTAATAACATTTAACTTTTTAGTACCGTTCAGCTTTAACTCCGACACGCAGAGTTCTGGAGATTTTGGAGCTGCGTATTGTTACGAGGGCTCCTACACATTTGTTGATAACTGAATTCCAACAAAACAGTTAATCGTGCGAATTATCCTCGAGAGGCATAATATCATTGGGAACGCGAAACACCCATATTACGGGATTGGGGTCTTGTAATCGTCTAATAGCTTTGCACAGTTCAAAGGTCTTAAGGTTGTCTCTTTATTAATTTCTGAATACCTGAACCATTTGATCCCATACGCAACGTACCATAATGCGAAGGATCAAAGACTGATGCTTTACCGGTTAATAATGTTACCTGCGAATATTCTCTATCTTGTGAAGCTATGTTGTTTAGTGTTGGGCTTTTATCGACTAAAAGAACTTGAGGCGATTGGAAATGCTTTGAACCGAATTTACCGATGAAAAGAGAAATGATGGCATGGGGAAAAAAGTGCAGACGGCACCTCACTTTGAATAAAGTCAGAGTGTTATTTACGTTGCTAACTTAGTGAAGTTATTTACGTGTGAAATGTTTGTCACTAAAAATATCTTCCCTTTGGCTTTCTTCCTTAGTGGACAACATTGCCACGGGATCCCAGCGGTATATGGCAGTTATTGTCCCAATTGTTTTGCCAAATGGACTGTGATGTAAACTGTTTTCTATTGCTTTATGGGTAGTTTCAGTGATGAAATATTTGTGCTTGCTACCAGAGATAATATAATTTTTAATCATGAACTTTAATCGTAGTGTACTATAGAATAGAATAGTATAGAACCATTTACTTCAAGCTGCATAAACCCATAGAAAAATACCTTAAAGACTAACATATTTAACATATTTATAAAACCAAACATTACAACGTTAAAATTTGCACGTTACTTTGGCGACGCGAAAACGACGGAAAGCGACTGCCTTCGGCCAGAATTTCAGCATTATGAAGGTCGATAGATGATCAGTCGGTACCCGCAATACAGAGGACGTAAAGTTGACGTTCTGGCGGGACTCCAACCGCTCGACCCTTATGTTTCATTGCTCGAGACATAATAGGAAAATAGCGATGAAAAGGTACTCAAAGCAACAGAGTCATCATTATGCCATAATAAATTATGAATAATTACAGGCTGCAGCGCACAGTGCAAGCCACGCAGCAAATGGCCAGGCGCTTAAGGTTAAACAAATTATGAACCAATTTATTTCTTGATACGGTAGAGATTAAAAAATGGTCTAAAATTGAGAGAAAAGTGCGTTTGAGTAATGATTGATGCTTTAATTTAATTAGGTATTAATTTTCATTTGCTGGCATAAGAGGTATTCCATCTTAACCCTCTGGGTTGGCGACGCATCTGCAGTCTTCTTGGATTGCGGGTGTCTATGCGGTGGTGATCACTTCCCATCAAGTAACCCATTTGCTTTCCTATTTTTTTAAATAAATATAATGAAAATGATTTTGGTATAGTACTAGCAGGTGTCTTTTTTGATATTCCATGAACATGGGGTGTCAATTTTAGTATTAGTAATACTAATAGGTTTTTATTCGGTTTAAACTAAAAACCCGAACTGCCACTGTACCGGTTCAAAGAACATAGTGATACCTAGGTATCATCGAATATCAGACATAAAATCGACTAAAACGGGAACCTCACTAGTTATTCCAAGTCTACCTATATTTACATTTAATTGGATGTTTGCGCACATTCGGGAATGTGGATACTTATGTATAACGAGATGACAACCATGGAATAATAAGACAGATAGAATTGGTTCATTTAGATTCTTGTATAGATGTGGGAGATGGTAAATAAGGGATATTCTGTCTATGAATACGTATTATAATTGCTGTGGCGCAATCACAGCTTACCGTTTCTCTTGGATGATATCTGGAAATAGCGATATGTGTCTATATTCGTTGACAAACGCGTTCGTTGATAAGGCAACTTTTTTGGTCTTCATTTACTATTAGATATCCCAGGAATTAGAGTTTTCAAATAAAATCAAAACATGGTATCGCAATCAGTTCAGTTATTCAGTCCTTATACATGTAATAGATAAGCACACAACCGACACATCATACCAATAAACGAAGTGGTAAAGATTTAAAATACGCAACATAATTCTAAATACACTTCTGGTCTTTTAATTTTATTCAGTACCCATTCAGCCAAATATGTACCTACCAAGTCAGCATACAAAGTGACGTTTTATTATTAGAGTAATGTTTAATGTGCTCCAAAGTAACTAAACCCAGTTTAAATTTCTTGGAGCGCTCATTCTACTCCGATATATATTTATTATTCATAGCAAGAAGCCAGACTTTTCTTTTCAGGCTAATTTGGTTAGGATTCAAGTCAACATGGTTTAATTAAGAATCCTGTCGTAATATCTAAGTATGTAACATAACATTATGTTCTGATGTATGTGAATAATTCTCCAGTCTCTGATGTGTAACCACATGACTGAGATCAGAAGTCAGACAATGTCAAATATAGTGCTTTCTTTTTGACTTTTGTATTCGGTACCGCATATAAATCATATCATAACACGCGTAGTTCAGATTTTGAGGGGTTCCGTACCAAGTTTTGATAAAACGGAATCCCATATAATCATTTTGATGTCCATTTGTCTGTCTGTCAAGACTCTTTCTTAGGGACGGCTAAATGTATAGAGGTGAAATATTGGCATAATTGAAGTAGTTAGAAGTCTGCACAGGTCGAAAAACAGCTATCAAATAAGCTAAACTATTGTTTTTTTTTTCAAATTTTTGTTTGTTTATGATTTATAAGTATTTGAAATAATGATTTTTTTTAATGAGTTATTTTTTAATTATGTTACTTATGCCTGCGTTAAATAAGTGCTCTTAACTACTTACCTAGAAAATACAATAAAGATTTTAGCTTTAATAGTTCCAGTGACATTTAAAAAGACAATTGAAAGTTAAGTTTGTACGTACGTGTATCTACATAGTTCGGGAAAGGTAGCGTATAACAAAATAAGATGGTACAGACGGAGCTCTTAATTCGCAATCTTGATTCGAACTTGATCAGTTTTTTTATTGCGTCATAGTATGTAATAGCGTAAAAAGGCAAAATATTTGCATGGAACATTTTTTTTACAACATAAGAAGGCAAACGAGCAAGTGGGTCACCTGATGGAAAGTGGTCACCACCGCCCGTTTATTTACGGAGTTTAGTTTAAAAAATGTCGACTCTCTAATTGTACAATTATGTGTAAGGCTACCGTAGCCTTTTAAATATAAAGTAATGAAATATAAAAGCAAAAAACAATATTTTTATTTTCATTCCAAGTCATTTTAACGTAAAAGAGTGCTCTTTGAAGGGCCGTCGGTTTCAATTAAATACTTCGTTATTGTTTATTTTGGTCCTCTCGCCGTATTAACTTAAGGAGAGTATTTTCGTCAAAGTGCGTTTTATCTTTTCAATTTATCTGTTGTCTGCTTAATTTTATTTCCATGGACGCACCTAACAAAACAAACAACAAACAAACCCAAACTCGGCGGGGTCATGAAGTTAATGCATTGAATTTTAAAATTTTTACTCAAATAGCCGTTCTGGTTTGAAAAACATTTTATAACAATAGCCAGAGAGCCGGATCGTATTCGATAAAGGTTTATCCTACAACCAAAATTTGTTATCGCGTTTCGTACGGGGAGAGGGAGATGCGCAGGCCCACACTGGGCTGAAGGTCGGCAACGGATCAGCGATTCTCTTGGGTCTCTTATTCCTTTGGATGGCATTGTTGAATCAAGATACAGCATATTAAGTGATGTTAAATATGTCTTTTTATTTGAATAGCTGTGAAGTGTTTCTTTGGAAAAAGTTCAGCAATTAGGTTCAAAACATAATACGGCCCCCATTGTCCTTAATTAAGCATAAATTAAATACGATCGACAGATAACGTCCGAAAGAAATTCTTTAAATATTTTTACGAACAACTTCGCTGTTCTTCTGAACTAACGGTATCTTTTTTAATTAAGCGCCATGATAACGAGACGTAAAAAATAAAATTATCGAAGATTAAAATTGTGCTTTACAAGTTGTTTTCAAGGTAATCGTCTTTACTCGAAAGGGTTTAGCATGCGCGTCGTCCGTGCAATTGACGTAGCGTATTCTTCGCTTTAGTTACCAACATCAAGTATTGTATTGCTGTTTAAATAGTGGTAGAGCCAGACCCTAATAGCCCCAATAGCTAACAAATCAGCAACTTCCTTGAGGTTACGGGTTCTTGGGACGTCGGTGAACCCTTATCATAAGGTGATATATTTATCCATGCACGTCTCGTATGCCTCATGTCATGCAAAAAATATCCCTCGGTTACATTTATAGCCTCTTATATATTTTTTCATAATTTTACAACTTCATTGAGTAGCAGTTCATATAAGTTACCTATTTTTTAGTTTTACTTTCTCGAAAACCTGTAGCATTTTAGGGTTAATATTTGGTTATATAACATCTTTTGTCAGGTTGTGTAACTCAAGAAAAGGACAGACGTCTGGGGCCGGACCTCCATACGTACCTGGCTATAACACATCCACATAATCTCAATAGTCTTCGAATAAAATGTTATTGTACTCTTATCTCTTTATGGCGCCGGAACCATAAAACCAATTAGAGCGTAATTGTTCATATAGTACATGTATAACTGCATCTTACTAATATTATAAATGCAAAAGTAATGATGTTTGAAAATTTAGGTGTTTGGATGTTTGTTCTTCAATCACATATTAACGGCTGCACGGATTTAGATGAAATTTGATAGACAGATAGATCATGTCCTAGATTAAAATATAGGTGGTAGAGCCTTGTGCAAGGTCCATTCGGATCGCTACCACCATCTTGCTCGCTAATCCTGCCGCTAAGCAGCAGTGCTTGCATTGATGTGTTCCGGCGTGGAGAGTAAGACAGCCGGTGCAATTACTGGCACAAGAGGTAATCCATCTTAGCCCTCTTGGTTGGCAACGTATCTGCAATCTCTTTGGTGTTGCGGCGTCTATAGGCGGTGGTGATCACCTACCATCAGGTGACTCACTTGCTTGTTAAAAAAAAAAAATAGAACACTTTTTATTCCGTAAAATGCATAAATTACCACGTGCGTGCGAAACCGCGGGTAAAAGCTTGTTAGAAATAAGTACAATTATCTTCCGCTCAACTGCGTACCGACTAGCTATTCCAATTAACAATAGCAGCGATGGCGGCAATTAGTGTTCCTCATTGTTATACTCTGAATAGTTGCCTTGAACTTTCTTCTTCCTTGTACTTAAAGTTCGCACTGCACCTAGCACGAATCATCTCTCAAACTCAGAGCGTCTCTCTCCAACTAGGCTGACGTTACGAGAGGTAACGAGTTACGTAGCGAGTTAACGCGTGTCGAGAAGAATCGTGGTAGGTGAACCCACTGAGAAAATGTAGTCAGACGAGTTCCGTACCCAAAGGGTAAAACGGGACCCTATTACTAAGACTCCGCTGTTCCTCCGTCTGTCCGTCTGTCACCAGGCTGTACCTCATGAACCGTGATAGCTAGACAGTTGAAATTTTCGCATGAGATGTATTTCTGTTCCTGCTATAACAAAAAATACTGAAAAACAGAATAAAATAAATATTTAAGATGGCTTCCATACAACAGACATGATTTATTTGCCGTTTTTGTAAATAACGGTACGGAACCGGTACGTAACGGTTTTTATCTTTTAAGGAACAGTGGTCCTAACTCGACTGGTCAAGTTTAGATTATCTGAATTTATCTCTATGTGCATCCCTTTCTTATGAAACAAGTTTAATAGAGACGTAGGGAGGAAGTAGTTAAACCTGGACCGGACGGGGAGAAACGAGCATTGCTGATGATAGTATTTTCTTATGTTTTCGCGACTTGTAGACATTGAAATAAAACAATTTATACGGTTTATTTCGCGTGTATTGTAACAAATCTAATTCCCGACGTTTCGAACCCTTTACAGGTCCCATGTTCACGGGCAGACTGACAAAAACCGTGACGCGATATAAACCGTATAAATTGTTTTATTTCAATTGCTGATGATGATGCCGTACGAAATGCAGTAGTAAGCTACTACTTCACGTTGTTTGGTGAGAGTGTGGTACTACCCTGGTTGAGCCAGCCCAGTTGTACAGCAACCAGAAACTGATTAGTGTGGCTCGCACTTTTAAACTTTATTATCTGTCGTCCTTTTTGTGGTTTCGTACTCAAAGGGTCAATAATACTTACGAAATATGCTGTCCGTCGATCTGTCGGTGTCTCTACCTCTATTTCATAGATGAATGAGTTACGGTACCGTTTTAGGTTTTAATTCATAAAAAGAATCATTTCTTCTCTCCGGGGATAAAGACATAAGAGATCATGTTTTTTAAGGAATCTGTCTCAGAAACTTAACTGGTAAGGAGTTTGGATTTTCCATATATTGTATGTACCATCATAATTATACCGTCAACATAAATAAACTAAACTTGGCCGGTCATGTTAGGACCTGGATGAAGGCCCACCGCGACTACTTTGTCACTCAGTGTGTCTCTTTTTAACTAGCGGAGTAGAAGAGAGATGCACTGAGCGACAAGCCTGAAAATGAGCACGCGTGCTAGCTGGTCTGGGCTTTAATTCAAGTAACATAGCCAGCATCAACGTAATCTGCACGCAATTTGAATCCGTCTATTGTTAGGTTAGGTCATTGTTCAGCTATCGTTGACCAATTAGGTGGACGGATATATGTTGCATTTCAGTGGTGCATACATGGAGCATACAACCAATACAGGGAAACTGTCACTTATTTAGCTTGAACCCAATACTGAAATATCATTCGTTAGATTGCTAGAATAAACAACCTTTAGCTAGATGAATATTATTTCTTAGCTATTTTAAAATATCAGTGATTTATTCATAAAACCTAATTATACTTCAGTATTTTTTTAGTATTATCAGGGGTCCACAGCAAACTAAGAAAAATCCCTGACTCTTCCCTGACTTCCCCTGACCATTTTGCCTAATTTCCCTCACCAACCATATCCATAAATTGCAAGTGTTCCTTCTTTTTACCCGACTCTGCAAAGCCAAAAGAAAGGGTTCTTATAAAAAGTTTTAGTAACTGTTGGTTTCTTTACGTGAGGTTTTTCGTAAACCAAACAATAAGTATAGTACGCGAGAAGACAAAAATTTACTATTTTATAATGGAAAAGAACTCGACTTTAATGAACGAAGATTGGAAAAGAGTGTAGAGCTAAGAGTAAATTTCAGTTTTACCTGACTTTCCAGGTTATACCCTTGATTTCACTGACTTTCCCTGACCACCTTGAGCTTCCCTGAATTTTTCCTGACTCTCCCTGACTCTTCAGAATGTAGACAACCTGATTATTGACTCGATTTCGACTCCGGAATTCTGTAAGATTTTCCTTTTCAACTTTATCTAGCCTACGACAAAATAAAGGGACAAATAACATCACGAATCAACTCAAAAACACAGGGTAGGAGTAATAATTAAAGGTCAGTAGGTATAGATTAATTTGGAAACTAATTTCACCGCGAAGTTATTAACTTGTAGTCCATTGAGAAATCATCTCGGCGTGTCTCCCACCGAGACCTATAGCTGTCAAAAAGGTGTTTCGAACTGTGTAAACTTGTTAACCGATGAAACTGTTATTAGTTTTGGTCCAAATTTAGATATTGCATGTATTAAATCGAACTGTTGTTGGACAAATCAAATACGCGTTGATAGGTTTATTAACAAAAAAACTGTGGTTTTGTGGAATGGCAAGGTAAGTTGGTCTCTACCACTTTCAATTTAGCATCGCCTAAGTAATTAATGAATGAGTCATTTGATTATTTTTCCCTTAAATAATTAATAGATTCAGGCGTTACTTTGCGGAGGTCCATATCAACAAACTGGAACAAATTACCTTGCTACTCCGCGAAACTCCGCTTGCTGTTTCGCGGAGTAGCAAGGTAATTTGTTCCAGTTTGTTTATTTTTCCCTTGTTTTTGCCCGCAAGCAGGTTAGATAATCTCTGGAAAGGCAAAACAACTTGACGATATTGAAGATGATTCGAAACGTAATCTTAGCGAGAAATAACAAAATAACAAGCAATTAAATTTGTGGAATTTTAGTGACATAAATTGAAAAGTGAGATAGCTGTAAATCATTAGTTTGTTGTGTAATAAATATCAGTCTTTAAAAATACATCTCGCCAAACCTATAACATGTCTGTAGGAGCAAAAACGTTTACTCAACGTATCATAACTTTTTAAGCGAAAAAATGTTTCGATTGGGCTTGAACAAGGATTCGAACTCGCATCCCGTGGTTTGCCGGGCCATGGTACTAGGTACCACTACATCATCATGTGCCTTATTCATTAGACCAAAAAACCTCATCGCTTGGATGCGGTAATTTTCACTTAACCAAATAAATTTATCAGGTCCTCACATCGTCACTTTATTTCGAATAATTAAAATCAAATTACTTTAATGTAGCAAGCATGTAACGCCTGTTATTCCAGTAACCGCTGCAACCAATCCCGTGGTCAGGTCGCAGGTAAACCGCGGTACCTGGTAATTAAAACAACCGCGCTACCTCTAATTGATACAACTTGATATACACGAGTATTCATTCAAAAATTCTTACATCCCAAACTTTAAATAAATAAATAATTATTTGAAGACATAGGGAGGCCTATGTCCAGCAGTGGACATTCGACTGAAATGATAATGATAATGATATGAAGACCTTTAGGAGTCTTCATCTGGGTGCTTCATTAAAGCCATTCTTCCAGTAAACTCCATTTATTTCACTTGTATTTTACATGTTGCTGATACGAGCGGCGAGAGACTACTGGCGTTCTGGATTGCATAGCGGGCGCATGTTACTCATATCGCAAGCTAAGCAATCCTGTGTCCCTACAGTAGCCCCCCCCTTACAAAAAAAATAGGACAAAAACACAGTAAAACAATAACACAATTAATAAAAAAGAAAGTAAACACAAAAATAACAGTACAAAAAGAATCATCGCGAAAGGTAACTTAAGTGTCCGATGCATTATTCCGGGAGTATAACAAAGCGACATCGCTCCCTATCGCATCGCAAGCCGAGTGCATTCAGCTTTAGTCAGCTTAACTGCTCTCGCTTGCATAAAAACTATCGTGTTACCTACGCAGGAGACAGTGTATCGACGGCATAATTTGTTATTCGACAACCTGCAACAGCGTGTAGGCATGGGCCATCTACATCTCACGGCAGCGCGTCGACGACAAAATTCTTGCTATTCGATACAACTGTAAAAACTAAAACAACTATACGCTCGATACCTCAGTTCGCAGTGTGCAAACTGCTACCTAAAGTGTCGAGGTTTCAAATTACACAACTAGATATATGTAGCTATTGCTACACTGACTTTAAGAGTCATATTAGCAAATCATATCAAGCGTGGCAACAACTGCACACGGCTACGCGATAGCATCCAGCGAGTGCCGTGTCAGCGTTAGTGACTACCTCGATACTCAGAAGTCCTTGAGTACGTATGTAACCACACTTGATTAAATTTTACTAACCGTTTATTGACTAAAAACACAAAAAGAAAAGAAAAAAACTGTATGACTATTGCTAACACTACACAAACACAAAACACTGCACTCATGACGTGGTGATCCGGACTTGGCTTTTCATCCCGCCTCCCGGTGTAGGGTCGAACTCAGGTTGTGGCATTCTCCCCGACGCCTATGGAGGAAATTGAGCCAAACTGGGTCACGGCAGCTCCTGCATCCGCTTATCTGCTGGGGTATCCGTTTCTTCTGCGGCAGCCCCGTGAAGCGCGTGATTGGAGCTGGCCCCGGAGCCGATCCTTGCGGTCCTCGTTGCCCGCCGCCTGGCCCGGCACGCTACTTGAGCCATGTTCTGCAGGCCTCCTAGAGCAACACGTGGCACGAACTTCCACGTGGCCTTGCTAGGAGGGAGTAGTCACTCGCCAAAATCGTCGCATACTCCGTGCACAACCAGTGCTCAGTTGTCAGGGGTCACCAATTTAGGGGTCTTCGTCTGGGTGCTTCATTAAAGGCATTCTTCCAGTAAACTCCATTTATTTCACTTGTATTTTACATGTTGCTGATACGAGCGGCGAGAGACTACTGGCGTTCTGGATTGCATAGCGGGCGCATGTTACTCATATCGCAAGCTAAGCAATCCTGTGTCCCTACAGACCTATGGTGTTCTGTGGTTTCTGACTACTCCAAAGCAAAACAGAGGCCCTAGCACGTTAGCGTTTGTAGCGACAAAAGTATAGTATATCCTTTTCTAACCAATAAGCGTGTGCGAAAGGGACAATAGCTCTAATCCAGCGATTAATGCTAGTGTGCTACTAGTTCAGACGTGAGCTTATAATAATAAATATAAGATACATGAACGCAAGCCTTTGCCAAGCATATTCCTAGAATTTTACGAGATGCCGTAAGCTATGATTCTCTCTAATCTTTATCTTTAACTTTATCTTTACATAGTATAAAGTAACGTCGGTATCTGTTTCATCATCAGCCCATGTTCGTCCACTGCTGGACATAGGCCTCTCCCATGGCACGCCACTGAGCACGATCCTCGGCCACTCTCATCCAGCTCTTGCCAGCCGCCCTGCGAAGATCATCGCTCCACCGAGTCTGAGGACGTCCCACGCTACGTTTGCCGATCCGTGGTCTCCACTCAAGAACTCGTCTACCCCAACGGTTATCTGTTCTTCGGGTTATATGACCGGCCCATTGCCACTTCAGCGTGCTAATGCGGTGGGCTATGTCGATAACTTTGGTTCTCTGTCGGATCACTTCGTTACGGATGCGATCTTTTAGAGAAACTCCGAGCATAGCCCTTTCCATAGCACGTTGAGCAACTTTAAATTTGTGGACCAGCCCTACAGTGAACGGTATCTGTTTGTCTGTCCTAAACTCTTATAGTGTATGTTCAGCCACCTTCTCCTTCTAACTACGCAACGGATTTTGATACGGTTTTCACTCTCGTTTAAAGATTTTTTCGGAAGGTTTTTGTGTACATTATATCCCAACTGTACCCGTGGGAAGCCGGGGCGGGTTGCTAGTATCTTATAATATATGGTTCAGCAGTATTGGTTACCTAAACCTTTCCATGGGACGCAGATTTAGTGTAAATGGACACTTTACAAACGTGTTGTAATTGCTGCAGCCCTAACATGACAGCCTAAGTTTCTTTTATCCCTCCTTGTGGCTTTGTCTAGCTGGTGTCATAAGAAAGGGACGCACACAGAGATAAACTTAACTTTAGGAAACGGAGTCTACGGAATTACATTTAAATTTTAATTCCGTAAGTACAAAAAATCAAAGAAAGTATTAGAGTAAATGATAAACAGCCCTAGTTAATTCCATAGTAAACATGTTTCCTGTATAAACTCAATTGTTTTGAGTACATATTATTACATGATATAACAATACGGAAGGGCCCATTTAGCCGCCAATGTTTTGAAATGGAAAAGCGAAGTCTATTGTAATTTCCAGTCTATCGCGCCATCGCAGTGTAGCAACCGCAATTTTAATTAACTCAATCGTCTATGTACGCAGATATCAAATGCTTATTTCTTTTAAATGTTAGCAGAGGGACAACAGTACAAATTACCTTTCCGATAGAATACTCGGAAGAACAATGATTGTATAGTATGTTTACTACTTCGTGAAACTTTTATCGTGGCTAATGTTTTGATCACGAAGTTAAGTTGAAAATTACTTTTGTGTATAATACAATACAATAACTCTTTATAGATCATCACAAAACAACATGAAAGGTACAATTTAGAGAAAATATAATAGAATACATAGTTTCTGTTTTAAACTTTTGGTTTATGGGTGGTGTAGTCGACCCATCAATAGCTTCAAAGTGAGCCATATATTTTTTTAAGCACCTAGCCTGGCCACCATGTTACTCCTTACGTTTATTCTTTACAGTGGATCCGACTGAAACCAATCACCTTCTTTCCAAGTTTTGATGCTTACTTCCAAAGTCCTACTTTTTCCAATAAAATTGATAGGCATTCAGAATTCTATGATGATAAATCTTGAAAAAACAAGGCACTGCCATCATGCCAAACCTACGAGGCTCCGTCATAAAACCCAGCTGTATTTTTGCCTGTTCATATTCAATGTTCATTCAATGCGAGCACGCCGGCACTTTTGTCACAAATCAAGTGAGTCGTCACAATGCGAGCATCTGAATAACCTACTACGTCTGGAATACAGTACAGTACAGTGTTTTGACAGTGTAAGCTAGAATATTCGAGCTGCAAGATTATCACATCCGCAATACAGTTCAGCCAGGTGGGAAACCTATGTACTACCCAAAGGAACAAACTGACTGAGGCATGCTTTTATTATAGGCAGGTTAAGCAACACATTTATTGACATCCAAATTACCAGATATATGCGTATAGTTTTTGTACGATTGCCAACACTATTGTCTTGGAATGATATTGGTGCATATAATTGGAGGGTTGGCGACTGGATTGCTTACCCAACGATTGAGCAGAGAGCGTTCGACGACTACAACTGCATTTGAAACACACTTGTCTAGACAAGGTTATATCATGTTAAAACTACAACATGTATGTACTTGACGTAAAGGGTCGAAGACAAACGTAATAATGTGTTGAACCTATATTCTGCCGTTCCGAGATGCTTTGACGCGAACCGAATGTCACTTTGGGCAGACACCCGTTCTTGGAAACTGTGCCTTGGTATTTGAAACATTGTGCACTACAAGAATCAAACCCGCGTCTATTGCTTTTGTAGAAAAACAGTGTGCCTTAGATCGGCGGTTGAATATTTATAAAGCAATTTATTAAAATACGACAACACCATTATTTTGTTCAATATGTGTACAATGATATCAAAACCACACGTCCCTTAGTGCGTGACAAGCTTAACTAGAGGTGTCATAAGTTGGGATGAAATAAATACCAGCAAAGTCAGCACGTGCTAGACCTTTTTCGCACGACGTAATTTATTTCATTGTCTCTCTTTGTGCCGCGTAGAATGAATACATTTACTCATATTTTTTACAAAAAAAAATGGTATTTATTGAGGTTTACGCACAATAAGAATTAATTTGTAATGCGTATATCTAATGATAATCCACTTCATATTACGAGTAAACGAATAATTACATTTTAATGGGGTTGCGAATTGCCTCTACGCATTTCCAAGCAATTCATTTAGTCCTGAAACGAAGCTAGTCCTGTTTTTGACCTTTGACGTCCTACAACTTCGTTTAGTTACTATAATAAAGGCTGTCATATCAATTTTTTTTGACATATATGTAGTCGCACATTTTCACGGTGCACAGAGCGGTAATTGTTCCTACTGTTTGGCCACTAGGAGCGGGAGAATTCGTTTGGCAGTAAAAGCTTGTGTTATGAAAGATTGATTACTGCTGGGCCAGCACATTTTGGAAGCTTAGCAGAAGCCACTTACAATCACTATCAGTAATGAAGAGCTTTTTTAAAAAAAGTTGTCCGATTTACCTAAACGTATAAGTTGTATTTAAATACTGTCCAAATTGTCAGCTTTGTTACGAATTATATACGTCGTTCGACATTAATCATCAGTTTGATAAAGGCTACTAACCACTTGTTTACAGGGCCGCTTTAAATGACAATGCCTAATTACAATTAGGAATCACGACCAGTTAGAAGATCAGTCAGGGGAGTATTTCAGGTTTTTTTCTTATAGAAAAGGGGAGGCAAACGGGCAGGAGGGTCACCTGATAGAACGTCACCATCGCCCATAGAGATTAGTAGTCTCTCCACACTGGGGCTTTTGAGTCTCTTCTCACCGTATGAAATGCAGTAGAAAAGCTATTAAAGTCAACAAAATTTTGGGTGCACCTAGACTTTCTGAAAGGTAATGAACCTCCAACACCTTTCAGTGTATTCACACACTAGAGAATTGTTCTTCATGAAAATAGATGTCTATTCGCACTTCACACATCATCCGGGCACTGTATAGCAGCCATCTCAAAGTTTGTTGGAGTTTCATTCTCGTAAAGTTAGTTTTGAAATTGCTGCGGCAAGTACAAGTTAAACATAATTTGAATAATATGAAGCTTTCACTGCGATGACATTATTATATTCCAGATAGGACAGTCAAAGGTATATTTGTCGACTGTTTATTTAGTGAACAGAATAGGAAACCTGCAGAGATTAAGTTTTTGTTCTAACTAATTGCATTTAACTATGTTCAAAAAACTGACTTTGCTCCAGATTATATTTAAAAAAAAAACAGTTTCAAGAGTAGAATAGAAAGTAACATTAATTTTCCCATTCTCCTTCATTCTTCCTTATCCATTAGAAAATACACACGCACCTGTCATTACCAAAACCACTCGACACCTGTTTTGCCTCTGTTCAGGCATTCTCAGGAGTTTAATAAAAACCGTGATATTTTGTGTATTCGAAAAATATGCGCTTCAACTTGCATCCATTGGTTTCGTAGACATACAGTTGTGATAATTAGGGCAACAACCAATTATATTTAATAAACAAAATTGCTAATCAGACAAAGTAACTAACTTCAACAAACTTAGCTACAATAGCAAGAAAATAATTGTTTTCATTCTACTGAACAGTACACTTCATCACGAATCTTCCTTCAAACTTCAGAATAAACTTTTCATGACAGTTTTAACTAAATGCTGACTTCAAACGTAGGTTTCTCGTCGACTTTATCCATCAGTAGAGTTAGCCATAAACTTTTTAAAATGAGAACCTACGAAACCAATGTCATCAGCATAAGTGTGCTAACTCTCGGTAAAAAAACTGTGATGTAGCAAAATATTTGATCGGGAAAAAAATGTGTCAAAATTACTGTCAAAATCAAGATGTTATTTAACAGTATTAAATCCCTAGAACATGCCCTGAGTTACCACACGTTTGGACTGTATACTCGATCGACTTTTATCGCCCGGGCTCGACCAAATTAGTAGTATTATTTTTACAAAATCGTTTAGTAACTTTACTTAAAAATATTTTAAATCTAAATTGCGTGTTATTCCTTTGCGTCAAAACTTTGTATAAATCTTGGTAAGTAGTTTAACCAGAAATTATACACAGCGCAAATGTCCAGGAGTTTTGATCCCGATGGCTCATGTGAATTCGTAAGTGTTTGATCTCTCTCTATTTGAACAGTGTACAATGAATATGAGAACCCAATTCGGGTTTCCGGGTAGGTAAAAGTAAATAACGATTCATCTTTATTAAATTTGGCAACTCACAAAACGATTGTATTTTAATAAGTAATCAATCTCATACAACAAAGTAACCCGAAAATTTCCAAGAACTTTGTTTTAAATTAAATTACAGCAACCGTCTTCTGTAAACAAATTTCAAATAATTAAGACTGGAGTTACAGCTTCGTACAATAATACTGTGCGTAATGGCTCATGTTCGATTAGGTTTAGTTTTTAAATAATTATGTAGTAATACCATACTTTAATATAAGTACAGCTACACGATCTCATACAAAAAAGGCACCTTCCAATTTAGCCCATTTGACTTGGTATTTTTCTTCGCAAGTCTAGTACTCGTAATAGGTAACATTAGTAAAAATGGATTGTTCACAAATTACTTGAGACGCCAAGCGCTATATGCATATCGGTTTTTGTTCATATTACCATTTCTGCCAAGTAGCAGTAGTAGTGTACAGCGTACCTACTCAAGATCGCATTTGAAATTTCGTTGCAATAGGAATGAAGGTCAAACGCGATCTTGAGTACGCGATCGCACTTAAGAACGACCCACAACTACAGGATTTAGACTTTTAATTTAATTATTACTTTAAATTTCATACCAGTGTCTTTAACTAAAAGAACAAGGCTTCGGGGCTCCATTGAAAATGGACCCCTAAATGCTGTCTAGTCTATACATTTCTTTATTGAAATAGTAAGAATGCCCGTAAAATATAAAGAACCTTTATTCACGTGTCAGTGTACAATGTTGGAATAGGGAAAATCGTTAGGCCCCATTTTTATTGTTTCATAAAACGAGTTTTGTTTGCCAGTCATTCGTGTTAATTGACATCAGTAGAATGAGAGGTCGAACTACAAAGGGCTTTTATCCTCGCATGTTGCGTAGACTGAAAAAACTTGTAAATTTGAGCTTCGAAAAACCGGCGTAAACTAGTTTGATCTTCATCATAATTGTTTAACTTAAGACCAATTACAGCTAACAAAAAGCCGGCCTTGTCTAAAGTCTGTTTATTCATTGTTGTGTTATCATGTAAACAAGCTTCTAATTTAAAATCCAGCTTTTTCGTTACTTATCGCCAAAATAGAAGAAGTGATTTATACTATGTTGCTTAGAAGTGTCTTATTGAAACATTAAACAATATTTTGCCGTCCAAAACTGAAATTTTAGGTTGGAATGTTGTTGACTACTTCAGACAAGTGTACCTAAGTAGCACGAATTTCTCGACATGCGTTAGCTCGCTACGTAACTCAGTGCGTTTCTCTCCTACTCAGCTAGTTGGATCGAGACGCACTGAGTTACGTAGCGAACTAACACGTGTCCAGAAGATACCTAGCACAAGTAAGGATGACTGTAAGTGTTATACCACTTTTCCACACTTTATATCAACTCTACACATATTTTGTAATGTATGCATCGAACGGAAACACTGGATATGTCTTTACTGCACTGTAGTTTGATCTTGATTAGCGTTTTGTTCCGGATGGGCTCTGTTTGACTATGAAGTTGGATAACAGCAATTTGTGGCAATTAACAGCGTTTGCGACGCAGTCTTGCATTCCTGTTTTGTTGCATGTAATTAAGTACCTATTCTGGGTCTGTGGGTTATGTTTACTTGTGTTAACTACTCTACTTATTTGTCAAGAACTTGGCAAAATAGATAAACTCAGTATTAAAATTCGAAATTGTAGTGTATAGAGTCTATTATTTTTCGTTAATTATAGCTTAGCAGTTCCTTAAAAATAGGGACGTTTTGGATATTTATTAGTTTGAATGTTACGTAGGTGATATAGGTAGGTATACATATACGTGTAAAGCGCCAGGTATGGATTACGTCAAAAACTTATAAAGTATAGCTCAATATAAAAATACGAAACGAAACCAGTTAGTTCTTACCTTATTCTCAAAACTCCGATAGCCTATTAAATGTGTATGTATGTAAATTATTTATCGTTAAAAAAAGCAAATGACCAAAAGAGATACCGTAATGTAGAAAGGAATGAAGGGGTCTCTCCCAGTTTAATCCAAAAATACGAAGGGTCTGACTGAAAATCAGCACTGTAGTGCATTAACCCACTGCAGCCTTAATGCTGAGTCAAGCCCCAGTTTGACATCACCACTATGTTAATTAAATGTAATTTTTAGTTTTTTTTTCTCTGTATTATTTGGATGTCAAATAAAACTGTGTCTATATCTAAGTAATATATTATGCAGTATCCATATTATACTGAATTGTTACACTAAATGTTTTGACAGTCTTTCTGTAACACAGAGTTAATGCTGTTTAACATGTAAGTAAGTAAACACTTTATTGTACACAAAACACGGTAAGTACATAACATTACAAATAAAATAAAACATGTATAAAGCTATGTCATGCTAGTGCTTGCCCGTAGCGCCGTCGACCGGTCATACTAGAGGTGCTACATTATCGCCAACCTGCCAACCAGCCAATAAGCTTTGTCTCGCCATCGCCCTGTCAGTGAAGAAAAAGTTATGAAACAAGCGACGATCGAGGCGAAGCGGTAAAAGTTTATTCTGTAGATAAAAATTTATATAAATAATAATAAAAATGAAATGCTATTAGTTGGTAAGCGCATCAATTGAGAACGGCTGGATCGAATTGGCATGTTTTTGTTTTAATATGTTTGTTGTTGTTTGTTTGGCCGAATTTGGTAATTATGGAAAGAAAAATTGGAAAAATTGCCCGAAATATGTTAAAAAAGTTTCATTTTCTTATAAAAATTGTTCTTGGTTTTTCAATTGACGTTTCGTATTTATTATATCAAGAAAGTTCTTAATTTAACGCTACTGGCCATCCCCATCAGTCAGAAAGGGGTTTTAAGGGATGTGGAAATTAGTATGAAAACTAAAATCCGCGCGGACAATGTCGGTGGCAAAAGCTAATATTAAAATTATTGTTTGTTTTTGTACGAAGAGCAAAAAATATAGGTAAGCTTAGTATTTGTCTATGGTTTAATTTGGGTAATATTTTACAATTTTAAGGCTTAAATTTGCATATTTTAAATAATAGTGTTCTAAAGCTTAACAGCTTTTATCATTATTCCTTGCGATACTTTACTCAAAACAGTAATGAAATTTACGTCTCAGTTCATGCAGCTTAAATTTAATGTGCTCTGTGTGATGAAATATTTTTGTAAATTCTGACGTTATTTTTAAGGTACTTATCTCCTAACAAGAATAGAAGCAGCGAATTTATTTTGTTTGTACTCGTTACTCGTAGAGAAGTTAAATATTTTTTAATTAATCAAAAAAATATACGATTCTGATTATTCGTAAGTTTTCTATCAATTCGTAATTGTGAATGAATACGTGTCATATATGAGTAAAAGAAGCGAAATTTAAAAATAAATAAACTTTTTTGAAGCCGGGTCACACTGATTACGTATGCAGTACGGCTCCAGCTCTACGAAACGGTAGAGCTGCGTTACGTGCACGCAACGCAAGCGATGTGGCATGTCAACATAAAATTTCATACATTACAATGGGCGTGTGCACGCGCGTGTTTTCGGAGCCGTGCTACATACGCATCCGGTGTAGCCCAGCCTTAAGATGGCAGCCGAGTCAATATTTAGTCTAAATAATTAATAGATTCAGGCGTTACTTTGCGGAGGTCCATATCAACAAACTGGAACAAATTACCTTGCTACTCCGCGAAACCAAACACACACACACTGCGTGTTTTTTTTGGTTTCGCGGAGTAGCAAGGTAATTTGTTCCAGTTTGTTAATATTTAGTCTTTCATTATTTACACTGAAAAAAGCAGATTCCGCATAAATTGTACCTTAGTTGTTATTTTTTTTACCAAACGGAAATGGTTGATGTTGTACCAATTGAATACGGCAAATTTAAATTTAAATTGTGATAATTGCTATACTAGTATAGAGTACAAAGAGCTCTTTGTTAATTTTAACCATAACTATGTTGCAACTGCACATTGATTTCAAATTTTTAGTTTTATAAATCGAGCAAGCCTTGTTATGACAGTTTCCAAACCAAGCGACATTCACTAACCTGGTAAATCACATATTTTCCAGTGGACATACCCTCTTATAATGATTTTATGGTCGAGATGACTTAAATCCGACTCATCAAAACCAGACATGCATATTCATTCGCTCGAACATCCTAATAGATTTTTAATTATCTCGAAAACGAATACTAGTGGTGCTTGAAGCTAAAACAATACCAAAGAACTTAAAGACCCATTCAAGTTTTCCGTTCTCCCTCATCCATTAACGGTAGGTATTCGTAGTTTGCGTGAACTTAAACTCGATGCTTGTGAAGTTTTTAGAAACAAGGGTAACCAGATTCAATAGAAAATAAAATATGAATTCGAATAGTCAAGATATACCTATCAATTCAGAATAAATTACCAAAAAGCCCTTAAGAATATTAAAAAAAATACCAGTAGTACAAAGAGTCGAGACTATAGTAGGTTTGCTTATACCAAGATCGCTAGAATAGCACACCGCGAATGGTTTTGTCGTTCAGTGTCTTTTTCCAACTAGCCTACAATAAACTTTTTGGTCAGCAGAAAAAAACAGCATAAGTTAAAGTTTTTTTTTGTGGATATAAAGACAATTTTATCCCGACTAAAAAGTTGTTTCGCCAACCGTTTAAATGATAGTCTTACCGACTTGTCTGATTGAATACCTGGTAACCCTACTCGTCGGTTACCTGCCAATTACCCGTGAAGGCCTAGTATCGGTGCTCGATAAACACTTACGGTAACAGCTGAGGTTTCAGACACTGATTTTATTTTAAATAGACTTGTGTTTTTAAGGCTGACTGCCCCGCCGCCAGGCCAGTCACGAAAAAGCTACGGTAAGAAGACGTTAGAAAACTATTTCGGTTTTGGTTATTTCATTTTTATTTAACCCAGTTTACAATTTAATTCAATCAACGTAGATATTTTAAAATGCCATTTTAATTTATTTTATTAATTAAGAATTTTTTTACTGATTTTAAATGGAAAAGACGATGAGCAGCATTCGATAAATAGAGTTCAAGACGTTGTGATTTCTTAGATAAAATTGCCACACTATCCACCATATATGTTTGTATGTATGTAAATTCTTTATTGTACAGTCAAGGAATTAAATTTCCAACCCACCTAAGGTTCAATAGCAAATAGCAAACTGTCACCATAAGAGCTATAGAGCAAGGCGTTAGTTTGACATATCGACCTTAATGCATTGCGAATGTCAGACGACATTTCAATGAAATGGGTAGGGAATTAAGTTCCTTGACTGTACAAAAGAACATAAATGATAAGAAGAAATACAGTGATGTACAAAGGCGAACTTATCCCATATAAATAAAATTTTGTATCATTAATGGTCATGAATCTTTTCAATGGTGTATAAAAACAAAACCGTAAAAGTTAATTTCTTCCACTAGCAAAAACAATTAAATTCTTACCAAAAACCCGAAACTACTTTCCGATCGAACAAAGCTGCGGCACAACGAATTGCTCCCCGACATCTGGCAAACTATTTCACTCCATAAAAATACCGTTCTATTTAAAACTACAAAAGCCGATCTTTTTGTAGGAAAATAAATCCACAAGTAAGTTTCCAATCCGCGTAACAAGAAAAGAGTTGCATCGCCTACGATAAACGTTATGTGGAGTATGTTCGGAACGCTTTGTGAGGGAAAGTGCCGAGTTTTCAATTCCTACGCTCGGAAGTTCGCCGCCGCCGCGGCTTACTTGCTATTTTACTTTGGATAATTATCGGATATTTGTTATTCGAGTTTTCAGCTTAACTCTAGTTGTTAATTACCTAAATAATGTGTATGAAGTTATACTTTGTTATTTGGTACGTTTGACCGTATTGGTGGAATCGAGGAGCAGCACAGAGTGTTAATTGGGAAGAACCTTCATCCAACAGTTGAATAATATAGACTGGTGATGATAACAGTGGTGAAAGATTGATGATGTATTATTCTATAAACATATACGTACCTGTATCTCTGCTTGTGTGCGGTTCTATTTATGTTCAAATGTGTCTAGAGGTTCCTGAAGGTCACCGGACTAAACTTGAACTAACAAAAGATAACTACAAAAGATCACTAAAGATCCAAAAGTAGTTTGAGCCGCTGCTTGCGTTCAGCCCGATTTTTTCAATAATAAGAACTATATGATTAAGTGTACCTATTTAGAGTGATGTATATTTTTACGAAACCAATGTTCTATTAGTTTAAAAATATGTCTAAATTAAGTAAACTAAACCAAGCAATGATGAATGTATGTATGTTAATATGTGTAGTCTGAATTTTATAGCAAGTCGACCGACGTACGAGACAAGTGTTCTTTTTATCTGAATTAAAAAAGAAAGTAGCCTGAATGAGAAGAGAATCCTTTGTTCTATCTTGTGCCACTGGATCTGCTGATGGCATAAAAAGAAAAAAAGCTTGCGTCTAATGCCACAACCGTAACATGCTGTAAAAAGGCTTCTGGCTAGTCCGTGTATTCCATTTTTGGGACAATGGGTTGTTTTGTTTACGGTTATTAGAATATTATTGAATAAGTTTCAATAATTATTAAACCGTTATGAAAACATAGGGCGAAAAACTATAGTCAAGGCAATGGAACCAAAAAGTTTGAGGGGTAAACTACTCGTTTTCCAACTGTACTATGCAACTAAATTTCAGTTTTCAATAGTTCCACTATTGCCACGCCCGACTTTTAGAATAGTGGTTTACCTCATCCATCTAGTTTCCAATTGTGTTTCGAATAGGTTAGCTACTAACCGACGCGTTAGTAACAGGCTCGGGCGCAACCTCTAGTTTAATAGTGTTGTTGTCTGTTTGAAAGTAGATAACTGATATTTAAAGTCGGCGTTGAAAATAGCGCTAAGCGTTAAACTTTGATTGAATCCCACCATTATCGTGATTTCTATTTAGATTGAAGTGTCAACGTAGAACACAGGAAGTTTTGAATAAGCAATTAAAATCAAAAGTCGGCCACTCTCCTTTTGATTGAATAAATTTAGAAATTATTTTTTGGTGGGACAAAAGACTCACTTAACCGAACTTTGTAGCGTCCAAATTATTGGAATACGTAATTTTGTTTGTGCTGAGTTAGAAGCTTCGTAAACTATACGCTATGGTCTTAGACAAAGTAATTTAATAAGGCAAAGTCAAGTAGATTATATCTTAACTTAAACGATTAACTGATATTTTAAACTACGTATAAAATTATCATTTCCAAGTCATTTCTAATAGAAATAGCAATAATATTTACTTGGTCACAGTTCGACATAGACATGTCACAATAGCAAGAAAAAAAAATCAAAAACTAACTAATAACGCATCCACATCTCACGTTTGAATTAGGGGCTGAACATTGACAAAAAGAACCCACGCAGCATGTTAGCACAGCAAGACGCGATGCTGACTTTCAGCGGAGTCCTTATAACTTACAAATTATTGCTTATGTAGGGTATATTAATTTGTTCAAATGTGGAGTAGACTTTAGATTCAATCAGTCAGTTGCCAATTCGCGTTTCATTAACTTTCCACAAAACTAACTAAGTCTGTGATACGACGAACACGAACAAACGTTAATGATATGTTTTTTTTTTATATTATGTAGTAGTAGTCACAATATCGATAGTATCGGTGCTGTCGATAGTATCAATAGTCATTAAAATCGTTAAAAACTACCAATACTTTGATAGAAGCGATACTATCGAAAAGCAACACTATCGATAGTAGCAATAGTATTTTAATGACTATCGATACTATCGATAGTACTGATACTATCGATAGTTTGATATATTGCTGCAACGCTATGTAGTAGTGACTCGTCATATTAGGTAAATAACTTTACCCACAAGTTTAATGGATACTTTTCAAACGTTTTTGTTTATGTGAAGCCATTAATCAAAGAATTCCTCGAGAGTGGTTCCCTCTTTATTTCCAAATACTTATCTGTTTATTCGTTCCCAATTCTCGATACTGCTCAACTGCGTAATTACTCGTACAGACTACACTGAAAAGAAGGGATAAAAAAAAAGGAAACGTAAAACGATTTTCTTTCATGTAAAATGAAAAGAAATTCGAAACTTCAATTACAACCGATGAGGTTTTTATTTTTTGTTTGAAAACACCCTTTATGTTTTATTCCGTTATATTTTAATTTGAGTTAATTACTAAACGCTGGCTCGACTAAGTTCACGGCTTCAAAAGATCTAAAGTTTAGATCTGAAAGAAGCGTTTAGTCTGTTTAGATTCTAAACAGACTAAACGCTTCTTTCATAATTCATACTTACTCTGAATGTCCGTAAAAAAGTGCTTTTATACAACGGTTTCAAAATATTCGCTCGTCTTCCGAATGCGATGAATATTTTCTACCCGTTTATTCATTCGCAGGCGAGCAAAAGAAATGCACTTCGGATGCGTGCAAATGTTTATGCATAAGCGACATACATTTAGGAATTATGCCATAACAGACTTGTGAAAGTTTGTATGGATATTTAAATCAGTAATTTTAAAAACTTTCAATTTACTAATTGACTTATTTTAGTTTTTTTATCAATTATGTATGTGTTTTATAATCAAATACGTATAGGTAATGTTTCGTACGTTTGCATTGTATTTTATTTTCCATTTTAATAGTTTTTATTGACTTATTTTGAACAAATTGATTTATTTTTGCAAGAAACTTCCTTTTGTACGGCTTTGCGGATTATTTAGCTTGAATTTGAATTGTCTGTCTTAGGAAGGATCTGCGTCTTAATTACAATGAAAAAACGGTGTCATCACAACAATTTTGAGCTCCAGCTGGTAAGTAAGGAATCCAGTAGTGCTCATTGAGTTGTATGGCCCTTAAAGGTATGAGTTTATCTTAAATATAGAAAATGTGACGATAGCGACACGGTCATTATGCTATGGCTAGGCTTCGATCACAAAATAAGTAATATTGGAGTACAATTGGCACGTTATACTGCGCGAGTGGAAGTCAAGATATCTTAATAAATACAAGAAGCACTTAATAAATGTCAGAAAAATTACCACCAAAGCCGTATTTAATAATCTTTATAAGTACTACAAGTTGACATAATTGTAACATTTTAGTATCGAAATCTTACATTTTTGTCGCACTGTGGCACCTGTAACGTTTATTAAACAGGGGCTAGTTCGATAAAACCGCTGATGAGAAGATAACGGCAACTCAACGAAGCAGAATTTTATCAAATAAAACATAACTACAATATTATTTAGTACAGTAGGGATCGCCAATGCGGAGATATACTCATGGTAGCATTGTTTTTCTTTAAAACATCCTCCTCAATGAGTCAATACGTGAAAAAGGTGAGCTTAATTTCAATTAGCTTTTCCAAGTCTTTCTTTATTGTTATCATGTGTCGTTACAAATTGATTTAACATTTGAATTTTTTTCTTTTGAATCAAAATATTCGAAGCCATTTTATTAAAAGGACATGTTTGAGCAAATAGAATTATTTTTGTGTGAGCGTGTTTACAACTCATAAAATCAGGTTCATATTTGCTAACGAATTCATCAAACAAAATATGAAGAACTTACTTTGATGTGACATATATGACTTTGCCTAATCATTAACGTGTTTATATGACAGGTATGTGTTCTTATTAAAATTAGCCATGTCTGTCATTCCTAGAAAATGGTTTTACTTTAAAACTTTGTTTCCTTAGAAGCTAGTATCAATCTACGATATTCCTCACTTACACATAATAAATCTTTGATAGAGCTCCGCCATAGATTGTCGTATGTTTGCAATTCACTCCACTCACTTCAAAATTAATTGTGTTTGCTTACTGCTACAGAACAATTCTATTTTAATAAAGCCTTTATTTTATAGGAATACGTACTCGTATGACATTTAGCGTTCATTGAAAATGAATGAGGTATAATTTTATTTCATTTGTAGGCGTTCCCTTTCTTTTGAATGCTTAAGGTTTGTCTGGTTCTTCTATTACTATATTACTTTTACAAGTTTTAGCTGTAATACAAATAACGGAGTACGAGTTGTAGGTTGTACTGACTACTGAGTCACTACAACCTACAAGTTACAGGTAAACCTTGATGATTTGTATATATAATTCTCCCGCCTTTCTTTAAGTTTTATATATAAAATAATATATATTCTAACAATGGACTTCACTCTCCACACAGGGCTATAGAGAGGAAGGAAAGGATTTTATAACTTTTTAAAACTTTACATCCGAGTTAAGTTTGTATCTACTAGGTTTGAAGCATACAATAGAACGTTGATAATAAATGCAGCGTGAAGCGTGCAAAGAACCAAATGCGTTAAGCTGGCATCGTTTAACTAAATGGAATTTTTATGTTGTTGGATAGGATAAAAATGCTAAAATAAATTGCCATTCGAGCAAAAACATTACTCTGGAACAAAATATGATGCTCGTACGTCAACATTTGTTATTCACATTTATTTGATAATGCCAGGAATAATTACGTTAAGCTACAGTAGGAATTGACGTGGTACACCCGATCTGACAAAAGAATATCATAAAACTTTCTCAGCTACAATGTCTTAGCTATAAAATAAGTAATTTATAAAATTAATACCGATAAGATTCGGTATGTGAAAACAATTCGAAACCTATTAAAAATATAATTTTAGTGTCCCATTTAAGTCACATCGCACCTTTAATATGAAAGAAAATCAAAGCATCAAATTAAGCTATGAATTTGATGCATAAAATTTAATTGTGAGACCTGTGGCCCTAACATAACAGCCCAGGTTTAGTTTAACCCCTCCCTGTGTCTCTGTCTAACTAGTGTCATAAGAAAGGGACGCAGATAGAGATAAACTAAACTTGGCCAGTCATGTTAGGGCCACTGTATTAAGATTCCGGGGATTGTTAAGAAAAAACGCCAGTCTGTAATGGTAGTCACTGATCGTTGATGGTATGGTCGCTGATGGTAAGTGATAGCCACCGCACACAGACACACGCAACACCAAGAAGACTGCAGATGCGTTGTCAACCCAGAGGGCTAAGATGAAATACTTCTTGTGCCAGTAACTTCACCGGCGCGTAATCTGGCGCTTTTGTTCCATAGGTGCGATGTTGACGAAGATTTACTGCATGTCATTGAAACAGCCAAGTCACTTCATTTGTCATTTAAGCTCCCTGTTCAGATCACTCTAAAATCAATTTTCAAAGAGTGCACGTTCAGAGATTCTCTCAGAAGCCGATGTGTAATGTTGTTGTAAGCGGCTCCGGCAAACAGGATTACGACGGGACGTGCCCGGCGCAATCTAATTGAGACTCGTACGTCGCCTCTTTCCTATGCCACGAACTCTGTTCTCATACTAATACTTTTCTAATCAAATTAGTGTATAGTAGAACAATTTTTTAAAAAGAGGTTTGTTTTCCTTTCTTTATTATCTACTTAATTATTACCAAGGCTGTGCACCTAGCACGGACCTTCTCGACACGCGCTAACATGCTAACGTTAGTCCCCTTATTGCCTCTCTTTTCTGCTGAGCTAAATAAAACGCGGCACACTGAGTTACTACGCGAGTTAACGCGTGTCAAGAAAGTTCGTGCTGTGTGAACTGATGGAAAGTGTTCATCGCTGCCCAAGGGAACCGGTGACCACAAGAGAATCTTTTCACTTTCCACCGTGGCCTGGACTTCAGGATCTCAAATTTACCGTGTAACACGTAGCATTAAGCTACTACTTCACGTTGGTATCTATTCTCTGAGCGTATGTTACTTACTACTTGTTATATTGTAACCCGAATCTGACTAGCGTGGTTCTAGAAACCATTGTACGAAACATGTATAAGAAAAAAGGTTGGTGTGCAAAATCTTTCGCCGTTGCCGATATAGTGCCATTCTGTAACTGGGCGATTATTGGGCGTTTTCAGGGTCATTGTCAGCAACAACTTGTTGACAGAATTTTGAAGGAATGGTGTATGTCGTATCTTGGTCGTATCAATATGTGTAGTCAAACCAGGTATTCTTTGCGGCAAAGCTTCGGTGTATGACAAATAAGGATGCTAATTGCCATCTTTTTTATATCATCTAGTGACAATCAATTGTTGCTGACAATGGCGGCGGAGTATTCACCCAATTGTTCTCTTGTACCCAGATCACAAGCTGTAGTTGCTTAATTTGGGGCTTGGCCAATTTATAAAAATTGTTGAAGATACGTTTTATTTTATTTATTACATTTCGTAAGTAGTCTTTGGACCCCATTTGGAAAGTAACTAAACGATTTTTTTAGTTTTTTTATTTGCAGTAAAGGCACATACGTAACATAAGTAAATAAAATAGCCACGCACCGTCCCTTATCGAATTCGGATACCGCAGCCCACGCAGTACACTTCCCGAGATTATCGAACATTGTGTCAACTTACCTTTGTGTCAACCCACAACTAAGCGTATATTCTGTGGCGTGGCAGCCCTGCGGTAAAAGTGGGTAAGCAATTGTTAAAAGTAATTCAAACTTTAAATCGATAGCGTTAGTAGTTCTGTAGTGTCTTGCTGTCACAGGCAGACAAACTGACGGAGTCGCACTATAAAGGTTCCTTCTTTCACTTTCTTGGTAAGAAAGCTAAAAAACAGATGATTGAATACCTCCACGGTCGAAGCAGCGCGTGTGCTTCATACGTTTCCCCTTAAGGTGACGAATTATTGATACTCGTAGTTGTTATAGTGAATGGGCCTGACACACAATTTTAACTTATGCAATTTTAAAATATTTTGGTTGCATCTATTCAAGTGCAGAAAAAACTTTAACCAAACCTATGCTTGGCGGCATATGTATGTACAGTTATATAAAAAAGTTTTAACTATGATCCATAACTTGATAGCTAATATACAATTACAATTTTTATTAACCAGGACTGACTTGCAACAATAATACGACAGCTGAAATCTCAAACGTCGTAAAAGACATGCGTGAGTAAGTACTATTTCTTGTATGAATCTGACGTGATTCTTCGTGTTTAATATATAATTATAAAACTTTTTGGTGCAACTCAGCTCTAGAGTGAAAAATATTTAAAGCCAATAAATAGATAAACAGCTAAGTTAAATGAATTAGTGTTAAAATTAAGCAAATTACAAATCATCAAATAAAAAACTAAATTTTACCCGCTAAAATACTAACTTTTTGCTATTAGATTTATTCCAGCTGAATTTCGTATCACAAATGTAAAAACCTTAATCCTTTAAGATCTGCGTGCAAGCGAACCGGCTCAGGAATTTCTACGTTTTCCCATGACTTTGGCTTCGTTCACGCTTTGTTATTCAAATCAGGGTATTAAACACAATTCTCTTCTGAGTAATCTGCTGCTTGTGTAACAATTTTAATGCTCCTTCTTTTTATTCTGTCGGGCGGAGCGATTGGGGCTTAATCCGTGTTTGTAGGTTACAATGTTCTTGTTATCGGTTTTTCAAATCGATCGTTAACTGTGGTATGCTGATCGTGCCATTTTTTGTAATAATCCTTGGAAATTCAAAATCTGTATTATAGACTAGAACAGTGGTTGGCTATCACTGTATAGCAGGGACTTAACATTATCGTCCGTAATTGCGCATCTGAAAATGTTTACTAGCTTAGCTTTTATTGAGTAAATTGTGGCAAACAAGTCACTCATATTATTTCTTTACCGTAGTTCTTGGACTTAAAATAGATATGCCTTCCATATTTTTTCTACAGTGACACTGCACTCCTAAACTTGCCAAAACACACGCCATCAGGACATTCCGCAAACGCGACATAAAAACCGAGGTTCACTAAAAGGTTCAAATGGAGATCCTTAAAGTGGGAGTGAAAAAAGTAAAATGCAACCGCCCCGTCAAGTCTGCGGCCGCTGAAAGGTCAGTTCCTTTTATTCTTTTTATTAGCACCAATCGCCTTCCGGCTAGTTCGAAATTCGAGTAGCAAATCAATCAGAAATAATCGAAAATTTTTTAGCAGAGCTAAAGAATCCAGCAACACGTCTATTTTAGTCGTTGTCGTTGGAGAATAATTACTTCGGAAATATTTGCTTGCTCGGTTCACTCTATAGAAAATTGAATATTGGATTGAACTTGTGGACTAGCGGCTAATGAAATTGGCTTCTAGTCTAGATAGTTGGCGCAGTTTACCAATATCAAATCTATAGGCAAACCCATTAATCGAAGTTGTAGCTGTTCTCACATAATATTAATGACAACCATATCAAAATAGAGAAAGAAAGCGGTTGTCAAGAAGTGTGTTCCGGAATTATTATATTTTATTTGAAATCAAATAAGCTTAGGTAGGTAGGTACCATAATACTGGATTGTCATTTAAACTACAACTAGGTGCCTAAGTTATTTTGTTGTCAATTGGTTAACAAGAAGTAAGTGGAATTCGAAAATAGGTACTTCAATGGGAGTCCAATGTGTAGGTACTTTCATAAAGTACTTACGGTAAGATTTTTCTGATCCTCTACCTTACATTCGGGTAAGATATCGCGTAACGTACACCCACAGAAAATAAAGGCAAATATGGAATTTCCTCCTTTTTTTTAAATTTATTTCAAATACTATAAAAAGTTCAAAAATAGTAACAATTTTCATTGCTTAAAATACATCAAATTAGTCAGTACGAATAAATTGCGGCTTAAGTCGTTTCGAACGCCAATTCATCGCCCCTTTTCTGTGAAAAATGTAATGTAGCAACCAACTATACTTACCCACAGCTATCTACAGCACTGGCAATCGTAATCCTCGATACTCACATACGCCGTACATATTTACGTAGCAATAAGTGTCACCGGCGGGAACGATAACCGTTCTAGCGTAGTAGTTAATCTTCTTAATGAATTTTCATAGACAAATCCGCCCCACGCATACAATCCAGTCGCCAGACTGTCAGTGAATAATGAGCTGCCGTATTTCACGTTCACAAGTGAAACGACAATTTTCGGGAATCGAATGGGACGTGCACGCAGAGCTAATACTGACGGGTTAGGTGCGGTCTTGCTAATATTGCTTTTAGAGTTTAAGGACAATTCTAATTGTTTGGGTCGAAACGCTGGCCTGCTATAAAAATACATTATCGTATTTTATTATCCTACGTTTTTTTTTATGATGTTAAAATGGTGTGAACACGTAGAGATGAAAGAAGATTAACAAGAAGGGTGGATGAAGGGAGACCTCGGGAAGAAAAGATATCGGCAAACGTACTCCCATCAAATCGGAGACATTCTGGTGAAAGGTCAGGTCAGGAGTACCATTAATCGAGCATGCGTGAAGAATATTGTGAGATTAACGAAGCAAAGGTCCTATGTCCGCATCGTAGCAAGTGAAAACCCATGGTCTATGGATACCTCTCCAGGAAACAGGCGAGATTTTATGATTGTATGTATGTACGATTTGAAATAAAACATAGGATTTGTCATCTCTTTTTAAATTATTTAATGGACCGTTAGTTTACATATTTATGTGCAAATGACAAGTCCACCTATACCGCAGTGTTACGATCATGTTTTAACGTGTTTTTTTGTTATCGAACTCTATATTTGTGTATAATTTAGCTCAAAACCTCTGGGAATCCTAATCTACGCACGTTGCTCGCAATCCTTACCTTTCAAACGGAATTCCGCAGAAAGTCGCTGAATAATTTTCTAAAGCGCTTAGCGTTCATTTGTCAAAGCTAAAAAGCGACACATTCCCATAGCACCAAAAGAGCCTGATTTATTTGCGTACAACGTACGTTTTGCGGAAGGAAAAAGACCTCATATGGAATTAAATGACGCGCAAAGAATGTCTTGAAAAGGGAAATTTTAAATCTTGAGAATTTCTATCGCGCACATGTGATCTAATCTTTTAATGGCAACATTTCATTTTATCACAATGCACCTTTGTTTCGTTCGACGAGGCGAGAGGGTAAAGTCGACGTAGAAGGAAGATAATTATAATTTCATTTCGCTAACCTATAAGGAAATAAGGGCACTTACCCTAATAATAACGAGCAATTTAATTTAATAGCAGCGCCCGCAGCCTATTTTTAAAAGGCAAGCTCCGAGCTGTGTATATTAATTAGGAACATCGGAAATTTTCGTAGATACTTCATGAATTAAAGATTATTGGGTTGCTTTCGTTACTCTCCGTCAGCGGTTATTAAACACCGCTGGTAGAAAGTTGCAGATATTTTTTCTTTTGCAAACTTTAGACTCATTACCTAACGTTAAGAAAAAACAATTTAAGAAAAGCCCAAGTGTAATTGTGGTCATCATCCGACTTTAAGTAATCCTAAAGCGTTTCTTAAGAGAGTAATTTTCCGGTGAAGGAAGTCGTCCGGAGCTCAAATGGGCCTTCAGTCCTCACAAAAGACGCACACACTCCGAAGTTTTTTAATTTTATTAAGTAAACGCAGATGAAGCGAAGACGTGTTACAGCCAGCTCGCGCGTCTCAAAAGCTTTGATTAAAAGAAATCACCTTATACCAATCCTGGATTCGAATCCTTGACACGGTTCGGTGGAATTTATTCCAAAGTAATTCCTGTTCGGAATTCCCCTTCCGGAGTCGCGCTCCCGAATAGTCTCCCATTTTGATGTTGATGTTTACGCTCGTCGGGACAACATGACGTTTTGTCGTCAGCCGTGGCTCAGCTATCAACATTTACGTTTACAAATAATATATACTTTATTATGGCATTTACAAGAAATTACATAGTGAAGGTTATTCCATTGTTAAGGTACCCGAACCAATTTTACTCGCATGTTTCCGTAAATTCACGTCAATTTTTGGGAATGAGACCGTTATCTTACTGCTTTGAGCCTAAATTGTTCCAAGGCAAATGTTAAACAGATATTTGTCTTTTTGTAACGCATCCCTCAATTTAGTGACATTGTAATGGATGTTGCAAATACAAAACAATGACTTGAATAATTTTTCCGAAAAGAAGTATAATACCAATGACGATTGTAAAAATAGCAAATGAATTGATGAAATCAGGAAGTATGGCGAGACTTTTAACTTGGTAAAGGAGAGCGATTTATTTGATGTATTTTATAAACCACATTTTTCGAGGTATATCTTTAAAAAATGTTGCTTTATGAATGAAAGAACTGTCAATGTTGAGTTGTCATGTAAATCCCGCTACTAGTTTTCCTCCACAAGATTCATTAATCGTCTCGTTGGATGGCGCTTATAGAAATAATTTCTGCAAAGATATACTACAAGCAGCAAAAATAAGAGTGTGTAAAGTGTCACAATTATAGTTATTGGTTAAATATTTACACGATAAAGTGCATACAGTAATAGTAATCAGAGTCAAATTGTTGGCTGTACAATGATTTTCCAGTTATTAGAATTAACATTTGACTTAATCATACTGATGATATCAATAATGTAATAATGCAGGTTTGGTAATTCAATTCGTATGTACCAAGTGGAAATCGGTGTTTAGTTTAATTTGCTGCTCTGAATCATGTTCAGTCTAATTTCAATAGGAACACAAAGTGCCTAAAGGCTGAAATGAAACTCCGAATCGAGAATTTTAAACCCTACTCGGTTAGCTTAAAGTTCGCGTTGTTTAGCAAGCTGAGCTGTCGTGTAGTGTGCGTTTGATTCGGGGTTGAATGATATTAAGCCAGTAAATTCTCTTTTATAGCGATGTCGTACTAAAAACGCATATACAGGGTGGAAAGATCGAATGCCTCGTGGATGGCAACTACCTTAAATTCTGGAATTAGCACATTCTGTGTAAAATAAACTTTCCTTTATTTTTAAAAACAATAAATTCTGCATTTGTGGATTTATAAAAAATCGCTTGTCTTAGTCCGGACTCGAACCGATGAAATGCGACAAAAAATAACATGCCGTATTTTATGATGCAGATCGAAAGGGTTACTGATAGGGTTCATTTTTCTCTAAATAACAAATACATTCAAAATAACAGAAGGCTGTGAAAACTAACAATTACCTTTTAATTTAGTTTTCCCCTGCCACGTAAAATGCAGAGCAACTAACTACTTTAATTATTAGAAATAGCAAATTGTACGCAATGGAGACTTACTTTTATTTTAGCGACGATTTTTCAAAAATCCATAAATGCAGTATTTATTATTCTCTAAATTAAAAGTAAGTCTCCATTGCGTTCAATATTGGATATTGCAAGGCAGGTCAAAGTGTGAAACCCAAAATGTAATCAAAACTAATATTTGCAATTTTCACTGTTAGCGTACTAATTAGGCTCGCTCACCTCTCGTTTATTTTTGTTTTAGGTATGACAGTGATTGATATCATAAAGTTTACTGACGGCTACGCGCCTGTATAAATGTTACTTTTAATTCAAACAGGCGTAGATAGAAATAAGTTATCTACTCAATTAATTTAAATTTATGCAGAATAGAGCTAAAGAGGTATACATGTATCTTGTAGGCAAGCTTGCTTTGATAAAAATCGCATTGCTTTCCTGATGGTTAGACTCGTGATGGTTTCCTAATGTGTGCTGTACAAATAATAGCAAGTCATATTCTTCCTTTTCAAAGTAAATTCATATTCATAAAAGACTAGCCACCTGCAACTTTATATGCTTGGATACATTATTGTCACTATTTCCTTGAGATTTCGGCGTCCCATGTAAAACTTTTCGATACCTAACTTTATGAGTTTTTTTTTATCCTCATCTTGTTAATCTTACAGGTAGTATTTAGAGCATTCTATACAAATTTTGACATAGTATTAAGTAAAACCGCTGTCCCCTCATGTCTGTCCTAAATCCTTCTAGTGTAGGTATGTTCGACCGCCTTCTCCTTCTAAACACGATTCGGATTTTGATACGGTTTTCACTGTCATTTAGATTAGACATTTTACATACAAATGTACCGGGGCAAAGCCGGGGCGGGTTGCTAGTTTGTAAATAAAGAGTTCATTTACTGAATGAAATACAACGCACAGCCACATTAAATTTGGAACAAGTGTTTCTTAAGGGTAGACATATGTTAAGAAAGAAGTTTTGGAAATTCCACTACTTAGGATGTTAAAAAGGGAATTAAAGTATGCAGTAAAGTTGTGAGCAAAATCTAGTCTTAAATATTTAGGCCAAAATTCTTTTAAGTGCCTAAAATAAAGATGAAAATGTATAAACACTTTTACAAAATTGTAGATGTCTCTAAATATTTTCCTTGTAATATTACGTTAGTTCTCAACCGGGCCCCAATTTTTATTATGTATTTGCCCACCATCCTGTGTTTTTTATTACAGAAAAGTCTCATTTGGTACCCAAATTACCACTGCGTTACCAGTCCCCGTGACTCCTCAAAAATAGTGTCCACTGCGTTACCAAACAATAGTTTTTTTCTTATTCCGACCCCAAATATTTATATAACAGTCATCATTCGGGTATGCGTATGCCATTCTGAATTTAAAGATAAAATATTCTTTTAAGAATATCAGAATAAGTAAAAGATATGCGTTAAAATGTACAAGGGACGTTTTTATAGGCATCAAAAAGAATTTTGGCCCATTTGCTTTTTCCTAACCGTAGCTAAAGTTTGCCACCAATCGCTTATAATGAGTTTCTCCTTCTGTTCTAGTTATGACTGTAGTAGGTATATCTAGTTAGGAGCCTGAACATTTTCTTCTCAATTAGCTCTGGCTACTCCATTGTTTTAACGTTCCGCGTACTTTCGCATTCAGCCCGATATGCGCTTTGCCAAATGGTTTTAAGTACTTGCATTTGCCAGTGGTAGTTCTTGTAAGTGGCTTCGCCTGTATGAGTTTAAGCGAAGATGTTGTTTTTTGTAAGCGTACTTCTCTGGATTATACCTCTAATTTTGGCTAATTATATTTTGCGTTGTTCGTTTTTATCGGTTCCTAACTAACTTAGGCTCACTGTTGATTATGTGTTCGACAGATACCTTCGATAAATTAGTACGAAATTATGCATGAATTTTAACAAGTTCGGTTTATATGACTTTCACCTTGCGCTGCTATTTCACAACAGCTCTATATAAAGGACAACATTAATGCAGATTTACACCAGAGGCCCTAATATGACCGGCCCAGGTTTATCTTATCCTTCAGCGTCGCTGTCTAACTAGTGTCATAAGAAAGTGATGCACATAGACAGAAACCAAGATAAAATAACCTTGGCCAATCATGTTAGGCCGATTTACGCTTTGGCGTGCCCGTACATACAAGACTTTCGTGGTGTGCCGCGGCATTGATGCGGTCCGTCAGGTGTGATCAACTTTTATTATGAAAACCCGCAATAGTCCTAACATTTATCTACCTAAGTACAAGTTATCACTACATAAATATGTCCCTAGTTAGTCAAAACCGCAGAGAGGGATGAATTAAAGTCGAGCGGTATTGTTATGGCTGCTGAAATGCACGCTACGCAATCTCCTTGCACAAACGGTGCCATCATGTGCTAGTCCGTGTGGAAGGACAAGTTGCAAAAAGTTCTCATAAAGAAGATATCGAAAATTTTGGCAATTTAAGGTTTTAAAGTTTAGTTTTTTTTTTGCACGAATCTATACCTACGTCACGAACTCGCCACCGCGTAACTCGCTATGTAACTTAGTGCATTTCTCTCCTACTGGGCTAGTTAAAAAGTTACACAGCGAGTTAAAGCATTTAATAAAGATTCGTGCTAGGTGCTAAGTAGTCGAATAGAGTAGAACTTTCGCCCCTAGGCTGGTTGATAAAGGATACGCATTTATCAATTAAAACTGAGGGCATCACTGAAGACTTTGTCACACTGTGGAGGCGGCGCGTCTGTTCGTGGCAAGACGCGTCGATGCCTCGTTGTATAACCTACTCTTTGTAGTCCCTCACACATCACCCTGCGCTCCTAATGTGACGAAGCCTTTAGATTTCCTATAACTCAGTCTATTAAGTTTCTTTTGTGAATGATACGTTTATAAATATATCTATTAACGCACTAACCATAAAGTACCTACAAAATAAACACGCGAAATAAGCATAGAAATTCATATCAAACTCAAAAACCCTAAACATTCCAACATTCTTTACAAAAGTGCTCCATCACAGCCGACATCAAAGCCAAACGTACATTTTTACCTCTTAACCTGGAGTTTTAAAATAAACAGCAGCGAGAACATTAACGCCCCGAGTTAGTTTCTAGGTCACAGGCATAGTGTGTCAACAATAGGGGAGATGCCTGGAGATTATGAACACAAACATATCTGCGTCCCTATTCTACGACTGAATGTTACGGAACCTCGCTTGGGGGCAGCTTTAAAATCATTTTCTTTTGTTACCAACAGGGCAGTCCTTGATAGAGTTTAAAAACAAAGTACTTGGAAACAGTTGTAGGCTTTCCGAATCACTGTTGCCAGATGCGTAGTAATTAATTTAAATAAACGGCATTTTCATGTCGTCTACGGTTTGGGGTTATGTGAATTTCTATCGGTACAATAACGGTATTTTTTAAAATGGTTTTGGTAATTACTATGTAAAGAGACATAAAATTTTCATGAGAATCATGGAGTTTCAGAAAATGTACGTTTTCCTCAAATTAGCAGGAGTACCTTAATGCAATGCTTCAGGAATTGCATACGTAGTTTTTTAAATAACAAAATATATATTTTTTACTTTAACCTAACTAATTCACTCTACATCTGCTCGGTAACTTTAATCCCACAGCTATTTACCTGGAAGATCCAAAGCTTTAAAAATGCTAACATGTTATTAATGTAAAAAAATATTTACGTAGTAATTATTTGTTTTGTCCTGTCATCTGTTATTCTTATGTGTTATGTACAATAATAAAACCATTTATTCCGACCTGTATAGGCCTATACAAAAATATCTTAAAGACTAACATTAATATTTATAAAACATTAAAAGTAACACGTTACTTCGGCGACGTGTGACCAAGTTTTGGGGTGTTCAATTATCGTCCGCGAAAACAACGGAAAGCGACTCCCATCGGCCAGAATTCCTGCTTCATGAAGGGTACCACAGAGGACGTAAAGTTTAAGTAAGCGTTTACGTATAATCTACTTACTGATTTACTAATGAAATACAAATCTCATGTTCGAAAAGAAAACGCTCAGTTGTTGTAAAGAAAACACAGTTCACTTTTCTGTCCTAAAAGCGGTAAGTATAAAATGAAGTCGGCAATAAGATTCACATTTCTCGTCCCCTCCATCTCCAAAGAGCAATTTTTCCACGATACTTAAATAAAAGCCACAGAGTATTTCATATTTCCTTCCTTTATAGATTAGTTTTCCTGTATTTGTGATATCGAATATGACGGCACAATGTATGGCCCCAGAATTTGAGTGTTTAGCTGCTTGACACAATATGTTACTGTGCCGTATCGCATGAACCAACTGATGACGAATGATACACATCTGTGTTCGTATAATTGAATGACTGAAACAACCAAAACGATTGTTCTGGGAAACTTAAAGTGTCCCAGAACAGCCGTCTCGCTGATCACCAACATTGACAGAAGAATTACTTCAAAACATAATAGTACAAAAGGTAATATGACTCAATTATTGAGGCACGTTGTAAATAGAGACTTAGATATATAGCTATTCTATGCTAATTACATAGACATGTTCCATCTACGTTGTGCGTTCCTGACGAATCATGTGACTTATAATTGGTAATTATTAGATTCAGGCGTTACTTTACAGAGGTCCATATCAACAAATTAGAACTTACCCTGGCATAGTTTCATGAACTGGCAAGGTAATTTGTTCCAATTTGTTACTAATACCTATTTGGGTTATGCATTTACCAAATGTTCTTACTCAAAATGAAAATTAATGTAAGTGCTCGTTTTATAAGCTGTGACAACCTTGAACCCTTAAATCTTAGTATTATTACATACCTACATCTCGCTGATATACCCCTGCCAAACCCCAAGTCCGAGCTCACATCGAACGAAAGACTGTCCGTATAAATTATGGCGTCCAGTGACCCTTTCTTGGTCGCGATTTTCGGACATTAGTGAAGTAGCTAATAAGATTATTTTCATTATTTCAGTTATTATTATTACGTAAGGGTATTTATTTTCACCAAAAACCAATTCGAAGTAGTATTCTCTAAATAACTTCGACGTATACTATTCAAAAACAAAAAAGGAAGGTAACCGCGTCGGTTAATAAAACTCTTACAGTTGCGGAACTGGCAGAAGGCAACTGTCATAACCGCTATTGGCACGGGCCTTCAGTTCACGTAGCATGAACCGTCTCGACACGCATTAACTAACTACGTACCTCAGTGCATCTCGTTCTAACTAGACTAGTAGGAGAGAGACGCACAGAGCTACGTAGCGAGTTAACGCGTGTCGGGAAGGTTTATGTTAGGTGCATAGCTCATTTCTGAACTATAGCCAATAGGCACCGAAAAGATAAAAAGCTAATACATGAATGGCATTGTAGCGACTCTAGCGCCGTCTAGTTTAGAACGGAGGAAACCAACTGACATGTGCTACATCACGCTTACGAAGTTTCGTAACACGAACGCATAAATATATACAACTTCCAACTTTCATCCTTCGGACTTCGGTCCTCAGGCATAACACCCGCCTGGTGAGAGATCATTCTTCTATTGATTCATCTATTGATTTACCTCCACAGCATGATAAATATTAAACACAATATATACAAGTTACAGATTTCTCAAATTAACCCAAAGTCCCATATTTCTGTATATAGGGTAACAAATTGATTTACGTACAGGAAACGAAGACCCGTGCGTGTCGTCCCCGCAACGTGACTTGAACCCTGAGAGAATCTCCTGAAGCTGACTCTGAACAATTAAGTTAGAGAAATGCAAACTGTACCTCGAACTCGACAGAAGGTGTGTTTTGGCGTGGCACTGATTCTCATCTCCGGCTCGTGGGACATGCTGGAAGAATGTATTGTGAACTGAATATTTTGATTTACTCGTATTTCGAGAGGTTCCTAGTTTGAATAATAGGTATAATTATTGTGCAAAAAACATAAATGACGAAATGAGGTGCAAACTTATTCATTTATCTTTTATCGTTATCTTGTACATATGTGGACCAATAAATAAAATCTGTTGTTGTTGTTAAATGTTGAATCATACGAACGCACAGCAAACTTTGTGTTGCAATGCGAATAAAAACAAAACAAAAAATGGGCTTAACACCAAATCGCATTAATAACAAGCGAAGGAAAAAAATACAAGACAAGGCCGCAGCCACAAGTCAGGAGTTAAACAAATGAACGCTGGGCGTCGGTGCAGTAATAAAATGTAAATAGCAGGGGAAGTGTTAAAAGTAGCCAAAGTTTGGCTCAGAAAGGGAACTTAGCACTCGGCCTGCTTTCTAAGTTACGCGGGACCACATCAGTAACAATACCTTACAGAGATAAAACTACAGTACACACTACAATAAAAAGAAAACACTAGATAGGTGCAGCCTGTGCCACCTTTGGTTTTCGTAGGAAAATTGTTGTCATTCCACTCTTAACTAAATGGTATTTATTTATCGTATTTTACATCCGATAGGTAATGTTTGCTCAGCCTTAACTTTTTTTAAGAGTAACCGTTTTCATTTGATAAGGCACGGATGGACAGAATGAGCGAATGAAAATGAGTATGTTGTCAAATTGGAACAAATTACTCCGCGAAATCAGCGTTGTGTACTCACGTGCAAAACCACTGCGTCTGAGCGACATTTCATGCTAAAACCTATCCTCTGCCGGTTCTACCTAAGACGATATACATCATACAGACAGATTCGTCTATTTACGACCATCACTAAACACACAATGTGCACGATTTATGCGCGTTTTGTTTCTAAATTAGGTATCACCCGCACTGATCTTAAAGGGTACAACCGCTTGCCACTTGAACAAATGACATACTCAAAATTAAGTGAGTATACATATGTAGTAAGTACTTAAGTATGTCATTCTTTGGTCACATTTCGCGTGTTTATAGACATAACGCCCCTGGAAAGAAATCTGTTTACAGAGCTTAGTTTTTGTGAGGGATTTACTCATGTGGTGCGACTAAGCAACGAGTCATTGCGGCGATGTTAAACGTGATAAGTTTTGCATTCTTTTGTAAGCAGGTCTGAGGCTATTTTTCCATCAGAATAATGATTTCAACAATAAAATCAATTCTCGTTCAATTTTAGCTCATTTGTTTTCCATTTTCTATGTTTATGTTACCCAATTATTCTGAGATGGCTAAGCGGATTTTAATGAATCTTAATTTCAATAAAAAAGATATATTCCCAAATTCTATATTATTTAATAAGGTTTACCAGCAATTATTTATACCAATACAACACTAATTGCAAAACATTATACACAATACTTTTTGCATGTAATGACTAATTATTTCTATGTATATTTAAATGTCATTATTTCAATCACCGCTGGTATAAGTTTGAGCAAAAGAGAGGGGATTCATTATAAAAGATAAGACAAACAAAACAACTATTTACAGAGAATTACAAAATCATATAGAGGCATAAAACAAATAAATTACTATTCACAAATCATAACAGACGATTTTAGTTATTTTTGAGTCTAATTGTATTTTTGCATACTTCTTAATAAAAATGTAAGCGTGCTGGGCCCATAATCAATTAAAAAAAATATGGTTTTAGCAGAGTGCGTGTATTCAGTAAAGGTGACACAACACAGAATAGAAAAAAAGAATTTACACAAAGGAAAAGGAACAGACACATTCAAATAAATCATACACAAAATACGAAAATACTAATGGCCAGGGTGTTTGTAATTATGAAACAGAAAACCAAGAAGGTTTAACAGTTTCTGCTAATATTATTGCGGCTTATTTAGGTACTTTTTTGTAAATTCATGTACTCTTTTATATTTATAATGTATATTCATAATAATTAGAAACAATTCTGGCGGCAGTCAGGTAAAAACCGATGAAAATCACTTTCTAAAAAGGCTTAAAACCTTAGCATGGCTAGCATGGCTCTGTAATAATAATTCTTATAATTGTACTAATAGTTAAGATTTTTTTGTTTATAACACAGCGTTATCTACAGAATTCTCTGGAGGAGGAATCCACCGCAAATGGTTGGTGTCCAGGGAGATATAAAAGTATTGGAATTCAAACGCGGGAAGAATTTATAATTTATTCGGCCGACGATGTTACTAAACTTGAGGCTTAGTAATGCAAATCATATTGTCAAATTTTTTCGTGTTTTGGAATTTGTTAAGCCTTATTTCTCTGATTTTCTAACGGAAAGTTAAAACTGAGACATTTTAAGAGCTATAGTCTCTTAATAACAACCCTGGTATTCATAAACGCGCAGTAAACCTACATTAGTTAACACGCGTATCTCCTGACATTGTGTCAGTTGCTTTCGAATGAAAAAAGTTATTTATTTTATTCCAAAGATAAAACAACAACAACAAACAACAAGAGAGAGAGAAAGAGTGTGTTAGTTGTAAGACGATGATAAACTTTCATAAGTAACGGGGAGTGATGGATAAGACGATGAAATTATTTGTTCCAAATTTGAAATTGGAGTAAGATTGCATGTGGTGTTTGTTTGCAGTTGGATTAATACACTGCTCTTAGGTATTTGTAACACTTTGACTGAAATCTGTTGGTAAATCTAAATAAATAAAAATGAATTGTTGTTCGTTAGTCTGATTAAAACTCGAGAACGGCTGGGCCGATTGAGCTGATTTTGGTTTTAAAATGTTTGTCGTAGGGTAGGCCCAGGGGTCCAGGGTAGGTCTAAACGGTGAGCAAATATGCCTCCAATAATTAGGCGGTACGAAGTTTGCCGGGTCAGCTAGTCAATAAATAAAAATGAAATAATTTAAAGTAGAATATTTTTTATAAAATAGAAAAACAAACGAGCAAGTAGGTTACCTGATGGTAAAATGATTACCACCGCCCATAAACATACGCAACACCAAAGAGATTGCAGATGCGTTGCCAACCCAAAGTGCTAAGATGGAATGCCTCTTGTGCCAGTATTTTCACCGGCTAGTATGCTCCCCACACCAGAACACAACAGTCGAAGCACTGTTGCTTAGTGGCTTGATTAGCGAGCAAGATGGTGGTAGCGATCCGGACGGCCTGTGCACAAGAGTCTACCACCCGCAACAACGTTGTTGTCGAATGTTATCCATAAATTGGATGGAGGTCTTCAGTTACAAAAGTTAAAATATTCATTTGCAACGAGAACTAACTTCTAAAGTCACACACTCAAAACCCACTGCTAAATTGACGCAACCCATATTTCATAGTAAATATAATATCTCGCACAACAATTCATTCTCATTGTGCAAATTCGTTTGAATTGCTTGAAACGGTTATTCTTTCCGCCTTGGTTCTTTCAATTTCAGCACAATGCATTGCCGGTTGGATTGCGCCGCTTCTAAATGCATATGGAGTTACAAACGTCCACGGATTTAAGCTTGTTTTAATTTTCAACGAGCTTTGTTCTGTTCCTGAATACTAAAAAAAACAGTTCTGGAATTACGCCTTCGAGCGCTGGTAAGTCTTTTGTTCAGCTCTACTAGAGACAATAATGGAGCAAGGTAGAGCCACATTGTGAACAGTCTCTGGTAGTACGATTGAGCCGCGCTAAAATAACCGCCGAAGTTTATATTATCGCACCCTGTGGCTCAGTTTAACCTGGGCCCTATTTCATATACATAACAGGCGACAGATGACAGTGACATTTCAGTGTACTTTGCTTGCCCACTACGATGTTAAGTCTATAAGTCTATAGCGTTACTTGTCGACACAGCATAATGTACGGCGATTAGTCACTGTCACCTGTCGCGTTTATGAAATTGGTCCCTGGACTAACTAGTGGCATAAGAAAGAGACACACCACCGAGAGGTAAATGAGTAAATATTTTCTCACAAGATACTTTCGTAATGCAGCAGCGTAGTTTAAGTGAGGCGGTCTTTTTAAATTTTTTGCGTGAGTATTTTATGCAATTGACCTCTATATTTAATAGTTAGTCAGTCGTTTTAAATGCAGGAATAAAACAAAAAATCAGAGTAATAAGTGGTTAGTTTGTTCTGTTACCATTTTTAAACATCAAGACCTAGTCTTTCTCATTAATTATCCAATTCAAATTTAGGTGTGTATGAGAATGGCAAGTGTCAAAAGTAAAAATAAAGATATTGTGTACTTGTGGTTATAATCTCTGGGTACGGTGTGATATTCTAAGGTAATTTAGGAACGGGGCTAACAAGTGATGGCATTATTTTATTTTTTTATTTTTGCTTACCTGGTGAATCCACCATGAAGCCAGCGCAACTGAACAAGTACAATCAAGAATATTGCGCTTAAACATCCACCCAGAATGTTAGTTTTGCATATCTTTAGTTTCTAGAGCTCAATTTCTCTTTCATATGGCATAAGTAAAAAGATGGCCTGATTTAGTGGTCCCTGCGGAAGGCCGAAGGCGGGCTCGGGACATAGTGGCTTGTCGTCGAAACTGGGGCATCTGCTATCTTATTTTACATTAGAAATTGGGACAATTCGCCTGTTTATGAGTAAAACTTAAGCTACTAAAACATTTGGTACAACAATTTACAAATAAACTATACATCTCTGTGAAACTTTTGTTACGCGTTAAAAAAACATTTAGTTCATGTCAATGTAGTTTAAAACAAGGTGTATTTAGTCATTATGCCATTTCTTAAAGAAGGTGGCATTAAATCAGGTTTTAGCATATTTTTTGTGTAGTAAAAATCAGTAAACAATAGATATAATTAATTTTAGTAAATAATAATAATCAATTCTTAATCTTGGCTTTAAAATCGTAGATAGTAAAAAGTATTTGCGCAATAACTCAAATTTAACGAAAGCTTGTACTAAAATTATAATATTGACTCTAAAATTATGATGTTGGTTTAGGCATAAAATAAGCTATCAGTGAATCTGTGGGCAAATAATTCGCAGGCAGTAATTCTAACTAGGCAAATATATGTAGGTGTTGCAAGTAAATTAGGCAGCTTATCTAGAGCATCGAAATATAGCAATGAAATTATAAATTAATGGCTTTGTAAGTACTTTTGAAACCGTCTTAGTCTCAAATTTGGATGAGTACCTACTGAAGTTTTTCAAATATTATTTACGAAAAGTTATGTCTTCCTTCATTTGCAAAGTTGCTATAAGTTCTCTTGAAACCCAATCTTTCTTTCTTCAAAATTAAAATACTTACTCGTATGTAAATAAATATCTTGGGACAATTTATGCCAATTGACCTAATCCCATGTAATGCAACTAACGCTGCTTGTGCTATGACAACAGTTATACATACTTCTATAGAAATGTATAAAAAAATACTTTGATACACATATAATGAACAAGATACATTTGAATTATAAAGGCCTATTTACTTATGGCAGTGGCTAAGTACTACAAGACGGATACAGAACGGCTCCAATGGTCGGGATTTCATCTACTTCAAAATTGTTAAATATTTTGGAGTACCGTACTTCAAAGTATAAGTAGCTACTTATACTTTAAATTAGCTAACCAATAAATTACTGAAGTTATTTCAACACTTGGCTTTAAGAATTATAACCCCCCCACCAAAACAAGTCTGACATAGTAAGTAGCTAGTAAAACACAACTCTTTTTCATTGTATTTTTACGATTAACAATCAAAGACTGAATGTTTACTGATGTTTACAATAACATCGCGATCGAAACATAATAAACATGTAATAGCTCTTACAACCGTTTTTAGATAGCTTTGCTATTAATGATGGGGTATACTAAACGTATTTCTACAAGCTTTTATTAACTTGCTTGGTTCTTATGTCGCCTTGTGAGTTAACCTAATGGTTCAAACTTTCAAGTACTTCTGTATTAACTTTCGTTTCAAATTTAATATGCGTTTGGTATTTCCGGTCACAATACAATGGTAAAGTAACGTCAACGAAAAAGATTGGATTTTTTTTTTCAAAATATGTTAAAAGTTTATAAAACTCTTTAATTACTTTAAAAATATGTTATGGCATTTCCGCAGATGCTTGGTATGCCCTCAGTACTTAGTAGGTAATAATGTTTAAATGGCTGTTGACAGGGGAAAGTTTGTAAAAAAAACTTATTGCTCGTTTAGAAAATGCTTTCTGTTATGTCAAAAGACACCAAACATCGTGCGTGGGGTAATCATAACACTCGTACGAACAATGTGTAAGAAATATCAGAAAGATTTAACTCTTTAACCTTGACCGAACTTGTCTTATAAACAAACAACACTCGTTGCGCGCTCTTTAAAAATACAAAAGGCTCTTGAGGTCCTCGCATCTCTAGATCATGTTAGGTACAAAATACTAATGGAACCTAATACTTTTATTATGAAAGGCTCGTGTTACTTACAACACAATGTGTGTAGTTACGTTTATGCGTCGCCTCACGCGATTTCGGGCCCGACGCCCAGCACTTTGGCAGAAGTGCGTGTTCAACCAGGGAGGGCGCGGGAGCGAAGTGATTTTTCACGTATATCGGTATAATGAATACGCGCACGCGACGTGCTATGTAGTTTAGTTACTTGGCTTTTAATAATAAGTACCCAATTAGGGTTGACGGTGAAAAGATTCTGGAGAGACCTGGGATAGTAAAAATGTTTAAGACTAATTTTAATATTAAAGGTATCTGAATGGTGCTCCGTGCATCGAGGATTATTGGGTTATAAGAAAGCGTGTGCAGCCAATAGCAGAAATAGCTGAACACTCGGAAGAGGAAAGCGCTCTTATTCTCTTAAGTATAGAGTCGTGTATAGACCTTTTAGACTTTTTTTACTGTGTTGATGTATCTGCTGCTGACGGTTCCAATTTATCTACGAATAAAGACTTGCAGTAAAAACCCGCCGTGACCAGATCGTCATCAAGATTTTTAAGGAACTAAAAAATCGTAGCTAATTACTAGGATTCAAGATTGTAATAATTGTCTATAGGCGATGGTGATCACTTACCATCAGGTGACCCACCTGCTTGTTTGCCTTCCTATGTTGTATAAAAAATAAAATAAATAAAAATAAATTAATAACTGCAATCAACTATAAACTAACGCGGGTACTCGATTACTATTTTGTTTCCTTGCAGTTCAAAATGTATCCACGTTTTTTCTACCCTCTTTAAACCACTCTAAGCCTTTATCCAGTAGCGCGAGGTCCTACAAAAATAACCAGGATAGTTTTGGCGTGATCAGACATTTATTTGGCGACCAAGGAGCGGATGCGGGGAAATGTTCCCGGAAATGGTTATGGCCTTATCAATTCTGCTCCAAGAGCCTGGAGGTCCGGAAACTTGAATGTTTATGTGCAAAACTAAAGAAATTCTACGTCACGTTGCGTTTCACGTTAAAGTTTTGTTAAAGAAATCACTTCCGCGCAAATTAACATGACCGAAATAACTCCGTCTTAGTTTCTAAAGCCTAAATAAAAGAAGAAAGAATGTTAATGTCAATTATTAAGGGTTCGTAAAGCATGTTGCCCTTTCACCAGCGAATAAGGCCAGGACGTGGGCAAATAATAAATTAGAATATTTAAGCCTTAATTTGCAGGTAGAGTGAAAATAAACGAAATTAGCTTTACTGTTGACTTGGCGTGAATTCGACCCTGCGAGGCGGAGCGAGCGAGACGGAGTGATACATAGGAGGTGAAAAGAAAATCCTACTAGCAGCACACTAATTGGGTGCTAAAGTAAATATTTAAAAAGGCGGGCGGAAACGTGGGGTTTTTAACTTTTCAATTACGTCAATTAAGACTGCCGAGCGCAGCTGCGGACAGATTTATTAGAAATAGCGTATTTTAATTTTATTTTTCCTTCTCGCCAGGGAGTTACAAAGGACGACATAATGATTAGGAGATTTCGTTTAACAAAACAAAAAAGTTACTTATTATTAATGGAGATTCGGATTTTTTTAACAATTTCCAATTTTTCGCGGTTGAAACTTTTTCATGAAAACCGTTTAGGCTTTAATGTTTAATTTTCGTTAGCTACGTTAATATACTTCTTGGTCCAATAGCATTTTATTATAATTTGATTGAAGCTAGAAAATTTGTGTACGGAAAAATTTGAGTGGCAACAGATGGTAAGATAACTACAAAAATAAGTATTTTGTGAGTATCGTGACTTTTAAGGTAACAAAGCAACTGCTGGGTAAAAGTAGTTACTGTCAAAAAGCTGTATAAAAATGTTTCTAGGTATACTGACCGTTTTAAACTTTTATGTTTGTTGCACTAATTATTGAATGGGACTTAATCGCGCTATAAATGTATTCAATAATGTTTCACACAGTAGTGCAAAGGCAGTTGTACACTTTGTACAGTCGCCTAAGTAAGACCCTACTACTTTTATTTAATTATTTAATGTTATTGCGCAACAAAAATAGATTTCAATGTTCAAAAGGCGGACTTAATGCCTTAAACTATTCTCTACCAGTCAACCTTCAGCACTCTATCTTCTTGTAATACGGTATATCTCTATCTTGGTCGGCTAAACTACTTGCAGATTTTTGAATTTTTTTTACATCCGTAAACAGTTTTTAATAAAATACACAATGTGTGTACATATAATTAAATCGTAACTGGTCAATATCTGTTTCTTTATTTAAAAGAAGGTCTAGAAGCCAAAACAATTATTTTTATAATTTTTGTCTTTCTGAAAGTTTGTACACGCATCACGCTAAAAGTTACTGCATAAAATTTGATGTGATTTTAAAGTTGTATTGCTGCAGGTCTAACTTAAAAGCTGGTGTACGTTTCAACTTTATACGCTGCCTAGAAGCCTAGTTATTAATAAGTCAGAAAAATGAAGATACCTTAAATTTATGTAATCGAATTTTCTTAACATTTTTATAATTTCACTATACATAAAGAAAAATCTAGGCTGGTGGCAGGATTCGTTTTGCAAAATTTGCAAAGGTACAGCACGGATGCTGAGGTTGTAGGTTCGAGTTCTGCAACCCTAGATTTTTCTTTGTGTTGTCATTATTAGGCATTTAAATAGATACCTACTTCCAAATTCCACGGGAAAAAGCTAGTATTTAAATAAAACGTTGTAGATTGTCCATGAATTGATGTGGTCAGTTGCTCGCGGGGCTTTTTATTACCGCCCCAAACTGTGACAAATGGTTGCCCCGCGCGGCCTGCCAACCGGCTTTCGTGTACCCGCCACTGTAAAGGCGGCTTCCCATGGTTAGGGGTTTCACGGATGTACCCATGCACTGTTAACAGGCGTGGACAGCCTCCCCGTCACGCCAAGGGCCACATAATAAATAGTAGTATAAGTAAACTAAAGTTTTTCTTTGACAAAAACGGCGTTTAGGTGTAAGAAGCGCGGTAGTGTTTACCGTAAAACTCGTATTCATTCGCACGCGCTGCAACACAATTGTGGCGGTGTTAAGGTGCCTATGTTTTTGTAGCTTCCTGAAGTGAAGCAATGTTTGACATTTCTATGACGTACGCATTTTCACAGCCACCTTTGAACTTAACGACTCCTGCATTGAAGGCGTCGCAGACATAAAGCACCTATCCCTTTCACACACGATGACTGGTGTGTCTATGTCGCCCACAAGGTCTAGCATGCTATGAGCTCTGGTGGATCCTGTAGTCCGTTACGGACGTGTATGTAGTTCAGCGCAACAAAGTACGGACGAGCGGGTTGATTTTTGACTTTCGAGCGCTCAACATTCGTCAGCCACGGGCCAATAAATTACGCGAGCGTATATTTTAGCAAGCACTGATTAGCGCTCGGCTGGCGAGTGTCAAAAATCACTCCACAGGCTTGTCCCGGTATTTCGCTTCGAGCCCGTACGTAGTCCTTCCGTATTCACTGACCGTGGAAAGCCACCTTAACCCATTGCTAATGATAATATAGGAATCCATTGTTGGTTTTTCGCCAGCAGTGAGGCGAATTGATTTACATTTACATATAAAACGTTTTACCGCGATTACATTGTTTCGCAACGTTTATTACTTCGCCAATGGATCGTGAAAGGATCGCTTTTGAAATCATCTTTCGTTCGTTCGGTGCCGTTTAGGATGTTTTGTTTTACATCGTATGAATAAAGTAAATAATCCATTTGAATGAGTCGGTGATACTGCGGTATTTATTGGTTTTTACCAAATTAATGAGACAATGTACTAAGAGGGTTTTATTCTATGCATACGATTGTTTTATATTTTTTGTTGCTTTTGTAAATAGTCAATTTTTTTTTTCGGTTGTGCTTATTAATTTTTTTAAACATGGCCGAAATAAGCTGTTTCGCATTAAGTTTCAATTTTCAATTACTAGGCGTTTAAGATTACCTTCACTGCAACTCTGTATTTGCTATTTTGAAATATATATTTTTGATTGAAAGTCTGAAGTTGTTTTCGTTGTTTTATTTCAATTGACGATCCCAATATCGATTCACTGTGTGTAAACTATACTGAGAAATAAATAAGTCTGACCCGAGCTGACTCCGCTGATACCCAGCCAATGTACCTACCTAACGGATAGTCCACGAAAAAATAGCTTAGCCACTTTTCGATAGTATTACGAGGGGATTAGCTTCAAAGTGGCAAATCAATTACTTATTCGACTAAACAGCTCGAAGGGTTTTCAATCAACTTATTTTGCTAACACTTACACAATTTGTATTCCACTCATGTTTAGGTCACGACCTAGACTAAATCGACCTGAACCTAAAATCGAATTTAAGTAAGGTTTCATTCAATTCAATGCCATCTGACAAAATGCTGTTAAGTGATACAAAGAGTAGGTAGGTACACTCGTAGGCAACAATTTCAACTTGAGTTACCTACATTTTTGAATGTTAAAAGGGCTGCTACAAATCTAAACGGCAACATGACCTTTTTCTCGTTTTTATCGATTATTGATTTATTATGATGATACCCTCCAACTGTATATCTCTGCGGTAATGTCAAAAAATTAATATTCCGAAGCGCATTTAAAGGCGACATTGTTTCTAAATATCGCATTATTGCGTTAACCTAATGTTTTTAGTGTCTCTTAAACCATCACGAGTAATGCAGAATGTGGCTTTTTAAAGAGCAGCAGTTACTGTTTTACTAAAATCTACCAACGGTTTTAATAAGTTCAAAGGATGATTTGTAAGAAAACTTATATGACTTATAACGTATTGTGCACCTAGCTCGAATCTTAACTCGTTACGTACCTCAGTGCGTCTCTTTTTAACTAGCCCTGTAGGAGAAAGACGCACTGAGTTCGTTCTAGGTGCACCGGCTAGGCCTGCGACTTTGTGTACGTAAGTATACTTCGTTTATTGTGTTTTCCTGAAATAAAAGAAAGTATCCTATATTATATTACAATATAATCCTCACTCAAGTTTCATTTGAACATACCAAGCCGCTTATGCTGTACGTGATTAAGTAACAAACATCTTTATATGCTTCCCATGCTTTTACATTTATAATAACTATTATCCTGAAATTAAAACATAACGGTTCGGTTACATAATTTAATAAGTATTATCCTGATTATCGGTCATTATTTTCAGAAGAAAATTGGCAATAAAAAAGCAGACACAACACTGTTTTTCCCGTTGAAAATATTCTTTGGAAAAACGCGTACGGAAAGCCAACCGAGAAAGGCAACTCCAGGTTATATAAAAAAAAATAAGGCACAGTGTTTTAGTACGACGAGGCAACTACCAAACTTATATACGGAATAAAAAACTTGTAGTGTATTTTTATGAACGATGTGACTACGAGTATGTTCTTGTAAAGTCAGAAGCAGAAGCAGCTGAATACTCGAAAATAATAAAAATATATTAATACAAACGGATCACTCACGTATTTTAAAGTCGAGAATTAGACCACGTTGCACAAAAGACCATGTTAAGATTATGAATAGGACCACGGACTGGTTCGAAACATGTCGGGCAATTCTCGACTTTAAAATACGTGAGTGATCCGTTTGTATTAATATGTCCAAGTCTTACGGTAGTTTTATGGTTTTAAAAATATCTACGCAAACTGTCTCTTTTGACAATAGTCATGTGTAAAAATTTTTGACTTCCTTAACTGTGTAAAAACATCTGCTGCTGCTGTAGAATCCACATTTTGCGGATGCTAAGATTGTCTGTGAGCATTAAAATCCACGAGAACAGATCTATTCGTGGATTCGTTTATTTTACCGTTGAATTATTACAAAGGCCTCATTTACATTATTCATTTAATCAATGAACTTTCTTAATTAACATTGAGCTTGAGATAATACAATGTTATGTGTAGGTAGCTGCCTACTAGTTTTAAGTTTTCATTGTGTTCATTTTGTTCGACATTATTTGGAAAATTAATGAATATGACAGAATGCATATTTTCTTATATTACGTATTATGATTGTTAACAAAAATATATGGCTGAAATAAGAGTGCCACTAGTCTTGGCGTATGCCTTATCCGCAGAACTCATGAATATAATATTTTACTTAATATGATATACGGTAACTGCACCTGTTTGTGACACGCGGACATTGTTTTTACCAGTAGTTGCCATCGTTGTTTCCCATTTTTATTCGTGTGTTTCCGTATATTTTCGTAAGTTACTGGGTCACTGGTCAATGACTAGTACCGCAAAATACATTTGCATTTCGAAGGTATTTGAATGAAAATAGCAAAAATGTAAAGTTTGTTGTTTTTAATTGCACCGTTTGTGGGAAAGAAAAACCAAACGTTATCGTATTCAATTTAATTTTTAACGAAGGATTCTAAAAAGCTAAAATTAAGGTCAAATGTGTTAAACGTGAAAAAGACCATACTCCTTTTCAAATTTACTGTTTTTATCAGTGATCAAAGCTCGCAACAAAAAACCCATCAATAAAACCTATTCAACACATTCATTTTATTACTCGCTTCCTGCAAAGCTCTGATAAACGTAATTTAACAATTCTGCCACCGATAAATTATAACTGTTGAATGTGATCATTACGACTCGAAATACCGCCGTTGATATGAAGTTCATAATTATCCTAATTTCCTCAATCATTAGGGCTGAGTTCGTTCATGCCGATAGTAATTTGTGAACTGCCGGCACGCAATCAACGCGTTCAATTTATTATTTTATAAGTGTCGTAATAAACAACAACAAAACGGGTAACGTTCTTGTTGTACAATAGTAGAAGATGGCGGTTCGCTGTGGTTGATGAAAGGTTGCGATAAGAGCAGTGGAAGTAACGTTTGTGTAGCTTTTATATTTGGCTGTTGATTTAATTTTCGTGTTCGTTATATTTCTACAACGAATATGGTCACATTGGATTGCTCTCAGGTGACTTGGGTGTCTAGACAAGATTTACGAAAACGCTAGTAGAAACGATAACATGTATGCACTTGACGTAAGGGAGCGAAGACAAACGTCACAATGTGTCGATCGTTCTTGTCAAATAATACAATCTGTCGTTGATACAAGCGGAATTTCACTTTATAGAGTCACAGGTAGTATTATACTCAAATACAAAAATAATACAAGATGATGCACTTACGGCTGGATAATGTAGATATCTTTAAATTATGGGTGCTAACAAACGCTGAAGGTATCTTGATATTTTTTATGCAGAACTTTAACTTTTCATACAAGCATTTTGTAGAATTCGTGTTGGTGTTGAAAGTAAAATTAGTTACGTTTATTTTTGCCGACTGTATTAATTAGCGAAAATAAACGGAGAGGCAGTTTCGTGTTTCCACTCAGCCGTAGATAACTTTCATAATGTAGTTATATGAAAGTTGTCAAACCGGAATGCTGTAATTATTTATATGTAATTAAAAAAGTCACGTTTTAGACTTATTGTTATCAAAACTACCTAATTATAATAATCTACGCTTTGAAGTGAAAATAAGTTTGAGGGAAAATAAACGATGATTATCAATTAGGTTATTCCAGCATTTTGTTACGATCTAGCATGAAATAAATAACAATACATTATTGGATAAAATAATTATTTATAACGATATTTCAAATAAAATTATAATCATGACAATACATCTATCCAAATTAATACCATTTAAAAAATTAAATCAATCTAGATTTATAGCATCAAAGGCCAAATCTACTGCAATTTTTATCAAATCTATGACAATTTATACAAAATCCGATTACTGAAAATATGTTACAATCAACTTACAAGTTTTGTGAAACACACTATATGTATAATGTTATGCTCTCATATAAAATAAATTGAAAGTCTGTGAAGAAGTGTCAGTATAATTAAAACTGCGTTTATTCATTCAAAAAAATGTATACATGAGGCGTGATTGTACAATCTCTATATGAACAAGCCAATATAATTATAAACACACTAGTGACTCGTCCTGGCTTCACGTGGGTACAATTAGTATGTATCTACACAAAAACCTTCTGTAAAAAAATGTAAGTGGCAATGAAAACTGTATCAAAATCCGTTGCGTGTTTAAGAAGAAGTAAGGGAGCCTTCAAGTATTACGTAACGCAATTTGGGGGGGAGGGGGTCTCGTAAAACGTAACGATGCGTTACCGGGGCGGGAGGGGGTCTTTCTTACAACACGTTACGTAACATTGTTTCTAAAAAAATAGGTAATTAAAACTCCCAAACAGGCAACCCTTTTCATTAACGTTACGGGGAATCCCTCGATTGTATTAGTCTGGTCATCATTTTTTTAAATTTGTTCTCGCAAGTTGGCAAACCTTTTCGTTTATATTTCACGGGGAATCCCTAGATTGCGTTGTATGTCATTTAATGTTGTTTTTGTCATTAATGTATTTTTGTCATTTAGTGTTACGTAACGTTTAGAGAGGGGGAGGGGGGTTACAGAAAAACGTTACGATGCGTTACAAGGGGGGGACGGGGGGTCAAAAATCTTCAAAAATTGCGTTACGTAATACTTGAACACTCCCTAAGCCGGAGATATGAGGACAAACAGGACCAGATAGCGGCTATGTTTCATACTTTACTATGTAAAGAAAGATAAAGAAAAAGAAGACGAAAAGAATAACTTTATTAACTATATAAAATAGCCAGAGTATTTAATTTTATTAAAAAAAATTAAGCAATTTCCACAAATGACAGTACAGTTTTTTAATTCACTACGTAATATAATTAATGAATGTATTTCTTTGTTTTTTCAGGTACTCCGAAATAAATAAGGCGATGTTGTTTCGCCATGGGATGCAGTGGTAGTGCAATGGAGGTATGTGAAGTGTTTTAATTAATTATTGTATCACATTATAAATTGTAATTCAGTTACTGAACCACTGACCCTAACATGACTGATACAAGGACACCGTATTGTTCTAGGCAGCTCTATACAGTCTGTGGCGTAAAAGTAACAACCACGGAATAAGAATGAATGAGTGGACTGTATTTAATTTAGGTTTCTGGTAGAAAATAACATGGGACCTTTAACAGTAACTAGAACCCTGGGCTTTCGGCAAATACTGCTTTTGAGATCTCCCGTTCAAATATCAAAGGACACTCACCTCGTCTTTCCTTGCGAAAGCAAACCCGGCGGAAGTCTTTCAATATGCCTCGGCTCCAGCTATGTCAACAAGCCACCAATATCCAAACTCCAGTTTAGGTTCATCAGCTAACAGTTCAATGGCAATTCAAAACAACACAGACTTCTTCAGAGTATTAATTATAATAAAATAAAATGTAGAGCTATTTAAATGTGCCGGCGTTTTGGCGAGTTCGGTAGGACACTAGCGCTGCGCGCGCATGCCGGCCAGAGGCAGCAACTTCTATGGCTGCGTTCCGTTTCAGGCGGACTAAGCGCAGCGCCCTTGATAATTAAAAGAAAGATCAAAAAAGGCAGTATATCGAACACCCCCCACCGAAAGCACCATGGAGCTTTCCCACAAAAATAAGGGGTTCAATTAATAAGAGAGAAAAAATAAAGGAAAAAAGGTTTACTACTTCTGCTAGTAAAGAAAAGAAATGGGCACCATATGCATTAGAAGGGTTAATTAACATATGGTAGAGGACAAAGTTTGTTAGAAGGTCTTTGGAAGAGCTTTCCTTTGGACCGAAGGGTTACCTTTCGAACAATTCCATCCAAGCCCGGATAAACAGACTCAATTTTGGCAAGAGGCCAATGGCATGAATGAATTTGATCGTCTTTGATAAGGACTACATCACCGACCTTCAGTATAGGTGGAGATGTGAACCACTTCGACCTCTGTTGTAAAGTATTTAAGTAGTCCTGGCTCCATTTTTTCCAAAATAGTTGAGAACAATTTTGTAAGTATTGCCAACGTGACAAATGATTAATCGGAACATCCTCGAGATTATATTCTGGTACAGCAGTCAATCTCTTGCCTATCAGAAAATGCCCTGCAGTTAAAACATTAAACTCACTAGGGTTGTCACTAGCAGGTAGTGCATATAATGGGCGTGAATTCATTATAGCTTCAATTTTACAAAAAATTGTCGAAAGCTCTTCAAACGTAAGAGCTTTCTCGCCGATTGCACGAACAAGATGATATTTTGCGGACTTAATTCCGGCTTCCCATAAACCACCCATGTTGGCAGCAGTAGGAGGGTTAAATTTCCAGTCAATTTGACGCTGGGCGCAGCCGCTTAAAATATGATTTTGATTGCGCTTATCGGATAAGAAGTTTTGTACTTCAGCGAGATGCTTACTAGCCGAAACGAAATTCGTACCGCAGTCCGAATAAATACACGCACTTAACCCGCGCCGTGCTACAAACCTGTCTAACGTAGCCAAGAAGCAGTCAGCGGACAGCGAAGAGAGAACCTCTAAATGGACGGCTTTAGTCGAAAAACATACGAAGAGTGCTAAGTACGCCTTCTCTATCTTCGCATTACGGCGTAAGCTTTCTTTAATGTAGAACGGTCCACCCAAGTCTACTCCTACATGCTCAAATACTTTATTCGGTAGCAAACGAGTCGCCGGCAGATCTCCCATTTTAGGCTGAAGCAATGTAGGTTTACATTTGAAACAAGTTTTGCATTTTGAAAGAATTGACCGGATTATGCTACGAGCAGATAATATCCAGTACCTTTGCATAATGATATTCTGTAAGGTTCGTGGCCCTACATGCAAATACTTTTTATGAAAATATTCAATTAGCAAGTTTATAAACGTACACCGCTTCGGAAGCAACAACGGATGCTTCGCATTAAATGGTAGGTCCGAGTGAGGAATTCTACCCCCCACCCTCAGATATCCACGGGAATCACAGAAAGGTGCAAGTTTCCTTAACGAAGGAATGTAAGTCTTGCCCTTAGATAAATCATTGATTTCTTGATCAAAGTAAGCACTTTGTATCATTTTGATCAAGTAATCGTGAGCTTGGTTTAAATCACCAGTGGTTAAAATGGCCTGGTTTTCAATAGGCGCGTCTGTACGGCACCTACGAAATAATTTTAAAATCCGAGCAAACGTTCTTTGTAATTTTGTATACGAAGAAAACTGATTGCAAACTCTTTCAACAAACTCTGCTTTACTTTCTACATTGTTTTGCTGACTTAGCAAATTAAATGAGTTGCAATTAGCTTTCATTTCCGGTATTTCGGATTCAGTTCCGTGAAAATAACTGGAGATAGGCCAATGACTCCTATCTTCATACATCCATGCTGGCCCTTCAAACCACTGTGAACTACTAGCGATAAACTGCGCGGGTGAGACGCCACGAGAGCTAATGTCTGCCATATTATTCTCGCTATTAACATGACGCCACACATGAGGCGGAAGTACCTCTATTATTTGAGTAACACGGTTACACACAAAAGTTTTTAGCTTATAGGCGTCAGTTTGAATCCAAGATAGAACTATCGACGAGTCAGTTAAAGCGGTAATACGAGTAATATTAACACGGGATAACGATCCTGTGATATACTTCATTAGTTTACTCAGAAGTGCTGCAGCCATAAGCTCCAGCCTCGGAATTGTCATCGGCTTTACGGGAGCTACCTTAAACTTAGCAACAAGCAACCTACACTTAACCTGCTGGCCGCGTCGTGAAATAACGTAAATTGACGCAGAGTAGCCACGAGAGGATGCGTCACATACCCCCACCAGCTCGCAGTCAGTTACCCCAGGAAGCAGGGCATGGCGCTCTATTTGAAGCTCGGATAGTCTAGGAAGCTCAGAAATAAACTCTAGCCATTGCTCACACACATCGCTAGGCAACTGCTCATCCCAGCCGATGCCTAACTTCCAGAGATCCTGCATTATGCACTTAGCAAGAAAAGTGCACGGTGATACAAAACCCACGGGGTCATATATCGAAGCTAATATTTTCAATACAGATCTCTTGGTTGGTTGTGAGTCTTGCTTATTCACGGAAAAGCTAAATGCGTCAACTAACGGAGCCCACTTCAAACCTAAAAGCTTGATAGAGACGTCGTTTCTGTTTTTTTCAAACGAGATGCTAGTTTCGCGATGTTCTATAGGTAAGCGTTCGAGTAGCTCCTCGCTATTACTGGACCACTTCTTTAGTACAAGTCCCGCGCTTTGGAACATGTTCACAAGCTCGTCTTGTAGTGCGCATGCGTGTGAGAACGTCTCACATGACCACAAAACATCGTCCATATAAATACCCTGCTTTATCACAGTGGCAGCAGAAGGGAAACGTTTGCCTTCGTCACTAGCCAACTGCAGCAAAGTGCGTATAGCGAGAAACGGCGAGCTACTTACACCGTAAGTTATCGTCTTTAACTCGTAAATCTTTATAGGTTCGTCAACGGACGACCTATACAATATGTGTTGATACTTCCTATCACTTTGTCGAATTAAAATAGCACGGTACATTTTACAAATGTCGCTAGCAAAACAGTACTCGAATAAACGAAAATTAGTTATGATGGATCCTATATCACGGTATAGGTTAGGCCCAGACAACTGAATATCATTGAGCGAGACATTAGTAATTGTTTTCGCGCTAGCGTCAGAAACTACTCTCAAAGGAGTCGTCGTACTGCTCGGTCTGAGTATACTGTGATGCGGAATTAAATACCTACTAGGTTCGCTACCAGTATACAGTTCCATGTGGTCAAGCTTTTCATATTCCAACATGAAATCATTGTACGCTTGCTGTAATACCGGCGAACGCGCAAGTTTGCGTTCGGTCGCTAGCAGTCTGCGTTCAGCGGCAGCGCGCGAGTCACCAAGAGGCGGCGCGTCAGGTACGAATGGCAGCGGGACTATGTATCTACCACCTTCGTCGCGCCCGTGCTCGTTCGCATAAATGTCCTCTGCCAACTGATCCAGAGGGCTAAGTACAGGCTTGCACGGCAATTCCTCTACTTCCCAAAAATCGCGCAAAGTTTTGTCTAAACTTTTCTCTTGACAGACTGTTAAATGGAAATTCTGCGAAGTTAATTTAATGTCATCGTAATACAATTTACCACTCACAACGAAACCAAATACTGTCTCAATAACATTCGGTATATTCGACTTAATGTTAACCGGCTTATCTTTAATAAACTCCGATACGACATCATTACCTAACAAAATATCAACAGCTGACTTTTCATAAAATAACGGGTCAGCTAAGTTGAAACGTTTATATTCTTCAACCACTTCGCGCGGGAATGAAATGTTAGGCATTTCCGATGAAACCTTTGCTACCACTACCATATCCACCGGGAAACTCGGAACGTCCGACTTACACGGCTTTATGTCACACGTAATTATACCATAGTTTTTAACTACTTGGCCGCCTAGCCCAGATACAGTAAACGGGCATTTGTTGCGACGCAGGCCCAAACGTTGAGCACAATCTAACGTAATAAACGAGCTTTGAGCACCCGAATCAAGAACTGCACGGCATTTCTGCGGTTGACCCGCGATGTCGACGATGTGTATGCGCGTAGTACCTAGCACAACCCCATAGTTTGCGTCTTCATTCACGGAATGAAGCGCTTCTCTCATCTCGTCGTCGGAATTCACGGCGACACTCACGGAGTGCGACGGAATGACTCCGGCCACGCATGCATTAGAGCGAGACGGCTGCGTCGTCAGCACGGCTGACGGCGCGCCTGCGCGAGACTGCTGCCCTGTCAGCACGGCTGACGGCACGCTTGCGTCGCGATGAAGCAAATAATGGTGAGGTAAAGCACATACTCCACAAGTCATGTAGCTTTTACAATTAGATGCGTTATGACCACTTTTTAAACAATTCGTGCATAGATTCAAGGAGTTGACACGGTCAATCCTATCCTGTACTAACAGTTTACGAAACTGTTCGCATCGGTAAATCATGTGATTTAAATTACAATGCACGCAAGTTAGTTTGTTCTGGTCATAGGTATGAGTGTCATTTCGAGATGTAGCCAAACCAACTTTAGGCGGAGCCTGAGGAAATCGTGATTGCTTATTATAATAATAATTATTGCTCGATTGAGTAGGCTTATTATTCGGTTGCGGTGAGCTAAATTTGTTAGATGGTAGAAACCCAGCTTTAGCTTTGTTTTGAGTTGACGGAGTAGTCCAGGAGCCCGTGTTCGGAAAAGTATGTTCGAGTACTTTAATTTGTTTGTTCACAAAATCTATCAGCTCTTTGAAAGCCGGCAATTCATTTTGCTCGCGGCTTTCCTCAAACAATTTTCGCGTGTGGCTATCGAGCCCACGTAAAGCGATGTGGCAGAATAAATAATCGTCCAAGTCTCGAATTTGCAATGCTTTAATGGCTTTCAAGGAATGGTCAAACGTTTCAATAAATGACGTCAAATTCGCAACACTATCCTTTGACAGCGGTACGAATCCCAGCATTCGGTCTAAATACCTACCGGTCAGTGCCCTTTTATCTTGGTACTTATCTAATAAGCTTTGCCACACTACGGCATAATTATTGGCAGTGATCGGGAGATTTTTCACCATACTAAGTGCCGGACCTTTCACACATGACAACAAATAGTGAAATTTGTCGATGCTGTCAAAGTTACGATTATGCACTAAAGACACAAATGTATCGTAAAACGTCGTCCAATTTTCGATTTGACCATCAAATTCGATCAGGGTAAGCTTAGGTAAAGACGGCCTACCTAAATTGCTATCATCATATTTTTGACATTTATTCGCTGACCGCTCCTGGTCTAACTTCTCACAATTTAACGCTACTCGTTTGCACGCGTAAAATAAATCATCAAAACTATCTAACGCGCTAGTTGAGGGCTTAGAATCTGGATTCATTTGCAATTCCAGTACGACAATATTCATAACAATTTTTTCGAAGTCGCTACGAGCGTCATCAAGTTCTGAATACTGTACCAAAAATCTCTGTACCGAGTCTAAGCTATCCATTTTGACTATTTTGGATAAATCATAAGCCTTTTGAACTTTGTTAAAAAGATACTCTTTTTTCAAAATTAAAGTTTTTAATTGCAATTCACAATCTCCATTTTCACCAGGCGCCATTTTTATAATTTGTCACGGACAAATTAGAATGGAATGGATCGACTAAAAAATGAACTCGCCCGTGTGCAAAAAATGCACACTTGAAATAAAGAAATTTGGATAGTTATTTAGAATAAAATTCGGGTCGGAGGCCAGAAAATGTGGCGTAAAAGTAACAACCACGGAATAAGAATAAAAGAGTGGACTGTATTTAATTAGGTTTCTGGTAGATAATAACATGGGACCTTTAACAGTAACTAGAACCCTGGGCTTTCGGCAAATACTGCTTTTGAGATCTCCCGTTCAAACACCAAAGGGCACTCACCTCGTCTTTCCTTGCGAAAGCAAACCCGGCGGAAGTCTTTCGATATGCCTCGGCTCCAGCTATGTCAACAAGTCACCAATATCCAAACTCCACTTTTAGTTCATCAGTAGCCCGAGCACGAATATTGGAGTCATGCGTTACGTTTTCGTATCGCCTTTACTATTCGATTACGTTTACTTTACTTTAACGCAAGCTGTCGGTAGCACGAATCTCTTAATCTGACTCACGTTAACGTATCGAGTACACGCTACGATAGTTAAATAAAGCTACGAATCTACTGGATAGGTACGTTCGGATACCTCACTGAGCGAAGTCAATTAGTAAGAATCATTTTAAATAAATTAGAAATACAGGAAACGGCTTGAATATTACAGAAATCTGTGTAATTTGTATATTTATTTATGAAATTATACGAAAAATATATATACAGTAAGAAAATAATTAAATATGTTAATATAATAATCATTGGGACGAAAGAGTTGAAATTTTCGAACGTTGTATTTTGACACTTGTACTCTTGTACTCAAAATATAAATAAAGTTCGAACGGAATTTATTAGTTGTCGTTATTTAGATAGTAAATAAAAAGTAAAAGTGAATAATTTGTATTGGAAAATAAAACCAAGAAACATTTTCTCGCAGTTGGCCATAATGGCAGATTTCATGGAGAGGTAAGCTGTTAAATTAATTCTTACAACTATGATAGAACTACAATCAAGGACTAGCTCCTAATCTTCTAATTAATTAAATATTTGTTGATACGTTCATACTTTACAATATAGAAATTGATGTAAGTAAGTAGTTCATCAGTCTCTCAGTAAACATTCATTGTAATTTGAGTTTTATGAACGATACTTTAATTAACTTCCATTCTCGTCTAGTAACAAACAATAAATATAATAAAATAATAGAATGTACCAGCTGCTTCACTTATTGCACAGATCGTAAAAGCCAACCCCAGGCATGGACAAATTTCTCAGAAATCATGTCATAGGCAGTAATACTAGCCAATCTTAAATGCCATTGACACCTAATAATATGACTAATGTGGGTTTTCGTTACCTTTACTCTGTAAATGTTAAAAACGTGATTAATTTGCGGGTGGTAGGACCTTGTGCAAGGTCTGTCCGGATCGCTACCACCATTTTGCTCGCTAATCCTGCCGCTAAGCAGCAGTGCTTGCACTGTTGTGTTCCGGCGTGGAGAGCAAGACAGCCGATGTAATTACTGGCATAAGAGGTATTCCAACTTAGCCCTCTGGGTTGGCAACGCATCTGCACTCTCTTTGTTGTTGCAGGTGTCTATAGGCCGTGGTGATCACTTACCATCAGGTGGCCCACTTGCGTGTTCGCCTTTCTATGTTGTATAGAAAAATATATATATAAATGAATAAACTTTATTTCAGGTCCTCACGTGATTCCTACGGAGATAATGCTGTCACCTACATACAAGTTCAAAATTGTGTACTGTGAAGTGTAAAATATGCCCGGAGCATAAAGTTCATGCTCAGTTAAATAGATGCGCACTCATTTTAGACGAAGAGGAAGAAAAGATTTTCTCTGTGAGGTGCGAAGACTGTGTAGCTTTACAGGGGGATGTAAACATGCCGTTGCATCACAGAAGTGAGGAACCTTCCTGCACTTTTGTTGAGTGAATGAAAAGACCTACAATAATTACCTATGTAAAGAATGGAAAGCCTACAGGAAAATACAATCCCCAAGTGCAGCTTCAAATGTTTTTATCACAAAAGAAAAACTTATTATTGTGTAGCTGACCCAGACTATCCCAAAAATAAAAAAGTGAATATAATAAATGTATCATTCAACCTTGCATATGTTGAAGATTTAGTTAACCATAAGTTATTAAACTTTTGGAAAACAAATATATACCCTTTATTATATCATTATATATTATTATTATATCAAAGTGTAGAGTGAGTGTGCTTATGTGTAAATGAGTGTTTATTTAAATAAAAAACCTATTTGAAATTACATACTAGTTTTATTTTATTAAGGCATTGCTATTATCGGATGACCTCATACAGGTGGAAGGAAGGCGCTGGTTGCATGCTGCTTCCAACCGGTCACTTTGGAAATCCATGGAGGAGGCCTATGTTCAACAGTGGACTTCTTGTGGCTGACATGACGATGATGATGACTGCTATTATCTCCAGTCTTTGTTTTTTTTATCATGTATGGTCGTTCTGAGCTGCTGCATGTCCGTTTTCTTCTGTCTTCTGGACATTCAAATTTACTTCGAGTACCTACATCCTGGTTTCAAGCGCACTTCTGATACTTTTCCCATAATATAGTATCATATTGATACTTGAGCGGTATAATTGAGCATATCATTTGGTAACTAAAAAGAAACAAAAACCTAACCTCAAACAATATTTACAATAGTCAAATAAAATTCATCAGTTTTGTTATAATGATGTATTTCCTAAATTACATTTTGTTAAATACTTACATAGAAATGACCTTTACATAAATACATTCTTGAATATGTTGATAAACAATGTGCATCATTTTTCTTGCAAGTGTTTTTCCGTATTTCTTGTTTACTTGGGACAAATATAAATAATTTGTTTGGTGTTTAAATGCTTGTGCTTTCACACTGGGGCAGCATACAGTACTTGTAATACGAAGGATTAATAATTTTTAATCACAAAACATTTACAATCTCGATACACAAACAGAAGCCCGAGCAAGAATATTGGAGTCATACCTAAGTAACTTTTTAGTATCGACTACTCGATAACCTAACGTTTACTTTACTTTTACGAAAGCTATCGGTAGCACGAATCTTAAAACCTCACTCACGTTAGCTCGATACGTAAACGCGACCACAGAGTACCTTTTTAATATACAACGCGACGATAGTCAAATAAAGTCATGAATCTACGAGCTAGGTATGTTCAGAAACCTAACACTAATCATAGTAAGTTACTATGGATCATTTTAAATATGTTAGAAATACAGGAAACAGCATGAATATTACGGAAACCTATGTAATTTGTATATTTATTTATACAATAAAAGGAAATGTTGAAATATGGCAAGAAAATAATAAATATGTTAATATTTAATCATTGGGCCGAAAGAGTTTAAATTTTCGAACGTTGTATTTTGACACTTGTACTTAAATTATAAAGATCGAACTGTTCGATCGAAATGTATCAGTTTTCATAATTAAAATTAAAGTAAGGATGAAAAGTGAATAATTTGTGTTGGAAAATGAAATCAAGAAACAGTTTCTCGCAGTTGGCAGATTTTATGGAGAGGTAAGCGGTTAAATTCATTCTTACAACTTTGATAGAACTACACTCAAGGACTAGGTCCTTATTAATTTAACATCCATTTTCATACTTTACAATATAGAAATTAATGTAGTTCCTTAGTCCCTCAGTAAACATTCATTGTGATTTGGCTTTATTTTCCTAGACTTTCTACTTACGGATATCCATATTGTGAATATTTGTTTAAGACACGAAAATTTATCTAAATCCTCCCGGGGCTGCAGAGACGCCACTGGTGCACATCACCAACCTGTAGCTAGCCGACAGGCTAGGCTGTGACGAGACAGGCGATATCCGAACTGATGAAAACAAGCAAAAGCTAAGCACTATATGTATAGTAAATGCGCCCAACCTTTTTATAACGTACCACATATTAATGTCATAAAAATATACCTACTTAGTGCCTACTTACTGTACAGTTCGATTAAAGTTTGAATGTCTGCATTACTTGACAAGGTCCTGTTTGATTTACACTGTTTTTTGAGTAAATATCTGTCCAGATATACCAGGTTACCACCTTTTTAAGGATCTTATGCCTTAGTTTAATATGACAAAACGAATTGTAAAACCAGCCTTTTTATACTTTTCACTGTATTATTTAGTGATTTGACTGGTCAAATGTAAAAAGCTGGACAGGCGGAACACCATCTAACTTGCCTGAAGACACCTCCATAAAGCCTAATTATGCCCGGCTTTATCAGGATGCCTAGTACCATTAAATGTACTTTTTTGAATGTTCAATATAAATGTTTGTACCAGTGACATGGATGTTATATGTATTTAAGTATGTATCCACACCATATTTTTGTGTTGTTTGTGTTAACTTTGACATATTGGTTAGTACACTCACAGAAGCACAGATTAGTTCAATTTGTGTACATCGTCCCAAGATATTTATTTATTACCAGAGATTACCCCCTACATACAAACAAACTAACAAACAAAAAACACACAAAGTTTACCTCTTTATTATATTAGTGTAGATTGAGAATAATTATTGTGCATTTTACAAGTCTTTCGCTAAATCTCAATTTTGCTGCAGGGTGTTAGATTTTTGGGGTAAAATGTAGCTTATATTTATCCTAAAAGAAGGACAAGTTATCTCCATCATGCATTATGGCTAACGGATTTGGATTCTTGGTCACTTAGAACCCTGTCACATTGAGTTATTATTGTGAGATGGCATTTTGTACTGCTGCAGCGCACACAGACAATAAGTACTCATCTAATTTGTTACCTTTCGTTTTTTTTCTTCTCAATTGTTTGTAAATTTGATTGTGTGTGCTTGTAGTAACAAATAAACGTTTTATCTGTCTACCTATCTGAAGAGTCAAAATGAAATTTATTGTGAAAAGAATCTCCGTAGTCAGAAATCAATTTAGTTGACTGTACCTATAATGGAAAAAACATGGTTATAATTAATTTTTAATCATATTTTAATTACTTGCCATTGTTATATACAGATTGGAGAATGCCACCAGCTATGTCTGAAGACAACGACACACAGCCACAAGAAATGGAGAAGCAAGACATCACTTGGTAAGCATTTTTAAAGTTGGATCGAGTGGCTTAGGTATGAAATTAAAATTTGTAGTCTTTACGTTTCTATATCCTAAGCACAAAACCACATTTCTGTCACCCTGCTGTCTGTCTGTGACTCACGCACGGGTCACTAGCTTGTGAACGGAATTTTGTATATTTTGTTTAAAATTTCTACTCAAAGCTGAATACTGATTTACAAATTAAATTTTATGCAGGGCATACTATGAAATATTATTATTTTATGTTACCCTAGCATTTACGGTCAGTCTCAGAAGTAGCTGAACATTTTAGTACCTTGTCGCTGTCAGTGATGTGACAAATTCGAGCAACTCTCATTTCATACGTTACCCCAACAAGGTTCTTAAGTGCTACTTCTGAGGCTGACGGTAATAGGGTGATCATTATCATTTTTAAAATTTGAAAGGTTTTATGAAATAACTAGCGGCTCGGCTCGGCTTTGCACGGGTACAATTTGGATTCAATGCACATAAAAACTTTTTGTAAAATTTTTTTTAAAAAGGAAACAGTGAAAACCGTATCAAAATCCGTCGCGTGGTCTAGAAGGAGTAAGCGGCCGCAAATATGAGAACAGACATTTTATACTATGTAAAGATAATAAATTATTTCTATAAATTTTAGATGCAGATACATGGAACACTTCTGACTGCAGCCGCTGGACCGAGCAGACCGCCGCCGGGCCGAGCAGCCCGCTGCCGGGCTGCGCACCCCCGGCCCCGCGCCGAGCGGCGCCGCGGGCCGCCGCGCCGAGCAGCTCGCCGCTAGACCGAGCAGCCAGCTGCCGGGCTGCGCACCCCCGGCCCCGCGCCGAGCAGCTCGCCGCTAGACCGAGCAGCCAGCTGCCGGGCTGCGCACCCCCGGCCCCGCGCCGAGCGGCGCCGCGGGCCGCCGCGCCGAGCAGCTCGCCGCTAGACCGAGCAGCCAGCTGCCGGGCTGCGCACCCCCGGCCCCGCGCCGAGCAGCTCGCCGCTAGACCGAGCAGCCAGCTGCCGGGCTGCGCACCCCCGGCCCCGCGCCGAGCGGCGCCGCGGGCCGCCGCGCCGAGCAGCTCGCCGCTAGACCGAGCAGCCAGCTGCCGGGCTGCGCACCCCCGGCCCCGCGCCGAGCGCCGCCGCGGGCCGCCGCGCCGAGCAGCTCGCCGCTAGACCGAGCAGCCAGCTGCCGGGCTGCGCACCCCCGGCCCCGCGCCGAGCGGCGCCGCGGGCCGCCGCGCCGAGCAGCTCGCCGCTAGACCGAGCAGCCAGCTGCCGGGCTGCGCACCCCCGGCCCCGCGCCGAGCGGCGCCGCGGGCCGCCGCGCCGAGCAGCTCGCCGCTAGACCGAGCAGCCAGCTGCCGGGCTGCGCACCCCCGGCCCCGCGCCGAGCGGCGCCGCGGGCCGCCGCGCCGAGCAGCTCGCCGCTAGATCGAGCAGCCAGCTGCCGGGCTGCGCACCCCCGGCCCCGCGCCGAGCGGCGCCGCGGGCCGCCGCGCCGAGCAGCTCGCCGCTAGACCGAGCAGCCAGCTGCCGGGCTGCGCACCCCCGGCCCCGCGCCGAGCGCCGCCGCGGGCCGCCGCGCCGAGCAGCTCGCCGCTAGACCGAGCAGCCAGCTGCCGGGCTGCGCACCCCCGGCCCCGCGCCGAGCGGCGCCGCGGGCCGCCGCGCCGAGCAGCTCGCCGCTAGACCGAGCAGCCAGCTGCCGGGCTGCGCACCCCCGGCCCCGCGCCGAGCGGCGCCGCGGGCCGCCGCGCCGAGCAGCTCGCCGCTAGACCGAGCAGCCAGCTGCCGGGCTGCGCACCCCCGGCCCCGCGCCGAGCGCCGCCGCGGGCCGCCGCGCCGAGCAGCCCGCTGTCGGACCGAGCAGCCCGGCTATGAGGCAGTGCCGGATTAAGCCAGCGCGGGGCCTGTAGCAAATTCTGTCAAGAGGCCCTTAGTTTGCTTTAGGTTCTCAAGTTTAGGGTATTAAATAATTTTTTATTGCGGTCAGACAGGCGTAGAAGCGGCGCCCGTAGCATTAGCTACTCTTGCTATGTGGCTAATCCGGCACTGTGAGAAGGAGACTGACTGCAGAAGAACAATTTTTAAGACCTGAGAAGAATGCGAGGAGTCTCAGAGAGGGATTAAATGTTCGTCGTGCTGGAAAGAGCGAGGATTCGGCAGAGAGACATGGAGCTCCAGCTTTGAGTTCGATCGATGGCTTGAATTAATGAAAGAGGCGATGTATGTTATTACGAATTTCTTAGATGTGAATAATTGAGATTATGAATGAACGCAAAATGTAAGTCTGTATGTGAGATGAGCGCTTAGGTTAGATCGCGAGTAGATTAGAAATAGCATGATGACTAGTAAAGAAGAAAAATTGTATTTTTAGTTATTGTCTACTATCACTATTGGGTGAAATATCGCCCCATGCAAACACTATACAAAATTATATATGTAGTTATTTTAAATAAAAAAAACAACGAATAAATATAAAATAACAAAGCCTTTATTTATTTACCAACATAGGTGCTCCTTTTAACTTACCTACCCCTTACTTCTAAACCACATATCTGATTTTGATATGGTTATCACTCTCATTTAGAGTTTTTTTAAGGAAGGTTTTTAAGTAATAAATAAGATTAACCTTATCCATACAAGTTTGCCAACCTCTCTTAACTACATAACGTAACTTATGTTTCGTCTCTTTCATTCGAGGGCAATTGTGTAGACAACACACGTTTATGAATCAGGGGGTTAGTTTTTGTAGTGGTAGAGGCGCACTGTGAAGCCAGTATATATTTGCAGTACGAATGAACGGGTTCGACCAGGGTAGTACCACACTCGCAGTACATCAGCGTGATGTAGTAGCTTGCTACTGCGTTTCGTACAGTGGGTGATCGATCCGGAGGCCTAAGGGCTTACAACACATTAGTGGTTCTCTTGTGTCCCGCATTGCCTACCTAATAAATAAATAATATTGCATAAAACAAAAAATAAAACTGAAATCACAATCTTTTAATAAATTAATAATTAAGCAATTATTTTACAATTAAGATAGTGCCTATTAGTAAGTAAAATAAATTAACTACATGGAGTCCTTACAATTTTTACATATTCAATGAGTGAAAGTGTTTTCTACAATAGTAAGCAGGAGTTAATGTTTAACACCTTTATTTGGAAGTGTGATTCATCTATACAGACACAAACACCCGATATTCCATATTTTGCGTAAAATATGATAAGATAATATTGATATTAAGACAAGCAATAAGTAGTACCAATAATAATGGTAGAATAAGCTAAGAAAATTTAATCTATAATATATAAGTTAAAGTTAAATGAAATCTTCAGCAGTGTACTCAATGGTACTTAGTAATTTAGATGAGAAATATATTTTTTAGGAAAAAAAGTGCGCTCGAGATGGGCAACTGTTGATGCTTTTACCACAAAAGATAATATTTGTACTGAACACAGTTTACAAATAATTAATCTTAAGAGGAGTGTGAACCCAGCGCTGTCCATACAAACTGCGATAACGTTTTCCACCCTCTAAACCTTAACCTATAGCCATGATTTTTTTGTATGTTATTATTATGCCCTAGAACTAGGTTCGTATGTTTTGATTTTTTAAATATTCTTAATAGTTTCAAAAATATTAACGCATTTGTGTTTTGTATAAAACACCAAACCAAATATTGCAATATTTTCAGCACCAATGCAAATAAACCTAATTCTAAGGCATTATGACAACATACCAAAAACCATTGCCATAGGTTAGGGTTTAGACGGTGGGAACCATTTTCACTGTTTGTATGGGGAGCGCTTTTTTGGCTTGGGTTCACACTCCTCCTAAGACAACTTGGAACACTTTTCCTTGCTTAATCAAATCCCTTTCTGCCCTTGTATTAGGGAACTTTATGAAAGTTTCAGCAATGGGTGAGCTGCAGAGAACATCCATCACTTCTCTAACATTTGCTGACACTAGTAACGCTAATGTGATTGTTAGTCTTTAAGGTATTTATCTATGGGCCTATGCAGCTTGAAATATTCTATTCTATTCTATTATATGCCTGCCTACATTGTTCTGGTATGAGCTAGTAGCCAAGAACGACAAGGAACATAAAACCCAATATAAAGACAAATAACATAAAATAATTTGTTTCAATATTCATACCTTATTCAAATTGAAAACTAGGTACCGACCTATTAAATAAAATACCTTGAGAATTCTATTACTCGACTTTAAACTTGTTTCGTTGCGGAGTTCTTCGCACAGGAACGCAAATGCCTCTTTATTTGCATCTGACAAAATGCAATTTCACTGGCATCTGATATATCCAGAGGATGTGTTGTTTTTCTCATCGTAACTCGTTGACTCATTCCCCTTTAAAGAAAGATACCTATTTATAAATGTATTTTAATTATTTTACTTTCAAAAAAATAAAAAGTAGAAGTAATGTTCTTAGATTAGTTACCTCGTTTCTCGTTCTTCATTTCTGGATTATTTGATTAAACCCAGGTAAAATAATAGCGCAAGGCACTAGTATGCGAATTTTTACGCAATCTTATGATTTTTTCCGGTGATATTTTGAAAGAATAACACCAAAAACTAACCGCAACTTGTTCTCGCAAATTGTGTCACCATCAAAAGTACAGTGAGAAAGTTTGCGTGTTTCTCGATAGCCAGCCTTCGTAAGTTTACTTTACCTTACGTCAAAAAAATATTCGTGCTACCACTTTTTGACAAATACTTTACGCAAACTTCACGTTTACTACTCGATGACGATACGAAAGTGAATGTCAAAGTTAGTGCTATCAAATTTTAGTTCCAAAAACGCCCATGGGGGCGCTGCTCCAAACCTCATACAAATCTTCTCGATGGCGATACGTTAACGTAACTACTCGATAGAAGGAAAAAATATTCGTGCTACCACTTCCATACATTCTGTGACGAATACTTCACGCAAACTTCACGTTTACTATTCGATGACGATACGAAAGTGAACTTCAAAGTTCGTGCTACCAAATTTTAGTTCTAATTACGCCCACGGGGGCGCTGCTCCAATCTTCATACAAAGTTTCTCGATGGCGATACGATAACGTAACTACTCGATAGAAGGAAAATATTCGTGCTCGAGCTACAGCTAACAGTTCAATGACAATTCAAAACAACACAGACTTCTTCAGAGTATTAATTATAATAAAATAAAATGGAGAGCTATTTAAATATGCCGGCGTTTTGGCGAGTTCGGTAGGACACTAGCGCTGCGCGCGCATGCCGGCCATAGGCAACAACTTCTATGGCTGCGTTCCGTTTCAGGCGGACTAAGCGCAGCGCCCTTGATAATTTAAAAGAAAGATCAAAAAAGGCAGTATATCGAACACAGTCAGTATCATTAGAAATATCAGTGGTAATCTGGATCTCTATGTGTGCCTTTCTTATGACACCTGTTAGACAGAGACGCAGAGAGGAATAATTTAAACCAGGGCCGTCGTTAAGGCCGGTGCACAGAAGGATATCTAGGTATCTGAAACTACGGGATGATAACCATACTGAATATAAGAGGAGGTTCCAGTTTACTTTACATTTACAAAAATGAATAGAACCCGGAAATATCAGCATCGTTTTTAGTTTCACAACAGTCACTTTGTAACTCTACTCGTAACTTGGTTATAAAAAATCGCGGTATTCGCCGTAACAGCATGTTTGTTGAGAATTCGCGATCATTTTGTTTCGAAAAGAGCGGCGGACTGTAGAGTTTGGAACTTGGAGAGTCGTCAACCGTGGTTGTTAAAAATATGCGAGGCCCAAGCGACGGTTCGGGGCGAGTCATTCAATTAACATAATGGGATAGCATTACAGTGAAAGTGATTTAGATGACATTGAATTAGTGTCTACAAGCTTTGGAAGGTTAATTTTACTTTTTATCATCAAAGCATGTCGATATATCGGGGATCTCCATAAAAAGGTCATGAATGATACACATATTTTATTAGTTTTCATGTGTATTTCTGGTATGAAAACGCAGTTTTCATTTTTTTTAATGAATTATAAGTATTATCCCTTTAATAAATATCAACCTTGCTCCATAGCTGCGCAGAAAAGATATTTCAAAGAGATAGGCACTTTATTAAAATACGTCCGCAGAAAGGAATTGAGTATCGATAAAAAAGTTAAAGAGAGAAATATGTAAACTTGTAATGATAATTTGTTTGTCTGAAGCCTACACATACACATAATCATTTATGTAACTACGGAGTTCCCCTATCCAAATGCACCCTTAAACGTATACAAACTTCATCTCGCTTATACAGCTAGTACTACGCTTTATTTTTATGACTTGGTTTAAGCAACCGTAGGCACCCATATCACACGCGAGTACAAGATGTGCAATATTGAATGTCTTGTAAAAAGCGGTGAACGGAAGTTAAATTGTATACAATAATGATTCTTATTAAGTAAGTATGTACGTGTACATCATTAGAGTGTTTCTACGGCCACCAAATATGCAGCCTTAAAAAAGCTATTAGGACAACAAATCTTCACTGTTTCACGGTGGTCGCTCTTTTTGGCACCATGCCCCAAAAACTATGGCGCATCTGTGTTCCTTATCTCAGTACAGTTTTATAACAAGGACCCGAGATGTTGCGCTGACAACGTTCCGTTCCGCGCAGTTATTTTATATCGGTCCGTTCCGGTTTGGCATGCGTGTCTCGATGAGTACATTACTACGAACTTCTTGCATAAAACTCTTGGAGGAATAACTAAAGCATGAACTTAGCCTCAAGGTAGTAAAACCTTTAAATTATTAAGGAAAACGTAGATTATACTACCTTTATCTACACACATATCATAAATGCTTAATAACGCGTTCAAAAACCATAGAAAATGACCAGCATTATTACAACCAATGTTATTATAAGAATTTTCTTGTCTGTGGTAGTAGGTAATCTGTTCTTTATTGGGTAGTATCTCTTAGTAGTCTGTGTTTATTGGTGATCACATTACCGATATCTCGTGACGTTATGAGTTTAAATTTGGAACAGCTGTCAAAATTCAAGTTGGTCTCTATTCTAGTATCCATAGCTATTAAAACAGTTATCGATACGAAACGTCAACTCAGTATGATTTTTTAATTTAAACGCACGACATTTGATCTCGAGTGACAATAGGGACTTCAGTCTTTTGTCTATGATTTAAAAAAACGTTCGTCTTGACGGATAGATCGAATTGCCGCCATACTTGTTTGACACTCGTTTGTTGGTGTTTTGCTGTTACGGTTTTTTGCAGTTATGATATGTGTGAAGATAAAGTAATGTATGCAACTGTATATAATTAGGCCTTAAAACACTCGTGTGATCCTATTATGAAACTCGCTGACGCTCGTTTCATAAAACCACACTCGTGTTTTAAGGCCTCTCATTATATAGCAGTTGCATAAAATACTATAATGTACACCAAAGAAGACTATTTTGACAATTCATATGTGTACAGGGCAAGGGGAGATTTAGAGTATGTAGTCGCCTTTTTTTGACACATTGTATTGTCATTTAAAATAAAGAGATCAGCTATGAAAAAAAAACTTAAATTAAATACTATTTCCGTGGTAAAAAAATCCATTCCCTAGTATGTACGTGTTGAATATGTCTTTAAGGTTTTCTCTACTAAAGTAAAAGTGCGATTGAAGTAGCTTCAATGATTCAATGCTTTCGTCTTAAATTGCAGTTGGGCATAAGAGGCGTAAATAGAAACGTTAAGCAAAGAGTTTTAAACTTCAGATAATTAAATGTGATCATCATTCATTTGCTGTTAACCCTTAAGCATTTCGTAGTAATTGCTATATCTACATATAATTGAAAAAATCTGGAACCCTGCACAAAACCTAAAAGGCTAACTTCATTCGAATGACATTCAACTAAGACAAGTATACATAAAAGCATCGCCTTGTCGAATGACCAACTTTGAGAAATTTTCCGAACATAAAATTAATACTTGATACAAAACTGTTCGATGAAGTTTTTGTCGGCGCAAGTTGTCGGGTCCGGTCGGAAACTCATCGAGGTTGCATTTTAACTAGTTGCCCCTAATTGGCAATCCCAGGACACAAACTGCGGCTACAGTTTATACTTTTTAGTGTTCCGTGGCAAAGTTTCTTTGATGCATAAAATCGTAAGACGGCGCTTGGCTGTTAGTACTATCATTTATTAAGTAGCAAGGCGTTAGGTAATCAATAGTGTGTTGTTCTAAGGTTCCGTAGCCAAGTGGCAAAAATCGGAGCTGTTATAATTTTTCCTGTTAGTCTGTCTGTCTGCCAAAGCCCTTTTACTCGGAGGCTCAACAGTCTTCTATAGCCATAGCTCTAATGGACTATACTGATGAAATATGGAAGATTACGTTATCTTAGTTAGGTACTCACAAAGAGAATGGTTGCCGTGTGATAGACGACTTTGTTAATGACGTGGCGTTGAAAAGGTTAATAACTTTAAATGTAAACCCATATTTGACGATATTAGCACTTCTACAGTACATACGGACAGATGAGCATGAATTAAGGTTTGTTTTTACCATTTGCCTAAAGAACCCTAAAAAATAACACCAAAGGGACATTTCATTACAGGGCCCTGATTCTGGCGTTCATCGAGATACATCTCACATTCGAGACTTGTCATAGAATTAGAAATTTCAAAGGGATCTGACGGCTCTTTTTGACATATCTCAAACGTGGCTTCGTCTGTACTAAATCATTTAAACTGTCGACAACCACAGTTCGCTGTATTTCAACGGCGATGAGCGGGCGAGGACCCTAATTGCCAATTCTCCAGGACAAAAACTGGGCCCATAATCTACCCTTTTTTAATTTTAAACGAGGACAATGCCGCGATCATACGTAGATCCAATTTAATGTCTGCATAAATGTATTAAGCCGGCCCTTTATTGTGTGAGGTTTGCGTAAATATGATTTTTACTGTTGCTTTAAAATCCTAACCCCCCCCCCCTTGTTTGTTTCTTTCATTCAAAGGCAAACGGGGCGAAGTGTCACAATAACAGATAAAGACATAACACATTTAACTAACACAGGTATACACAGCGTTTATGAATACGAGTAAGACGGTTAGCATGTATTGGTTGCTTTCAATATGACCAACTTGTTTTTTCTTGCTCGCCCATTCCCTACATTTGTATAACGCAGACTTTTCATAACTGCTGGGACGTTACATCTGTATTTAAAAAAAAAACGATCAAGTGTGTGTCGGGCTTGCGCACCAGGGCTCCGTACGAACTTTATAAGCACCAAACATTGCTCCAACGAAAAGATAAACTAGACTGAGGAACAAACTTGGCTTTGCTATTGGAAACTGTTGTCCAGTGGCCCGTTTCACTAAGCTACATGTTATAATTTTACAATTCTAAAGCAGCAACATTGGTCAATAACGACCAATGGTAATGGGCATAATGACCAATGTTGCCGGTTTAGACTTGTAAAATTGTAACTTGTATCTTCGTGAAACGGGCCACTGGAAACTTGACAACTGCTAATAAATTTAATATTCGTAAAATAACTGTGATGTAAATACTTACAAACTTACAGTTTTCCAATTTTTTCATTTATTTTTGCTATAAGACATTGCTTCTTGCCAAATTTCATGATTCCAGGTCAACAGGAAGTATCCTATAAGTTTTTGAGTCCCTTACGAGTGTCTAGAGGCAAATATGCAGCATAACCGGCCGAATCTTTTGATTGCGTTGACATAGAAGCTGGATTTTTTACGGCTCTAAGGATACGCATATCTGAGTATTTGCTATTAATTTCAACTTGATACCTGCGTTGCTGTGTAAAAGGATCTTGATAGATAGACAGACAAGCGGACAAAGAGGTGACCTTATAAGGGTTCCTTTTTCATTTTAAGGTACAAAACCCTAAAAAAAAACAAGCAAACCAAAAACATAGTTTCATTACCTACACACTTAATAATTAACAACATAACTTGAGCAAAACTAGAGTACCCTGCAGATATTCAGACTTAAAGAAATGTTAGGGAGGTACTTAGCTTTGTTAGGTATGTACCTAAAGTAAGGCGATTCTCACACTGGCATCGCGCTCCGCCGTAATACAAAGGGCTTCAGAGTTACAAGTGCGGTGCAAGAACCTCAGTTTGTTTAGAAAACACGCATAATCATATTTTTACACTTGAAAAAAGCAGAAAAAGTACTTTAAGTCCAGAATGTTTGTTGTTGAAAATAAGTGATGTGTAAAGAATGGGCACTGAAGGTTCCTCTTTTATTTGGGTCGATTTTCTCACCCTGATAAGTGAAGCGGGTAATCGCGGTTATCTGAAATCTTTCTCTCGTGGCCGAGAGTTTCATTGATCTATCTCATTGATAGATGCGTATTTTCGAATTGATGAACCGATTGTGCGTAGAAGAAACTCCGTTCATTAAATAATTTCACGCCATGTTATAATAACTGTTGCTTTAATACATATAACTTACCTACATTTATTAAATTAGGGGCTTCAGTCGCGTGATCAGTCCTTGTTTTATTTAGGTTATGAGCAGTTGACTCATAGGGGCAAATTAAACATAATTAGTAAAATCCCATAATTTGTCAATTTTCTCCTTTATTTTACGGGTTAAAATTAACATCGGGTATTTCTGAATGGACTTAAAAGGCTTATTTATTATTATAAGTTGTTAGCTTTTTTTATCACAATGATATTAACAAATTGGAGCAACCCTGCTACTCCACGTAACAGAGTATTCCAATTGATATGGATCTCCTAAAAGTAAAGAATACATCTATTAATTACAATAAGATTGTTAAGCATGCCTATATTTTTATTTATAAAAAAAAATCAGTGAGTCTTTTTTAAGCTTGCATCAAGGTCTCGATTCATTTCCTAACGTTGGCAACTCTACAAAGTCGCGTGCAACGAAATACCCTTTGGCGTGGCGCTTTGGTTGTGTTCGCTATGGCTCGTTAAGGTTAGGCGAGGTTTTTATTTTACCGCAGTTCTCTGATCCTCATGCTGTGAATGCCTGGTATTTTAAAAGGATTCAGGGTTTTTTTTTTAACAATTTTTGGACAAATTTTTATGAGGAAAATTGAAACTCCTCTATCTTTTGTTTAAAATTTTTACCAGAACTACGGATCCTTTTTAGGTTGAAGTGAACTTGTGAAACGCACAAAAGTCGGGAGCGGACAATGGATTACGCTCTTTTTCAATCGCCCTGCTTTGTCCTCGATATTTTATGTGTGTAATTTATACAGGTGACTGATTTCTATAAAGACTTTAAGCCCGTAACTGTAGAGGAAATTAATATGTTTTTTATCATGTAATTTAGTCGTAAAAAATGTTTTGCAAACTGCATTATTATAGCTACTCCTTCTATTAAATAAGTGTGCCTGAAGCTGCAATGTCATTTCGAATTGCGTAAGACAATTAAATCCGCTCTCGCTCTCCCAAACGGAGCCACCTCATAACTCGCTTTGACAGATGTTCAGAAACAATGAAAAAGTTAAATTGGTTAGAACCGCGACAATTGTCGAGTGAGACAATCACTCGCAATTTGGACGTGAGTTACTCTACTTGCGTTATTTTATTACCAACTTCCACGTGAAATAGCTTAGTGTACTGGGTTTACGAGGTGTAAAATATGGTAGTAAGAATTTTAACAATTCCGGGGCGTCGTATTAGTTTGGAGAATTTTAAAATACGTACAATGAAAAGGTGCTTTACGTCTTTGTTACACTTGACGTGTGCGAGTGGTAGAGGGTACATTGCGGGTTGACCATGGTTTCCAACCTGACAATGACGGATGTGCAAGTCAATGTATTACTACTCGCATGATTTACTTACTCGTCTTATTATGCTTTCGCTTTTAATAGTTACCTAGTGAACTTTCTCGTATAGTTAGCTGACGAAGATGTTAATCCTGAAAGATTTAAGCGGAAGGCAAAAGTCATCGAAATATTTTGATCATAAAGAATATTTTCTGTAGGAATTTTATGTTACTACAGTTCTTTATTGCTACAGTCAGAAAACACATCGAGTTTCTACTTTAAGAGTTTAAAATTTTGCTTTGAAATTATTTACAAAATATCTTTGCTGGTGTAAAGTTGAAAGGCGCCTTCCAGGCAATAGAGTATACCTGCTGCAAACTGGGCTGCTAATAAAATGAGACTCCAAATCTAGATGTGAGGAATTTATAATGCAGAAACTTAAATTTATAAAACTTTAAGTTTTAAAACATCGTCGATATTTCGTGATTTTTAGTTTTCATTTTGAAATGTTAGTATTAGGCAAAGTCATTTCATAAATTTCCAATTAAGTTTATGCATTATGTGGCTAAGCAATTTGTTAAAGTAATGCGGTTGCTACTAAAACTTCCCGAAAGTAGCCGTATTTCTATCCAAAGCGGCACTTATCCCGAGCTATCAGGCGAGGAGACGGCGCAAAGTTAAATGAGGAAGAAAATCTATGGGTTGTTTAGTTGATTCCCGGTTCCAAGGCTAATTCACAAACTACTTAATCTAGTTTTGCAGCAACCGGTTTACCCGAAACGGGATTAAGAATGCTTCTGCCGATTCACTTGTCCGCTGCTACAAAGGAAACCTGAATCGACAAGTTGAAAGAAATATTCGATTTTTGTAATACCAAATACATTTCTGTTATAAAATCTGCTTTAAATTTACAATATTAACGGCTAATAAAAATCCATTTTGAAATTAAGGCTCTTTATTTATGATTTAAGATTGTCTTCTGTCTTTTTACAAGAAGCAGTTGCAGTCATTTTCTTCATAGCTTCGATATCAGATGACATTTCTTCAATTTTAGCGTTTAATACACTCATATGATATTCTATTACGGGTCGCGTGACTGGTTGTTTAACACTTGTTGCAGCTTTGTATAATAAATCGATTTTATCCATATACGCATTATTCGTATTTTCTTCATCTTTTTTCTGTTTTTGTTTCTTTGCTCTATCCATGATAGCATTGCCAAGAGGTATTGGAAGATTTACTTTATAATCTGCCTCAAAGTTAAGCTTTTTCCTTTCATCACAAGTAATGGACCAAGTTTTTTCAGAACCAGGAAATGTAGACATTCTGTGCAAAAATCTTCTATTTTCAATTTTCTCAAATGTTTTCCGTGGTAGTACTTTTTTCAACGGTCCATCGTGAACGACAACATCTAAAGTGCTTAAAAGTTCAACAAGTTTTCCCAACCTTTTTGTGTTTCCTTGGATATTTAAATTGTTAATATCGCTAACAGCCACACCAACCATAAAGTTCATAAACACGATAGAGCCGAATAAAAGGAAAACTAAAAATAGTAAGCGAACGATAGTTTTTGAATTTGAAAGCAGTTTAAAATTATCATCGTTGAATAAAGACACATAGTCAAATTCTGATGTCATCATAACGATTGTCTTGATAAAGGAGGCCCACGGATTGTCGAAAGGAGGTGTTGATTGAAACTGGATCATGAAGCTAAATGAGAATGCGATCACCAAGAAAATAAATGTTACGAGTATCTGAAACAAGACAGCATAACGCAAGTTAATTTAAAGCTTCATAGTTGCAAAATTGACACGTGTTTTCATTTTAATTTGCTCACCTTAATAATTGTCACTGAAACATTTCCAAACATAAGAACATAATACCCCCAGCTTGGGAACCTCGATATCAGAAACATTATTTCAACCCAAGACAGTATTAGAGCCGCAGAGGCAACATGTCTAGGCCATTCGGTTTCTGACCAGAATGAATGACATATAGTTCCTGCAAGAATGGCCGCTAAAGCTATGGACCCCAATTTCACCCATGTTTCAACGTAGAAGAAATAGCGGCTTCTTTTTACGCTGATGTAGAAAAATTCCTGCAAGCAACAAATAGTTTAACTTACAGTACTATTACTACAAGTTTTATTAGAAATATTTACTATTTAAAAATTTACCTGTACTAGCAGAAAACAAATCGATATGTAGACGATAGTAATCCACGCTGTCTGTTGCAAAAAAATTGGAGGGCTTTCGTTTTTGTCCTTATAATAAAAGACAGATACAACTAAAATGTTTAGTGACAGTACAAAAAACGTATAGGTGGCTAATATGACGTAAAAAAAAGGCAACAATGTGAGCCATTTTATATAAAGTAGACTTTCAAGCAATGGATGAATTAGAATTTTCTCCTGTCCACAATTGACCAATTCTTCTATGACCTTCATCTGATGTCCTTCTTTGATTTTTCCTAAGACTTCATAATTAACATTTACTTGAGTCATGCCAAAAGCTTCTTGGGAGCTGATGGACGAATCAAATACTTCTTCAAAGAAAATATATGGGTTAGGAAGTTTATTTGCGATCATCTCTATTGCGGTCTTTGCATCTTTTAATGATCCTTGAGTGCAGCTGGATAAGGATGCGCCTCGTTTTAAAAGCATCAGCATGACATCATGGCAACAATTAAAAGCGGCTATATGCAAAGGGGAGAATCCCCTATTGTCTATTTCATCGATTGTGGTTTTGTCATAATGAAGTATGACGTTGGCAACATCTGTATAGTTATAACCTGCTGCGATGTGTAATGGTGTAAGTGAATTGTGGCCTAATGTTCTTTGCCGAATATCAGCCCGGTTTTGAAGGAGTATTGTGACACATTCTGGGCTTTTGTTCATTACAGCGCAGTGTAATGGAGCACAGCCCTGTTTATTTAATGCATTTATTATTTGTCCCATTTCATCTTTATATTCCAATAAAAATCTCATTATTTCTGATTGGTCGTATTCAGCAGCTACGTGTAAAGCACTACAATTCTTTATTGATACTTTGGATATTGATGCTCCTTCAAAGATTAACATTTTAACACATCCCAAGTGACCCTCCTTGATAGCTGTAAACAACGGAGTCTCGCATTCTTGATTTAAACAGTTTAAAGCATCAATTTCTAATATTTTGCTCAACATCAAGTCTAATATCTCAATATTATTACGAGCCACTGCCAAATGGATAGGTGTGTGTCTTGACTAAAAAAAAAACAAAGTTATTCGTCACTGTTTAACTAAACATGAGGAGTTGGTCCGTTTTCCAACCAACAGACAGTTTGAAAAATTGGCCCTTTAATGGCTATAATGGATAAGAGAAAGTGACTATAAAATAATTTGATAGGAGTTTAAAAAAAAGTTAATGGTAAAAATAATGAGCTTGTAAAAAAGTACCTGTAATAATTGATACCATTTTGGGTCGCTCCACAAACTTAACTTGGAATGTTTTGCTGAATATGTTAGTTGCCCTCCAGCTTCTAAGGCAATACGAAAGCCAGGAATCCAGTTCAAAATAACTGAACCTTGTAGGACTGTAAAGCCACATTTATCTGTGACGTCAACTCTTTCTAGCCTCTGTGAAGCCTCCTTACAGTTGTAGTTTACTAACGTCTGTAACGGATTGGTAAATATTTTCCATAATCTAGTTTGATCAAAATAAATAAATATAATTTCTCTATATTAAAACGCCGTACTAGAACTAGAGTACGTATATTAACTTTTTTCGTCTGATTTTGTCTAGTCTTCAAAATGTTTGTTGATCTTATTCTTATGTCAAAAACTTATAAATTTCAATGTATTGTCAATCATTTTATAAAAAGTTAGTAAAGGTCAGCTAGCAATAAGCTAGCAGTCGCTCCGAAGTTTTAATACTTACATCCAAAATTTCCACCGATTTTGTTTGCAAGCATATATGCAATGGCGTTAATCCAGCGGTATTCAGGCAAGCAACAGATGCCCCGGCATCGAGTAGTAATTTCACTGTTTCAACGCATTTTATTTCCGCTGCAGTATGTAAGAGAGTAGATACATTGTCATAGTTTCTTCCTTTCATAGTGTTAAACTTTCCACCTGCTTCCAGTAGTATCTTAGTTATTGCTGTGAGACTGAAATAAATAGTTTACAGTTAATACCAATCGAAGGATTGTATCGAAGAACCAGTGGTCTTATGAGCTTCGATCGTTGCCGTCAGAAATCTTTGAGATCGATTAACGTGACAAAAATAAACACACTGTATCACATGATCAAAATTAAGGCGTAATTCATGGTTTTACACAAATTAATTCACCTGTCTCTCTTTATAATATGGCTGTAGTGATAAGCAGAGCCCGCAACATCAAGTGCTGTAAGGTCCTTCACACCAACAGTATTAGGGTCTGCCCCTGCTTCAATTAGTAGACGCACACATTCCGAATGGCCGCGGGAGCTGGCTTCATGAAGAACAGTCCAAGTGGCTTGTTTTTCAAGATCCAGCTGAAACATTGTTATGTAAGTAGAATATTAGAGAGGGAGACATAAAGAAAGAAAAAGAGGATACACAATAATAGGTAAAGGTAGTAGGCTTGCCACCGCGCGAAATCGCGGTTTTGCGGAGTAGCAAGATAGTTTGTTCAAGTTTGTTGATATACTGACATTCAAGGTTAGTAACAGTCAACAAGAAAAAGAGCCATCAATATTGGTTTTATAGTAGATGACTTGGCCACTGTAGAAGGGTCAGTCAGAAGGTTCAATTTAGGTATCATCATCAATAAGAAAACAATGTATTCTTAGATACATAGGGTGCTGTTTTTGGGTCTATAACAAAGTTAGTTTTGAGTTTTATTGTTTTTTCTTGAACGGGTTGTTTTTACTGTGTGGTGCTTTGAAACCCTCGATGCGTGAGTGTGGCTTGCACTTTGCCAGTTTTTCTTGACAGTCAGATAAATTGTAGGTAATTTCCACATACAGTCCCAATTATGCATCGTAGGTCCTCAGCTTGTCGCGTTCTCAGGGTATATGACAAGTTGGGATTGGCACTACTCTTGACTAGTCTGAGAAGAAATGATTTAATTAACTATTATTTATATTTATTAAAGAAATATAACAAAAAAGACCATCATAGCATAAATTGCTAATTAAATCCTACCCTGTAACTGCCTCGACATCGTTTCGTTCAATAGCATCGATGATAACGAGTAATTTGCTATTTTTCTTGTCAGTAATGGTGAGTGCTTGGGTTATGTTACCGTAAAACCTTAACTTAGGCACTCTTCGTCTTCTGTAGTTTGTTGGAAAACCCCTGGAACAAAAAAATAACGTAAGTCGCTGAATTCATATATATAAAAACAGTATTACGGTTAACCATTACCTTCTTACTTCAGCCAAAAGGTTCTGCATTAACGTTTCACCACCATCCGGGACATCTACTGGTGCATCTAAATTTATACTTGTCATAGTTTTTCGTCTAGGCATTTCCTTATAAAGATCTCTGAAAAATATTTTTTTATTTCTTAAAGTTTACTATCGTTAAAGTGTTTCTGACAATATTGTTATGGATACAGAGTCTCTATTCAGATAAATTGGTAAAATGTCTCTGTTTCAGATAGGCATTATTATACTTAGACGGCTTTGGCGATATTTTTAATTTCATCTTAATATTCAACAAAAAATCTACGGTTGTTTAACTTTCTTTAAGTTTAAACATGACTTTTAACATGAAATAAGTGAAATAACTGTCAAAATGTTATCTTTTAATTTAAATATTAGTAAATTTGTTACCCGTTCTCGGTTACGAAAAGATTTCTTTCAGCATCTTTCATGAATTGTTCATTCATTCGATCCATATAACTCTTTTCCAATGCTACATCTTCGAAGTAAAATCTTAGAGATGGTCCTCCCCGACTGAAGGAAGCCTTTCTGAAATTTATATAAAAAAAATATTTAGTCAAATTGAAAACCTCAGATTTTTCTAGAAGTCGTTTAATAAACATAATAAATAATAAACATAATAAATAAGTTTGAAGTTATAGTACGTTGATAAGCATTAGTTGATACGCTTCAAAGTTATTGTTGCTTAATTAATTACTATTGTGTGTTTAATATATGCAGTGTGAAAAAAGATTTATAATGAACTTACCCAAGAGACATGCTACTTTTAAATGAAACTTGAACCAAACACTCGTCTAAATCGCAGCTTGCGCCGGCGTCGGTATGAGTCCCTAATGACCTCATGTTACAATGTGGACGAGGCTTCGACAGAGATCGGTCACATTCGGGATCGGTCGGCAGCTTCCATACGTCTTTGTTCTACGTTCAGAGTACTGGCCGATTAACAATTTGAAAGTTACGAAAGATCATTCATGCAGTTATTTAGCTAGGAAAAAATTGTAGAATCTACTAATTTGGTATGTATTTATGTTTTATAAAGGAGAATGAACTTGAACGATGGTAAACCAGCACCTAATAATAATAATATTTTACGCTAATATATGCCTTCGTCACCACATTACAAATAACTTATTACCTAGTTTACATTTTTTAACTTTGCATCTTGTGCAATTTACGTACCTACTTCCTATTAAATAAGTTCTAAAATCCCCTCTCAAAGTTTCGCCTATTTACATTTTCGTAGCATCTTTCCTTGTTAGTCACGCAAAGTAAACGTAATTTGCCCGGTTAACATAATTAATGTGATGTGATAATTGCTTGTACATTTGCGTACAAATATTCAATTTATTTAACCGAATACATTGATTATAGAAGAATATATGTAAGACCCAATATTTGAGACTTGTCCATTGATGTTTATAGTGATGAGGCTAAGGCGTGGCGATTAACGTATCTATCGATTACTAAGGGTAGCAGATTATTGCAATCGATTATAGTGACGATTTAAAAAAAATATTTTTATCTGAGTTAAGGTGATAGAACTTCGTGCAGGTTCCGCCCGGACTGGTACCATAATCTGATATTGTTTCGTTCAAAAATCTATGCTTTGAAAATTCAAAATTCGATGAATAAAACCATTTCTCTCTTTTTAGTGAGTCTGGTTGTTTATCTAAGTTACACGGTTATGTCAATTGCTCATCACCCTTTACAAAATATTGCTTTTCCCAATGCAGGGACGTTAATTCTTGAGGAGTTCTCCTGGAGTGCGATTTTTGAATCTCACCGGGTGGCTAAAGCTGCCGTTTCCCATAGAGATTCGGCCGTTTTTGTGAGCTTTAGTCAACTGATGAGATTCAAAAATTGCACCTCTTCACCATCAGCCTCACTTGACCAAATGCATTGCAATTAGCATAAATTGCTTAGCAACTATATTAAAATAGCCGCGCGTATCGCCACCCGTGAAATACCTACTTATTATTGAGTAGTTTCAGAGGCCGTCTGTATTCACTATCAGTTCCAGTTTTCCGAGAACAAAAGTACAAGTTACTATAAAAAAAATATCCAAATCGCTACAGGTGTGCATTTTTTAAAGATTTCCCTTGATTTCTCCAGGATCCCACCACCAGATCGTGACCTGATGAAAATGGAACCAACTTGGAAGTATACCCTTTCAATCAAAACAAGAATTTTTCATATCGGTCCAGCCGTCTTCGAGTAATCGCGAATATATTCCTCCTTTTTTTTAAGTCGGTTAAAAAGGGCACGTTCTTAGCCATAGGGATTTATTAGGTTCATTTTAATGTTTGATTTAATGATTTGATATCTTTTTGATTTTGTAATAAATTAATCGATTTCAACAAATTTACGAAAATTTCATTTGAATCGAGACGAAGAACTTGGTCACTACACTAAGTTTAAGAAAAAAAATACTTAATATGTAACTGTTTACGTGTTGAGTTTTTAGTATGAAATACTTTATTATTACGATAGAAATAAATGTAATAACCACTTAGTTGCACCTTAAAAGAGCATATACATAGCTTTTAGGTTTCTGTGAAGCTCAAAAGTTGTTGAATATTTTATTTATAATTTCAATGGATAATGCACATTTACATTATATGGGTGTTGTCATGTGTCAAATGATGGGTCTTACATATATACTTCTGTAGTATGTCATTGCGCTATTGAAAATACTATGGCTCGATAATGCTACGGTATTCCCCCTATCTCATTTCGACGCTGGAGTCTGTCGCAACATGATTATTTCCAACCACTAACACCTGGTATTAAGGATAGGATACCACCATGGACTAAAATTGCTAAGTCTATATGGGACCTTGTCATAGCGGGATCATTGCTTGTGTATTGTTCACAGACTCGTTATTAGGGATTGGCAACCGTAGTATGAGAGCGTTTCGTGTAGTGGTTTAACGATTTTAATGACAGCGGCCGTACGATTCTACATGGTAAGTAGCTCTCTGGAGCTCTTTGAATTCTGTAGGAACATAATACATAATAGTATGCCGTGTAAGCAATAGAAGGAATCTTTTTTGGTGCCTACACAATAGTTCTTTCGGCAGGGTCGGCATAGTGTAAGGGAATTGTTAAAAAAATAACTGTTTAAGGAAAAACGACACTGTTGAAACAAAGATATAATTTTATTGTTTGACATAAAAGATTTATTTCACAATATTTTTTAATTATTTTGACTTAAATAAGCCTCAATCTCGTTTAATTTTTGGCAGCTATCATATTTTAGAAATTATACATTTCAAACAACTCATAATAAATATATTCTATATCAGTATCCTAGGTTTATTTATAATCGTTAAGTTTTCAAATAATAAATAAGTAACTTATAATGACACGGTTTTACACAAGTGCTTTGACAAATACATATTATATAGTTTTTGTGTCAATTACTACTACTTGGATATAAAATAAGGTCAACAATCAATTTTCTATAGTAATTGTACCAAAGTTCGGCCTTGTAATTTTGCTCCATTATCTAATCATCAAGCCCGCTCATAAATGAGTAAGTATTAAATTATTATATTTAAAAATGTGTAGTACTATCGTAAATTAAATTTTGTGCGAAATATTTAATTTATTTTCCCGTTTATTTGAAAATTTTGCACTGATCTTAAAGACCTAAAAATACCCAATTTTTTTTCAAAACCGAACTCTTGTTCTTGATATTTGCTAGTGTACTGTGTTTAATTTATTGGCTATGAACAGGTTTAGAACACACCTGGAAATCTGAAGCAGTTTCGTTTTGAAAACATACAGGTAGCTGAAACTGCGCGCCAAACATTTGATAAGTCAATTGGCTAAAGTCTAAATAAACGGTTTTTAATTTGAAAAGTGATTGCAAAACTATGCAAAATAAAAAAAGGTAAAAATGTAAAATCCAAAAGTTTTCCTTTTAAATAAAATTATGTTCATCGTTCTTGCATGATAATAATTCATTTAAAACGGGCTATGCTTTAGTAACAGTTTTTTTACTTCTTCGGGTTTAAAAAGTAGTTATTTTAATCTCAAATTTTTAATAAATACTTAGGTGTGTTGCTTTTTATTGACGGTACAGTACAAACAAACTAATACAGCATGTTAAATAGAAGTTTGTAAAAGGCTTATATTATTTTGTAACTAATCCGTTTCGTGTCGTTTTCTAAGTTATCATACTTTTTATGCAATTATGCCGTATATATATATATATTTATATATAAAATATATATCTTATATCGATATACAACCATTTACCTATATTCAAAATCAAGCCAAGTTTATAATATGGGTACATACAGCGATCAATCAAGTCGGCTCACATTGGCGTACAGTCAAAGCGAATCTAAGCGTCAATCTTAAATTTTACAGCTCTACAACAAAATGCATACACTTCTACCAACATAAATTAAAATCGCACACATGAGCGCGGATTCAAACGACGCCCGCCTTTTTTTTATCCGGGCTGGACCCTTAATTTTTTTTTATGAAATAGGAAGGCAAAGAAGCAAGTGGGTCACCTGATGGTAAGTAATCACCACCGTCTATAGATACCCGCAACACCAAAGAGATTGCAGATGCGTTGGCAACCCAGAGGGCTAAGATAGAATACCTCTTGTGCCAGTAATTACACCGGCTGTCTTGCTCTCCTTGCCGGAACACAACAGTGCAAGCACTGCTGCTTAGCGGCAGGATTAGCGAGCAAGTTAGTGATAGCGATCCGGACGGACCTTGCACAAGGTCCTACCACCCGCGAAACACAACATCGACGACTCAGGTACATATACGACTAATTTGCTCCTCACGGGAATTAAATCTGGAATATCAAGCGCCACGCTCAGGGTCACTAAACACTAGACTTATGCAAGGTGCCTCGACGTTATGCTTGTGTTGTATTCCGGCAGTTAGAGCAAGACAGTCGGTGAAATTAATGGCACAAGAGGCATTCCAACTTAGCCCTCTGGGTTGGCAACGCATCTGCAATCTCCTTGATGTTGCGAATGTCTTATAGGCGGTGGTGATCACTTACCATCAGGTGATCCACTTGCTTGTTTGCCTTCCTATGTTGTATAAAACATGATTTCATAAACATGTTTATCAAATTTTGCTGCCATATGTGCGTAGGAAGCCCGCAAACTCCCCGATATTAGCCGAGCGACATTATCTCGTTGTAAACCGTAGATTTAACGGCGCCTCGCGGTAACGCCCAGTGTTACTGCCGGCGCTCCACGATAATGCGGCTAATACCCTTGTATATAGTAATGTGATGGGAGGTACTACTAAATAAGCTTATGCGTGTCAAGCACAATAGAATTAATGGCTAGTTGGAGCCACAGGTATGATAACTTTATAGACACGTGGTTGGAGATCAGCCATAAATCGAAAGGTTACAATTGCTTCCTGTAATTGTGAAAGTTTTATAATATTTTTTCTACAAATATTACTCGCAGATTTAGGTCTCTTACACGGGTGCAAATTTTCTCGCTTGTCACTCAGTGCATCTCCGTCCTAATGAGGTAGTCAGAAAAAGACGCACTCAACGACAAAGTGACTCACGGAGGGTCATATGAGCTATCCAGAGCTCATTCCTTGCTGCCTACACAATAGCTCGTCTTCCAGGTGTTGCAAGCGTTTACTATTAACTGCGGCAATTGCTTTCCATCAGTTACACCATTCTACCTGATGGAAAGCAACCGCAAGATAATCCCTGAACCGATGCTGACCTTTAGGTTCTTCCGTCGGCCTCCGGATCTTTCTTACCGTATGAAATGCAATAACAGCACCACTTCACATCACACTGGTTTCCTGTGAGAGTGTGATAGTACTGATAGTACTCCAGTTGAGCTGTCCTAGAAGCAAACTCCTATACAGCCCTGTTATTTCCAACAGCGACAAGCTCAACATCGAGGCACCGCTCTGTCTCACTCAATATTACTAGCGCTAATGTTGACCCTAGAGCCAACACCAAGTTCGTCAGTGCTGAGCTTAGGGAATCACCACCCAGACATGTGTTCCCATAATTACACATCAGATTATTTTGAGGCAACATAAGCTAGCCTTTTGCCGACCTAATTAAAAATCGGGGGCCTTATGACCGTGGTTAGGTCACGAGTGGCCCCGGGGGGTTGTATGGGCCCTTTTAATCTCGTATTATCACACCCCGATGCGTGCGTGGTCGCCTGGTGGCTCGAGCTTGTCAAGATCGTCACGGTAAATCACTGTCGCGGCAAAGCATGGCGAGTTTAAAGATTGGTCGAATGTAGGTCGACATGTCAATAATGTATTATTACTCAACATATAATTATCGCAAATACGGTGTTATTAAATTTGATTGGGATTTTTTTCGTATTGGAACCTTTTATTCACATTTCACTGTTTATTGTACAGTCAACCTCAGAAGTAGCTAAACACTTAAGAACATTGTCGTAGCAACGTATGAAATGAGAGTTGTTCGAATTTGTCACATTACTGAGAGAGACAAAGTACTAAAATGTTCCGCTACTTCTAAGGTTCACCGTACCTCTAGTAATCAAATCACTTTCAACTATAACATGTAATAAATATGATCAGCTCAAATAGCAACTTTTATCAACGTTGCAGTAAAACACTAAACAATGACGACTATGAAAGCATTCCCCTCTATTGACTTGCTTTAGAGCGAGACATGAATAAAGGTTCCAGGAGATTAACTGAAACAATGGGCGGGGCAATGAAGTTCTAGCTTGCATTTTGTCAAGGCTTTCATTTGTTGGCATTGCAGTACTTAACTCAGAACGTTGGTAAATCAGCTCCATCCATACGTTTCTATGTCTCAATAGAGGTTCTGAAATATCTAGATTGTAGCACTGCCGTTTGAGTTAAATAAGTCTTCAATCTGAAAGTTTTTTCATAATTATTAGATTTAGGCGTTACTTTGCGAGGTCCATATCAACAAACTGGAACAAATTACCTTGCTACTCCGCGAAACCAGTACCGGGCTCGTACAAAATAGCTGCGTCTGTGCGACATATATACGTTCATGCAAAAACCCACCCTCCTTCGCTTCCACACGAAACAACATATATCACACAGACTCAACTACACACCACCGCCACTAAACACTAAAACCAAGTTGGTTAAGTAATGTAAGATTTATTATAATCAGTATTTCGCAAATACATTATTAGTACCTAAGTAGGTAGTATTTTTCGTAAAACTGTGTTGCGTGCCTCAATTACAAAAGTTCTAGTCAGCAAGTTAAGCCCCTACAAAATGTCTATTAGGTTAAAATTGGATTTTATTAACACTGACATGAATGTCGATAATCACTTTAATAATAAATAACGGAACAATGGCCGTTTAATTAATTCAGCAATCAAACATATTTGTTACGCTTGAATTGGCAATATATCGAGAGCGCTCCATTATGCCTCCATTTTATTAATTTTATAATTGTCATACATTCGACGTGACATGAATGTTTGTTTATACATTAAGGCCTTGTTTTATTATAAAAATTCTTAAGAATCAGATTGCATGTATTGTAATTGTTATTTAGGTTTGACATTTACACGCTATGGTGTGAAATACATTTTATGTTTTTCTTGGAAATAATCGCCGACATGTTTTTGCCAGCCTACATTACGAGAGAAGACGAAAACCACATAAAAGCGGTGCCACTGGTTACTCAATAAAGGCACGGTTGTATACAAAACCACCACTTCCATTTTAGGGCTGAAATCAATACCACGAATGTGTCATCGCTTTGTAACAACGTGCGAGCAAGCCGGCTCAACGCAAATAGTATCGTGATTCCCACCGCACCTTCTTGCAAATTTATTTATACTCTCGTGATGATGCCTTGTATAGGTGCGAAACGCGCGGCGATCGTGTAGATTATGTGTGCAGCGGCGGTGGTGGTTAATAGTTGAGTCAGTGTGATGTATATTATTTGAAGTGGAAGCAGAGGAGGGTGGGTTTTGCGTGAAAAAAAAATATCGCACAGACGCAGGTGTTCTGTACGTGAGTATGCAGCACTGGTTTCGCGGAGAAGCAAGGTATTTTGCTCCATTTTGTTGATATCGATCTCCGCAAAAATCTATATTTTTTCCGGTCAGTAGGTACTTGATACTTCTGTTAGGAGTGTCAACTAAAAAAGGTATTGCTATCTTATGCCGCCTCAGCTTTATCTAGTAGGCTTCGCTTGGATAGTTTCGGAGCGTTGTGCAAATATTATGTTTCTTCAACATCACAAAAACACATAAAATTCGACAGCCGGCGCTCAAGACATCGGGAATGTTTGTGCTTTATTTTTTAGACATTTTTTACTCAGTAAAAACGTTTTTTCTATTCTACTGGCACCAAATACTCTACCAAAGAGACCAAACGAGCAGTAAGATAAGTTTGATAAGCATTTGTGAAGGAAAAAGAATATGTGAGTGAAGTTAGCACCGCCATTTTGGAATTTCAAAAATCCAAAGGTTGTGCTAGCTTGTGCTAGGGTTGTGCTAGCTTGTGCTGCAAACTATTTTTAAAAATTCCTGTAAACAAAGCGATTATTTCAAAAAAACTTTTTTTATGGCTAGCACCGCCATTTTGGAAAAACGAAAAAAAAAATATTGTGCTAGTTTGTGCTAGACTTGTGCTGGCTTGTGCCGTAAACCGTTTTTCGATACTGTTAATAGTTTCTGAGAAAATCGCAAATTAAAAAAAAACCCCAGCACCGCCATTTTGGAAAATCGCAAAAAAAACCATTGAGCTAGTTTGTGCTAGAGTTGTGCTGGCTTGTGCTGCAAACCGTTTTTCGATACTGTTAATAGTTTCTGAGAAAATCGCAATTTAAAAAAAAATCTCAGCACCGCCATTTTGGAAAATCGAAAAAATAACCATTGAGCTAGTTTGTGCTAGACTTGTGCTGGCTTGTGCCGTAAACCGTTTTTCGATACTGTTAATAGTTTCTGAGAAAATCACAATTTAAAAAAAAATCCCAGCACCGCCATTTTGGAAAATCGAAAAAATAACTATTGAGCTAGTTTGTGCTAGACTTGTGCTGGCTTGTGCCGTAAACCGTTTTTCGATACTGTTAATAGTTTCTGAGAAAATCACAATTTAAAAAAAAATCCCAGCACCGCCATTTTGGAAAATCGAAAAAATAACCATTGAGCTAGTTTGTGCTAGAGTTGTGCTGGCTTGTGCCGTAAACCGTTTTTCGATACTGTTAATCGTTTCTGAGAAAATCACAATTTAAAAAAAAATCCCAGCACCGCCATTTTGGAAAATCGAAAAAATAACCATTGAGCTAGTTTGTGCTAGAGTTGTGCTGGCTTGTGCTGCAAACCGTTTTTCGATACTGTTAATAGTTTCTGAGAAAATCGCAAATAATAAAAAGATCCCAGCACCGCCATTTTGGAAAATCGAAAAATAACCATTGAACTAGTTTGTGTTAGAGTTGTGCTGGCTTGTGCTGGAAACCGTTTTTCGATGCTGTTTATAGTTTCCGAAAATCGCAAAATAAGAAAAAAAACACCAGCGCCACCATTTTGGAAAAGCTGAAAAATAACCATTGAGCTAGCCTGTGCCGCGAACCGTTTTTCGATACGGTAACAACGGTAGTCATTTCGAACACCTACTACAATAAATGAACAGAAAACATATATTATGAAAACAATGCATTTTATTAATTTTAGACATCATGTTTGATAGTAAAATTTGCTGCTCAAGGGCTACACAATCGATATGTAAATAAAATACCGTTAGTTTTATTTTTCAAAACGTCCGGGTTTGATGCTCGAGCTCAGTACCGTACCTACGTGTTTTTTTTAATGTATGAATGCAGTTTTTCTTGTTACTAAAATCGAAGACATGGTTCCTGAGAACAGGAGTGCGATTTTTGAATCTCACCGGTGACTAAAGCTCGCCAAAATAGCCGTTTTTCATAGAAATGCGGCCATTTTGGTGAGCTTTAGTCACCTGGTGAGATTCAAAAATTGCATTTGAATCTCACCGGGTAACTAAAGCTCATTAAAATAGCCGTTTTTCATAGAGATTCGGCCATTTTGGTGAGCTCTAGTCACCTGGTGAGATTCAAAAATTGCACCCCGGATCTTCGTATGTCTTATAGTTTCAGACTTTCCAATACTGACCGATCTAAATGTTACACCCTGTATAGACTTTCGCATTTATAATATTCGTTTTTCTGTTTTAGGGTTCCGTACTCAAAAGGTAAAACGGGACCCTATTACTGAGACTCAACTGTCCGTCCATCTGTCACCAGGCTCTATCTCATGAATTTTCACGGATGATGTATTTCTGGGTGTCCTGCCGTTTGACCAAAAGTCATTTGGCAAAATTACACTTAACAAACAAACGCAAGCGAAACGACAAAAAAACGTTTCGCCAATTGATCATTTTACAAAAAGACATTTTACAAATGACTCACTTTGCAAAATGATCATTTTACAAATAGTCATTTTACAAATAATTATTTAACAAAATGAACATTTAGCAACTGAGTTATCAGACAAAACTACTCTTGGTCTAAAAACGTTTGGTAAAATCTATTTTTTGACAACTGTTTTGTTTATTAATAACTAAAATTGATCGTTATTTCAAGCTCAAAAAACGAACTGATGCTTACTTCGTCGGTTAGGTTAGGCTTGTATTATGACCACCAATTAAATAGCGAAGTGAGCGGTGCGTTATAATCATTGTTGCTGAACTATCGATAGTTTGACTATCGAGTTTTTGTAAGATGATACTTTTGTCAAATGTCTCGTTTGCCAAATGATTATTTGGTGAAACGTTGTTTGTCAAATGATCATTTGTGAATCGTTATTTGGTCAAACGTTAGTGAACCGTATTTCTGTTGCCTCTATAACAACAAATACTAAAAACCAGAATAAAATAATTAAATTTCGTAACCGAAATTCTTATCGATTTTTATTTTAAATGTTTTTAACATTCTAATTTTTCTTTGTGTTGTCATTACATAGCATTTTAATTTAATAATTTGAATGTTAAAAACATTTAAAATAAAAATCGAAAGAAATTTTGGTTACAAAATTTAATGACAAAAAACAGCGCCATCTCTCGTCAGCTGACGGTAGCTGTAAAGGTACCCAGTTGAATATGATAACTTGTTTAAAAAAGTTTTATATAGATGACACCGAGGGTAGTTGTACCCTTAAAATCAATAATTTAATGACCGTAAGACGAAATACATTGAAAAAATCGCAGGGTATGGCAGCGGCAATGTGGCGAAACTGGCAAACGCAAGGCACGGAATGCTGATGTTGCAGGTTCAAGTCCTGCCATTGCCCTAATTTTTCTTTGTGTTGTATAGCATTTTAACAGAATAAAATAAATATTTATTATAGATAATGGTACGGAACCCTTACTGCGCGAGTCAGACTCGCCCTTGGCTGGTTTTTATATAAAACTAGAATGCAATTCGGCACCCAAACCAGCATACAATCGAACATGAAAGCAAGCATCCAATATGACATACAAACTTTCACGTTTATAATATTGGTAGTAGTAGGATAGGATAGTAGAATAAGAAAGTAAACGAGCAAGTAGGTTATTCGATGGGAAGCGATCACCACCGCCCATAGACACTCGCAGCACCAAGGAGATGGCATGGATTTATTGATTGAGTTTGAATAGATATTAGTTTGGCTAATAGAACGATAGTTTAGAGCGTAGAGAGTTCTTATAAATTTTAAACGTGTCATTGTCTTTATAATTTTGAAATTAAAGAATCATTATAATATGAATGTTGATGAATATGAATGTTTGTACCCGAGTCTTGGATGTTATATTATTATGTATTTAAGTATGTATTTATCTATATATGTATATGTATGTATATCCGTTGCCTAGTAGCGATAGTACTTGGTGTGAATTGTCCCGAGATATTTATTTATTTATTTTATTTATTAAATCATCTTGCCATCGTCCCGCGCTATCCAGGGCTCCAGAACTGCGGGGACGTTGGCACTGACGAGTGCCTTATTTGTTTTTTGATGTGATTCAAATAAACTACACGTGGGGTCATACAACGCCGCAGGGTTGCCTTACAAAATCTTGTCGCAAGTACCTTCACCATAATGATTTTTTTGTTTAGATGCTGGCAACCACCATTTGCGGCAGTTTTTACGCAGGCCACCTTATTTTACAATGTGGAGGAAGAAGGGATAGCTAGAATTTGATGTGAAATTGAAGTCGATACGATAATTACACATTATCATCCTGGCAATCTAAGCGGTAAATTAAGAGGAAAAAAACCGATTTTATCGAGATATTTTGATTGGATTCTTTTCTAATGCGCTTAATTTACATTTCAAACATTTGAGAGCGGTTAAGAAAAAGGAGTCAAAAATAATTATGCAAACGATACTTGCGGCAAGATTTTTCTTGGCAACCCTGTGGCGTTGTATGATACCTAGTGTAACCTTTTATTTAAATTCATATTTCGATCAAAAACAGATAGGTGCAGAACTTTTAGGTGGGCTTTTACACTAGGGTTAGCTTAGAACGCTAGCTCCCTCCTAGAAAATTGTATTTTGCAAGTTTATAAAGGTTCTTTTACATGTCTGAATCTACCAGCGTTTCGGAAAATGAAAGATTCTGGTGAGAAGAAGCGCCACAAGAAACTCAGCAGCTTACCCTTATTTTTTCTTCTCTTTTCAAAACAAATTACAGATCAATATACATAATGTCTACAATAACAGTACAGTTGTTTATGTCTTGCCATAAAGAACAAGTACACATAATCTATATATATAAAATGATAAACTGACTGACTGACTGACTGGGTGATATATCAACGCACAGCCTAAACCGCTGGACCTAGAGACTTGAAATTTTAAACATAGATACCTTATACAGTGTAGGCATCCACTAAGGAAGGATTTTTGGAAATTCCACCCCTAAGAGGGTAAAATAGGGTATGAAAGTTTGTATGAAAGTCCCTCAGTTTTGAAGTTACGATTATCAAATTTTGTATGTAGACTGATGATTAAAAATGAGTTTATACCTGTTTCAGGGTTTTTGATAATTTTAACCCTAAAGGGATGAAAAGGGGGATGAAGTTGTGTATGGAAAGTCCTTCATTTTCTAAGTAAAAATCACTTAATTTATTACTTAGGCTTATGGTTGGAAAGTAACGCTACGGAAATCAGTTTTGTTGGAATTTCAACCCTTATAGGGGTAAAAAGGGGGTTGAAATTTTGTATTTAAGTTGATAATTCACTAAATTTTGAATTCAAAGTAAAAATAATGTAAACGTGTATCGTGTTATTTACTAAGCCTCTACTGCCGCCTGTCTGTGCGTCTGTCTGTCTGCCATGCCCAAACACGTCCTGACAGATTGGCGATCATCGCCCAGCCGAAACTACTGAAGCTAGAAAGCTGAAATTTCGAATATAGTTTTGTTTTATAACGTAGAAATCCGATAAGAAAGGACTTTTGGAAATTTTGATTTTAAAGGAGGGAATTGGGGGTCGAACTTTGTATAAAATCTTTGTTCTTTGAAGTTAGAAACGTAATAATTAAATTGGAATTAGAGCTACTGAGCATAGATAAATTAAATTGTGTTTCATGGTTTTTGGATTTTTACTTTTTAAGGGGGGGTGGGAGGTAGCGGGAGTGAAAGTTTGTATGGGTGCAGTTTATTTTAAAGATAAGAACTTAAAACTTTTAAAGTTTAGCTACTTTCATAGATAAATAATGAAGTGTTTTGGATTTTTGTATTTTAAGGGGGTGAAACAGAAGGTGAAAGTTTATTTGGAGGCATCTTTTTTTATAGGAACTTGAAAGTTTTAATTATACTCATCATAAATAAATAGTGACTTGCTACTGGGGTTTTGGATCTTCTCATAGGGGGAGAAACGGAGGGTGAAAAAAGGGGAAAAACGGGGAAGAAAGTTTATATGGGTGGTGGTTTTTTTAATGATGAGAACTTGGAAATTGAAACTGTTGCTATTCATAATAAATAAATAATGACGCGTTTCACCATCTTGTGATATCAATATTAATAGGTATGTACTTCGATTCTTTTGGATGCCTATACGTAGATTTAGATAACCTACACTACACGATTACGTGCTCTAAAACTTGGTGCATGTAGTGCTGTTGCAAAAAAAAAAGGATTATGCGGTGAAAGATAAATTACTACATATTAAGCTATATATATCGGTCTTTTTTAAATAAGAACTTTAAAAATTGAATTACAGCTACATATCATAAATAAATAATGGTGTATTTCATGATTATTGGATAATCATATTTGAAAAGGATAAAACATGGGTGAAAATTTGAGACAGGGTGAAAGCGCTTATTTTGTCTGTTTGTAAAGAAAAATATGTCATTTGATTCCTGTAGGCTACGCGAGCGAAGCCGCGGGCATAAGCTATTTATAAATAAATAATAAAGTGTTTTTGGATTTCTGCATTGTACGGGGGAGAAACATGAGGTAAAAGTTTATTTGGATGTATCTTTTTTAAAAATAGGATCTAGATTTTTTTAATTTTATTCATCATAAACTAATAGTGACGTGTTACTGGGGTTTTAAATTTTCACATAGGGGGAGAAATGGAGAGTTAAAATTACCTTCTGGGCAACGGTTTTTTAAAGGTAGGAAATTCGAAATTGCAATAACAGCTAATACTGAGCACAAGTAAATGATGAAGTGTTTAAAGGATTTTCGATTTACACATTTTAAGGGAGAGAAACGAGGAGTGAATGTTTTTGTCGATGCATCGGTTATTTAAAGATATAAATATAAATATTAAAATTCTTGCCTCCCATCATGAAAAAGAAATAATGAGGTGTTTTAGAGTCTTTAGATTTCACATTTTCAGGTGGGGAAGTCAGAGCACAAATAAATTATGTGTTTCAGGGCTTTTAGATTCAAGGGGGAAAACCGGGAAGAAAGTTTATATGGGTGGCGGTTTTTTTAATGATGAGAACTAGGAAATTGGAATTGTTTTCATCAACGTTTTTGGATCTTTAGATTTTAAGGAGGAGGGAATTGGGCGGAGGGGGGGGGGGGCGTTCAAAAGTATGTGTAGGTGTATCATTTTTTGAAAATTGGAATAGTAGCTACACTCATCATAAATAAACAAGGACATATCTCAAGCTTTTTGAATTTTCAAATTTGAAGTGGGCAAAACGGGGGGTGAAAATTTGAGAAAGGGTGAAAGTGCTTATAATGTTTGTTTGTAAAGAAAAATATGTCATTGGATTCCTGTAGGCCACGCGGGCGAAGCCGCGGGCATATGCTAGTTATATATAAAAGCCGGCCAAGTGCGATTCGGATTCGCGCACAAAGGGTTTCGTACCATTATCTTTAAAAACGAGCAAAAAAATCACGTTTGTTGTATGGAAGCCCCCTTAAATATTTATTTTGTTCTGTTTTTTAGTATTTGTTGTTTTAGCGGCAACAAAAATACATCATCTGTGAAAATTTAAACTATCTAACTATCATGGTTCATGAGATACAGCCTGGTGACAGACGAACAGACGGACGGACAGCGGAGTCTTAGTAATAGGGTCCCGTTTTACCCTTTGGTTACGGAACCCTAAAAACAATCTATATATATAGAAGGCAAAAGTGATTGACTGATGTATCAACGCACAGGCTAAATCGCTGGTCCTAGAGACTATACATAGAGACTTTACTATAGAGACATATTTTCATTTATTTTTCTGTGTACAAATTGGTTGATAAAATCATCAATGACGCTGTCATAATTTATGACGTTTGTCAGCTCAGCTTCTATATTCAGAACAGCTAAGCTGTTGAGGCTTTCTTCGCTTATAGTGGAACGTACATACTTAATTCGTTATCCTTTTGGGTACAGAAAACGAACGTTCTGCACTGCAACTCGCCACTGCGGTGCAAAAAAAATGCGTAATGCAATCTCTACATATGGGAAAGCATCTTTTAAGTCCTTATTTTTTATAAATAAGCGAAGTTTCCTTAGACTAATTTTATTTTATTTTTATAGGCCGCCAGGAAGCGGTCTATTAGAACACATTCAACTTGTAGGTCTACCGCGAGATCTGACGGGTATACATTTTGAAGGTTTACGGCATTCCGTCTAACTTCTGCCTCAGACATTGTATCTAATTTCCCTAAGAAGGTAAAATTGGCGGTCACTGTGTCATATATGACATTATGCGCCTCCTCAACTCGTCCAAAAACTGGTCACATATTGGGAAAAAGGTCGAACGTAGTCACGTCCCTGTAGTAACACTTCTCCTTCGCGACTTTCATCGTCATGTTTCCTCCTTTTGACAACTATTTTTTGTTGTGTTTGTATTTTTCGGGTGATTTAGCTTTATCCACCTCTTCGAAATCGTCGAAACGTTCTCTTTTATTTTTAATCAAATTTATTAAAGAGTCATAAAGGTTAGAAACAACGACCTCCAGGTCCAAGCCAACCCCTTGCAGAACTTATGAAGCTATATTAAACTGCTTTAAAATATTGAACTAAAACAATTTAAACGGTTTATTGTAACGAATCTAATTCCCGACGTTTCGAGCCTTTGGCATATCTCATGTTTACGGGCAGACTGACAAAAAAAATTTAGAATACAAACTACCTAATTTTGAAAAATAATTGAAAAAACCCAGCCTGGGACTCAGTACTACAATTGGTTAAATCTCAGGCTCGACATTAGATCGTATGACTGTTGGAATTTTAATTTTAATTTTGAATATTCAATTACCATTTTTGTAATTATATTTTTATCTTTATGTAACTTATTGTTTGTCAAAAAAAAAATAATATTTGGTTTAAAAAAGGCTTAATGCTGAGTTTCTTGCGGCGCATTCTTCTCAGTAGATGCCACTTCCGAAGCGCTGGTAGAGTCTTATTGCGTTAATTGGAACGATTTAAAAAAAAATCAATTATTTTTCAAAATTGGGTAGTTTTTTTTTTGTTGCCAGAATGTCTCAAATCGTAGTCCTCGCGAGAGGTACGGGTGACTAGGTGATTAAGTAGTTTGTATTCTAAAAATTGTTTTGTCAGTCCGCCCGTGAACATGAGACCTGTATAGGGCTCGAAACGTCGGGAATTAGATTCGTTACATAATACACGCGATATAAACCGTTTAAATTGTTTTATTTCAATGTCTACAGGTCGCGAAAATGTAAGAAAATGCTTTAAAATGCTTTAAAATATATATGTACTTATTGTAAATTATGAATGATATTGCCATGGGCCTATTTGTCTGAATTGAACAAATGATTATAATTGTGATAAAATAGTGCGCCAAAATTCTGAAAAGATCGCTGTTTCCAGGGAATTCAACTGTTTAATCAACCCTGCAGGCCCTGCAGCTTCATTTCTGATCAAAGTGGTTTGGTTGCCAAAGTCACATTTTGTGGCTTCAAGGGCCGCTAATACTTGATTTCAGTCCTTGTTAAGACTGGAACAAGCGTTGTCCCTAGCTGGCCATCTGGTCTGGGATAAGGTTTTCAAAGTTACATTTTCGGGCGCCGTCAAGAAATCTTGCAGTATTTAGTGCGCTCCGTTGACGCTGTAAAAAATACGTACAGATTCTGCAGCAATCCAAAAAACTTTGTAGCTTCTAGGCAACATTCAGCTGCTGATGTGCCGAGGCTTAACGGATGTGCCGCGTAATGTACCTCTACGTACGTCGCATATTGGCTTTGTTTTATCTTGGCCTGGAGGCCATTATACTGGCCAGACATGTTACTCTAGCATTGTCATAGGATTGACCTCTGCAATTGTATGTTTTATTTATGCAATTTTTTGTGTATGTATGATCATGACGATGAAAATATAAAATTTTATAAAAAAAATGTAGTTAAGCTTGACAATAAAAGGCACCCAGCGAAGGCAGCAAGAGGCGCTTCGGCGCCCCTCGCTGCCTGGCGCCCCGGGCCATGGCCCGGATGGCCGTAGGGTAAATACGCCCCTGGTCATGGCTGAGACCATGGAGGACCTTAGTATAATACTCGATGACCTTAGTAGAGCCTAAAAGTAAGTTCGTCTTAAGATGAACATGGACAAGATGAAAATCGTGTCGAACGCCCTCTTCCTGCCAAAGATTGGACACTTGAACTTGTTAAGGGATTAGGTATGTATATCCGACACGGTTAGGTAGCGTTTGGGAAGCTATGCAACATCTTCTCGTCTAAGATACCGCATTGCCTCGGTGAGTCGGAATGGTACTTTAACTATAATACAAACTTCTCAGCTAAGTAGTTCGCTGACCTTTTTTTTATTAAAAAAAAACTTTGTAATGCTGAGTACGTAGACAATATCATAAGAAAACGCAAAAAAAAACTGGTCCTTCACAGCCGCCTATGCGACGCGTGAACGTATGAGGCACGTCGAACATTACATATTCCGCTCGAACTTTAGCGAAAGCACGCGAAAGCAATGATCGGCTTGGCCGACTAGTCGGCTTTTTCCCAGCCGATTAGTCTGCTAGTCGGCCAAACTCATAGTCGGCCCATCTCTAAAAATAATGAATCTTTGCCATCTTACCTGATTTTACAGCATCTTTATGTTTTAGGCACTGCATTAGAATGTCTATGCTACCAAAAGGTGATTTCTTTCATGAAAACATTCGTACGGGATATATTTTTATTTCAGAAAGAAGCCGTAGAGTCCGCGTTACTCCATTCTGTTCTGTATGTTTGGTGCGCAGGTGTCTAATAAGAATCACAAAATTTAATTCTGCGGTAGCAAATATAATGAAGATCTTTATATAGTCCTGTAAGTTATTTTTCAGGAAATTTATCTATCCATCTTTTTGTGCGTCGGGACGTAAAAACAAAAATATTCGAATCGTTGCAAATCCATGTTTCTAATCAACATCAAGATCACACATTTGACTGCGGATGGTAGGGCCTTGTACAAGGTCCGTCTGGATCGCTACCACCATCTTGCTTGCTAATCCAGCCGCTGAGAATATGAAAATACAAAAACCCTAAAATACAATGATATAATTGATTATATTGATATATTGGCTTATATCGCGTGTACTGTAACGAATCGAATGCCCGACGTTTCGAATCCTTTTCAGGTCTCATTTTTATGGGCAAACTGACATAAAACTGAAAATACAAAATACCCGATTTTGAAAAAAAAACATTTAAAAACTCAAAATTAAATCATTCCAATTAACGCAATAAGACTATATAGACTTTACTAGCGTTTCGGAAATAAGTATTTGCTGAGAAGAATGCGCCGCAAGAATCTCAGCATTAAACCCTTTTCCAACATTAAAAATTTATACAAATAATATATATAAACATATATATAAAATTCAAAGTCCTGACTGACTGATATATCAGCGCACAGCCCAAAGCGCTCGACCTATAGCCTTGAAATTTTGTACATAGATAGATACCTTATACATATACGAGTAGTGTCGACATCCACTAAGAAAGGATTTTTGGAAATTTTATTATTTAGGCTTATAACGCAACGTGTATATCGGGTGTTATTGGAATTACAACCCTTAATGGGGTGAAAAGGGGGATAAAATTATATATTTCAGTTGTTCGTTCACAATTTTTTTTGAAGTAAAAATAACGTACGTGGTTACGTGTTATAACTAAGCCTCTATTGCCACCCATCTATCCGTCTGTCTGTCTGTCTGTCATGCGCAAACATGTCCTGACTGACCTGATTTGCGATTATCGTCCAACCGAAACTATTGAATCAAGAAAGCTGAAATTTGGAATATAGGTTTATTTTATAACGTAGAAATCCGCCAAGAAATATTGAACTTGAAATTTAGAATTTTAGATACTTATCAGAAATAAATAATGACGTATCACAGGGTTTTTGGATTTTCAAATTTATAGGGGGGAAACGGGGAGTAAAGGTTTGTATGGAGGTCATCATCATCATCATCATCATCTCAACCACAAGAAGTCCACTGTTGAACATAGGCCTCCTCCATGGATTTCCAAAGTGGCCGGTGGGAAGCAGCATGCAACCAGCGTCTTCCTGCCACCTGTATGAGGTCATCGGACCATCTTGTGGCTGGTCGCCCTACGCTGCGCTTGCGAATACGCGGCCGCCATTCGAGAACTTTTCGTCCCCATCGGCCATCAGTTCTCCGTGCTATGTGCCCTGCCCACTGCCACTTCAACTTGCTAATCCGCTGGGCTATGTCGGTTACTTTCGTTCGTCTGCGGATCTCTTCATTTCTGATTCGATCACGCAGAGAAACTCCAAGCATAGCCCTCTCCATAGCTCGTTGCGTGACTTTGAGCTTTCTTATAAGGCCCATAGTAAGCGGCCACGTTTCAGTGCCATAAGTCATCACTGGTAACACACATTGATCATACACTCTCGATTTCAGACACTGAGGTATATTGGACAAGAAGACATTTCGCAGTTTCCCGAACGCTGCCCAGCCGAGTTGGATTCGACGATTGACCTCTTTCTCAAAGTTGGACCTGCCTAGTTGGACTGTTTGTCCTAGGTAGACGTATTCGTCAACAACTTTGAGAGTTGAGTTTGAGACTATGGAGTATGGAGGTATCGGGCTTTTAATAGGAACTTGAAATTTTGAATTTTAGATACTTATCATAAATAAATAATTATGTGTTTCAGGGTTTTACGACTATCGAATTTTAGGGGTGGGAAACGGGGGTGAAACTTTGTATTGAGTGGAAGTACCTATCGGTTTGTTCAAAAATAGGAACTTCAAAATGTTTGTTTGTAGGGTATTTGGATTTTTACATTGGAAGGGGGTAAAACGGGCGATGAAAATATGAAAGGCAGTGAGAGCACATAAGTCTTTTGGTTCTAAAAAAAAGTCATTTGTTTTCTGTAGGCCACGCGGGCGAAGCCGCGGGCAGAAGCTAGTTATAAGATATTATAAAAGAAATGAAAAATCAGAATGCAAATAACAACAGTCACACAACCTAATGCCTAGCCGGAGTTTTAACTAACTCTAGCCATTTTAATAATTTTGTTTGATTTTAATGTCTTCAAGTCGCAGAAACATAAATTTGTGGTACCTTGATGACGGCACCCTCGGTGGTGAAGTGAAAGGCGTTTTATATGATTTTGAAAATGAACAGCAAACCTAAAAACTATTGGCCTTTCTCAATTTTTTTCTAAATGCGAACTTTTTGTTTCAAACTCTTGTCCTGACAAAGAAATTACAAAATACAAGTTTAAAAGCTAGCCCCCGGTATAAAAATCATAGATGAAATCTTCGTGCCTAAATTCACATAATATGTACTCCGCGGCTGCCATCTTTGGAAATACCCCAGTTTGATGCTAGATTTAGACAAAACAATCGAAGAGACTCTCACTTCCATCTTGACTATCCCTTTCGTCGACAGATCATGGACCCAGGCTAGCCTACCCATAAGTTTCGGTGGCCTGGGAATCCGCAAAATTTCAAGTGTTTCTCTGCCAGCTTTTTTGTCTTCGGTGCACAGTGCTCAGCCTCTTATAGGTAAAATTTAAGCTCCTTCACTGGGGGTCCTTGAGGTAGCACATTACACTGAGGAACGTTTGGCATATATATGTATAGCTTGCCCTAATATAATAGAACTATTTATTTCAGGCTGCATAGGCCCATAGAAAAAATACCTTAAAGACTAACATACATATTTATAAAACAAAACATTAAAATTAGCACGTTACTTCGGCTAATACCGACCCGTCTGCCAATCCTTGCTCTCAGAAGCGTTGGGACGAACCGCTTTGTCAACTAGTACGGAATAAACTCTTAGATACGTCAACTAGTTCGGCAGAGCGCGCCCGTCTCCTCGTAACTGCAGAGTGAGAGTCAGGTTTACGGCTCCAAGCTCTCCCCTCACCAACAAGAGGCACCATTATCGACAACACCACTTTCCGACTCGCTACCCACCTCAGACTAGAGACATGACGGACAGGCTAGGCCTGTCATGGCTTGTTGTGCGGCAGAAGCGCGGGTCGAATACCTCACCATGCCAGCATTAACGATGTCATCCGTATGGCCCTTGTCAACGTCCAAGTGCCGGCCGTTCTAGAACCTAACAGCCTGGATAGACGATGGCTAGAGGCCCGATGGTTTGACATTGGTTCCTTGGAAGTTGGGTCGACGTTTGGTTTGGGACGTCACTTGTGTGGACACCCCTGACCCATCTTCCAAGCATCACTGAACGTTTCAAACGGAACGTTGACAGAGCACTAAGAAGTGTCAATTTATAAAACAGTTTCGATAATCTAATTTGCAATCTGAAACGTAAGCTTAAAACTAAATAGAAAGTCATTCCGAGTATTGTAGAAGTATTGGCGACCCGACATATTGCTTATAAAAATACCATCGAGGAATATTAACGACTATAAAAGTAAATGAGGGTAATGATAACACTACCTACTTTTTGAAGTCACCTCGGGCCGCGGTAGGCGCGTAGTTTCACCCAACTGCCGTCAGAAGGGAGAGTTATGCTCAGTGACTTGTTATTAATAGACAAGTTATACCCATACAAAAACTCCAAGAAAAATGATCCAAATGCAGTGGCGAACACACGCATGCAAAATGTTTCGTTTTTACTTTTACGCACACATAGTGAACTGTGCTGCCGTACTTAAGCTAAAAAAGGGTTAAACCCGACTAGTCGATTTTGAGATATCGTCATAACAGGCGGGAATTGATGTCTCTAAAAAACTATGTAAAATAGAGTGAACTTTCTTAGAGAGAAAATTAGCTAATTTTCTCACCTATCACATGGACCAATTTCTATTGAAAATAATTACACATGGTTACAAAATTTTAATTTTTAAAATTTTCCGGAAGTTTTTTTCACTTTTTTTTTATCTTTTGACACAGTGAATTTAAATCTACCAGCCGTTTCTATCTATCAGCTTTTATTTTCCGTATGAATTTTTTGTATTTTTGTATTTTTCTATACATTACATACATGTCATATCTCCAAAACTAAAGCTGATAGATGAAAACGATTTTTATTTTCAGAATCAGGATGCCATACGTCTACATGAAAGCTAATTAACAGTCCGGAAAAAAATCATTGTAGATAAGTGTTATCAATATAAAACTTAAAATCCCTTTTTTTAATTAAGTTAAGCATTTTATTTCTTATGTTGGACTAATTATGACACTAAAACAGGGCTAACCATACCGTAACTTACTTTTAGCTTAGTAATTTCGTGTTACTGTCACTACCAAAAAAAACTATTATACAGTTATTCAGCATTGCTTAGGTATAAACAAGTAAAGCTGCATAACTGTTTTGTAACCAAGTATGGTATAGAAAAGAGCATTACGACACTAGATAACAAAAAATGGCAAAGGAATTTTAGCCTTTATTTAAATAAGGAGACGTACAAAAAAAAATTAATGTCATGAATTTATACAAAAACACTTAGCTTAAGATGGGTTAAGAAAATATCGCCTGTAGTTAACCCCGTTATAGCTTAGGATGGATTAATAATAAATTGACGAAGAAAAAACGTTACTCCGTATTAATCGTTTATTAGACATTCAAATTCGTATCAAATTAAACAAAAAATCACTACTACGAGTACATAGTATAAATTAAAGTAGGTATAGGTTCCTGTCTGTCCCTATATCTTCGGCTATATTCTCCTTCTAAACCAAGCAACGGATTATGATACGGTTTTCAGTTTTCACTGCCTGTTAGATTTTTTAAAGAAGGTTTTCATGTACATTACATGATAACTGTACCCGCGCGAAATCTTAAGTTTATCTATATATATCTATGTTTGTCAGTTGCATGGTATTTATAGTACAAGGTTTACTTAATTTGGGACCAGGTCAATTGGTTTAAATTGTCCCAAGATTTATTTTTTTACAGGCCGTTGACGTTTTAAGCGACTTCGGCTCCAAAAAGATATTAGTGTAGATAAGTACATAAGGTATAAAGTATTAATATGAGTTTATTTAAGTACATTTTATATTCTACGTTTTTTGTTTTCCCATCTTCCCCCGCCCCCGCGCGGCTGCACAATGCTAATTGTGTGCGGCGCGGTGCTTGGCAAGTTTCTTACTCGCGTTAACTTCAGTTTTACATTTTTTAATAACTCAGTAAATGTTACATCAGAATTGCTATAATATTTTGTCTTATGTCGCAAACTTATAAAACATTCACATAAACCTTACATATTTCCGTACAAACTTTCATCCCCTATTCCCTATTGTTATTTTACACCCTTGAGGGTAAAACTTTCATGAATTTTGAGTCAACAGTGCTTCGCTTCTTCTTCTAGCGCTTCTAGCACTTCTTGCTCTAAAAATGACAATATTTAAATTCCATACAACTCTTCATCCATATTAATAAAAACGGATCACTCACATATTTTTAAGTCTAGAACTGCCCGACATGTTTCGGACCGTCCGTAGACGTTAATCATGAGCCCCTGCGGCGGTGGCGCTATGACGACTGCGTACCGAAGCCCTGACAGCTCGGCTGCTTGATGCAGCAACAACTACCCTCGTTTGCTTCATTATTTTTAATTCAACAAGTGTAATCATGTTTTTTATTCTTGACGTCTGAAAAAAGTTTTTTTTTCTAAAAAAGAATTCAATTACGAACGTAGTAGGTATATGTACAGTCATGTAATTTAATTTCAAACCCACCTGCGGTTCAATGTCGTACAAGAAAACTGTCACTTTTAGAGCTGATAGCTAGAGTACGACGTCGCTTTAACGTGTCGACCAACAAACAAACAGCATTTCAACAAAATAGGTTTTAAATTAAATTCCTTACATACAAACCTTTTTCTAGAATTACTCTTTATTGGTGAAAACCGCATCAAAATCGGTTTGGTAGTATCAACCATCTAAGTGTACAGATAGCGGTAAGTGATGATGATGATAGAGATGATAAGTAGGTTAGTTAAGTAAGTACAATCCTTAAGTCCCTAAATTAAATTATAATCATATGAATAAATAACGAAAACTCGATAGTACAAAATTAATGTCTTACCTTCCGGTGCGGTGTTACGAGACATGGCGGTAACGCGACGAAACGTTGCCGGCACAACCTCGCCCGCACCGTTCCCCCGACTCCCGGCCAAAAAAAGTTTTACTTAGGTTAAAAAGGGTTAAAGGATCTTAACCGATTTTCAATTAAGTTTTTTATGTTAACTTATTTATAGGCTAGTTTTTAACGAACGATTTATTAGAAGTTAACTAGCCTTTATCAGAGTTAAAGGATCTTGACTTATTTTTAGGCTAGGAAAAATGGTTAACTTTATTTTAACTACCAAAATCATTAAAAAAACAAGTAGATTTCGGGAAGTAAAGAGCCTTTTGCCCTCTTATAGACAAATTTTGTGGCTTAACTAGTCTTTAATTAAGTAAGTCTTAAAAAAAGTGAGGCTTAACAGTTTCACGACACTCTGTATCTCTGAAACCGAAGAATGTAGGATATATGTTTCTTAGAACAAAATGTAGAGAATTTTGCGCTCTGTAATTTGTCATCATTAACTCGAAAGTGATCAAATGAGGCTTAACCCTTTTTTAGCTTAAGTACGGCAGGCAGTGTGTAAAAGGGACAACGTGATTAAAACAATAGAAACAAAGAAGACAGCTAGTATTTAGCTGTTGCGAATATTTTTTTCCAACGGACCAATCACGGCCTTGCAGAGTTTTGGAATTTGGAATCGACCGCAAACACACAGCTTAGGTTAACATGCGCACTGTCCGCTTGTTGCATTGCGACTGAGGACACTGGTGCTATTTAACTCCAATTTAGAGCTCGCTACCGGGGCGCTTGTAACCTATCTACCTTTTTTAATATCATTGGTTATGCTCGTATAATTTCCTTGTACCCCCCCCCCCCCCTCCCTTGCACTTTTGCATCGGAGTTGAATGTCAATGTACTCCTACATGTTGTTGTTAAGGGTATAGACCTTAATTGGGAAAATCGCTAATCCACTAACGCTTCGCGAAGAAACAGACCGGACCCTCAATTTTAATCAATCTGGAGCTTCAAAGCACCCGGTATCGTGCGCCGGTAGTCGAGCCTTTATAAGGCGGAAGCCATCGCCTGTCACGCACGATTGCAGCATCAGACTGGACCGCATGGCCGCTCACGTCTCGTAACCCGCTGTCGGGGCGGGCGGGGCCCGCGGGGACTCGGGAGCTCGACGGGGCCCCGGCGCCTGTCAGGGTTCCGGCTTCGGCTCCGGCTCCGGCACGGGCGCGGGCACGGGCGCGGGCACGGGCGCGGGCAGAGGCTCGGGCGTCATACTTTTACGCTAGCAGACGGGGTTGCGAGATTCACATAATAATATTGTTCAGCTGACTCACCAACTGGTTTGAAAGACATTGGAACCTCCTGAAAGCTCAAAATCTCCTGAAAGCCTGTCACTTCTCGCCGACGAGAGCGAGGGAGAATTGAGCTGTGAATTCAAAATTCAACGTTGATAAATGAAAATTGTAAAATAATTAAAGCGACAAATACGAACCATCTTCACCGAACCGTGAACGACGCAATAATGATTGAAAAACATGGCGGCTAGCTAGTCGTAAGTTGAGGTTGACAGGTAGGCGGAAGTCAAATCCACAGGAAGTGCTTGTTGCTTAGACAATTTAGCCAAGGGACTTCGCAAGGCACGCATTCCCCTCTGCCAATGCATATGACCTAAAACCGTGAGTTAAATCATAACGGTTTATAAAAACCAGTTCGCCGCAAAAATGGTTAATCGTGCTGTATTTACCTTCAAACATCCATCAAAAACTTCAAATTTCACTAAAGACAGATTTTTTTATCGCACGTAAATAGTTAGATTAAAGTAAATAGTTAGTTAGTGGCGCGTAGATTCCTTGTTAAGTGGTGGTGGTTAGTAGTTGAGTCTGTGCGATGTATGTTGTTTCATGTGAAAGCAGAAGAAGGTAGGTTTTTGTATGAAAAATATATATGTTGCAAACACGCAGCTGTTTTAAACGTGACTATGTAACACAACGAGAATTGAGGTACCTCACGACTACACAGCGCCATACAAAACAAAACAAAAAAATCAGTGGAAATTAAAACGAAATATCCTTTTGTATTAAAATAAAATAACGTAGAGCATATTACATCGCTCAATGTTCTTTAGTACCTACAGTTCTATTTGAAAAAGACAGGCGATATAGTTGTCTAATAAGACAGACATACATAAAGGTGGATTCATTAGATTGAACTGAAACAGGTTCAATGGTTTTTATTTTGATTGTCCAAAATGGCGGCGCTAGGGTTTTTTTACCCGACTGCGCGACCTAGAGACCAAAAGCTTGAGTCGATTTTAATGATTCTTACGTCAGTCGATTCGTCTTAATCTTGCGAGTGTCACTAAAGACATGACAATAATCAAAATTCAATATCGGCGACAATCAGACGCCATATTTTGAAAAGGAAAAAATGAAAATCGACGAACTGTATTGAATGGGGTATCATTGGATAGGTATTTGAAAATCATTAGTGAGTTTCTAATTTCATTTTTCATTTGGAATGACCGTTTAGGTTCAGTAAAGATTTAAAGTTGATTAGCAACCATTGTCATAATCCGAACAAAAAAGTGTAAAATAAAAAAAGCGAATTTAAAACCATTTTAGTTAGGTTTCGGCAGCAAGATAGTGAGGTGCTTTTGAAATTAGACATTAAAAATGCTTTCAACTCTGTGAACCGAAGCACCATGTTGTCAGAAGCCCAAAAAAGTGTTCCCGACATTGACCATTACCTTTGGCAATGCTACCCCCGGGCTTCATCAAATTTGGTTTATCAAAACAACAAAATTTTGTCAGCAGTAGGTTGTCAACAGGGCGACCCGCTCGGACCAGCTATCTTCAGTTTGGCTACTCACCCTATCATTTCAGATTTAAATTCAAAATTCAATGTCTGGTATCTGGACGATGGTTCCCTCGGAGGTGACGCTGACTTTGTACTTAATGATTTTAATATTTTGAAATCAAAGTTCGAAGCTATAGGCCTTGAGCTTAATTACAATAAATATGAACTCAACGTGCAAAATTCTAACAATTTGACTCAACTTAAACAGGTTTTTGAAGCGGTTAGCCCGGGGATCAATATTCAGTCCAGAGAAACACTTCACCTCCTTGGGGCCCCAATTTACAACGAAGCTCTTCCGGGCTTTGTAAATAAGAACGTCCAAATTTTCAAAACAATTTCGGATCTCTGCTCGAAATTAACTCTCATATGGCTATTTTGAACACAAAACTACCACACTACGTACATACTATATCTTATATGGCTATCTTCATTTTACGATTTTGTTTTTTGTTTCTAAATTAACATACGCCATGCGCTGTTGCCCTTTTTGGAAATTTCCAAAGATCTGTGAAAATTTCGATAACTCCTATGGCTACCCGGTAGGGTATATAAGGCACGGCGGCCTCGCAGTAGGGCAGCTATCGAGTGTCGCTCTCCCGGCGTTTCTCTCCTCGGTTCACAGCGTGCTACCTCTAATTGGAAAAAAAATTAGTCCGTCACTTAGTGATTTTGAGGTACCATGCTTGTCCGAGGGGAAATATGCCTGGAGAATCGCATGCCCCGGCAAAGATCTACCGTTAGCCGTAGCGACGCAAAAACTCTGGGACGAGCCTATAAGTCTCAGAGTTCACACCCACCTCATGTACCTATACCTGTTCTTCCGACATCGACAAAAAGCCCGCCTTCTAGCTGTGTCCGAGGAGGAGTCCGGCTACTGGCTTCATGCGTACCCTTCGGTCCACTACGCAACCCTGCTTGATAACGAATCATTCAGGCTGGCTGTTGGCCTTAGATTAGGCTTAAATTTAGTAGTGCCACATCGCTGTTTCTGTGGCTCAGAGGTGGACAGTTTGGGTCACCATGGTCTTAGATGCCCGAAAAACGCTGGTCGTCAGTCCCGTCATGCCTGCCTCAATGACACTCTCCGGCGGGCTCTTGTCAGCGTAAACGTGCCTGCTGTGTTAGAGCCGTGTGGCCATGTACGCAGCGATGGCAAGAGACCCGACGGCATGACCCTTGCGCCTTGGCAATTAGGACGGCCCTTAGTTTGGGACGCAACATGTCGATACTCTGGCGCCGTCCTACCTTGGCTCAACGGCATTAAAGGCAGGTAGAGCGGCTGCTACGGCAGATGCAGCAAAACATCGCAAATATGCGTGTCTTGGAGACAATTTTATTTTTGCTGCCTTCGCCTTGGAGACCCTGGGCCCATGGGGACCCGACGCCCACGTGTTGTTTAGAAAAATAAAATAGTCGACACCTCTGGTGACCCAAGGGCTGGCGCGCTCCTCGTCCAACGTATTGGCATTACCATTCAGAGAGGTAACGACGCCAGCCTTCTGGGCACTCTACCCAGAAACAGCGGCTTAGGTGACATTTTTCATTTTAATTTTAATTAGATTTTTAACTTTTCTATTTTCTTTTCTGTGACAACTTTGTTTCTTTTTCTACAAATAAAATAATTTAAAAAATCAAAAAACCCAACTGCGTAAAAAGTAAATCAAAACTGAAAAGACCAAAACAAGTCCAGTAGTCTGAAGTTCTGTTAAATAATGTTGAATACCTACACTATTGCAATAGTTTAATAAATTTCAACAGTTGGGATTGGGACCCATTGATTGGGAAGATTTGAGCCGGTTTTAATTTTTAATGGGTCCCGGCTGTTAAAGTTCATGAAACTATTGCAATGGTGTAAGTATTCAACATTACTTAGGTAACAGAACTTTAGACTAGGTGCTGGACTTGTTTTGGTCTTTTCAGTGTTGATTTACTTTTTTACGATTGGGTTTTAGATTTTTTACCCGACTACGGCAAAGCCAAAAAGAAGGGTTATGTTTATAGCAGTCTATGTATGTATGTTTGTATTTACGTATGTTTCATTGTAGTGCCTAAACGACTGAGCCGATTTTGATGAATGAGGTATTAATCGGTTCGTAATTGTAGTCTGGGTGACAAAGGCTATATTTTTTGTGAACAAACTAAATGACGAATGTTATATCCAATAAAAAGAGGGTGAGAAAAATTTTTTTTGGCTATCATTGTCGTCATGGATATCAAATGAAAGAAGAGTAAATTCTCAGCTTAAAAACATAAATATATTTTTAAATTACAGTATACCAAGCTACAGAAAATTAATTTACCCATATTTCGTTATCAATAACGCCAACTATTGTTTAGTAGCTATATTAATTAAATATAAACTACTGTTTAATTATTTATAAAGAGTTATAGACGTTGTCGTTTATGAGGCATTTCATTATGTAAACTGTAGGTGTTGCCCACGACTTCGTTCGCGCAGACCATTGTAATGAAACCACGGAATGTGTAACAGTAATTCTAATGGCACTCACGCCAATGTAATAACTCGGCCAGCCAAATATGAGATCAAGGCCAAAGCGTACCTAGCCTACCCCTTATGAAATCCCAGCCAACTGCGAATCGGACTTGCGCACCAAGAGTTCCGTACAAACTTTACACCTAATTGTTTTTATGAATTAGGAAGGCAAACATACAAGTGGATCACCTGATGAAAAGTGATCACGACCGCCTTTAGACACCCTCAACACTAAGAATTTAGCAGAAGCGTTGCCAACCCAGAAAACTAAGATAGAATACCTCTCGCGCCTGTAATATCACCGGCTGTCTTGCTCTCCACGCCGGAACACAGCAGTGCAAGCGTTGCTGCTTCGCAGCAGGATTAGCGAGCAAGATGGTGTTAGAGATCCGGACGAACCTTGCACAAGGTCCTATCACCCGCAAAATAATTGCCAAGCATTGCTCTGACGAAAAGATAAACCAGAATGAGGGACAAACTTAACTTTGCTATTGGAAAATTGTTTGCAGGTCGCTGTCAGTTTACAAACTGTAAAATTAAATATAAGTTAGTAATCGAAAAAAAAACTTTTTGTGATGTGATAACTACAAAACTACATTTATCGTACAATTTCCTTCACTTAGGATATAAGAGATTGCTTCTTACTAAATTACAGGATTCTACGTCATCGGGAAGTATTTAGATTTTGATTCACTTGCGAATGTCTAATATGTGGTAAAAACGGTCATATTTTTTGATTGCGATGACTTAATAGTTTGATTTTTTCACAGCTCCAAGAGATTACAGACTTGAAAATCAATTAGCTCTATGCGTTCCTGATCCAAAGGGTCTTGACAAACAGACTATCCTGTAAGGGTTGCTTTGGTGATGATGATGAGTTTAGTTAGAACAGAAAATTTTAAAATAAAATAAAAGTTTAAAAACTGTTACCCGACTACGAAAAAACTAATAAGTAAAAAAGAAGTTATGATTGATTACTATAATTGTCCTATAGAGTTAGGCATATCTTTTGATGTGTTAGATATTACTGTTGATTTACTTCTGTTTTAGTCTTCTGGCAGTGTCCCATTAATAGTGTAATAATACAAATCCAATGCCGTGGTCGTGCGTATTTGCTATACTTGATAGTCATAGATGACGCATGATCAAAGCATTGGATTTGAATTATTACACTATTAATGGGACACTGCCAGAAGACTTAAACAAAAGTAAATTAACAGTAATATCTAACACATCAAAAGATATGCCTAACTGTATAGGGCAATGATAGTAATCAATCATAACTTATTTTTTACCTTTTAGTTTTTTCCGTAGTCGGGTAACAGTTTTTAAACTTTTATTTTTTCAATTTACTTTTTTTTCTTACAACTCTAGCACAAATTAGCTCAATTATTATTTTTCAGCTTTTCCAAAATGGTGGCGCTGGTGTTTTTTTTTCTTATTTTGCGATTTTCTCGGAAACTATAAACAGCATCGAAAAACGGTTTTCAGCACAAGCCAGCACAATTCTAGCACAAAACTAGTTCAATGGTTACTTTTTAAATTTTTCTAAAATGGCGGTCCTGGGATCTTTTTTTTATTTGTGATTTTCTCAGAAACTGTTGACAGTATCGAAAAATTGTTTACGGCACAAGCCAGCACAACGCTAGCACAAACTAGCTCAATGGTTATTTTTTCGATTTTCCAAAATGGCGGTGCTGGGGTTTTTTTTTAATTTGCGATTTTCTCAGAAACTATTAACAGTATCGAAAAACGGTTTACGGCACAAGCCAGCACAACTCTAGCACAAACTAGCTCAATGGTTTTTTTTGCGATTTTCCAAAATGGCGGTGCTGGGGTTTTTTTTTAATTTGCGATTTTCTCAGAAACTATTAACAGTATCGAAAAACGGTTTACGGCACAAGCCAGCACAAGTCTAGCACAAACTAGCTCAATAGTTAAATTTTCGATTTTCCAAAATGGCGGTGCTGGGATTTTTTTTTAAATTGCGATTTTCTCAGAAACTATTAACAGTATCGAAAAACGGTTTGCAGCACAAGCCAGCACAACTCTAGCACAAACTAGCTCAATGGTTTTTTTTGCGATTTTCCAAAATGGCGGTGCTGGGGTTTTTTTTTAATTTGCGATTTTCTCAGAAACTATTAACAGTATCGAAAAACGGTTTACGGCACAAGCCAGCACAAGTCTAGCACAAACTAGCACAATATTTTTTTTTTCGTTTTTCCAAAATGGCGGTGCTAGCCATAAAAAAAGTTTTTTTGAAATAATCGCTTTGTTTACAGGAATTTTTAAAAATAGTTTGCAGCACAAGCTAGCACAACCCTAGCACAAGCTAGCACAACCTTTGGATTTTTGAAATTCCAAAATGGCGGTGCTAACTTCACTCACATAAAAGAATTCTTAAAAGTGTCCTTTGTCAAAACCACCTGAACACCGACACTCGACTCCGGTGCATCGTTGTACTATTTCACCGGCATTTGTCCGGCGAGACGTCGGAAACAGTTAAAGTGGCGAAATGATTCCTAAGGCGTCAAAGCAAAAGCGATAACGTAAAAATACCTGAGATTTACCTATCGTATTTTCGTTTTCCAGTAAGGACTCTTTACATAAGCTATTTTATCTATTATTATTATTTAAAATAATACACTATCAGTTTTTCCAGCTTATGCTTGTATTTTACTTAATATAAATAAAATAACTATTCACCACTGATGAATTACAGTACCTATCTAGGAGTCCGTTCTATCAATCAATCAATCACTTTATTGTGTGTCACAGGTAAATAATACAGGTGTTATAACTTATTACTTACTTCTATGATTTCACGATACGATTTGACAAGGTCTCCTATGGTGTTGCTTTTGAGACTTAGCTTTACTGGTAGTTTTTATAAATAAAATAGGAAGGCAAACAACCAAGTGGGTCACTTGATGGTAAGTGATCACCACCGCCTATAGACACCCGTAATATAAAACGTATACTGTGCTCGTCACCAAAATTACAGGACAAACATTGCAGTTATGTTAGCACTTATAACTACCGCTTGATTAAATGTGTTTTTAACCATCGAAGATATAAACAATTGGAGTAAGTAATCGGTTTCTCCTTCACAATACAGCCGTTGTTCGTATTCTACAATAGTAAAGGTGAGGACAAAGGGCCGAGAGCATCCGGACAAAGTCTCACCGTTGACAACAGAATCATCATATTCACATATATGTGTGCACCCTATCCGAAGGTTGTTTAAAAACACCCGAAACAAATAGATTAAACTAGTGTACTAAAAAAGTAAAAGCACATGCACTCGTCGGAATTCACACAATAATGGCCGCATACTTTCGTTTATTCCATTCATGTCAGCTTTCGTTAAACCACTTTATTAAACGAAATTTAAATTTTCTGGCTATATCCTTTTCGTTCTCGGTCGCCTTAGACTCGAGTCCCACCTGCAATGGGCGTGAGAAATCCACGAGCGAACGTCTTGGGGCGGACACTTACCTACATAATATATTAGCCATACTTCCTCGAAAACCGTAAGTATTGCTATAGAGAAAACAGATTTCTACAAAATAAATGCAATACAACAAAACTCTTTATTAAATAATAATACAATTTATATTCTTATGCACACCTACTTAACTTTCACGATTATATCACTTAAATTCTTAGAAGTACTGTGAAATCGAATAGATACACGGGTATACAATTTGACAAACAATACAGACATCAAACGCAATCTGTTAAACGGACGAACATATTAATAATTCAGTGTAAATAATTGTGGTCATACAGGAATTAGTATAGTCGACAAAGAAATTGCTTGACCACTTTTCGACCGTATTACAAAAACATAAAGTTCAAAAGTGGTCAAGCAATTACTTGGTCGACTATACACAAGGTTTGTTGCACTCGTTTTATTTCAGCGGCAGTAGTCACAACCAGATTGGAACACTTCTGCTCGTGGCAGTTTCATTGTATAATAAATTATATTATTGTGCACCTGTTCGTATAACAGCTTTATAATTGTAGGGACATTTTAGCTGCGTCGACTCATTTCATAGTGCAAGTGCACTTGAATATGAGCTGACGTAGCACAGCGCGCCCGGGTGCGGGACGCGCCGATTCAGTCTGTATAGAATCGTCCTGGGTACAACTGTGATCCCAATATAGCAAGTAAAACGAGTTCTGGCATTTCATTTACCACCACCATAGAACCCAGTAGCTCAAGCCAATAATAACCAACAGTGGTGACCTTCGACAAAGAAACACGCAACCTACCTAGAAAACCGGAGTTACTAGAAAAACAGACAGAAACGAAATGACCAACGACCAGGCCACAGCACAGCTTACGAAAGTAGTACAGGACGGAACTCAAGGTCAGCAAGCTACAGCGTCGCCAGTTAGGCTGGACAACATCAGCCAAGCGCCGGCACCGGAAGTCATGGCCATATCCGTGTCGAGCAGAATACCGGAGTTTTGGGTGGACCAGCCAAGGGTGTGGTTTATAAGGACCGAAGCGGTTCTGACACCACAGCGGATTGGGGACGATACGAAATTCGATATGGTGGTATCTAAATTGCCCAAGGAGGTCATATTGCGCCTAACAGATTTTTTGACCCACCCGCCAGCCACAAACAAGTATCAAGCCCTCAAGACCAAGCTGCTGACTATGTTAGAGGACTCGAAGAACAGGCAGGTCGAGAAACTACTGGGGGAAATGGACCTAGGTGACCAACAGCCATCGCAACTGCTACAACGGATGCGGAACATGGCCAAGGACAACTTCCCGGACGAGACCCTGCGCATCATGTGGCAAAACCATTTGCCGACAACGGTGCGAGCAGTGCTAGTTGCGTCACGAGAGACAGATTTGGACACACTAGCTAGCATAGCAGATGACGTAGCGGAGGCTACGAGGAGCCGTCACATTTCGGAGGTAGCGGCGCAGCACGTCCCGGCACGGGAAACGCCATCAAGCTCCAGGGCAGGTGACACGGCTGTGATACTGGCGGAGATAGCGAAACTCAGCGTACGGATGATGGACCTGGAACGCACGCGGCCAAGTCGGCGAGACTACGGACAACGAGGTCGCGGCGGCCGTTCGGCATCCAGGAGGCGGAGTGCATCGGCACGGCGTCGTCAGCGGAGCGCCGCGGAAAACCCAGATTGGCTCTGCTATTACCATTACCGTTTCGGAGCTAAGTCGACAAAGTGTAGCCAACCTTGTGCTTGGGTTAAGAAGCAGGGAAACGAGTAGGAGTAGCACAGACGCCGACGGAGATCTGTGCTATTGCTCCTGGCCGTCGTTTATGCGTAACAGACTTAAATAGTGGACTTAGGTTTTTGGTTGACACGGGAGCGAACATTTCAGTGTTACCAGCGATCAAGAAGCAGCTTGCAAGCGAGTGTTCCGAATACAAACTTTATGCAGCAAACGGTACGCAGATCAAGACTTATGGTGTGAAAACGTTGTTGTTAGATCTCAAGTTAAGGAGACCGTATCGATGGGACTTCGTCTTAGCGGATGTGAAGCAGCCCATACTAGGTGCTGATTTTTTAATGTTCCACAAGCTGCTGGTCAATTTAAGCGAACAAAAATTGATCGACCAGGTAACTGAAATGAACGTGCCAGCACCAACCGTGAGTATTAATCAACCTTCTATTAGTACTGTTGATGCGAACCATCCTTATCACGATTTGTTATCACGTTTTGCCAGCGTTACGAAACCTGTCTCATTCACGGAAACAGCTAGACACAATGTGGTGCATCATATTGAGACCACAGGCCCGCCAGTGTTTGCTCGCGCAAGGCCATTGCCGCCGGATAGGTATAAACGAGTAAAGGAAGAATTTAGGATAATGCAGGAGATGGGAATTTGCAGGCCATCAAAGAGCGCATGGGCGAGCCCGTTACATGTTGTAGCAAAGAAAAACGGTGAAATTCGGCCCTGCGGTGACTATCGTATGCTAAATTCCGTAACAAAGCCCGACAGGTACCCCATCCCCCGTTTACATGATTTTACCTATATTCTGGCGGGGAAGAATCTTTTTTCAAAATTGGATATCAACAGGGCGTATCATTGTATAAGCGTAGCACCGGCGGATATTGAGAAAACGGCCATTATAACACCATTTGGCTTATACGAATTTCCTAGAATGAGTTTTGGACTCCGTAACGCTGCGCAAACGTTTCAACGTTTCATGAATAATACTGTGTTACACGGTCTAGATTTTCTCTTCAGTTACCTAGATGATGTCATCATTGCTAGCAAGAACGAGGATGAGCACAAAGAACATCTGAGCATAGTGTTTAGCAGATTCGCAGAGTACGGTTTGACGATCAACCTTGCCAAATGTAGTTTAGGCCAAACAAAACTAGAATTTCTAGGTCACGAGGTTAGTACCTCAGGCGTTAGACCACTAGACGAAAAGGTAAAGGCCATTGTAGAGTACCCGAAACCCGAAACCATCGAACAGTTGCGCAGATTTTTGGGTATGATGAATTTTTACCGATCCCATATTCCGGGAGCGGCAAAAATTCAGTCAAAACTCGATCGATACCTAGTAAACACTAAGAAGAAAGATAAAACTCTAGTTGCATGGACAGCAGAGGCCGAGGACGCGTTTGAGCAGTGCAAATTGGGTCTTAAAAAGGCCGTTACACTGTCTCACCCGCTACCGGATGTGGTAGTAGCCTTAATGACAGATGCCTCTAGCAGCTCAGCAGGAGCAGTACTGCAACAGTTAGTTAACGATGTGTGGGAGCCGTTAGGATTTTATTCAAAAAAATTCACTACCGCGCAACAGAAGTATAGTACCTACGATCGTGAATTATTGGCCATCTATATGGCAATAAAACACTTTCGCAGGACATTCGAGGGCCGACCTTTGATAGTGTATACAGACCACAAGCCCTTGACTTATGCATTCCGCAACCCAGGTAGTGATAGTAACGAGACACCCCGACGCACGAGACAACTACTGTTTATTAGTGAGTTTACCACAAACATACAACACATAAGTGGAAAAGATAACGTTGTAGCAGATTCGTTATCACGTATCGAAACTATTGTGTGCCCCACGACGCTCGATTACGCGGAACTCGCGGACGAGCAAAAGAAAGATGCGTACCTGCAGCAAATAGTGAAATCAGGTCAGAGTAACAACACCAATAGCGGTATTGAAATGAAATACATTTCAGTACCTATGTGTAATAAGTCCGTCTTTTGCGAAATTTCATCAAAAGAGGTTAGACCGTACCTACCGGAAAAATTTAGGCGTTTAGCGTTCGATAGTATACATGGTTTAAGCCACCCAGGAATCCGTACCACACGGAAAATGGTTGGTCAAAAGTATTTCTGGCCCAGCATGAACAAGGATGTCGGCCAGTGGTCAAAGGCATGTATACAGTGTCAAAGGTCAAAGGTCAATCGCCATACAGTTTCGCGAGTAGAAGCTTTCGAGGAGGTCGGACGTTTTGAGCACATCCACGTGGATCTCGTCGGTCCTTTACCGACATCTCCACAAGGACGTCGCTACTTAGTAACTATAGTAGATAGATGCACAAACTGGCCTGAAGCTTTTCCGATAAGTGACATAACTGCAGAGGTCGTAGCTAAAACTATTTTTGACGGTTGGATCGCGCGTTATGGTTGCCCAATTAAGCTCACTAGCGATCAAGGACGCCAATTCGAGAGTAGCTTATTTAGTGAGTTAATGAAATTATTAGGGATTCATAAGATTAGGACCACGGCATACCACCCCCAGAGCAACGGGAAAGCGGAGCGTTTCCATAGATCGTTAAAGGCAGCTCTTATGGCTAGAATAAATAATAGCTCGTGGGAAGACGAATTGTCATCTGTAATGTTAGGTTTACGCGCCGCAAGCCGCAGCGACAACGGCATAAGCGCTGCAGAGATGACGTTCGGACGCGTACTGCGACTACCAGGTGATTTTTTCGGTACTTCACCGACTGTAGAGTCCGGGGACCCAACGAATCTGGCAGCAAACATCCGTGACACGATAGCCAAATTTAGATCGGTATCGAAGGCCACACGGGACAAGCGCACGATATTTGTGCATAAAGATTTGGGTACGTGCGAATTTGTGTTCATTAGAGACGACACAGTACGCAAATCTTTACAAGCACCGTACAATGGGCCATTCCGAGTCATCGAAAGAGGTCCGAAAGTTTACGTCATACAGTTACCGAACAAGCAAGCTCGAGTTTCAATAGATAGGTTGAAGCCAGCTTACGTGTTCGACGCTGACGGCAGTATAAGCACCAGCACCGTATTCAATGACACCGCACCGGCGACAAGCGGTAGCGGGAACGACGTTATAGCGACAACGCAACCACAAGTTACTAGGGATAGTGGTAGCGGAGACGCGGTGCAACCCGTGCAACCACGCGTTACTAGGAGTGGTAGAATAGTTAAAACACCCGTTAGGTTCAGAGACACATATTATTAGGATACTCACAAATTTGTTACGGTAACGGGAGGAGAACATCTAGGTAAATCCCATTTTTATATCTAATTTCACATGGTTATCGCATTAACGTACAAATATAAAAGGTAGAATAATGACCACAAAATTAATTAGAATTAATGTAAGTTTTTGTTCATAAGCGGTAGCGTTTTATGTAAACGCTTAACTTGGACCAAACATTATGTTGTATTTGCAAGTAAGTAGGTCATGCAAGTAGACAGCACTTTCTGTTGAGAAATATATTATAAGAATATTGCACTTTATAACTATTTGTAAGCATTTATTTTTGAGATCAATATTTTGTGTGCGTAGATTTTTAATTCAGATATGGCTTTATTAGGAAATTATCGAGACACTGCAGTCATATACATTGTACTCTCACCGGAAGCACATCAGTGTTACAATTTAATATTAAAGTAACTAAGTTCCTTATAACTTGAAAATGGGTTGGGGACAGAGCAAAGAAGAAGAGAAATCACACAATAATATTGCCATAGCTGAAGTCCACACTCTATCAGGACAAGTGGATTCGAAGTTAAATTACTTAGGAATAACGTTAATAACAATCTGTATAATTTTAACTCTATTGCTCGTCTACGTCGTACAAGCTAAATGTAGACAGTGTGCCCGGAACTGGCTGCAGAAGGCCGTGGTAAAGCTACCACCTTCGACGGTGATAGTGCAAAGAGACCCTCAGCCAGCGCAGCAGCAACCACAACAGGTCGTGTATTAGTGGAGAAAAATAAACACTGTACCCAGTTTAAAAATGTGTATTTGTTTAAGTTATTAATATTACGTTAACATAACAAGTGTGTATTTGTTTAAATAATACATTTTAATTATAACATTAAGATTTTTCTCTCAAATGTATTCTAAATTTATTATATAAAATTATTTACTATACCAACTCGGCTATTCTCAGAAATATCATCAGTGCATTTCATAGTCAGTGTCAAATATCATGCAGCTACGCGGTACGCTATTATCAGCAAGAAACGCACCTGCATGGTATGAGTTACTGATGACTGGTAATTGTAAAGCCAGCGTTACACTCTAAGCTAAGATATATTTTAAATTAAGTTAATGTTTGAACTTGGATCCCATAAGAGAGATCAATTGAAGTATTCCATACTTTTTGTAAGGGGGGGAATACTGTAGGGACATTTTAGCTGCGTCGACTCATTTCATAGTGCAAGTGCACTTGAATATGAGCTGACGTAGCACAGCGCGCCCGGGTGCGGGACGCGCCGATTCAGTCTGTATAGAATCGTCCTGGGTACAACTGTGATCCCAATATAGCAAGTAAAACGAGTTCTGGCATTTCATTTACCACCACCATAGAACCCAGTAGCTCAAGCCAATAATAACCAACATAATTATTACACAAAATAATCATTGCTTACTTTAGCTAACAAATAGAAGAACCCGCTTTCAAATGTGTTTATTGGATTCAGAGTTGTGAGGCCACAGACAGACAGACAGACGGACGGCCGACAGACATGTAGATAGCTTTAAAGCTATAACACCCGCTATAAGCTATGAGGTCCGTCCGGATAGCTACCACCATCTTGCTTGCTAATCCTGCCGCTAAGCAGTAGTCCTTGCACTGTTGTGTTCAGGCGTGGAGAGCAACAAGCCGGTGCAATTACTAGCACGAGATGTATTCCATTTTAGCCCTCTAGGTTGGCAACGCATCTGCAATCTCCTTGGTGTTACGGGTGTCTATAGGCGGTGGTGATCACTTACCTTTGGGTGACCTGCTTGTTTTATTACCGACTGCGCGACACAAAGGAGGATAATGTGTTTTTGCCTTTCTATTTTATAAAAAAACACCCCTTTTTGCGTTGCCAGGGGGGCTGAAATTTGTTTGTGAGCTTGTCCCGTTTCCGTCATACGCGTAATCTATATCTATCTATATCTGTATTGTGTAATCTGTACGAAAGAGTGAGATACCGCTACCGGTTTTCACTACAAAAAGAGACCTTGGTCCGCTTCAGTGATCCCTATCATAAATAAATTAATGAGGATGGATGCAGCTAATCGACAAACCGTGTCACAATAAATAAAATATGCAATCATTGGGCGTCAGGGAGTAGTTAATACTGGCAGTTGAACAATTTTTTATTCCTAAGTCCTGGCTGAAAATGGCTGTTTTGAAACTATACTCTTGTATATAACTACTTAGGTTTTTTCTTAGCCATATTCGATTAAAATCGGCTAAGTGTTTGGGAGATGTGAATTTTTCATGCGTTGCAGTTAAATTTTGTTTCAAAAAGTACTCTAAGTCTAGTAAACATTAGTCCTTAAATGACAGTTTATTTTCAGATATTCGTAAGTGTTTTTTATAAACCTAATCTGCACAAAGAAATTTTAAATTCGACCTTCAAATTGTGTAGGCATGTACTTATAAAAAAACATGTAATGAACTACTACTGATCACAGGTTTCCTAACTACTGGGTCATGCTCTCAACTCATTTAAATTGGAAGTACATGGAATTTATAACATACGCATAGACTATTTTGTAAACTGCCTTTTGCCCTACTGCCTGCAGTCGGGTAAAATGTATTCGAAGCCAAAAATTTCCATGTTTTAAAATGAACATGTTTAAAAAAGTTCATACTGCAGCGAGCTCCATGTGTACCTCATTCTGGTAAATATTTATTATTCGCCACGTACCTTTTATAAACTAATTAAGAACTTTCCGCTTTAATCAACGTTTTAATTACTAGTTTGTTTCACACTCGCATGAGTGCAGTTAAATGTGTATTTAGTTATGATGTACATGTAATCCTTGTGCATTTTCATGAAGTTTATTACACGCTGAATAAATGTTTTGAGAACCTACTATTGGCTGTTGTACTCGTATTGAACTACATTTAGGTCTGTAGTTATTAAACGTTATCAAGTTCAGCAGCGAACTCGAGATGCAGTTGGGATGAAACATGATGAGCGATCTTGAGCAGTTGTACTTGGTACCGACCTAAACCACGATTCTGATGAATACTAAAGACAGTTCGAGTGTCAAGGGAGGCCTCTTATTTATTTATTTACGTTTTATTGCAAAACATCATACATGAATGGTACTAATGGCTGGATTAACGCCTTAAACCAACAAAAGAAGAAAAACACCATAGATCAGTCAAAATATGTTGCATAGTCATTGTAATCTTTAAGAGCCTAGAGTGTCCCACTGTTGTGGAAGACTTCTAACAGTCACCAGCCGTTTTTGTGAACGGTTCAACGGTATCAAGCTCGTCTCTTCACCCACCTAAAGGTCTACTGCAGCGCCGGATTTTATTCTATGGTATCCATTTGGTGACCGTCTCTAGCTCAGTCCCATTTGATAGTGGCTGTATGAGCTACTTCAGTTTAGTTTCGTTTCGTTTATTTATTCAGTCAATATAAAATTACAGTATAAATTGCGTAGGATTTGTAGTCAGAGTTTAAGAGCATCGTTATACTCTTTAATCGATCTGATAGCTTAACCCCTAAAATACTACGGTCCGTGGTTTATTAATTTACAATGTTTCATAATTCGAAATTTAAATTTATTGTATTACAAAGTTTATCAAAGTGTTTTAATCAAAACAAGTATATGATGACTTAATTCAATCATTCAATTATTTTGGATTGTAGTGTTTATTGCATTTTTGAATAAGATTCTCGACTTATATTGCTATAATGGCACAAAGCGGGAAACACCAAATACATAAAATCAATCATCATTTATTGCTTTAAGTACAAACACACGTTTAAACAGAATAAACATAAGAAAACAAAACACACTCACTAAAAGAGCATTCAAAATAATTTTGAGGTATTAAAATCCAAAAGCCCATGTTTGTACACACGACAAGTTTAAACATTGAGCCAAACACTCTTTGGCTATGAATTTCTTCCTCCCTTTATTTATTCAGGTTCGTACGCGACGTGTTTGCACCGTAGAGTTCACTGCTGACTTAAGTATTGCCGTGAGTTACAAACGGTGGCTAATTTGTTGAAGTTACAAGGTAAGACTGAATCTCTAGCCTTAACATGACTAACATAAGCATATTTTTTCCCTTACAATGCCGAAATAATGGTGCAAAACTTAATTTGGTCAAATAGCCTAGTGGCACGACAAAAATACAGTATAAAGATTAAAGCAAAAGAGCGGGAGGTAGCGCCTCTGACTGTTCGAAAATGAAAAAGCCAGTTATTCGTTAATTTATTTTTCTCTTCGTTCTGCCATACGTTGTAAATTTAAAGCTTCTCTGCTCTAAAAAGCCATCATCCCTGTAGGCACATCTACCAACAAGCATTTAAATAATTAATAGATTTCGTTATTTTGTGGAGGTCCTTAACAAATTGGAACAAATTACCTTGCTTCTCCGTGAAACCAAGGTTCCAATTTGTATATAATTTGTGTATCACCATTCAGGTATATATATTTAGGTTTATCCTATATTATATTGGGTCGTTAGGTGAACCGGTATTTTTTCGTCTGAGATCGCTACTTCAATACGCCTTTTCATATGGCTATCTTTCTTAACTTACACCACTATGCTAGTTTTAGTATACATTTCGTAACTTACAAGAAACTTCGAAACTACTTAAGTTGGGTGGTGTGGTTTTCGTTTTGTTTTTACACTACCGGTTCTTTAATGATCTTTGTTAAACGATAAGTTTACAGATACCTAGAGAAATTAACTTTCTGTAGAGTTTATTGTTGAAATGAAAATAACAGTATATTGCTTGAATCAAGTTACCTAATTTATTGATACTGTTTTTATACTTAATTTTGCACAAGTTCCTGAACTCTCAACCAACTATAAAGATTTTATAAAAATTTTGAGATTTAAAATTTGATTTATGTTATTTGTGTCGTGATGACTATCTAATAATTTTTGGTTTTATACGCTAGACTCTCTTGACTTCTTTTTTATTACGATAATTTTGATATTGCTTGTAAGCAAGTAGATAAGTATTTCTTGATTGTAATCAAGAAATACTTATCTAACAAAAAAAAGGTTTGTGATTAAGTAAAATATATACGTAAACTTTAAATGAGATTGTACAGAAACAGAACTAAACAAACTCTGTAAGTCTTAGACAACAGATTTAGTTACTGGTGGAGTAAGACTCATTAACTTAGTCCTCCCTTTCCGTACTTACTCGTAACTGCACTAAGAAGAGAAATTGTTGTTTGAATTTCCTACACTCCTTAATTATTGGTTTCCACTATCAAAGACATTGTTCAAATAACGGAACTAGAACACGTTGAATTTACGAGAACATATTTATATGTGCGTAGACCAATATGATTAGGTATTCAAAGGTTTTTTGTACCTTATTCCATTTAGTAGACGATTAAATTATATCTACATCATAATGGTAAAATTAACAATATATAGTCTACTGCATTTTGACGTTATTTAAGCGTTGTCTTAAGGCTTTTTTACGTGGAGAATTTTGTCTCGTATGTGTAAATATGCACATGGATTATGTCAGTCCATGGTTAACTAAATATCTGAGGCAGAAAGTCTCGAATAAGGGCAAACAATCAAGCATTTAGTATAGGTACAGACATAAATTAGGATTAAGATGATAAAATTACAAATAGCAATTTGTTATTGTATTGAAAATACAGCAAGATTCTCGGCTTTGTTTCCTGCTTCAAAATCGGGCGCAACTCCCATTCATCACCCAAAGTTTAAAATATTCTCACAAACCAATGTTCAACTCCAACAGACACTGATATCGCAACGCTACTGCCGTCACTCTTTCTTACAAATTCTTCGTATTCGCTTTAAAGCGGTCCGTTAAAAAAATGATACCGCAAACGACGTCCGCCATTTCCGAGCTCTTAGTAACCTACATTAAGAAGCATTAGTTGAGTAACAAAGGGTGTGACAAAGTGTCTAGCTTGAGGGCCTGCCGACAATGGAGGTGTCGTCTGTTGTTGGGAGCACGCGACTGGTTTCCGCTGGTTAACGACTTAATGCATTGACTCATTTTCTTGGTATGGTTTGCGAACTTACCTCAGATTGTGGCTGGGAGACCGGATTCACGTTTAAGCTTTGAATGTAAAGGTTTTTTTGTAATGTATGCCTGTAAACCAATAGCTCTTTTGGAGTTTATGTGGTGTTGTTAAGTTATTAACTAAGTAATACGCATAATAATACGTATAAGCATTACAAATACAATGAAACAATAAGTTGCCTTGAAACCTCCACAGGCGATTAAAAACGGTTTTCTGGAGTGAGTCATGAACAATTCAAATGGTTCGGTAGTACGAGTGATATTGAAGAACCTAAACGTTTTGCGGTTATCTAGGGAATTCTTCTTATCAAAGCAAAATACCGGAGAGGTAAACTGTTTTGTTCACGTCATACCCACGTCTCTGATCGATGCTCTGATTTACCCGTATCGAATTCCGTATACGTAATAGGTGCCCGTGTGATCGCAGGGAAGTTTCCGAGTTCTATGTACTTAGAATTTTTATTGTGACGATCAATCCCCGGTCCGGATTGGCTTGTCGGCTCGCAGATTCGCGCCCGGAATACGAGTTTGAGTTCATGACAATACGCCGAACAATTTTGAAGTGACTTGAGTTAGGTGTTCTATCTGTATAATTTTTTGCGTTGTTTTGTTGCCTCGAATGCTTTGTAGGGACTGTGCATACGAGTACACCTTGTATGTGACGTCGAAATCTTATATTACGTCAGAAAATAGTCTGTACGAGGGTCCAAACTTGGATCAACATCGTTAGCTATCGAATGTCTTTTAATATGACAGAAATAAAATTAAGGATAATCACGGCATTCCATCTTAGCCCTCTAGGTTGGCAACGTATTTGTAGCCTTTTTGGTAATTAATATATTGGTGTTGTGGGTGTCTATAGGCGGTAGTGATAACTTACCATCAGGTGAATGAGTTAGTTAATTGCCTTTATATCTTATAAAAAAACGATGTGTCTTGATTAAAGCCAAAATTAATTTAGTTTATCCGGATTAAACTACATCAACATTAATGTTTTCATTACGATACAATTGCGCAACAAATCAGTGTACCGTATAACACAGTATGATAAATTAAATTTTAAGTAAACGTCATTATCTTCTATAATATTACAGTTATAATAGTTATTTATCAAATTCAGTCAAAGAGTAATAAATCATTTTTATCTGTAATTAGTCATTTATGAATAATGAGAGCTAACAAGTGAAAAACTGCCAACAATACATCATTGCGACGTCCCAGGAATGGGCAATAACAGAAAAAAGACGCCCACGTACACACCTTCATTCAATAAATCATTTTCACGAAAAATAACAGTGTGTGTTCAGTATTCTCTTTTCTTTGATTGGCATTCATATGTATAAGCGTTGCAATTCCAGTTTTACATTCCTTGTTTCTATTGGTGTAGGATTTTCCTTGTGTATCTATTTGTAAGGTCATAACATTGAATAATCTTAAGAAAACAATCAAAATGATAAATTATAACACTAAGCAGAATGTTACGCAGCATAATATTGGCTCTTAAGTTTGATCATTGCTATAAAAATATAGAGGTTATCCTCTTTAAGGTATTCTGTCAAGTATTCTACATGAGCAATCTATGAGTCATCTAAACTCAAGAAGCCTACTACATCCCTCCATATTATGGGTCTGGTCTTGTAGTGCACCAGGGATCTACGCGGAGGGACGTACTGATGATTTTATACCACCTGTGAGATTTTATACCTAGTGGAATGTATTAAGTAATAAGATGCAAAACTGTAAAATACTAATTTAGTGAAATAAACGTTATAAATATACAGTATGAATCTACGGGTGAACCTCGTGGCAGCAGCCTCAGCGGACGGCGGACGACTAACTCCAGAATTCCTCTTCGAGCTGGGCTGCTGTCACGAGGTCTTACAATGGCCAGTAACAAATATATACAAAGGAGGCCTGCTTGTCCTTCACACCACCAGACGTAAATCCATTACTGCTACCCTGATGCCTGGCTATAGGAATAACCGTTGAAAGAGTGGATCGTTGTTTTCTAAAAAATGTAGATTAAAAAATAAGCAATTTTTTCCAGAACTGGATTTACTACCTCTTGTTTTATTTCTCGAAAGTTTTTAAAAGGTCCGCCGTCTGTCGTATCGCCGAAACTTCACGCTTCGCCGTCTCCTCACCGGTACTACGTCAAAAGTTAATCTCCCAATCTCTGACATTAGAAGCACGTGCACTGCTGTTAGCTAAATTATAGATCACCTCTTGCTAACAAATAAAAATGATCTACAGGTTTCCTGGATGCTGTGATTCTTAAGGAAATATGCGTACATATGTGATAAATAATACTAACGTAAAGATATAATTTCTCTGTATTGCTTACAAAACGTAAATGAACTTTTTCTATACAAATAAATGAATTAAACAAATTGAACTGATCGTGTTTCATGTAGAAAAGTGACAAAGTTCAAAATAAATCGCCACAATATTTTTAACTTAAATGAAACACTCTCGATTTTAACAGGTTTTTATTTACTTATTATTTATTTAAACTTTATTGCACAAAAAATACAAAATGTACAAAAGGCGTACTTAATGCCTTAAGGCATTCTCTGCCAGTCAACCGTTGGGCATAAACAAAAAGGTTTTTCAAAGTTTCATAATAAATTATCCTATTCTTCTTATCAAGATTAAATTACGAACGCGTTATTAAAGATAATATTGCGTCTCGTAATAGGTTACTGAAGTAAATAAACTGCTCCTGCCACACGCACAATGACTACTAGTAAAACATCCAGGAGATCATTGTTATATGAAACCTAAAAAGCCTTTAATTTAATATCTTGCTAAAAAAGGGATGGAATGAGGAACTGTAAAATTATGCAAATAGGACTATAAACAACAGCAGCAACAGCTATTATTTTGTGTTTAGGCCGTCTAAAGTATGTCCATACATTCTTTATGGACACCTCGGTTAGCAACTGATGTAACTAATATGTTATCCTTAAGAAATAGGTATGCACGGCCTAGTGTTTGAGCCGTGGCAAATTATTCACGAAGTTCGGTCGTTAAACCCCTTGAGCCAGAGCAACTTCGAAAAGTGAAACAATAAGAAACGTTCCCGAGCTCGAAAATAGTCTTTAGAGACAATAGGAATTTAAGGTTCCGTGGCTTAAGAAGTAAAAATTAAACAACGCTAAGCTTCGCTGAATAACGTTAAAATTTAAAGGATGTTCTGTTTATGTTGTAACTTATTGCTTATTATTTTTATGAAATTTAACTTACGAAATACTCGTAAGTGACGTGGATGGTGCCAAAAAGATACTAAACATTTAGAATGCACTGAAACAAGAGAAGACGACTTGGCTTTAATACGGTGGTGTCAAAATCACATAACGCACTAATATTAAAAAAAATATAAAAAGGATAATCTATCTGTAAAATGGCAGAAAATCTGTCTTGTTTTTGGTAACAAATTTTAAAAGCGGACAACCCCATTACTCGTAAAAAATTGTTAAAAGCGACCTTATAAAGAAGCAGTGGCCTGTAATGGAATACGGCAATTTATCTAGACAAAGTTGGTGACAAGGGGACAAATATCTCAGTTAAGTCAGTGAAAAAGGAGATTTATCTGTGCCTAATACCCTGTTCACGGCAGTATTTTGTTACTTGGTTTGTAATGCGCTGAGGCTTAAGCAATTCTGTAATTAAACAATCCTTACCGGATTCAGTTTAATAATTTATTTTTTATCCACTCTAGGCCAGTGTTATTATCATTGTTGTAGTAAAATTATTATCTGGGTTGTAGTTTGATACTTCAAAAAGTATGATTTTGACCCACAAAATTGTCAGTCTACACATTTATGATCTTTGTTTACATCAAATCTTCTAATTCAAAGCCTCAGCTCCAAAACTCTTCAACTGTCTTTAAATAATAATTACATGAACATTAACAGGTTATCATAAATAGATTTTATAATAAACAAGACAAATACCTACTGCTTTTGTTGTAAAAGCTGATCATTAATGTTTTCTGATTCGTGACCTTCCTTGACAACGGTTTGAGTTCGTTACCGGTATGCTACCGAAACATCCATTCTCAATGTTTCCAATATTTTAATTGATATTCCGTAGATCACAATCTATTGTTTCCCTAAATCACAACAACAAAAAAGCGAAAGATTAAGAAACTAGAATCAATCTTCCGAAAGTTTTAGGTAGAAAGTTTGGAGCATTCGTCTGCCTTGATTACGGACCTTTGAGAGAAAGGTGTTTTGGAGTTGGGCCCTTTGCTGTTCATGTTTGCGGAAGGGACATGTGAGTTTCCTGCCCTCTAAGCAGGTAAGTGTATAAAGTAAACAACTGGGGAAAACTCTTTTAACATGGCGTTTCTCGAGTAACTAAATTATTAGGAAGTGAGTCTGCGACAAGTGTCCATAGAATTATTTCTACAGCAACATTTTAGTCTTGCTTTAAATTGAAATGAGATTGGGGAGCAGTATTGCGTTATTTTTCTCATTGGGAAATAAACTGAAAAAGGTCAACCATCATTATCACTTTACTTTTATTAATCCAGTTTTAATGACTGGACAAAACTTCGATTACTTATCTATTTGATCTGAGCCTTAACTAAACTAAAATCAGAGGAGCACTTATTTTCCCGTCCCTTCAAGCACGATGTAATTTTTTTTACACATGAAACTGTTGAGTTCTATTTTCCAAACACTTCAAAAATGAGGTGATTTTCAAAATATCTTTGCTAACAATTGCTACAACTATTGCGGTGACATTGGTCGCCCTGTATCGTCCCTCCACGTAGCAGTGCGCGCCATATGTCGTCTCTCGCTTAACGAAGATTTAGTGATCTAAGAACGCCACATGTCCACACCATTATCCCCCGTGTAAACTATGAGAGATATACACATAAAGCGGTAATGATTATGGTATACTAGCTTTTGCCCGCGACTTCGTCCGCGTAGACTTGTTTAATTGAAACATGCAATCTGCAATATTTCCTGGACAAATTAATGAGAATTAGTTGCTTTGCTGTTCATGACGTCACGGCGGCGTATAACTCACTTATCAGTGTCCCGTGGGAACTATGCATTTTTACGGGATAAAAAGTATCCTATGTGTTAATCCAGGTTATAAACTATATGTGTGCCAAATTTCATTCAAATCCATTCAGTTGTTTTTGCGTGATCGAGTAACAAACATCCAAACATCCAAACATACAAACATCCAAACATACAAACTTTCACATTTATAATATTAGTAGGATAAACTGGAGACAACTGATTTTCAATTTAGAACATCCTTTGTTTACACAGTTTGTATCGCATATCGTCGTTTCTAAAGCATGATTTTTTATTTTCTAATCTACTCACGGTTAAGAAAACCGCTAAGTTGAAATTGCTCGTTCCATTTATAGAGCACCAGGAAGTTTGAGCTAGCTAGAATTTTTCTCGTCGACCTATAAATCTCAGGCTGCATCGCGTCAAAACACATTACCCTCACTTTGTCCGTTGCGTAACTCTAGCTCACGTCGCTCCGTGATAAAGCTAGCTCTCATAAACTCTACATTCTAGTTCCTTGTTAATATTTTAAGTTGAGAATTTGTTTGCTTTAGTTAAGGCTGTACGTGCGGGCACACAATACTGAAGAGAGTTTAAGTCGTGGCGGCGTCGCAGCATACATTTTGTCAGATGTTTTAAAACTACCTGTTAAGAGCATTTGTTGAATAAGATAACTTGTTAAAAAGTTTCATATAGATGACACCGAGGGTAGTTGTACCCTTAAAATCAATAATGTAATGAACGTAAGACGAAGCACATTGAAAAATTCGCAGGGTAGGGCAGCGGCAGTGTGGCGAAACTGGAAAACGCAAGGCACGGAATGCTGATGTTGCAGGTTCAAGTCCTGCCATTGCCCTAATTTTTCTTTGTGTTGTCATTACAATTTTAAGCATTTGTAAGATAAAGTAGTAAAAAACTTTTTAATTACATTTTAAAGGTTGTAAAGTTAAGTAATTTGTATATTTGACCTTATTGCAATGACCATAATAGTCGCAAGTAAGGTCAAAGTTCGAGAACGTTAAAAGAAGACTAGTTAATCTAAAGTTGTACACAAATTCCAAAATCTGTTCAAAAAGCTTCTCGAATATCTGTGCTGGCAACATTTTATGTTGATATCTGAAAATATTGGTACTCGTATGAAAATAACGATCTAAGAAATTTAGAAGCACTATTTTATCCTAAAAATGCACACAACGTTTAAAGGGTTAATTTCAAATTTATCATTTTGCTTTGTTGCTTCAGTTACTTTGTAAATACATTTTACATTGTGACTGTGAAATATTATACTGCCTTTAAAGTTTTGGCCCTTTGGATTTAAATGGGATTTAAAACTGTATCAATTTTTATTAATTTTCACATCACCTTGCTATGTACGAGTAGGTACGAGTATGTAATATGGTTTTTAAGATTGTTTCAAACTTTTAACGTTTTGAGACGTGATTTTTCTCTTAGGTCGAATAAATTGCCTCTGGGTTCACTCGAATTCAACAAATGGTGGCCATTTTTCTGCAACCAATGAACTGATAGTGCCGTCTTCAGTTGTTTAGATAAACAACCTTCTGATGTGCGGCCATTGCCAGAGATTGTATGGACTTGGCTCGTATCAAGTATGTTTAAACGCTATCAGACTATTTGTTTAGACTTTAACGTCGGTCGTTGCAGCTCTTGATACTTTTCTATTACGGAGATAGGATACTATATGCACTTGTATATTGCGCCTTCCTAACTATTTACTTATCTTATCTAATTAAAAGCAATAAGCCGGTCGAATAATGCGGGAAATAAGTCTAACATTTAAATTTATTGCGGTAAATAACCAATAAAAATGACGTTGTTATAATATGAAGCAAAATACAATAATTGTTGACGTGTAATTTGTATTACTTACAAATTAGCATGAGCATTATCATACTTCAGTGTGGAGTTCTTATCTAAAATGTTCATGTTGTTCTTTCGTGTTTCGCACCTAACATTAGTTTGTAGATCCATTTTTAAATTTGACATAAGTCGAGAGAGGTGATTCAAAATAAGAAGAATCAACCGCGCTCTTAAAACATATTTTAATGCAACGTATAGGATTAGGGACTATGTGGACTATACGAGTATATACGATGATGTGGCCGGGCGGTTTCGGACTGTACAGCCGAGTCAGAACAAAACTTCATATTTGTTATCTTAGAATCCAGAATTGAAAGCGGAGCCCGAAATATTGAGTTGAGGCCACACACCAGGCCAGGGTTTAGGTATTGTAGGGTCGTCAGTATATCAGTCGCTGTGCAGAAAAACATTATGAGTCAAAGTGGGAGTGAGTGGTCTCAAAACGAATAACGAATATATATAAACGAATTTTAACGTCGACCGGGTCTTTAGTATGGTTGCAGGTCAAACTAGTTATTGGTAACTAGTACTTATACTTGAGACCTTTCAGTTTCAGCCTGTCTAGCCGATTTTCAATGTAGAGTCAGTATAAGATTCGTATCTTAATCCTTTTCTTTTACATTTTTAAATTATATTTGCCACTATATCTTCTATCCAGTTATCCAAAATGTTTACCTCTTAACGTTTTGTGGAGAATTTACATCTCAAATTCAAAGTTACTGACTTTACCGTGCAACCCAGTTTGATGCAAGGGTCAAAAAGTGGTTGTGTCTTAATTGTATCACAGTAAAGATTCTTTCCACAAATACTATGTAATATGTAAATTTTATGAATGCGCTCTATTATATAAAACGAAGAATAGCAATAGCGATTAGGGTTATATAACCAGTACAACGAGCGCTCATTTCGAGGGTCCGCTCGTTGTTGTGTTGTATCCCAAATCTCAGCCACCATTGTTCTCAAGCGCTGAAATTATTGTGCTTTGTGGATTAAACTGCTGTTATTATCCTTGACTATTCATTATTGAATTTTGGAGGACTTGGAGGTCGGGATTTATGTCATCTTGATCACGGAGCCGGGGATTTGTAAGCGCGTAATCTTTTAATCAATTTGTCTTTTGACAAGTCAAATGATTAAGTGGTTCCTGAAATCATTGAGCCTATCTGTAAATTTTTGCATAGCTTAGAAAAGATTGGTTTATAGAGTACTCCTTCATCATTTGCGATACGTATTATCGTCTATTGTTTTAATAAAAAAGTTAAATTTATCTTCGTGGAAAGGTGTCGCAAGCTCATCATACTCTTTATTGTCAACTTCGAGCTTTACTTACAAACTTAAAGTGATTCCTTTGATAAAAGCGTGCGAGGATATTACTCGTATTTTCCCTTAGATTTTTCCAGTCAAATTACGTTACAAGTTGTGCGGAGTTACACCTAGCGACTACGCTAACAAAGATTCTATGCAATTTTAACGTAAAGCCTGTTCCAGGAAACAATTTACGGGGAAGCGTTATATCTTGTTAGAAGTTTGTTTTTGTAGAGAATGGCGTTACAATAATTTAGTTCTCAGATGGTATTGTTATGACATTAAAGATGAGTTAAAACTCGTAAACTCGTTGTCAATGTTTTCTACATAAAGTTTATTTATACCATCATCATAACAGCTGGAATGTCACACACATTACTAGAATCCAGTGGATTTTCGTTATCTTAACTTTTAATCTGATCAAAAATATATTTTACAAGCTCAGCGTTTAGGGATAGGGTTGCCAATCAAAAACTTTTATTTCAAAAGTCAATTATAACCTGGATATTTTAAAGGTTAGGCGATTGAAGCGATTTTACACGGTAACCGCAGTCGTTGCGCGACAACCAAAACGTTAAGGTTAATAAATATAAATATTTATTTTGTCACAAAATAAATATGAATATTTATTTTGTGACAAAATTGCAGAAGTTTGAAACAATTTTATTGACAGAAGCATTTCGACAAAGTTAAACTAAAAAGTATAACAATATTAAATGAAAATCCCTAAACGCTCAAGCTGCTTAATAATGCAAACGATAATGCAAGTTTCATAGAAATTACCGAGTTGTTCCGGTCAATCGATTTTACTGGCGCGACGAGTCATCGATCGGCCGACTTACTTGACGTATACAATCACCAATGTGGCCAACGTGATTGGCTAGATATTTATATTATGGAAAGATTGGCTTGGATTGCTAAGTCCTTTTATAACAGATTCTTGTTAGGACAGATTCCAATTTTGCCATTTTTTTTTGCAAAGAATAAGTTTGTCGTTGTCTTTTTATAAAAGGTGCTGTAAATAATTACAAAAAAAATAAATCGATCTTATCTGGCACAGTTTTTTAAGAAATTCTAAAACATCCTGTACAATCAAAGGTTTTTTAGTTTACGGGGTGTTTTGGTCATAAAATAACACAACACAAGCCTATTGCTTGGTGATATGGAACCTTCGATGTATGAGTCCAGCTTGCAATTGATTTATTTTTTTATTCTTAGTGTAAAATTGTACTTACATTCAATCATTTGTACTACTCTAATTTTATTTCTAATGTGAACTGATACGTATAAGGGCTAGATAAGTACGTAAGCCTAGGGTCTAACCACATCTATCGACGTGGGATCAGCTTAAGCCCGTCAAAAATAGCTGTATGTCCTGTCCACGCAATGGAATGACAAAACAGCTTAGCTCAGCAGACGTGAGTCTTCCTTTTTTGTCTTATTGCGAAGACATAAAGCTTTTTGATCAGCTTAAACCAATGCCGCGTCGATAGATGAGGTCAGACCCTTCGTCGGCTTTGATTTTGAAAAAACCTACTAATAATAATTGATGATATTTTTAAGAGCGCTTCAGCAGCACGACATTAAATTCAAATTTCGAAATTCAGGATATTCGAAATGAATTAACAATTGAAATGAAATTTTTACTTTTCGTTTTTTTTAGTACATCAAATTAAATTTAAAATACTATATAATGACAACACAAAAAAATAGGGTAATGGCAGGACTCGAACCTGCAACATCAGCATTCCGTGCCTTGTTTTTCTCTAACCATCAAGCAAACAAAATGACGAAATGCTGAGAAGTTTGTCGCACGTATATATTTATTTATGTTTTTAATTTGTATGTTTTTTTATGTGTGTATTGTTTATTATAACATGTGGCACTACCCATTATTTTTGCTTTGCCTAAGAGACCGCCTTTTGTGCATTTTATTGTTCACTTTTCACAATATAGATTAAATACCTAACTATACAAAAATATAGGTAAAAAAGCATGACTTTTAGATACCCTTTTTTGGACTCGTACTACAATATTGTTGTCGCATGTCAATATTGGTTGAGTAGTTCGTGAACTATCCGGGGGTGTTTAATCTAAATTAGGCAGAGATTGACGTGTTTGTCCTCAGGGTATTAGCTGTACCATCGCTGTCGTGTAGGCATGTGGGGTAACTTTAGTATTAATCACGATTGAATGATATTAGGCACAGCGCTTTATGGAAAATGAAAAAAATATTTTGTAAGTAAGCCATATAGGCTCTTTTACAGGTCTCAGTAAACCAGCGCTTCGGAAAATGGAAGTTTCTGCTGAGAAGAAGCGTCGCAAGAAACTCAGCGTTTATTTAGCAACTTAGACATTATTTACTACTGTTAAAAATAATAAAAAATGCCATTTCGTTGTTTTTTTGTTACTGTTTACAAGAGTTTTTTACAGCCTCACTTAGATGTGAACAGTTCGAATGGGGTTATGAATGATTAAGCTGCCCTTGTTCCATTATCTTTAAATTCAAGGAAGTTATTAATATGTAAGTAGTTCTAACGCTAAGTTATTGTTTTCTTTGTTTAAATGTCATCATAATTATTCTAATCATATCAATACAAAATAAAGCTATTTCATAAACTATCAAAGGAACCCTATACTTTGTAGAAGTATACAGTACTCAAAAAGATGCACTTATAATATTCCAAAGGCCATACTAGGTTCTTAGGGCTCATACAGCTCTACTAAGCTTGTTAGATCCATGTCGTACAAACAACGTGTACGCTACGGATGTGGTCTGGCCCTAAGCAATATCTAGTAAAAAATACAAATAAACTAAGTGCTGTTCATTCTGAAGTCTTACAACTTACAACCCATTGTATTCGACAATAACTTGAATAGTAACATGTCACGAACACCAAACCATTCCAACAAGAAACTTAACTAAAAATTCTCGACAACGCTGTACTTGTTAAATAGACTTCGCGGGTCTTCGCAGCAATTAGACGCAAAAAAGAGTTTCTTATGTACCCACAGGATATCTGAGAATGGTCTGGAAAGTTTAATAAAGCTCCTTCGCATTTAAATCCTCCATTTAACTTTGTCCCGGCATAAGTCCGTGGATTAATAGCAAGACACAGTTCGTGATACTCTCGCCCTTTTTAATCAGGCTTACTTGCACTTGCTTTTAATTAATTCAATTTAGCATTTATTAAGCTTCTTAGGATGCAAGTTTGAAATACTGAAATTGTAGAAACTTCAAGACTAGATGCTGGAATGTTTTTATTGATTTAGTTTTCACTGTAACTCTTTGATAAGCGTTGTAGTTTTATATCGCATCAACATTTTAACTTACATTATTATTATAATATATGAAAAAACAATCAACACAGCAACTTCGTTTAAATTGTTTAGCTTCGTCATTGCAAAATAAAATAAAGAGACGAAAATAAAAGCAGTTTTTCGGTTTTAAAATAGCATGTAAAAAACATTTCTTAATATGGAGATAGATAGATAGATAGATTTAGACAGGGATTTAGATCGCGCAATAACGCAATCTTTTCAATTTTGTATTACTGAACAAGTAGGAGTGAAAAAACAGTACTTTAAACAGGGGTAATCTATTCTTTTTCTTGCTTAATAAATTTATCACGTTAAATTGTATTACGTACACACACATGGCAGTTTAATTTTAGTATATCGAACTTAATCGCGCAAAATAAAAGATATAATATTATATTTAAAGTTGTATTTTTAGTTTTTATTTTCTATTTTCGTATTAATAATTTTAAACAAAAATAAACAGGCGATTGCATTTTAAGAAATATTTAAGTGCAAAGATAAATTAACACTGATGTATTTCTACAGACATAATACGTAATTTGATGAATTTAGAATTAGACCCTTAATTAAGATTTTCGGTAGTTACTATACCAACATTAACAACAGACTGCGAAATTAATTAAGTCTATGTCAATAGTCGGTCATAATGGGTTAGTGCTTGTGTATCGTAAATTAAACAGCTGCTGCCGATGATGTCAAACCGAACATATGTTTAATGGGGTAATCCCGTCATTTTTACCCCGCTTGGGAGCATTACTATCAATGAGGACCTGTCAAAATATGTTTATTAATCTAGGCTCTGGAAAAGATGCCAGGTAGGTCTTGACAGGCATTGAGGTACTTACAGCATTAATGCATCGTTATTACACACAGCACTAAGCAGAAATCCTGACCGAAAGGTGTCGTATTCCAGCGTTTTACGCTGTACTGGTGTTAAACACCGCCAACCTGGGTTACACGTCGCCCAAGTAACGTGCCAGTTATTAATAATAATGTCAATAAAATTATGTATTGTAATCGTGTAACCCTGGAATAAATGCGATTATTACTATTACAATATACAAACGCGATGTAAAAATATCAAACTTGTACTTATGAAAATTTTTGAAGTATCTTGAGGATATTTTTAATTCGCAACAAAACATGTAGATGTTTTAAGATTACTCAACTGTTTTTCAGGCGGCGGATGTACAAAATAATTCACCTTCTAAAAATAATCCATAATAATTATATTCTTATTGACCCTTAGTATACAACTCTGAATAATTTTGAATAAGATTTTTTTATTAACTCAGGCATGTGAACGTGTTGGGTACGTGACGTCACCCGATAGGTAGATATAGGTTCAAATTTAAGGTGTCTTAGTTTTAAGTTAAGGGCCACACTGAAAAACAGCGCTGCTTCTTGCAGTAGTATATGCTGAGAGGTGGCCCTTGTCAGCGTCGCCCAATGTGTTTTAATTGTAATATTTAATTTTATCTCGTGAGTTGAATAAATATTTTCTTCCATTCTTTCTTTCTTTACAACTCCTGTGAAATTTGTTTGTTTCGAAGACCCTATAAATGTCATAGTGTCAATTAGTTTTTTTGTTTTTAAAGTTTGATGTGCTATTTATTATTTTTTCATTTTTTATTTCATTATCTGAAGTACTTATTACAGTAAATATTATTTTTGGCATGATAAACTGCTGAATTACTTGCTTCTTCTCAACAGGATCTTCCATTTTTCGAACGCTGCTAGAATCAGACTTGTGCAGCAAAACACATTTTCATTTTCATTTCTATATAACTGAAAAGGGTTTTAATATTCACTTAATATTCTGACACATAAGTGTAGTAATTTGATGCTTTAATGAAACTTTACGGGCTTTTTAATAAAGAAGTAGCAAAATATTACAGCTCAGTGTAATTCAAGTGCTAAGCTGCCAGCTGCGAAATTCATGAGTTTTCGAGGATTACACGACCACCACAGACGATCTCTCGGGTCCTTGCCCGGTCCTAAAGCATAAACTTTGACATAAATATGAAGGTCTTATCCGAAAGTGTCAAAGTATCAGTGTCAAAAAACAGGCTTTTAGCCGTAGCATTGCTCGTGTTGATAGTTCTTATATTCATATTTTATTGGTAATTTTCACTACGTGTCATACTCTATAAATTATTGCCATGTAAATCAAATAATCTAAGTAAATTAGCCTATAAAGTAGTCTATCTACGAGGATACTTTTCTGAGTGTCGAGCGGGTTTTTCACAAAATTTGGCTAGTAATTGCGCCAAGAATAGGTCAATCAATCATAGACACTGACTAATGTTTACATTTACAAGACTTGTTTCTATTTATTTTAGTACTGGCCCACAAAAATCTTTACAGCAGCCGTATTTCAATTGTCTAAAAAGGCATTGCAAACATTTCACGTGTCAATGTCCAGATTTTAAAAATTCACGCTCATTTACGAGTAGGCATCACAAAGCCGCAAAGCCGGAAAAAACGGGCCTCATAAAACTGTTATATCACATATTCCACTCTGAGGCTTATATTAGACCGCATTTCCTAAACGTATGTACAAAAAACTTTTGGCAACGAATTTGAAATAAAACTAAAATTTTAGCATGCAGCTGCGCTGAATGTAAGTGCACAACGGCCACACATTCTACAAGTTTGTTTAGAACTCTGTCTGCTTAAATCGGCCAAGATAAAATATTTTCCGTTTCGTGAGCAGACTTGCATTTGACGAGGCACAACATGAACACATCTGAGATGGAAAATTGAACGCTCCTTGCGCGCAACGACTCAGGCGATTAAAGTCTTTGGACAAAGACGCGGTACGTCTACCACAGTTTTACTGCCTTAGCTTTTTTTATAAAAAAATATCGGTCTGGATTCCCTGCATGTCTACAACTCTACAGGTCAGGTGGCAGTCGCTCCAATGTTAATATTCTGACTTACCAGTTCTAGGTTCATAGTCCAAGCGTACCCGGAATAAAGAAATGGAAAAAAAGCGCTAAGAGAATGATTTTTTTAAAGTAAAACGGAGGCAAACGAAGTTGTAGGGCATTCTAATGTAATTGTTTTTATTATGTAATCTTTTAACTTTAAAAATGTAAAACAATTTCAAGTCTCAGAAGTCTATTAAGTTATTCCTGATGTTTTATTATCAATATTATATTCGTCTTTAGTTCATAAATAAAACGTTTCTTTTTCAATAAATCATTTCATCCAAACTGTTCCTATACTGAAAATCGTTAAAAATAATACAAAACTGCCAGAACGATAAAACGTGCGTAGTTTACCTAGTGAAAAGATAAAACGTGATTTCATGCAGGAAATCCAATAGCATTCACTCGATTCTCTATAATCTCTTTTGAAAAGAGAACAACGCAATGTAAGTATCAAAATGTTTGTGTTAAGCTTATGGAAACATTAAGTTTTCGCTTTGTTATTTTTGTTCAATTGAATCAATTATTAAAAATCAATTAATACATTTTATACCAGTTCTAATCTGTTCCTACTTAAAGTTGAGATAAGATAGGTAATACCTACTGCTAACAGATCCTGTAATAAATTATCAGGGATTCCACGCTAATGTCAATAACATTGCAGCGTCCAGGCCTGGGCGCGGTCAAATAATACCTTAGGCGCACCGCCCTTGACATTCGTAATTACAATTAATGCTAGTTGGCAAGTTGTTGGCATGATAAATGCCAGTAATAAGTTGTACCGTCTGCTGGACCATTATTCGGATGGGAACTTTTGTATTGCTCGTTGCCTGCCAAATAATGTTGCGTCCCTGCCTCGGTCAAGTTGTCTTTTTTGAAACAATCACAGTTGTCCGTTGGATATTGGTCTCTTCTGTTGGGATATTGGAAAGCTGGGACCTGATTACAGGAAATTGTATACAACACGCTAAAGTTCTTGTTTTAGAAAGGGTAATTGTTGAAACCATTTTAATGTTATGAACTATTTATGATATACTTACAATGATACAGTTTATTTATTCTTCCTCTCATTCTCATTTGGTAAGAGGCTTAGTAAATCGAATAGTATTTTTACAACACAATACTTGAAAAAGATTTTGTTTAATACATACTTCGCCTAAATTTTATGATTACTACGTGGGTGTATATATGGATCTTTTTTTAGTTTAAAGTTTTTTGTACTTAATTTTTTAATTATTTTTCTATTGAAATAAATTAATCATTTTATTTTTGGGAAATGTCCTTGAATACGGTACACATATCCTCAAGAATAATATTTAAAAAATGGGTTTACTGTAGTAGATTATAATTCTCACGTTTCGATGTAGAAATTCAAAGAATGTGCAGGAGTTTGGTTATCAGATATTCACAATCTGATCGTACATACACCTTTAAAAAGCGTGGTACAAAAATTGGAGGCTTTATTAAGGCAAGGCGTGTTAAAGTGCAATTACGTTAACAAAAGCATAGCTATTTTGTTTGCGTTGCAAAGGCAAATAGCAGTTTGTGATTAAATTAGGGACTAGAATGCATAATATTTTATGAAACTTACACAGAGTAAAGATTGGTGTCGTATGTAAAACAGAGTTACAAAATATAAAAAAACAAAGATATTTTGATTAAAGTCAAAATCACTAATCAAGCACCTCTTGAGCCGCCCTATCTACTATTTCCCTAATTCGTTTTATCGTTAGTCTTAGGGACGCCCTGTATTTATACAGGGCGTCCCTAAGACTAACGAAACCAAGTTTAGTTGACTGCTCGTGGCAGACAGCATTGTTAAATTTTATTAATAAATATATTTTTCCAACTTGTAAATCGAGCAGCATTAGGATTTACTTTAATACGACACCATGTTTACAGCGCTACGTCCCAATGCTGCGTGATTGCCAAAATAGAAAAATACTTTCATAAATTAAGTTTAATAAAGTTGCATGCCATAAGTAGCCAGCCAGACTTGGCACCATAAAAGATTTCAAAAATTCTTACGGTAAAGTAGTTCTACTAAGAATAGTTTCGAAACTTGCCTATATTTTAATGAACGTTTTTGGGATACGATCAGTAGTATTTTGAAAGTTAATGTGATAGTACAACCATCTGTTTGATTATTAAACTACAGAGTTCCAAAGCCACAAATAATAATTATAATTATCTTCTTCTTCATCATCTTTACATAGTACAGCTTTTCGTTCCCGGTCCTAAATTCTTATAGTGTATGTTCGGCCGCCTTCTCCTCCTAAACCACTTAACAGATTTTGGTACGGTTTTTACTGTCATGAAGATATTTTTTACGGAAGTTTTTTGTGTATCCCAGTAGTATTCATGTGAAGCCAGGGCGGGACGCTAGTAGTACATATATGGGCAGAATACCGCAAGCATGGATTATCGCATTAGGCTCTGTTTACACTAGTTTCGAATTGGAGTTGGGCGTTTGTCATTGTTTGTGTTGTCGAAGCCAGCCATGTTAAGGAATTAAGCTAAGCCGGATCGTTTAGTGTATTACATAACGAACTTGGCCCTCAAAATATACCTATCTACAGCAAGCGAGAAGATAAATACATGGTTTCAAATAAAGAAAGCAGGTTTGTATACAAGGGTGTTCCATTTGGATAGACGTTGACCCCGCTGTGATGTCCAGTAAGCCTCAGAAGTAGCTAAACATTTAAGAACCTTGTTATAGTAACCTATGGAATGAGAGTTGCTGGAATTAGCGCTAATTACAGGCAGCGACAAGGTACTAAAATTTTCAGCTACTTTTGAGGTTGAACGTACCTTGTACCACTAAGACACTACACTATACAGCATGTTAATTAAAATTTTAACAAGAAATCACTTTTGATTGAAAGTTTTCTGTAAAGTAAAAGACAAAATAATGTTTTTTTTTCAACGTATTAAAAAATGCTAATTATCATTATGTCTTCGTTTAAGAAGGAAAAGGCTTACAGTTATTATTAGAAGTCTCCATAGTTCAAGCTCGATCCATATTTAGCTAGTGTAAGTAATTAGGTAAAGCCTATCTATCCAGATCCGACCACGCAAGTTGGTTTCTTTCCCTAATTCTGTGCAATCTTGTGTGTTGTGACCTTAACTACGATCTAAATTGATCCTTAGTACTTCTATCTGTACATAATATAGCCATATTACGTGAAATACTCGTGTCGCGTATATTTACATATCATTATACAAAATTGTCTTTTTAATATTTCAAAACAATCATCTACCCTTGTTTAGGGGAAGAGCGTTGCTTATCCTAAGGCACAGGTTTTTACCTATTTAGGAAGTAGACTTCTAGCGATAAGGAACTTTTGTAAAATATGTTTTTAAGAAATAAATTATTCGTATTCTAATTTAAACCGTGTTCATTCTTGCTTGTCTTAAGTAGTAACAACATTCTATTTTGTTATTGTTCAAATGTTCAAAACAAGTTATAAATGATCTCTTCTATTTACAGCCTCGATTTGTTTTATTTAGGCAATAAACGCTGTTGAGGTGACAAAAAGCACGACAAGGCAAGATTCGTGTGGATGAACGACTTTACATGTCTTACGAGCGTGTATTTATTTTTAAAATTTTACTCTTTCTCTCTTAGAAATTTCAAGAATTTATGTTAGCTTAAAATTCATCTCGTCTCATCTAATATGCAAATTAAAGCTGCCAGTCTTTGTTTTGGTCGGAGTCATCAAATAAAGTATGAAATCGCCAATCACCAATATCTTTTGTTTTGTTTCAGAACAATTAAATACATAAGTATTAAAATCCCAAGCGTTAGCAATTTTACAATTAGATTTTTAGATGTCCTCAGGATTTTGTTTAAAAAATGCACTCTACTCCGGTTAAATTCTAAGTCTCCGTTTTTCCACGAGTACGTACACAAAGAGGAATTTTAATGCAATTTATAGTAGCTGCGCCCTGCGAACTCCCGTGACATTTTTAAATATACAAGCCTTAGGTTTTGCATTAAAGCCTGCACATAAAAGCAGCAAGCTCTTACATAATTGCATTGTAAATGTTAATAGAGGCGACGTCGGATTGCTTGTCAACGTCATAAGTATAGACTCGTTTCAATAATAATATGGGTGATAGGCAGGCGGCTCGACAAGCAAAAAAGGCGGTAAACTCTGAACGAGAAATAACGGGGCTTTTATCGCTTATGTTTTTCTTTAAAATCGATTTGCTTCATGTATGCCCGGTGCACGAATGGAAACTGGAAATATTTTAATTAAGTTTTAATTTTTCGTCGACATAATCTTTTATCACAGCCCGTTCAACGCGTAAACAGTTTCAAAAATGAAGTACGAATAAAGATATGAAAACTCAGAGATGTAGAAAGATAATCCTTAGTTAAAATTTAATTATGTGAAAATTTTTGTTGCTTTCAACGTTCAAATTCCTTTTATTTCCATATAAACGCTTGCTGGGTTATTAAAATTTATTTGCTCGTTAATTTTGGAAGCAATAAAAGTACCGCGAATTCGTTAACTTTACAGCCGAGTATAAAATTACAGTTAATGCGAAAAAAAGTAAAAAGTTCTGTACATATTATTAAATAAACATATAATTATGAAATTATGAGGGACAGGAGGTGTACAAGAAAATTACCATGAGACTCAAATTTGGTCCCTGGTAGATCGAGTAATGAAATTTTGTACGAAATCGAACAGGTGTGCTGAGCGTTGTTAAAAATACTCCGAATTTTAATTATAAAATTGTTGACACATCACAATAAGGGATTTTACACGGTATGCACGATACTTTTATGAAAAATAGGTGCCAGAATAGTAGATTGTTGTACGTATTCATTTATCATTGCGCTTGGACTCTATTTAAAGCAAAACTACAAAGTGATGATATAGAAATAAATTTCCTCATGCATGCATAAATCTGCTTTTGTTCCAATTAAAAATTGATTATTACTTCGAAATGTTTAAAAAAAAAAAGAATAATCAAGACAAATGAAACAAAAAAAAATAGTTTACAAGTCAAAATGTCAACCACCATCTTGAACCTTTCAGGTTAATGGCGGGTAAAATACTTGAAATTTCCGTTTTCAGATAAAACTTTTCATCATCACTCAATTTTTATAATACACACCTTCATCTGATGAAAATGGATATCTTTAGTGCTGTGCATCGTTCGATAGTGCAAATAATGAAGGGCCACTTTCATAGAGCGAGTTCTCGTTTGCAAGTAGCATTACATTGCGGGGCTCGATCGATGGATCGAGCACATCATACCTCGCTAGCCCGCAATGTAACGCTACTCGTATGTCTCGCACTATGTCAATGGCCCTTTAGTCAGAAGATAATACGGGTAGTTTGTAAAGGTCACGTGATTCGAAGAAAGTGACTCATATTACGCGGCTTATTTTTTCTTCCTAATTTCTTATGTTTTCGCGCCTTGTATACATTGAAATAAAACACTTAAAACGGTTTATATCGCGTGTATTGTAATGAATGTAATTCTAATATATGGAGAATTAGATTCGTTACATAAATTTGTAACGAAACTATTTTTTTTTTGTACAAATAAAAATAATTTGTTTATTTAATAAAGAAGGTACGTAGTTGAGTAATAAAAAAAACGGTCACAATTTTTCTGCTCCCTGCAAGATTGTAATTGGAATCTGGTAGCCATGGAGATTCGGAGGCAAGCGGTGTTTATTTAGGCTAGATTAGGCAGCGGCAGGGTTAAGTGCGCAGGGTCGCCACTTGTGAAGTACGCATTACGTAACGTGATGACCGTGAAATGTCGGCGACTACGTTAGCATGCGACGGGATAAACAATTAAAAAGTGGACTCCTACATACATTGAAACAAAAACAGTATTCTTTTACGACTTGTAATATTTATGATTTATGAAAGTTTTCCGTGTTTTGTCGGTGTAAATATCATAACTAGGCTGATGTCAGACTTAATGTGTTATAATAAAATAAATTCTGTACCAAATATGTTGGCAAAATAATATGAGGTTGTCAATGGAACCTGGAGGAGATGGTTGGCGTTCAACCACTGTGCGTTTTAAACGTACCTTTTTACCACGTACGTCAGCTCTGTGGAATCAACTTTCGGCTTCGGTGTTTCCAAATGGATACGACTTGGGGACCTTCAAGAAACGAGCCTATTCTTTTCTTAAAGGCCGGCAACGCGCTTGCGATTCTCTTGATATTGCAGGTGTCCATGGGCGGCGGTGATTGCTTACCATCACGTGACCCGTCTGCTCGTTTTCCCCCTATACTATAAAAAAAAAAAAAAAAAGGTCTCACGGGGCCTGTTTTTTGCACTAACTTAATCATCACATGACAACAACAAAAAAACGGCTATTTTTAAGGGATTTATTTTTTATTTTTGTTGCAGTTATCAGCTACCTTGCTGGTGCTGCTTCATCTATCGATGCACGTCGTGGATGAAGGCTACGCAGTCAACCCTAGTAAGTTTAGTTTTAACTTGCTTACCACTTTTCGTCTTGAGTGTTTCTTTCTTACTTATTCTTTCTAACAGGTAACTTATTCTATAGAAAAAGAGACACTGAACAACAAGTTACCAACCGTGATAGTCGCTCTATGCAAACGTATTTTCAAATGATTTGAAAAAGTAAAATTATAATTACCATACTGTGTACTGTAAATTGTAACCAGTGCTTCAAACAGCAACACTGACTATTTATAATCTTTAACGGCAGCTAAAGCGCCTTGTTTACTTTCTTGAGGGCAATATTAGGCGCGTAAACATGGTAAGCATCGACCTAACCCTTGACGTGGTGATCGAAAAACCACCTTCTAATGACAGCGTTGGGTTCACTGTTGTAAAGCAGCTGACCGAAATTGGTGAAAAGGTGATTGTAAACAAGCGAGGCCTACGCCACAGTATATGTTTAAGCAGTACTCACACAGACGCATTCCTCAACAAGACCGCAAAAGGGATATCGAGGTGCTGTAGTCGCGAGTGCCGGTGCCGTGTCGGGTGATGAGTGAATGCGCTTTGCGTTTATCGTTATATCGTGCGCTCCAGACAGTCCGTGATCTTTTAAAGATGCCACAAAAATATTGCTTAGTAAATTTTGCTGCGTGAACTCGGCTTCTTCAAAACCGGAGCTTTAATTTTTCTTACTTTTTGAAATGTTGATTTTTTTTAATTAGGTACCTAATTTTATTCGTAACTTAGAGCAATAAGTACGGGAGATGGCATTCAATGACTTACCCTTCCGCCACAGATATAGGCACAATGTGCCTACGCGACATAAAAACTAATTTACAATCGATTATTTTGTCACCCGCTAAATCGCCACCGAAGACATAACAGCTCACCAAAAATGCCTGCATGTGCTAATAAGCACCCGTATAATTTGTTTTAACACATCAAGTTTTAAAAAAGAGGGCAGCAGATTTTATTTTTAAGTTTTTTTTCTACTTATATCTAGTTGAAACATTATTTCTGTGAAATTGTTTTTAATGGCATGACAAATCGAGTCAAAAATAAATCGTTTGCTATCGAGTGTAGCCGATATTTATTATCTGTGGAGTGACACTACTACATTTGCATTTTCATTCTCTTACATTGTGTCGCAACGTAAGCTATGCATGTGTATTCGGTGTGTGCGTGAAAATAAGAATGTGTTGTATTTTCTAAAGGTGCGTGAGTACATAATGACGCAAGGGAAAATGCTTGAGTGTGATAGGTTTGACATGTCGCCCCCCCCCCCCCGCGAAAAACAGCAGAATTGCGTAAGCTATTAATCACACAAGGCTACTACCGTACTTAATGCTCTAAGATTTGTAAACTAGTAACAAAAATTCATCAAATGTTTTAATAAATAATTATAAAACGTTACAAATGCACAAAAATTAAGACTGACAACCCTAATGTTCTAGTGAAGAGTAGCTAGTTATCACAAAAAAGCCTTACTAGCTGAGATACAGAGCTAACCAAAACAAAACAAAAAAATCAAAAATTAAGAGAGCAACCCCTGCCGCTTCATTGGAGCGTATGTATTTATCTCAACAAATAGGCCTAGTTTCGGTACTGCTTTTTATATAATACTGTGCCTACGTTCTGAGCAAAGAACCCCTCCGCAGCATCTCGTTTGTTCAGCGGCTGGGGCGCTGGAGTGCGCTGACTTGATGAATTTGTGGTAAATTACAGAGAAACACTGGACTCAGTTTTTCACGTCTAAAAGGTTAATGATTAGCCACAGCTAACAGACCTTTCATTTATGTTGCTAAAGCAAAAACATACGATGTTGTTTCCGAGATTTTTTTGCGTACGCATTTCAAATAATTTATAGGTAAATAATTTGAAATGCGTTCGGTACATTAAATGGAATAATTATAATTATAACAAGACTTAAAACTGGGATTGTCTGTTTTACACTCGTAGGCAGATTTTAAACGGAAATCGAGCTAGTTTTTAACCGACTTCAAATTAGGACGACGTTCTTAATTCGACGCTTGTATTTTTCAACGTTACTTTTTGTATCCGCGCACACCTTAAAACTCCGTCACCTGTGAACCGATTTCGAAACCTAGAATCCTCAAGATTGGCCTTATTTAGATCCAAGTTAAGGTCCGATGATGAAGTCCAGGAAAAAAATTATTCGCACACGCGGCAACTCAATTGTGCGCCGATATTCTTGTAGCCTGCCCGCAGTTGGTTTTACGAGTAATTTGAAAAGGTTATTAAATGATACCAAATAATACTCATAAGCAATAGCTCCGACCCAATCAAGCAATACATTTAGATCTTTGTTTAGGTAACTCTTAAAATATGTTGAATACTTGAACGTGAATCCTGAAAACATGTGTGGTAATAAAATAGAACAAGCTGCTCTCTGACAGCGCTAAAAGCCTGACCACTGTTAACAGTGTTAAAATATGGAGGATGCATGAACGAAAAAAGTTTTTATTCAAACAATGTTCATCCTGAGTGGTGTTTTGGCTTTTTGTTTGTTAATGTTCATCAGAAGGACAAGAGAATGCGGGTAGCCAAGTGCTCTTTGTAAACATACCGCGTTTATGTCGCGGCTGCAAATTAATTTTAGTAGAAAAATACTCGTCAGGGAAATTAAACTTGTTGTTAGGAAAATATGGTTATGCTTTGTTATAATATCATCTTTTTATAAAAAAGATGTACTCGTTTTGTAAATAAAATTTACTAGCTATCGCTTATCACTCACGGTTTCACTTCTGCGAAAGTATTTTATTGCATAAGGTTTTAAGCAAACATACACTCGAGCAAGCATGCGACTAACGGGTCGATATTTGACTTTCGAGCGCTCGATATTCGCCAGTCGCGGGCCAATCAAATACGCGAGCGTATATTTTAGCCGGGGCTGATTGGCCCGCGGCTGGCGAGTGTCGATCGCTCGAAAGTCAAAAATCACCCCATCAGCTTGCGTTCTTGTAGCGCTTTGTCTCTCACTGGTAATATCAGTAGTCTTATTGCGTAGGTTGGACATATTCATTACTTCAGTCTTAAGTATTTTTTTATTTGATTAAAGTTCTACTACAATATCATAGATAACTGTCATCTTAGTCTTCTCGTAAATATAATACGTGAACGCGACAACGATTTATGTTTAAAGAGTTTAAAATCAATAATATCACGTAGTAGAAGTAACCATTGACTATGTGAAACCTCCAATCGTGATGTAATAGGTAAGAAATAGGCAATATGGCGTACAGTCGGCCGATACAAGCGTATGATGAGCGGCCGAAGCTGAATAATGTATGAAGGGTTGTTTCCGTGCACCAGATAATCGCGGCCCAGTGTACGCTAGACAGATGTTTCAAATCTTCATTAAGAATTTATATTATAACGCAAAAAAACATTGTCAATGAGTAAAGCCCACCCACCCATAAAACTATGAAGCAGCTTTAGTTGCTAATTTCGGACTACTTCAGTTGGTTAATGGTAATGTTAATTGTCCCAAACTGATTATTTGTATCAACATAGCAAAAAACAGTTACGTACCAAAATGATGTTATTGGACACTACTTAAAGACAAACAAAACGACAACAACAACAAATACCTACTGTTTGTTGATTCCAGACAACATTCGAAAAGAAATAGAATGAAAAAGAAGTAATGTGCAATGGACAGTGCATCATTAAAAAAATCATACATTCGTTAAACATAAACAAGAATAAAACAATTAAAATAAATCCTTTATTTTTACATATTTATTGTATACTTTCATCTTATTAATAACGTTAGATCACGGCACTTTAATATTGTGTACTCGCTATATTACTGTAGGCGTAAAAGAAAAATAGAATGGAATGCATTAAAACATTTTTATTTTCTAAAATGTGGATTCTCTCAAGCAATTTCGGTGTTAAAAATATAACAGTAGCCGCGGCTCGATTTTTCTCTCCTTTTCGACCTAACTCCGTAGGGAAGAAAGAGACAAGCGAGCATTAGCCACTCGGATGTGCACTAACCGTTTCTAGCTAGGACTGACCGCACGAATAAAGCCATGGCCTCGGCAAACGTGAAAAAGGGCATTTATTTCATTGCCAGCGGTTTCTAATCGGCCATTTCCGTTTAACTTTTACGCCCGCAAAAAGGCATAAAGATATTTTGTTGCTTTTCACTAAACCCAGTAAACTGTTATTGAATTAAATATGATTTTAATAAATAATTATAACATGACCATAAATGTTTTTGTTGCTGTGAATAGTGTGAACTGAAGGGTCAGTTCAGAAAAAAAAATCTTGGTTTGTTTACAATCTAAACGTCAAATTTGCGATTTAACTGTGAACAGCTGTGAACACGTAACAAACACACAGATAAAAATACTTTCGTATTTGTAATTTTTTTTAATCTGTATTCTTGCTGATCGTAGTCCTCGCAAGGGGTACGGGCGTAATAAATAACTATTTATTTAAACACTAAAATATGTTATATACCAATAATCGAAGGGCAAACCCAACGTTAGTAATATTCTAATGTTAGTACAGGAGATTAGAAAATGTGGTAGGTAAGAAGAAGTTAATAAATATTTATATCGTCTACTGATAACTAAAACTAATTAAAAGTTGTAAAAACATGCAAATTAAACCATGTGCTAGTTAACATACGGTGTAACTTTGTATCTCACTATCATAATAAGCAATGAAAGAGTTTCATGATGGTATCCAATCATTTCACAAAAAACGGTTCACAAATATTCTTTTTAAAAACAACGTTTGGCAACTTAACGATTCAAAAATTAGTCGTCTCATGATACCTTGTTTGACAAAGATAAGAATTTTTTAATGTCTAGTACAATGACAGCAAAATAGAAAAGTGTTTCGTCACCCGGCTGAACTGAAGGTACCTAGCCAGTAGATTCATAGCTTTATTTGACTATCGTCGCGTTTACGTATCGAGTTAGTATCGAGTTAACGTGAGTCAGTTTTAGAGATTCGTGCTACCGATTGCTTTCGTAAAAGTAAAGTAAGCATTATCGAATAGTAAAGGCGATACGAAAACGTTCGCATGATTCCAATATTCGTGCTCGGGCTACTGGCTGGTCCTCGGCTATGAGTGCTTCGCTTTTTCAACGTCACTTCTTCTTTTGCATGCACAAAATGCTACAAATTTGGAAAGACGCTAATCCTTAGGTAACTGTTTTTGTTCAACTTTAACATTATGGCATGATGGTAACGATAAGACTCGCGAGCTTTCTCATTCAAATCAAGAACTGAAATACAACAAAAACGCTTCGTGGCAGTATTAAGCGTCACTTCATAAACCGCCAAGCTATTCCGCCTCTTTGTTCAATGTCATAAAGAGTTTGTTTCATTCTCAGCCTGAATTTTCATTACGGCAACGCTAATTACCTACCGCTTTTGTCCTTAAAAGATTACCGTTTTGTGATTATAATGCAAATGTAATAATAATGACAGAAATAGGCTTCTAGTACCGATTTCAGTTGTATTGTACTTCGACGATGTTGCTCGGTAACATCTAAAGCTATTATTAAGATTTTCCTTGCTTTCCTCTTTAAGGTTCTGAATCAAAAAGGTACCGTTGTGAGGTGACTCCGTCCGTCCGTCTGTCAGAGAGGTACATATTTCAGCAAATTTGAATGCTGTTGAATTTAATTAATAATAATTGGTAAATATTATAAGCATTTTAATGCGACTTGACTGTTATCCTTAAGTACTTTCATAATTTTAAATCACAGTGAAAAACAAAAAGTTTGTCACAACTTTCACTCAAACCGATAAAGATTTGACTAGGCTTGAAAAGTCAAGCAGATGGGTGTTTAGGCGCTGAAAGCGCCGATAGTCCCTCGAAGAAAATATTGATGAATTGAATAAATGGGCGATCTTATTGCCAGATAACCTTTGGAAAGCAATCTACTCGTAGAATTGGGACAGTTAAAAAAAACAGTTTCTGATCGAAGACAGTCCTTTTTTTCTCAAAATTAGGCATAAGACATTATCCTTAAAGCCAGTATTTCATACGGGGTCTTACGATGCTACAAGCCATTGTGTAAATACCTACTTAGAGATGAAAAAGGATCAGAGTGAAAGGTAAGATATAAAAGGTTACCATGTAACGCGAGCGTAAAGTCAATTGGGATGGCTACTTAATAACAACCAGGGCGATTCCATTGAACATAATTGCACATAAAGGCGGGGTTCATTATGCGAGAACCACCCTTAACTTGGTGATAATAACAAGCCGACTTCCGTACAGAGCCAGCTGTCGTATGATAACCATTAACCTAAAAGCGTGCGGTACTTAGGTTAATGCGCCTCCAATTTAGACTGAAATAATCTTACCATATTGCAGGTCGTGGTTAGGCCAAATATAATATCCGTTTAGTCGATATTCGTTTTAATTTTACCAGTACGATATTAGGGCTAGTATTTACCAAAAATTTTAATTATTTATGGCGCACAATTGACAGTTCTCCGAGCATGATGCGTTTCATCCATTTAGAAACAAAAATCAAATGTGATTTTGAATACGTCGCTGTACTGGAGAATTAAATATCTTAAACATGATGTATGTGCAGAAGTTTTTGTAACGATAACAAGTTAAGTGTTATAAATTATGAAAAAAAAAACCTAATATAAAATGCAAAATGAAATAAATGAAACTTAATTATATGTTGTTCAAATATCTCCCAAATCTGTCCCCTGCAGTAAAGTGCCAATATAGGGCTGGCTACGTTTCATCCTAAACGTACCTATTTAATATTTGACGACCTGTATGGCACAGTGGCACATGTGTCTGCTTACTGTGCAAGAGGTCCCGGGTTCAAATCCTGGTATGGGCAAATATTTGTGTGATGAACACGAATGTTTGTACCTGAGTCATGGATGTTATTTGTATTTAAGTATGTATTTATCTATATAAGTATGTATATCCGTTGTCTAGTAGCCATAGTACAAGCTTTGCTTAGTTTGGGACTAGGTCAATTGGTGTAAATTGTCCCGAGATATTTATTATTTATTTATTATTTATTTATTATTTTAATGCAAGTTAGTTTAAGTTTACTGTAGCTTCAGTTTAATGTTGATTAAATTATTCTGGTTCTATAGTTTTTCATCAGCTATGTATTTCGATAATCTGGTATTTTAAAACTGTGTTAAGTATTTACTTAATTTTTTTTATACCACAACTTTATTTACTGATGTTACCTGATGTATTTATTCATAGGCTACTTGACAAATTCTGATACCTACTCAAAAGTAATTTGTCAATCTTTTTTTGGAATCGTATTCAATTTTTAATATATCAATTAAATATTAATCGAGGAAACCTTTGAGGCAGTTCCAATTTACGTAGACGACTTTTAAATGCTTCTGTTTCTCCTGACCATGGCTGTAGCAATATGGCTGTTCCTGGGAGGGGCAAATGTTTGTATGATGAATATGAATGTTTGTAACCGAGTCTTGGATGTTATATGTAGCATCATCATCATCTCAGCCACGAGAAGTCCACTGTTGAACATAGGCCTCCTCCATGGATTTCCAAAGTGACCGGTTGAAAGCGGCATGCAACGAGTGCCTTCCTGCCTGTCTGAGGTCATCGTTATATGTATTTTAATATGTATTTATCAATATAAGTATGTATATTCGTTGTCTAATACCCCATAGTACAAGCTTTGCCTAATGTGGGGCTAGGAAGAAGTACCTAATTGAAGTATAAATTTTTTGAACAATCTAACAATTCGAGTATCCGAAGTATCTATAACACATCTATCAATTAGGAAGCACGTCAATTCTCCTAAACCACAGCTTATGACAGGTCGGTGAGAGATTGTTGAAAGTTTGGACATGTCTACAGGCAATGGACCCAATTAGGAACTTAAGGGCTCCCTTATTACGGCCTTGCGTCGGTGAAGCATTATATTTTACGATGTCAAAAACAAAGTCACACTTTAATAATGATAGTATATTTACTTCGAGGCAGCGGTAGTTCTCAAACTAAGAAGCCATCTTTTAATTTAATATATTATGAATAAAATTATTGTAGAAACATCCTACTTTCTAACAGTAGATAGGAATTGATTTAGGTTACGTTCCTTTGCATCTATCAAGTAAGTGGATTGAAAATATTGGAATCGCAAATAAGAGCATTTTTTTTAATCAATAGGATTTAACCTTCAGTTTGTATTTGCAAAGTAATCGGCATTTCGTTTACTCTTTCTCTAATTAAGTTGCAATTACAATTAAAGTATTATTGTAGCGTTTCTTGTCTATTTGAAATTTTCTAAGGCACTAAAATCAGATGTTTAATCTGAATACTGAACTGATAGGTGACTAATATGGGAAATGTCAAAAAATGTGTGGAGTAAAAATGTAATTTAGTCTCTAGATTAAAAAACAGACTAAAAGATAATTAACTAGCGTAGATACTGTTACTGTATACACATCTTACAAACTTCAAAATACTTAAACAGTTATTGTTCAACATACATTTCTGGACGCAAATTCTAACGTTCTAAGTCGGACCGCGTAAAGCTGCAAAATATATCTCCATTTCATAATAAAGAGACGCTGTAAAGATAACCTCACAATTTATCAAAAAGTACGCGAGTGATTACGTTGTAGGGTGCAAACAAATGAACATGACTGCAAAACGACACGGCTCCATTAGTCTTGCAGTTCCCTTGAAAACAGCGATTCAACAAATTAAATGAACTCGGTGAGTGTTATTAACCCGGTCGTGATTTCATACGGATAGCATTTAATTAATGCCTTCGAGGCTACTTGTTACCCGGAGTGGATGCTTGGTTACATTAAGCTCCAGCGGCGACGCGTGTAGTATTATGGAGATGGAGCTTGTTCTGTGAAATGACCCGAAGACTAATTTGTTTTGATCATACGAGAGACTAATTGTAAGCCTTATTCGTGAAAGTTTTTAAAAATCTTTTAACTAAAATATGTATTTCCTTTAAAGGCCAAGGTTATTATGATATGAAAATTTATAGATCTCTATTAACTAAAATTATGTATTGTCACTTTCCATAAAATGCCAGCGCCATAATGACAGATAAAGATGAAATTTCAGATACTGTGGGTTAAGTGAGTATAATATAAATAAGGGGATGAATTCAGGAGTAGATTTAACTATTAGCCAAATTATATTTAAAAGTTTCTAGATTTGATTCTGAATTAGGTAATTTTTTGTTGCCTGCACATGACTATGGTTCTGACCTAGTTAAGAGTATTCCGATCTAGCATTGCATAGAGATAGGAAAGATACGCTAGTGATGTTTTTTTATATAAGAGGAAGGAAAACAAGCAAGTGGGTCACTTGACGGTAAGTGATCACCACCGCCTATCTTCTTCTTCTTCTTCTTCTCAGCATATATTTGTCCACTGCTGAACGTATGCCTCTTCCATGGATTTCCATGTCGTCCTTGACGCTGCGAATCTGGTCCAGGTTGGCCCTGCCGTGTTACGGATATCGTCCGACCATCTGGCTAATGGTCTGCCCACGCTTCTCCTTCCCGTTCGGGGTACCCAGTGTAGTGTCTTGTGGCTCCATCTGTCATCTCCCGCACGACAAACATGACCAGCCCATTGCCATTTAAGTTGCGCAACTTTCCTGCCAATATCGGTGACTTTAGTGCGTTGGCGAATACAGTCGTTTCTTACTTTGTCCCGCAGAGAGATTCCGAGCATTGCGCGTTCCATCGCTCTTTGCGCTACCTTGAGACGGTGCATCATCCCTACGGTCAGTGTCCAGGTCTCACAAGCGTAGGTCATTACCGGCAGCACGCATTGATTGTACACTCTTGTTTTGAGTACCTGCGGAATCTTAGACCTGAAGACGTCATTGAGCTTACCGAATGCTCCCCATCCAAGCTGTATACGCCTATCTATTTCAGCATCCAAGGAATGCCTCTCCAGCTTAATTTTTTGTCCCAAGTATACGTATTCGCTGACTCGTTCGATCGTTATGCCATCCAATGAAATGTTTGCTTCGGTGGGGGTGCACATCCACTTCGTCTTCTCCATATTCATTTTCAGGCCTACCCGCAGGGACGCCTGGCTTAGATCATTGAGCATTTTATTTAGACCTTCTGGCGTTTCTGCGAGCAGGACGATGTCGTCTGCGAAACGTAGATGGTTTAGCCGTTGGCCGTCGATATTTATGCCTATGTCGTTCCAACTGACCATTTTAAAGACGTCTTCGAGTGCGACTGTAAACAGCTTCGGGGATATAACATCCCCTTGGCGTACTCCTCTTTTCAGAGGTATAGTTGTCGTTTCGCCTTGGATTTGCACTGTCATGGTCGCCGTTCGATACAGGTTTTTCATCAGATGGATATATCTGTGGTCTATTCGGCATCTTTTGAGTGAGTTGAAAACGGCCCAATGCTCCACCGAGTCAAACGCCTTCTCATAATCCACAAAGGCAAGGTATATCGGTGTATTGTATTCGTGGGATTTTTGTATCACTTGCCTTAACGCGAATATATGATCTATTGTGCTGTAACCTCCCCTAAAGCCCGCTTGCTCTCTTGGCTGATATTCATCAAGCCGTTTCGTTACCCGTGTCGTGATGACCCGCGAGAACACCTTATACACTTGGCTTAAGAGAGCAATAGGGCGATAGTTTTTGAGATTCGTCTTAGAGCCCTTTTTGTGAAACAGAACAACAATGCTGTCCTGCCATTTAGTTGGTAATTCACCGGTGAACAGCGCCTCATTGAAGATCCATCGGAGTTCTTTTAAGATTGGGCGCCCACCTGCCTTAAGTAGTTCCGTGGTTATACCGTCTTCTCCGGGAGCTTTGTACTGCTTGAGTTGTTTTAGAGCAAGCTTAACTTCATAAGTGCTAATTTCTGGAATGTCTTCAGTATAGTGTCTTGTCAAATGTGCACTTCTATCTGCAGTACCAACGATGCTCTGTTCGCCGGTGTAGGTATTGTACAGTGTTTTGTAAAATTTGGCAATTACATCCAGCATTCCCGAAGTTTCGGTTATCACTTCTCCTTCGTCATTTTCCAGCTTATTAAGCTGGCTGCTGCCATTTCTTGTAGCTCTAGTGAACACTTTGGGCCCTCGATGTTTTTCAATAAGTTTCTGTATCCTTTCGGTATTTCGTTTTCTAATATCTCGTCTTGTTGCTTTGGATATCTGCTTATTGAGATCTCGATGTTCCTGAGAGTTGTAATTTTTAGTTCCCATGTTTTGGCGTTTTTCAAGCAACATTAATGTTTCGGGAGCCAGTTTATCCTCACTTCGAGATGTTTTGCCAAAGATCTCTTTTGCGCAGCTGCTAACCTTGGCAATGAAATTGGAGTACTTGTCGTCTATGTTCTGTTCGAAGTAATCAGCATCAGAACGTTTTAGTGCTAGGGTGAGTTTCTGTTCAAAATGCTCGTGGACTCCTGTGGGAATTGCCAGCTTAACCAACGGTTTCTGTAGAAGTTTCTTCCTTTCGAATTTTTTGTTGATTCTAATTGTACTGCGCACGAGGCGGTGGTCACTCATTTTTAGTTTTTTGAGGACTGTGACATCTGTGACTATATGTTTGGTATCTGTGCATATGAAGTCAATTTCGTTCCTTGTTTTCCCATCCGGGCTAGCCCAAGTCCATTTCCTTCCTGATTTTTTATGAAAGAATGTGTTCATGGCGAAGAACTTCCTTGATTCCAGGTAGTTAACAAGTAGCTGTCCTCTGGGGTTCCTGGCTCCAGTCCCATGAGAGCCCACATAGGTTTCGTCTTCTTTCTTGGTACCTATTTTTGCATTGAAGTCGCCCATGATTATGTTGAACTTTGCTTTCTTCCCTGCACATAATGCTTTGTCGACATCTTCGTAAAAAGTTTCTATGTCCTCTTCAGCGTGTGTTGTTGTTGGAGCGTATGCTTGGACGATTTTGATAGTGTACCGTTTATTGATCTTCAGAACTACATAGGCGACCCTTGGCGATACATTGCCCAATGTAGTGATATTGTTGGCAATCCTTTTGTGTATTAGAAACCCTACACTCCCGATGGCTGAGTTTCTACTTCCTGTGTAGTATAGCATGTTACCGGAATTTAGCTTTATAGTGTCTTCGCCTTCACGTCTTATCTCGCTGAGCCCCACTATATCCCACTTTATATCAGTGAGATCGCTCTCAAACTCCTCCAGTTTCGACGGCAATCTTAAGGTCCGTGTATTGTAGGTAGCCAAGTGTAGTTTTGTGTGACAGCCGGATCTCTGCCAGAGATTCTTAGCACTCCCCTCCTCACCGTAACCGAGACCGCTGTCGTAGCCCGGAATAGTGAGGATGCTGGGGACTGGGGGCCTTGGTAAATTTGTACTATCCATGAAGGTATGTAGCCATTGTCCCTCCACGCTGGCAAGGCGTCTTGGCGGGCCGGGCCTTTTTGAGAGTATTTAATTCTCATGGCTGCCGTAGCCATTGGTCGGGTTATTTACCGCCGCCCACTGCTCGGCGTTGGTGAATTTACGGCACTATGGTCACCTCCCTGCCTACCCTCCTTCTTTCTCATCCGGGCTTGGGACCGGCAATGGCGAAGTTAACCAAAAGTTACCACCGCCTATAGACACCCGCAACTCCAAGGAGATTGCAAATGCGTTGTCAACCCAGAGGGTTAAGATGGAATACTTATTGTGCCAGTAATTGCACCGGCTCTCTTAATTACTCTCCCTGAAACACAACAGTGCAAGCACTGCTGATTTGCGGCAGGGTTAGCGAGCAAGATGATGGTAGCCATCCGGTCGGAGGTTGCACAAGGTTCTACCACCTGCAATGTGCTAAGGATCTGCATCACACCATGGAAATACATAAAGGTAAGTCGTAATCGAGCGTATAATCGAGTACATATAAAAAAGCCATACTATAACGCATAAACACAAGTTGATAAAACAATTAAATACCCGACACCGAGGGCCCGTATCCGTCTACAAAGATTCACATGTTTATCTTACTTTCCTCATACCTAACAACTCAGGGCTGACCGAGATCCTGATATATTGTGTAATGCGTATATTCATTGTATTAAGCAATTACTCTATTAATTCCCGTTACGCCCAGAAAGTTGAATAAAGCCTTCGGACAGGCGTGAGTGGTATTGATTAACGATCCGAGGTATGACAGGTGATGCCAAGTTGGTACGGAATTTTCCTGTGTTCGCATTTTTGACGTGATTCCGACGGCAGTCATTTATTACGAATGACTGACGCTCTGTCGCTCCGATTTTGATAAGGTTATCTGTGATACGCTCCTGTTGCTTTTTGAATAAAAAACTGTATTCTTTAAATGATATGTAACTGATTATTTCTTTACTAGTCCCCTTTAATGTCTACGTCTATGAAAGTGTTTTTATTCTGTCATTGTGACATTTTTGTCTTTGAATGAAAGGAGCAAAACTAATTGAGTTAAAAGTAGTTGGTTTTCTGATAGGGGTTTGTAAACAATTAGGTGAAAAGCAGGAAGAGAAGCTTGGTTGGATTGTTCTTTGGTTTTTGTCTAACGCATTTATTTCATTCTATTTCAAACACGTCAAAATCCTTCACATATTTCTAATTTCAGCGCGTTTATACGTATGTTTTTGTTGACAATGCGGAACAATTGACGTCTCTAAAAACACAATACACGCGGTCACAATATAAAATTTCTAAAGCCACGCATACACGCACATAATTGAGTTCGCGCGAAATTATAAATGAACTCCGGTTTTGTTGTCAAGTTGGGCCGCCGTAATCTACGCCCGGCGGCATGCCGCTCGTCCAAAACGACCCCACCCGAACATTATTTTAAATCAAAACAACATTTTGGCATGTGGCATAGGATACGTGCTTTTTGGGGCGTGATTAATACTCCGTTTCTAGCGATCACTTCCACGAGATCGCTTATTGTTTTTATCTGGACCAACTAGCGCTAAAATGTATTAATTAGTTTTTAGTGGTAAAGATAAATGTAGCTATATTCACTACACTCATCGGGACTTAAACGCGATAGATAATACTGTTTACTTATTTACCTCAACGTTTCGGCCGCATTGTAACGGCCGTGGTCATGAGCTAACCGAAGACATACGGACAGACATACAGTATTATCGCATTAAAGTCTATGTGTGAAAGTGAAGTAAAGAATATGTGTGAAAATCACGAAAGTTTAAGACAATTTAACTGTAGCTAATCGTTAATTGGGTAATTAGTACCACCTTCTCATAGAACATGGGAGTAAAGAAGAAGTGCCTCTGTTGCGTTACGTTCGGCAAGTACGAATAGGAGTGCCAGAGGCCAAATCCACCCTTTCCCAGATCCATCACACCTATACTTTCAAACATATCTTTTTGGTTTGACACAACATGATGCCTCATTAACGAATTCACACGAGGAGCAGAAAACAATAGAAATTTAGTTGTTATGTCATCTAACGTATACGTGTCTAGTAAACTTGATCTGTGTATTGTAAATCCTAAGCCATAAACTGCCATCAGTGAATTGTTATAATGATACATAGACACTATATCTGTCTAAACCTACGTTGGCGACGCCTCTCGGTTCACATTACCCGAAACTAGAGCTATACCAAGATTAACTACTCCCAAGGGACTAGAAAAGCCCATTAAGTATACGTGGAAAATTATTTTATCAGCTATTAAGTTTATAAAGAAGTGTTTTTTGCTGCCTCGTTAGCGCTCAGCAAATTTATCCTGGCTCAAATTAATTTCACTTTCAACTTATTCAGAATCGCTCTACTTCTGTTGAATCTAAAACAAGGTACCTCTTTATAATAATTATGTGGAACGTAGATTTTAATCCTCTTTTGTTCCAAAAAACTTGAGCATACTCCAAAAATGGCCGAATCCTCTGGAACAATGACTCGGCCCTGCAGGTAATAAGGGAAGTGCTTGGCCGGGTTAAATTAAATATGAATGTTCCCACGTAACTGCTCTCTTTTCCTAGTCGAAACATAATCCCTTGCTTTCATTCTATCCTCGTTTCATGTCCCTTTTACAGGATCTTTTATGGTCCCTGGAACAATCATTATGGTAGCAAAAGTGCGCGAGTTGTTATCTTTCTTTGAAAGTTTTAGCACGTTGGTTCTCTATTGTAAGAGGAATTCACTATAAATATTGTAGTGTTTCCGAAGAACAATTTTGTCACTGTCTCTATGTAGTTTTAGTGCCGTTTCATGGCATCATCGTAATGTATTAAAGCATAACTATTATCAGCAGTAAGAAGAGAAGTCATTTTTCACCTTCGAAATATCATTACTAACACTTATAAGTAATACCATTTGCTATTGTAATCGGCTTAAACACTTGAAGAGTAAACTTTAATTTTTTTTTTGTAAGCATGTGATAAATTATTAGTATTATAATAGAATTTTTCGAAGTTTATCCAACTCAATGTCAGACTTTTTGATTTAAGTTCGTACACAATCTTGTGGCTACTTCTAACTTATGTATGCTTAGTAGATCCTAAATCTAATTTACTCACTCCATGTAACGCAGGGCACTTAAACAAATGAATGCAAAATTTGTTACCCCTCTCGCAAACAAAATAAATTATGCAAACAGTGTCCATTACACACTTTATCTTTGAGACACTGGTAGATGCTACATACAACACGGAGATAAAATGGTTAATATGGAAGGAAATACTTCCACAGCAAAATTTAATGTCGTTTATTTATTTGGTGTCGAATAGTAGGATTTTTCTTAAGAATGATAATATTCCTATACCTATAGTAACAATAACACCAGCAGGCGTAATATACCTCTACCAGCGTATTTTATTATTTCGTTCCATTTTCAAATAAAATGTACACATTTGAACTCTATTATATACTCATCTGATAAAGCGAATTTATCACAAAAAACTATTTCATCTCTCCAATAAAAAATATTGCAATAAATTTTTTCTACGAATTTTGACGCAAATTGAGTTGCCGAATTGTACAAATACTATTTCTGAAAGGGTTCCCATTCCATTCATTTAAGTCTCAAAGTAGAAAATAGCTGAGTAAGCAAAATCCTACCCGGGATATGTTTCGAAGAACCCATTTATCAAGCGGCCGAGCATGCATGAAAACTGTCAATAAAGAAAAAAACACTGCAAGCCACATCTAGACTAACTATTGGATCCCCTCTACTGATGAATGGGCAAATGGTCCTCTAATTGAATATTAAATGCGGTTGTCTACAGGATAGCCAGACGGCTGACAGGGGTATCTCGCCTTCAAACGCCCAGAAAATGGTCCAAAGTGAAGCTGAACGGGGATTACCTGCTCCGTTGAGGTCACCTCTTCGTTCGTTATTAAAGCTCTTTATAGAGGTTGTGGCTTCCTGAAAAGAATATAAAGTGAGCCATTGCTTAAAAATAAAGGTGTTTAAATGAGGAGTTGAATCTAAATTAAAAAGAGGTCGGCAGTTAAGAGACGTTGAAATGCGAGTTTTCTCCAGTTTGCGAAGTCATTCCAAAACTAATTAACTACCTACATTATGACCATCTAATAATAGGCACGTGCCAATCAGCAGCAATAGGCAAAATCAAAGCTAATTTTGCAAAAAAACACCTACTTAATAAAAAATGACAAAGAATGCTTGCATTAATGGTGTATTAGGTCCTTTGCAATTAACTTAATTTTTTAGAGTTCAGTCTCCAAAATGCAAAACGGAACCGTATTTCTAAGACTATGCTGCTTGTCTGATTGTCTGTCTTTCTGCCCATTAACTGATTCCTAGCTCGTAAACGAAATGATTTAAAGATCTGAAATTTGTTTTTTTTTACAATTGAATACTGAAATAAAATTATTTTTCATAGCGTTCTGCAACTTCATAGGTACAGTCAATCAATTTTATTCATAGGCCACGGTAGAACGTTGTCGTAATGCGTCATCGCTGAGACATTATGACAATTATTCAGAAGTCATTATGACATTTATTGTGAAACGGTTCTACAGTGGCCTGTGAATCAAATTAGTTGTCTGTAAATTAAAAAGGAGTCGATTTTTTATTTCATTATTACCCTGGAATGTGGTATACATATAATTTTGTAAAGCTCATTAAGTAGAGTAGGTACAACAATTTATTTTACTACAAACAGTTTACTATGATTCCTCTACCTTGTTAACAAGTTTCCAGGAATCTCATCTACCAACCACCCTGATACTAAAGTAACTTCCGCGGTATAAAAATATTTTTGCTAGCTATCTCATCTAATTTACTATCCAGGCCGCTCGTGAAATAACAAAATTCTAGGTCTCTGGAACTACGAACATTTTGCTAAGAAATATTCATATTACAAGTCCCCAATTCAGAGCGGGGCCGTTTTATGATTAAACTTCTGGTTGTTTGTAAACCTCAGACCATAACCCTTAGAACACGAATTCAACTACAGCACGGCTACGCTACATTAATAATTTACGTACCTCTAACCTCTTAAACTGTTACTGTTGAAGTTTGTCAATGGATTTTAACCATCCGGGTATACAGTCCGATTTGTACTTTGCGACTTCTTGTTTATATCTGAAGCTCCTGTTACGTGGTAAACATATCATCATCATCATCATCATCTCAGCCACAAGAAGTCCACTGTTGGACATAGGCCTCCTCCATGGATTTCCAAAGTAGCCGGTTGAAAGCAGCATGCAACCAGCGCCTTCCTGCCACCTGTATGAGGTCATCGGACCATCTTGTGGCTGGTCGTCCTACGCTGCGCTTGCCAAACATATACGCCATGCAATTTATAATGTAATTCTAAATTGACTGAAATAAACTAAACTAAATATGGAAGATTAACTTCGAAAAAATTGTGCGGGTTATAGGATCTTGTGCAAGGTCCATCCGGATCGCTACTACCATCTTGCTCGCTAACTGCCGCTAAGCAGCACCAAATCCATAAATGCAGTATTTCTTATTCTCTAAAATAAAAGCAAGTCTCCATTGCGTACAATTTGCTATTTCCAATAATTAAAGTAGTTGCGGTGCATTTCACGTGACGGGTGAAAACAAAATTAAAAGGTAATTGTTAATTTACGTAAATTAATACGATATTATTGTAAGCAGTGCGGTACAGTTCACAATTTATCGACAGTTTTTAATGTCGAGAGATAGATTAAAAACTAACGGCGTTCAAATATTTTGCCACGGTTAAAGTATTTTTATTAATTTCTAAACTTAGTCCCTTATTCATAAAAAGTTAACAATCTTTTTAAGCTAGCAAATGCTTTGTCCCTTTCATTTGAGGGCAAACGTCACAATGACAGATAAAGACATAAAACATGTTAACTAACAAACGTTTACGAAGCGTTTATGAATAAGGGGGTAGTCGTTACATTTAATTCCGACACTTCGAAATCTGAAAATCACCTTGTTCCATCTCTCTCTAACAACCTTTCTTTTCCTAATAAGGCATACTCCTCACTCGTACTTCACCTCTTTCTTTTTTACATTTAATGAAGAGACTATTTAGACGATATAACTTTGACGGCGTAATGTTAAAAGACAGTTAAACAAGGACTTCTGAAACTAAGAATTTCGTCATAATTTTCAAAATAAACTTCAATAGATTTTTCAGTTCCAAAAATAAGAAAGGATTGGTCACCGAGGCAGGCATGAGTGATCAAGGGTTCCGTTTCTTCCACGTTAAGTACAAAACCCTAAAACTAAAGTAAACCTGTCCACCCACTAAGCATTGCCCCTTCGGTTGTTTAAAGCTGGTCACTATTACCCTCTTTATTAAAAAAAATATTCACACACCGTGCTTGACAACAATTATGATTAAAGGGTCACAATTAGGGTAGGTACACTGAAATAAATTTTTAGTAACCTGCAACCAAAAGTTTGGTTACTGCGTACCAAAAAATTGTGAGTTCCGAACTATGTCTTACTAACAACAAAACAGAGTTTTGTTAAGTATATTTAGCTACTGGAAACTGAATCAATTTCGTTATAATTAATGAAACAATTTGAACGTTTTTAATCAACCCAATTTTGTATTATATAAACAAACTCTTCGCCTGTTTGTAGCTTTACTGTTCAGTTGTATTTACAGACTAAGTTATCTACTTATAACAAATGATTTTCTATACTGATACAAAAACCTTTTGGTTGTTATTAACGTGATTGGTTTATTAAGTAAGTAAGTAATAACTAAACCGTTTAGTAGTCAGTAACAAAAATTTTTTCTCTACTGCTATAAAAACATTTTGTTTGTTACTAACGTAATTGGTTTGTTATGTAGTGACTAAACCGTTTCGTCATCAGTAACAAAGATTTTTGTCAGTTTAGTATCAATTTCAGTATTTAACTCATATTAGTATTTTATGCAACTGTTGCATAATGAGGGGTCTTAAAACACGAGTGTGGTTTTATGAAACGAGCGTCAGTGAGTTTCATAATAGGATCACACGAGTGTTTTAAGACCTAATTATGTACAGTTGCATACATTACTTTATCTACACACATATCATAAGTACTCTAAGATGGGTTCAGAAGCCATAGGGAAATGACCTGCATTGCTACTAGCTACTAGTGCTAGGTACCTATTAAATATCTATAGACTGTACACATTAAAATAATGTAATAAAAAATGAATTTGAACAAATATATAAACAAATTAGAAAAATTCTCATAATAATATTGGTTGTTATAATGCTGGTCATTGCCTACGGTTTCTGAACGCATTATAGAGCATTTATGATATATGTGTAGATAAAAAACGTTACGAAACTGATAATCATAATTTTATTAACATTAGGCACCATGTTTCTGATTTTGACCTAAACACAAACGGCGATATCGTTTTCCACCCTCTAAACCTAAACCATGATTTTTTTGCATGTTGTCATTTTGCCCTAGAACTAGGTTTGTATGTTTTGATTTTTTTAATATTCTTAATAGTTTAAATAATATTGACGCTTTTTTGTTTTGTATGAAATTCCTAAAATGCAAATTTTGTCAAATATATGAAGAATATTTAAAAAATCCAAACATACCTACAAACTAAGTTCTGATCTATAATGACAACATACCAAAAAATCATGGCCGTTGATTAAGGTTTAGAGGGTGGGAAACGTTATCACCGTTTGTATCGCCAAGATTCGTACTAGGTGCGCAGTTCTCACGTTTACAGGCAGACAGACAGATTTAAAAAATCCTTTCCTTTTCCTTAAAGTAAGAACGAGGTGATATTGATATATTTTTCGGAAGGGTTTTTTCTATAAATTGCTCCATATTATTATCTCAGATTCGATAGATACGTCTCCGTCCTCCAGTTGCCAACATAAACATTTCTTTAATAAAAATCAATATGAGTGGTCTTTGCGGATTGGCAATAGATAAGATATAATTTTGAAATTCTTAGTCTTATTTAGTGTACTTATTATAGTTTAGTTTAGAGAACAAAACAATATAATCAGAGATAAATGTAGCCTTATATGTAACCGTTAAACTTAAAGTATTCAATTATATCTAACCCTTGAAGCATTCAACAGTCTAATAAACCACACTAAAGTTCGTTGTAACTCATAGCGTTCCAGTTGTTCGCATTAAACTGCCTTAATGAAGAGTGAATTCGGCGGTTGTCGCAAGATCATTAGAACTGCGTGTTCCCAGGACAATTCACGTGGAAAGCTGAGAACGCGACGGGATGGCACGACGTATTATTCCGTTAATGAGAATTACCCGTAATAAAGCTAGGCTAGTAGAAATCTGAGTAGGTCAACGAGTCTTATGGCTAAGAAAATATTTGGCATACAAAACATATTGCAAGTGGTAGGCCTGTTCGAATCGCTATCACCAGCTCGCTCGCTAATCTAGCCGCTAAGCAACAATGCTTGCACTGTTGTGTTCCGGCGTGGAGTGCAAAGCAGCCGATGAAATTACTGGCACAAAAGGTATTCTATCTTAGCCGCTCTGGATTGGCAACGCATCTACAATTTCCTTAGTGTAGCTTGTGTCTATGAAGAGTGGTGATCACTTACCATCAGGTAACCCACTTGCTTGTTTGCTTTCCTGTTTTATATTTTTTTATAAACACGTGGATTTAGGATGTCTTATGGGTAAAAAAGTAAACATGCCGTCGAAGATTTGAGCCCCGCCGAAGACGGTGTTGTAATAACCTATTAATAACAACACACTCTTATGTGTGATGTAGTCGTATAATATGTATTCAATGGCATCTTATTATCAGCTCTTCACTTGTTTTATTTCTTAAATAATTTTAACCCTCTACTAATCTTATTTTTATACCTGATCCCCACGATGATAATGCTTCCAATAAACATCCCATGCCATCAAAAATTATAGTCTGACTACAAGCTCATACATTTAACAATTTGGGTAGAGACATATTAAAGTTACTATTTTTATGTTACTGTCACTAAGCTAATATAATATGACACGTTCGTATAATGTAAGCTATGCTAAGCCTACTTAAATAAGGTGTAATTTAACAAACTGGAACAAATTACCTTGCTACTCCGCGAAACCAGTGCCGGGCTCGTGCAAGAAATAATATATTATTATAGTGTATTAATTATTTAAGGTGTAATTTATTGTGACATAAATAAGAAGACGTTTCAGTTTTAATAAGCTACGCGTAGTTACCTGACAAGCGCTTGTATAATAACAAAATGGCGGCACTATCACCTTACTAGAAATAGTCAGCAATTACACACGATTTGAATAACTATTTACCTTAATAAGGGTTTGCATAAGCAGAAATTGACGGGTCAGGGTATTACATTGAAGCAGCTACCAGCTGACCTCTCTAACCCCCGCGACATGGAAACCAGACTGATAGGATCATGGTTAAATATGCTGTATGTGCTGGTTTACTTACAATGTTTTCCCCCATCGTAAAGGGCGTACATTGGGGAGCTTGTTCGATGGGTCGACCACGTCATACCTCGATAGCCCGCAATGCAATGCGACTCGCATGCGAGAAGTCTCACCATGTAAAAGGCCCTTGGTAGCGTTGGTTAACATCAATATTTTAATAGGTAATATATATAAGTCAGAAAATATCATTTGTGCATGGCAACCTTTAAGATCGAACTTAATAACTCACGATCACTAGTCCTCGAGTCCCCTTAGCCAATTTTAACTTGCGATTAGGGAATGGAAACTTGGTCATTTTCGCTAAGAAATAACCGGTTGAAACCAGTTTTCTTTAGAGGAATTAACCGGGTTTGCATTCGCTACTAGCAACTAAGGTTTTTATCTACGAATAGGGATGTCTCCTGGGTTAAAACAACAAGATTCTAATTAGTCCGTCAGTTAGATTATAGAAAAATACTCGATACGTATTTTTTTATTTGTCCATACGAATAATATTGACAAAGATACAGCACATTCAAATTCAGGAGTAGGGGCTCGTGACGTCACTCTTTCGTAAAAATTTTACAATATAATGACGTAGCGCGAACTTTCGCCGCTCTGTAACTTTGTTATTTTAAGTTTTAGAAGCAAAAGAAAAAATACGTATCTACTATTTTCTGGCGTTCTAAAAGATGGACTAATTATTATTTTTTAGTCAACATCCCAAATTGTAGATAAAAACCTTCCGCAAAAAAATCTCTGAATGACATTGCAAACTGCAAACCATATTGAAATCTTTCGCGTGGTTTAGAAAGAGAAGGCGGCCCAACATACACTAAAAATTTAGGGCAATTTAAAGATAAAGAAACTTCAAAACATACATTTTGTAGCTGAATAACCTTTTGTCCAATATCATACCAAATTTAGCTTATCACCATTCATAATCGGATTGAAACTGGAATAAAACGTGTTTAAAGTGAATTAAACGATTAACAAACTAACCTGTAGTGTACGCGACGAACGATTATAAACCCGAAACTTCGATGAAGTTAAGTGAATTTGCGTTCAAAACTAACTAAATGCCGAGAATTAGGCGACCATAATCCTGACCATAAAGTGTCTGCGTATGAAGATTAAAGTTATTGGTGCTCTATTTAGGTAACTTATTTACTGTCGGCTTATCACTATTTGAACTGTAAAGGTCGATTTAATTAAAAACTATTTTCGCATTTGTTTGGACAAAGTTTAATAGATTCAGGCGTTTGCGTAGGTTCATATCAATAAACCGGAGCAAATTGCCTTGCTACTCTGCGAAAGCACACACAGAAATATCAGTGGTTTCGCGTAGCAAGTAGCAAGGTATTTTGTTTCAAGTTGGGCGAAGTTCATTTGAAACATATATCGCTAATTTGATTCCAGTGGCCCTAACATGACTGGCAAAGTTTAGTTTATCTCTATTTGCGTCCCTTTCTTATGGCACTAGTTAAACAGAGACGCAGGGAGGGATTAAACTAAACCTGGGCTATCATGTTAGGTCCGCAGAATGTATAAAAAAATCTATATTAGTAACCGCTAACGTAGATTGTCAAATCATTTATTTCGAAACGTTACTTCTGAACCGTTTTTCTTTTAAACTCAAAATCTACTATTGAATAGAATCATTACGCTAAGAATTTCATTTTAACAGAACTTTTGACCAAAAAGATAAACAAGGAACCTTTATGTTGCGACGTCCTGTAAACAGTCTATCTGCCTGTGTTAACGGTATAATTCAGATACTATTATTGCTATCACTTTCAAATTAGGAATATTAAAGTATTTATTTACTAATTAAGGTCCTAGATTAAAAACATAGCTTTTAAATGGAATAAATCAAATTATCTACGTATTAGTTTCGTATTGTATGACCAAACGTCAATCTGTTTATATTTTACTAGCCATCTTTATAGTACACCGCCATAAAAGTATAGACAAACGTATCAGATTTATTGTCATAGCTGTAATAACATCACGCTATGCTACGCCATAAAATGTCTCAGAAACACTGTAGTAAAGTTCAAGTTATAACTGCAAATAATTCACAATTTCAAGAGAAAAGTCAAGAACCTTGAAAAAGTTTAAAAGTTCAACATTAACTTTACTTAATTTCAATGTAACCATTCGATGGGTGACTTTTCAAAAAGACTTGTTTCCATTTAAATAATACTTCATTTAAACTTAATTCGTTGAACTTCAATTCAAAATATCAGCGAAGTATGCTCGTGAAAAGTAAAGCTTGACTTGGCGGGGGCACTGCCGTGCCCCCAGATTTGCAATTATTACAATTGTACAGTTTATAATAATAGCATTAAATAATGTTTATTGTTGTTTGTAAAAATGCTGTTTGATACTGATCCAGTATGAAGTTGGAACTCTAGTTCTGTTTATAATTAACACCCTAAAATCGTCTAATAAATCGCACATACCTTATATTTTCGAAAAAAGGCTATTATTTTAGTTTCGCTATAAAAACCCTAGCGAAATTCATAATAGTTTTATACCTCAACTAAGTGCATCTGATTAGAGCTTATAGATACGTTATTTTAAGGAAAAATTTAAATAAATAGTTTAGTCAGCCAACCAGCTTCACTGAATCAGAGAAAAGAGAGACGGGATGTAAAATATACAAAATGAGTGAGACAATAACTTTTTAAATAAGATGCCTTCTATGAATAGGCAAACTTGTTTAGACCGGATTATGAAGACGATAAAATCTCATAATAAGAAACATTCTACTTGTTTTTTTTATCGTTTCTTCATTTAGGGTACGCTTTTTGACCATAACCCCAAATTTTATAGATGGGGCTATTCTTTGGAACGACTGCTATCTGACCTTCGTAACCGTTGGTCACCCCTGTGGCAGGTAGACTAGACCAATAGGACCATGACTACATATTCAGTCAAATATGAAGGTTTTCGTCACGATATGTTTTGCTTGCCGTATTAAGAGCGTTACTTACTACCTTCCTATGGTAATGCACACAAGTTGAAAAAAGTCACTGGTATATTGCGACTTTTGGGGATTCAACTCGATAGTAACGTGACTCTGCTTCATAGTAACAACGCCATAAAATATCATACGATGTTAATAGAATACTTTAATGCTACAATAATAAACAACCACAGAAACACTTTTGCAGTTCAATATAAAACTGTATTAGAAAAAAATCAATTAGTTTTAACTATTAATATGGTTTGGAACAGTCTCTCTGAAACCACGATACGATGTCTTCCCACGAGTAATCGTCTGGTACAACCGGAGCACTGGCAAATGGATCACTAGAAGTAACAGTTGGTGTGCCCCCCGAAAGACCGCCTGAAGATGGGTACGCATGCGACACAGTTTCGTGCTTGTAGTCTTTCTCAAACGTTACGTCTCCATTTGCATTCCACGTGAACCTCTGGACTTGATTGTGCCATTTAACTACCACTGAGGGGTACGGCTCGGTGCTCTTCAGAGTTCTATACGTACACGCTAAATGCAACGGTGCTCTCTTCTCCACCGTCATTATTCCAGAAACTATATCCACCTCGCTCGACGCAGTCCTGCATTCCCCCAGGTACAAAAGAGACGACACGAACAACAAATTCAAAAGTTGAAGCTTCATCTTGTGACTACGCGACGTAACTGGCAAATGTTTGTAATTTTACATCGAGTTATACCATTTGAGATTGCGTAAACATCATTAGATAAAGAGGGTCGGGAAAAGTCAAGTAAATGCGCTCGTTTAGATAACGAACTATCACTTTACGTGAATTCTCGCAATGTTGCTTAAAAATATAGAAATATTTGAGACGGTTATATGTTTGTGATTAATAGACTAGGTAGGTAGGAGTTTCATCGCCTATTTTAGTATCTGAATAAATAGTAACTTGTTAAGCGATTGCAACAGCCCCTAGGTACAGTAGGCCTCAGAAGTAGATGAATACTTAAAAACCTTGTCGTAGTAATGTTTAAAATGAAAATTGATCGAATCTGCCACATTACTGACAGCGACAAGATACTAAAATGTTCAGCTACTTCTAAAGTCGACCGTACTCCCTGTGAGGAATATGATCATTAAAAACTATGGTAGTTAAAAACTCACTGCATAGTTTTTTTTTTAGTGCGAGAGTGAATTAATAAGTAGTCGAATAAAAAAAAAGTTATAATGAAGCTTTTAATTAAGGATTATCTAGCTTCGTCAATTAATATTTTTTGCCGTTACTTAATCCAGCGCTCAAATTAATAAACTAATAGTCGTAGATCAAAAGTGCTGTACAATATTAGAAAAAAAACTGCTCGTAGATAGTAACAACATTTATTTTCCTGATCTTAATTTTAATTTATCTATTAATTATAACTTCTGACTTTGAACGCGATTCAAGCGAGCTTTCTAGTTAGTGCTACAATAAAGATTGTTTCACATGCATAGATTCGTTACACCTAATTTTAATAAAACTTTTTATTTTACCGATTTTTTTTTAGCGAGCATGCGGATCATCTGTTGGAAGGTGATTACCGCCGCCCATAGGTATCAGCAACCCCGAATTAAAAGCTGATGGTAGTGGACTTCTAGATCTCTCATTTATACCGTATGAAACACAGTAGCAAGCTGGTACTCACGCTCGCATTCTGTAAGAGTATGGTACTACCCTGGTCGAGCCAAGACTGTCGTAATGCCACCAGTAACTGACTACGGTGAGGTTCTACCACTAATGAAGTACTTGTACTTCATAAGTGGTAGAGCCTCACTTTGTCAAAATAAAAAAATAAAAAATATGAATGTGACAACCGTTAGTGCGGGGAAGTAATTAATTAACTTGACTTCTATATGTATCGACTGAAAATGTCTTAGATCCGATTAGCGGCTAAATATCTAGGTACCCGAGTTAATGATTAAGGTTTAGTTGGGAAAATGTTGGTGTCTTATAAGATTTAAAAAAAAAAAGAAATTGAGGTATGTTCAAGGGATAAGTAATCACTTACAGACTTAATTATAAAGTTTAATACTAGGTTTCATTATAAAGGTAAAGCAAGAGATCTATCGAACTGATATCTGGTAAATTATTAGGTAAATTAACGTTGAAACGACTTTAAACCGCTGGATTCATTAATTTAAACGCCAATGCCAAACCTAATGGCTTCGTCTGCTTTTGATATCTGCCGTTAATTTGTTTCTGATCAATGATTTCACGTCGATCTTGTAGATGTCTTAGGGCGAAATGCCGTGACTTGCTGCTTAGCACAATAATATCATGCTTGATGTAAAATTAAACGTCAATAATATGACAGCTATAAAGTACAGACTTGCCTAGTATGAGACGCCAAACAAAATTATTTTTCTGCTAACTAAAATATTATTTCAATTTCAATGAATTTAAGAATTGCCCCTTTTGAAATCCTAATTTAATCTGCAACCACGCTTGCGTACTTACATAGCAATAAAAAAGGAAGCAAAAACCCATACAATTGTCAAAGCACGCGTATCAAAGATATTCTCATCATTATTAAGTCTCTGATTTGAAGAACAACGATATTAACTACCTAGCAACTAAAGAGCTTTTCTGTTAGAAAGGAAGCTTAACTGAAATTGTAACTGAGTAAAGTTTAGTTAATACATATACGCACACAGTGTGGCCTGCCTTGAGGAACTCGCTGGATGACATCAAAAGGAATCATTCTGTGAAATAGTTTAAATTAGGGACACAGTTTGAGTTAAATGTAAGATCGCAAGTTCAGTGTGTTTGGGACCAGAATGCAATTTGCTCAAAGTTTACATATGCGGCTTGGATTTGTAGTAATCTATACAGAGACTTCCTGAACCTCGAGAGTTAAGACATGACATACAGTCAATTAAACTGAATTCAAGTTTGGAACCTTTCAGAATAAATGACACAGTGAATTTTCATAGTAATTAAATATCTTGGAAAACTGTACATGATTTCATCAAGTGATTCATTTACGAAAGCCACTGATGTCAACGCCGAATTGACAATATGCGTGGATTTTATTTATAACAAAAATCAAAAGAACTCGTAAAGAGAACAAATATTGCGTTTTGGACTTCGTTACTACTTTTAAAAGAATTACTTTTCATTTTTATTGTAACTTTGTATCCTATAACTTCTAAAATATCGTTTTTTTATCTACTTCTTTGGGCATAAAATTTATTTTTAATGATGATCTACAACAATGCAACAGTATTAGCCCGTTTACTTCGTGATGCATTCCCTATTGTGATAAAATAAATATTGTTCCATTATATTCTACTAGCTGTGCCGGAAACTTCGTCCGCGTGGAATAGTGTCTTTGGGTATTATTTTTAAATATTTTGGCTAATTATTTTACAAATAAGACAAACAAACAACAAACCAACATTGAATGTCATATTTATTTTTATCGAATCAACAGCCTCAAAAATAAGTTTCAAGCTTCTAGCTCTGAAAATGACGATAGTTCCATACAAATTTTCATCCCCCCTTTCAACCCCTTACAACCTTTTTTTCGCAATAAAAAGTACCGTATGTCCGTTCTCAGGCTCTAGACTATCTGTGTACCAAATTTCATTCAAATCGGTTCAGTAGTTTTGGCGTGAAGGCGCGACCGACAGACAGACAGAGTTACTTTCACATTTATAATATTATAAGGATAAGGATTCTAAACAAATAATTAGAGTTACCGTGAAAACCACTTTTCAATATGAATAATAGCTGTTTAAAGAACACTAAGTTTGCCTTCAGAATCCATTAGTAATAGTTTGTATAACGATAAATCTGTTTAAAGCATCACTTTGCCAATTCAATCGAAAGGACCTCTAAACCTTCCCAAGATATCTTCAAAGTCATGAAGACAATAGAGAATTGACCTAACCCTTCAATTCTTAAGTACTTATTGCAGGAAATATAGATAAAACTAGCGATCTGCTCCGGCTTCGCATGGATTAAATTAAGATGTAATGTAAAAAAACCTTCCGTAAAAAATCACCAACTGACAGTGAAAACCGTCTCAAAATGCGTTGCGTGGTTTAGAAGGAGTAAGATATGCAGACATACTGGAACGCATATCGACTTAGTTTTATACTATGTAGAAATGAGATAAGATAAAGATGACAAAAACATTTTTATTTATTTTTCAATAAATCAAGAAAAACAGGATAACGTAACAAAACAAAATTCTAATACTATTGTTATTATTTTGTTACATGTTCTCAACGTAAAAAGATCAATTTAATTTGAAATATCAAATTGCAAACAACCAGAAACCCCTTAGGCAGAAAACATAGAAGCTTCTAGATAAAAGCTAAAGCAATTTCAAATTAAATAACAATTTTAATTAATATTGCTTAGTGTTGTAACTAGCTACTATACGGTCGTCATTTATTATCTTCTATCTTCATCTTTACATAGTATAAAGAAGAGTCGCTATCCATTTCTGTCTGTCCTATATTCTTTAGGTGTATGTTCGACCGACTTCTCCTAAACGAAGTAGCGGTGTGTATATTAAACCCGAGCTTATCGAACATGTTGCAGGAAAATGTCAACTAGCAATAATTTAATTAATAGATTCAGGCGTCACTTTGCGGAGGTCCATATCAACAAACTGGAACAAATTACCTTGCTACTCCGCGAAACCAGTGCCGGGCTCGTGCAAAGTAGCTGCGTCTGTGCGACACATATATGTTCATGCAAAAACCCACCCTCCTCCGCTTCCACACGAAACAACATATATCACACAGACTCAACTACACACCACCACCACTAAACACGACTATACGAGGCATCATCAAGATCGAACGTTCGATCTTGATGATCTTGGTTTCGCGGAGTAGCAAGGTAATTTGTTTCAGTTTGTTAGCAATAATTTTAACATAAATTTCTGGTCAAATTCCTAATGAATTTAGTTATCTCTCAGCCGTACCAACTTGGACCGGACAGGCAGTCCCAATTTCCGGACAGTTGAACATTCGAACGGATGATCACCGCTTTGCGATCGCAGTAGAAGTGAGTCGCAAATGTAACGATTACACCTATATACCGAATTATTAAGTAAAGTGGACTTGAATTATTAATACGCATACTAAGGCAATTGTAATGATAGAACCACACAGTAGCCAGTTCCTGATTGCAGTACGAATGCGATCGCTTCACCGAATCTTACAGAATGACAGCGTGAAAAAGTACATTAACCCCGGTATCTTTAGTTTGCACAATACCGGGATCCCAGGATTGGTCACACTTAAAATCCCGGGAATGCAATCCCTAACCCGGAGGTTCCCGAGAGAGCAATGATTCTCTATGGGTGGCTAGTTACCGTATAGGTGTGGTGATCATTTTCAATTCAGGTGATCATCTTTTCCATTGAATAAAATCAGAAAGAAAAAGGAAATTGCTTCAATAATGCACAATTATAAAAGGTTTTTATTTATTTTAAACTGGAGCATTAAAGCTCGACTCTTCAATCAACAGATAACCTTTTATTCAACATTAAATTTTGTATGAGTGTAATCTTATCCAACGATTGGAAAATCAGCCCTAAGTATAAAACCACACACATTAATTTTATTACATACAGTGGCGCCAGTTATACCTAAGCGTCATTAACTGTGATTACGAATGATTATTTACGTAACAAATAGTGGTTTAAAGCACGATTTCCCTCAAATAAACATCGACTGAAGGCTTATAGAGTCCGAACCCAATACTAGCTTTGTGTGGATACAAAATATTTATCTTCAGACATTATGGCCCTACCTTAGAACCAGCATATGTTTGAACTTATTTCTCTATAATTTTAAGCTTGGTAGAGTCAGTTCTATTCTGGTCAGCTTGTGTCGTGCACAATCGATGCCCAAATAAATTACCCCGGACTTGTATGACAACGAGTGGGATTCAGTTAATTTATGGCTCTGTTGGATATTGTGTCACGATAAAACGAATAACATTGATTAACGTTTTGTGTTATTGTTGCCCTACGATTGCTGATCAGACAGAATATCTCAAACTTTGCAATAGTATTTCAAATAGTGAAAATTCCAGTCTGTTCAGGACCGGATGGCCGTCAACTTCAGGTTTACTCTTTTTATGGAAAACGGGGAACGAGGTCACGAATCACCTGATGGTAAGTAACCACCGCCCCTAATAGGAATCAACGACACTAAAAGAATTGCTAATACGTTGTTGCCCTCTATAGGTCTTCCCTCCCGCGGGCGTTAGAATCTCATGTCCCAATTTTACAATTTTACTGGTGAACTAAAATCTACAAGAGAACTGCTACCAGAGCTACTCGTACCTACTACATCTTACTAATTTTATAAATGCGAAAGTAATGATGTTTGGTTATTTGGATGGTTCATCCGCAATCACGCATTAAATAAATAAAATAAATAAAAATAAAAAAAATAATTAACGGCTTGACGAGTTTAGATATTTTTTTGACATCTGCTAGACAGATGGATAATGTCCTGCATTAAAACAGGATACTTTTTATCCCATAAAATGTATAAATAATCACGAGCGGGCGAAATCGTGGGTAAAAGCTCGTAACTAATAAATTCCAGTATTGCTTTGTAAATAAGATAAGTAAAAACTTGCAGGTTTGAACCCTGTGGAATGACTAAGATTTTTCTTTGCGTTATCATTGCGTCTACCTTTCAAATATAATTTGATCATTAGTAATGTAATGCCTTTTCAATTATTACTTAGCACTTAATTGCGGCATAAGCTGTGTTTGAATTGATTATCGACCGATTGACCGTGTATGGAATTTAACCCCTAATTGAGCATTCGTAATTGTAGCACTGAGTGCTATTTTTTTTTATACAACATAGGAAGGCAAACGAGCAAGTGGGTCACCTGATGGTAAGTGATCACCACCGCCTATAGACACCTGCAACAACAAAGAGAGTGCAGATGCGTTGCCAACCCAGAGGGCTAAGATGGAATACCTCTTGTGCCAGTAATTACACCGGCTGTCTTGCTCTCCACGCCGGAACACAACAGTGCAAGCACTGCTGCTTAGCGGCAGGATTAGCGAGCAAGACGGTGGTAGCGATCCGGACGGACCTTGCACAAGGTCCTACCACCCGCTATGCTATTCAGTAATAATGATAAACCGCATGATGTTATAGTTCACGTGTAAATATTTGAAGGTTGCAATGTATATAGGCTGTTCTGACCAGAGGCAGAATACTTCACTCAGCTCAGAAGGCTGGCTACGGTTTAGCGTCTATCTTAGGGTTGCTGGTTCTAATAGGCGTCGGTGATCACTTACGGATGGCCACCAAGCTTATCTGTTGATTTGGATCTCCGCAAAGTCTTGAATGTATTAAATTCTGGCGACTCGCCCCAGCACGGGTACAATATGGATTTAATGTACATAATAATTTTCCTAAAAATATTATCTAAATGACAGTGAAAACCGTTTTTAAATCCGTTAAGTACGTGGTATAGGAAGAGTAAGCGGCCAAAGATAGGCATGAGAATAGGCAGAGCCAGATACTGACTTTGTTTTAGACTATGTAAAGAAAACGAAGATAAAGATTTCATATTATGTCGTTTTTTTAAATTTTTTGAAGGTTTGCGACCCTATACAAAATTGTTACGCTGTTAGCAAAAGTGCCTCGGAATAATCGATGCTCAAAGAGCCACTAGTACAATTTACCCATCGACTTGGCAGCAGTCTAATGAAGATGAGAAACGTTTAAGCTAAATTAGAATAGTTTGTGCAAATTGTAGGGAGCAACTACCGGACAATCAAACATGTTAATGAAATTCTGTGCGTTTATGATAAGGGATGTTTGGTGTTTTGGGTTACATCTATCATCCGTATTGCGTAAGTTATTGTTGGTGTAATTTATTAAGAATCGTTTTTGTATAGGAAAGCGATGACAACACTTAATACAATTTATACAATTTATGAAATAAAATTAATTATGATTTAAAATTAATCTTCATCTCTTTTAAATTTAAGATTTTTGGTCTCCTCGGTGTAACGCTCGTTAACTTCGCTGTACCAACCTTTCACTTCACCTGATTAATATTACTTCTTCTAGGTCTGCCTCTTCTTCTCTTTCCTTCTATCTAATCTTGTATAATGTGCACAATGAAGTTATCGTATCGTACAAGAGCCACGTGATTTTATCGTCTTTAATATTGTTCGCTTCTTTTTTCCTCTCATTAAATTCATTTGTTATTTGTTAATTGTGTTTACGTGTTGTTAAGTTTCTTATATTTTTATCTACACTTGATCACATTGGGGTATTGAAATTCAAATTTGCATTCGATTTCATTCATTATCTCTCAGTCATTGTTTTATGACCTAAGTATGTGCTATGTTAAATTTATTTTTTATGACAATAGTCTGACAGAGACACAGGAAGGGATACAATGAACCGGGGTCGGTCTTGTTAGGGCCACTGCAGCCATTTGTCTTTCGACTATAATAATAATAATAAATCATTTATTCTCTGGCGACAAAGGCCCATACACAAATACCTTACAGACTAACATACATAAAAATATATAACTAAGATTAAAAATAAATTATTTCGGAACGAAGAATACAGAACGAAAAAAAAAGCCACCTAGTTGAACACTCATCTGGTACAAAATTAGTTTTAAATAAAAACTGTATGAAATATTTTGAGGGAGGATATTTTTGCTGGGATTATCTAGTACACCGAAATCAAAACCGGCTTCACAACGATACCAAAAGAACTTCAATAAATCACTTGCAAACAAACATTAAATTCTATACTTTTGAGGATCTGTGCTTGCTCGGTTGAATTTGAAGCTTCGTTGATTTATGAATAAAATGATTAATCTTGCGTTTAAAAGTGTATTTTTGTATGTGAAATTTAAAATTCTAGAGAAAGAAAGTTTTAAAGAATTTTTAGAGCAATGTTTCTTCTGAAATATAACCTTAGTATTGTTTTATGCGATTTTTTTTTGATTTGTGTTCGATAGTAAACATTTATAAGCGATGAAAAAACAAAACCAAAATGTTAAAAGGTTTATTTACCATGTTGTGGGTTTCACTTTACATAAAAATCATGAAATTTCCTATAGTTGTCGTCAAAATATTATTTGATTTTATAGTTTTTAAAATGTGTCAGGTAATTTTGTGCTTTTGATTTGGAATGATAATGTTTTTTACATAAATTATTGCACCACAGGTTTACCGAACTCAGCAGGCCAGTTATCAATTTACCGCCATTCCACATAATCCATATAATAAATCTTTATGGCTGGTGTCAACGCCTCCAGTTAAACCTAATCTTGGCTGATGGTGTGTCAATACCTGGCAAATATTTCGTTTATATTTTGAAGAAAAAAAAAACATGCACGATTTTGCAACAACATTTTTTTCCGGCGTTAATATTCAATTTTGTTTAGACGGCTTAAATCGAAAGATAACGTGGTCAGTACCCCTCAATAAATCCTTAGTTCATTGAACTTACGCTTTCGGAGCTCCTAGCGCCTCGCATCATCATAAAGTATTTGAAAACAGTCAGTAAATTACTGTGGTGTGGGTAAAATACTTAAACATGTTTCATACAGATCAGAAAGATAAAAACGCCCAACTGTTCACATTTTAATATCACTTCGCTATCTTAAAGTTTATAAACGACTTCATCTTACCTAAGGTAGTAGAAATTGTCTGCACCAAGTGGACCGATGATAGTGTTTAAATAGAGTCGATCGAATTAGTCTTCAAACCATAGTAGTCAAACGACTAACCCCCTTATTCATAAAAAAATAACAATATTTTAGGCTTACAAATATTTTGTATCTTTCATTTGAGGGCAAACGTCACAATGACAGATAAGGACGTAAAACATTTTAACTAACAAACGTTTACAGAGCGTTTATGACTAAGAGGGTAAGACGATACCAATACGTAAGCGAAGCGAACCAGTTAACCAGGTGTAAATCCGCGCTACTAAATGAGATGAGACATTAGGCGAACATTCTTTGGTGATCGATCGTTGAATTCCCATCATCAACTTTTAATATTCCATCATATTGTCCCCAGGCTGCACGTGCATCCGTTTCACGTCGACCCACGGCAAGGAGCGCGGCACGTTCAGCAGCCCGGACTACCCGCGCGCCTACCCGCCGCGCCTCGACTGCCTGCTCTACACCTTCCTCGCCGCGCCGCACGAGATCGTCGAACTCGTTTTCACAGACTTCGACATCTACAAGGACCATCTTGAGTGAGTTAATGCTGTTAATTACCTTGCTACTCCGCATAACCTGTGCACTCACTGCGTTGTGTAATCACAACATTGTGAGTGCACAACACTGGTTTCGCGGAGTAGCATGACAGTTTGTTCTAATTTGTTAGTTTGTTAATTACCATAAATTCGATGTGGACGTTTTTTCTTTCAGTGACCTTACCTAAATTTAAGACACCGCCGGTGCCTATAGATTTGTAAAGTATGACCTGACGTTGCTACTCATTTAAATAGGAGAAGTAAGCCATTTTTCAAGAATTTCCGCTTTATAAATTATTGCAGATGCACTACGGAATTTTCACTATGACATTTCGGAGTTTTCACTATGGTTAGGTCAGGTGACAATCATATATTATTTGTTTGTTTACAGGTATTTTGTTGTACTTTGTATGTTTACAGACGTGTGCGTTATCACGAGGAACACGATTATTATTATTTAATGCTAATGTGAGTCTGAAGTTACTCAAACGTGTATCAAATTAGATGCCTCGCTTAGCGGGCAATTACCAAATTCATTCAAACGAGATTATTAGGCTACGTCATGAACATTCCCATCAAGTACCTTCTTAAAATTATCGAGACTAAAGCCAAAGGTCAACATGAATATTTCATTAAAACGTCTCATGAATATTGATGTTTCAATTTATTAAAATCTTAAAACTATATTTAAAAGGAGTTTTGACGTTTCTTGGCAGTCCGTTATTACCTGAAGAAACTTCTTAATTTCATGAAAGGATATTTGAAATAACCCCATTTGCGAAGCTCGAACTTTGTACTATTTAGTTAAAATAGGATCCGCTTTGAATTGGACGCGGGCCTCTTGAAATTATTTATCAAAGATAAATCATTATTTGTTCGTCAACAAATTCTGTAGATTGTTTCGGTGACACTCTCTGTCAAATAAGAAGCAATTTATGCGGAAGATAAAATGATTTATTTTGTTTTGAAAATTATTTACGCAGGCTGTTTCTTATTTGCTTTCCTCAAACCACAGAGCTGGCTGCAGAAGCGAACGTAGTCAATCATGGTGTTACCCCCCACTTGAGTAGTAGGGGCATCATCTAAGGCATAGTCAGCTTCTTTCTCCGTGAAACGATCACCCCATGTCATAATGTCATGTCGAATTCTGAAAAGCAACAGAAATATTTGGGCATTAGTTGATTCAATTTGATTACGGGACCTTACGAGGTTGTTATTTCGTGTTAGTGATTATTGCTTTCCGGTAACGTCAGAAGTTTGACATCGTCAAAGCATTTCCAGTAGCCGAGATGTAAGACATACTGAATTTATTTTACGACCACGTATACGACCAACAAATGTTTTCATATCCGTCTCCTCGTCAGATTCTCCGGAATTATATGAAAGCCTATCCGGTAGGGCCGTAAAATTCAGATTACACCGAAAATTTTAATAAACCTCTGGAGGGGACTTGCAAGAATACGACTCGAGGTTTTAATAATGTTTAAAATATTTATTACGCCGGTGGATCAAGTTACTTCGCAATTATCGCTGTAGCTTGGATTTACGAGGAATTAGCGGTCAGTTCTGTTTTGAATAAACGTTAGTAATCTTAGCTGAGGGATTAGTGCGGAAGAAAATGTTTTATAGTCAGAACGAAGACAGCTAAACGTGGCGTTATTAAGCGTTATATGTATAATCAAAACGGAAGATCATAATTCGTACATGATATCATGAAATCAATCATAATAGAGACTTCTATAAAATTGTACTTTGAAATTAATCTCAAATGGCAAATAGTATTCAGACGGCTGAACAAAGCTAAGCTGGTAACATCCCTCGCACGTATGCAGTAATATGTATTACTAAAAAAACTCATGTTTGAGAATTTTCGCGAAATGTTATCGCCCCAATATTTCAAAGTGCACACATATGCGGCCCTTAAATCATGTCTTGAGGTTTCCCTAATACATTTTGCATACCGGAAAATGTAATTTAATCTTGATCCGTTTTGTTTATGGATCTCCAGGGGCGTGAGGGATCCGGAGGGCCGAGGCTTTTTGCGTCTATTAAAAGATCATGCTCTTTTTACCGCGATTCTTATTAAATTCTGTGATAGAATAATAACGTTGTGTGTCACGTGCGGAATTGTCACGTTCACATCTCGGATTTAGTGTCGTTAGGGTAAATCTTGAAATTTTATTCGCTGTTGCATTTTTTAATGGATATTTGGACATGCTGAGTTTTCACACCAGTTGGTGCCACACGTCTTGAAGCGCCGGAGTTGTAGTAACAAACGCGATGTCATGTGGCTAGCGTATCTTTGAATTTTCATATAGTTTCACTTCGAATAGCTTTTTTTCGCGACCTAAAGGCCGGTGACGGATAAGCGATGCTCTTGGGATCAATGGTTCCTATTGCCGGCGGTGATTACTTCCCATCAGGTGACCTAACTACTCGTTTTCCTCTTTTTTCATAATAAAAATAACTCAAGATGCGTTGAACTTGGATTGTTTAAAAAAACTACTATTTATATTCAATAACTTTATAACAATATATAGTAAGTCTAACAAGCCTTCTATGATTAATGCCAGACGAAGTTCGGAAGTATTCAAGCTACCATGCCCTAGAGATTAGATAAGTTTGCCTATTCTCAAAGTTCTTGTCTTAGTTGCTATTAAGTACCTACTTATTAATTACTCTAGAGAGGTATGAATAGACATTTTATATTAAAGGACTATGTATTTAATCAGCCAAATACCAGTAATGGCCTATGGGTCGCCTAAAATGTAAATTTCATTCTGCCCGTCAATGTGTCCGTCAGTCTATATGTCACTGTCATTTAAATTGGAGAGTGTCGGAACTTTATGGATGAAATTTCACCTAATTGTTGTATTACCAATTGTATAGTATTACCAAGTTAGTACTTAATGTAATTTAGTTTAATGCTTGTATACAGACATTTATAATGTAATGTCCTAGAAGAAAATATTCTTAGTACAGAACCAGTTGGTACGTGAAGAACTGTTTGTTCTTCGTAAATAACCATTAATGTTCTAGTAAAAGTTACTTCTCACACAATACCGGATACGAAGAATTTGTTCTTCTTAAAAAACCAAACCTATTTGTATGTTATTATTGCATATAGGTAATTGTGGTATCAACGTAGTGTTTTGAAACATCTGGTTTCATCTTTCTGTCCAATACAAGAGTCTCTATCTCACCTCATACCTTTTTACTCTTACCTGTGTGTTAACATTCTTAGGCAGCAGGAAAAAAATTGCCCTTCTCTTTTAATAATTTGCCTAAACCTAATTGCAACGTTTTTATTCTGGTCGAGATTTATGAAAATGTTTACAATAAAATGTCTGGAATAACGTAACTTTGTAAGAACAAAACGTCATCAAAGAAATTCAAATACGAGTAGGAGGTTCATTATTTTTTAAGCAAATGCCTCGTCTCTTTGTGGGGCCTGCTACCCGTAAACTTGCTGTATATTAATTCAGGTCGTGTTCACGTGTTGTCAGCAAATTCAGCTTCTGCTCGATTGTAATTCTAATTCGATTGTTTTACTGATTAAAGACACGTAAGTAATCATTATTTAGGTAACTCTTTTACCTACGCTTTCCGCGTATTTTCCGAAAATACTTTTTCATATTTGTTAGTTTGTGAACATTATTGTCATTCCGGAATAGTCGTTCGTGAGCTGGAATTGTTTATTCGTCAGAAATTTAACGTAAACATAGATATCAAATTCACGTAATTATCCACGTGACTCAGTTTTTTTGGCTTCCCGCGTAAAAAAAGTTTGCACACTTCACTGGGCTATTTTATCTTATTTGTGACCTACATAAACTCAGGCGTATGAGGCTATTTTTTTAAATAACTATGTTTTCACGCGGTTGAGACCTCGTTAAAACAGTTTATTTTAAAAAACGGCGGTCATCCCCAAAAATGAGGATTATGTTTTTTCAATACACGTAGAGCTTGTCGTGTAAATATGCCCCACTTTTCAGCTGCGCATATAGAAGTAAGATTAGTCTTGTTATTGGGAGTGTCTTAGATTTTTTAAAGAAAAAACGATGTAGGCGGTGACCGCTGGACCTAATTTTATCAAACTCAATGATATGTGTTTCGTTACTTTAGTTTTAAATAAGAGCTCATATGAGGACAAGAAAGAACAGTGAAGTTAAAACTATCCCCAAAATTTTAACCACCCTAATAAACAACAGTATTTAGTTTTAGAAGTCAAAAAAAAGTTGAAAAGGAGTTGTTTAAATAAGTTGTTAGAAGTTAGTTTTATGTATTTTCAGGCTAAAATATGACATGAAATTTAATTATATTTTTATTATCAATAAATTATCTAAATCTTAATCTAGTCGGGCTTTCAAAGTTTGTTGTTAGTTTTCTTGCACGAGATGCAAAACATTACATACAGACTCTAAACATTCATTAAGCATGGATTGTCTTATGCCTTGAACATTAACCGAAATGTTTTTCAATGATCTGATCTACCTTTCCTCAGAAATGTACCCGGAGTTGTTTCTATCCCAACGGGATAGCGCGGCAACGAGCGTCTCCTCAGAGTCCAGTTCTAACGTTTTGTATCCCAGGAGGTTGACAAACCCGTCGAAGTCTAAAGGATTCGGCGCCTGTAAACATGTGATCATGTGAATGGTGTAAAGAAAACACAAGCAATATTAAACTTTAGTTATTATGTTGGATCTACGTAAACAGTTGCACGTTTGTGTAACAAACGATTTTTTTTACCTTCATTGGAAAGCGACTAGTAGGACTTAGTGCTAGATCTGTCCCGATTGATACCACTAATTTGCTCGCTAATCCGGCCAGTAAGCACCAGTGCTTGCACTGTTGTGTTCTGGTGCGCCGTGAAGAACAAGACAGCCCGGTGAAAGAGATTATCCATCTTAGCCCTCTAGGATGGCAATAATAATAATAATAAATTTATTAGGGTTTATTAGGGTGGCAATGCATCTGCAATCTCCTTGGGGATGGCGAGTGTCTATGGACGGTGATCCTACTGTCAATACTTACTGCTCTATTACAGTTACACTTATCGATTCGTGGTGTCGTTAAATCCTAACTGATGTCAATAAGTTCTTGTATTTTGTAGAACGTACGTAGTTCCCTTAAGTGCTATTCGAAATAGAGTGAATTTCGTTTGAGTGATATTTTGTTTAGATTAAATATATGTGACTAAGGCGACTGGTCCAAGTTGAGTGCTTTTATACTTATGCAATCTCGATGGAAAACATACACGTGGCTTGCTTAATGGTAAAGAACAAATGAAAAATGAAAAATGAAATGAAAATTATTTAATCCAGAACAATTAGTTCCATAAAATAGTGATTATATTTCCTAAAGACAAAATACTAAGAATATTTTTGTTATTTAGTCAACTTTTTAACTGCAGTCGACGGCTTAATTGTAGACTTTTTGTAGGTACAATCAGCAACGAAAATTGACTGCATTTTGTATGAAATTATAGACAATATTGTTCATTACCTTTTGTTGCTGGCTCATCTATACAGTTCAACGTATTCACTGCCGGCTTTGTTTTTTTAACTTTTGTCAGGTGCCACAAATACGCATATGCGTGTGAAATGATTGTAATGATTGTAAAATTATGACAATGGCACTGGGCCTTAATTCTCGCGTTCATCTACATTAATCTCATACTCGAGATTTGTCAAAAAAGTAGAGTCTTCATTGGGATCTGACAGCTCTTTTGGACATATCTCTACTGTGACTTCATTTATTCTCTCTTCATCCCACCGAATTGCCCCGCAGAGTAAAAGTACCGAAAACGTGTATGTATACGCATTGTGTACAGGTAATGCGTTTAGTTCACATTAAACTGGTTCACATTAAATTGGTGGCATGATTTTCAAACAAAGCAACCCCTAATCGTGAACTAACATACAAAAACTTTGTTAAGTGTTTTATGCATTTTCACTTGTGGTTTAGTCACGGCGCTGTGCGCTGATCTCCATTGCCTTAAGAAAGGCTTCGCCAACACCAAAATAAGAGCGAATTCCAGAATTTTGTGCGAAATGCAGTTCCTAGAGCTTAGGTGTCAGCGGGTTTAGCACTAACAATGAACGCCTGCCAGAAAAGGAAATCTGGCCCTTATTTCACCAAACTAACAAGATAAATAAATAAAATAAAAATAAAATAAAATAAGACTAACTCCTTATTAAAAACCGAGTGAAAAATAGTTTGCAAAAATCCACTTAAAAATAACATACGACGTAAACTATTGACGGTCTTATCGCTTAAGAGCGATCTTTTCTAGACAGCCATTTGGCATCTGAGACACAAATAATAGCAAAGTTAAACAGGTGTGGCTGTATATAATATGTATAGTGAAAACAGCTACGATAAATAAATAAAAAAATCTATCATAAATAAATACATTACAGATAAAAAAACTTCTATAAATACGTACTGTCAGCAAAAGATAATTCAGTATACTTTACGTATCCATTATTAAAGACTGATAATACAAAAAAAACTCTTTGAGTTAGCCATTTATTGTCGCTAGATTGTCGATGTCACATGTCACTAGGATAGTGATTCTCTAAGCGCAACAACGGCGAGTTCGTCGCTGGGACAGCGCTCTCACTCGCTCTAGCGTGCTGGCTCGAGTGAGCGAGACGGTGAGTCCGACGCTGATACACTTAAAGAATAAGTATTGTTTTTCTTTCTGTCTACACGTTGTTAAATAAATTAAATATACTTAAATAGGTACCTCAGACAACATGCCTTGCACATCTTTGTCTTCAACGTGCTCCCCTAGGCTGACCAGAGTCCCTCGGAGGTCGCTGTGGTCGATACAACCGTCACCGTCCAAGTCGAACAGTAAAAATGCCTGAAAAAAGCAAAATTGAGGTAATAAAATCTGCTAAATATAAAATTTATAATTTAATAAAAAAATGTACCGTATGCAAACCAGTATCTTTTAAATATATTATTTTTAAGGACGTATGTTATTACGCTGTTTAAGTACAGTTTTTTCTCGAAACATAAAATCAACGTCACTCAATAGAAAAGAATCTCGAAGTGAAGTCAGTAGGAGAGGCGCGCTGAATTACACGTCAATACGATGTATCACTTCAGTGCGTGTCTCTCTTACTGGGCTGGTTAGAAAAAGACACACTGAGATACATAGCGAGTTGACGCGTATCAAGAACTTTGTGCTAGGTCCACTTAAATAAAAATATTGGTAATTATGAAACTAATACAAAGTATGTAAACAAATATCATTTTATTCAAGTGTATGTGTTTGTCGCTTGCAGTTACTCTACGTTGTGCCTTTGAGCAGAAAGTGAGTGCGAGTATGTAAATACAGTCAAGGAAATCGAAACACGTACCACCGTAGAACTTAGTCGACGAGACATACGCATGACATTTGTATGACATAGCCAGGCGTTCAACGCGTCACGTCATTGCGAAAGGGTTCTAAGGTGGTACGTGAATATATTTCCCCTACTGTACATATAAGCGCCAGTAAATCGTTAAGTGTTAGTGTTTGAAATGTCTTTCTCAGTAAAGCTGCTGAACAAATAATACTTACGACTTGACTACGCAAGGCTTTGATCATATATTAGTAGAAAGATGCACGATCGCCGCTCAAAACATGGAGCTATGATCACCGCGCATAAATAATCCTATATTCCTTGTTTTGCCTTTATGTAAGCACTGCGCATGTGGAAACTCGGTTGACTCGGAGCTGATGTTTAGATTTGACGTTGTATTTCGTACTCTACATCTACCAATAAAATTTTGTTTTCTAAAAATGTCGACGAAAGCAATTTCTCTCTCGGCGCCCGAATTGTCAAATAAAATAAACAGTGTATTGAATAAATCATCATAATCAGCAAGTGAACCGGTGTATGCGATATCCTAAAATTTTAAATCAAATCCGGCTATGATGAGGAATTCGAGTCGTGTAGCTTCCATACCATAATTAAACTCTAATTGCAGCTTAAAAGGTTAACTACTTGCCGCTACAAAGAGCGGTAATAAAGTTTTTAACGCGACTAACACAAATTAAGCTCTTTATATGCAGCGTCGTGTTAGGTACAAGAATTAAGGAATATTATATATACCAAGCAAATTTACTTGTCTCCTCTTACTGGGGGAAATCGTGCTGCGAAAACAATATTAGTTTTAGTTTTAGCTTTCCTGCAACAGGGAAACTAAAATTTATGTTGTTTTATAAAGAGACAAGCTTTTGTTTCTAATAATATAAGTACCTACCTAGGCGACCAAGCTGTCCTCAAGACACATAGCTTTCACAGAAATCAGAGGAACCAAGATCGATATTTCACCAACATAAACTCTCCATAATAGTAAATTTCATCGAAATTGTTAGAGCGGTTATCAAGAACGCGATTACAACCAAACATTATAAATTATGTAGTTCGTAAAATACTATAGGATTCCTCTTGCAGTTATCCCTACATTTATTCTAAATCTTCATAATTAATCGTCCCGTATGTCTGATCGAAACGAAAAGTTATTGTTAGTAATCGTTTTAATACACGATGAGAATTTCAAATGTTTATTGTTAACACACAATAAAAAGCAAAAATGAAGTTTTTCATCTAATTAATATAAAACAATTAACCTTTACTCTTAAACGCTCCGTTAACCTTCATTTGTTAACACATGTTTTGTCTTTATCTGTCATTGTGACGTTATGACCTAAGAGAATTAGTAGATAAACAAATCCCACGACTCGATCGCAGAGTGCTACAATGTTGTTACAGCTGGTTTTATGAAGATTTAAATTCTTTAAAACTCTTGTCATTTATATGCTTGTTATGCCTTAGTAGGATCGTCTTATGGCCGCATCTGACAACGTTTCTATTTGGAGTGCTTCTACTAGTGATGCTGCCCTGTCAATAATCTCACTATCGATATCATCGATAGTTTTATCGATATCGATCGATCACTGTCGATAGCAGGAATATCCGCATTTTGACTCTAAATGGATATATTCAGTTGTTTTTAATATCAAAAATACCGATATCCCTTTTGATATCTTAACTGATTTCCGAGTTTAAATATCGACAAGATGACATCACTAGTCGAAGCACTCCAAGTCGTCAGTCAGGCGACCTTTAGCTACGAGTACATACCTCCTTTAGCTCAAACAGTTTAGTCTCGTCCATGTCGGCTAGAACGTTGGGAGGAACACAAAGGGATTCCCGCGCTTTGGAAGCGGAGCGGGATCTCGAAGGTGGAGGTGGTAGCATATCGGTGCTATTGTCCGACAGTATGGACCTGCGGGGACAGAACAGTTTTTACACTAATTACACAAAAAAGCCGGCCTTTTGCCGATCACGTTTGTGTAAACATAATTGTGTCAACGCATATAGTATAGTCGACCAAGTAACTGCTATCACTTTTGAACTTTATCCCTTTGTAATTAGGTCAAAAAGTTGTCAAGCAATTTCTTGGAACCGTAATAATTTGCAGTTTATTCAATTACTAAAAAAATAATATTTTCTGTTAGCATTTAGCATGGATTTAGGCAAATTTGATTTGCATCGATTATTAATACAGCATTAAATTAAACATTTTTATAACAAGTGCCCTAATACGTAACTAAGTGATTATTTTAATTTAAGTAAATTTAGTTATTTAAATTATAAATACAATTGGTTACTCTTTACAGATTTCTATCTTCAATGTGACTTAGATTGTAAGTCAAATTCATTATCAATCAGATTGAAAGACATTATCTAAAAGAATAAAACCAATTGTATTCGGTCCATACAATTTAGTGTAATAGGTAACCCGTAATAATAATAATAGTAAGTGTACGACTACAGCGCTTTGAATAGTCTAAAAAGAACAAAAAGCCCTAAAAGCTCTGAGAGCTACACTAAAGTGGAAACTTTTATTTTAGAAATTGAAGTGTTCATTACTGTACCTACGAGTATTCATTGAACCTACTTAAATATCGATATTTCGAGCCCTATAAGATCTTATGCGCATTACAAAGTTTTAAATTGAAATTAGTTGCAATAAAAATTATAGTTAACCGTCCTTCTTTTAACATTTTAGAGAGTATTTTTATCTGAAAATTGTAGCATTCATTATTTACAACCAGGTACTTACTAACTAGGGTCCCCCTGAACATCGGCGTCTCGGTTTACCGATACAGTATGCTGAGTGGGGTCCTTTTTAATTCTATTCAACGTACATACGTATTTGTTATATTTGTACTCACTAAGATGTATGTAGGTACGTGTGTGTATTGTGTTGCATAGTCTTAAATAAATGTTTTCTTTCTTTAACAAAATTAATAAGACGCATGACTGTTAAAAGATTTACAGTGAGCTGGCGTTATTTCAATCAGCTCCAAATAAAAACATTTTACAACACAATGAAAATGGCGTCTTTGCGAAAGCCTTGGCCCGGGCGGAAATTAAGAATATCCTTTACGATGAACGTTTATGCGCTGCTCGGGCGAGCTACTTACAATCGCTACCTATATATGTGTTGGGGGCACCTATTCTTTCAATTACTGAAAGTAGGTTTTCAATGCTAACTTATTGATTTTGTAAAAGGTATTTTTTCCCTTTAGGCTCCACACACTTAGATAGATATATAATAGACACACTATTAATTCAAATGCAACACATTTATTTATTAGAAGTAACCTAATGCAGATAGTATTATTTTGCTCATTCTCAGAACTGACTTGAAATTTGGTGTATATATTTTGATGTGTGTGTATATTTGCAGTCAACAAAGCTAACTACTATTTTAACGACTTTCTAGCTGGAATACGTCATTTCTTGCTTTCATGCAGGTAACAAATCAAATAATATGCTTTGGGTAAAGGCATTTCGTCAGATTTGTATGTAAATTATACGAGCGACCCTTCTGTCTCCCAGAATTCCAGTTGCATAATGCAGTTAATAAATTGCTGTTCCCTGTAATGTCTGGTTCATTTCCGAGCTAGTTTTATCATATTCGCGACTTACTCGGTGCCTGTCGCGGCGGACTGAAGGAGGTGCTCCTTAAACTTCTTTATTTCATCTCCAGGCCCGCTGCGCCGTCTCTCGCCTTTGGGCATCTTCTTAAAAATATAATTGAAATTATATCACTGCTGGCAATTCGCAAAGCGTTGAAGCACTCTATTTTCAAGCAATAAAGGCGTTTAACTTTTGAAGAAACTTAATTTTCCTTTTTGCAGTCGTTAATTATGCAGATAACGGGCACTCTGGAGCAGGTATTATTGAAGTTAAGATTTATGTAATCTTTATATATTAAACGCAAAAAAATAGATTCATTTGGTTTGATAATGAGCTTATTTTATACCACTGATTTAGTTGTTAACAATTGGAAGTCAATTACGTGATGAAATGGTTTTCCTTAATACTACAGTACCAGAAACAGTATTTTTTTCTAAGTAAAATTTCAAAGCAAAGTAGGTATTAACCGTTGACAGGGGTGTTAAAGAAGTGGAGCTCCCCAACAAAACAAACTTACTTCTTGTTTCGCCCCGTCGTTGTTTTGCTCCTCCATTTTCCGTAGCCCGAAACTATCTTATTTCTTCGATATCTCGTATTTCTTGAACCACCCTCCCAAATGCACGTATTCCCACGACTGAGCTTTGCACCAGAGAAATTATTACAAGTGGGCAAAATTTGTGGCGATTCAAGATGGCATTTGCGCCCACGGAGATAATTTATTTATTTCAGTCAGTTGCACGCTGATTACAAGATTAGTCGAGATGTTTACTCCGACTAATTAATCTCTGGGCCGAGACCGTTGTAAGATTTCCAGGTCGACGACTTGTTTGTGCCCCGTTTACACGTTTCCACTCGCTTGGCGACGGAGGGCCGTAAATTGTTGCGGAGCCCCCTGTTTGTTTTGGCAAATATGCTCACTTAGCGGAATATTGGGTTCCTGCAATTCTTGGCATCAGTGCTTAACCATCTGACAACACAGAAGGGGATCGCACGGTACAGAATGTGCTTTATCAATATTATTCCCATTATGAACTACCAAAGATAATGCATTGAATGTGCTGACAGACTCCATCACACATCAATACAATTTCAACAGCGCCACTCCATACCTTGGTATTTTCCTGCACGACTGATTTGTTTCTTTGAAGAAAAGTGGTGTAGCTGGCTGTGTCAATATTAACACTAAAATATATTATTTTGACTCTAATTTGTTGTTGCTGGGCTGTTTAATAACGCCGTTTAATTGAACTATGGGTGCAGCAAATAGGCCGAGTACTTATTTTAATAAGGCGTCTGTCAGTCTATAGTCATCTGTCAGTATTATAGATGCGCTTAGTTAAATAAGCTGTTGATTTTAATTAAGCAAATGCACTCTACCCGTGCATTACTGATTGCGCTTTTAGTCACGCGCGAATCATAGCACAGGTGTCGCTAGCGAGCATTCTCGTAAGCGATTAGTAATATCACACGAATACCTACGTATGGAAAATCTGGATCATGTAGCAAATGATACGTCTAGAAGAAGAAGATTCTTGATAGACAAAAATCGAGCAATGGCAAACTCAGCATAAAGAAGCTTGCTCGTATTATATTGTATTTATTTTTGACCATTTTAATTGCAGTTCGCGTCAACGACACCGTCTGAGAACGGTCAAAACGACAAAAAGGCAGGGTAATAAATAGGGCCCGATAGGTCCGATTTTTAAAAAAGCCTTTTAACTGTCTTATGTAGAATTGACTCAAACAACATGTTTGATATTGTTTTAGATGTTAAAAAGCACCAGAGTTTTGCGACGCCCAACTTCTCAAAATAAGTAACTCACATGGAGTTATTAATAATTTCAGTAAAATAAACTAGTTATGATAAACATTTAGCTCAAGTTGGTCGATTTGTGATTATCTCAATTAATAGTTAAAATTCTGTGATCTGTTTACAAAACCTTATCGCATGTGGTTGACTAGGTTTTCAAATAAAATATTCAGAATGTTAATCTTGTGGAGAAACAGTATATTAACGAGTGAACGCACCATTTATTATTAATGTCGCCGATATTTATTTTCATTGCATGCCAGAAAATTGGACGTAAACCATCTAAATATTAGTCATTTGGAACTCGGATGACGTTGAGCAAAAGCTCTGACAAATAATATGAATGAGATGGCTTAATGGTATTTGCTAACGTCTTGCAATCGTTTAACCATTTTCATGTCGCAATTGAGAGGGAATAAGTTCATACATACCGACAAACCGAATACACTGTATTGGAAATTCATCTAATTAGACCATAAAACTCCCTCAATAAATCCAAAATGGCTTGGGATATCTTTGGGCATTAACACAAAACAAAGAAAAATTTAAATTAAAAGATAAAATCTTATCTAACTCGCAGTCGCTGCATACGAAGCCAAATAAAATGGCAGCATTGCCTCGTTGGACAGCTATACTCAGCCGTTGGCTGAAATAGCCGCCAGCCTTTTGGTCACCTGAAGCGTCGATTAGGCGTGTCGGCATCTCTTTGTAGAACCCACGTCCTCGTGGCCACCATGCCCCAAGGGTCACTGTACCAAAAAGCGTAAATATTATCTAATTGGACTGCTTCGATGCCTGAATTAACTTGAATATTAAAAGCCTTACCAATTATGAAAGCCTCAAAACACCCTCTTAGAAAGTGATAAAGCTATTTTTGGTTAAATAGACCCTGACTAGCGATTACGGTATACGGGATGCATGGCGGGCAGATCATATTATTAGCTCTCTGATGAGGTAAAGCACCATGGGCAAACCTGCACGGTTAGTGTGTTTCATTATAAGCCACAAAAGACACGAATGAAGTTTGAATGCCGATCCGCCATGAAAAATCACCTTAACCACTGTCTCCGATGCATCGACTGAGAGCCTGAGTCATGAGCCTATGCTCGCGAGTGACAGAGCCGCTATCAGTGTCAACGGTGCAGTATGCACATTTGCTCATAATTGCTGGCGCGTTGCCCTCGATTATAAATGACCGTCTTAATTTTAATTATGTGTTCTGTAGTTATATCCGCCTTTTAGGCGGTGGTGGAAAAGATAGATTCGGGTTTCCGACCGACGAGCATCCATGAAGAGTGTTATGATAGTTAGTGAAGCCAAGCTTGTATGTCAGGATCGTAGCAAGTGGAAATCCGTGGTCTCTGCCTACCCCAGCGGGAGGCAAGCGTGAAATTGTGTAGGTATGAATGTTACGGTTTCTAGACAAATTAGCTAACATACTACAGTCAGCAAGAGGTCAAAAAGATCCTTTTCGATGCATAAGACCAGAGACGCAAAACACCAACTTGGGGTTTTATGGCGTTTTGCGACTTCGTATAATTACTCGCAATTACACAAAATACCAAACATCTACACGCAGCTTGGTTGAGTAAGAACTTGTGTAAATCTTTTGCACTACTTTGGCTGCTGACTGTACCTCGTTTGTGATGCAGTCGTGAGCTTATTATTTCAATCAAGAAACAGCCTTATTCTTATTCGGTCATGGTTTATGTGTGACATGATTTGCTTGGAGGTATATCAAATCCAGATTAACCACGAATGATTACCTCTGATTGGGTCGGGCGGACGGAGCTATTAGGGACCTTAATTGTGAGGGAGTCTTTGGCAGTAAGCGTATGTGGTTTGTTAGAAAGTTAATCGAAATATAAAGCTGAAATTATTGTTATTGAGTAATACAGATCTAATAAATCTGTGATATGAAATCAACTGACTAACTTTCAAATCGTGGTAGGTCATCTTTATTTTGAAAACACATATTTAAGTAATTCTGTTATATTCATGTGTCACTTTATATCGCAAAAAAAGTCAATTGTAGCTAGATTGGTGCAAAACGCTTACCGGATGAGTTCACGTCTGTGTATGGAAGTGCCTATTATTAAAACTTAGTGGTTATTTTTTCTTTGCCAGAAATTATACAAGTTTTCGATAAAGAATACATTTGAATACAAGCGTTTTTTGTTGACTGTATTTGAAGTCAATCCGACCACTGGCCGATCACCCGAACGTACAAATAAACACACTAATTAACACCGCATATTAAATAAAAAGCTTATACTAATGGCTGTTTTAACAGTATCTTAAGGAAGCATTAAAATTCATGCACACGTATATAGAAAGAGTATTTTAAGCTTTTTACAATGTTTTATGAACTCTTTCCCAGCGGAAAATATCGTAACACTCAAAACTTTTAAAACTATTTTCATGGCTTAGCAGTATTATGTTGTCGTAACAAAATATTATTCTCTTGTTTTTCTAATACACTCATACCTAATGGCTGTCTGTATCAAAAATAGTAGGCCCGTAACGGTCGACCAAACTGTGCGATGTCCATGGATAGCGGGAATCACTTTACATCAGGTGAACTCCTGCCCGTTTCTCGGCTTTATAAGTAAAAAAATATTAATAGTATTATCTATACATAATATAAAAGAGTTGCGTTACTGACTGTCTATCAGAAAAATACAGTCTAAACCGCCAAAGATAGAAACATAAATTTAGAATTGGAATATGTGTTTCTGTAGGGGTGTAGACTACGGGTGTAGAAGAACATTAAGAAAGTTTTTTTGAAATTCCATCATTACGGGGGTTAAGACAGGGGTGGAAGTGGAAGCTTGTATGTAATGTAGAATCTACCCGGAGGCCAGAAACTGTTAAGATTGTACGTTAGCAATTAGTACCTATTGGTCGTTTCACACGACCGGCCACCGAATATCAATGAAATTAAAGACAGTTTCATACATTTTCGATGGCGGCTCCTATATATTCTAGCGCGGAAAGACGTTCCATAAAAAAAGTTGCTCAAAATCCACGAATGCAAATGGATTTTAACCAGCTACAACGCTTTCGATAAATTTAAATGCAGTCTAGTCGGTACGGTAAGGAATTGCGGCGGAGTTAAACGTTCTACAGGCATCCGGAAACCTCAATTTATGTACGATAAAATAAAACGTCTTTTCGTTGGAGATTCAGATCGTAACATGATTTTATTGCATCCGGCCACGACGGCCAATTAGTGTAATTACCATAAGAGTGACGTCAATGAAAGTAGAGAGTATGCTATAAATAGATTGTCGATGAAGGTATGCAAACATTTTTTGTAATGTAATATTTATCCCATACAATTTTAAATATACTTCACGTTCACATGCAAATGGAAAGTAATCTATTACAGCAGTTGCGCAAGTAAGAAATAGACAACTAAAACAACACCTTTCCTAATCAATTTTAATTGACGTCTAGTACATATACTCTAAATTTTATTGTTTTAACTCTTTCTTGTGTGTAATGCTCTACTAAGTACTTATTTTATAGTATTTTTTAGTACTTTTGTAAATTTTAATTCCGAGAGTAGGTACAAAGTAATTCATTTATATTTTCTTACGCCTCTTAGTTTTCGTTGCCGGTTTAGGTTAGGCTGTTGGAAGGGAGCTTAAAAAAGGGAGGCCAACAAGCAAGTGGGTCACCTGATTGTAAAAGATTTTATAACCGCCTATAGACACCCAAAACACCAAGGAGATTGTAAATGCTTTGCCAACCCAGAGGGCTAAGATGGAATACCTCTTGAGCCAGTAATTGCAACGGCTGTCTTGCTCTACACACCGGAACACAAAAGTGCAAGCACAGCTGCTTAGCGGCAGGATTAGCGAGCAAAGTGGCGGCTATCCAGACGGACCTTACACAAGGCTCTACGACCCGCAAATTTATTCATTTATTTACTTTCAATAAATAACACAACAAAGCTAGCTTATAAGGAACGTTAACGATGTTTCATATAGGATCTGCCGCTTTCAGCATAAACTGGACAGCGTCTGCCTTTGATCTCAACATTCCTTTTTCTTTTTTCTTTTATTCACCCGTCTACGCTTGATCGGCTATTCATTCAGTTAATATTTACGTAGCAAACTACCCAAAGACTTTTACTATCTATGTAGGTACTACTTCTTGTTTTCCAGAAGCTGAATCGGACTGCTGTCATTCAACTGCATTGAACGTGTTGATCATATTGCAAAATGGAGTAATTATCCCAATTTGTGTAGCGACCACATTGAAAAATAAACCCTGAAAATTGTAATTTCCCAATTGCACAATCGTTAAAAACAATCCGAACGTAACAACCGATATATGACACTGGCAAAATTATCCAATTAACTTGGTGCTTTCTGTGCTATATGTGTTTTATTACACCACTCCTTATGTATATTAAACGCTTAATCGAAATTTTTACTGTACTTGTATGCAAGTCGCCATAGTGCCATTTAACGTAATTGCACAAGTAACAATCGCTCTGAGGTCGTTTTGGCTACAGCTACTGTCGCAGCTAACTGGCCACTTAAAATAGACCTATAACATCTGTTACAAATTTCTCTTCGAATGCTCAACAAAGTTTGAGGGCGGCGGGGGCAGGAAGCTCTTCTGTAATTGGTGGCATGACATTCCGTTTTAGGACGATGCCGTTTCCCTACTCATTATCGTTAACAAAAGGGTTGGACTCGATTTACATTTGCATCGTAGTTTCCCGACTATTGTGCGCTATTGAAAAAAAATCGTCATTTGTTTCAAGATCATTTAGGCACGTGTATCAACAAACACTAATTAATCAATTTTAATTTTATTATACGAAAAGAGCGAACCGATTCAACAGAGTATTCAGACGAGGGTATGCCTTTCTAAATAACCTTCATTTTAATAAACGTCGGATCGTGCCGCCGCATACGGCAGAGAATGTATGTGGATATTAGAAATTGGTACTCCTCCGTTGCTAAGACAAACATTCATCTTTACGAGAATCAGTAGCGATTTATTCGGCCTTATATTACAAGGACTATATTGTATTGACTGAGGAGATGGATTACATGCCTCCAATTATGCAAAAGGTCGTTGAATGGAATGCTTAGAACGAAACGGACGACGATATTTCTGACGTCTGCGTGATCGTGAATACGAAATTGTGTTTTTCTCTCTCCTGACCGGAAGATAGCAACTCGTCTTCAGTTTTTCATAAAGCATTGTGCCTGACGGGCTTCGTTCGGTTTCAAAGAGAAATATATCTGTTGTTTCCATTACAGCTGTCGATTCCTACAGCCGCTATGATCGATGTTCATATAACTCTTTTGTTGCAATATTTATGGTATTATTCGGGGCTTCTATAGACTCTAAGCAGTTAGGACTGACAAGGGCGCACTAACTTTTGACTCGGGTCCAAATACCACTTTGGATCCACTAATGAGTTATTACTTTGTTATTTATTACTTGCTTTTCTGCTAACAAAATACTTGGAGGGCGTTTTTTCAATACCCATTGTCGATTCGGCAATACATTTGCTTTGCACAGAATTGGCAATAACAATGAAAATTTAAAAGCTTTGCGGCGTCTGCGGACCCTTTCTAAATAATTGGCTTTTCTAATTTTTAAACCGAACAGCGATTTTCCTCCATTCCGAGATCGTTTAAACCCATTCAATGCAGTTCCTCCAGCAGATCAGAGGATATATCACTGCTATATTCTCGGCTCCCTGGTGTGACCTGTTTATATACTGCACTGAACTAGGAAACGGATAAAGCTTACCTCGGCACGACTAAAAATATGTGACCGTCCGAACTCTGAACTGTGAGAATGGGTTCGTAAAATAAACTTTGACAGAACTAGGGAAAACGGCTACTATTTTTAGACTAGCTCCAAATAAACCATACATTGATTTGCCTTCGTCGTATGTATACATTAAATACTAGACAAATGCATGTCAGGCCATGGTTAAATACTACTTACTTATTAACTAAAATCAATTTTCTCAAGCTTTTTTACGATGTAGTTATTCGGATGGTTTTCAGTAGATTAAACTTTTAAATGATCTATGACAGCTATAGTCTAATTCGGGAGCCTATGAAGCAATTATACAGTCGTGGTAGTTTTTTTTTTATTTCGATATATGTACACATAGGTACGCGTAAACTTTCATTTAAGATATTTTTCAAATACGAAAATTTGACGCCTTCCAAAGTTGACACTAAGATTCAAATATTATTTTTTAAAGAGGTATCTATGGATACTTTTTTCGATTTTGTAGGAAAAGGAATTTCTTCCTTGCATTGCAAATATTTAAAATACATACAAAAATACCAATTTTATTTTAGGTCCTTATGCGTGGTACAAACATAAGTATCTATATGTATACTACAGGGTCTACACTGTCTACAGGTCAATGCACAAAATACGAAATATTTAATCTTTAGCGAGCTCGTCCTATTCACGCTTGGCTGTCTTTTTTGCAAGAAATTGGTAATTCAGGAATTGTTTCCCAACAGTCGGCCCCCCGGGTGCTATTTCCACTGGCTCCGACAAGAGGCCACGATTACTTCTCCAAAGTGATCCCAATATTCGAATTGAACCTTTATTTAGCTTATATTTCCACTCGAGTCCAGCCGTTAATAGCTCTTTAAAGTAGTAAGGATTAATAATGACAATATTACATTTTCAACGGTTAAGATATTATAGCTACATTTTTTTTAATACAGGAAACTAAATTTAAGCTGTATTACTGATAATTTATTAAATTTAAAAAAAAATCATAAAAAGCCATAATAATAGTTGCATTAAATTACTACAGCCGTAGCGACGGTTATCAAATTGTTTCACGTCATCGGCTTTTCAATTATCTATTTTTGACAACGAAATCTCGGACAGGTTTTTTTATTTGTTCGAGCTCTGGCTGAAGAATTCACGATGAACGATGATTTATTATAAATGTGAAAGTGAGTTTGTTTGTTCGTTTATCCTTCCTTGAGTTGGTATTTCCTTGATTCCTCGTATAGAGGCGAAAGTGGTGGTGGTTTATAGTTGAGTCTGTTTGATGTATGTTGTTCCATATGGAAGCGGAGGAGGGTGGTTTTTTGCATAAACAATATAAATGTCGCGCAGTCGCTGCTGTTTTGCACGTGCACGGTACTGGTTTCGCAAAGTAACAAGGTTTGTTCTAGTTTGTTGATACGAACCTCCTCAAAGCAGCGCCTGGAGAATATGCAATATCGTTATGCACGTATAATTATCATAAGGTTTTAACTTGTTTTCCTCCTTCAAAAGGTTATAATATGATAACATTTAAGTTGTTGTTCAGATATAAATGTTTTGCGCAGGCAGTTTAAAGGTTACATTTTACCAACATAGAACATTTATTCGGTTAAGACATTCCAAGCTTTATCGACACTGAAACCAATATTTTGATACATTTCGTAATCTTGGAAATAATAACAGACTTGCTTCGTCCCTTAACTTTTAACACGGATTTTCCTTGCTGCTTTAAGAGGCTCATGTAATATTTATTTATTTTCCTAAATTTTTACCAAAAACTTTGGAAGGAAACGCGGCTTACTGTTTACTTCTAACTGCGAAGGGCAAAAAAGAAGTCTTAAACAATCATACAGCAAAATTGTTTTGAGACATTGCTTGCTAGATAGAATATCTATTCTCCGTCCATCTTATTTTGGGGATTGTCTAGGTACTACTTTGAAAGTATCCGAAACATGTCAGTGCGTTTTTCATTTATTCGAATACTGTACACTCGTTATAATAAGCACAGTGCTCTTCGTATTTTCTCACCCACAAATAAAGGACAATATGTAATGAAAACGAAAACTTCAACCTAAACGCAAAGACGCAAACCTCAAGTAATATTTTTCTTTAGCTTGCACCGCGTGGCGTCCATTTAGCTTCGCTTGCGCGCCACAAGCTCCGACCGGAGTCATTTCCCAATAGAAAAGTAGTATTGTTGGCAATTTGTCGCCAAGTGTATCTCTGAGCCAAAACGTTATGAGACTCGCGTTTGATTCTTATCCGGGTCTCATGATGAAAACTTTGGAGATAACGTCAGACGGGCGGTATATAATGGTAGTTGCTTTGAAATGGTTTTATTAGCCCTCAGCTGTATCTTTAGAATTAGGAAGCCATTATTCTGATTTGATTTCTTGGATTGTTTGGATCCTATTTTACTACCTACATTGTTAATGGCAGCGTTCAAATATCTATACTATTAATACGTATTACAGAGTTTCAGCTTAAGTAAGAAAAATACAGCATTTTCGTCTTAGTTAGCTTACCTAATAACGGCAATTAACGCTTACTTTAAGTTTTACTGTCTGTTTTCGCCGCGTAATTATAGTACCTTTTATACCAAGTGCTCTTGACGTTTCTTCGATTACACTAAGGACCTAGGGCTTTAAAGTGGCAAAGCTGTCGCGTTAATTAAGATGGATGGTGGTTAACATTTTGATACCTACGTTACTAGATAAGTACCGTACCTACCAACTTCTACAAATGGTTTACATACTGAATAAAATATGCTTAGATCATACTTCAATTGTTAATTTTTTCGTGCACTCGATGTCACACTAAAGTGTTAGATAATAAATAGGATTGCTGGAATTTATTTATACAAATGGCGAGGGATAGACATACAACTGAAGGATTGGTCGTAAATAGCTCAGGGTAGAGAGCTGTCACGAAGACAGGCCCTTTCTCAGCGGTAGGTTACAGCCCTAGGGCAATATTACGAGAAGCTAAAGTTACGTTTACTAACAATTAGTATGCGATTCGTCTTAGCATCAAGGTCCTCATTAAGCGATCCAATATTTTTTCCATTGATATTAGTAGAACAATAAGAAAACTTAGCTCAAATACGGCGCCAATGTATGTGACTCACAGAAATCCTTAGACCTCACAATGCCGGACCCATTAATACCGTGACGCTACTCGCCTCTCCGAGGTCGTTAATCACAACTAATGACAGAGATAAAAATATTTCTAACATACCACGGTTACGCAACGCTTATCATGACCATTCCCGGCTCTCTGTTTGCCTCGAAATATAATCTGCCATTAAATATTATGTATTTAGGGCGACCACACAAACACCAATTGTGTAGGACCACGGACAAACAACCTTTTTCCAAGTTTATGAATTTTCGCATCGCTGCGACCCCTCTTAGTGTAAAATTCGGACGTGCTAAGAGAAAAACAAGAATTTTAGACAGATATTCTTGTAAATATAGATTGTGTATTTTAAGATTTGACTCCATGATCAGGATATCGTAGCATTAGAATCCAAACAATCGGATCTTGCCTTGTACAGGTGCACTGCAATAGATGCTATGGACTGTCGATGTGCGTGCGGTCAGTTCCAGAGAAAAATACAATGGATGTACAATGGATATCAAAGAATGTTCACCAGATTTGTTGGCGCGTTGCACCAATTTTTCAAATTTATAATGTGGAGTTTGAAGCCGTACGTTACATTGGTACATGCAAATTTTAAAGTTATATATTATAAATTTTTATGCTACTTTTTAAGGTATTTTTTTCGATGTACCTATGCAGCGTGAACAGGATGGTTTTATAATTATAAATTGATGCATGTTCCGCAAATGATTGTTGTTTAGGTAGAGGGCTGGGTTAATTTAACATTAATTGCCAAATGATTCAACGTATTTAAAATTTATATATAATATATTTATATAGGCAGACTATTCAACTTGATAAATAGATGAAACACCACTTCGTTCTAAGTTGCGCCAGTCTTCTTCGCATACAGTGATGTATATCGGAATACGTAACGAGATACGATATTTTCCCACGGAAAAGTTCCCTATATTTATTTCTGAAAATCCCGTTTACGGAAACCTAATATGGCACAACAATAATCAAACACAATTTTACGAATGGCACACTGAGATAAAGGGAGGGGAGTAAAAGCTATTATTTCCAGACGATCCCCAATAAGGCTTTTAGTTTTGGCGGAGAAATGTCAACAACAATAAATTGCTGGTAACGTGAGAACTTGACTTGTACGCGACTTATTCTGTTAGTCTGAGAATTGCACGGAACCCACCCATAAATACCTTACTGTCACAATAACAATATCACCGCCATGCATAAACCTATCCACGTTTTTATTTAAAAATATTGTAGCAAATACAAGAGTGTGATATTATTCTTCATCGGTATCGAAACTTCATAAAGGAATTTACATTTATTTCAGGACAAACAATAACTTAAGAAAATATTTATTAGTAATGCTTATTACACATAGAATATACCGCACATCGTTTTGATTGTTCACCACTTTTCGACCGTATTACACTGGGGTAAGATTCAAAGCGGTCAAGAAATTACCTGGACAACTATACTAACGGGTTCAGCTATCACATGCGCCTCATTGAACTTTTCCACGAGCTAGGTCTGCTGTCAAACTGAGAGAAAAATGTTTAACCGGAAAACCCTTTTAGAGCTTAGAGCGTAATTTTTCCACAACGCACTGATGTCAAAAGGTGTGAGCACTAAAAACACCGCAGGTGGAATATCTGTTAACACAGCCCAATAGAGAAGCTGAAGCGATGCTATTTATGGAACTGTCCCTTTAGGAACGGTGATGTTCGCAAACTAAGGTGTCTAAACGCATTGCCATGACATGACTTGATTTTCGCGAGTGGCAGGACCTTGGGCAAGGTCCGTCCGGATGGCTGTCACCATCTTGCTCGTTAATCCTGCCGCTAAGCGGTGTGCTTGCACTGTTGTGTTCCGGCGTGAAGAGCAAGATAGCCGGTGCAATTACTGGCATAAGAAGTATTCCATCTTAGCCCACTAGGTTGGCAACGCATCTGCAATCTCCTTGATGTTACGAGTGTCTTATAGCCTTGTTTGCCTTCCTATTGTATAAAAAAAAGACCGGCCACGTTTAGTTTATCTTTATGTGCGTCACTTTTTTATGACACTAGTTGACAGAGATGCAGGGAGGGGTAAGTTAAACCTGGGCCGGTCATGTTAAGACCACTTAAGGTACTTCCCGTTGGTTTAGGATCCAGGAATTTACCTTTGCGCTGTCATTGCTTTTTTCATTTTTGAAGCGGAGCAATTGTTTACTCGTTCGTGCATTCTTTAACTTAATGTCTAGTGGGTAGGTAATGCGATGCTTAATAATACGAAATTATCTCCATGCGAGTCGTACTCGAACTTTTAATATGGCATTTCCAATGTAACTTCATTAAGTGAGTGTACTGTGACCGTAGTATTATTCCTGTATAAAATTGTGTGTATTAACAGGTTCCCGCTGCCGCTTCTTTTGGACACTGGACTCACCACCGAAAGAACGTCAAGTGAAAACTGGTTTCATTTTTTCCGGTACTATTTACGACTCCCCTGGGGCGAAGGCGTCTCGCAACGTTACTCATAATAACACACACACAACACACACTCACACACAAAATGTACACATACACACAACATCAACACCTTCGCAAACCCTTTAAACGGAATAGAGTTATGACTTTGCGAGCTCACTTCATTCTCCATAAACAAGATAAAACAAATGAACTCTAGGATATTTCCTCTGATATAAAAGTTAGAGGTACAATTTCGATAACTGAGTTAAGTTATCATGAAATCGATGTCGAAAGCATATTAGTAAGATTGTGTTGGCTAAAGTTTCGCGTTGAAAGGAAACTTCTGTAAGAACGAAATCGAGTTGTTCAGTTTTGGTTTGCTGAATGGATATTTTTCTAAACATAGATGTTCATATTTAGACGATAGTGGTGTTTTACGTTGACGACTGTTACCCGGTCAGGTACAGAAGTTCGCCCTAGGGGATTTTCGAGTGAAACAAGAATAAAATTTTAACAATAGGTTTTTATTTAAATAAAAGCTCCCTAGGACGACTAGAGACTCTAGGTCGTAAGTTCGTAATTCTTGTGCCTAATTCCTAACTTGAGTCAATTAACGTGATCGCTCGCACTCCCCTGGCCGTGACCCGACGTGTAGTAGCGTAGGCTTGAGGTTCGGCAGGTCTTCGTAGGCTGCAAGGGCGTAGAAGGCTCGGCAAGGGTACGGTTGTCCAAGTAACCGGCTGTTAGCAGCTCGGTCAGGGTACAGTGTCCAAGTAACCGGCAAGAGGTGCCCTGCAGGTGGCTCGAGGATATGCGAAGCTTGGGGAACGTGAGCCCGTAGGTAGTTGGGTAGCACGTAGGTAATTGGTAACCCGTAGGAAGTTGGGTAACCCGTAGGTAGTTTGGTAGCCCGTAGGAAGTTGCCCTGTAAAGATTTAGTGCTTTACAGGCTGGCCACTAGCGGGAACTGATGCCATACTGAAGCTCGAGGAGACGAGAGTCCAACCAGGGAGCTAGAGCTCGCCAAGTAGTGGTGTGGCATCAGTTCAAAGGTTTACAGGTGGCAAGGTAAGGAAGAAAAAACTAAGTTACATTGAGAAGGAAAGAAATAGTGAAGTTAAAACTCAGTGACGGTTACGGTTTGAAATTACAAGGTGCGACCGTTGAGCAAGTAGATTTAAATTAATAATTATAACAAAGACTTAGAAATTTACAGAAAGAAGTTAAAGAAACGGTCGCAGGATTTAAGTTAGAACAAATTAAGATAGAAATAAATTAAATACAATCTGAAAGAAACACATACACGAAAAATACAATTTTATAAGAACAATTTAGAAACAGTTATTAGCAGAGAGAGAGCTTACCAGTTGGGCAGAGGTTTCACCTTTTAGAGGTGGTTGTAGTGATGTAGAAAATATGAGCTCTCTGAGAGCTGCAGGGGCTTTTATGGCCCAAAACCTGAGCTTCCCTTCCAGAGGAAAGGGGTCGTAACTAATTCAAACAAACCCCGCCCCTAACGATTCTAAATGTTGCCAGCGCTTATTTATACCGATTGGTAAAATAAACGCTGGCTTTAGCAGCGCCCTCTAGTGTGGCTCGAAGTGATATAGCACAGCGTAACAGTTCCCCTTTTCCCCGGTAAAGAAAATTAAAACTCATTTTAATTTTCGCTAAAGATCTTACGACGTCGCAGCATTCATCAATCGCCTTTCTTACTATCCACATATATACATCATTCTTTCAGAGTAGGTCCGGCTATAGGGCTAGTCTGACCTTCGCGTCTGGTAGCAGAAGGCGCGGGGCGTGCTCGTAATATATTTAATTTGTCGCGAAAGTCCAAGGATTACCATCCGTCCTTGATAGGTTAACATCCAGATAGGATATGGCTTTTATTTAACGGGTTCCAAGACCGCTTTGAGGTCACTGGGTCATCGCAGGAGACGCCCAGCGTGTTACGTAATTAATAAGAATGCTAACGCTTAAGAATTAATGCGACAGGGTTGTAGAACCTCGCCGTAGAACTTGAATTTTGATTTGTATTTAATAGAAATCATTTAGGATTGTTTTTACGTTAATTAAAAGTACTCAATTTGCATGACCGTTCTTCATTATGTCGTAGGGTTACTATCCGCCCTACATAAGTTAACAACATTACAAAGTAGTAGTAAGGGCTTATTTTTACGAGTTACTATCCGCTCGGAGTAGGTATGCATGCTGTTAGGGTAGGTGAATTTAGGCTTATTTAACCAGTCTTCAGAACCGCTGGAGTAAAAGGCTTTAGTTTTTAACATAATGGAGTTTTGGTGCATTAATTATTTTTTAAATAATCAAATTGAGTGGTAGTAGTTAGTTAATTTAAAAAAGTTCGATTAATAAAAATAGTTAAGAGTATTTACGTATTATAAAAGTTAAAGATGATATTAGCAAGTATCGAAGTTATTTTTAGTTGATGTTTTAATTATTATTTTTTAAACGTTAAAATTGAGTGCTAGTTGTTAGGGTAAGGAATGTATATTAATTAAATTAGTCACGAGTTTAAAATATTTTCTAAGTTTAAGGGAATATTTCCAAGTATTGAAGTTAGTCATTTTACTTTTTAGTTATGAGAGTTTATAGTTGCTGTAGGCAGGGATCGTTTAACTATTAACTTGCATTTGATAGAACATTTTTTTTTTTGCAAGGACAAATACGAGTATTTAATATTGTTAAGTTCCATAACGAACAGTAGTTAATTTTACCCTCTGTAGTTAAGTTAAACATTTAAGTAGTCTCAGTTATCGGCGCGACTTTAAGATTTACCCGCTTTAAAGAAATACTACCGATAGTGTATAGTGATCCTTAGGCGCGCGCGATAAGGTCTTCGCACAATAGAAGAGTGCCTATGGCCGGAATGCAGGTGGTTGTTGAACACTTATGTGTTCAGTTAAAATGTTTAGTGAGACGCGCTCACAAGGAAGGTGATAACTTAGTATGTAGAACTCTCTCTGCTAACACTGGATGCTAGACCGTATGAGTACAATAGAAGGTGAAGTATAATTACAGAGTTACAAGTTCTGGATTGGATATCGCAGTAATAGTGCAGTGTTATTATATAAAAGTGAAGTTACGTTAACAAAGTTGAAATATAAAATAATTAAAAAAGTGAAGCTACTAGATGTAAATAAAATTTAGTGGTTTTGCCGAATAAGTCCAAACTAATTTTGATGAAATGTCGATATTCAGTGGTTGTTGTTTCTAGATAGAAGAGTAATTTTAAAGCAATGTAGTGTTAATAAAAAATATATACCGTCGGTTTTTAAGGATTATTAAAAATAGTTAGGTACACTTCTGTGCAAGTCGTCTTTTTAGAAGAGCGAAGTGAGTTGTACAGAGTGAGATAGCTGTTAGAAAATCGTTGTAGTTAATTTAGTTAACTACAGCTGATTCTTAGGCGCTTAGTGGCAGTTGAGGTTTTTTAAATTCGAACCCGCGGTTAATTGTAGTTGACGGTTACTAAGTAAATTTAAATTAACAGTTAGTCCGTTAGGATTTAAATTGATCGCGATAGTGCGATAATTTAAATTAAGTATGTACGTTGTGTTGTTAATTTAAATTGTTTTATGTTGAATAGTTAAGACAAATTTGGAGTATTAGCGATTAAAATTTAGAAAAATAGACGTTAAAATTTGAAAAAAAAACCGTTAGAATTTGAACAACAACCCTGATTTTCGGCAAAAACGCCGTTCATTCGCCTTTTACGAATACCAGGCCGGTTTTGCGGTATTCTTGGCCCGCCACAAAACGGGTGGACAAGTGAATTTAGAATTACTGCGGTATCCAAGACAAGAAGAAAAATTATAGAAAAATCACCAACACCAACAACTTTAGCGTAGCTAGCTGACTCAAGCAAGAACTATAGCACAAGAAAACCCGTTGGCGCCACTGTTACCCGGTCAGGTACAGAAGTTCGCCCTAGGGGATTTTCGAGTGAAACAAGAATAAAATTTTAACAATAGGTTTTTATTTAAATAAAAGCTCCCTAGGACGACTAGAGACTCTAGGTCGTAAGTTCGTAATTCTTGTGCCTAATTCCTAACTTGAGTCAATTAACGTGATCGCTCGCACTCCCCTGGCCGTGACCCGACGTGTAGTAGCGTAGGCTTGAGGTTCGGCAGGTCTTCGTAGGCTGCAAGGGCGTAGAAGGCTCGGCAAGGGTACGGTTGTCCAAGTAACCGGCTGTTAGCAGCTCGGTCAGGGTACAGTGTCCAAGTAACCGGCAAGAGGTGCCCTGCAGGTGGCTCGAGGATATGCGAAGCTTGGGGAACGTGAGCCCGTAGGTAGTTGGGTAGCACGTAGGTAATTGGTAACCCGTAGGAAGTTGGGTAACCCGTAGGTAGTTTGGTAGCCCGTAGGAAGTTGCCCTGTAAAGATTTAGTGCTTTACAGGCTGGCCACTAGCGGGAACTGATGCCATACTGAAGCTCGAGGAGACGAGAGTCCAACCAGGGAGCTAGAGCTCGCCAAGTAGTGGTGTGGCATCAGTTCAAAGGTTTACAGGTGGCAAGGTAAGGAAGAAAAAACTAAGTTACATTGAGAAGGAAAGAAATAGTGAAGTTAAAACTCAGTGACGGTTACGGTTTGAAATTACAAGGTGCGACCGTTGAGCAAGTAGATTTAAATTAATAATTATAACAAAGACTTAGAAATTTACAGAAAGAAGTTAAAGAAACGGTCGCAGGATTTAAGTTAGAACAAATTAAGATAGAAATAAATTAAATACAATCTGAAAGAAACACATACACGAAAAATACAATTTTATAAGAACAATTTAGAAACAGTTATTAGCAGAGAGAGAGCTTACCAGTTGGGCAGAGGTTTCACCTTTTAGAGGTGGTTGTAGTGATGTAGAAAATATGAGCTCTCTGAGAGCTGCAGGGGCTTTTATGGCCCAAAACCTGAGCTTCCCTTCCAGAGGAAAGGGGTCGTAACTAATTCAAACAAACCCCGCCCCTAACGATTCTAAATGTTGCCAGCGCTTATTTATACCGATTGGTAAAATAAACGCTGGCTTTAGCAGCGCCCTCTAGTGTGGCTCGAAGTGATATAGCACAGCGTAACACGACGTAATCATACTAGAGAAACATTTCTTCTATTTGAAGTTGTCTAATGAAATATCTGTTTTTTTTAATCAATAATTGATGTAATAAGAGAAAGCTTATTAGCTTTTTCTTCTTTTACACTCAAATAAAGAGAACACTAGGGTGAAGTAGTAGCTTGCATTAGGCGACCAGTATTCTTGATAGCCCACTTTTCCATTAAAAAAATATATTCACAAAATGATTTAGTTTAGAACACTCCTTATATAAAGTCAGAATGCATCCAAAAAGCTTCATGATTGAAATACAATAGTTGAAAAGCAATAGAAATTCAGGCGGTTGACACGTGGGCGAGAGATTTACGCCCCTGTTTAGGATTCGGTCGCAGACAACGTGAACTTGCCTGAGTAATATCTTCGTTTCACATCGGGACGTTTTGTTAGGGTTGACTGATTTTCCCGCAAACTTATTGTTAGCCGATCGCGTTGTTTGTTTGTGAAGGATGGGAAATATCATAAAAAAGTAGACGAATGCGAGGCTCCGTATTTATTTGTCCTGTGGATATGGATGAAGAATTGATGCAATTTTAGAAAAAATAACGCGTTTGGATATAAAATAGTTATTATCTGCTCTTTTACAATCCCGGCGTAGGATTGTAACGTAAATAAGTAACTAAATTGAAGCTTTGATCTCTTTGTAAATCTGTGGCATCGGTTTTTTATTTGGTAGCTAGATTAAGCGCGATGGTTTTAAAACTACATTTAGTAATACTTAATCGGTTTGGCTGTTCGGGACCAATGGCGTTTGTTCACCAAAATGATTTATGTTTATTTTTATTTATATGTAAATGTTAGTCTAGAGTCTAGAAGACGTCTACGACTATTGTATGGGTACCTGAAATAAAAGTAAACAAATTAATAAAATAAAGACATTTAACATTTTGCAACTGTGTCGGGGATAATTTCCAGTTTAATTTTGCATAGTTATTTCATTACTTACTGGACCACAAATTGCAATGGAAAATTATGAAATTAAAATGTCTTAAGATTCAACTTTTTGCAACGTCTTCGCTTTTTGTTCAGTTCCCTCTTAACAAGGACCTGGAAGTTTCGAATCATAAATTAAAGAAAGTTTTAACACATAATAACGAGGCTATGTAAATCTGAGTCTTTGAGATGAAATAAAGGAAAATCAGTAACCGAAGTTCACAGCAAATATCGCAGCCATAATTCGAAAGGATAGTTTTGAAAATTAACATATTGGTATATCGTGTCTGTTTATCCATTTGCATTGTCCAGCACCTATAGAGCAGTCAGCCTCAGAAGTCGCTGAACATGTTAATACCTTGTCGTTGTCAGTAATGCGACAAATTCGAGCAACTCATATTTCATACGTTACTACGACAAGGTTCTTAAGTGTTTAGCAACTTACGAGTCACTCTGGACAAACGTTGCAGCGTTGCTAAGCTTAGAACTCGGTCAATTGGTATTAATTGTCCTAGGATTTATTTATTTTATTTTTAATAGGCTTTTTTTTGATAATCGTGTCCCACCTTCGACATCTTCCTTACTTTCCATCAGGTGAGACTGTAGTCAAGTTTTCACTTGACTACAGTCTCAGTCCTATCTTGAATAAATTATTAGAATATTTACTCGTATGTGTAATAATAAATCCATAATGGCTTACAATACAATATTAATTAAACCGTATTTATATCCAGAAATATACCTTTTATCGAAAGCAATCTTGCGCAACTTACGTAAACAGGGAAACAGACTGGTAATATCCGGGCTGTAAATAAAGTTCCGCGTTATTTGATTTTTCAATTCGATTAAATGAAAATGGAAAAGTTTATTGAATATATATTTAAGAAAAGGTATACTCGTATTATAACTTTACAATAACAAAAAGCTAAAACTTTAGATGTTGAGCTAGGATTCCCTGTGTACAAGATTCAGGTAAAAAGCAAGTCTGAAAGTTTAATTTATCTGTATCATTTACGTATACAGAGTAGATCTATATGATTACAATGCCGTCATAATCATTCATTACTTTTAATTTTTTTTGTTCTGCAATTCCCTTATTCACCTGCATAATTAAGGACTTTATTAAATTAAATATTTAGAGCTTTGTGAAGCAGAACCGACGTGTCGCCGAATGTAAAAAAATGGCTTGTTTTGATTTGACGCGAAAAATGTGATTTCATTGATGATTAAACATAAAGAAAGCTCCAAATGGTTTAAAAGACGTTGTTTTTACTATTATTTGAATCACATTAAGGGTCGTAGTTACAAATGGTTCTCAAGTACAGCAGCGTACTCAACATCGCTTTTGACATTTCGTTTCTACAGAAATGAAGAACGAGCAACGAGAGTTGAGGTGAACGATTACACACACAGACACACACACACACACACACACACACACACACATACATACACACCCACGACTACACAGCACCTTAGAAAACATAACAAAATCTTAAAAATTCTAACGAACTCTCTTGTACACACATGACATGCTGTAGTGTGCGTGACTTCCCCTGTCGTTGCGTTACTTATGCCTCAGAACGATCAATTACTAGACTATGACCCTAAGTAAAGATTAAAACACACAAGTATCATAGCATTTTAGTTTCAATGCAGTAAACGTCTTTATCATTATTAGCTTTATAAATAGGAGGTCAATAAAAAAGAAATAAAATACTCTACCACTTTATGGCTGTTTGTGACATCTGGAATACGTTACTGGCCTTCTGGTTATAATATAATCCAGTTAGATTTTTATTGATAATGAAACAAAGGCCCACAAACGCTTTATTAATGCTCGTAAAATTATAATCACTTCATATATAATAGATCGTGTGAGTTAGTCCTTTTGAAATTCATGATACTGTAATAGGGCCTCAATAGTAAAGGTTTGGAATACTCCCAATTATATAAATGTACTAGCTTTTGCCCGCGACTTCGTCCGCGTAGACTTGTTTAATTGAATCAAGCAAATGTGCACCCAACATGCAATCTACAATCTTTCCTGGACAAACTGCTTTGCTGCTCATGACGTCACGGCGGCGTATAACCCACTTATCGCTATCCCGTGGAAACTATGCATTTTTACGGGATAAAAAGTATCCTATGTGTTAATCCAGGTTGTAAACTATATGTGTGCCAAATTTCATACAAATCCATTCAGTTGTTTTTGCGTGATTGAGTAACAAACATCCAAACATCCAAACATCCAAACATACAAACATACAAACTTTCACATTTATAATATTAGTAGGATGAATTTGAATAAACAGAAGGTAATGGCAGCAGGGCTGTTTGGAAACAGTCTTTAGGTGGAAGCCGTCCAAGAACCACCACTTTCGCATCTTCATTACTTATTTTTGTTTTCTTTATCTTAACATAGTATAAAGTTGCTATCCGTTCTGTCTGTTTTAAATCTTCTACTTCTAAACCACGCAACGGATTTTTAAACGATTTTAACTGTCATTTAGAGAATTATCTAAGGAAGGTTTTTATGTTCTTTACATTTCAATCGTTTGTGTGCGAAGCCGGGGCGGGTCGCTGGTATGATATAAATAAGCAAAGAAGGCGAACAATGACACGTGATCACCTTTCTGAATGTTTCTTAGCTAATTTTTCCGTTACTTTGTGCTATAAATAGAAATCAAAGCATCGTAAAACGTACAATCAGTGTACATAATTTAGAAACTTCGCTTGTCAGCCTCAATTATCGAAGATTCTTCGGGGCTGAGACCAAATTATAAATCGGAAGGTTCCCAAGGACTGTTGGCCCGCTAATTGAACTTATTTGACAAGCATTTGGCAGGGCTTTTCGAGTTGTGCCAGATTGGCTTATTAGTATAATGAGGCAATTTTTGTTCTTACCCCCTCAAATTTCTCTTCAGCATCATTCTAGTCTAGATGCTAATTTGAAAGTAGTTCTGAGTTGGGCTCTTGTATTGTATTAAAAAGAGGTCGAATTGATTTAATTTTAGAACGTAAAGTAATTGAAATTTAAAAAGAAAACATACTTAATCTCGTTACGTTAAGAGTTATTAATTCAAATAGTCCAATTTTACACTATCAATGAACTATAACATTATTATCATACAAGTTGCAATTTAAACGACCGTAATTATTTCAACTTAAAAAGTGCCAATATCACTAACCATTAAATAGTATAATTCCGATTTCTTGACTTGAATAGTATGTATGTAAACTCTTTATTGCACATAATAATAAAAAATAACAATTTACAAGAAAATAAGTAACATGTACAAAGGCGAACTTATCTCTTAAATAGTTTTAAACTTTCGCGGTTTTCACACATACTTATTACGTTTATCGGGACTTAAACGCGATAATAAACTGTTTATTTATTTACCTCAACGTTTCTCGTGACCACGGCCGCTGTAATGCGGCCGAAACGTCGAGGTAAATAAATAAACAGTTTATTATCGCGTTTAAGTTCTTGACTTCATATACATACAGACAAAATACTGTAATATGAGTATTTATTTAATCATAGTTTCTTTTATCCTTGCCTTGTAAATAGACTTGTAGCCTGGTGACAATCACACTCCTCGGCCGTACAGACAGCCGAGCTTTCAGTTGTTAATATCAAATGAATCTGTGTTGTGCGGAACTTATTGCCCTTATGGGCTCTTCCAGGAGAAAGAGCAGTGCTTGGGCTGGTGCACCTTGGGCATCCAGATGGATATTATTGGCCGATGGTTATCAACCCGTTAAACCGTTAAAAAAAGAAAAAGGAAGGAACTCATTGCATAGTTTTTTAAATAATTTGCTGACGAACTATCCACACCAAGAAGTTATTCCAAAGCAGACTTGTAGAAAGGTTTGTGGATTCCGGTATTGGTGGTAATATTTAATGCGGCACAGGGGAGCTATCAACCTCGCCATAGTTAGCAGCCACCAAAAATCGCAGGGTCTTCCTGGTTACAATGTCAATAATAATATTTTTTATAGAAATACTAAAGCATCATAAATTTCAATTTTACGTACTTATACGTTTAAAACGTTACTTTTACGTGATCCTTGTGACAACTAAATCCTTTTTTTTCCAGTTAATGACCTTACCAAAAATGTAAAACAAAACATATAAACCTACCTAGTTGCTTAACTACTACACCTTCCATTTAATTTTAGTGCATTTTTTTATATCCTGATTATCAGTTTCTAAGTTGAAGCTACAGAATTGGTTTTACGTCTTAACTTGTTTCCACTGTCAGTTTTTGTCGCCAGTCTCAGAGCCAGGGAGACAGTTAATGCGTCCTCTAATAGTGCCTTTGACGGTCCTTTTGTTCCCGATCCGTTTGATAAGGCCCTAGGACTCTCTTGGGAGGAATCATTCGCGAAAGCGTTAGTAGACGCGATAAGATTAAGGGGGTTCGATTCCCATAGAAAATGTCGGTGCACCTTTTGAAGCTTCTAGGACATTAATTTGAACGGATTTTTTTAGAAATAGTTAGTTATGGATTAATTACTTACGTAAAACCAAACAAAGAGTTGCTTTACCGATCCTGAACTGCAGTAGGATCCAGGAAATTATGATGCATTTTACCGTTGTGGGAGTACAACCGCAACCATGTGTGTGTGAAATCTTTAGATGGGTGCGTCAATTAGTGACAGTTAATATAGGTGAGTAAAAACCTATTGACAATTTCGACCAGTCACGTGACCACCTATTTAGTTCCGTGGTAACATTTACATGGGTAAAAATCGTGAAAGACCAAGTTCAAATCTCGTTGTATCTTTTTTTTTGTATTTTAAAATTTTCTTTTTTCAACGAGTTTTGCAAAGTAGGATATAGTCTTCCAAAGGAAATGATAAAACTATATTTTTTTTTTCTGATTTTGGATACAACAATCTAAATGGAATAAACGTTCGTTTAACAAATAAAGAAACTGCCTTGAATAAAAGGATATGGACAAACTGCAGAAATATCTCAAAAAGGTAGAAATTTAAAGTTTACAACTATGTTAAATTTCATCCGGCTCACACGATTACTGTGGTACTTTTCCACAATAAATGACATGCTGATTCCTTCACAGGGATTGTCACATCTTTAAAATATTTACTGTGAAAAGGTTCCGTGCAGTGGTTCGCGGATCAAAACGGTGCAACTGTGCACTGTATCATACACGCAATGATACTATCCTTTATTTATTACAGAATAAAATTGCCCGCAGTATGGACTCTTATTTATTTCGTTTTACAATTATATTAGGTCGAGTGATAGGATTTTCTCCGACCTGAGAACTTTTTAATGAAACAAACCTTTTTATCAGATTCAGGCTGATATAAAGATAAAAATAAAAAATCTGTGGTCTATGACCTGCCAGAGGAAAAAAAATGTTCGATGACAAAGGGATTGTCTAAGCTATTGCGATGCTGTTACACTATTTACGTGAAAGAAAACCCAGAACAATTTGAACATTTTCCAGTTCTTGGTAAGTGATCTCAAAACCAGCAACCCTAAGATACATATTAATTTATTGCCAGTTTTTAGGTCCCGCCTCTCTCGCTTTCCAAATCAATCAATTAATCACTATTTAAAAAGTGGTAGCTCAAACTGCAACTAGCAAACTGAACTGGTTAGAATCTGACTCTATCACACTAAAACAAGACTTCCACGATTTCACGGTGGACGCTGTGGTTGTCCCTCATTGCTGCGACTAGATCTCTTCGTCGTGCTCGAACTGACCTGCAACAGCTGGTCGCCTGGTACGCCTCGGGACGACGACAACAGGTCAAACGTTATGACGTTTATACTGTGGAAGATGCCGAACGGCCCTTTGCGGGAAGCCACCTGCGTCGAATATCTGCCATGATTTCGTCTTACCAAGAGCCCCTAAACGTATAACTATGCAGCAATAAGAAGAAGCTTTTATGTTGGGGGCTTGGCGCCTTGTCTATGATAAAAGCCATCGTGTACAAAATTACAGAAAAGACAGGTGACCAGAGGCGAAGTTCGTTGCCATCACTGATCATTAACAGTGATCATAATTCATAGGTCTGAGGGCCTGGCCACATACGACGGCGTGTTGTATTGTACAGGCGCGAAAAAAAAAAAATTGTGGGCGAACCCATTTCTTTCTATTATGGATCAGGATTGGAGTAATTTTAAGAGGAAATACGAGGTGTTGAAAATAAGTGAACACAAATTTTTCGAGTACTTTAGAATGTCTGTATCAAGATAAAATATATTGTAATCTCCTTGTATTCAAAAGCAACACGTATTTAGAGAACCTGTGGGACCTTTGAAAATGTTAGGATTAACTATAACTACTATAGCTGAGTTTCTTGCGGCGTTTCTTCTCAGTAGTATCTTCGATTTTCTGAAGCGCTAGTAGATTCAGACATGTAAAAGAGCCTATATGGCCAACTTGCAAAATAAATTTTTCATTTTCATTTTCATAAGGTACGCGGTATAGCTGTACGAAATGAAAACATGTTTTACTCGATTGCCGCCAGAAGGGAGGGTTATATGTTTTTCGAGTGTAAGTGAGTATGTATGTATGTAAGTATGTATGTATGTAAGTATGTATGTATGTAAGTATGTATGTATGTATGTATGTCTTTTCTGTGCCATGCGCTGCACCCTAAACGGTTTGATGGATTTTGATTTGTGAGGTGTCGTTGAATTCGTCTTGATTGGAGGGGTGACTAAGCTATGTCAATATTAACCGGCTCACCTGGCAATTTGTCATCTACTACTGCTTTTAAGCTACAATAGGCATACAAGTGTAAAACTGGCAAATGGCTTCCCTGGTGGTAAGTAATTCTCCTAAATGCTTCACCTGGTAATCTGTAATCTACTGCTGCTTCTAAGCTACAATGAGCATACAAGTGTAAAACAGGCAAGCGGCTTTCCTGATGGTCAGTGATTGTCCTAAATGCTTTACCTAGTAATTTGTCATATACTACTGCTCTTAAGCTACAATGCGCTTACAAATGTAAAACAGGCAAGTGGCTCCCCTGGAGGTAAGTAATTTTCGTAACCGCCTTACCTGCTAACTTGTTATCTACCACTGCTCCTAAGCCATAATGAGCTGCGGCACCTCGGCCGCTTGCTATAATTCGTCACATACAATTCTATACAATTAATCGGAGCGCGCAGAACGCAACGCCCCAGACGCACGCTTCGGGCGCCTGCTATGTTTTGTCCTCCTCGTATTTCCTCTTAAAATTACTCCCATCCTGATTCATAATAGAAAGTAATGGGTTTGACCAGAACATTCTTTTTATTTGTCTTTTCGCGCCTGAATAACACGGCGTCGTGGTACAACGCGGCGCCCCACCGTGCACCCGCTCAGTACGGCACCGCGCGGTGTATTTCCACAGCGCAGACCGTAAATATGCACGGTAAAACGGCGCCGCGCCGTTTCACGGTAACGACTCCGCGCCGTGGACATGTGGCCAGGCCAGATTTCAGGTTTTAGTTTTAGTATTATTTAAGTTGTTAGTTTACTTTTATTTCAAGTTTTTAGTTATTTTTCTGTTACTTATTTTTTAAATTTGCTTTTGTATTTAATGTTTCAAGTGTCAGATAATTTAATAATATTAAACTGTCATTTTAGATTTATAGCTTCGTTAATTGAAGGGACAAAAGGAAGAGGAAGACCCAGACTGACATATTTTGAGCAAGTGGAAGAAAATTTTCCAACCGCGTCGTATTGGAACATCAAACGGCTGGCGGAGAAGAAAGAAGACTGGCGATTACTGACAGGACCTGATGATAAACGGTGAAGGGCGGGATGGTTTTTTTTTTGCAAGTTTTATTTATCTGTTTTGTCAGAAAATTTACCTCATATTGGTATGAAAATAGTATTAAAGTATACAAACAAATCCCTTTTATATAAGACCCCACTAGACCATGTACCTACAAAGCTCTCAAATTATTAATGAAAAGAGTAATGCCGTATTTTTTAAACAGGTCACATGGAGTATCAAAAGAAATAAACACATTTGATTCAGGCTGATCCAAACAGTGTATTAAAAAGTATAAGCTTCTTCAGAAATTATTCGTTACGGACTTATCAAAAGAGCCTGTTGTATTTTGTATTGTACCTCGTACAAGGCACTTCCTAAAATGACCACTTCCAGTTGTGACCCCTTCCTAAATACTACTATTTCATAAAATGACTTCCTGATATAAACATTTCCTGATTTGATCACTTTCCAAAATGAGCATTTCTCGGTGTAACCACTCCCAGTATTTCATAGCGCGACGTGACTTGACTACAAATCTACTAGTGACCCGCTGTTGCTTTGTTCCAATTTCATAGGTTTTCTCAGACTACAAAAGTATTATGATATGGTGCCTGCCTTACAGGTTGAATTTTTAAAACTGTTATCATTTTTGGGTGGCATACCAAAAAGTAAAAAGGAAAGTTATTGGTGCGATTCGTTCCGTCCGTCTGTCCATCCGTCTATCTGTCCATCTACCTGTCATAGCGACATATTTTAGTACATTACTAATGCTATATATTTGAAATGTTGAACAGATTATAAAATTCCCTTACTCAACCGTATTGCTAGTCAAAAAATTAAGAAACATACTTTCGGTTCATCTGAAAATGTGAAATGTATGCCTCTCGATGCTCTCATTTCCTTATAACACTAGTCAGATGGAGCCGCATGCATTTCGGCTAGTACGGAGAGATAAAATAGATTATGTTCAAAGAGAAATACCGTTTTAATTAGTAGCTTAATCAATTGAGTATCATTAGCTGAGAAATGGTTTTTGTTGATGTTAATTATAAAATTTGCAGGTACTTCAAGGTCATAAATAAAAAAATAATATCATAAATCGGTCATATCGGGAAGTGACTACAAGTGTTCATATCGGGAAGTAGTCTCATAAGGAAGGGATCGCCTCAGAAAGTGGTCATATCTTGACCTGATCATATCGGAAAGCGGTCATATTAGGTGTGGTCTTCAAGCAAAATCATCTTGATTTGTCGTTTCAGAAAGTAATTAGTTTTAACAGAAAGGGTTAAGCTTTTTATAAAAAACGCCCAATTCTGGTACGAATATCGGAATTCTAGAACAGAATGTCCAATGTCACTAACCACTGGACTTCTGAAAGGCGAGATTTTAGCCTGTGGCAAAAAAAGACTTAAAACAAAGTAGGATGGTCAGAATATTACCAATTAATAGGCTTACGTAGTCATCCATACTATATTATTAATGCGAAAGTCTGCCTGTCCGTCTGTCTATCTGTACGGCTTTCGCACATGAACTACTGAGTCGATCTCGATAAATTTTTGTACAAATATAGTACATAATAATACAGGGTACTTTTGACATGAAACGTCTTTAATTTGGACATGAGGGGCTCACAATGCAAAAACCATGTCTGAACGAAATATGTTATGATTAGATCGCTTATTACTTTAAAAATATTGCACATATATGTAGACAATATTTTATTTAATCACATTTTTTCTTCACTTTGTTTTCTAAAACTATAACGTTATGTATCGTCAGTGACATACATTTATTTAGCTCATAATATTTTACTATCATGATTTATTTTAGATTTATAGCTTCGTTAATTGAAGGGATAAACGGGAGAGGAAGACCCAGATTTACGTAATTTGAGCAAGTGGAAGAGAAGTTTCGAAGCACGTGGTATTGGTATATCATACAGCTGGCGAAGAACAAAGAAGAGAGGCAATTACTGAGAGGACCGATGATAAACGGTGAAGGGCGGAATGGTATTTTTTTTGGAATGTTTAGCTACCTATTGTGTCGCACACTAGACCACATATTTGTATGAAAAATTGTTTTTACAAGTACAAACAATATCCTTTTAGATAAGACCCCACTCGAACGCATTAGTACTAGAGATTGCAAACCGGGCCCGCCCGGGCCCGGTGACCTTTTAGGCACCCACCGGGCCCGACCATTCTTACGGGGCCCGGTCACCGGACCCGGTAAGTAAACCGCGGCGCGCTGCGCGGGAGCGCCAACTCGTAGAATGTACGTTATTAGTTTGTTTTTTTTTTTACTATGTGTTCAAATAGACACTATAAGGAGTAAAGAGAAAGCTTGCTTGTTTAAACTTATAAAAATGATTAAATTACTGACACGAATGTTGCCTTTCCGCCCATAAGTAAAAGTAATCAATTCTGTAATAAGTGTGATTTTGAGACTTGAGTGAGACTGATTATTGTGATAATTGTTCATAAGCCAGTTTGAAATAAACATCAACCTTGAATCATTATTTTTCCATTCATATACAGGGTGTAATCGTTAAGTGTAGCCAGGCGATTATTCAGTAAATATAACAGATATCAGAAAACTTTAAGCTGATGTCGAATTTACATTACCCAATGAGTAAAATTACATTAATAACTTTTTTTAATAAAACCAGGAATATCCCAAATATTAACTTCAAACCCTCCCATACATTTAGTACGCCGTTCGTTGAATGACAATATAAGGCCTAGTCATTTCACCATTATAAAATGATTCATGAATTGTTTTAATACAGTTTATTTGCGTAAATAATGAATTTTAAGCACTTTTCTCTTACGACATTATTTGAGGCTGCGTGAGACTTACGGCCGCAAAGGAGAGTTTGAAGTAAATATTTGGGATATTTCTAGTTTTATTTAAAAAGTTATTAATGTAATTTTACTCATTGGGTAGCGTACTCTCGATATCAGATTAAAGTTTTCTGATATCTGTTACATTTACAGAATAATCGCCCGACTACACTTAACGATTACACCCTGTATAGAAAATTTTCATAAAATATTTGAAAGGTTTCATCACTAACATACAACCCGGCCGGGCCCGGCGGACCCGGCCGGGTTGGCGACGAATGCAACCGGGCCCGGCCGGGTTCAGAAACATACCGCATTGCATTCTCTAATTAGTACCTACTGTATGGTATTGTGGTTCGTATAAGGCACTTTCTTAAATGACTGCTGCCAGATGTGAACTCTTACCAAATGCAACAATTTTATAAAATGAAGTCCCGATATGAACATTTCTTGATTTGACCACTTTCCAAAATGAGCACTTCTTGATAAAATCACTCCCAGTATTTCATAGCGTGACGTGACTTGACTACAAATCTACTAGCGACCCGCTGTTGCTTTGTTCCAATTTCATAGGTTTTTTTCAGACTACAAAAGTATTATGATATGGCGGTGTGCCTACCTTACTAGTTGAATTTTTAAAACCGTTATCATTTTTGGGTGTCATACCGAAAAGCAAAAAGGAAGCTTATTGGTACGACTCGATTCGTCCGTCCGTCCATCTGTCCATCTATCTGTCATAGCGGCATATTTTAGCACAGTACTAATGGTTTCTATTTAAAATGTGGAGCAGAAATTAATTTTTTTTTGTTACTCAACCGTGATGCTAGTAAAAAAATTATTATCGGTCATATCGGGAAGTGACTACAAGTGTTCATATCGGGGAGTTATAAGGAAGGGGTCTCCTCAGAAATTGGTCATATCTTGACGAGATCATATCGGAATGCGGTCGTATTAGGTGTGGTCTTCAAGCAAAATGGTATCATCTTAATTGGTCGTTTCAGAAAGTTATAGAAAAGCGTTCGGATTAGGGGTAGTTTTAAAAGGAAACGGTTTTATCTCGAATGGGTAATTTTAGAAAGTAATCAGTTTGAATCGAAAGGGTTAAATTACTTAGTTTTTTATAAAAAAGCCCAATTCTGGCTGGTAGCAGTTCCTAAGTTCTAGTTCTAGATGTCCAATCTCATTGACCCCTGAACAGCTGAAAGCCTGGATTATGGGCATGTGACAAATATTCTTGAACTGCAGAGCGGTCATGATATGGTCACTTTTGTGGTTACTAAGCACGGCGCCTATTTTAATACATTAACTATAACCACAGCAATTCCATGGGGATGAACACCGGCAAAATGCTTGGATATTTTTTCGGTACCAAGTAATTAGCTGTTTGTTGTTGTTGTTGTTGTTAGCTTCGTAAGTGAACCAAAACAATATCACATTTTTGGTTGCCTCATTTAATTTAAAAAATTAAAACGTAAAATGTCATAAAATGTTTTTATTTTTTACAATTATATGGCGCAACTAAAAAGTCTAATGTTATTTGGGACACTAATTACTTTGTAATGTAAAAATATCCAAGCACTTTGCTGCAATTCATCCAGAGGAAATTGTTGGACAGATTCAAAAGAAAGTATATACGAAAGACAGAATATCAACAGTTAAAAATCTAACATAAACATAACTAATATTATAAATGCGAAATTCCGTCTGTCTGTCTATTTGTCTGACCAGCTCTCGCGCGTTACTGGCTTAGTCTATTTATATATTGACACCTGCGAATGGATGCAGGGTGACTTTTTCTTTTTAAAATGTTCAAGTTTTTTTAATTACCCAATTTTATTTGTAAACTCGTTAATTTATTTCATTATTTGATCGCGCGATCGTTATAGAACCCAAGTAAATGTTGTTCTAAATAATAAAAATGTAACTTATCCATTTTATAAAAAATACGAGGACTACCCTAACACTCCACCGGTGCGTAGGTATGTCAATCTCAACAAATAGGCCTAGTTTCAGTACTGCTTTATTTATAAACTGTGTCTATAGGCCTATTGAGCCTGAAATGAATTGATTCTATTCTGTAATGGGGGTGGACATTGGGAAGTGGTCGTTTTGGGAAGTGGTGAATTTATTTTAGGAAGTGGTTATTAACTTTCATGATATAAAAAAATCAGTACCTACAGTTCTTTGCAACTTTAGCAACAAAATGTCATGACTCCATTTTTGAAAACAGAATGTTGCATCTTTCACACTATAGTTGGTGTGTCACAAGACATAATAGCTAACTGCTACCTGACAAGTCAGGCAGCCAAGGCCTTCCAGAATGCCCGTGAGATTCCGCGTGACGTCGAAGGCGCATTCTATCTTATTCATGTATTCTGTGATATTATTCAACGATGGCTAGGCGTTTAGTTAGCTGTTGTCTTTGGGTTTCTATCAACGGTGCATCATACGTGTCTTAACTATTATTTTCCTTAGGATTATCATGTGTCTCAACAATAAAAATGCATTACATAATTACCACTTTTCTAGTTTTATTATCTCACAGACTCATAACAGCCCATCTTTTTCATTTCTCTCAAAAGCAGCGTGCCTAAACAAAGTGGCATTGTTGGCGTTGACGTTCTGGTAGAAATAACAACATTATGCGGTTGACGCCAAAGACTGTTTACTGTTTGCCACCTTATTGCAATGGAATAAGTTATAAAGTGTTTGACGTCGACGGTGTAGTCAGCCAAATTGAACTCTGGGCCTCTAGAGAACTAGTAGCAATGAATGAAAGCAATATTATTAAGACATTTACTATGAAAAGTCATTTTGACATTTATTAGTAAAGGTTCTCAGAATTCACATTGATTGTCTGCACAGACTCGATGTAAGGGTGGCAAAAGCAAAATTCAAAAAATATTTTGATTAGACATACCTACATTCACGCTTCAACCCCAATTGTATGTACCTTTCTTTGTTGAGGTTCAATCGGATTTATAAAATATCATATCATCCATCAGGGTCCATTTAACATACTCAAAAATATGAACGACCGCTCTTATAACAATGTATAATTAAAGCGTTGGTAAGTATATACTTTTACACATGACCGTATCAGAGATTCGCAAAATACTTAGTCCATATAAGACATTTTTCAACTACCGGCACTTTCACACGCTCGCATTGAGTAGTGCGACACAGTAAGAGTATGAAAAAACTCATAATCATAGGTCATAGGTTAGGTTACAATAACCCCAAGCTATATCAAGGCTCATGAGCTTTGGGGGCCATGGTCAGATAACCCAGTGCCCAGTAGCGGAGTTCCGTCGACCCCATCCTGAGGAACATCCTTGTGCTCCTACCAGCAGTAGCACTAGAAAATGCTCAAGAGTGGTTATCATTCGATAAACGCAAAGTAGAAGATTAACGTAGGCAGCCGGTATAAATATTTGTGGGAGATTCTGATATTTTGTGAGTTTAGTATTTGGAGAGTCAGGTATTTTGCGAAACTGGTATTCATGGACGTTTTCTGTGGGTAATCGTAACTCCACATGACTTATAAATAAATAAATAAATAAACTTCACTGTTTTGGTCGTACCCCGAATCTGGTATTTAGTGAAGCAAGTATTCTACTCAAGGGAGCTCCACCTCTGCCACGATGCTTCAGCTTATCAGCGAGTGGAGAAAGTTCGGCTTTTATGTAAGTATGGTAAGTCCTACCTACTACGGTCTGACGACGAGTGGAAGGCTCCTGTAAGTCTCTATTTTCCACTATACGTTTGGTTTTGCTTTGGTACAGGAACCTTCCGCTCAATAGTCGGGCTATTGCTAGCTCAGGAATCTATGCTAACTATATAAGTAAGGCTCTTCACAAAGACCAATTCTGTATCCAACGTCTTACCGCATCAGACCGTCGAAAATATTATCGGTCAAACCTATGGCAGTCAGCGAGATAAGCTTGGTGGTTATTTAGGTACAGGTACCTTCTATCAGGAACCATAATCCTTAGGATCAGTCCTTCGGTCGACTTATGGTAACCGACCCTGTAATGACATCAGTAGGTCACTAAAGCCAGCAATCATGAGGCACTGGTATTTTACAACAAAAAAGTTGTAAAGATTTCGAGTAAGGAGTACCTAGGTGTGATGTGTATGATTGATATCACCTAAAAACGTTACTAAGACTTTATCTGAGTTTAGCACCAAAGTCTTTCATGGTCACCAGTTTTTACTACGATAATCACAATCACACTTGTGGGCCTTTATATCTTAGACTTGAAAGCCTGAAATCATAAGAGATGGCTTTTCTGGTCTACACAAGTAAAACTAATAAAAGTTATGTATTTTAGTCATTCGTGTATTCAGGTATACAGAAATTAATAACACGATACAAATATTTTATATCAGTTTTATTGCAGTCTGAAAACGTACGCCAACTAGCTAGCTAACTGCCGCGAAAGATTGTCGCTAGCTGGCGCTGTATAGTTGCATGTGTGTGTGTGACGATAGTGTCTGTATACGCTCGTAAACAGATTCTGCATTTTTTCTCAGGACTGGCACAACAATACCTTCCAACTGTGAAGTCAAAAAATCAACCGTATTCAGATACCTACGGTAACAAAAAAATAATAAAAAAACAGCGATAGGTTACGAAAAATTACGAAAAAACCGTAATTTTTTTTACAGCGCCATCTAACGGGACTTTGTTTGAGAGCGACCCTAGTCGGTCCCCCTTAAGTTTAAATCTCTTATATTTAAGAACAGTTTTTGTATAGAAATCTTACATTGTGGTCATTCATAACATAAATAACGTTATACCATTTTTAAGATTTAATGAAACTGCGTCACGCTTTTTTCCATCAATTTAACACGGGCACAGAAAATATAAAAGAATAAGTACAGCTTAGAAATCTTTCTTTGAACAAAAACGGTGTTTAGGTATAAGAAGCGATGTCGCACAGAAGCAGCTAACTGTACGAGTACGGCACTGGTTTCGCGGAGTAGCAAGGTAATTTGTTCCAGTTTGTTGAAATGGACCTCCGTAAAGTAACGCCTGAATCTATTAATTATGTAAGAAGCGATGTTCTGTATGCCTCTCTGTTTTTCGTACTCGTATTCATTTGCACGCGTGCCAATTTAATTGCACTAGCCCCAGTGCAGAGGTTCGCCAAACGACTTATGGCTCCACGAAGTGCGCCGCGCATGGCACGAGCTGACACGTTCGGTTAGCATCCCCCGGTCCTCCAATGAGCGTGTCATAGTTTATGGATAACCCCTAATGAGAAATGACATACCATTTTACTATTAAGTAAAAAAGGGGATCGTCAACTGACGGAGATATTAACAAAAGATTTGATTAAAATGAAGCTTACTGTTAGGCTTCAAAACAAATTCATCTCTAGAGAGGGTGGCGCTGCTATAAAACTAAGCCGCGCTAATGAAAAAAAAATGTACATAAAAACGACGTAGATACTTTCTTAGAGTTTCGTAGTCAAGCTAGGAACCCTTTTAGTTTCGCCACGGCCCCTTGGCTGTATTTAGATACAGTCCCGGCATGATAAAGGAGTGTTAGCGAGATAGCGCTATTTCTTATTTTATTACGTTACGACCTAAAGTCTGTTCATCCACACTTGTCTTAGTATGTAAACAAAATTCTAACCTAAAATTTCAACTTTTGTCGCCTAAACATCGTTTAAATTGTTTTAAACTTTCGCGACTTTCACACATATTTATAACACACACACAAATATTTGTCTACTCGTGACCACGGCCATTGAAACATGGCCGAAACGTCGAGGTAAATCAATAATATATTTCTATCGCGCTTAAGTCCCGATAATGTTAAAAATAACCATCGTTTTTCGCCTAAATAAAACACATCGAGGGCGTAAATAGAAGAGGTAATTTAGAATTCTAAACCTGTTGCTTTAGAATGTTTATTTAAACAATGAGCAATATTTGATAACAAAAAGTGAAATTTGAGGTTAGAATTTTGTTTACAACTTAAGACAAGTAACACTGAGTACGGTTTACAGGAATTTATGAACAACAGTGTTAAGAATTTTACAATGAACCCTAAGTACATCAGCAGTCTAACGTAATGAACTCATCGCATTACAGGGAGCACTAATGAAACATTAATCTTATGCAACCACTAGGAGATTGCAAGTGAAATTACCTACTCTCATGAATATTTCAGTGGTTAAGGTAAGTTCACGAATGAACTGTAACTATGTAATGTAATAGGTACGAATTGGGGACCATCAAAAACGAGCCTGTCATTTTTTAGGGTCAGCAACGAGCTTGCGATTCTTCTGATAATGCAGGTGTTCATGAGCAGCGATTTTAGTCTAGTATCATGAAACACGTTTGCTCGTTTTCCTCCTGTAATATAATTTAAAAAAAACTAAGTGCTGATTAAATCCAGGATAAATCGTAGGTATGAGCGCAAGGTTGTTAAATACGTTATTTTTTTTAACGTTGGCCTTATGGTTATTAAGAAAAGGTAAGACATTCAATCATATTAAATAAAAGAAATGGTTTCTGAAACCACTAAAACTTAAGAAAAAACTTTATAAACACAGGTAAAATTTTATACAAAGTATTCAATGCATTAATCATTCAAATGATAAGTACATTAATTTATTTAACGAAGGTCACGGGCAGTAAAACGAAACAAAAAGAAATGAAATGAAATGAAAAAGAAAGAAGAAGACCTGTGTGAACTTTTTTCTTAATTTATGTTAAATAACTTTCTTTAACTTTTTACCACTTAATCTTGGATTTTTAGTACAAAAATACTTGAATTTTCCATTAAGTTTCCATACTGTTAACGTCCCGTGCCAAGAAGGCCGCGCGTATAACATCGATAATGGGCGTCCTCTATACGTGAATATATAACATATATGATAATAGAATACGTACGTGGACAGAATTAACTTGCAACCTTTGGAAATAATATATCAGCTGTATAAATTACGGAAACCAGCTGATACATACGTCGTGCAAGAATAAGATAAAATATTATTTGCCGATATGGTGTTCACGCATTTTTGTAGAATCATCCAATAAGTATTATGTCCTACTATTGAGATAATTAAGATTTTTATTTCAGTACACATCGTTCATCTCCAGTCTTCGATTGCTGACATTTAAAATAATATACAGACACTCCTCTATATGGAAATCTTTTCGCTTTGTTGTTACCTTTGGGTCATTTTTAAATATCGCTCTTAAGTTAAATCTTACAAAATTACTATCGAATGAGATATTCTTATTTAGCAGACGTCAGGCTGTCTCATTAAGTAGCAATTAGTCTATCATTTACCTGCCCATATTGATATTATCATTTTGATTTTTATATATTTAAACAACAAGAAACCAATATATTATTATATTCCAGTACGGTTTAGGTCCCATCACTTCATAATAGTTCTTCCTGTCGGGTTCTATCTTTGTGTGTATCCCCATGACATGGGGAGGGACAGTATCCGCTCGGTGTACCCATCACAATAAATTAAATTGACTAAAGGGCCTTTACATATTGGCTTTGGCTCCGCGCATGCGCCAGTACACTATTGTCCCGTGACCAGGAAAGTCACACAAGTAGTAATAATAATCCCATCAAAAACAAAACTTGTAAAAAAAACCAAGTGTCGCAACTCAGTTCTTCTACCGTAAAAAGTTGAGAGATCCATATAACACCAAGTCGGTTGGTTTATTCAGTCCCTACTTAAGGGACCTTCTGTCTTAAGTTATTATGTAATTAGGTAATCTAACGATATCTTATAGTGACTCGATTAAAAATCTTTTATATTTAAATAAAATAGATTGACTTGGCCATCGCATGAAAACACAATGTAACTCAAAAGCAATACATATAATAGTAAAGACGATTGTTTAGATTGTTTTTTACATTTACAACTTTTTACGGTAGAAGAACTGAGTTGCGAGACTTGGTTTTTGTACAAGTTTTGTTTTTGATGGGATTATTATTACTACTTGTGTGACTTTCCTGGTCACGGGACAATAGTGTACTGGTGTTTTTAATGGGATCTCATTTCTTTTTGTAGATAATCCTTCTTCTTTTCCTTTCCGGTACCTTCCACTTCTTAAATACCAACAACGGATTTTCTTGAAGCCCACTCTCTGTCTTATGTACGTATTAATTCACTGCAAATGTTAACTTTGTTAATCCTACATATTATATGGGATTACAAAGTTATTTATGCAGTTAGTGTATTTAGAAAACTGGACAGAAATTGCAAATATTTAGGTTTTTCTTTGATTTATACACTAAACACTCATTGTATTCTAAATTTGTAGCTTCTATATCTACTAGAAGTGCTTTAAACTTTTGATGATCGGTCAGTCAGTCAGTCAGTGACAAAATAAAGAAACTTTGACTAGTTATCATTTTGAAACTGCTGATTGAAATTAAATGAAATTTAAAATATACCGTGTTTATACAATGCCTGCTTGGTTACTGAAAATACAGGCTTCTAGTTTAATCCACAACGAAGTTATAGGGGGTCGAAAATGGCCTGAACTGCTTCGAGAAAAGGATGGTACGGCTGTGCCGCTTTTTTTTGCTCGACTTGGCGGGGGCACTGCCGTGCCCCCAGATGTTGCGTACGCCAGCGACTTTGTTCGGGTGGAATTAGTAGCCTATGTCCGTCGGGGATAGTGTAGCTTTCTATTAGTGAAAGAACTTTTGGAACCGGTTCTGTATTTCCAGAGATTACCCCCTACATACAAACAAACAAAACCTTACCTTTACTTTTTTATTACATGACTGTGCAGAAATATAATTTTCGAAAAATTTACACCAATTGACCACCTAACCGCAAACTAAACAAAACTTGTAGTACTATGATACTATGGGTACTGAATAACAAATATACATAATACTTATATCGATGAAGATGCACTTAAATACATATAAGTCCTAAAACTCACGTACAAATATCATACAAATATTTAAAACTCTATCTTCATATTCGTCACTAACTACTTGGCTACCCGGTTACTCTGTAAGTATTGAATTTAATTTACATCTACACTTTTATACTATCTACATATACATTTACGTGTACATCTACACTATCTACATCCACACTAAGTTTAATAAAGAGGTAAACATTGTTTGTTTGTTTGTTTGTATGTAGGGGGTAATCTCTGGACTACTGAACCAATTTCAAAAATTATTTCACACATTGACAGCGCACTATCCCTGATGGACATGGCTACTAATTCCACGCAAATAAAGTCGCAGGCGTTCACTAGTATACGAAATAATCCTCGTTAATTGCTAAGGAATCGTAGCTGCCCCAATTCTTGCTAGCACGATTTGCGACACATAGAACTTGAAAAAAATATAGTCTGATCTCATAAGTCTCGACATTACTTATACAATTACGTGAGAATTATGCCCTGGCCATGTGAGCCCTGATAATTTGTTCCTGGTCCCTCTATTATGCAACACGGCCACCTAATCAATTAATCTGAGAAACTGCCGCACTATCTTGTGTGGCACTACAGCGGTACACTACGTATAATATATACAGCGTATGCATATTATATGTAGTGTGTTATATAATATTTATATAATGACGATGTTAAAAGAAAAATGTCCGATAATAGCATGATGTAGACATTGAATTAAAAACTATATTTTTTTTGTTCTGGAACATTTTTGTTTTTAAATTGGGTTGTTGACTAAAATTTTACTGCTAAGACATTGTTAAGAAGAGAAACTGTTTTTAGTCTCTTTCTATGATCACTCTTTCATGAATTATCGGGAATAAAAAAACGAGGCAACGAAGTCCCGCGAAAACGCGCCTTAGAAAACGACCCCACAATATGACGTCACGATTCAATACTTTGGCTAGTAAATGTATGGAGTGTGAAACTAAAATCGAGTTTTATATAATAAATTAATATAAAGAGAATAAAAGAGCGTTTAAATTGTTACTCCCTTAACGAAACTTTTTATAATTTATGAGTATTATTTGAAACAACAATAATTATTAAACTTTTTTTTAAGTATTGTGCCCTTGAATTGCTGAGCTTCCATAATATATGGAATATTATTTTAAAATGACGATCTACAGCAGTGTCTCACTCTTTGGTTTAAGGTGTCAAATACTCTATTGTTCATGGCATTGTGTCACTTCACGTCGGTATCATTTGAGAGCATGGTTACGCTGGCGTATTCTCAGTGCAACCAGAGGTAACAATGTCTTATTAACATTGTAACTGTACCTAAGGGTGCAGTTACATGGTAAGCCATGAGTTGACAGTGACTGTACTCTCTATAATAGCGACAGCGTAAACGATTTGAATGGAGAATTGTACAGTGCCTCCAGCGGTCTAAATAAAGATCGCTAGCATGAGTAAATTACCTACCGAACTCACCTATTGTTGCTGTTGCCGTAAAACATCAATACCACGAGTCGTAAATTTGACAAATGTCATCGAAATATTGCGTTTGCACTGTTCCGGCGTGGAGAGCAAGACAGCCGGTGTAATTACTGGCACAAGAGGTATTCCATGTCAGCCCTCTGGGTTGGCAACGCATCTGCAATCTCCTTGATGTTGTGGGTGTCTATAGGCGGTGGTGATCATTTACCATCAGGTGACCCACTTGCTTGTTTGCCTTCCTATTTCATAAAAAAAACCGTATCGACTGTAGTTAAATCATTCACTGCTAAATTGGAGCGTGTTCACTCGCTATCGATGGTAGTAACTTAGTATGAGTTTTCCATAGCAACTCATGGTAGCGGTACTCTGAGGGTCTAATAACGCATTAACACTATAACTGTTGAGTGTGGCTCTGCGCCTAAAAACTATGACATATGAATTGCCTTTGTGACTTACGTTAATATAGGGTCAAAATGTTCAATATTTATGATTCATCAGTCTTTCTGTGACCAAATTTAGAGCAACAAAATGAAACGATTCGATACGTCGGGACGTTAATAAATTTGTTAATTAAAAGCGATCCTATCCGTTACGGCTTTATTTCAATCGATTTTCCACTCAGCCGATTTTTGGTATTCCTTTTCATTCATTTGTTTTTAATGACTGTAAATATCTCCCCTCACAATATACTAGAGATTTTCCTAAGGGTTGCCAGAAAAACCAAAATATATACGAGTATAACTTCGTTTTTTGTGCCAGTCTCAGTTAAAGTCCAACTTATGAGACGTAGCAGCAGTAAGTGACCAAATGGTATTATGAAAAAGGCAATAAGTACGGTCGGAACGAAAAGCAATTCTCCTGTCTATAACCTTTTCATAAAAACCGGCGAGAAACTTGAAGGACTGAGAAATGAACAAAAAACCTTAGAGACTAAAGGCTCGGTTCCAATATAATTTGCTTCACTATTGTGGGCCTTACAATATGTGTCAGGCGAATAAACTACGGCCCGGCTTTATACGGGCTCGTTGAGGGAATTGCCGAGAAATTGTCTGGACTAGGCCTCCGGACTACATTTTCGCTCAACTTACTTAGCATAAGCAGATAATGGCTACGGAACCACGACAACCTCGTTATGTTTTATATCGATTCAAATTAAAGTGCGTTAAAGCAAGACTAGCGACAGTCTACTTATTATTATAAACTAGCGAACGAGGTACGATCGAGATGTAATTAGTATAAAATCCTTTCCCAAAAAAATCTCTAATTAACAGTGAAAACCGTAAAAAAATCCGTTCCTATGCGTACTAGACAACGGATATACATACTTTTATAGATAAATACATACTTAAATGCATACATCCAACACTCGGTTACAAACATTTAACCCTCCCGGGAATTTCCCCGGAACCTCTAGCTTCATAGTTCTTCATTCAATAACCACTAGGCTATCCGGTGGTCTTTATACTATTATGTAACACTATATGTAGTATTTTCTGTAATTTATAATTTTAAAAAGCATATCCCTCCTAATAAACTTTACATTTTACTAGAGGACGCCTGTGATTTCATTCACGTGGAATTAGTAACCTATGTCGATCAGGGATAGCGTAGCTTACAATAAGTGAAATAAATATTTTTTGGAAATCTTTGGAATCGGTCTAGTTATTTCAGACATGCAAACAAACAAAAACACAAAGTTTACCTCTTAATTATAGTATTATTATTGCAGATTAAAGGGTTCGATGCAACATATATGAGTAAACAATAATGGTTATCAATTCAAAACAGACGTGTGAGCATTCATATAATACTTTGACGGAATCCATTCCGATTTGCATGTATCGCGCTATCTTTTTCCGTTCTATTTTGCATTTGTGAGCTCGTTCCATAGATATATGAAGAATATTGTTATTTCACTTGTACATGATATTTTATTTCTTTATTAGAAAGCTCTACTCGTACGGAATTTGATTATTAAATTCCTTTTGAAAAAGCTATAATATTTAACTTGTCAACATAATATATTAGAAGGCTAGCAACAGGGGCAACGTATAAGCGACTCTCTTAGGGTCGCTGGTTCTTATGGGCGATTATCACTTCCTATTGGGTGACCCGCATGCTCTTTTACCTTTCATTTCTAAAAAAAATAATATTTACCTTGAGCTATCGATACTGTATTGAAATTTGGATAATTCTAAGAAACTTGATTTATAAGCTAAACCGCAAGTATAACCTATTATGTACTAAAGATAATTATTTTAAATATTTATTAATATTATAGCCTTAATTGATTTAAACTCAACATTCATTCGTATATTTTGCTATGTGTAAACTGTATGTTAATGTTTTGTTGAAAAGAAATCTAATCTAATACTTTTTTTCGTATAAATGACAGTCAATTCGTTGCTTTCGAGATAATCAAAACAATGACGGTTTCATATTTAAAAAATAATATTAAACTACACTTACAGTATGTATACAAGTGAAGGATCAACCCTATTCATAAACTATAATCTCCTATCGATCTCACGCCAACGATACCCAAAAAGGACCCTCAATTTAGTGAACTTTCAATAAAGATCTCATTGATTTCAATAGGCTATAATGTATCCATGACTTTATTGTGGGATCTTCTCATATTTTCCCCAATTTATAGGGGTGCGCCTTTTGCGGTTCTCATACAGTTTCTACGAATATTCGCTTTCAATTTATTTGCCTCAGCTTTCGCTTATACTTAAGCCTTCTAAGAAAACCATTTCCCCGTTTTCTTTTAATAATCGGTTTCGATTTTCCGCCTGGTCTTAACTCAATACTGAATCTTATTTTACGAGTTCTTAAGTATTTTGAATGGTTACTTTTAGAATTTGAACATAACGTTTGTTTGTTAGTAATTGTATTTGTGGCTATTGCTAATAACGTCTTATTAATGATATCCAATATTAGTTTATGATTGTTTATCTGACATTGTTTATCTGTTCTTATTATACTTAGGCTGGGTTTTATAAAGGCCCGTTGGATCAATTTTCGGTAACTAATCTAAAATACGCCGTAAGTTTTTTTTTTGTTTACTTGTGTGAATCAATAAAGTGTATCTGTTGTTGTTATTGTAGGTTAAGATACAAAACGAATGTTTATACCTACATGCCAAAGAAAACAATTCATGGCTATGTTAACTATGTTAACGCTGAACGGAATTTCCTACTTCTTCTTTCGAAAATGATTCGTTTGCAGCAAAATCGCAAACAGTCGTAAATTGGAAAAATAGTTATGATGTGAATTAACTTGTGTAAAATTTATTATTCAAGTTTGGTTTTTTTTCTACTTGCGCACAATTTTTTATTGGAGTATTTCATGTTTTATACTCATTGTAATAGTGGTATGTTCTACTATTGAGCCCGCTCTAATATAATATAGCTCAAAGGAGCTGGAAGCCGAATTAATCAACTTTATTAATTTTCCTCTTAATTCATCTTAATTAATCCTTTTAATTATCCTCTAAGCGCATCAGCGCTGAGTTCGACGTCGAGGTTTCGCTCTGTCTCGTTTCCTCGTGCTAATGCGCTAGAGCAACGTGCGCTGTCCCAGCGTTGAGCTTATCACGATTGCGCTTAGAAAATCTCACCCAGAGAGATTTGGAATTCGTCGCACAGGATCACTCCAAACAATCCTTCTTCATTGGTCCCTCACTGCTAAGGTTTACGACCTCATATGGTTTTCTTCCACAGACTGCCATCATAAGATGTGTGGACCGCACGATGCATGCTGACGCCCTCCGCCCTCCTCACTGTGACCATCTCGTTGGTGCCCTACCCTGAGTACGTCTGCCTTCCATTTGGCTTAAGATTATTTCCTTGTCTAGACAATGCGTCGGGGACCGCATAATATGTTAGAAGAACAGAGGGCATGATTTCGGCATATAGTGGAGAGCCGCGTGGTGATGTTGAGGTCTCTCAATATGGACTCGTTAGTTCGCATGGCAGTCCAAGGTATGCGGAGCAATCTTCGCCAACACTACATCTCCAATGCGTCGATCTTGCTGTTATCGCGGCTTGTTAAATAAATGTCGAAAATAGTGTAAACAATAAAGTGTGCAAAACTGTAATGGCCCTGCTGAGTGTAAATAGGAGAATGATGCTATTGATGATAATCTTCAATTAGCTTTAATTCAAGATCACTACATGCATAGCATTGATGCATTATAGGTACACACGATACCCGATAGAACGTCGGAGTATAGGTACGTGCGGAATGTGGACGGAATGCTTACATTGCTAATTTCAATGCACCTTATCATTAATTCTGAAATAATTTAGTGGTTAAAAGTTCACAAGCCTAAGGGAGCATTAAAAGTGTAGGCTTGTTTTTTGTGTAACGTTTTTATAACAAACAGCGGGCTCGGAACAAAAATCTCGCGATGAGCTTATGTATGTATATAAATTCTTTATTGTACAAATAACATAAACGACAAAAAGAGATACAGTGATTTGCAAAGGCGAACTTATCCCTTTTGGGGATTTCTTCCACTTAACCTTATGCACCACCCCCCCCTAACTTTGTAACTTCTTGACCAATTATGTTCATTATTCAAACTTTTTTTTTTGTCAATTTCATCAACTCTATATTATTATCAATCTTTATAGAAATCGGATGAACGATATTTAAGTTATCGTCAAAAAACACATCCAAAACCTCTTATCCTCTTAAGTTAAGCCTTAATTCTCTCAGGATTATACAAGGATTTAAGTTATTTTCCATTCAATAGTTGTAGCTTCGTTAAACCTTTATCACTCAATCGACATTAAAGTAGCACGTAAAATTCTGAACGCATTACGTCGCTGCAGTCACTGCGTCATGTTGACGAGAATTTTATGACATTATCATAATAAAAGTTTATATACTGCATGTTCCAATCTGGCAGCAGTCTTTACATGAAATACACGACCGTAAGCAGGTTTGACGTGCTCATAACCCGATCATTTATAGCGCAGTTTTATTTATTTGATGTTCTTCTTTAGCATTCGTAAGCAGATTACTACAAGTTGTTCCATGAAATTGTGAATGTAATGTGCGACAGGTCGATTCTGAACTAATGCCATGTTTTTTTAAGGCCCTATATGTAGGTGTTTGTGTTTTTGAAGTAGAGGCCATTTTTACACGGGTACTCCTAAACATAACACGAGGGAGGCCGAATATTGCTCTTTTTACAACAAGCTCCTGCAGGAATTCGCATTTTCCTGAGATTAAAATATTTTCCTTTTATCTAAGGATATCAAGTTCTCTCTTAGCCAATTTCAATTACGATTGTCAGCGTGTTAACTGCGAATACGAAATAAACAAATAGATCGATATGGTCTACTAAATTTAGACAAAAACACCAGCATTAAAATTAAATTTACCCAACCGGAAATTAATCTGGTAAATTTTCGGACATTCACGAGCCTAAGCATCCTGTGCGCCTAATCAAAGCAGCAGATGATCTAATGTAAGCAGATCATTTACCGTTGAACAAATAATAAATATTAGTTAGTAGTCCCTAACGACTGTTTTGATCTTTCGTTCAAGCTAAATAAAGAAAGTGTATGGATTTGCCGAGAAAAAGGATATAACAGCTTAAAATATGTTGTGACTCGACCCGCTACTAGATGGACCAACGGCTTGATGACAGCTGTGGGAATCCACTGGATGCAAGCAGTGCAGGATTGGTCGTTATGGCGTCCTTTTGATGCCTATGTCATGGACGATTTATTTCACATTCAACACACGACCAAAAATCACAGATTATAAAGGAATTTGAGAGTCTTCTTCGTGCGAGATGAACTTCGCCTGAATTGAGAATGCAGACGCAGCATTGGACATCTTTCGGCAGAAATGGCAGGTCTATTGTAATGATGAAAGAATATGTTTGAAAGAAATTGTGTCAGGCAGCAGTGTACTGGTACCCAAGCCGACTCGTTGAGAATGCCAAAGACGCGGGGGAGCGCGCCGTCAATGGGTGCATTGGAATGCTTAGTTACAACCGCTCACCGCAACGCTCCAGATTTTTGCTTGTTGCGCTCCAGAAATGGTAATCTACAGAATATTCTTTGCGACGTTGTTTAAAAATATGCAAACGATTCCTATGAAACGTTCTTGCTTAGAGATACAGTCGACAACGTTAGTGTTATGGGGTCTTGGGAGAATGGTTACTCGCTTTTCTGTGCAAGATCTTTGCATCTTTTTAAAATATTTTTCAGTTGTTTTATTTTTTTGTGTGATCCTCCGTATTATTGAACACGAACATGAATAGATCGGTGCTACGCGCTTAAAGACTGGACAGATCTTTAGGATGACAGCTACCTGTAAGGTACCTCTTCACTCACACCATTTTTGCACTTTCGTCGAGCTAAAGCTGACCGGAACTAAAGTCTTTATACCAGTATTACGTAAGTTTAGGTACATAATTAATAACAGGTATTTGATGCATAGAGATATGGATAGAGATTTGAGTTTCACTTACGCTAAACCTATTTGATAACGCCAAAACGACTCAAGTCAAATAGAACCTACACACGTTTGACATAAGCTTAGCTTACTAAGCAATTTCATACCTATGAGTATTGGAGAAGAATCACTTTTGCCTTAAATTGTTTAAACTATACTAAGGCACTTGATCGCATTACGCATATATTATATCTATTCACATATTTGATGCTTGTGTCCACCAAACCTATAAGACAGACATGCAGAGTTAAAATGTACAGAGTTAAAGTAAAAATTTTCACACAGTAAAGTCCTATTTCAGTATATAAAATTATTGTTTTTGTTTATCTGCTTCTTTAAACATCTATATTGTACACACCGGCTGGACCTGTCAATGAATTTTCCATTTACTTCTAATCCATCGCGCACTTTCATAAGGTAACTTTATTGCAAAAGATACTTGAAACAGCTACGTAAAGCATTGCACTTTAAAAATGAGTAAAACCGTACTTACCTGAAATTAATTCATACGTTCAAACCACACAAACTCATTCATTCCTGTTCAAACAACATTAGAACCTTGTAACACTCGCGAGAAGCAAATTTCGGCACAATTCCTGCGCTAAAATGATAGTGCCAAGCGAGGTCGGTAATTTGACAAAGGTATCTTGGAACACAACCAAATGGATGACATATAAGCCTACTACACTAGAGTACCTCTATGCTGTATTGTGATGGCGACATTTGCCATATCGATATGTTATCCTATGCTATTTATTGTACAAGGAGTATTTATTTAGGTATTTGTTAGTAATTGCGTTCTCGAAAACGGCTATAATAACTTCGATGACATTGCAGGGAGAAAACTCTTTTTAGCTAGGTCTCATTTCTAGGGAAATTTAATTTATCTATGTTTTTTACTGTCTGGTAGTTGTAATTTTTGATTTTGGATAAAAAGCAAGGCTTCTTGTATTAACTTGGTTACCCATAATGGTATACCTAAGTGTTGCTTCTAATATTATCCGTAAACGGCTACGTCAAATAACTTAAGGTAAGGAGATAGAAGCAAACTACTGATGATCATTAGTATGTAGCAATCATGTGTATATAGCTTGCTTACGCAAAGGTTGTCTAAAAGAGATCGCTGCTTAGCGATAAGACCACCTGTTGAACCCTATGTAAAATTTCCCTGTGTGTTTTGTTTTTACTTATGTGAATAGAGTATTTGTTGTTGTTGTTTTTGTGTGCAAAAATTGAGTGCTAGTGGAAATGAAATTAATGAATGTAAAAAAAACACCACAATTTCAAGTTAATCTTAGTTCTGTTAATCTTATTTCAGAAAAACACGAGTATCTTAAGGGAAATAGTGCAAGGTTTGCACTATTTGGAATTGTTTAAAAAAATTTTTAATATCGCAAACCACTTACCCCTGTAACACTGCCAGAGCGATGCTATGTCTCAAATGATAACGGACGAACCACGAAGTGCTCCACTAGTATGAGATAATGACGTTAGATGCGGGAAAAGGTCCGTAAGTGCCAAGCAACCGAAAGTCTTAACTTAGTTTCCTATATTTGAAGTTATTGAGGCGAAAGAACTTACTCGGTAGTTCACGAGGAAAATCAAATCAGTTTGGGAGTTTTCAAGTGACGCGGCTGAACTCGTGTCTCGTGCTTCGAGCACATCGGAGATTGATTGACCAATTACAGGCCTCTCCGAGTTTTCCTCATTAGGTGTGTAATGAAATGAACGATTGCTGCGTGCGTGATGGATTTTGTGAGATTCTTATCGAATGTTGGAGTTGAAGTGAAATAAATTTGATCAAATATTTATTTGTTAAAATTGTAACTCACTGATGAAAGTCAAAATCCAGATTTTGTTTTAGCGAGTGAAGGGAAAATAAGCAATTTGTGCCACAGTTGTTTGTCATATGGTGCATTAACATGTTTAGTTTTTTTTTGAGAAAAGCCAAAGATGCGTACGGTAAATAAATAAATAGTTTGCAACAATTTACACCAATTGAACTAGTTCCAAATTATAAGCAAATTCATAATGTGTTTATTAGAATATTTATTTAGACAAGTACATACTAAAATACACGTAAATATTCACGACTCCGATACAAACATTGATATTCATCATAAAACGGGTAACCTCTTACGGGTTCGAACCCGGAACCTCTATTATCGTCAAGCAGGGTCACTAACACTCGGCTATCCAGTCATCACATTGAATGAAACACAAAGATTTTTGAATGGTTTATTAAGTGTACAATTTGTAATACAATATCTCCCTCCTTTCCTCTTTGAATAACACAATACCTAATTGACGTGTAACATCATATTGTACGTGGTAATTTTCTTCAACCGGTGATTCCGAGAATTCTGCGCCGCAACAATTACAGTTACCCTTATAAACACACGGACGGGTATTTCGTATAATTTGAAATTTCTACAAAACAGCGACGCGGCTTTTCAGACTATCGCTTTAGGGCGTTTACACACGATCGTTTTCCACTAAGTTACTGCAACGAGCGGACGTGCGCCCCCTAATTTGTGTTTTACGACTGTTAGTTTTATCGGCTGTGTTCAAGAGCATTTAGCTTTACAATTTATTGTAATAGCTGGAGTTTTATTTTGTTTAAAGTCAGGATTAAATTTTATGAATGTTAATTTGCCCGGCTGCAATTGTCAAGAGAGCCGTAGTATCTGAACCCTGCCTACTACCGTACCGTACCGTACTACTTACCGTGCCTTTGACCACACATGGTGACCAAAACGGCACAGTCAACCTGAAAATCCATAATGACGGATGTAGTGGCGTGGACGCTATCCAAGACGCACCGTGATATACAAAGCTACATCAATGGTTACAGTCCATAACGAATGTAAAATGACCTCAGTGAGGCGTAATTCACCAACTAAAGTCTTTTATTTTAACCAAGAGACTGAGTTGAAACTTCTTAATCTATTCGGATTAAATTCAGACGCGACGTCAGGAGTGACGTTTGGGCCCTTCAAAAAAGCTTTAAAAACATAAATACCACTATATTGCACAAAATTCTTCGTTATCTCAATACGAGTCCTCACATTTTATAGTTAAGTTTTATTTTTAAGTCGGAAGTCTTGGAAGCTGTATACAAAATTTATATAATAAACTCAATAGTTGAATAGTTGGGGCATTTCTCGACTTAAAAATACGTAAGTGATCCGTTTTATTAATATGTCCGAGTCTCACGGTAGTTTTATGTCAATGGTTGAAGTGTCGAAAGTCACAATTTCAGATACGATTTCCTTGAAAGTCACTTCGACATCATATTAAGCTTCACACCATACGAACCCTATTAAAGTGCGCTGTGGATTCAGTCATTTCCGGATATTACGATTTCAAACGGTAATGGAATACGGTAAATCAAAACCGGGTAACGCTCGGGTGGTGACGTCACGCCAACCCAGGTGGAATATTAAATCATAACGCTTCTCTGTTAATAGATGCATGTGTCAATTAATAAAATAATACTCTACCTATAAAAAAACATCATCAAATTCAGAATACTTTTTCATATTATAAAAATAGCGGTCAAACTTGCACACCTTTTGTTAAGCAAAATGGAGATAAAACTTAAACATTTATGTAATACAACATACTGTTTTTCAAAATCCATAAATTGAGAGTACAGTCCTACCTAAACAAAGGTAAAAAGGGGCCAAACATAACAATCGCTGTAAAATAAACTTATAAATTGAAAATCAAATTCGTTTTCATAGAGTATTATTTCACATCCATTGTCATTCCACTTTGCATGCGCGATATAGTGTTGCCATTGCCAAAAAATTAAATCGCCTTAGTCGTTAGCATCGCTGCAAAGCATTAAAGCTTGGCCAATTTTTTCGAGGGATTAAACAAATTTTAGATTTGATTTTATTAGGTATGTACGTTACCAGCACGGAGCGAACTTATGGTTCCGAAGACATTAAAAAAGTTTTTTTTTATACAACATAGAAAGGCAAACGAGTAAGTGGTTCACCTTGCTTTATTATAAGTAGGTTTTTGCATAAATTGTACTTTTTTGCATCATTTTCCAACAAGAGAGAGTAATATATTGTGGATTTTGTAAAGTTCGTTGACTTTTACAGGGGATCGTGAATTTCTGCAATATTCTATTCAATGATGGATTTTATAAAATCGTAAAAACCTGTCGTAAAACTCATAAACTGTAAATCCTGTAATTAGTTCCTGTATGGGAATAAATAAATAATCGTAAAAAAAAATACGATTTAATGGCAACTGAATAGCAAGTTGTAAACATATAGGAAATGAGTTCTTTATTGAAAGACTAGCGGACGCGCGCGACTTCGTTCACGTAAAATTAGTAGCCTATGTCCGTCAGGAATAGTGTAGCTTTTTATCTGTGAAAGAATTTTTGAAATCGGTTCAGTAGTTCCAGAGATTACCCTCTACATACAAACAAAGTAACAAACAAACAAAGTTTACCTTTTTATTATATTAGTGTAAATGAAGATTACAGTTTTAATACAAGGCTAAATATGTTGACGGTGCTTTATCATCTTTATCATTGTCTTCGGAACTTCATACACGTACCTTTAGTTGCAGGCAAACAACTTGAGCATAAATCGAGTGGAAGGGATATGTTTGCGCATGCACATTTGTACTAGAAACGGCTACTGCGCAGTCAAGGTCAGTGCTCAAGTTGTTTGCCGGGAACTGTAACAAATCTCAAGTTAAAACTACTGGAAGTTTTTTAAAATTATCTTGCATGATTTCATCCAATCATTTAGCTAACTAACTAGTATTTCGAGAAATCGTATCTTGACAGATTAATAGTTACATCCAAAGCCTAATATATGCATCGCACCAACCACATGCTAACATAAGTTTGTCACGTACGTTCAGCACGTATGGAAAGACAATAGCAAACACTAAATCAAACCAGAGTGTATTTGCACAACATTGCATCGTGGCGAATACTGCATAATCAATGGCCGACAGCAGTCCGATTCAAACTAAATTGAAACTTCTAAAACACCGATTGAATCAAATGTAGAGAGAGTTAATGCAAAATTATCTCCACGTCCGCAGCAACTGTGAGCTTTCGATTGGACGGTTAAATAGAACAGATTATTAATTTAAGAGCCCTATTTGTTTACAAAGATAGTCTACCAAGTTTAGAAATCGTAAACTTGACTCATGAAAAAAAACCGGTTAAGTGTGAGCCAGACTCGTACAGTCAACCAATCTGATTCATAGGCCACTGTAGAACGTTTTCAAAATAAATGTCGTAGTGACTTCTGAATAATGTCATATATCTCAGTGGTGACAAATTGCGACAGCGTTCTACGGTGGCCTATGAATAATTTTTTTTTAACTGTACATCGAGGACCGTCGCACGACATATTTGTGTTTTATTCTTTTAATCAATCAAAATAGTCTGTGAATAAAAAGGAGCTAACCGCAAACTAAATTTGTTTGCAAAGTACAGTTGGGTAAAAAAAAAAATAAGAGCTTGTTTCACCAATCTCTAATAAGTTCCTGTCCACGAGAGATCTGTGATATTATTATATCTGTATATTCTATGGACACAATCAAAGACAGTACCACAGTCATCTGTCAGATATGGGAAACTGTCAGAGAGTGGTGAAACAGGGCTTCAATACCTCGTATAAGATAATTCTACAAAATACACAAAAGCGATCTTGGTAACGTTTTTCCAGAATATTTCCCCTAATTTGGTTTACTATCAGCTACCAAACGTAGGGAGTTTTTGCTGATGTTGAAACATTGTTACAATAGATAATAACGAAATGCAAAGCTAATCAAAAAAAGCTAGTATATCCAAGGCCCGCGTTCTTGTCGGTTTTTTAAATAAGTCACCGTCATGCATTGTCCAATTATTTGGACTTTATTGAAATAAACAGACCATTCACGTATTTAAAGTCACGTATCTACTAGTAGGTTTAAGTTAGTTGGACTTTGTCTGTTTGACGTCAACTTCGGTAAATCGTTGACTGGATGCACAATTTCTAAAGTACGAGTACGTATGTCTGTTAAAACAAAGTATTGGGCACCTTTAAAAATATGGTCAAATACTGTGTGTTTTTTTTTTGTTCAACCGAATACCAACATACTTTGATATTTTTAATGTGTTAAAATAAATCAAGATAAGAGATGCTTTTCCAGTGCCGTAAAACGGGGTGGAGGTGACTTTAAAATGGTTTTTATTTAACCTAGTTTTTATCATGTTAATAATTTGTTAACCCCTAAAAACTTCGCCTCGATTCAAAGTTTGGATGAAGAACTAAGCATGGACATAGCCTCAAAACATGTCAAGCGTACACACCCAAAACTGTCAAAGTGGTTACCTTTGGTGTGCGTCAAGGTAGTAAAACCTGCAAATTAATAAGAAGAATGTAGATTATACTATATACACCAAAGGTCACCATTTTGTCTACTCATTGTTTACTGGGTGTCAATTGAAGAGGAGGTTTAGAGTATGCAGTCGTCTCTGTTTGGCACATTGTATTACCATTAAAAGTATCACTAATAAAACATCGCTTTCAATTTAAAAATTATTTTTATGCTGTGTTATTTCTGTATTCAATGACTACGAATATGATAAACGAATAGTCTGACTTTTAAACTACCTACTTTTTAATGTCGGTACAATGAAACCTCACCCAGTTCACCCTCGTTTGAAGGGCATTAAAGAGGCCTAGTTAATAGGAATGCAACTGACGCACGGCGACGTCCATAAAATATACTGAAACCTATTTTCAAACAACGTTTTGTTCGGCTGTTTTTATTTCTGGAAGGTTCTAAAGCAAGATGGATGCGACAGGCAGCACTTCAGCATAATAAAAACGGAATTCCTTCATTAACGCAAAGAGGGGATCTTTAGTCTACGGATGGACCGCGGCTCTATAAGATTCTAAGTTGAATCATTTTTTTAAATGGTGGCTCGCAGTTTTATTCTTGCCGCACAGGAAAAAGTGTCGCTTGACAGAATTTTCGGTTATTTTCGCGTTTTGGCAGAGTTTTATAGGTACGGCAGTTAAAACCTTGAAGTTTGAGCTATGCTTTTTGAGTTTTAACGAGCGCGAATTTTTGTCGTAGTGGCAAATCGGATAATAACATGTCATAGAACTAATTCTGTATGGTTTTACCCCTAATTAAGTCTCGACGTTTCCATCCCCTGCATAGAATTAATTATTTAGCATTACGTACCTCGATGTATATTAAATTAAGAATTTGAGAGCATTTTGAAGACGACAAAATAAGAAGTAAGTAGATACTCGTGGCAATAAAGTAAATAGAACATTAAATCAAAGCTGTCACACTATTAGCTTGAGCAATGCACCTGGCATACACACAAAGTCTCCCTCTGAAAGATTTGGTGGACGGGTAGTAGTTCGCTAACGCAGCTGCTAAGCTGCAGTACTTGCGCTGTTGTGATCCGACGTCGAGAGCTATAGCCAGTCGGTGAAATTACTAGCTCAAGAGGTACTTACTCCATTTTAGCCCTTAGACTTAGCTACGTATCTGCAATCTCCATGGTCTTGTGGGCGTCTATGGGCGGCGGTGAGCACTTACCATCAGCTGACCCGCTTGCTCGTTTTCCTTCCTATTTTAAGTAAAAAAGGAGCATATGAATAGTCCTTCCGCTATGATTTGTACCGAAACCGGTATCGCTATATGTATAGGTAGCACACGCAACTAAACGCCGTTGATGTTAAGTGACAGCAAACTATCCAAACTTATCTATACTAATATAATAAATAGATGAAATTTGATTTTTGTTTGTTTGTACGTTAAGGGGTAATCTATGGGACTACTGAACCGATTCCAAAAAACATTTAATTATTACAAAGTTGCACTATCCCTGACGGACCTAGACTACTAATTTCACGCGAACGAAGTCGCTAATATAACGCATCGCCTGCGTAAATCGCAGCAGAATACCTCTCCATGCTCTCTGTGCGCACTCCAATGAATCGAACATAATTTCCTGATATTGACTTTCTATATTGAACTAGATACTAAAAACAGAACAAAGCGCTTCAACATTATTGTAAGAAAACGTAAATTAGCTACGCCCAGAACAACTTCAAACTTTGAGCCCGTAACCATATAATATTGACAAGAAAATACAAAAGTTGTCGAGAAGTACTTATAAAATATTTCCTACGCAAATATTTGACTGAAAGCAGAAAATTAATAAAATCATCTGAACGCAAACTACTGAATGCACTCGGTCATTAGAAGAGCATAGAACAAACACAAATAGTATGTAAGTTTTTTATTGTATAAAAAAACAAATAACAATTGGGGATATCAGTCTTACGTATCTATTGATTTATCAATCTGTCAACCTGGCCCAATCAGATGGTAGGATTTGTGTCACGTATGTGCCGCCGTGTCTCTCTATTGGACAATGGGATTAAATGTTAACACACTAAATCTATGACAAACACAACAAATAGACAATAGCTTCCAACTTCCAACACAGACTAGACCAGTGCACCTAGAACGAATCTTCTCGATACGCGTTAACTGTTTACGTAATTCAGTGCGTCTCTTTTTAACTAGCCCAGTAGGAGAGAGGCGCACTGACTTACGTAGCGAGAAGATTCGTGTTAGATGCACAGACTGTTTGTGGCGTATGTGTCTGCAAAGCACAAACAGACCATGTAAAACCCCGCTTTGCAGAACTCCGAGAAGAACTGATAGTAACTTCATCGAACTTCACTAACTCCGCTGATGGGTATTCATTCTATTGGCTGCCACCATGATATGAGTATGGGGTTTTATAGAGTTGATTTTAGTTTGTTTTGCAATTTGTCGAGTTGACATTGAATTGTTGGAAAATATCGCATGTATATTAATTTGATTCGTGGGCCACTAAAGAACGTTGTCGCAGTGTGTCACCGCTAGGCAATGCTCACTTTGCAAAATAAGGTATTTGAATTTGAATAGGATATTATGACATTTACTGAAAAGTCGTTTATTGTTTATTTATTCATTTAAACTTTATTGAAATGTACAAAAGGCGGACTAAATGCCTTAAGGCATTCTCTGACAGTCGACGTTTGGGCATAATCAGAAAAGTCATGACGACATTTATTGCGGATAACTCTACATTGGCCAATAAATCAAATTGGCTGACTGTATAGTCGACCAAGTATTTGCTTGACCACTTTTGAACCTTATCCCTTTGTATTACGGTCGAAAAGTGGTCGAGCAATTTCTTGGTCGACTATACATCTGGGTTCCTAAACAAAGTAGCAGACTATTACCATCTTCGCTAGTAGAAACGACAAAATGTATAGGTTTGACATCTGGCGCCCTCGCACATTCGCTTTTGTTGCCGACATGAAGGATGTCCCTATCTAACCTGTTGGCGTGTGTGAAAGGGACGTATGCTTTATGTCGGCGATCAAAGCTAGTATTCTGGGGCTGACATCTATACACCCATAATTATGTTCGTTTCTTCTAGTATAATCATATACACGCAAATAGAAAGTCATTTCGTCTAGGTACTCAGATTCTTTAAATAGATGTCACGAACATTTTTTTTATCATTCTAAAGTGTTATTATTTATGTTCGTATTGTTTTTGTAGTGATATATTATATTCGAATAGGAAAGGTGAATTTATGCCTGGATTAGTGTTTCTCTGCTAATTTGCCAAGGCTAGGCTTAGCTGACACTTTTTGCATCTTTTTCGGAGAACACATAATGCAAATAAATCGTCTCTTATTTTACAAGAGTGTAACAAATTTAGACTTCGACATTTAAAATTTAAAATTGCGGTATCACTACAACTTAGGAAGTAAGTGTCTTTACCGAAGGTAAGATTGCAAAATACTCAAGAAATGATTTCTATTTACCCTCAGTTAATCCGCGCAGCCTCAACTCTAATAGAATGCGCCGAGATTTCGTTTATCCGATGTAACTGACTGGATTTTCTCGGATTTCATCAACCTTTGACGGTTTTTTCTTCGAAATAATATATTTTGTATGTGGAGCAATTTCTCGTTTTATTCCATAAGTACACGTAGACTGTAGGCAAGTACCTAATTTATAGTTAGTCGTATTAACTACTATTGTTTAACCCATGAAATAGAATGAAAAATAATGAGCTCGGATGTTAAGTATAAACCATCTGAACTACAATCTTATATATTAAATTTACTTACGTACTGTATGGAGAATAAAGGTGCCCGCCGCCCTGCCCGCTCCCCGCACAATGAATAACGCCTAACGTCGGGGTGAACGGACGTACAGCGAGTCTATAATGCTGAATTATGTTGTTTCATAGTGCTTTCCTTGCTTACCTTGATAACGTAAAGGTAACAGTTATATCTAATAAAAAAATAGGTAGGTAACATACTTTTGTGCTAAGCTGATTTTACTCCTTGTGCGCGTATCGTCAATGTTTTTTTTGTTTATTATGTCTGCCTGTCTAACTTAGTCTTTACAAGCGGTTTAAAAATAGACGCACGTAATGCCAAATAAGCACACTCAATATTTATTCAATCATAAAACATAATTAATTATTATTTGTTAATAAAAAATAAGGATTATTGCGACTGAAAAAATGCCTATCACGAAAACTTTACTACTGAAAATTTTACCCAATACTCATTTAGAAACGCTACTTAAAAAAATATCTGTGGTTAACTAAGATCAAATTCAGTTCAGTATTATCTAAAACCTTCATAGAAGGTTCGTATTGTTCGTTGACCCAGTAAACCCTAACACGAATCCGAAACCTCGCTACAAGGCTACAACTCAATTATTCCCCTCCCAGCCCGCTGTATTCAGTGATTAATTAATGTAAAACTCCTCTACTTTTCACCATCATAATTGGCCCGCCGGTAAGGGCCCCACAAATTACTTTTTCATTAGATACAAAAGATCCATTATCCACTCAAATTGGTTCACCAAGGAAGTCGTTAATATTAATCAATGTTTGAAAGGCTCTATGTGAAACGGGTATCAAAAACGATCCGATTGGTAGTTTATTTCAAAAGGCCCTAGGTTCATTGACCCAAGTCGGTCATTTTATTTTTATTTTTATCAGAGAGGGGAAACGAGAAAACGGGTTATGGGTTAGTAAGTGGTAAATGAATAAAACTAAATGTACAATAATTAAATTTTCAAACTTGGGTATCATTTATCTACCACATCAAAAAGTTGCCCAATTTTGCTTTATTTTGCCAACTGGAAAAAAGAGTCTAAATTCATTACAATGTTTTATGTTTGTAAGTGCGTTCAGCGACGTTTATAATCTAATCTGATAACGCAAAAGCACTGAGACTTATACTTATTTTGGAGTGCAAGTTTAAACGGAAAATGCTTCTGTGTGACGATTTTTTAATATCAACTTAAACTAAGTACTTTCCTACCTGGGCTATTGAGCTCTGCTTAAAAAAGATATAAATGAGCATTTATGAGACCTAGCTAGACCGATTTTTCGCCCCCATATTGTAAACTTCATCGAAATCGTTAGACCCGTTTTCGAAAACGCAGCTACAAACAAATGAATAAAGAAGATTAAAATATTGCTTGTATACAGAAGTTAGCGCTGCAGTTAAAGTCAACATTTTGCAGAACGATGAATATTTCTCAGTGGTGCAGTAACTGCAATGCCATATACAGCTCACAACTCACATGCAGCCTCCCCGTTAATTAATGAACACACATTAAAACACTTGACCCACTTCGCTGAAGCACATGATGGGGTAATTGTAGAGTATGATTTTTTCCACACTTATTTGGTATGTTTGTTTGTAAATTCTTTATTGTACAAAAAACATAAATTACAAAACTAAAAGAGATACAGTGACAGTTACAGTTTCAGTTTAGTTTTAGTTGCAGATATTTAAAAATATAAATATAAATTATATTGTTAAGGAAATCGGTTAGTTTGAAATTAAATATCACTACGCGTAAAACGCAAAGTATTGGAAATGCTATATAATGACAACACGAAGAAAAATAATAATAAATTATTTTTTCCCTAATTTTGCTTTGCGTTGTCATTATATAGCATTTTAAATTTAATTTGAGTGTATCAAAATAAAAAAACAAAAAAAAACGAAAAGTAAAAATTTCGGTTACAAAAAAAATCAAAGTATTGGTACAAACTATTGGTACAAAATGTCTTGCTGTTACAATTATTTTTTTTATATTAAAGTTGCTTGAAAGTAAGAATTATGATGTTGAGCAAGGCAATTTTTTTTAGACTAGCCACTTCATTCGCGTGTAGTTCAAAAACACCGAGCCCCGTACAATAAACTTATATGTTTCACATATATCTCTAGCGACTCGCACCGGCTTCTCTCGGATACAATTATAATGTAATGTAAAAAAACTCTAAATAGCAGTGAAAACCGGGTCGTTTTCGGGTAATAGGACCTTGTGCAAGGTCCGTCCGGATCGCTACCACCATCTTGTTTGCTAATCCTGCCGCTAAGCAGCAGTGCTTGCACTGTTGTGTTCCGGCGTGGAGAGCAAGACACCCGGTGTAATTACTGGCACAAGAGGTATTCCATCTTAGCCCTCTGGGTTGGCAACGCATCTGCACTCTCTTTGTTGTTGCAGGTGTCTTTAGGCAGTGGTGATCACTTACCATCAGGTGACCCACTTGCTTGTTTTCCTTCCTATGATGTATAAAAAAAAAACCTTTCAAAAATTTATTCCGAGGTTTAGAAGAAGTTAGTGGCCAAAGATATGAGGAAAGATAGGAACGAATAGCGACTTAGTTTATTAGTATGTAAAGAAAGTAGATTCAGAAATTCAGATGTAAGCTATATCACTGAACAGTTTTATCTAAATCGGTTCTGTAATTTTTGCGTGAAAGAGTAACAAACATCTATCTATCCACACAAACTTTCCCGTTTTTATATTTGGAGGATCATTAAAGGTTTGTAGTAGCTTTTTTTTTTATACAACATAGGAAGGCAAACAAGCAGGTGGGTCAAGTCATCAGGTCAAGTGATCACCACCACCTGCAACAACAAAGAGAATGCAGATGCGTTGCCAACCCAGAGGGCTAAGATGGAATACCTCTTGTGCCAGTAATTACACCGGCTGTCTTGCTCTCCACGCCGGAACACAACAGTGCAAGCACTGCTGCTTAGCGGCAGGATTAGCGAGCAAGATGGTGGTAGCGATCCGGACGGACCTTGCACAAGGTCCTACCACCCGCAACCCGCTATATAAAGGCAATCGCTTCTACAGTTTATAAAGCGCTTAGTTTGGTTCTCAGAAATATATGTTACGGTTGTTTTTAAATAAACTATCAAAGTTACCTTACTAGCCCTGGAGAGGTACTTTACCGACATATTTGTTCTACAAGTTTATTTGCTTTGCCAATAGTCAATAAAGCGGCGACAAAACGTTTGAATGCCGTAACGTAGTCAAAACATTCCAATTGGTAGACTATAGAAGCAGTAACGGAAACGTGCCTGTGTTGCCACACGGGGCCAACGCTTTAGCCCCATTTCGCGCCGCCGTAAAAAAGTTTCTATGGCACACTCAGGGGTTGGCAACATTTTCAATTTTGTCGCGTTACGGTCTGAGGGTGCGTAACTAATTTATATCGCTAGCATCGCCTTCTAATTTGGTTTTATTACACAAGTTTACTATATTTTCATAATTTGCCTTATCGTTATTACTAGGAAATATGAATCGAGAAAGCAAAAGCCAAGTCTGTCAAGAAAAAAATAATTCTTCTCGCTCCTTCTTTCTTCGCCATTCTCGCTATTTTAGTACCATTTTTTGGATTTCAGTTTCTCTTTTTTTTGTTTAATTTTTTTAGAAACTATAAATCCACTTCAATCAGATACGTAAAGCCTGATTTCAAATTTACATTTGCTTACTATAAAAAACTTATTAATGAAGTGACAATAACAAACTACCTAAAACACAATACCCTGTGCAAGTTTCCTTTCCTTCAAAAGACTCAACCCAACAAACTATGTACCAACCAACTCGTTTTTATTATACCCTTACCTTGTAATGTAACATTTCTCGTAGTTTCCTCAAAAAACAGCTTAATTTATTTCTTCCAGTGACAGTAGAAACTGACGTAATTAAATATGTTAGAGCTTCTCACATTTCCACTATTTACTTCCTCAAAGTCGTATCTTGAAGGATTCTGCCATTTTAAAAGCATGCATGTGCCATTCAGGATAAAGTTGAATTTTATAGCAAACAGAAAACTGATACACAATGTTTGGAAAGTCGGTTATTATACGCTGGCATTTACATGTCCTCGTGTTTCACGGTGCAGTATTAAGAGAACTTTGAAGTCAGCTCATTAAGAAGACATGAAATATGTCCGTACTGCGCATAACTAATGACAGACATTGGTGATTTGCGTAAATACTAACAAATTAACTTACGCCTAATTTTCTTTAACGGCCACAAACTAATAAAAAAAGATGTGTTTGTTGCAAAAAGAGCTGAATAAAAAATTGCAAAACCTTAGCCACTAATCGTAAATTTATAAGAACGTGGGTTAAAAAGTTTCTAAATAATAATGAATATAAGTAAGAACTTATTTGCAGGTCTGTATTTATAGTAAGCATTACAAGCTTCACCTATTAGTTTATTAATTAGATATTAGACAAATATTCTGAGTTAAATTTAACTCACTTTCAGTAGCCGGGTTGGCTCGAAAGGTATGGAGACAATTTAATCCGATGATAATACAAATAAAAAAGTATCATCAATAAAAAGGTAAGTAAAAAATATTTTATTACCAAAAACTATCGTTTGTTACTTACAAACGTTGTTTTATACCGGACTCGATATAATCTGCGCACAGTCTACACATCAATTTACAACTATAAAAAATCATTTATTACTGTGATATAACAACAAAACATAAAAGGCTTTATACAGTTCATACATACATTCATACATTCATAGATTGCTGCAGCTTTATTTGTTACAAAGCGGAGTTCTACTCTATCATATTTTTAACGTTTTACCGTATTATTTTTGCATAAAGCGTTTGTGACATAAGGAAGGAGCTAACTTTTCTCATAAATTACACAAATACTGTATACTGGATAAGATATATTACCTATATTGCATCGTAAGGAGTTTCGAGACTACAGAAATAAAATTGGAGAAATCGTTTCATGTGTTCTGCCTATAAAGAGCTCTATAATATTTATATTAAATTGTGTAAAATAAGTAAACTAAAACAACTTATTTATAAATTACTTTTGAATATACTGGTAAAAACTATTGCAATTGCTGGTTTTCGCATATTATCAAGATATTTGTTCCAATGTATGATTATTGTAGCTAGTTTTTACCAGTAACAAACTTTTGTGCCCTTTTTAAACTGTTTCCATACATATTAAATTTTATATTTTTATTATTTCGTACCCTCAGAATTAAAGCGACTCAATTCTGAATATGATATTGCCCAAAATTAAACCCTATGTCTTTTAATTAAGGTGATATTTTGGGACGTGTATTATTCAGAAATGGGTCACTTTAATTCTAAGCGTGTGATTTGTTAACTTTGAAACGATTTACCGATTTCCTCTCACTCGGCTTGTGGCTCTTACTGTAGGAATCTTATCATGATGATAACCATAAGGCTTATCCGCCAATTGGTGAGCTTGTGAATCTTTATCTTTACATACTATAAAGTAAAGTCGCTATCCGTCTGTCCTAAATCTTGATGTATTGCATATTCGGCCGCCTCCTCCTTCGAAACCTTGCAACGGATTTCGATATGGTTTTCACTGTTATGTAGATTTTTTTTACGGAAGGTTTTCATATCATTTTAATTGTCCCGATGTGTCGCCAAGGGTCGTTAGTTATTTATAAGTGGATTTTTGTATGTTATTTTTCATGTACCTTTCAATAAACAGTATTTAATTCTGTCTTGTCTTATCACTTTACGATTGTGGGTCGTCGCGAAGCTTACAAGATAAACTAATTTGAAACTAGTAATGTATTTCGTGGAATGCGATTGGTTTATCGCAGACAATCAACATTGGGTTGACATCTCTGTAACCTTCGTTGAAATTCAGATCCCCTCGGACAGGTAAATAGATGGCATATTAAATTTGGATACTGAAATTGAGCTTAGTAAGATTATCTGAAACTTATTGAGGTTACTGATACTTATAGTTTGCAAAGTGTATAGGATACGAGCGGTTCATACGACATACAACTTTCGGTCATACTTTGCGCTTTACCGTATTCGGGTAAAAATCAGAAACTATTTATTTGCATATAACATCCGTCATGTTGGTTTTATTCCAATAAACTCCTGCAAATTCATTAAAAACTAGCTAGCTCAATGCTGAGCCGTAAATATAAAATTTCAGACCTTTGAATTATTTTAAAATATCAAGATAAGGATCTGAAGTTGTGATCAAATAGGTACCTACACCAATGCGAATCAAACAATACTGTATAAAATATAATTTATAAAAAAAAACGCAAAGGCATTTCAATTTTAATTATGAGAGAGAAGAGGATTCTGATTGAAATTTCTAGTTACACCCACAATACCCACATACACGCTTCTTTCGCCCTATTGACCTCAGAATAATGAGGTTTCTTGCAATATCCTTGCCCGCATTTGGATAAAAAAGCAAAGTGTCAAGTGAAGGCGTTGACGATAGATGGTCAGTGTGATTGATCGAGTGATCCCGCTGGACTATGGGCACTGATTCGATTGCAGATCAATCACTTGGGCACGGGATATTTTTATAGTCTAATTTATGTCGTATTAGGAAGTTGCAGTGACAAGACGCATGGAGAAGTTGTATTGTCTACCATAAAATTAAAGTTCCGAAAACTAACCTCTGCCATAAACATAAAGCTCAGTGTATCTTTTGTAGAAATTAGATTATTTATTGTTATTTGTTTTGACAAATGAAGTGAGTTTTTAACTTAATAAAATGCATTTCAATGCAAAGGTTGCTATAGTTCATCGTTATTTAATTACCATAATTTTAAGAGCGATCGAGTTTTTATACGCTAGACAGACTGCTGCGCTATTTTTCTTATAAAATAAAAAGGCAAAAGAGCAAATAGGATATATGATTCTGATGGCCCTTAGACTCTCGCAACAGCAAGAAGATAATAGTAAATATTATTTAAAATTTTATGACACTACTTTTAATAGTAAAACGTGAACTTTCAAGGTAAGTAAAATCCCTTAATTAACGCCCAGTAACATCGTTTTACGGAACATTTTGTTAAAGATAAAATTGACCTAAGAATTCCAGTGTTGCCATAAAATCGTAAAAACTAAATAGCTTCCCTCGCAAAGCTCCTAAAGTAAGATAGATGGCGCCACTGGACGCTTCCATAATACAATTTTATTTTTAACTTCCTGGCTTAACTCCCTTACTCAGAAGAGCTACGGAGTGGATTAGCAGGATACGTTTTAAATATTTACCCTTATGTATAAGGGTTAATAATGAAATGGATTAGCGGCTGTATTCCACGTTGTTTGAGTTTAATTTTGGCCATTTTGAGACGAGTAAGAGTACTTTGGAGTTAGTTACTGTTTCATTAGGAGTGTGTTATGTTTTAAGCGATTACGATTTATTTATTATTCAGTATACCGTTTAGTAGACAGATAGCTGTATCCATGACTCTATTTAATACTAAATACAGGCAAACCAGTTAAATTGTGACACACTGTAAAATCTTTTCACACTAAATGTCATAAAGAAATTAAAACTCCCACGAAAAAAAATCACTATGCACTTATAGTAAAAAGGTTTCACAGTGGGTCACAGTTGAAATAGTTTGATTGTTCAAAGCATTAAAACCCGATCAGATGAGTCACCTCGCACCGATCGCTAGTAATTAATTCCGTTGAAGCCAGAATTTATTCTCGCTTAAATCTCATCCGTTTAGACTGAACCGGTAATAAACTTACCCTTTCGAAAAAGGAGTAATCTATCGTTAAAGGTAAAACTCAGGATGAATCGTTTCTTACCCAAAGGACGCTCATTCAGGCTGCTTTCAGCGCACAGATTTCCCAGATGCATCGTTTGTCGCGAGTTTAACTGCGAAGCACAAGAAGCTGGGACAGTAAAACCTCTCGTTTGTAAATCTTGTTGACTTTTACCGTATACTTTGTTCTTCGCCGATTCTCTGCTTCACCTGTGAGCTTAAATTTGTTGAGAAGTTTATGCGATACTTGAAGGTACTAGCCACAGTACAAGCAGGCTACAACAGGGTACTAAACATGGGATAGAAATCTAGATTTATCAGTTTCATTGTTCCCATTACTTCAATCTTAAATAGAAAGAGGTAGGTTTGTTCGTATGTACATAAAAAACCTCTAAATTACAATGAAAACCGTATCAAAATCCATTGTGCGGTTTAGTCCTTCTAAAGTAAGCGGCCGTAGAGAGACTTTTTTTAATAGTATGTAAGTAAATATAAAGATAAAGGCTATGTAAAGATTCAGAAGCAATCCAAATGATAGTACTCTGGTGTACATCCTATGATTGAAACAATAACATCAATAGGGCAAATACTTGTCTTACACTACTAATCAAGTACCATTCCTTGTATATGACATATTTACTAGAACAAGGGATAACTTAAATAGTAGATATAGCGGTCCAGGCTCCGCCAATATTGGCTCAACTGCTAACGACTGTTAGCCAAAGGAATTCAACAAGCATTCGTGAAGATCATTAATACCAGTCCGTGCTAACAGTTACCTTCTTTGTTATACTTCCACAAAGCATTACTAAGAGACAGCAGAGAAAAGTTGTGAGCATTATTATTAACATTAGCTGACAACTGGTCAAAAACGCCAGATGACAGTAAGACGATATATATCGCGTAAAAATATACATATATTGCAATGAGTCTAATTCTCGATGCTCCCGAATTGTTTTATTTCAATGATACATATTTTTTCTTTGGTTTTTTATTAACAACTTGCTTTATGGTAAGCATTTACTGCAGCCTATGGTCACATGCAAAATAAAAAATATTCAGTCAAGAAATTGCAGTCGCGAGTTATTGTGGAACCTTTTCTTGATACTATAATACTGTTCTTATAGACGTTTGTTAATACTTACATGTCTGAAATGTAGCTTGAGGACTCTATGATAATAATTGTAGGTATACATATATATAATTTTAAGAAATTATAGACGAAGTCTTTCAAATTGTGATAAAAAAATGCAATCTTTATTTTTGACGTCTGGTTTTCTCTAAGCATGTTGTTTTAATGCTTTTTCATCTAGAGATGCTACATATGATGCCATCTATGATACCATTTTTTGTACTGATTCCCATACTATTATGACAATAGACTGAATAACTATGTACATAAGTAATTATGATTTACTTAGTGTTCATCTCTTTCTGTTGGAAAATTGGCATTGTAAATGACCGACGACTCTATTAGACATAGACCCGACCTATCCGAGCCGGAATTGCGGCGGCTAGCTATAGTCCATTAATTATGCATTGGCTTACAATAGCAATAGCGACGACTGAAATGTTAATGTCCCACGTCGTTATGTTAAGCACAGCTGCATGTGTTAGGCTGAGTACCCACCAGAGCAATGCGAGATAGCGGAGCGGTCTGACAATGCGTAGCGAAGCTAAAAACGGTGTGAGCGTTGCGTTTACACCAGAGATCTGCGAGGAAGTTGAGCGCAGAAGAACGGCGCGGTGCGGTTTTCAGATACGTTCCGTACTCTACACATTTATCTCTAACAAAAATCGTCTATTACCTGGTAGTGCCAGCACATGACATCGCATACCCTCGGATGCAGGTCTCGTTCTACCAGAGCTGTACTGAGCGAGGAGAGGAACATAAAGTAATTCTATTCATGGATTCGCTTTCTCCTTTGCGTTCGCTTTGCTACCTCGCAACGTTTTGATGGATACTCAGCCTAAGGACAACCTGTCTCAGATAACATAGGCAATCTTTTCCTTTCTGAATACCGCGTTACCCTTTTAAATATTGCACACAGCCTTTTCAAACCATTCCTATTAATTAGACTATCGACCGAAAAATATTACTCATGCGAAAGCACCAAAGATCAAACGTTATTAGAGTTATCATTTGCCAGTTGTCGATATCAAAAGCTGATATAACCAGCATTGGAATGAGCCAAAGGCGAAAAGGAACGCTGCGTCGTGTATAAATTTAAAATTGATTCGTCAGAACACCCAGTTTGTAAATTTAACGAAGCACTACTAACGAGACATGAAACGACGACAAGGTATATCTCTAGGTCGAATATAATTATGTAGCACTTCATTTATAGAAGTTAGCAGCAAAATGCATGTTTAAGTCCTTACTGTATAGATTTAAGTCACTTTGAAGGGCTAAAAGTGATCAAACACATTTTCTAAGTTTATCGCCTGGTTTAACTGAACCTACAAAATTCGTTTAGGCAGTTTCCGCTAAACGCAGGAGTCGATTGTATAAACAACAGCACAGTTTACAAGCATTTCCCAATGAAAACGTCCACAGTGGCATTCGCAAACCAAACCAACTGGCCTATTCGGTATTGCGCTGCAAACATTTGTGAAATTGTGACTCTGCCTATTTACGGTATTCACGTCCTTGTAAACGGACTAATTTGTCTCAAATGTCTAGCCGCAATTTTATGACTGTCTTCCTTTCATTTTTCAAACTAGAGCAAGACAGTTTCACAATTATTTAGTGTCAAAAAATTGCCTTAAAAAATTAAGACGTATATCAGAGCCATTTATCAAGTTTAAAATCATCATTAGGGTTTTTAATTTTTAAGTCAGTGTGGTTGGCTTATACATGCAACTGCTCTACGCTTTACTTATGGACGGTTATACCCGTGGACACTCTAATATATGATCTTATGAAACCCCCCAAAAATAAATACTAACCTACACCAGTCCCATTGGCATTGGCACAACGCGATCTACTGTGACATGTGACACTTTGCGTCTCTGCAACTTGTCCTACAAAAGAAGAAACGGAAACAGACAATAAACGGCAAATTTGGTACTCATTGGAAACACAACTTCAGATTAATGACGTACATTTTACAACCGTCGCCAACCGGGAATATCTAATTGCATGAAAGGGGCCGATACTGAATCGGGACGTATCGACCTGTGATTTGCGATTCGCATTGCGTCGCATTGCAAATAGTCGAACTTTGACGTTGGGCTTTGTAATCGGTGGCTCAACAACATGGTTGTAACAGGCTGTGTTTATAGTAGCAATGTTATTTCTACCAACTCTGTTACTTATACTCAGGACTCAAGTACAAACATTCATATTCATGATATAATCGTTTGCTCCTATCGGGATTTAAACACGAGACCTCTAGTTTCATAGTCAGGGCCACTAACCACCAGGTCGTCTCAAAATAGTTTCATTTCATTCTAGAAATGTTACTCGTGAATCTATTCGTTGATATCACTCGTGCGATTAATAGAGCCAGAGTCACGTGTGAACGGCAAAGCCGATCCTCTAATAGAGCGTATCTACGTGAAGTGGCAAGTAGGTCAAGCGGACGCGTCGCAGGGAGCCAAAATCTGCTTTTTATACGTATTTTTAGACGGCATCAGGTTGTTTTCTCTCGAGTATTTTTACCCTTATTTGCACTACAAATAAGGGTCAGATGTATTTCGAATGTTTGGACTGTCCTATCAAAGGTTTCGTACGAAAAACGTGAAAAAATACCTACCTTGTTTTTCTTTTGTTTGTTTTCTAAGCTAGCTGTAGTCGAGTTTGCCAACTAACTATAATATACGTAAAAACATCAAACGTTTCAAACGTTGTTTAGATTGACTTTATTGTTGGCATCAAAAGAGATGCTTTACATAAAGTGGCTTTTTTGCAGAATATGTTGCTTTTGTAAAATGTTGTAGTTATCGTTGTCGTGACAAAACAAGAAAGTATTGATATAAAACTGAAGAAAAGGTGATTTTATACGTAACTAAACTGCATTTTCATAGCGTCATTAGCTTCGGCTCGATAACTATAAACTAGTCTTATTTTTACTTTTACTACTTAATGAGAGTAAAATTAAATATCAAATGTGAAGTATGAAAATGTTACAGAAATGCTATATTCAAATTATTGTCGTTTCGTAGACTTTGTAGCTACTAATTAATAACCTATGACTATAGTTCTCTAGTTAGGTACATTTGTATTCTTTGAGGGAAGGAAGGCTTCTCTCGTATATGTACTTCTTCCTTTCTTTTTCCATTTCAAATCTTGCAAGTCGATCAATGCATTAAGGTACAGTCAGCAAAAATATCCTTCACTTCATATTTTAATGGGCGGAATTGAATAGAGCCAATTTGCCCCGCGCCCGTAAGTGTAACACTTACCCCTGAGATACGTGGGGCACATGTCACCTGTCCGACCGAGTTCCGTAAGGATGCTCCTTAAAAATGGCCTGTCAGAGCCAATGCGTGCCTGTGCCGGCTGTGATTGGTTGAAACGAGGACGCGGGATGTCTTGATACTTTGATTTTATATGGACGTTCAGAGCTTTCCTGATACATGCGCTCAGATGTTTTCGGTTTTGTAAGGTTCCGTAGTCTTCAGCGAGGAAAACTTATAGTTCCGATATATCCGTCCGTCCGTCTGTCCGCAGCTTAGCTTAGCTTAGAGACTCTTAGTACTAGAAAGCTGTAATTTGGCATGAATATATTATGTTAGTCAAGCCAATAAAATGGTAAAATGCAAATAAAAACGCTTGAAGGTTTTTTTTAGTGTACCTCCTCTATACGTCAAGTGGAGATGTTTAATTTTGTTTCTAGTCTACCCCATGTATTAATATATTGTGGGTATGTGATAACAATTTTCGATTAAGAAATCCGTTTGTGAAATATTCATTTTTGTAGAGTTAAGTGCGCAAAACCCGCCAGCTAAATGGTTACTATACATATAACGAAGTTAAAAGGAAAACTGGCACAGCTATAGTTGATCAACTTATAAAATGTACTTAAAACTACGCGCAAAACTATTGCGCATGGCTCTACACGCATTTGGCCGGTTTGTATCCTAGTAAAAGAGCGACGTTAAAGACGTTTGGTGTGCCTGTCTGTCTGTTGTGGTGCTGGAAGGGGTTAGTTAAAGAAAAAGGGAAGTACTAAGTGATAAAGCGAGCCGTGATCACTCATGCTAGCCAGGGCAGGTGAATTCATATTCAGCGTTCGCATGAATTATTTATGGAAATGAGAAGTTAAACTATCATTTGGGGGTGACAAATGCGCATCATTTTCAGACTAGCGCGCTGTAATGCGAACTAGTAATTATGTAAAACAGTTTCCTGTTTGTGAAGCTTTTGCCATTAATGGCATTATGCCTTGACCTAAAAAAGGGGTACAATGAGTTTAAAATTACATTCTAGGTGTGAACGGCATGATAGAGTAAAAGTGATGCAAGTTTAAAGATAAAGTTCTTGTTTTCTGATCAATAATAGACGCGGCACCTAAAACGATATGACAGTTAGGTACATTAAGACCATCACTGAAGAGGATATAGAAGGAAAAGGGAAAAGAGAATGACCGAGAAGAAAATACACTGATCAAGTGGAATAAAAAGTAAACGTCGTCTCTATCAGGGTGAGAGAATGAGTCAAGAGAATGCTAAGGATAGGAAAAAATGGGAGTCATTCTACCGACAAGAACATAGCTAAATTTTTGTAACCGAAATTCCTTTGGATTTTTATTTTAAATGTTTGACATTCAAATTATGAAATTAACACTAATTATTAATTAATTTAGCGGCAATGTGGCGAAACTAGCAAACGCAAGGCACGGAATGCTGATGTTGCAGATTCGATTCCAGCCATTACCCAAATATTTATTTGTGTTGTCATTGCATAGCATTTTAAGAACATAGCTCTTAAGTTTATGATGGCGATAATACTAGATGCAAATAGAAGTGAATAACTGTGTTAAATGACTAAATAAACCGTTTTTGTAAAATCAAATACTAAGCTAGGTAAAAGATGATCCTAGTTTTACAAGTACTTTTTGACTACTAGGTTCAGTTGAAAATATTTTTTTGGGACAGATCAGATTTTTAGTAGAGTACGATTAAATGATTATATGCTTTGAGTTTGAACGTATTTTTTATATTGTTAGGTTAGCTTTAGCCTTCAGTCGTTAAATATATTATTATGTGAGAATTGAGTTCAGGCGGGTATAATAAAATAAGCATTTCCTGCCGGACATTCGCCAGAAGTCGATTAGACACTTTATTCGTCTTATTTGTTCTTTTTACGATCTACAGCTATTCTTGTGAGAAAACGTAATGTTATTTTGATTATAATGAGGAAACAAAGTTTTTATAAAAGTTATTTTTGAGAATTGGTATACGTAAACAAAGGAATTAAATACAAATACTTATATGCTTTATTGAGTCTTAATATAAAAATAAATATATTATGTAGTAAACGTAAATAAAACTAAAATGAAATTGTTCCTATTAGCGCAAAATAAAACCTGAAAGAAGCTCGAAACGTCGTGAATTAGTTTCGTTACAATACACACGATATGGTTTTAATTCTTTTATTCCAATGTATACAAATCGCGAAAATATAAGATATTATTATTATGTCAACGTTTTTAGTACCAATATCAAAGTTTCGCAGATAATGTCTATGCCTGTGTAATAAATAAATATCTATATTGTCTACGCGTCGATAAATTTTCCTCCTATTATTTTTCAATTTACAACATCTATTTCCCGAAAGCTGCCGGATAATATTTAACTTGCTTGCGAAGGCTTGTTCCTTTGAAAATATTAAGTGTCATAAAACATCGTTCGAGACATTATTTCATAAAATTGAGACAGTATAGCATCTCTTAGCGCGAGCCGGCTTTCAATAAACCATTCTAAAGTGACACTAATGCTTCGCTGTTTTTAACGCCCCGCCGTTTTAAAACCCTTTGGCGAAGGAAAATTCACCATTTATCGTGTCTTTTTAATGAACTCTTTGACATTGATAGCCAGATAAGCTTAAAAGCGCTTTTGACCGTGTGGATTAGTAAGGGGACATTTTTCTTTCGTTGTGAGGTAACCGTACCTGTGCTAGCAACGCATAGGACATCACTGTCTCTCGTTTTTAGGGTTCCATAGTCTCAAAAAGGAACCTTTGTAATTTTTACTATTGTTTCCGTATCTCCTCGTTAATTTTCTGATCACTGTCGATGACTGAGACCGTTACTTATAAGGTAACGGCTTATAAGATATTATAAACTTTTGCGGTACGATAATTCACGTACCTACTATTCACGTACTACTATCAGCGTAATATTTTATTTCGGTTTTCAATAAAGAGTATTTTTCTCGTCTTGTCCTTTAATTACAGGAGGAGCAGTCGCGCCAATGTAATGACCTGTCCTGCCAAGTCTGGGATCATGGTCAAAGTGTATCTCGAATTAAGAAACGGGGGAAAACGCTTGGAATCGCATAAAACGCTATCAATTTTCATTGCACTGGATCAGTTTGCATCTGTTTTTTTAATGTCTACCAGTCCAGAAAACATAAGAGATTATTAAACGGTTTTAAGCAATTTTTAAACACTGAGTCAGTAAAAAGTGTTTATGTACAGTCAAGGAAATTGAAACACGTGCCGCCTTAGAACCCAGTCGAAGAGACATACGCATGACATTTGTATGACTTAGCCTGGCGTTTAACGCGTGTCGTGTCATTGCGATAGGGTTCTAAGGTGTTACATGAATACATTTCCCCTACTGTACATACGAGTAAATGGTGGCATTTTCACTGGTTAAACTTAGTTATGAGTGTTATTTATTTTTAAGATTAAGTGTCCAAATAAACATGGAAATATAAAAACTATTTGTATCGTTACAGCTGCATCAGAGGTGATTACCTCAAGGTGTACTGGGAGGTGCAAGGCCCAGGGCCGCCTGGAGCCGTCAGCGAGCGGTCGGCCTGGGCCCGCGAACTGTGCGGCAGCAGAGCTGACGCACCACCTGCTCTATACTCACCTGGCCCAGCCCTTGTTCTGGAGTTCCACACGGGGTCGAAGCAAAATAACGCTACTGGATTCATCGGGACGTACAGCTTTATTGATAAACGTGAGTAGTTTGATTTTTGCTTCATCGTCTTCATCATGGATCTTTAGCATTTATTTGCTTTTCTTTTTATCATCCGCGGTTGCTTAATACCTATTTTAGCAAATAAAAAAGAAAAATAGCTATAAAAAGAAAATTGCGCTAAAAAATGCGTTTCGTCGACGTGACCTGGTTGACAGTTAATAAAAAAATACGAAAACTTGATAAGGATACATTTAGAAAATATGAAAGCAATTTTGGTTACAAAGTTTGATAAGGGTGTTGAGACCGATTTAATAGATCATTTGGTAAAATATAGTGCATGATTTTTTGACATCCTGTATACACACAATTTCAAGTTTTTAATTAAGTATAAGATTGTTATTTTTATAGTACCGATGTATGTCTTATCTAAATAAAAGATTTTAAATAAATAAATAAATAAATATCTCGGGACAATTTACACCAATTGACCTAGTCCCAAACTAAGCAAAGCTTGTACTATGGGTACTAGACAACGGATAAACATACATTTATAGATAAATACATACTTAAATACAAATAACATCCATGACTCAGGTACAAACATTCAAATTCGTCACACAAATATTTGCCCATACCAGGATTTGAACCCGGGACCTCTTGCACAGTAGGCAGACACATGTGCCACTGTACCATACAGGTCGTCAAATTTTAATATTGAATTTCAATTAATCCATTCACTGTACGTGGTTAGAAATTATTTTCAGCAAAACCTCACCCTAACCTGCAAGTTAGAAAAAAAAAACAAATAATCAAACAAAAACCTACCGTGCCAAGTTAAATAAAAGCTAGTGAAAATAGAAAAACTGGTTCCAGCAAAACTATACTCTAGCAGAATAACTCGAATGTTTTATCAATGTCGGTTTAGAACTGGCTGTACCGTAATCTTTCGTCGGAGACTGCAGGCACAGGTGCGAGTGTTCAACAAAAGGTATAAGAGCTGAAGCTTACCGGAGCACTGGTTTTACTGTATATTTGAACTCACAGACATATAAAGCATATTATAAACACTCATTAAACTCACTTTAGTTAACGTAAGTTTCATCTTTATCAATCAGTGCAACTACCAAAAAATGGAGCACAACGGATGTTTTAAGAGGTTTGTAAACTTTTATAAATAAAGGGGAAAGTTTTTATATTTCTGTATTTCGACTAAAAGTAGGAGTCAAATTTTAATACGACTTTTCTAAGCATGACAAGGATTAAATAGCACAAAGTTGCATATATGATTATGTCCATTATTACTTGAATTGAAAACACGTTGATCGATTGTTGTTTTTGTTTAAAAACTTTCATCGAATAAAATTTACATTTTTCAATAGGATATGCAACATTCGCCATACAACACGTAGAAACTCAATAAAACTCTTTAGACGATGCAGCTACCTGAGTCACAGCACGATATAGCCAATGCACTTTCAAAATTTTCATACAAATAGTTCGGAGTGATTGTTCGATTATCATATAGATAGATGGCGGCTCCCGGGGCTTACAATACCCTCTCCCATAAAGAAACAAAGCGTAGTCAATCAGATTTACATACAGAGACCGTCGTGTCTAGATACAATGCGTGAACCGAGACAACGTTGCTCCACGCTTGTAGTGGTATCTTCACTTTCTTTGTGTTTATGAGACTCAGTTTGATTTAGAGGCAAAGCTTAAAACGGTATTTATTTTACAATGTTGAAAAAACCCTTTTTTTATAAAAAGGAAGAAAAACTTGCAAGTGAGTGGGTGCACCTGATGGGAAGAAGATAATCGCTGATCCGTTGAAGGCTTTTAGGTAACCGTGGGCCTTCGGATCTACCACGCACCATACACGCAGTAATAAGCTACTACTCCACGCCGTCGGTCTTTGTCAGGGTGTGGTACTAGTCCCCCTTTTTTATATTTAGTAAAGAGTTCGTTAAAATTTACCTAGCGACCAAACTTATACCTCAGTCGTCTTACCTTTGTTAGAATAGGAAGCCATATTTTACCACCGAGTTTGGTATTGTTATGTCGAGATTTACTAATGAGATAATTGGTATAACTGCTATGTGATGATGATGATGATGATGCGATCCGTTTGTCCCTCATTCGGGACATAAGGCTTTCAGGAGATACCTTCCTTCTTCCAACTCTCTCCAGCTAAGACTAGTTGATGAAGATTCACTCTCCACTGATCGTCTCCAGGTAGTACGTGGCCCGGTCTTCTCTTTCCGTAGGTCTGCCACGTTAAACTTTGTTAACTGCTATGTACTGTAATAAAATTGATAATACTTTTGTCTAGTAAACCATTTGGAAAAATGTAATATACTAATACAAGCAAACAGAGCAAGAGCAAACTTAATGATAAAAAAATGTTACACATAATAAATATCATCTGTACATTTTAAAGGAGTCTTTGAAATGTACAGATGTCTAAAACCGTGAACTGGTTCATTAGCCGCTGACAAATCGTTTAAAACTATTAAGCATTTCTTTCAGCTCCTTCGCTCCAATGAGCACTAACTAGGTTAGCTTCAGACGTCTTCTTAGGAATTAGATCTAGCCATTTACAACATGTCTCAAGTCGTTCCGAGCCAGTGAGCCAGAATCTTGGCTTTCAGCGAATAATAAAATAATTATTTCGATTTACACTGCAAGAGTATTTAACACAGTATTTTCGCATCGTGTTATTAAGTTACTTTAAAGATTATGCTTGAGTGGTTGTAAAATTTAAAAACATGCGTAGTTGTATATTTTGCGATAATTTTTTTATATGTCTCCATTTGTCAATCGAGAGCTATAAATAAAACAATAAATACGTTATTAAACTAATTGGTAGGTACTAAGTAGAGTCCGCTAGAATCTATAGAAAATGCTGTAGGTTCATAAAACTTTGAGTTTCAAAGACGGCTCACACAGAATGACACCCGTTTTTTCTCCAATACCATTTCTTTACTGAGATTTTTTTCTTAAAAGAAATGTAGCGACGCAATTTCGGTAATAAATTATTTTCGATTGGAAGTTGTGGATTGGAAGGCTTGGGAAAATTCATTTATCTGTCTGCAGTGTAATGACACGGCATGAAAGGGACCCATGCTCTAATGCAAAGAACATGTAGCCACTTAGAACTGAATGCCTTTTTCGGATAAAAGAAATCGTTGACTTATTTTGCTCTTAGCTCCAAGTCGCACTAGTCACCAAGGGCCGTTCGATTAAACTGAAATGCGCTTTAAATTACGATATGCTTTCCATCCCTGCTTTTGATAATCTTTTGTAACAGATAGATTAAAAAAGTAGAAACTCTTTAGAGTGTGTATATGGAACCCTTACACCATAGTTCTTGATCTGCCTACTGCTTGGTTACTGCTGCTCGGTTTTAACACACAGTTAAATATTTCATGAATTACCAAGAAAATTTTATCTTATACAAAACATTTTAAGAGGTAATTAACCTTCGGGAAAACAATTAAAAACACTTCGTTTTCTAGCTCTGAACCTAATTAATGAGTTTCTCAGCCATTGAAAAGGATCGAACTGAAAATGTAAAAGAAACCGCGTTCACAAGGAATCGAATCATGCAGCTAACTCATTAATAAAAGTTTCACCCAGACAGAGCAGCCAATCCCTTCGCAAAGGATAAAATTATACTCATGACTTTTACATTGTACTTGTACCAGGTTAGATGGAGTTGAAGTGTTACCGTTGTGTCAACGAAACATTCAAGCTGCCCTATTTGTCAGCACATATTTTTTATTATATCAGCCAAGAGACGTATACTGTTTAACAAGGACTACCCCAACGGTTCTCCACAACGACCAGTTCTTTGCAACCCGAATCCAGCAAGGTCTATGTCTACCTTGTCAACCTTACCGACAAATCGTCATCACTTGGGAAGTTTTGTTTGGTCTGGATTCTATGCTTACATGTTTGCTAGTTAACCTCCCTATAAATCATTGCAAAAAATATCTAACCGATGTCACCTCAATACTTAAATACTACGTAATATCGGGTTAGAGAAATTTATTATCTCAAAAGAAATATTACATTTCACTAAATGAGACTAAAGTTATCATGCCTTAATATTTATTACGCCCGTGAGCACTAATTTATGCAATAAGTTTGTCACAGTCTTAACACAAATACCTTAATAAAGATACTCATAGCTTTTTTAAACTGAGCGTATAGAGTGAATAAGTTGTTCTCCCTAGCATGGCGTGAGTGAACTGAAAAGTTGAGAGTTAACTAGAAACGTGTAAGAAACCTAACAGCTGTGATGAAGAAGGGAATGGGATATAGACCTTATCTCGTGAAAACTACATAATAAGTCAAATTACATTTAGGGTAAAAGAATTAGACATCAAACGTGCATGGGTAGGAGAGATTGAAAGTTTGAGACATCAAGAAGAACGCATTTCACAGCCTGGACATTTAGTATCGAAGTTGAATTTGAATTTGAGATATCCTGGAGTGGAGATTACTAACCGGATTGAAACAAAAAGTACAAAAAATCTTATAGACCTATTACGTTGACGTACATACACGTGCGTTGCCAGTTGAGCTGACGGCGAAAACAAAATATGGTCGTACTTTCAAAGACCATAGATGAAACGTAGGATATTATTGATGTCGAAATTCTGAATAAGAGCGCTTGCGTGAATAATCTCTTAAAACCCATCAAAAGAAGGCACTATAAGCGATAAAGAGCGTGGCATACCAGTTAGTTGCGTTTCGACTTACATCGGAGATAATTCCAGGATAACCGGAAATTCAAGAGTAGGCCGAATTCTTTAACCTTGTTAGATATACATAATATTAAACATGCCCTTAATAATAACAACAGAATAATTGAACCTACATATTTATTTGTTTATAAACATAAGCATAATTTGTTACTACTGTATCACCAGAGAGCTCCGCAATTCCCAAATTCTACGCAACTGGAAATTCTGCTAAGCAATGCGATGCATGCACGTTTCAGTCCCACTTTCTCCATCGCTTTTATTTTTACTTAGAAGTTTGCATTATAATATCTCTGAATCTCCTGGTGTTCGAACCAGATCCATCTGAGTAGGTCCTTTAGCTGACAAAATGTGAATATGCAAATTCTTCGAGTGATTCATACCGCAGAAATCTAAAGGAGTCAAACAATAAAGGGATGTACCGAGATTTGCCCTTTGTTTCTCTGAAAATCGCTGCGTAGCAAGAAAAGTTGAGCTAAGCCTGAGCTCAGGAATTTATTATGTTGGTTTCTTTTAAAAAGGCGATTTACGATTAACATTTTATTGTTCTTGTAAACTTAATGCTCTGCTAAGTAGATCATGAAAAAATAAAGAAGAATGAATGCTGAAACAATGTGAAATGAATCCTTGTTTTATTTAAGATATCTTTTTAACTTAAATTCTAAGCGGTAATCATATTTTAGGCGTTTTCGGTCGAATGGATGCTTATAAAAATTACCATTTACAGCAAAAACTTTTGAAGTCTACGGTAAAAGAGTTATCCTACATTTAACCATGTCGTGCTACGGCAAATTATAAATGCGAACATTGCCGTACTAATTATTGTAGGTTAATTATTCAAACTTTTTATAAAACAATCAACTCTAGCTTACCCTCTGTTTTAACTATAAAGTACTGCCCGTAAAAAATAGTACGACACGCTCATTTGTTTCTTGTTTAGAACTTGTATGGCGTGGTACTTTTGGAATAGTCGATGCTAGACGTTACGTGTACGAGTATTATCAATAAGAAATGAGATGGTATGTAACTGCGAACGTTGAAATTTATTTCATTCGATACGATAGTTGTTATTAAGTACATACTACTAGTAGTACATAACTATTAGAATGATTGTGTGAGCTGCCTTCAAATCTGCTTTTTCTACTAAACTATCTCAAATCTGTAGCTATACATGTAGCGAAAACTCTCATCCTACAGAACTCGACTATAAATGAAGTAGATAGAACAGATTAGAAGCCATTAAAATAAATCATGATGGGATGATTATCTGTTATTTCGCACATGCGATACGCCCATCGGAAACGTAATAATATTACTTCAGACAATAGAAAAGTTTTGGCATTAAGCCTCGGTGGAATTCGGCAAATTGTTTTTGCTTGGTAGCCTCGAGGAAAAAGTCTGCGGCAATGATTAGTGTATTGTTGTATGAGGTTTAATTACGGAAATCTTTATACCATCGATACGTACATTGTTTAATTAATAGTTTTTGTGGTATGTCATCACATAATACAAGTTCCTAAGAACGTTGACAATTCCTAAAGCGTATTTGTTGACACTCACAACAAATCTTCTTGATTTTGTAAAATCATTTGATAAGATTTATTTTATTTATTTTATGTCGAATGCTCGTACCTCCTACTCGCTGTAATCAATTGAATAACAACTTATCTCATGATTGAAAAATTTACACTTAGTCATACAAAATCCATTTAAGTATGCCGATGGTATTAAAAGGAGAGGAAATAAAAGAAATTTATAAAGATTTCTTGTAAGCATTTTTTTCTCAAAATATTTAAAGAAAAAAAAATAAAGGATAGTAGTATTCCCAATTACTAGTGCCTGAACAAGTGTTCACTACAATCACATTCGTGATAATAGCACATAGTTCCTTTCATTAGGCACCATAATTTAATGCAACAATACCAATGTAACAAAAGTGGACACATCAACTATAAAATAAAAAATTTCAAATAATGTTACAAACTCGTTTTTTTTGGTTGCATAATTAAACTGAGAACCCTTATAGTTGCCTAATTGTAACCCTCATGATTCATATTAATTTTGTACCCAAACGGAGAATTTCTCAAGTCAATCCATATATATTTTTCACATTATTATTCAAATTCCTTTACACCACTTCTCCTATCTAGTCTGTAACGCGATTCCTAATTATAAACAGATAGAACAGCCACCATATTTGAGTAATTGGATAATTACAGAATTTCGTGGGTTCGTGGGTCACTTCGTCAGTCAGTTTAGCATTGACGGATTGAATTTGTATAATTAATGGATTACAAGGGTAAGTTGTAACGTCTCTCATATGTTCCGATAATCTCAAGGTTTTCAGTTGATCGAAAGGGATTTTGAAATAACAATTGGTATTAAGAGGGTAAGGATTCTCAGATATAACATTTACTAATGGCATTTTGGAGTTTCTATTCTTGTCATAGGATCGATTTATGTTTTATTTATGGCCTTTGCTTATCTTTTACATAATGGTAAAGATGTCTATTGACTGTATTGCTCGGATAATGAGCATTTTCAATCATTTCAAGGCAATAGTGGTGAGAATCATGCAACAACTAGGTATCCATGCTTTAGGCAATATTTTAGGTGCCACAAGAAAGGGTGTTTATCCCACGCAAACTATCTCCAAGAAATAATCAAATTATGTTAAAAATTAAAAATGCTTTTTTAAATACCTCTAAAGGTGGAAATGAATGAATGAAAGGAGTCACCGTCTAGATATAAATACGTGGCTCATCAGAAACTCTTTGCAAGATTCCGGTTTTTAATTTATATATACTATCTGACAGTTATATACATTTTAAAAGTTTTTTCTGTTAACTTTTCTACATAGAAGCCATTTTTAACGGACTTCATATTTGCCTCGTTCTTATCTATAAGAATCATAATTCAGGCGGTATTTGTGGAAGTCCATACAAGATAATTATAAAAATTTAAATGGCTTTTCTTCCAATTTTGTTGCTAGTAACATGAAAAAACATTGGTCCGCGTGGAATTTCCAACAAAATGCGCGATAGCTTTTTTCCATACCATGAAAACCGACTTTACGTAAGAGAGTTTCATGGATCCCATTTAAATTATTACAAAATTTTATTAGACCACCTTGGAAGTATCATATACAACCTTTTTTTTTATTTTAATATTATAATTTGTATTTTTTTTTCAGGAATAAAACACCTAAACATAGTATATACTTACTTACATACGAGACACAGTTTTATTTGACATCAAAAGAATACACAGACAAATAAATTTTGAAAGGAAAAATCTAGACGGAGTTGTTTTTTCTTAAAATTATATACGTATGTTACCTACAAAATCCGTTTTTTTGATAGATAAAGAAAACCAGAATAGAGCTAGAGGGATTACACTGATACGAAAATTCCAGAATTTTTATCCAGATAAAAAAAGAAGCCTGAGGGCGAAAAACTCAGGAGCCTCGTGAATTCGACGAGGCTTACATCCACTAAAGAGATTTTCTTTTGAATGGGAACTAATTAAACGGTTTTTCTAGGTTATATCAGTCCCGAAAAGTCATTCTGAGCCCATTACTTACGGCTAAACTGAGTTAACATTAGTCTAAGGTAACATTTCAGGTTACACATTTAAAAGGTCGTTTCAGTAGTTCCAAAGTCAAATTAGTGAAATGTGAAATATCAAATAGCCATACAAACTAAGTAATCCGTATCTTCATAAAAATCCATTCAATGGTTTATCCGTGATTGCATAATACGTATCCGAATATCGTTAAACTTTTCCGTGATTGAATAACTCAGCAAATTGGATCAAATTTCCTTGCTACTAATTTTTCATACAAAAACTCACTCTCCTCCTCATCCACACAGAACAGCATACGTCAGACATCAGACTCAACTATTAACCACCATTACAGTCTAATTAAAGGAACTATGCGCGTTTCGCGTCTACACGAGGCATCATCGGAATCTTAAATGGTACACCCTGCGCTTTTGTCATTAAAATGGAAGCAGAGGAGAGTGGGTTAAAAAAACGTCGCTGTACACAACGCAGATTTCGCGGAGTAGGAAGGTAATTCGTAGACAGGAATATCAGTGAAATAACGCCTGAAACTATTAATTAAGAAATAAATTCATTTCAAAATTTTTGTTGGTACTTTTAAATTTAATGGGATTGGTGGACGATAGAAAACTGTCATTGAGTTGTTACGCGTGCCAGCACGGGCAACGAACGGTAATTGACAATGCAAATCTCTTCGCCGCCGGATTTAGCTCCGCTTCATTATGCCGGATGTCGGATATGCGCTGACTCGCGTGCACGCAATAATCCACGCCATAATGATGCATATTATTATCATTGACGTAATACATTAAAACTTTCAGGTCGTCTACATTCACAGGCATGTGGAGGTAGGTCAATAGAGAGATCTCTCACCAGGCGGTGTTTTGGAAGCGAAGTCCAAATGATGCAAGTTGGAAGTTGTATATGTGCTGATGTAGCGCATGTCAGGTGGTTTCCTCCATTCTAAACTAGATGGCGCTAGAGTCCCTCCAAGCCTAGAGATATCAAGTTATCATGTTTAAAGTCGTTCTCAAGTTATAGCGTGACCAAGGAAAATAGGGATTTATTTTATATAACTACAAAGGACTATTTAGCATATTTTATTTTGATACCATCTGCGTTTAAAAAGTTCTAACTACAGTAACTACGATCTTAGCTACAAGAACTAAGAAATTAACCACTGAAATTAAGGTCTTAGCTACCGTAACTATAATTAAGATTTAAGCTACAGTAAGTAAGAGGTCAGTCACTGTTATTAAAATAGCTAATACAGTCTTACCCCCTTATTCATAAACGCTTCGTAAACATTTATTAGTTAACATATTTTATATCTTTATCTGTCGTTGTGTCGCTTACCCTCAAATGAATGGGACAAAACATTTTATGAATAAGTAGGTTAGTATATGTCTTCAATGACATGTCGGTGTTAATATTTACATGTTGCATTTGCTTGATTGCTCATATTAATAATTTCCGTTGTCATTAAAATAAAGGTCACAGAGATAGTGGCCAGTTCCTATCATTATTCGTATCGTACGCTGTGACTTAGAGATTCTAATAAAGGTCATCTCAGCAGCACAGCATTTATAAAAGAAGTCATGATTTGTATGTTATCTCTTTTTATTTTCTTTGCCGTTTCCAATAAAAATAAATCTCAGCTCTGTATCTATTTGTTATTGCATCAGGACCCAATTTCGTAAACGCTACAGGCGACAAGTGACAGTGACGATTCGGCGTACATTACTGTGCCGACAAGTAACGCTACAAACTTACAGATTTAACATCATAGTGGGCCAGCAATGTACACCGAATTGTCACTGTCACCTGTCATCTGTTGCGTTTATGAAATTGGGCCCAGGGCCCTATTTCGTAAACGTGACAGGCGATAGGTGACAGTGACAATTCGGTATACATTGCTTGCCCACTATGATGTTAAGTCTGTAGCGTTACTTGTCGACAAAGTAATGTATGGCGAATTGTCACTGTCACTTGTCGCCTGTCGAATTTATAAAATTGGGCCCTGATCGTGTGTGTTCCTTAAAATGTTGTAATAATAATTGTAACAATAGTAATGCTCGAGTCCAAATTCTTACTACGCTCCATGTTTCAAATATAAGCGGCTAACTTTTTTGTATTTCTATGTGCGTCCCTTTCTTAAGAAACTTGTTAGACAGCGCAGCAGAGATGAATAAATTAAAAAAGGTCGATCATGTTACAGGCGCTGAACTTGCAACGCCCACTCTTATGACCAGGAAATCTAGAAAAATGCTATTTTTTTTTATACAACATAGGAAGGCAAACAAGCAGGTGGGTCACCTGATGGTAAGTGAACACCACCGCCTATAGACACCTGCAACAACAAAGAGAGTGCAGATGCGTTGCCAACCCAGAGGGCTAAGATGGAATACCTCTTGTGCCAGTAATTACACCGGCTGTCTTGCTCTCCACCCCGGAACACAACCGTGCAAGCACTGCTGCTTAGCGGCAGAATTAGCGAGCAAGATGGTGGTAGCGATCCGGATGGACCTTGCACAAGGTCCTACCACCCGCAAATTGCCTTGTTTTGTGCACCTAGCATGAACCTTCTCGATATGCGTTAATTCGCTACGTAACTCAGTGCGTCTCTCTCCTACTGGGGTGTTTAGAACGAGACGCACTGAGTTACGTGGCGAGTTAACACTTGTCGATAAGATTCGTGCTAGGTGCACAGATCGTCTAAGGTTAGTCAGGCGCTCACTTGTAATGATAGTGAGGGATTTTTATGACTTAGGAAGACTCGTCATGTTTATTCATTTATTAGTCATGATGGTTGTCACACAAACTTTCAGACCTGTAACCGAAACAAGTTTTTTGAACAGTCCGAATCAAAGCCTCCGTGAGCCTTGGAGTCTTGAACCTCTCATCTCGCCTTGCTTGAACAATGTCGGAAATATAAATTGATTGATTTGTTTCTAGCTTAATTGTACATAATTATGTGAGAAGAGTTCAATGTAATTGTTATTATAGCACATTTGGTTCTGTGTTTATTTTTATTCATTAAGATGTTGTTGATTATTCAAAATGTGTATTGCAAAACAGTGTACGGTCAGCATCATAAATATACGTTACCAAGACGTCAAAAATATCTATACACATTTATGCCACTAAACGTAAGGTTGATGTATACATATTTTGACGCTATAGCTGAATATATATTTTTACAGCTGACTGTACTGAACGCCGTGTCGATAAAAAATATCTAGGCAAAGATGTCGCAACACACCATAAGATTTAGTCACAAAATCGTCAAAAGATCGGCGGTAAGCCCTGACGCCTTGCAGACTCGAGACGCTCCAAAGCGCTCAAATAGGATCAGGTCAGGCTTTGCTGACTTATCGGGCAGCTTGCGTCATGCATATTAAAGACACCTGCAGTCCACTAGGCGACAAGAGGGAATATTCTATTAGGTAAGAAAATTGAACTGGTATGTATAAACAGTAGTCTTGGCATTAAACACGTCAAGTCAAAGTCCAAATATCAATAATATAGAGGCACTGACTCCAAAATTTCAACTGAGGAAGCCGGCAAACCAAAGCGAGATTATTATACCTCATATTAGCATAATTCTGTAGTATTATCACCATTATTGTCTTGAAATAAGAGCCGACATGCTCATAGCTGGAGGAGTTCCGACGATAGGATTGTTTACCCAACATAACTGCTTGTAATTTTCGATGTTTATTTTTTGTAAAGCTGCATTTTAGAAAAGCGGAGTCGGCTGTCGCACAAAATTTTTCGCCTCATCAGAATGCACCCTAAGGCTGTATCTTTTCCAACTGCTCAGTAAAATTCTTGTTTCGTCGTAGATTTTTGGCTACAACTTTCTTTTATAGAGGCATCCAAATTGGCCCAGAGACGATGAGCCTGCCTAACTCGTTACCATCAAAATCGTACAAACAAGCACACAGATAGACAATTTCAAATATCGTGTGTATATTTACGGGAATAGTGTCACTAGTGCTTTCAGTTTCAACTCTTATCTTTGAACGCTAAGAACGCTTAAAGGTATCAAGTGCTGTCGGGTCCAGTATCACGCCACCGTTCGTTCACGTATAGTTCACCGATGATATAGTGCTAAAGCGGCCTACGTGTAGGTTTGCCAGATGGTATGCTTAATTAGGACATGTTCTCTATTCTGTCTCTTTTCTACAATTGGTCCCCCCGTCCTCCCTTGCCGACTGCATGTCCTTCTTTTGTTTTACTTTTGTACAAGCGCACATTACGCGAATTTTGTAGGTTTTTTCGCTTATGATAACCTACATCAGCCGACAGCCCTCCTTTTTTGATATTATCATCGGGGAACCCTGCATACGTGCATTAAACATGATTAAACTTCAAAGTCTCCTTTGAAATTATGGCAACTAGGCGTGTTGGTGACAACTTTTGTATGTCTTGACGGTGAAAAAATTAAATATATTCGCAGCGACCTAGAGCACAAGGTCCAGAATCCCGGATAGTGTACCTTTAGCAGCGGAAATAAATCCATTTGCGTACGGGATTATCCTTTGTTTTTCTACAGCAGATAGAAAAAGGTAAAACAATTGTGTATTAGTTGGTTTAATAAAGCTATGTTTCGTAACTCGCTGTCAGTGTGGTTTGGACCGAAAGAGTACCTACATGTTTTATCGCCTTTAGGTCTCCTACTTCATGACACCTTGTAGATTATAACTTAGTGCTCAAATTCTGTTCATGCTGAAATACTTTTACACGGTCCTAACCGTTAACATCATATTATCTCATTCGGTAGATCCTAAGACTAATTTGCCGTTAGACGTACTTTGGCCTTTAGTTGGACTTAAACTAATGACTACTTAGTAATAGGTTAATGTTGCTGGTTTCCATAGACTGCGTTGATCACTTTCTATTAAGTCACCCGCTTCCTAGTTGATTTATTTTAACTTTCCAATTATAATAAAATTGTAGTTAATGGTTCACTATATTATTATACATTTCTTATGGAGTGTTAGTGTCCTCTGGAACCCCTAAAAACTAAATATTCTTCTAAAACCGAAATATAATTGTTTAGTATATACTGCATGTCACTCTGGTTTTATCTTGGTAAAATTACCTACCAAAAGCCAGAAAATTATGTATGTTACTTTACTTTCAAATACCTATTTCAAATACGTGTTGTTGGAGTCAATAGTTCCAGGAAATAGCTGGTAGGCAGTCAGTAGTTATCACTGTTCTTATCGCGAACTTTGACTTAAAGATACCGCTAAAGGTCATGTGCACGGCCTTTATTAGAAAAACAAAACGTTAGAGAGTTGATAGCGTATCAGTAAAATGGTAAAGTTAAACTTTCGGTAGATGCCTTTTAAACCTAGTTTACATTGCAAAATAATTGATCACTAGATTTGTCTTTTAATACAGGTAATTACTGCACAAAGTACAACTCAGGACCGATGAACGAAAAACAGAGCACATTGAAAATTTTTGCAGTAGTTGGGGCACTTAATAGTCAAATAGGTAAGAGCAAGGCACGGGATGCCGAGTTAGTTAGTTTCGAGTCCTGCCAGAAAATCATGCTTTTTCTTTGTGTCGTCATTGCCTCTATCGTTCTTTTAAACCGAGGAGTTAAAGCTAGTAGAGATCTCTACTGCCTGTCAATTTCCGTGAGGACAATATTTGGATTTGTGAAATGTGACGTAGAAATGTTTAAAATGGATTTCTGTGTTAAACGTCGCTTAAAAATCTAAGGTTCATTTACCGCTTTTCCCCAAAACTCCAATAAGAGATCATCGAGACCTCGCCGGCGAGCTGCCATTCCACGGACCCCTTTGAGGCCGTCGGTGGGTGTCGTAGTGGTTAATGCTTCGGCGGTCAAGTAGCGCCAGACGAAGCTAGCTAGTGGACTAATCGGGAAGGTTTTTAGTTTGAGCAAAGGCCTTTTAGTTGCGGAGCTACAGGGGAGAGTACTACAAAACCCTCGAGTTGCCCTAGGTATCCTGGGGTAAAGGGTAAAGCTTTTCCTCCCCGTTAAATAATAGTCATTTACCAGAACTCAAGGGGTGATCTCACTTTTAAATTCATTGCGTATATGTGCTGTCAACGAATTTGATTCATAGGCCACTGTAGAACGTCGTCGCAATGTGTCATCGCTGAAATATTATTACATTTATTTAGAAGTCATTATGACGTTTATTGTGAAATGGTTCTACAGAGGCCTGTGAATCAAATTGTTTGACTTTACTTGAGCAGACTAATAAAATAATAGAGTAACCACCCATAGCACTCAGTATCCAACAGCCCGAAGATGCACGGTTTGAATAGCGAGTCAGTATTTTGTATCTCAAGAATGGTATTTAAATTAAAGATTGAAGGTGAATACAAAATTATTTATTGTTCAACATTATTCCTTAGCTGCAGGAGTTGAAATCTTTTTCTTGATGTCTTCAACCTGAAAAGAGAAAACTTTATCGTAAATAGCGTTCAAATATATCATAGGTACGTATGTCACATGTACCTTTATAACTATAATGAATGTGGTCAGTAATAACGTGTCCATGAAGTCTAAAAACTGTGGTAAATAAATTAGTTGTTTTGGAAACTGTCTCAATCGTCTCGCTTTAGTATGAGAAATGAGAGGGAGAGAGCTTTATGATTGCGGCTAGAAATCGCTAAAAGACGTGCCGAATTATACCATATACCTCCCTTTAAGGGATAAGTTTCTGTGTATTTGTAAGTGCTTATGTATAGTCGACCAAGTAATTGCTTGACCACTTTTGAACCTTGTCCCTTTGTAATAAGGCCGAAAAGTGGTCAAGCAATTTCTTGGTCGACTATACAATAAAGAGTTTACATAAATACATACATACCTACTCATGACAATAAGCTGACAGTAATGTAACAATAAAATATTAATATTCTAAATTTCAACGAGTCGACCAGTAGTCATCTAAATTAGAACTTCCGACTATGAGTCCATTTTAGTTCTATACATTTATATAACTACAAGGGACCCTGAGCAAGTGATGCCTAAAATAATAATACACGGCTACCCGATATGAAATCAAAATCAAATAAAGACACGACGGCTGTCCCTTTTCATTGCTCAAGTGTATTGCCGGTCTTACCCTAGTCTTAAAGCGCTATTAAAGCTAAATAGTAGCTGTATAAAGGCGATCACCCCAGCCCAACTACTATAGAGGTTATGTATGGCTATTATTACAGACAAACGCAGATATATAGACACAGTCGAAGAGGTCAAAAATATCTAAACGCAACTGTATTAATTAATAGGTTCAGGCGTTACTTTGAGGAGGTCGTTATCAACAAACTGGAACAAATCACCTTGCTACTCCGCGAAACCAGTGCCGGGCTCGTGGAAAATAGCTACGACTGTATTGTCAACAGAATAAGAGATTGTTTAATCCTTTTAAATACACCCTAAGTGTTAGCTACTTCTGTAGCTCTAATATGACCAATATGACCGGCCGAGTTTAATCTATCCCTCCCTGCATCTATAGAGTCATAAGAAAGGGACACATATAGAGATAAACTAAACTTGACCGGTCATGTTAGGGCACAGCTTTTGCGGGTGGTAGGACCTTGTGCAAGGTCCGTCCGGATCGCTACCACCATCTTGCTCACTAATCCTGCCGCTAAGCAGCAGTGCTTGCACTGTTGTGTTCCGGCGTGGAGTGCAAGACAGCCGGTGTAATTACTGGCACAAGAGGTATTCCATCTTAGCCCTCTGGGTTGGCAACGCATCTGCACTCTCTTTGTTGTTGCAGGTGTCTATAGGCGGTGGTGATCACTTACCGTCAGGTGACCCTCTTGCTTGTTTGCCTTCGTATGTTGTTTAAAAAAAAGCTGTTGACTCAATATACATCGTATAGTAAGGTAAGTAGAATACGACTACACGATACTATTTATTATATAAATACATTAGCACCAGTGGTGAAATTAGAGTAACCCTGGTGCAATCGAACACTCTACTTGAAGTCGAATGTTACTATGTAAGAAATCTGCTAGAAGAAAACTGTTTGTATACCTGCTGCACGTTTCTAATGAATCTTAAAGCAACAGCGGTAACAATACTTAGCTTAAGTAGAGTAACGTGGATTAGAATTAGTATTAATTTCAAGTTACGTACCGCCTCGCTGATTTTGTTTAAAGCTTCATTGGCATTCTTCTTCATCTCGTCAGGGTTTAAAGCCGCTTTCAGTTCTTCGCTAACCTTGTTTGTAATATCGGACAGGCTCTTCTGAATGTCCTCGAGATAATTCTTCTCAGTAGCCGGGGCATCGCGTTTCACAAACGCGTGAACCTAAGAAAATAATAACATATTATTAATATTATATGAGAAAGGTTAGGTTTATCTCCGCTCCAATAGTTTTTGGATAGTAGTGACATCATCATCATTTCATTCGAAAGACGAACACTGGCCTGTCCACAGGCTTCCCCCAAACCAGATTCTCACTCCACTTTGTGGCGAGTCTTCCAATGCTACGTATTTCGGTATTCTCTTGAAATACTTTTTAGGAGTAGAGAATATATGGAAATAAGTTAAAGAACAGAGCAAACCATCAGGCCAGCTGCATATCTGCTTTCTACCAACGTGGTATTTAAAGAAATAGAGCCAAAATAGCAAAAATATTAGGCTTTACGAACTTAATAATCATTACAAACAGTACAGTATACAGGGGGTCCTTGAAAGAATAGATCAAATCAAACGAGAACAATGAGTCTTAACCCGATAATATTTACCCACGTGTCCCTACCTTATGGGCAACAATTAATAAGGAAAAGTATACATTTGTTAAAAAAAAGTTTTTTTTTCCTCTAATTAAAATACAACTGTGTCGTATCTTTCCTGAGAATTGGTTTTCATTCTTTGTCTATTAGCTTTTTAACTTTACGGATAAATGCCGATTATTTTATAAAATAAAGCCCTGCAAAAATCACAAAAAAAGTGATATGGCCCCAAATTTTTGAGGAGATTGAAGTAAAATATTATTATGTAATATGTTTAATAACATGTATAAGGATTTAATAGGTACTCACGCTAACTAGGCACAAGGCCAGAAGGACGATCATCAGTTTGTTCATGGTTGTTATTTATATTTAGTATCGGACTGCTCGCTTCAACAACAACACTAAGACTGAACGGGACTCTCTAAATTTTTGACCAACAAAAGCTTATCTTATCACTAAAGTTAAACAAGGAAAGTAATTACGCTTTATTGTAACTAACTTTTGTATTTGACAATAATTATCGATAACCGCCTCTGAGGTCAATATCCAAAATCCGTTTAAGCAAACGAGTTTATTAACTTACTATATATACTAATAATTGCCCGGATTTGCTAGCATGAAGTGCTTCCTTTGTTTCTGGCTAAGGTATGTCTGTTTGCGTCTATTTATAAGGGTTTATCAAAATCCATTTAATGGCATTTCAATCTTATTCCAAGGCAATAGTGGTGTAAACTCTGAATAAACTAGGTGAACATGACTGGTGCTAAGGCAAAGGGTAAACACCCTATAGAGTTGTGTAATCATATTTTTAGTAACAACTCAGTAGCGAAAAATTAGTTAAATACATACCCCCTTATTCATAAACGCTTCGTAAACGTTTGTTAGTTAACATTTTTTATGTATTTTTCTGTCATTGTAACGTTTGCCCTCAAATGAAAAGTACAAAACATTTATTAGCTTAAAATATTGTTAAGTTTTTATGAATAAGGGGGTAAAACTATAACTTAAAAATACAGCCAGTTATGGACAGTTAATACCTGTTACGTACGTTCGTACCATTTATAATATTTTATGCAACTGCTATATAATGAGAGGCCTTAAAACACGAGTGTGGTTTTATGAAACGAGCGTCAGCGAGTTTCATAATAGGATCACACGAGTGTTTTAAGGCATAATTAAATACAGTTGCATACATTATCTACACACATATCATAACTGCAAAAAACCGTAACAGCAAAAAACCAACAAACGAATGACAACTAATGGCGGCCATTCGATCTAGACGAACGTTTTATTAAACCATAGACGAACGACTGAAGTCCTTATTGTCATGTCACTCGAGATCAAATGTCGTGCGTTTAAATTAAAAAAACATACTGAGTTGACGTTTCGTATCGATAACTGGTTTTAATATCTGTGGAAACTAGAATAGAGACCAACTTGAATTTTGACAGGTGTTCCAAATTTAAATTCATAACGTCACGAGCAGTCACGAGATATCGGTGATGTGATGACCAATAAAGAACAGATTTACCTACTACCACAGACAAGAAAATTCTTATTATAACATTGGTTGTAATAATGCTGGTCATTTCATAGGGTTTTTGAACGCGTTATTGAGCCTTTATCATATGTGTGTAGTGTAGATTTTTCACTGCTTCTGATAAATTCGGACGTCTTTATACGGCCTTTCCACTTTTGTATCAGCTTTTCTGTTCTCAAGAAAACAACTGACCAGCTTTTTATACTCGTAAAATTTTATTAACAGTGGAATTATGAAAAACAATTATAAAGCCGAAACAGCAGCTATAATTTTGTTGTCATTGGAAATATTAAATATTCAAACAACACAACTTAGTAGGTATATATTGATTTTTAAGGTTTATAACTTTGTCGGGAGGTACAAATAATAAGCAATATAATAAAAAAACATGTTTTTATTATTTTTTCGTCACACACTACACACTAAGCAGTCTCAATTCTAAACACTTCTCTCTGGGCCAAATTACTTCCATTTATTCCTTTTGAGTGGCAGATTTTGTTTTTAGATCTTCAAACTGAAATCAAAGTTAAAAATGGTCAGTTAAGCACTTTTGTTTAACTGTTGTAGTAAATATTTATATGTCTTCTTTAAGTATTCAGCAGCAGCATGTACTTTTATAGTTTACTGCAACAATCGTCTACTGCTTAAGTAAGCAAATATAAACACATTTAAATGAACATGTAATTTACGCATAAAGATTGTCTGTATACAGAGACACGAGTACGAGTATCAATACTATCCTAAGATACCTCTCGGTATATTATAGTACTATACTATAGAAACTTATAGCACAAAATGATGCTATCTACTTAAATATCAGTCAGCGCAACCGCAACGCCGCAACATGATAGCAAACACTCAATCAAGAAGCGAGACACAGTATAACGCAACAAAAGTAGATGCCACGCACACTGCTGCATGCCATGTGTGTACCGGAGAGTTTCGTTCGAAATTTAAATTTTTTGTTTTGTTTTGTATGGCGCTGTATAATTAATCCAAAACACCACCGCTAACCATTAAAACAACACGATCTACGCGTGTTTCGCCTCTATACGAGGCAACATACGGATCAAATAATACGTCCGAATGACATACTGAAGTACACTAAACCGCGCGTAGATCGTGTTGTTTTAGTGTTAAGTGGTGGTGTTGTATAGTTGAGTCTGTGTGATATACTTTGTTTCGTGTGCAAGCGGCAGTGGGTGGGTTTTAGCATGAAAAAAATATCGCACAGACTCAGTTATCTTGCACGTGCACGGCACTGGTTTCGCGGAGTCGCAAGGTAATCGTTCACCTCAGCTCTCGTTACGTTACATACTTCGTGCTAATTGTGCCATAGCCTTAAGATGGCTGCCTAAAGTTTAATTTATTTCTGGGTTCGTCTCTTTGTTATGACATAGTTAGACAGATCTGCAAGAGGGGAAATGTTAGGGCCACAGATGATTTATAAACTTGGAGTTTCAAAATTAGATGCGTGGTTTCGAAATAACTGTTTTATTCTGTTAGTGATTTTTGCTGAATTACTAAAGATTTAAGATGTAGTTTTCTACACATATATCATAAATGCTCTATAATGCGTTCAGAAACCGTAGGCAATGACCAGCATTATAACAACCAATATTATTATGAGAATTTTTCTAATTTGTGTCTATATTTGTTCAAATTATTTTTTATTACATTATTTTAATGTGTACAGTCTATAGATAGTTAATAGGTACCTAGCACTAGTAGATAGTAGCAATGCAGGTCATTGCCCTATGGCTTCTGAACCCATCATAGAGCACTTATGATATGTGTGTAGATAAAGTAATGTATGCAACTGTACATAATTAGGTCTTAAAACACTCGTGTGATCCTATTATGAAACTCGCTGACGCTCGTTTCATAAAACCACACTCGTGTTTTAAGACCCCTCATTATGCAACAGTTGCATAAAATACTATTATGGATAGAATGTATGATGAGATTTATGTCGGACCCTTATCGCAGAACAATGTATCATTCACAAACATCCATGTAATTTAGTTACTGATCCACGGTCACGTGGCGCGGAATTAATATAAAGTGCAAAATGAAATAATAATAAACAAAAAAAGCGCAATAAAAAAAAATCCCAAGATCCTAGGGCTGTTGCATTTCTTGGGCAACGCATTGTCATTGCGATCTAACGTGGAAATACAGCCAGCCTTATAGGCACATAATCGCATGAAGTGAGGAATATTTGTACATTTCTTTTTGTTTTATTTTATTTGTATTTTTAATTAGGTTAATTTCTACATGGTTCATAACATTCGTTTCTCCATTAGGAATGTATTGTTAATCGAAACCACTTACCGCCTTATTCAGGTTGTTGATAGCGTCATTGAAACCTTTCTTCATCTCATCAGGGTTGAAGGTATCCTTGATTTTGTCGTTGAACTGCTTCGAGAAGTCTGAGAACTGTTTCTGTATATTCTCTAAATAATTGACGTCCTTCTCAGCAGGGGGTGCGTCGCGTTTCACGAAAGCGTGGACCTATTGCAGAAATTACAATTTAAAAACTTAAAGAAAAATTTACAAATTATTTACATGATAGTAAAGTTGGAGATTAGTCGCTTCACAGCAATCGCTTGGTATCCAGAAAATATATCTAAGCACTCGAAAAAGATAAGAAATCTAAGCACGAGTCTATTATCAAGAGAGTTTTTGTTTATGGAGTTGGGAGACAAATAGGCATTATGTATGGTTTTTTTTAGATCTTTTCATGTATTCAGCTACTGACTGTAGTATTAAATTGTTCATTCTAAAATTTCTTTTGCCAGAACTCTGTCATAATAAACATTAAAGAAATATGAAACACGACATGAATATGACAAAAATTAATAATAAAGTGCTGGAACTCATTAAGTCTCGCTTCTGCAATTCCAAGTTACCGCATTTAAAATATGCAATGAAAACGATTATAATAATGGTTGACCTTTAACTAAACAATATGAAATTGACTTACGCTTAAAAGGCATACAGCCAAAAGCACAACCAGAGATCTCTGCATGTTGTATTTTCTTGACTATCTTGCTCGAAGATCAAAGTAGTACTAACTTAACAGGAATAGTTAATAAGACCCTATTCAATTTGCGTGATCGATTGCTTTCAAGTAGCTCTCAAGATCAGAGATGATGACTTTAATATTAAACAGATAAGTCACTGATTTTAATAACATGATCAGATCACAGTGGCCCTAACATGATCGGCCAAGTTTAGTTTATCTGAGTTTATCTCTATATTTCTCTATATTTTTTCTATTTGCATTTGGTAGGACCTTGTGCAATCCTGCCGCTAAGCAGCAGTGCTTGCACTGTTGTTATCCGGCGTGGAGAACAAGACAGCCGGTGTAATTACTGGCACAAGAGGTATTCCATCTTAGCCCTCTGGGTTGGCAACGCATCTGCACTCTCTTTGTTGTTGCAGGTGTCCATAGGCAGTGGTGATCACTTACCATCAGGTGACCCAATTGCTTGTTTGCCTTCCTATGTTGTATAAAAAATATATATATGCGGCCCTTTGTTATTATGACATTAGTTTGACAGAGACGCAGGGACAGATAAATTAACGACAATTTGGTGCGCTGTTCGAATGATACCGCAGCGACGAAAATCCAGATTTATATCTGCGAGTATTATAGATGTGTATCTAGCTTCTGCGCCGCCAGTATCGCTCGGACAACGTTGAACAGATGCCCAGTGAACCATCTGTTCAAATCATCTGTGTCAATGAGCACTCCAGGAAAGCCAAATGAGTTCATAGTTCCCGTTATCAGTCAATTGATGGAGTGACTTCGAACTTGTTTATCTATTTGCGTTAATGCTTAAGTTCCGGTAGCATTTCGCCAATAATTACTGCGAACGCAAGTAAGAAAAGGTTTAAAGTTGGAGTGTTTCATCATTTTTGTAAGCCACAAGAAACAAACTAATAACTCTCTACTTAGTCGTGGCAAATGTTATAAAGACAATGGTATTCACTTTCCATCAAGTGGACAGCGGCCATGCTCAATGTAGAGTTCTATATTCCGTTTCTACAAAAGATAAAAAAATATCTTCAAGTTTTTTCAACGGTAATCAAGTTTTCTATTTAAGCATTATACTTAGTCCTAATGTTTTTGCTTTTAGTTTTGTTATAATACTTGTATGCTTTTAATGGGTTTCGATTAGGATGTTTCCAACTTTTTTTGCATTTTTATTTTGGTTGTAAACGACCCGAAAGCTATTTAGATAGACCTTAATATTTCTTTAACAGTAGCTAAATCCTAAAAGTGATAATCTTTAATGAAATAGGCATGAAAAACAAAGAGCCATTTAACGATTCCTTGTTTTGATGTTATGTGGGTGGTAGGAATTGTGCAAAGTTTGTCTGGATCGCTACCAGCATCTTGCTCGCTGATCCTGCCGATAAGCAGTAGTGCTTGCACTGTTGTGTTCCAGCGTGGAACGCAAGACAGCCGGTGCAATTACTGGCACAAGAGGTATTTCATCTTAGCCCTCTGGGTTGACAATTCCTTTGGTATTGCGGGTGTCTATGAGCGATGGTGATCACTTACCATTAGGTGACTCATTTGCTCGTTTGCCTTCCTATGTTGTATAAAAAAGACATGCGGTATTTGGTGTAACTAGACTAAAATAATAACACAATTATATCTTGATGTCTTTCTTTATTAATAAGTTATGAAATACATTAATGAAACTAAGATCACAAGCCTAAATTGTTCAAGGATAATATAATTGGCATTCATAGTTATGACGTCATCTTTTTAGTATGGAGACTTAGTGGCAGTCAAATCTTCAAACTGTAACAAAAAAAACAATTAACAATTGAAACTAAAATATTACAAGCTATCTAAATATTTAATTAGAGTCACGAGATCAAGTGCAAAAATTATGAAAGTCTTCGTTGGACGCAAGTAAAGCGACAGGCGGTGATGATCAGTTATCATCGGGTAACCCGATTTCCACAAAAAAGTTTTTTGTGTGTTTTTTCTTTAAATCAATAAGAAGGTGTGACATCCACACAAACGAAGTCGCGCGCGTCCGCTAGTCAATAGTTTATCGCGTATTCCCATAAAAAAAATCGTAATCGTTGACAAACAAACGGTCTAGTATTTTATATTCGCGTAAATATTTAGTGAATGCAGACAGAGTAACGTTAAGTTCTATAGTTCGAGTAGGTACTTAGCACCTACCACTTTTACGGTAGCTTTCGGTAATCGTCGCACATAAATCTACTGTCCCAATTATCAAAGTCGTATCTACAAAAGGTTGTTAAAAGAAGTATGGGCTTTGTAAACATTTTCATTTCTGGGACTAGGTCAATTGGTGTGAATTGTCCCGAGATTTTTATTATTATTATTCTTTGAGTATTTAACATTGAGATGCCAAGCCGTATTATCACCTAACAATTTTTTCTGCCAATTTTAGCGGGGGAGACGGGTCTAGTGTTGCCCGATGGCTGGGAAATTCGGGATTGTCCTGGAATTACGTGTCTTGTCCCGTGCCCAGGAATTACACTTTATAGTCCCGGTTTGCTAGTGTTACTATATTTTCAGAGTTCCTTACCTCAAAAGGAAAAATCCGAAAACTGTAAGCAGTATCGGAAGTCTCCAGATGAGATATCCGAATAAAATCACAACATGCTGTCGGCAACACTGCCACGAATGCCATGATGTCAATTTTTGAAATGTTTACGTTATGTCTGTCAAAAAGCTTATTCATTTAAAATGTTTTTGGTGTTGTAAATAATAAATTAATTGTGAAGAAAATTATTTACGTGTGATAAAAAAATCCGTCTTTAGTGAAATTTGAAGTTTTTGATAGCCGTTTGAAGGTAAATACAGCACGATTAACCATTTTTGCAGAGATCGCTTTCGCGATACGGACTAAAGCAAAATGACACACGATATCGCGGCGAACTGGTTTTTATAAACCGTTATGATTTTAATCACGGTTTTAGGACATATGCATTGGCAGAGGGGAATGCGTGCCTTGCGACGTCCAGTGGCTAAATTGTCTAAGTTATTATTAAATCAGAAATTTAAGAAATTGTCATCCCGTTGATCCAACTTTGTTGATTGCGACAGTCGAAATATTGTCACTCGCCCACTCATCTACTGATTGTTTGTTACTTTTGTTTCTTAGGCCTGTAGTTATAGATCGTTCTAAAGTACGATCAACCGCGTTCACAAGATTGCATTTGACGTTGTATGCCCCTAGAAACGAAATGTCAAACACGAACTTGAGTATATTGTTGTACTTGAAAACGAACTTTAACTACAACAGGATGGCTAGCTCGAAACAGCGCGACTAGCTTTGTCGCTCAGTGCGTCTCTTTCTACCTAGCCGAGTAGATGAGAGACGCATTGAACGCTACGTGAGATAACGAGCACCTGTGCTAGCCGTTCATGCTTTAGAAACATGTAAATTGCCGATAGATGTTAAGAAGATCAGACCAAAGAGCCTTACCGCCTTAGATAATTTGTCCAAATGTTCCCCGAACACTGCGAACACTGGCTGTACTTGCTTGACGTTGACCTCGTCCACGGATTTAGCAATGGCCTGGTCAATGCAGTTCTTGAATTGGTCCATGTGCTTTTGAAGGGAGTCTAGAATGTTCGGCGTGGACGAGGGAGCGTCACGGCGAACGAGTGCGTCGGACTGCGAACAAAGTGAAAAAACAACTAATGAGGGACTGACACCATGTAACCAAATGACATGAAAGACAAGGGTTAAAAAATGAGTTCCAAAAATACAAATTTTAAAGGCGATTTAAAGATATGAGAATAATGAAAAAGGTTTTCTACGTTTAAGAATATAATGTAAAATATTACAACTTTTTATCTGTTTTATTTTGATTTGTCTCTTTATTCCACCACTGCAAAAAAAACGCGATCCATTTTTATTTTCTGAAGTTAATCTAATAGTTTTTAGTCGTAAAATTTACTATGACCGGAATAACGATATACTACTTCGTAATCGTTGTATACCTAATTTTAAGAGGAGCGTGAACCCAGCGCTCTCCATACAATTTTTTTTCTGTATGTTCTCAGTATGCCCTAGAACTAGGTTTGTATGTTTTGATTTTGAAAATATTCTTAATAGTTTCAAAAATATTCCCGCTTTATTGTTTTGTATGAGACTCCTAAAATCTAAATATTGTCAAATCTATGAAGAATATTAAAAAAATCAAAACATACAAACCTAGTTCTAGGGCATAATGACAACATACTAAAAAATTATTGCCATCGGTTAAGGTTTAGAGGGTGGAAAACATTATCGCCGTTTGTATGGGAAGCGCTTTTTGGGCCCGGGTTCACACTCCTCTTAATAGCACTGTTCACATCAGTAAAGAAAGGAGAAAACTATCATCGACGACACTTTTACATCGTGGTTTGGCGCCACGACAAATGTTGCGGAAACCGGCTCTTAATTATGCACTTACTAAACCGCTCTTAATTAAGAATACTTCTTACTTTTCATTACAAATAAATGACAATGTTCTAAGTCCTATTTAACTTTTTTTATACAACATAGGAAGGTAAACGAGCACGTGGGTCACCTGATGGTAAGTGATCACCACCACACCACCGCTCATAGACACCTGCAACACCAAAGTGATTGCAGGTGTGTTGCCAACCCAGAGGAATCTCAAATGTAAAATAACACTTTTTAACAACTTAATATAAGCTTTTATTTATCTTCTTCACCTCTCTCGGGGTCGATTGATAAAACTGACAAGTTAACTTTCAATTGACCTAAATTTAGTGACAATGTTATATTACTGAATGTATCATCAATTAAAACAACTCTTATTAAAATGTATATACTTCAATACTGACAATGTTTCAACCGACTTATTCATGCATGACTAACAATACCGAAAACACGGTTGCAATGTCCATTCTGTTAGAAACAACCTGCTTTATTAAATATGGCACATATTACCTTGTTAATTAAACTTGATCTAATTTAAAAAATGCTAACTCACTTCGAGACACGCTAGTACTGCACACATGAAGGCAATTTTCAACAACATTTTTACCTATTTCAATGCAAAATTGTGAATAAACTGCCGGACTGAATTCATGCCACGTCTTTTATGTGCGATATTTCCATACCAAGGAAGGTCGATATGGGCAAACAGAACATTATCGTTACTTAGCAAAGTGTTGTTTATCCGTGTATAACTAAGTAAGTAGCATCCATTTAATTTTTGAACTCTGCTTTTTACGTCAATGAATGTCTACAATCTGCTAGCTCTGTGGTGTTACGTGTGGTTTTTTTTAAATCTTTGATATCTAATAAACGGTGCCGAAACGTGGACACTCACTGTAGGGCTGGTCCACAAATTTAAAGTTGCTCAACGTGCTATGGAAAGGGCTATGCTCGGAGTTTCTCTAAAAGATCGAATTAGAAACGAAGTGGTCCGACAGAGAACCAAAGTTATCGACATAGCCCACCGCATTAGCACGCTGAAGTGGCAGTGGGCCGGCCATATAACCCGAAGAACCGATAACCGTTGGGGTAGACGAGTTCTTGAGTGGAGACCACGGATTGGCAAACGTAGCGTGGGACGTCCTCAGACTCGGTGGAGCGATGATCTTCGCAAGGCGGCTGGCAAGAGCTGGATGAGAGTGGCCGAGGATCGTGCTCAGTGGCGTGCCATGGGAGAGGCCTATGTCCAGCAGTGGACGAATATAGGCTGATGATGATGATCTAATAAACTGAATAAGAACCTGAAGATGGCTTTTGAAAGTTAGGAAGATTTATGTCTGACTTATCTAAACTGATGATGTTTGTTTTTCAAGCTTTCACTTGTCCAGGGCGAAATATTGTAAATCGATTTTAACACACTTCCAGTTATAAATGGCACACTAAAGGACAAATCTCTCTCTTCAGACTTCAAGCATGCAGTTTTATATTATTTAGCTTGTCTTTTATTATATGAAATAAGTAACTATTTTATTTTTTAATAAAGGTATATATCCATACGTGTTAGTAAACAATGAGTAAAAAATATACTCATATGCTATTGCATTTCAGTCTGGGGCAGCGCAGCTAAGACAACTATGATTCAAGTAGAGAGAGCCCAACGCTCAGTATTAAAAGTTATGTTCAAAAAACCTTTCCAGTTTTCAACAGAAACCCTATACGCCGAAGCCCACGTTTTAACAGTACGCCAGCTTTTTCTTCACAAAATCTGCACACTTACACATAAATCGATTCCGTCCATGTCAACTTACAACAATCTACTTAATAAGCGTGTTTATAACCTGCCGGTTCCCAAAGTCACTTCTGCTTTCTGCAAACGCTTTGGAGACCACCTAAGTGTGTCTACTTATAATGCTGCTTTAAAACACTGTAAGCTTAAGTATTGCTCTGTTATTGAAGCAAAAAAACTTCTTTTTAATTGGCTCCAACCCTTAAATTATGCTGAGACTGAAGCTATTCTTGAAAAACTGGAATAAGTGTTAATACTTAATCTTGTATAATCTTGTAGAATTTATGTTTATTCAACTGCAAATGTATAACTCTGTTTACCTGATAAGTGTACCTATATTACCCAACCACTTTATATGTATAACCAATATGTATACAATTGTAACTGGTTCCCCGCGATACAGGCATTGCCTAGTGTGGGGACCCCTGATAAATTTTGTTACATCTATATGCAAAATAAACAAATTTTTAATTTTTTTTAATTTTTAATTATATTATTACTATAAATTTGTGGCAAAACAACGAGAAACTTATATTATGTATTTTGAACTTTTATAGTTCGTTCTATATTCTCTAGGCGCCGGATAAACTATTTTCTATCTTTATTTCTTTCAGTTTGCGATATTTTATCTGAAGTGTGTATGAATCACACTTGATGTGTTGTCCCCAGTCAAACAACACATCGACTTAACACGTAATGAGCGTGTCATAATTTTAAGAGGATTGACACAAAACTTCGCAGATGCTCGTTTGTTTGTTGAGCAAACAATGCTCGATTCGCGAGTAAAACACCAGAGTAAACTTTGCTTGTACTGTGCGTCAATGCGGCTTTACGATTGTGCATTAGGTAAAGATCCTTTCTAAGGTTCTGTCGACGAAAAAAAGCCCTAATATACTTTATTTTTCAGATGAGAAAAAGAACGGTCAGGCATGCATACGTTTCTAAGTAAATTGAAGATAAAACTGACAGATGCTTATCTAATTTTGTTCATTACGATTAAAATACAGAAGGAGAAAAAAAAAAAATTATCCTCGTTTTACTTAAAAACATGCGCTACTTTAATGGTTAGATTTCACATCTGAAAAAAAAACGAAGTATAGTTTCAGACATACACCGTAGCCTTTTGTTGGTTGCGTGAATGGGCCGACTGGACCGGGGTAGTAATACGCTCTCACAGAATACCAGCGTCAAGCTTGCTAGTTCGTTTCGTACGGTGTACAACGAGATCCGCCATGTTTTCCGCAAATAAAACCAACGTGAAGTTAGCGGCCAAAAGTAGGCGGCCAATAACCCCACTAAGTTTAAAAAAACTTAAAAAGTACACTACTTTTCAATGCAATATGAATGAGAATACCTATAGTAAATCTGTCTGTTTGTTGACTATAATTTGGATTAACAAAAAACCGAATTCAATCCAATTTGACAAAAAGTCATCGCCTAATAGCTTATTTCATACCCAACGGTATAAATTGGGCACTGGATAATATAGTAATTGGTAAATAAGTAATGAAAAGGGTAATTTGTGGGATTATACCTGTAAATGTGTAGGTTCATAAACTAAAACTAAGTTACCTCGACATAATAATATAAATTACGTGAATAATTAAATGTTTAACTAAAACGTCAAACGTGAAACGTCGGGAATTAGATTCGTAGCAATACACGCGATATAAACCGTTTATATTGTTTATTTTCAATTAAATGTTTAGTTTAGTATTTTATTAGGAACTAGGAATTCAATTATTGCTTAACCGTAAAAAATACCACAGCAGATGTTTTTTGCGGAACTATTTTTCAATGGAATTTTCAACATGTTAAATGTTTAAGGTATCGAAAAACGGGTCACTTTGAAAAAATGGGCTTACAGTCATAATTTAAAAAACGTTATAAAATCAATTCAACCTTTTTGTCATAAAGACAACTACAGACATACATACAGACATCAACGGAATTAAAAAAATGCGATTCAATTAAAATATGATTAATTTGCCCTAGAAACTATTTTCATAAAGTCGCCCCTGCAGATCAAAGTCACCCCATTTCACCGTATTTAAATAAAAACTTTGGTGAAAGCTGTCAGTGAAATAAAAAATTATAAAAATCAGTGAAGTGACATGATATGCCAAATGATTGCCAGGGAAAAGTTGTGCAGCTTTAGGTTATTTTTACCCGACTGCGCGACGCAAATGTGTTTATCGGCCTTTAATAATTAGTAGTTTAGTGAACATGACTACTTACGTTTTCCTTAGCCCATTGTTCGCTGAGATCATTTATAAGCGGTTCAAGGTCATTCATGAGTCCTCCGATAAAATGCTCTGCATACGCTCGATAGGGTCCATATTTCCTTGCCGAGGCCTTTTGCGACTGAAAAAAACAACAAACATATTTGTAACGTCAAACGGGAATTTAACGCATTGTTGCAGATAAAATCATTGTTGATTGAGTCTAACTCGTGCCACGTCTGCTGCGATACGTTCCAAACGTCGAGGTTTCTATACATAGTATAAAACACTGTCAACAAACTGGAACAAATTACCTTGCTACTCCGCGAAACCGCGCTTGGTTTCGCGGAGTAGCAAGGTAATTTGTTCCAGTTTGTTGATATGGACCTCCGCAAAGTAACGCCTGAATCTATTAATTATAAAACACTGTCGCCATCCGTTCCTGTCTGTTCTCGGATCTACAGCCGCTTACTCCTTCTAATCTAAACCATACAGTCTATCTATCTATCTAGATTTTTAAAAAAAACAGGTTTTATGTTCATTACATCTTAACTGTACTCGTGTAAATTCGTGACGGGTTAAGTTAAGCATTTTTTTATCATGTTAAAGTTCCGTTTGACGTTATACATGTCATATATGTGAGGTTAAAATAATTTCTAGCCATACACTATTAGGGCAGATTAAGTAATTTATGAAGCGAATTATTGGGTTGACAGTAGTTTATCTGAGCATCTTCTTCGGGCCTACATACACAGTACACCCAATTTGGAAACAGTCCGACCACAGAAAGTGGTTCAATTTTTTTTTTGCAAATTTTGATACGGATAACAACAGTTTCACTTAAAAGCTTGTGAATATAAAAGCCTTGAAAAATTAATCGTTTATTTACCTGTCCTTTATTTCACAAGACTTGCACAAAAGAATATAACTGGTTATAATATAACTTAAACATAAATACTTACATATGCAAATGTGACAGAAAGAAGCAAAATTACTAAAAACTTCAGCATTTTTTTTTTCAAATACGGGTAAAATTTCTAGTAAAGTAAATGATCAAGTAAAATTTCATGATGTTTGTTCCATATATATACCCTTTTATAATCTTTAACTATGCTCACGGGACTAGTTGATTTTGTTTCAGTTAGTTCGCGTAATCACTGACTAACTGACGGTGCTCAGTTATTTTCATAAATATACTAATTACTTCTTCTTCTTCATCTTCAGCCAAAACTTACCCACTGCTGAGTGCTGGCGTCCTCATTTGACCGCCATTCTATCCGGCCTTGGGCTTTCTTCATCAAAATTTTACCTATCAGCCTTGATATGTCGTCGGCCCACCTCGCCTTCTGGCCACCATCCCGTCTGGTCCTGGTCGTTGGTCTCCGATCCATCACTCTACTAATAACTAGATCAGTGTAAATTAATTAAAATAGCTACTTTAAAATATTCATTAAACATGCAATAAGTTACTGTAACTTAATCAAGCAATCCGTCTGTCAGAATTGATTAAAACTAATTTACGAAACAAGATGTAGGTACTAATACGATGAAAAATTAAACTTGCCATAAGGTCTTTAGCGTTAGCAAACATAATTTCAAAGATCCCGATTCAAGGGAATTTCTTGTAACTAATCCTCGACAGATATTTGTGAAACCGGCCTAGAATTAATAATTACCCGTGTGTTGACACGTGTCTTTTGTCCAAGACGTGAGATATTTAGACTCTTTAGAATTTGTAAAACTTACGTAGTAATTATCTTCTAGTCAACTAAACGCGTAATTAGTTGTTTACTTTTGTTCTAAGTTAGAAAGAAAAAAGCATCGACAAAGCTTATCGCAGTGGTAGAGCCACAGCCACACTAGCCTCGACCGGGGTAGTACTACAACCTGAGGGTGTTCCAGCTTCGTCCGCGCCACTACGTGCACTTCGCTTCGTTCGTGGTGCGCGTGCCGCGGCCGTTGCTGGAGAGCATCTCATGTGCGGACTTCTGGCCGAAGGGTGTCGTGTTCCAGCGGTTCAGGGGCAGCCTGCCACTGGAGAACTTGACACCAGAATCGACAATAAAACGGAGCCACGTCGAATCGTCGCCGAAATAGTTTTATTTTTTATTAGTTATATAATTTTATGTATGTTAGTCTGTAAGGTATTTGTCTATGGGCCTTTGTAGCCTGAGAATAAATGATTTTATTATTATTATTATTACTACACTCAAATAGAATACCGGCGGAAAGTAGTAGTAGCTTGCTACTGCGCTACGTAAGGCAAACAAAAGACCTGGCAGTCCTCAGAGGAGACATTTAAAGTCCGGTAACCGATCAGCAATTCATTTCAGGTAGCTGGTTCCCTTAGGCGACGGTTGTCACTTCCCATCAGGTGGCACACATGCTCGTTTGTTTCCCTTTTATAATTGGTACAAAGTCTTATTAGCTTTCCACATTAGCGCTTCAAATGCGCGCAAACTGACGGTAAACATATAAAAAACAGGCCAAAAACTGTCCAACCTATGCATGAAGGGTTCCGTGTATTGATGTACTTCTATCCGCCCGGCTTCGGACGGGTACAATACAAAAAATCTCTAAATGACAGTGAAAACCGTATCAAAATCTGTTGCGTGGTTTAGAAAGAGTAAGCGGCCGAAAATATGAGGATAAACTGGAACGGATTATGATTTTCTTTTATACTATAAAAAGATTTTTTTTTCAATAATAAAATTTTTTTTGGAGGTTGTACCTTAAGAGGAAACACAAGGGTCGTTTTTCCATACAAACGTCGTCCCCTGTTTCCTCTCTGGATAATGCCAGTAGAGCAATATTTTTTTTCCAAAAAATCGATGGCCACTATATTGCATGTCCCTATGTTTTCCTTTTTTCAATAAACTAATTATTAAAAGAGATATGAACATTCAAAAACCTAAAAAATTGGCCAGACTTTCGGCTGCGTTCATACATTCAGAAAACAAATTTTACTAAATTATATAAAAAAAGATAAACATAGGAACACTGCCAAAGCCTTTCTTTAATTTTTAATGAAAAAAGTAGTTAAATCTGATAAGTTTTGGAGAAGGAATCAGGGGTCTACGAATCGTTGATTTTGTGTTATTTAAATAGATATTTTCAGTCCAAGCTGCGGCTGTCTCTATTGCACTCTGCGGGGGGAGGCTTGATAGATGGAGGCAGCAATAGATTTTACAAATACCTATTTTTCAATTCTCTAGGCCTTGGTGTTTCCTCTTAAGTAGTGCATTGTCGTGTAGCTAGTTTCCATATCTGTGCCAAATGTCATGCTAATCGGATAGCAAAATGTTAGTCAAAATGGACTTCCTAGATTTGTTTACATGTCTAAGGTTTGCATAGTAAGATAGAGTAAACATCGTATTGTAGGCCCTTTTTCGATTATTAGCACCTTAAAATTTAATTCAAAGCAATTCCTGCTACTTAGTTCCAATCCAGAGGACCGGATAGCCTAGTGATTAATGGCTCTGACTACAAAGCTGTATGTAGGTCTCAGATTCGAATCCCAATAGGAGCAAACATTTATATGGTGGATATGAATGTTTGTACTCGAGTCTTGGATGTTATATTTATAAATATTTAAGTATATATTTATCTACACTTTTAAGTATGTATATCCGTTGTCTACTACATCACCCAAGCAGCTTCAGTTGCTTAATCTGAGACTAGGTCAGTTGGTGTAAGTTATTCCAAAATATTTATTTATTATTTAATCCTGCTAAACTAGGTGATAATTATACTTTAGGACCTAAAGTTTAGGTGTTAATAAAAGGGTTATTTACCCTATAAGTAAAGCTAAAAATAGCTTGTGATGAACAATGCTACTATCTCTTAGCGCATTTCTTATTTACATACGTCCTTATCGCCGATGCAACCACGATTTTATGGTATTAAAAACATAATCCTTCAATACTGTCAAATCGTAGTTTCACCCGCGATAACGATATAATTATGTTTATTTAAGTCAAAACGGCGTTTTCTCGTCGTTTTAACTACTCTTCATTGTTTTCCACAAAAAATTACAAAAGAGATATTTAGAGTAAAGCTAGATTAGTCTTATCTTGAAATCTATTTCAGGTCTGAGTAGCTATCGCTACTGTTTGGAGAACAATAAAGGCATTCAAAACATTTATTTTATGTCAAAAGAAATGTCGTCCTTTTAGCTATTTTTTTAGATAACCATGGTAAGTGATTTAAGAACCACTCATGCCAATGTTTGTAGCAATAACATTACATGTAGAAACAGAACGAACTTGCCCCAAGCGTGATACGGCACGACCTGATGACTAATGTAGGTAAACAGTTTTAATGTTTCAGGGCATACTGTATTTGCTTAGGACCTAAAATGTTGACCTTTTCAGAATCTAAGTTACGATTGTTATTTTTCCTAAAAAGATCAAACATGAAGCAAATACAAAGAAAATGTTGAAGTTGGATTACGGTGCTAACGCTAGCCGCCTTTACCAATCTCTTTACCAGTGAATCACTTTTCGATCGTATTACAAGGGATTAAGGCACAAAACTGGTAAAGGAATTACTTGGTAGACTATACTATACTACTCGTATGCCACTCGATTTTCGGAGGATTTTTCAATACCGTTAAAAAGTTGATAACGGCATCGCTGTCGGCAGTCATTAACGATAAATTGTTTTTAACGTTAAACCATTTACCATTATTTTTACTACTAGTGTTAAAAATTGGTAAAAATGGCAAATAGTGATACTAATTTGATTTAACGTTACTTGGGTAACGTTACATAATGTACGTTCCTAAGGTAATCAAGGAATGTTTAGAAAAAATGGCGTTGTTAATATTTACTAAATGCAATGACAACACAAAGAAAAGTCTAGGGTAATAGCAGGACTTGAACCTGCAATCTCACAGCATTCCGTACCGTGCGTTTGCCAGTTTCGATACATTACCAGATTTTCCAAATTTAATAACAAATGGCTCCATCTCTGAAAGGGGTATTTGGCGGAGGATCATGTTGGTGGTGCTCTCTTGGAAAGGCCTGTTTCAACAGTGGAAATGTGCAGGCTGAAATGATGATCTTTGGCGATACTTGAAAGCTTGTTATCTGTTCCCAAAGTCGTTTATAAAAGTCCACCTCAGTAAAAATAATACATCAAATATTTCGTAGTAGCACAACGAGGATGCGAAAAAATACCTTAAAATAAATAACAATATTCATCGTACAAGACAGTACTGCAAAAACTAAAAAGACCGACTAAGGATTCTTAGCCAAACAACAGGTGGTCCTAATACTTTAAAGTAAGAGATGAAACCAGCCAAGGGTGAGTTCGACCTAAGTACAGTAGGGGAAATAAATTCACGTACCACCTTAGAACCCTATCTAAATGACGCGACGCGTTAAACGCCAGGCTATGTCATACAAATGTCATGCGTATGTCTCTTCGACCAGGTTCTACGGTGGTACGTGTTTCAATTTCCTCGACTGTACTTAGTGTTCTTAGGGACGCACGAAAAGATAAGCTAAACTTTACTTTTTATTTTAAAGCCATTTTAAGAAAAAACCGGTAAAATAACTCAACTTGAATTTGAAAACAGGGTTCGAAAGTACTAACAAGCACAGTGCGCGAAAAGATTAAAAATACATGATGGCTGCGCGCGAGTCGACGCAAAAGAGTATACAATTTTATTAATACTTCCATTATCAACCAATTGATAACAAATTGTCTCTTACTGTATCCGTAAGTGTGAGCTTTTATAAGTGTATGACTTTTTAAATGTATCGCCTTTTTACTGAAAAAGAGTCAAAAAGAGACAAAAGATGAAATAATATTTGGTTTCCGTATTATTCTTTACAGGACCCTAAAAGATTACTATAAAGTACCTAACATAAAACATTTCCGCTCGGCAGTGTACTATCTCCAAGACGCTCGCTATGTTTTTCTTAATAGTTTTTCAGACTGCATATTTCAAGGAGACATTTTAATAAAGCTCTACAGCTAGTAAAGGTCGTGAGTGGCATGGAAACTATTTCAGAGCTGGAATATGTTTTAAACCAAAGTAAAGTTTTTTATTTTAGCTGCTTAATATTTTTGTGCGATGAACAGGAAATTTTAGTAATATTATATATGCATAAGTCTTTATTACACATAACACATAAAGAATTAGGTCTTTTGTCTTGTGTCTACGTGTATGTCTATTTACGAGTATATTAATATGTCTGACGTTTACAGTGGTTTTGTTTGTGAAATCGGCATTCTTATGTATTTGCTACATATTTTCAGAAATGAAAAAATTCGCTAAAAGAAGAAAACTGTTAGTGTGTTAGTATATGGAGCCAATACTAAGGTAGCGTTTATTTTAAAACTCTCAGCTTTAAAATAAAAAGTCTCACAATAACCGTCTAAATTGTCATTTGAATTTTTATGTGGAGGGATATATGTCTAAATTTAAAAAATATTCTTATCATTGTTGTAACTTTGAATTGCTAAAATTTCCAACATAAATATTTCTTCTTTCAAGATAAATATTTTTAATTATGATCAACAACAATTTTAAACTTTCATGGCATTTGCTTTATGAGTGGAATACCGTATTACATATAGCGTTAGTCGGAATACTGCGCTGTGATCTCTAAGGATAACAACGACGAGCTCGATGTCGAAGCAGCGTCCTCTCTCGCCCGCACGTTTAGGGGTGCTGACGCGAGCAAGCGAGACAGCTGCCTCAACGTAGAAACCGTCGCAATTTCACTTAGAGAACTGAACCAACTCCCTGTACAGAACAATTGCTTAAAGTTTACCTCTCGTTATAAGTCAACAAGGATCGTTTTTGATATTCATTGCTTCTTTGGATCATTGCATGATACTTGACTTTCTATCTAAAGACAGCAATGTACTAGACGACAACTGAAGTCGCTTCTTAAAATAAAGTACTATACATCTGTTGAATAACGGCCACTTTCCACGTGCGTACTCGTCACGTAATCGCCGTCTCCGATACGCTCCGGAACAAAGGACGCGCAAATCCAGTTAATGTATAGTTGAGGTACGGGGCACGATATAAAATTCTATGAAAGCTTCCCGGAAAATTGAATATCCTTCACAAGAATGTGACGTCCGTGCCAGCGTTAGGGTATAAAAATTTGAAATATGAATCGCTGATGGCTTTAAAGCGTGATAGAAAAGTGAGTCGACAGTTTTAGTTTAAGTACTTATGATGTACGACCTATTATTATGTTTTATGGAAAAAAGAGGCAAACGAGCATGCGGCTAACTTAATGGGAAGCAATAACCACCGCCCATGGGAACTAAAAACACCAAGAGAATTACTGTTCCGTTTCTAGCCTTTAAGTTTCCTGCTTGTGTCTCCAGATCCCTCACTTTCTGTATTCACAATGTGGTACTATCCTGGTCGAGCCGACCCATTCGTACTGCAACAGCGATTGGCTATAGTGTGACTCAACCAATATATAAATGTGTATAGAGCAGCTCTAGCTTGAGTCTATGTCATGTATGTTGTTTCATGTGGAAGCGGAGAAGGGTGGGTTTTACATGAAAAATATAAATGTCGTACGTGTATTGCAGGTGCACAGCACTGATTTTTCGGAGTAGTAATTAGTAATTTATTCCTGTTTTTTGATGTGGACCTCGGCAAAGTAGCGCCTGACTCTATTAATTATACCAAGAAAACAACTAACGAGTTTGGAAAAATGTAACCTGTACAAGTTCATTTTAAAATTGTTTCATTTCAATGTCTTCTAGTCGCGAAAACATAAGAAATCCTACACTTTTTTGTAAAAAAACCTACTCTTTTTTTCTAGTGTGCTAAAAAATGTTTTCCAACAGTAATTAAAAAGCAACGGACAGCAGTAGATATTAGCTCGATTCTTAATAGAGCTGCTTGCATCACATGGCGTTTGATTTTGAAATTGACTCTTACGTTTGCTGATATTGCTTCTCTCAATTACGTTTTATTTATTGCGATCCACGTAGGATGCTAGTTCTTCAATATTCGTTGAGTTTTAATTTTTTCATTTATTGCCGTGTTTTTAAATTCAAACAACTGATCGCCTACGAATGAAAGAATCCGTTGTAGATAGTGGCTAAATAGATTCAGGCGTTACTTTGCGGAGGTCCATATCAACAAGCTGGAACAAATACCCCGCTACTCCGCGAAACCTTGTCGTGCACGTGCAAGCCTATTTCACTGAGTAACCTCCTATGAGCAGCTGACACATTAATGTTAATAAAGCAGGTAAACACGAAAAGAAACAATACAAAAGCTTCCAATTTATTACAAGAAAATATTAAGTTATTGAAATTGAAAAATATATTCAGATAGATTCAATTTGGTTTTATTAACAAATACAGCAACAAACATAGCTGACCATAAAGAGGGATATTATCTAGGCTCGAAAGGAATAAACCACTTCATCTAAAAATTCCATCCCTTTCCAAAAACTTCACTTTTTTGCAGTTTCATCTTTAATGGAGGCTTATATGTCTTCGATTGTATCTCAATAGAAGATATATATTTATTCATTTTAAGCTTTATTGCACGACACAAAAATGATTTTACAAATGGCGGAGTCATCCAGTCAAGTTGCTCGAGGATCGCAAAAAAAGATAAGGATAACAAGTTGTAGTATAGTCTGGATGACGATCAGGCTGGGGCAAGATTTCTTCACAGTTTTAAATTTTAAAATGCAAGTAACAGTATAGAATTATTTTCTCGGAACACGTTATACCATAAGCTCCCAGAGCATCGCGGCAAACAAGTTGAGGTGTCTCGTAGCGAAACACAGGTGTGTTTGCGTTTCATTACCTTCGGGAGCTACACATCGCCCCCCATCTATCGTTCGATATTAAAAAAGCACTTTTATCGAAATTAAAATTTTAATTGCAAACAACGTTGTTGCAGATGCGTCTCTGTGTTAGGTGTATCCTTTCTAGGGGTCTGTGGTCAAACTAGTAATCCTACAATTTTACTAATCTGTCTGTAGATCACAGTCGCTCTTTGTAAAAAAACTGTCGAAATTACAAAGCTTGCTGGTGGTAGGACCTTGTGCAGGGTCCGCCCGGATTGTTACCACCATCTTGCTTGTAATCAAGCCGCTAAACAGCAGCAGTGCTTGCAGTTCCGGCGTGGAAAGCAAACAGTGGGTAAATTACTCGCACAACTTAGCCATCTGGGTTGGAAACGTATCTGCAGTTTTTTTAATGTTGTGGGTGTCTATGTGTGGTGATCATTTACCATCTGGTGACCACCACCACTTGCTGGTTTGCCTTTCCATTTTATAAAAAAAAATCATATCTGTTCCGCTTGCATGACCCAAGAATAAAATTATTTAAGATCATTAAGAACCTCCGATGTTAATTTTATCTATATTATCAAACCACAGTCAGCATGGGAATAAGCTCAAACGACAATTTTACACAAGACTATGAAATGACAATTGTCAATGTGCTGATAAAACGTAAATACTTTTTTCAGTACTAAGACACTGCAATGAAAAAGAACAACTAAAAATTATTTCATAGCACCAAGCGTCTAACATTCTGTCACGATTATTCATAATAAATATGAAGTAGGTAAGAAGGTATCATATTTTACACGTCTCATATACAACTAGACTTGAAAACTTGTTCCAGATCGTCATTTGGGAGAGAAACAACTCCGACTATAAGTTCTCTTGTTTTATTATTTTCCACAATACCAGGGTACCATATTGAAAAAGTAATGAAAAACTCCAGCCGCGCTCAAAACTCTGCGCTTTATTGAAAAACTATTTCATTTCAAGCGCAGTTTTCTAGAAACTCTAAAGTCTCTTGACATATTTCATTGGAGTGTCAATTTTTTTTTTAAGCTTATATCATTGTTTTTATTAGGTACGGATACTAATGCCGAATTCGGTAGTCGACGAGCACGACATTTGTAGAGTCGTGGATTTAGTGGTTGAAGTTGGTTCTGGTACGTAGGCCGGAACTTCCCTCGGGCAGTAGGTCTCGCGGTACCGTGTAGGACACGCAGTGGACTGCAGGTGGTGGGAGCTGGAGCATACGTAGAGTGGCCGCTCTTTTCACCACGATGAGACGCTAAGCAGGGGAAGACAGGTAGAAAGGGTGGTGATTGATGCGTGCCTGCAGTGCAGAGCAAGAAGGGTCTTAACCCGTATGCAAAACACTTTGAGTATTTAACCAATTGAGATGCCAAGCCGTATTATCACCTAACAATTTTTTCTGCCAATTTTAGCGGGGGGCGACGGGTCTAGTGTTGCCAGATGGCTGGGAAATTCGGGATTGTCCTGGAATTACGTGTCTTGTCCCGTGTCCAGGAATTACACTTTATAGTCCCGGACTTCGAGTGTTACTATATTTTCACAGTTCCTTACCTCAAAAGGAAAAATCCGAAAACTGTAAACAGTATCAGAAGTCTCCAGATGAGATATCCGAATAAAAGCACAACGTGCTGTCGGCAACACTGCCACGAATGCCATGATGTCAAATTTTGAAATGTTTACGTTATGTCTGTCAAAAAGCTTATTAATTGAAAATGTTTTTGGTGTTGTAAATAATAAATAAATTGTGAAGAAAATTATTTACGTGTGATAAAAAAAATCGTCTTTAGTGAAATTTGAAGTTTTTGATAGCCGTTTGATGGTAAATACAGCACGATTAACCATTTTTGCAGTGATCGCTTTTGCGATACGGACTAAAGCAAAATGACACACGATATCGCGGCGAACTGGTTTTTATGAACCGTTATGATTTCACTCACGGTTTTAGGTCATATATGCATTGGCAGAGGGGAATGCGTGCCTTGCGAGGTCCCTTGGTTAAATTGTCTAAGGCAAAACAATGCAGTGAGCAGGACAATGCTGCTTGCCATTTGTACTAGTTGGCTGATCTATATTTGAACTACATTTTCTCTTGTATCATCTGTATGTCATGCATCGTTTCTGTTTTCTGTTTCTGTTGTTTCTGCCTAACTGCTCTGCCCCCGTACCAAATCAGCAATAACCTGGATGAAAATTATACGGAACATGTGGGACAGATGGTTTGGGTTTTTGCAGTCGTTAACTCCTTCTTTAGGTGCGAACAACGGGACCTTTATGGCACTATTTATATTCTAATATCTAAAATGACCTGACTCGAGTACCTATAACAGCAGTTACGGTAAAAAAACCTCTCTTTTATCACGGAATAAATAATACTATCATAGATAGAATGGCCACGTACTGCCCCGCACTGAACTTACGTATATACCATAACCCCCGCAGGCCCAGCCCCCTGGATGGACGGATAACTGACGGCGTACAGCGCACACATATAACAAAATAATCACTAATATCAATGACACAATAAGTTAAAAACCTATGAGCTATGTACACACAAGTACACGAACATAGTAACACTGTTACAACTGCCCTTCTTTTTAATTGGGGGTTTAAAATTGATTTAATAAGACCATTTAATTCTAACAACACTTATAGCCTTTACACACAAAAGGCAAAATCGACGAAATCAAAACATTCCCCATATTCGTGTTTTTACGACTATGTCCCTCTCTCACTTCATGCCCTGTGACGAGCGTAGGTCGATATCGAGCACCCTCTATTGTAATAGCACTTCGCGGCTTTACAATCGCTGAAGATCTCGTTAACATCGATTTGGTTGAAAATCTACATTGTACCTTGCTTACGCTGTTTGCATCTTTTCACACTTTTACAGTTTGTGCCACTTTAAAGTGTTACATTTGTTTTTTAGTGGTAGCCTTACTTTCGGTGTTTGTCGGGAATAGTATTTTATGCAATTGTTGCATAATGAGGGGTCTTAAAACACGAGTGTGGTTTTATGAAACGAGCGTCAGCGAGTTTCATAATAGGATCACACGAGTGTTTTAAGACCTAATTATGTACAGTTGCATACATTACTTTATCTACGCACATATCATAAGTACTCTATGATGGGTTCAGAAGTCATAGGGCAATGACCTGCATTGCTACTAGCTACTAGTGCTAGGTACCTATTAAATATCTATAGACTGTACACATTAAAATAATGTACTTAATAAAAAAATTATTTGAACAAATATGGAAACAAATTAGAAAAATTCTCATAATAATATTGGTTGTTATAATACTGGTCATTGCCTACGGTTTCTGAACGTATTATAGAGCATTTATGATGTATGTGCAGATAAATATTGTTATCTCTTATGTCACTTTCACTTAAAGATTGCATATATATTTAAATAACATACAACGACAATACAAAGAAAAATCTTTGGCGTCTGACAAGACTCGAATCTGCAGTATAAATTCCGTGCCACGCTCTAACTAAGTAAGCTACATATCTACCTGTCAGACGCTGGAATTTTTTTAACGTACTTTTATTTTTGAAGGTTTTTGCATTCTTCATTTTAAGGTGTACCCTCGGTACCACCGGTGAGACATTTCTTACAAGTTATTCATCTCGTATATGTATAGATAGAATCCTTCGTAATTTACATCCGATGTTTGCTAAATCCGTAAGATTTTTAAGAATTAGGTTATAATAGGTTCAAACAGTTTTCCGCAATTTGACATCTTTGCGTCGTGTATCCGTGGCTCTTCCAGAAAGCCTAGCACACCATTTATATTACCGCCGCCCTTTGGAAGTGACCTCAGGGTTCTGTGATGTTATGCCTGCTTTTTAAGAGTAACTGGACTGTACATTACGCGTAAAGTGCCTTTGCCGTACACTAAAGTGGCAGCGGAACAACTAAATAGCCCTAATTCCATTGAGTTGCCCGAGCGTCTATTAACAGCCTGTACAAGGATTGTGTCGAATACCTAAAGTCGTGCAAAGTAATTCGGGACCCAAATGTCTGGAAACGACCAACTGTAATCGCACCTTTACTGTCGCAATATCTTGATTCCGTAGACAGCTCACACGAGACCCTCAAATAAACCAAAGTTCTATAAAGTTCAAGCTTTTTGTAACCAGTTTTTTTATGACTTCACCGCTGTTTTTCTATGAGGTAGGCAGAGACCAAGCCATTTGTTTCGGCCCTGGCTTACTTCCCTCATTTCCTCCACACACATTCCTCTCTTCATATATATTGCTCAGCGGATACTTCTAATTTGGTCTGTCTTCAGGATATCACCAATTTTGTCGATGGTTGTACGGCGACTGCCGCCGAAGTCGTAACTGGTTGTGTATAAAAAAAAGTTTTTTAATAAAACGTTCTAATCCGCTTTATCAAACGTGAACACGAATAAAAAATATATTTCGTCGAATCACCTCAGCGTAAGAAAGGTTTCCAATATAGTGTGGGATTAGACATGTCACTTGGAGGCTTATCCGGAAGGCCGCCACGCCTTACTGAATATTAAATTGTGTGCCAGCCCTTATTCTGGAAGTCACGGAAAAACAAGTAGTTACTGAATTGATTTGCTAGTTAAGGTAATTGTGGGATAGCTAAAATCAGAAACTATAGCTCTTACAAAATAAGCTCTTATTTAATAAATAGAAACAAAGATATTCAATGAATGACTACAGGGATAAACAATTAAGCACCGTCGAGTTAGCTTACGCAGTGAATTTACAGTCAAAGAAGTAACGATTTAAGACAGAATTGAGAGATCATCATTTTTCGAAAGGAAAGCATTTATGATCATGCACTATGAATTAGATATATACTTCGAACAAAGATAATTTCTCGTTGTTGCTGTTTGTAGGTACATGGAACGGCATCGATTTTTGAATTTCGCAAATGTTTTAAATGCTCCACAAAATACTTCGTAAGCACCACTTTAAGGGTCGTAGTTTTAAACCAAACTCAAGTACGAGTTTCTTACTAGCATAGTATGGAACTGGAACATGAGCGCGGTTTAAAACTACTAATTGTTATTGTTTAAACTATACTGCAGAATGAGCCTTTAAAACGAGTAACCATTGCAATCACTCTATAACTTCATTAGGCTTTTAAATAAACGCCAATCGATTAAGCTAGAGTGCTAACAGTCCTTATTATGCCATAGCCTATAAAACGAATACAGTTTAGTGCTGTAATAAATACTTACATCCGCTACCTATAAGTCCCGTTTCTCACCAGCTTTATAGAAATGGGCGGGTGAACCACCCCATTTGGGCCAATTAACCCAGAAACAACTGGATGGCCATAATTCTATACTACTAAAGCAGGTTTTATAGCTCGCTGGTGGTAAAAGTTACTTACAGTGCAATGTATAAAGATTACTTAGCGAAGTTAGGCGGGGAGATAAATTTTGATGCTTCAGTATTACTAGCTAAACAGTCTGAGGGCGCGGGATTGAAATATACTGTTTCGGTTCAGTTTAATGGTTATTTCGTTGTTAACTTAAATTTTTGATGAATTTAATGCGGCAGAACAGCAAGTTATTAAGTCAGCTTTTACATAAAAAACTGTGTCAAAATCCGTTCATTATTCTGTGAGATACGATGCCAGAAACAGACAGACAGTTATGAGTACCTGTATATTAGATGTGTTTGTATATAAGGCGTTTCATACAAGATGATAAAGCGTGAATATTTAATGGCAACATACAAAAAAATCATGGCTATAGGTTAAAGTTTAGAGGGTGAAAACAATATCGCCGTCTGTATGGAGAGCACTACACTGCATACACAATAGTCTTAGCGTCCATCAGCTGGTAAAATAAAATGATCCTTTATTTAAATATAGGAACGCAGTTACTAACGTGCTTGCCGCAAAAGCATGTATTCATCACAATGTATCTTTGGTCTACAGGTCTTTTCGAAACCGACGGTGTTCACTTGCCGGGCACGGAGTGTGACTATCAGTTCGGCCGGTCCGGCAGCCGGCCGACCCACGGCCGCCTCTACAGTCCCCGCTACCCGTCCATATATCCCAACAACGTGCGGTGTTCCTACCACTTTTATGGCAGGTCAGTATCACTACATTTCTCTGTAGCTCTAGGAAGCGTTAAGTGAAAATTCTTGGTGAGAACTTGGATACAAATCTACTATATCTTAACATGTGGAACAGGGGCCTGTTTATCATACAATATAAGTTTAATATGTACCTATTTCTAGAGTTTTCTCATAGTATAAAACAAAGTTGCTATCGGTTCCTGTCTGCCCCTTACTCCTTCTAAACTACGCAACGAATTTTGATATGGATTTCAAGCGTTTTAAAAAAATACAAATATAAAATTCTTCAGAAAGAGTATATTTTTGGTTTTACATATTTGGGATAGCAATCAATCGTAAGCCTACCGATTTCAGTAATATAACTTGAACTTGTTACCAGCCCATCATTAGTCCATGTTACGAAATTTATCGTTAAATAAAAATCAGCATAGTCAAAAGCAAAGTTTACGAAGTTTATTGAACTAAACATTTTATGTTTCAGGCCAAAAGAACGCGTGAAAGTTGTCTTTGAAGAGATTTCTCTTCAAAAAGGTGACATTAGGTAAGAATTCGAGGGCCCTTATAACAGTTTTATAGTGGTAGAGTCTAATGCTGATTTGACACGAGGGCAGAACAGTCAGGCAGAATGGTCAAACGGAACAATTAGAAAGACAGTTTGGCGTTCAAATATATATCAGCCTTCTGTCACCTAGTACAAACGGCGAGCAGCGCTGTTCTGGTCACCGCACTATGTTGCACTTTCCTTGCGTACCTTCACATGAATGCAGTCCTGTACACTCGATTGAAAAAGGTAGTGGGGGAAGCCAACTGCCCCTAAAAAGAGACCGGCTAGCAATTAACTGTCTTGATTGCTGTCTTGACAGTATTGTTCTGTCGCGACGTTAGCGTTCAGATTGTATTAGTACAGTCAGCATAATTTTGTATATTAAAAAAACCTACAATGTCTTTATTAAAGTCGTAGCTCATCAAGTTATTCTAATGCGAATTGAATAGGTCAATTTAGGTAAGGTTACGTTCAATATATATAAGTTTTAACTGTACCAAGGTGACACGGTAGCCAATGGTATCCACGAGATCGGTACGAAAGTAACGATATGGAACAATCGCTTCGTACCATCGTTTTGGGAATTAACGGTCCAGCGTTTGAAAAGAGAACCGCTTATTACTCTGCCATTGTTGTTTTTTTACCACTGGCAAGTTTTCATATGAGTTTTCCGTTTTGCCACCTGCGCGAAAACTATTTATCATTAATTTGTATTACTTATAGATATTAAAAATTATTATAACTTTGACTTTAAAAAAAATACAGGTCGACTTGAGAACCTATTCCGTTTTTTTTTGTCGAAAAAATTAAACCAATAGCCATTTAAAGGTTGATATAATTTATCACTGACAAATATTGCCATAAAACCTCGAACAGCGATAAAGCGACCCGTATTATCGCAATCGCGTCAAAAGCATTGAATGTAAGTCGACAAACGCTGCAGCGTGGCACTCGTAAAACTCGTAAAAATCGTCATAAAATCGTTCCGTCCACTAACTTACAATGTAACGAGCGGAAAAGGGGGATTATGCAGCGTTATGCATTAAGCAGGAAATTCAATATTGTCACGAGGAACGACGGGAAATAACAGTGTTTGACGGCATTCAGTACCTACTTAAAATAAAATATAAGTTTTGTCATAATGTGAGCATTTCTCATACAATTTTTTAAAAGTTAAGACTAAACTGTCAACTTGGTTACCAAACATAATTTAATTTGATATTAATCGGCAAATTTGTTACGTCCACTAATCGTTTCGTTGACCTGAATCAATGCTCATTTGTTTTGCGTGGTCGCTACTCAACCTGAGTACTCACTAGCTCACTACGTCAAACTAACTTAACCAATCAATCAGTCAAAATGCTCAAGGGAATTAATAACTTTTTATATGACTTACCTTACCTTAACGCATTAACGAGTTGCTTTATTTCGCTGTTTCGTGTACATGTTATTTTCCCTGTAACAGTAATAATATTATCGTTTCAGCGAATAGTTCCTTACTCTTGGTTAATTTACTTAGGAGTTTCGTCCTAGTTGGACTGCCTTAAGTAAATTCCTTCGCAGAGCTGAGATGTCCTAGTTTAGGATTGGGCAAGTACGTTGCATTCCCCCGTAACAAGTCCACGTATTTATCTAAGAACTAGTGACACTCTTCGGCTTTGCTCGTCTCCGGTGGTTGTTGTTTCTGGACATTTTCAAAAGGAGAGTAAATAGACATTTTTTTGGGTAATCACATCCCACCTTTGGCCTGGTCATCATTTTCCATCAGGTGTGACTGTGGTCAAGCGAAAACCCATCATCAATAAAAAAAGAACCGACCGATATTGCGTGCCAGCATTTATTCAGTATGAAAAGAACGAATTTTTGGGAATTCATCCCCTGAGGGAAAGGTGGAAATTTGTATAAAAGTTATATTATTTTGAAGTTAAAAACACAAGATGTAATTAGACTATTGGTTACAAAAATAACGGAAAATGCAATTTAAAGCTTATTTTTAATTAAATCCTTAAGTTTTTGTAATCGAAAAAAAATGTCCTAATTTTTCTTTGTGTTGTCATTCAAATAGCATTTAAATTTAATTTCAATCCTTAAGGATTTAAAACGAGGGTTGAGAGATAACACTGGCTTTTCAAGTTTTATGAAGGGTATACAGAAACCTGAAAACGAATATTTAAGATAATGGGTTACAAAATAATTATAGTTTACGTCACTTAAAGATTGTCAAAATTGTATCGGTCAATTCATGTTTGGATGCGGAGAAAGTTGCGAGCATTAAATACTTAGTACCAGTATGTCATAGAACCAAAACTCAACATTTTTCTAGCGGTTAACTGCTCGTCTATCACTTTATTTACGAAATGAAAAATGAACTATTTATTCAAACAAAATATTGATTCTGACGCAACTTCTATTGAAATCAAAGTTGACGCCAATATAATAACCTTGAAAAAAATTACACAAACAGGGATCTTATTTACGCTGAAACTTTCACAAACTTCTCTGACAAACAACACCTTGCTGTAAACATGTTGATTTATATTATGGACAGAAATGAATCCATAATACGGTGAATTGTTTCATTCCATAGCCTGCATGCAACATCGAGTTAATTACACAAGCACATAGTTTATTGGCTGGACTCATTACCGGTCCGTTGGCTGTGTATTGAATTTATAATTCAATTACATACACTTTACCTAGTGGTTCAACTGTCCGCTATCAAAGATCACAAAGTTATAGCTGGAGGGATGAGCATTGCGTTTATGTATCTTTGATCTTTCCATTAAAAAATATTACCACCGACTCATTAAATGCACATCTTACTAAGGAACTGAAATCTCCTTCTGCCTGTATTTTCGTACAATAACGATTTGGACGCTGTTTTTTTGTTTTTTTTTATTACTATTCGAAAACTGGGCAGCACTAAAAAAATGTCTTGAATGTGTTGATAAAGCCGTTATATTTGTTACCCTACTTAAAAAAAAGCCTCATTTTAAAATGTAGACCGCCTTCTCCCCTTTTAACTGCATTATAAAGCTTTTATATTTCTATTAAATAATTTGTTGCTATTAGGTTGTATATTTTAGCTGTAATTGAATTAGTACTCTACTCAGTAGAGGAAGCGTTCAAGTATTACGTAACGCAATTTTTGATGATTTTGACCCCCCCCCCCTCCCCCCCTTGTAACGCACCGTAACGTTTTTCTGTACCCCCCCTTCCCCTCTCTAAACGTTACGTAACTAAACTAAATGACAAAAAAAAACATTAATGACAAAAACAACATTAAATTACGTACAATGCAATCTAGGGATTCCCCGTGAAATATAAACGAAAAGGTTTGCCAACTTGCGAGAACAATTTAAAAAAAATGACGACCAGACTAATACAATCGAGGGATTCCCCGTAACGTTAATGAAAAGGGTTGCCAGTTTGGGAGTTTTAATTCCCTAATTTTTTAGAAACAATGTTACGTAACGTGTTGTAAGAAAGAACTCCTCCCGCCCCTGTAACGCATCGTTACGTTTTACGAGACCCCCCCCCCCCCCAAATTGCGTTTCGTAATACTTGAACCCTCCCAGAGTTAAAATATAATTATTAGCAAAACCATTAAATATCACATCATTGAGTGCAAATAATGCATGCATTAAAATAACTGTGAAAACAGACTAAGTAAAGTGATGAGTTTACAAACATGACTCATTAATAATATTAAATTTCCCGAAAGTTATTACGAATGAAGTGATTATTCGGAAAATGGCCTAAATGAATTCGTGAATGGCTATATTACGCTGACACGAACACTGTTAGTGATATGAAATCAACTTTATACCACGCGACAACACCTAGCATGATGCACCTCCTCGAACGCGTTAACTCGCTACGTAACTTAGTGCATCTCTCTCCGATTGGGCTAGTTAGAAAGAGATGCACTGAGTTACTTACCGAGCTAACACGTATTGCGAGGGTTTATGTTAGATGCACTGCAACCCGATACGTAGCTCAGTGCGTCCCTTCCTAGCTCAGAAGCAGAGAGACGCATGCACCGAATTACGGCGTGTTGTAAAGATTCTTTCTAGATGCATAGATACTACTACAGAATACACTAGTTCATCCACAGAACACAAAATTAATACTCAAGAAATGCTTATTCTTTCTATTTGCTTATAGCGACCACGCACACCCCAGGACCGCTTTTTGATACCGCAGGCTCTTCAAGCACAGAATAAATAATAGTTTAGTGTAGCGCAGGGAGATAAGTGGACTGTGGGGTTTGCTTCTTGCGTGGAATAGTTCACATTGAATTAAAGACGATCTTCTATGAAAGGCACTGTATTGCACAAACTGAGTCGTAGAATATACAAATAACGTGTAGCAAACAGAGAGGTCGGGTCAAGTGAGAGTGAAAGTATGAAAGTGAACAATGGTATGCTACCCCAGTCGAGCCGGCCCGTTGGTACTGCAGTCAGCTGGCTACGTGTGGCTCTGTCACTATGTTGATTTAAACCTTGAACTTTTCCACAGCTGTCTAAGAAGAGCGGATATCATCAAGATCTTCGATGGGAAAGACACCAATGCTCCAGCTATAGCAATGCTCTGTAATGAACTAACAGGTACGTTGGCACAACCGTTGTTCAGTACTCTTACCATGAGTTTGACAGTGACAGCATAAGTTATACTTGCTAGCTACAGCGTACAATATTTGTATGGAGAATTGTACATCGCTTCTAGCGGTCACTTATAGTACTAAAGGTCACAAGTTAAAATTGAACGATAAATCACCTATCAAAATCTAAGCGCTAGCGACTAACGTTTTGTAGCTGTTACCGTAGTCACAAAGACCAATGTCATCGAAAATACCGTATCGACTGCAGTTAACTCTTTCACTAGCAAATTGAAGCGTATTAACTCCCTATCGACTATGTAATATGAGTTTTCGATAGCAACTCATAGCGATACCGATAGATGTAAGTATTCGTAGGTAAATAATTAATAGATTCTGGCGTTACTTTGCGGAGGTCCTTTTTTTTACAATTCATATGCATGAATTGTAAAAAAAAGGATGTGAGTGAAGTTAGCACCGCCATTTTGGAATTTCAAAAATCCAAAGGTTGTGCTAGCTTGTGCTAGGGTTGTGCTAGCTTGTGCTGCAAACTATTTTTAAAAATTCCTGTAAACAAAGCGATTATTTCAAAAAAACTTTTTTTATGGCTAGCACCGCCATTTTGGAAAAACGAAAAAAAAAATATTGTGCTAGTTTGTGCTAGACTTGTGCTGGCTTGTGCCGTAAACCGTTTTTCGATACTGTTAATAGTTTCTGAGAAAATCGCAAATTAAAAAAAAACCCCAGCACCGCCATTTTGGAAAATCGCAAAAAAAACCATTGAGCTAGTTTGTGCTAGAGTTGTGCTGGCTTGTGCTGCAAACCGTTTTTCGATACTGTTAATAGTTTCTGAGAAAATCGCAATTTAAAAAAAAATCTCAGCACCGCCATTTTGGAAAATCGAAAAAATAACCATTGAGCTAGTTTGTGCTAGACTTGTGCTGGCTTGTGCCGTAAACCGTTTTTCGATACTGTTAATAGTTTCTGAGAAAATCACAATTTAAAAAAAAATCCCAGCACCGCCATTTTGGAAAATCGAAAAAATAACTATTGAGCTAGTTTGTGCTAGACTTGTGCTGGCTTGTGCCGTAAACCGTTTTTCGATACTGTTAATAGTTTCTGAGAAAATCACAATTTAAAAAAAAATCCCAGCACCGCCATTTTGGAAAATCGAAAAAATAACCATTGAGCTAGTTTGTGCTAGAGTTGTGCTGGCTTGTGCCGTAAACCGTTTTTCGATACTGTTAATCGTTTCTGAGAAAATCACAATTTAAAAAAAAATCCCAGCACCGCCATTTTGGAAAATCGAAAAAATAACCATTGAGCTAGTTTGTGCTAGAGTTGTGCTGGCTTGTGCTGCAAACCGTTTTTCGATACTGTTAATAGTTTCTGAGAAAATCGCAAATAATAAAAAGATCCCAGCACCGCCATTTTGGAAAATCGAAAAATAACCATTGAACTAGTTTGTGTTAGAGTTGTGCTGGCTTGTGCTGGAAACCGTTTTTCGATGCTGTTTATAGTTTCCGAAAATCGCAAAATAAGAAAAAAAACACCAGCGCCACCATTTTGGAAAAGCTGAAAAATAACCATTGAGCTAGCCTGTGCCGCGAACCGTTTTTCGATACGGTAACAACGGTAGTCATTTCGAACACCTACTACAATAAATGAACAGAAAACATATATTATGAAAACAATGCATTTTATTAATTTTAGACATCATGTTTGATAGTAAAATTTGCTGCTCAAGGGCTACACAATCGATATGTAAATAAAATACCGTTAGTTTTATTTTTCAAAACGTCCGGGTTTGATGCTCGAGCTCAGTACCGTACCTACGTGTTTTTTTTAATGTATGAATGCAGTTTTTCTTGTTACTAAAATCGAAGACATGGTTCCTGAGAACAGGAGTGCGATTTTTGAATCTCACCGGTGACTAAAGCTCGCCAAAATAGCCGTTTTTCATAGAAATGCGGCCATTTTGGTGAGCTTTAGTCACCTGGTGAGATTCAAAAATTGCATTTGAATCTCACCGGGTAACTAAAGCTCATTAAAATAGCCGTTTTTCATAGAGATTCGGCCATTTTGGTGAGCTCTAGTCACCTGGTGAGATTCAAAAATTGCACCCCGGATCTTCGTATGTCTTATAGTTTCAGACTTTCCAATACTGACCGATCTAAATGTTACACCCTGTATAGACTTTCGCATTTATAATATTCGTTTTTCTGTTTTAGGGTTCCGTACTCAAAAGGTAAAACGGGACCCTATTACTGAGACTCAACTGTCCGTCCATCTGTCACCAGGCTCTATCTCATGAATTTTCACGGATGATGTATTTCTGGGTGTCCTGCCGTTTGACCAAAAGTCATTTGGCAAAATTACACTTAACAAACAAACGCAAGCGAAACGACAAAAAAACGTTTCGCCAATTGATCATTTTACAAAAAGACATTTTACAAATGACTCACTTTGCAAAATGATCATTTTACAAATAGTCATTTTACAAATAATTATTTAACAAAATGAACATTTAGCAACTGAGTTATCAGACAAAACTACTCTTGGTCTAAAAACGTTTGGTAAAATCTATTTTTTGACAACTGTTTTGTTTATTAATAACTAAAATTGATCGTTATTTCAAGCTCAAAAAACGAACTGATGCTTACTTCGTCGGTTAGGTTAGGCTTGTATTATGACCACCAATTAAATAGCGAAGTGAGCGGTGCGTTATAATCATTGTTGCTGAACTATCGATAGTTTGACTATCGAGTTTTTGTAAGATGATACTTTTGTCAAATGTCTCGTTTGCCAAATGATTATTTGGTGAAACGTTGTTTGTCAAATGATCATTTGTGAATCGTTATTTGGTCAAACGTTAGTGAACCGTATTTCTGTTGCCTCTATAACAACAAATACTAAAAACCAGAATAAAATAATTAAATTTCGTAACCGAAATTCTTATCGATTTTTATTTTAAATGTTTTTAACATTCTAATTTTTCTTTGTGTTGTCATTACATAGCATTTTAATTTAATAATTTGAATGTTAAAAACATTTAAAATAAAAATCGAAAGAAATTTTGGTTACAAAATTTAATGACAAAAAACAGCGCCATCTCTCGTCAGCTGACGGTAGCTGTAAAGGTACCCAGTTGAATATGATAACTTGTTTAAAAAAGTTTTATATAGATGACACCGAGGGTAGTTGTACCCTTAAAATCAATAATTTAATGACCGTAAGACGAAATACATTGAAAAAATCGCAGGGTATGGCAGCGGCAATGTGGCGAAACTGGCAAACGCAAGGCACGGAATGCTGATGTTGCAGGTTCAAGTCCTGCCATTGCCCTAATTTTTCTTTGTGTTGTATAGCATTTTAACAGAATAAAATAAATATTTATTATAGATAATGGTACGGAACCCTTACTGCGCGAGTCAGACTCGCCCTTGGCTGGTTTTTATATAAAACTAGAATGCAATTCGGCACCCAAACCAGCATACAATCGAACATGAAAGCAAGCATCCAATATGACATACAAACTTTCACGTTTATAATATTGGTAGTAGTAGGATAGGATAGTAGAATAAGAAAGTAAACGAGCAAGTAGGTTATTCGATGGGAAGCGATCACCACCGCCCATAGACACTCGCAGCACCAAGGAGATGGCATGGATTTATTGATTGAGTTTGAATAGATATTAGTTTGGCTAATAGAACGATAGTTTAGAGCGTAGAGAGTTCTTATAAATTTTAAACGTGTCATTGTCTTTATAATTTTGAAATTAAAGAATCATTATAATATGAATGTTGATGAATATGAATGTTTGTACCCGAGTCTTGGATGTTATATTATTATGTATTTAAGTATGTATTTATCTATATATGTATATGTATGTATATCCGTTGCCTAGTAGCGATAGTACTTGGTGTGAATTGTCCCGAGATATTTATTTATTTATTTTATTTATTAAATCATCTTGCCATCGTCCCGCGCTATCCAGGGCTCCAGAACTGCGGGGACGTTGGCACTGACGAGTGCCTTATTTGTTTTTTGATGTGATTCAAATAAACTACACGTGGGGTCATACAACGCCGCAGGGTTGCCTTACAAAATCTTGTCGCAAGTACCTTCACCATAATGATTTTTTTGTTTAGATGCTGGCAACCACCATTTGCGGCAGTTTTTACGCAGGCCACCTTATTTTACAATGTGGAGGAAGAAGGGATAGCTAGAATTTGATGTGAAATTGAAGTCGATACGATAATTACACATTATCATCCTGGCAATCTAAGCGGTAAATTAAGAGGAAAAAAACCGATTTTATCGAGATATTTTGATTGGATTCTTTTCTAATGCGCTTAATTTACATTTCAAACATTTGAGAGCGGTTAAGAAAAAGGAGTCAAAAATAATTATGCAAACGATACTTGCGGCAAGATTTTTCTTGGCAACCCTGTGGCGTTGTATGATACCTAGTGTAACCTTTTATTTAAATTCATATTTCGATCAAAAACAGATAGGTGCAGAACTTTTAGGTGGGCTTTTACACTAGGGTTAGCTTAGAACGCTAGCTCCCTCCTAGAAAATTGTATTTTGCAAGTTTATAAAGGTTCTTTTACATGTCTGAATCTACCAGCGTTTCGGAAAATGAAAGATTCTGGTGAGAAGAAGCGCCACAAGAAACTCAGCAGCTTACCCTTATTTTTTCTTCTCTTTTCAAAACAAATTACAGATCAATATACATAATGTCTACAATAACAGTACAGTTGTTTATGTCTTGCCATAAAGAACAAGTACACATAATCTATATATATAAAATGATAAACTGACTGACTGACTGACTGACTGGGTGATATATCAACGCACAGCCTAAACCGCTGGACCTAGAGACTTGAAATTTTAAACATAGATACCTTATACAGTGTAGGCATCCACTAAGGAAGGATTTTTGGAAATTCCACCCCTAAGAGGGTAAAATAGGGTATGAAAGTTTGTATGAAAGTCCCTCAGTTTTGAAGTTACGATTATCAAATTTTGTATGTAGACTGATGATTAAAAATGAGTTTATACCTGTTTCAGGGTTTTTGATAATTTTAACCCTAAAGGGATGAAAAGGGGGATGAAGTTGTGTATGGAAAGTCCTTCATTTTCTAAGTAAAAATCACTTAATTTATTACTTAGGCTTATGGTTGGAAAGTAACGCTACGGAAATCAGTTTTGTTGGAATTTCAACCCTTATAGGGGTAAAAAGGGGGTTGAAATTTTGTATTTAAGTTGATAATTCACTAAATTTTGAATTCAAAGTAAAAATAATGTAAACGTGTATCGTGTTATTTACTAAGCCTCTACTGCCGCCTGTCTGTGCGTCTGTCTGTCTGCCATGCCCAAACACGTCCTGACAGATTGGCGATCATCGCCCAGCCGAAACTACTGAAGCTAGAAAGCTGAAATTTCGAATATAGTTTTGTTTTATAACGTAGAAATCCGATAAGAAAGGACTTTTGGAAATTTTGATTTTAAAGGAGGGAATTGGGGGTCGAACTTTGTATAAAATCTTTGTTCTTTGAAGTTAGAAACGTAATAATTAAATTGGAATTAGAGCTACTGAGCATAGATAAATTAAATTGTGTTTCATGGTTTTTGGATTTTTACTTTTTAAGGGGGGGTGGGAGGTAGCGGGAGTGAAAGTTTGTATGGGTGCAGTTTATTTTAAAGATAAGAACTTAAAACTTTTAAAGTTTAGCTACTTTCATAGATAAATAATGAAGTGTTTTGGATTTTTGTATTTTAAGGGGGTGAAACAGAAGGTGAAAGTTTATTTGGAGGCATCTTTTTTTATAGGAACTTGAAAGTTTTAATTATACTCATCATAAATAAATAGTGACTTGCTACTGGGGTTTTGGATCTTCTCATAGGGGGAGAAACGGAGGGTGAAAAAAGGGGAAAAACGGGGAAGAAAGTTTATATGGGTGGTGGTTTTTTTAATGATGAGAACTTGGAAATTGAAACTGTTGCTATTCATAATAAATAAATAATGACGCGTTTCACCATCTTGTGATATCAATATTAATAGGTATGTACTTCGATTCTTTTGGATGCCTATACGTAGATTTAGATAACCTACACTACACGATTACGTGCTCTAAAACTTGGTGCATGTAGTGCTGTTGCAAAAAAAAAAGGATTATGCGGTGAAAGATAAATTACTACATATTAAGCTATATATATCGGTCTTTTTTAAATAAGAACTTTAAAAATTGAATTACAGCTACATATCATAAATAAATAATGGTGTATTTCATGATTATTGGATAATCATATTTGAAAAGGATAAAACATGGGTGAAAATTTGAGACAGGGTGAAAGCGCTTATTTTGTCTGTTTGTAAAGAAAAATATGTCATTTGATTCCTGTAGGCTACGCGAGCGAAGCCGCGGGCATAAGCTATTTATAAATAAATAATAAAGTGTTTTTGGATTTCTGCATTGTACGGGGGAGAAACATGAGGTAAAAGTTTATTTGGATGTATCTTTTTTAAAAATAGGATCTAGATTTTTTTAATTTTATTCATCATAAACTAATAGTGACGTGTTACTGGGGTTTTAAATTTTCACATAGGGGGAGAAATGGAGAGTTAAAATTACCTTCTGGGCAACGGTTTTTTAAAGGTAGGAAATTCGAAATTGCAATAACAGCTAATACTGAGCACAAGTAAATGATGAAGTGTTTAAAGGATTTTCGATTTACACATTTTAAGGGAGAGAAACGAGGAGTGAATGTTTTTGTCGATGCATCGGTTATTTAAAGATATAAATATAAATATTAAAATTCTTGCCTCCCATCATGAAAAAGAAATAATGAGGTGTTTTAGAGTCTTTAGATTTCACATTTTCAGGTGGGGAAGTCAGAGCACAAATAAATTATGTGTTTCAGGGCTTTTAGATTCAAGGGGGAAAACCGGGAAGAAAGTTTATATGGGTGGCGGTTTTTTTAATGATGAGAACTAGGAAATTGGAATTGTTTTCATCAACGTTTTTGGATCTTTAGATTTTAAGGAGGAGGGAATTGGGCGGAGGGGGGGGGGGGCGTTCAAAAGTATGTGTAGGTGTATCATTTTTTGAAAATTGGAATAGTAGCTACACTCATCATAAATAAACAAGGACATATCTCAAGCTTTTTGAATTTTCAAATTTGAAGTGGGCAAAACGGGGGGTGAAAATTTGAGAAAGGGTGAAAGTGCTTATAATGTTTGTTTGTAAAGAAAAATATGTCATTGGATTCCTGTAGGCCACGCGGGCGAAGCCGCGGGCATATGCTAGTTATATATAAAAGCCGGCCAAGTGCGATTCGGATTCGCGCACAAAGGGTTTCGTACCATTATCTTTAAAAACGAGCAAAAAAATCACGTTTGTTGTATGGAAGCCCCCTTAAATATTTATTTTGTTCTGTTTTTTAGTATTTGTTGTTTTAGCGGCAACAAAAATACATCATCTGTGAAAATTTAAACTATCTAACTATCATGGTTCATGAGATACAGCCTGGTGACAGACGAACAGACGGACGGACAGCGGAGTCTTAGTAATAGGGTCCCGTTTTACCCTTTGGTTACGGAACCCTAAAAACAATCTATATATATAGAAGGCAAAAGTGATTGACTGATGTATCAACGCACAGGCTAAATCGCTGGTCCTAGAGACTATACATAGAGACTTTACTATAGAGACATATTTTCATTTATTTTTCTGTGTACAAATTGGTTGATAAAATCATCAATGACGCTGTCATAATTTATGACGTTTGTCAGCTCAGCTTCTATATTCAGAACAGCTAAGCTGTTGAGGCTTTCTTCGCTTATAGTGGAACGTACATACTTAATTCGTTATCCTTTTGGGTACAGAAAACGAACGTTCTGCACTGCAACTCGCCACTGCGGTGCAAAAAAAATGCGTAATGCAATCTCTACATATGGGAAAGCATCTTTTAAGTCCTTATTTTTTATAAATAAGCGAAGTTTCCTTAGACTAATTTTATTTTATTTTTATAGGCCGCCAGGAAGCGGTCTATTAGAACACATTCAACTTGTAGGTCTACCGCGAGATCTGACGGGTATACATTTTGAAGGTTTACGGCATTCCGTCTAACTTCTGCCTCAGACATTGTATCTAATTTCCCTAAGAAGGTAAAATTGGCGGTCACTGTGTCATATATGACATTATGCGCCTCCTCAACTCGTCCAAAAACTGGTCACATATTGGGAAAAAGGTCGAACGTAGTCACGTCCCTGTAGTAACACTTCTCCTTCGCGACTTTCATCGTCATGTTTCCTCCTTTTGACAACTATTTTTTGTTGTGTTTGTATTTTTCGGGTGATTTAGCTTTATCCACCTCTTCGAAATCGTCGAAACGTTCTCTTTTATTTTTAATCAAATTTATTAAAGAGTCATAAAGGTTAGAAACAACGACCTCCAGGTCCAAGCCAACCCCTTGCAGAACTTATGAAGCTATATTAAACTGCTTTAAAATATTGAACTAAAACAATTTAAACGGTTTATTGTAACGAATCTAATTCCCGACGTTTCGAGCCTTTGGCATATCTCATGTTTACGGGCAGACTGACAAAAAAAATTTAGAATACAAACTACCTAATTTTGAAAAATAATTGAAAAAACCCAGCCTGGGACTCAGTACTACAATTGGTTAAATCTCAGGCTCGACATTAGATCGTATGACTGTTGGAATTTTAATTTTAATTTTGAATATTCAATTACCATTTTTGTAATTATATTTTTATCTTTATGTAACTTATTGTTTGTCAAAAAAAAAATAATATTTGGTTTAAAAAAGGCTTAATGCTGAGTTTCTTGCGGCGCATTCTTCTCAGTAGATGCCACTTCCGAAGCGCTGGTAGAGTCTTATTGCGTTAATTGGAACGATTTAAAAAAAAATCAATTATTTTTCAAAATTGGGTAGTTTTTTTTTTGTTGCCAGAATGTCTCAAATCGTAGTCCTCGCGAGAGGTACGGGTGACTAGGTGATTAAGTAGTTTGTATTCTAAAAATTGTTTTGTCAGTCCGCCCGTGAACATGAGACCTGTATAGGGCTCGAAACGTCGGGAATTAGATTCGTTACATAATACACGCGATATAAACCGTTTAAATTGTTTTATTTCAATGTCTACAGGTCGCGAAAATGTAAGAAAATGCTTTAAAATGCTTTAAAATATATATGTACTTATTGTAAATTATGAATGATATTGCCATGGGCCTATTTGTCTGAATTGAACAAATGATTATAATTGTGATAAAATAGTGCGCCAAAATTCTGAAAAGATCGCTGTTTCCAGGGAATTCAACTGTTTAATCAACCCTGCAGGCCCTGCAGCTTCATTTCTGATCAAAGTGGTTTGGTTGCCAAAGTCACATTTTGTGGCTTCAAGGGCCGCTAATACTTGATTTCAGTCCTTGTTAAGACTGGAACAAGCGTTGTCCCTAGCTGGCCATCTGGTCTGGGATAAGGTTTTCAAAGTTACATTTTCGGGCGCCGTCAAGAAATCTTGCAGTATTTAGTGCGCTCCGTTGACGCTGTAAAAAATACGTACAGATTCTGCAGCAATCCAAAAAACTTTGTAGCTTCTAGGCAACATTCAGCTGCTGATGTGCCGAGGCTTAACGGATGTGCCGCGTAATGTACCTCTACGTACGTCGCATATTGGCTTTGTTTTATCTTGGCCTGGAGGCCATTATACTGGCCAGACATGTTACTCTAGCATTGTCATAGGATTGACCTCTGCAATTGTATGTTTTATTTATGCAATTTTTTGTGTATGTATGATCATGACGATGAAAATATAAAATTTTATAAAAAAAATGTAGTTAAGCTTGACAATAAAAGGCACCCAGCGAAGGCAGCAAGAGGCGCTTCGGCGCCCCTCGCTGCCTGGCGCCCCGGGCCATGGCCCGGATGGCCGTAGGGTAAATACGCCCCTGGTCATGGCTGAGACCATGGAGGACCTTAGTATAATACTCGATGACCTTAGTAGAGCCTAAAAGTAAGTTCGTCTTAAGATGAACATGGACAAGATGAAAATCGTGTCGAACGCCCTCTTCCTGCCAAAGATTGGACACTTGAACTTGTTAAGGGATTAGGTATGTATATCCGACACGGTTAGGTAGCGTTTGGGAAGCTATGCAACATCTTCTCGTCTAAGATACCGCATTGCCTCGGTGAGTCGGAATGGTACTTTAACTATAATACAAACTTCTCAGCTAAGTAGTTCGCTGACCTTTTTTTTATTAAAAAAAAACTTTGTAATGCTGAGTACGTAGACAATATCATAAGAAAACGCAAAAAAAAACTGGTCCTTCACAGCCGCCTATGCGACGCGTGAACGTATGAGGCACGTCGAACATTACATATTCCGCTCGAACTTTAGCGAAAGCACGCGAAAGCAATGATCGGCTTGGCCGACTAGTCGGCTTTTTCCCAGCCGATTAGTCTGCTAGTCGGCCAAACTCATAGTCGGCCCATCTCTAAAAATAATGAATCTTTGCCATCTTACCTGATTTTACAGCATCTTTATGTTTTAGGCACTGCATTAGAATGTCTATGCTACCAAAAGGTGATTTCTTTCATGAAAACATTCGTACGGGATATATTTTTATTTCAGAAAGAAGCCGTAGAGTCCGCGTTACTCCATTCTGTTCTGTATGTTTGGTGCGCAGGTGTCTAATAAGAATCACAAAATTTAATTCTGCGGTAGCAAATATAATGAAGATCTTTATATAGTCCTGTAAGTTATTTTTCAGGAAATTTATCTATCCATCTTTTTGTGCGTCGGGACGTAAAAACAAAAATATTCGAATCGTTGCAAATCCATGTTTCTAATCAACATCAAGATCACACATTTGACTGCGGATGGTAGGGCCTTGTACAAGGTCCGTCTGGATCGCTACCACCATCTTGCTTGCTAATCCAGCCGCTGAGAATATGAAAATACAAAAACCCTAAAATACAATGATATAATTGATTATATTGATATATTGGCTTATATCGCGTGTACTGTAACGAATCGAATGCCCGACGTTTCGAATCCTTTTCAGGTCTCATTTTTATGGGCAAACTGACATAAAACTGAAAATACAAAATACCCGATTTTGAAAAAAAAACATTTAAAAACTCAAAATTAAATCATTCCAATTAACGCAATAAGACTATATAGACTTTACTAGCGTTTCGGAAATAAGTATTTGCTGAGAAGAATGCGCCGCAAGAATCTCAGCATTAAACCCTTTTCCAACATTAAAAATTTATACAAATAATATATATAAACATATATATAAAATTCAAAGTCCTGACTGACTGATATATCAGCGCACAGCCCAAAGCGCTCGACCTATAGCCTTGAAATTTTGTACATAGATAGATACCTTATACATATACGAGTAGTGTCGACATCCACTAAGAAAGGATTTTTGGAAATTTTATTATTTAGGCTTATAACGCAACGTGTATATCGGGTGTTATTGGAATTACAACCCTTAATGGGGTGAAAAGGGGGATAAAATTATATATTTCAGTTGTTCGTTCACAATTTTTTTTGAAGTAAAAATAACGTACGTGGTTACGTGTTATAACTAAGCCTCTATTGCCACCCATCTATCCGTCTGTCTGTCTGTCTGTCATGCGCAAACATGTCCTGACTGACCTGATTTGCGATTATCGTCCAACCGAAACTATTGAATCAAGAAAGCTGAAATTTGGAATATAGGTTTATTTTATAACGTAGAAATCCGCCAAGAAATATTGAACTTGAAATTTAGAATTTTAGATACTTATCAGAAATAAATAATGACGTATCACAGGGTTTTTGGATTTTCAAATTTATAGGGGGGAAACGGGGAGTAAAGGTTTGTATGGAGGTCATCATCATCATCATCATCATCTCAACCACAAGAAGTCCACTGTTGAACATAGGCCTCCTCCATGGATTTCCAAAGTGGCCGGTGGGAAGCAGCATGCAACCAGCGTCTTCCTGCCACCTGTATGAGGTCATCGGACCATCTTGTGGCTGGTCGCCCTACGCTGCGCTTGCGAATACGCGGCCGCCATTCGAGAACTTTTCGTCCCCATCGGCCATCAGTTCTCCGTGCTATGTGCCCTGCCCACTGCCACTTCAACTTGCTAATCCGCTGGGCTATGTCGGTTACTTTCGTTCGTCTGCGGATCTCTTCATTTCTGATTCGATCACGCAGAGAAACTCCAAGCATAGCCCTCTCCATAGCTCGTTGCGTGACTTTGAGCTTTCTTATAAGGCCCATAGTAAGCGGCCACGTTTCAGTGCCATAAGTCATCACTGGTAACACACATTGATCATACACTCTCGATTTCAGACACTGAGGTATATTGGACAAGAAGACATTTCGCAGTTTCCCGAACGCTGCCCAGCCGAGTTGGATTCGACGATTGACCTCTTTCTCAAAGTTGGACCTGCCTAGTTGGACTGTTTGTCCTAGGTAGACGTATTCGTCAACAACTTTGAGAGTTGAGTTTGAGACTATGGAGTATGGAGGTATCGGGCTTTTAATAGGAACTTGAAATTTTGAATTTTAGATACTTATCATAAATAAATAATTATGTGTTTCAGGGTTTTACGACTATCGAATTTTAGGGGTGGGAAACGGGGGTGAAACTTTGTATTGAGTGGAAGTACCTATCGGTTTGTTCAAAAATAGGAACTTCAAAATGTTTGTTTGTAGGGTATTTGGATTTTTACATTGGAAGGGGGTAAAACGGGCGATGAAAATATGAAAGGCAGTGAGAGCACATAAGTCTTTTGGTTCTAAAAAAAAGTCATTTGTTTTCTGTAGGCCACGCGGGCGAAGCCGCGGGCAGAAGCTAGTTATAAGATATTATAAAAGAAATGAAAAATCAGAATGCAAATAACAACAGTCACACAACCTAATGCCTAGCCGGAGTTTTAACTAACTCTAGCCATTTTAATAATTTTGTTTGATTTTAATGTCTTCAAGTCGCAGAAACATAAATTTGTGGTACCTTGATGACGGCACCCTCGGTGGTGAAGTGAAAGGCGTTTTATATGATTTTGAAAATGAACAGCAAACCTAAAAACTATTGGCCTTTCTCAATTTTTTTCTAAATGCGAACTTTTTGTTTCAAACTCTTGTCCTGACAAAGAAATTACAAAATACAAGTTTAAAAGCTAGCCCCCGGTATAAAAATCATAGATGAAATCTTCGTGCCTAAATTCACATAATATGTACTCCGCGGCTGCCATCTTTGGAAATACCCCAGTTTGATGCTAGATTTAGACAAAACAATCGAAGAGACTCTCACTTCCATCTTGACTATCCCTTTCGTCGACAGATCATGGACCCAGGCTAGCCTACCCATAAGTTTCGGTGGCCTGGGAATCCGCAAAATTTCAAGTGTTTCTCTGCCAGCTTTTTTGTCTTCGGTGCACAGTGCTCAGCCTCTTATAGGTAAAATTTAAGCTCCTTCACTGGGGGTCCTTGAGGTAGCACATTACACTGAGGAACGTTTGGCATATATATGTATAGCTTGCCCTAATATAATAGAACTATTTATTTCAGGCTGCATAGGCCCATAGAAAAAATACCTTAAAGACTAACATACATATTTATAAAACAAAACATTAAAATTAGCACGTTACTTCGGCTAATACCGACCCGTCTGCCAATCCTTGCTCTCAGAAGCGTTGGGACGAACCGCTTTGTCAACTAGTACGGAATAAACTCTTAGATACGTCAACTAGTTCGGCAGAGCGCGCCCGTCTCCTCGTAACTGCAGAGTGAGAGTCAGGTTTACGGCTCCAAGCTCTCCCCTCACCAACAAGAGGCACCATTATCGACAACACCACTTTCCGACTCGCTACCCACCTCAGACTAGAGACATGACGGACAGGCTAGGCCTGTCATGGCTTGTTGTGCGGCAGAAGCGCGGGTCGAATACCTCACCATGCCAGCATTAACGATGTCATCCGTATGGCCCTTGTCAACGTCCAAGTGCCGGCCGTTCTAGAACCTAACAGCCTGGATAGACGATGGCTAGAGGCCCGATGGTTTGACATTGGTTCCTTGGAAGTTGGGTCGACGTTTGGTTTGGGACGTCACTTGTGTGGACACCCCTGACCCATCTTCCAAGCATCACTGAACGTTTCAAACGGAACGTTGACAGAGCACTAAGAAGTGTCAATTTATAAAACAGTTTCGATAATCTAATTTGCAATCTGAAACGTAAGCTTAAAACTAAATAGAAAGTCATTCCGAGTATTGTAGAAGTATTGGCGACCCGACATATTGCTTATAAAAATACCATCGAGGAATATTAACGACTATAAAAGTAAATGAGGGTAATGATAACACTACCTACTTTTTGAAGTCACCTCGGGCCGCGGTAGGCGCGTAGTTTCACCCAACTGCCGTCAGAAGGGAGAGTTATGCTCAGTGACTTGTTATTAATAGACAAGTTATACCCATACAAAAACTCCAAGAAAAATGATCCAAATGCAGTGGCGAACACACGCATGCAAAATGTTTCGTTTTTACTTTTACGCACACATAGTGAACTGTGCTGCCGTACTTAAGCTAAAAAAGGGTTAAACCCGACTAGTCGATTTTGAGATATCGTCATAACAGGCGGGAATTGATGTCTCTAAAAAACTATGTAAAATAGAGTGAACTTTCTTAGAGAGAAAATTAGCTAATTTTCTCACCTATCACATGGACCAATTTCTATTGAAAATAATTACACATGGTTACAAAATTTTAATTTTTAAAATTTTCCGGAAGTTTTTTTCACTTTTTTTTTATCTTTTGACACAGTGAATTTAAATCTACCAGCCGTTTCTATCTATCAGCTTTTATTTTCCGTATGAATTTTTTGTATTTTTGTATTTTTCTATACATTACATACATGTCATATCTCCAAAACTAAAGCTGATAGATGAAAACGATTTTTATTTTCAGAATCAGGATGCCATACGTCTACATGAAAGCTAATTAACAGTCCGGAAAAAAATCATTGTAGATAAGTGTTATCAATATAAAACTTAAAATCCCTTTTTTTAATTAAGTTAAGCATTTTATTTCTTATGTTGGACTAATTATGACACTAAAACAGGGCTAACCATACCGTAACTTACTTTTAGCTTAGTAATTTCGTGTTACTGTCACTACCAAAAAAAACTATTATACAGTTATTCAGCATTGCTTAGGTATAAACAAGTAAAGCTGCATAACTGTTTTGTAACCAAGTATGGTATAGAAAAGAGCATTACGACACTAGATAACAAAAAATGGCAAAGGAATTTTAGCCTTTATTTAAATAAGGAGACGTACAAAAAAAAATTAATGTCATGAATTTATACAAAAACACTTAGCTTAAGATGGGTTAAGAAAATATCGCCTGTAGTTAACCCCGTTATAGCTTAGGATGGATTAATAATAAATTGACGAAGAAAAAACGTTACTCCGTATTAATCGTTTATTAGACATTCAAATTCGTATCAAATTAAACAAAAAATCACTACTACGAGTACATAGTATAAATTAAAGTAGGTATAGGTTCCTGTCTGTCCCTATATCTTCGGCTATATTCTCCTTCTAAACCAAGCAACGGATTATGATACGGTTTTCAGTTTTCACTGCCTGTTAGATTTTTTAAAGAAGGTTTTCATGTACATTACATGATAACTGTACCCGCGCGAAATCTTAAGTTTATCTATATATATCTATGTTTGTCAGTTGCATGGTATTTATAGTACAAGGTTTACTTAATTTGGGACCAGGTCAATTGGTTTAAATTGTCCCAAGATTTATTTTTTTACAGGCCGTTGACGTTTTAAGCGACTTCGGCTCCAAAAAGATATTAGTGTAGATAAGTACATAAGGTATAAAGTATTAATATGAGTTTATTTAAGTACATTTTATATTCTACGTTTTTTGTTTTCCCATCTTCCCCCGCCCCCGCGCGGCTGCACAATGCTAATTGTGTGCGGCGCGGTGCTTGGCAAGTTTCTTACTCGCGTTAACTTCAGTTTTACATTTTTTAATAACTCAGTAAATGTTACATCAGAATTGCTATAATATTTTGTCTTATGTCGCAAACTTATAAAACATTCACATAAACCTTACATATTTCCGTACAAACTTTCATCCCCTATTCCCTATTGTTATTTTACACCCTTGAGGGTAAAACTTTCATGAATTTTGAGTCAACAGTGCTTCGCTTCTTCTTCTAGCGCTTCTAGCACTTCTTGCTCTAAAAATGACAATATTTAAATTCCATACAACTCTTCATCCATATTAATAAAAACGGATCACTCACATATTTTTAAGTCTAGAACTGCCCGACATGTTTCGGACCGTCCGTAGACGTTAATCATGAGCCCCTGCGGCGGTGGCGCTATGACGACTGCGTACCGAAGCCCTGACAGCTCGGCTGCTTGATGCAGCAACAACTACCCTCGTTTGCTTCATTATTTTTAATTCAACAAGTGTAATCATGTTTTTTATTCTTGACGTCTGAAAAAAGATTTTTTTTCTAAAAAAGAATTCAATTACGAACGTAGTAGGTATATGTACAGTCATGTAATTTAATTTCAAACCCACCTGCGGTTCAATGTCGTACAAGAAAACTGTCACTTTTAGAGCTGATAGCTAGAGTACGACGTCGCTTTAACGTGTCGACCAACAAACAAACAGCATTTCAACAAAATAGGTTTTAAATTAAATTCCTTACATACAAACCTTTTTCTAGAATTACTCTTTATTGGTGAAAACCGCATCAAAATCGGTTTGGTAGTATCAACCATCTAAGTGTACAGATAGCGGTAAGTGATGATGATGATAGAGATGATAAGTAGGTTAGTTAAGTAAGTACAATCCTTAAGTCCCTAAATTAAATTATAATCATATGAATAAATAACGAAAACTCGATAGTACAAAATTAATGTCTTACCTTCCGGTGCGGTGTTACGAGACATGGCGGTAACGCGACGAAACGTTGCCGGCACAACCTCGCCCGCACCGTTCCCCCGACTCCCGGCCAAAAAAAGTTTTACTTAGGTTAAAAAGGGTTAAAGGATCTTAACCGATTTTCAATTAAGTTTTTTATGTTAACTTATTTATAGGCTAGTTTTTAACGAACGATTTATTAGAAGTTAACTAGCCTTTATCAGAGTTAAAGGATCTTGACTTATTTTTAGGCTAGGAAAAATGGTTAACTTTATTTTAACTACCAAAATCATTAAAAAAACAAGTAGATTTCGGGAAGTAAAGAGCCTTTTGCCCTCTTATAGACAAATTTTGTGGCTTAACTAGTCTTTAATTAAGTAAGTCTTAAAAAAAGTGAGGCTTAACAGTTTCACGACACTCTGTATCTCTGAAACCGAAGAATGTAGGATATATGTTTCTTAGAACAAAATGTAGAGAATTTTGCGCTCTGTAATTTGTCATCATTAACTCGAAAGTGATCAAATGAGGCTTAACCCTTTTTTAGCTTAAGTACGGCAGGCAGTGTGTAAAAGGGACAACGTGATTAAAACAATAGAAACAAAGAAGACAGCTAGTATTTAGCTGTTGCGAATATTTTTTTCCAACGGACCAATCACGGCCTTGCAGAGTTTTGGAATTTGGAATCGACCGCAAACACACAGCTTAGGTTAACATGCGCACTGTCCGCTTGTTGCATTGCGACTGAGGACACTGGTGCTATTTAACTCCAATTTAGAGCTCGCTACCGGGGCGCTTGTAACCTATCTACCTTTTTTAATATCATTGGTTATGCTCGTATAATTTCCTTGTACCCCCCCCCCCCCCCCCTTGCACTTTTGCATCGGAGTTGAATGTCAATGTACTCCTACATGTTGTTGTTAAGGGTATAGACCTTAATTGGGAAAATCGCTAATCCACTAACGCTTCGCGAAGAAACAGACCGGACCCTCAATTTTAATCAATCTGGAGCTTCAAAGCACCCGGTATCGTGCGCCGGTAGTCGAGCCTTTATAAGGCGGAAGCCATCGCCTGTCACGCACGATTGCAGCATCAGACTGGACCGCATGGCCGCTCACGTCTCGTAACCCGCTGTCGGGGCGGGCGGGGCCCGCGGGGACTCGGGAGCTCGACGGGGCCCCGGCGCCTGTCAGGGTTCCGGCTTCGGCTCCGGCTCCGGCACGGGCGCGGGCACGGGCGCGGGCACGGGCGCGGGCAGAGGCTCGGGCGTCATACTTTTACGCTAGCAGACGGGGTTGCGAGATTCACATAATAATATTGTTCAGCTGACTCACCAACTGGTTTGAAAGACATTGGAACCTCCTGAAAGCTCAAAATCTCCTGAAAGCCTGTCACTTCTCGCCGACGAGAGCGAGGGAGAATTGAGCTGTGAATTCAAAATTCAACGTTGATAAATGAAAATTGTAAAATAATTAAAGCGACAAATACGAACCATCTTCACCGAACCGTGAACGACGCAATAATGATTGAAAAACATGGCGGCTAGCTAGTCGTAAGTTGAGGTTGACAGGTAGGCGGAAGTCAAATCCACAGGAAGTGCTTGTTGCTTAGACAATTTAGCCAAGGGACTTCGCAAGGCACGCATTCCCCTCTGCCAATGCATATGACCTAAAACCGTGAGTTAAATCATAACGGTTTATAAAAACCAGTTCGCCGCAAAAATGGTTAATCGTGCTGTATTTACCTTCAAACATCCATCAAAAACTTCAAATTTCACTAAAGACAGATTTTTTTATCGCACGTAAATAGTTAGATTAAAGTAAATAGTTAGTTAGTGGCGCGTAGATTCCTTGTTAAGTGGTGGTGGTTAGTAGTTGAGTCTGTGCGATGTATGTTGTTTCATGTGAAAGCAGAAGAAGGTAGGTTTTTGTATGAAAAATATATATGTTGCAAACACGCAGCTGTTTTAAACGTGACTATGTAACACAACGAGAATTGAGGTACCTCACGACTACACAGCGCCATACAAAACAAAACAAAAAAATCAGTGGAAATTAAAACGAAATATCCTTTTGTATTAAAATAAAATAACGTAGAGCATATTACATCGCTCAATGTTCTTTAGTACCTACAGTTCTATTTGAAAAAGACAGGCGATATAGTTGTCTAATAAGACAGACATACATAAAGGTGGATTCATTAGATTGAACTGAAACAGGTTCAATGGTTTTTATTTTGATTGTCCAAAATGGCGGCGCTAGGGTTTTTTTACCCGACTGCGCGACCTAGAGACCAAAAGCTTGAGTCGATTTTAATGATTCTTACGTCAGTCGATTCGTCTTAATCTTGCGAGTGTCACTAAAGACATGACAATAATCAAAATTCAATATCGGCGACAATCAGACGCCATATTTTGAAAAGGAAAAAATGAAAATCGACGAACTGTATTGAATGGGGTATCATTGGATAGGTATTTGAAAATCATTAGTGAGTTTCTAATTTCATTTTTCATTTGGAATGACCGTTTAGGTTCAGTAAAGATTTAAAGTTGATTAGCAACCATTGTCATAATCCGAACAAAAAAGTGTAAAATAAAAAAAGCGAATTTAAAACCATTTTAGTTAGGTTTCGGCAGCAAGATAGTGAGGTGCTTTTGAAATTAGACATTAAAAATGCTTTCAACTCTGTGAACCGAAGCACCATGTTGTCAGAAGCCCAAAAAAGTGTTCCCGACATTGACCATTACCTTTGGCAATGCTACCCCCGGGCTTCATCAAATTTGGTTTATCAAAACAACAAAATTTTGTCAGCAGTAGGTTGTCAACAGGGCGACCCGCTCGGACCAGCTATCTTCAGTTTGGCTACTCACCCTATCATTTCAGATTTAAATTCAAAATTCAATGTCTGGTATCTGGACGATGGTTCCCTCGGAGGTGACGCTGACTTTGTACTTAATGATTTTAATATTTTGAAATCAAAGTTCGAAGCTATAGGCCTTGAGCTTAATTACAATAAATATGAACTCAACGTGCAAAATTCTAACAATTTGACTCAACTTAAACAGGTTTTTGAAGCGGTTAGCCCGGGGATCAATATTCAGTCCAGAGAAACACTTCACCTCCTTGGGGCCCCAATTTACAACGAAGCTCTTCCGGGCTTTGTAAATAAGAACGTCCAAATTTTCAAAACAATTTCGGATCTCTGCTCGAAATTAACTCTCATATGGCTATTTTGAACACAAAACTACCACACTACGTACATACTATATCTTATATGGCTATCTTCATTTTACGATTTTGTTTTTTGTTTCTAAATTAACATACGCCATGCGCTGTTGCCCTTTTTGGAAATTTCCAAAGATCTGTGAAAATTTCGATAACTCCTATGGCTACCCGGTAGGGTATATAAGGCACGGCGGCCTCGCAGTAGGGCAGCTATCGAGTGTCGCTCTCCCGGCGTTTCTCTCCTCGGTTCACAGCGTGCTACCTCTAATTGGAAAAAAAATTAGTCCGTCACTTAGTGATTTTGAGGTACCATGCTTGTCCGAGGGGAAATATGCCTGGAGAATCGCATGCCCCGGCAAAGATCTACCGTTAGCCGTAGCGACGCAAAAACTCTGGGACGAGCCTATAAGTCTCAGAGTTCACACCCACCTCATGTACCTATACCTGTTCTTCCGACATCGACAAAAAGCCCGCCTTCTAGCTGTGTCCGAGGAGGAGTCCGGCTACTGGCTTCATGCGTACCCTTCGGTCCACTACGCAACCCTGCTTGATAACGAATCATTCAGGCTGGCTGTTGGCCTTAGATTAGGCTTAAATTTAGTAGTGCCACATCGCTGTTTCTGTGGCTCAGAGGTGGACAGTTTGGGTCACCATGGTCTTAGATGCCCGAAAAACGCTGGTCGTCAGTCCCGTCATGCCTGCCTCAATGACACTCTCCGGCGGGCTCTTGTCAGCGTAAACGTGCCTGCTGTGTTAGAGCCGTGTGGCCATGTACGCAGCGATGGCAAGAGACCCGACGGCATGACCCTTGCGCCTTGGCAATTAGGACGGCCCTTAGTTTGGGACGCAACATGTCGATACTCTGGCGCCGTCCTACCTTGGCTCAACGGCATTAAAGGCAGGTAGAGCGGCTGCTACGGCAGATGCAGCAAAACATCGCAAATATGCGTGTCTTGGAGACAATTTTATTTTTGCTGCCTTCGCCTTGGAGACCCTGGGCCCATGGGGACCCGACGCCCACGTGTTGTTTAGAAAAATAAAATAGTCGACACCTCTGGTGACCCAAGGGCTGGCGCGCTCCTCGTCCAACGTATTGGCATTACCATTCAGAGAGGTAACGACGCCAGCCTTCTGGGCACTCTACCCAGAAACAGCGGCTTAGGTGACATTTTTCATTTTAATTTTAATTAGATTTTTAACTTTTCTATTTTCTTTTCTGTGACAACTTTGTTTCTTTTTCTACAAATAAAATAATTTAAAAAATCAAAAAACCCAACTGCGTAAAAAGTAAATCAAAACTGAAAAGACCAAAACAAGTCCAGTAGTCTGAAGTTCTGTTAAATAATGTTGAATACCTACACTATTGCAATAGTTTAATAAATTTCAACAGTTGGGATTGGGACCCATTGATTGGGAAGATTTGAGCCGGTTTTAATTTTTAATGGGTCCCGGCTGTTAAAGTTCATGAAACTATTGCAATGGTGTAAGTATTCAACATTACTTAGGTAACAGAACTTTAGACTAGGTGCTGGACTTGTTTTGGTCTTTTCAGTGTTGATTTACTTTTTTACGATTGGGTTTTAGATTTTTTACCCGACTACGGCAAAGCCAAAAAGAAGGGTTATGTTTATAGCAGTCTATGTATGTATGTTTGTATTTACGTATGTTTCATTGTAGTGCCTAAACGACTGAGCCGATTTTGATGAATGAGGTATTAATCGGTTCGTAATTGTAGTCTGGGTGACAAAGGCTATATTTTTTGTGAACAAACTAAATGACGAATGTTATATCCAATAAAAAGAGGGTGAGAAAAATTTTTTTTGGCTATCATTGTCGTCATGGATATCAAATGAAAGAAGAGTAAATTCTCAGCTTAAAAACATAAATATATTTTTAAATTACAGTATACCAAGCTACAGAAAATTAATTTACCCATATTTCGTTATCAATAACGCCAACTATTGTTTAGTAGCTATATTAATTAAATATAAACTACTGTTTAATTATTTATAAAGAGTTATAGACGTTGTCGTTTATGAGGCATTTCATTATGTAAACTGTAGGTGTTGCCCACGACTTCGTTCGCGCAGACCATTGTAATGAAACCACGGAATGTGTAACAGTAATTCTAATGGCACTCACGCCAATGTAATAACTCGGCCAGCCAAATATGAGATCAAGGCCAAAGCGTACCTAGCCTACCCCTTATGAAATCCCAGCCAACTGCGAATCGGACTTGCGCACCAAGAGTTCCGTACAAACTTTACACCTAATTGTTTTTATGAATTAGGAAGGCAAACATACAAGTGGATCACCTGATGAAAAGTGATCACGACCGCCTTTAGACACCCTCAACACTAAGAATTTAGCAGAAGCGTTGCCAACCCAGAAAACTAAGATAGAATACCTCTCGCGCCTGTAATATCACCGGCTGTCTTGCTCTCCACGCCGGAACACAGCAGTGCAAGCGTTGCTGCTTCGCAGCAGGATTAGCGAGCAAGATGGTGTTAGAGATCCGGACGAACCTTGCACAAGGTCCTATCACCCGCAAAATAATTGCCAAGCATTGCTCTGACGAAAAGATAAACCAGAATGAGGGACAAACTTAACTTTGCTATTGGAAAATTGTTTGCAGGTCGCTGTCAGTTTACAAACTGTAAAATTAAATATAAGTTAGTAATCGAAAAAAAAACTTTTTGTGATGTGATAACTACAAAACTACATTTATCGTACAATTTCCTTCACTTAGGATATAAGAGATTGCTTCTTACTAAATTACAGGATTCTACGTCATCGGGAAGTATTTAGATTTTGATTCACTTGCGAATGTCTAATATGTGGTAAAAACGGTCATATTTTTTGATTGCGATGACTTAATAGTTTGATTTTTTCACAGCTCCAAGAGATTACAGACTTGAAAATCAATTAGCTCTATGCGTTCCTGATCCAAAGGGTCTTGACAAACAGACTATCCTGTAAGGGTTGCTTTGGTGATGATGATGAGTTTAGTTAGAACAGAAAATTTTAAAATAAAATAAAAGTTTAAAAACTGTTACCCGACTACGAAAAAACTAATAAGTAAAAAAGAAGTTATGATTGATTACTATAATTGTCCTATAGAGTTAGGCATATCTTTTGATGTGTTAGATATTACTGTTGATTTACTTCTGTTTTAGTCTTCTGGCAGTGTCCCATTAATAGTGTAATAATACAAATCCAATGCCGTGGTCGTGCGTATTTGCTATACTTGATAGTCATAGATGACGCATGATCAAAGCATTGGATTTGAATTATTACACTATTAATGGGACACTGCCAGAAGACTTAAACAAAAGTAAATTAACAGTAATATCTAACACATCAAAAGATATGCCTAACTGTATAGGGCAATGATAGTAATCAATCATAACTTATTTTTTACCTTTTAGTTTTTTCCGTAGTCGGGTAACAGTTTTTAAACTTTTATTTTTTCAATTTACTTTTTTTTCTTACAACTCTAGCACAAATTAGCTCAATTATTATTTTTCAGCTTTTCCAAAATGGTGGCGCTGGTGTTTTTTTTTCTTATTTTGCGATTTTCTCGGAAACTATAAACAGCATCGAAAAACGGTTTTCAGCACAAGCCAGCACAATTCTAGCACAAAACTAGTTCAATGGTTACTTTTTAAATTTTTCTAAAATGGCGGTCCTGGGATCTTTTTTTTATTTGTGATTTTCTCAGAAACTGTTGACAGTATCGAAAAATTGTTTACGGCACAAGCCAGCACAACGCTAGCACAAACTAGCTCAATGGTTATTTTTTCGATTTTCCAAAATGGCGGTGCTGGGGTTTTTTTTTAATTTGCGATTTTCTCAGAAACTATTAACAGTATCGAAAAACGGTTTACGGCACAAGCCAGCACAACTCTAGCACAAACTAGCTCAATGGTTTTTTTTGCGATTTTCCAAAATGGCGGTGCTGGGGTTTTTTTTTAATTTGCGATTTTCTCAGAAACTATTAACAGTATCGAAAAACGGTTTACGGCACAAGCCAGCACAAGTCTAGCACAAACTAGCTCAATAGTTAAATTTTCGATTTTCCAAAATGGCGGTGCTGGGATTTTTTTTTAAATTGCGATTTTCTCAGAAACTATTAACAGTATCGAAAAACGGTTTGCAGCACAAGCCAGCACAACTCTAGCACAAACTAGCTCAATGGTTTTTTTTGCGATTTTCCAAAATGGCGGTGCTGGGGTTTTTTTTTAATTTGCGATTTTCTCAGAAACTATTAACAGTATCGAAAAACGGTTTACGGCACAAGCCAGCACAAGTCTAGCACAAACTAGCACAATATTTTTTTTTTCGTTTTTCCAAAATGGCGGTGCTAGCCATAAAAAAAGTTTTTTTGAAATAATCGCTTTGTTTACAGGAATTTTTAAAAATAGTTTGCAGCACAAGCTAGCACAACCCTAGCACAAGCTAGCACAACCTTTGGATTTTTGAAATTCCAAAATGGCGGTGCTAACTTCACTCACATAAAAAAAGGACGTATATTTATTCGTAGGTAAAGTTAGCCTCGGAAGTAGCGAAACGTTTAAGAACCTTGTCGTGGTAACCTTTGAAATAAGGGATGCCCGAATTTGTCGTATTACTGACAGCGAGAAGGTACTAATATATTCAGCTACTTCTAAGGCTGACGGTACGAAGAAAATCTATTTTTGACGAAAAAAAATTAACGAAAAATCAGGTGCAGTTTCGTTACGTTATTGCGAAAATTATGAAGCAACTCCAGTTTTATACGTATATTCCAATTCCAATTTGTATCATACGAGTATATCAAAGTCAAAGTCAAAGTCAAAATATTTTATTCAGATTAGGCTTACAGGTAGCACTTATGAATGTCAAAAAATTTACCACCGGTTCGGAAAAACCTCTGATGAGAAGATATCATGTGAATACTGAACAGTGATATGAGAATGATAATATGATAAATAATAATATTATTACTATTATGATATTATAAATGCGATAATACCTAATGATGTTTGGATATGTGGATGTTTGTTCTTTAATCACGCATTAATATCTCCGTCTAAGTAATGTTATAAGTAAGAAACGCAAATAAAACTGGACGGTCATGTCAGGGATACAAAATAATGATTTTGGCAAACGAACCATTCGGAACTGTAATTTTATGGAAGACAATACTGACCCGACTCCACATTGATATTATATCATCATGTTTGCGCGACTGCCACCGTCTGCCTTCTGCATGAGTAATGCCTAACTCAAGGCTTATACCTGCCTAGGCTTACAATAGACTAGCCTCCCAGCCTGGCTAATACAGGGTGTTTAAGAGCTCGATGCGTTGCTTTTAAGGGGTTATAACAGAGCTCATTCAGTAAAAAACTGACCCTGTCCGAAAACAATTAGTTTCCAACCTTGTGTTTTAAGTTTCAACTTTGTTTTTTTTTCAATGGAGTATTACTATGGAAAATACTAGTATTCATAAATGAATTCAATGAACTGTTACGATTTCACAATAAATAATTCTACTCCATTCTTAATACTTTCTCGACGTAGCTGGCCATATCACCTTAAACAAACAAATACTTTTTATTGAAAACCAAATGGAAAATAGTTTGCAAAAAATCAACTTATAAATGACTTACAGGGTAAACAATCGGCGGTATTATCGCTTAAGAGCGATCTTTTCCAGGCAACCATGAAGATAATCATTTTAAGATAATCTTGATTTCTCGATCCTCGATTTGATTTCTTCCGAACTAAAAATTCAATCGATTCTTACGGTAAAAAGTTACCTCTGGGTAGGTATATTACAAACGTCAATTGTAGCGGAGATTGCCAATATAAACCTTATAAACACTGTTCCAGGTTACGAGGTGCTGTCAACGGGTCCAACTCTGCTCTTACAATTCACGGCTAACTCAGCGACTCCTGGGCAGGGCTTTGCCGCCACCTTCCACTTTCAGCCTCCACCTGACTCCACAGCAGCAGGTATAGGGGCAACTAGGAGATTACACCCCCCCTCTGACCCTAACATTATAGACTAGGAGGTCACGACAAATTTGGCAACGATCACCAATATGGCTGATCGGAAGCTCACAAGATAAAGGGCAACTCCGTGATGCCAAATATGTCGGTCTGCCCGCGTTAAGTGGTTGCGTTATCGAAATATGGCGCCTGCAAAACCAGTTATTGTTCCCAAAAAAAAACGATAAGTAAAATGGCTGAATAAAGTACAGAAAGGAAGTACCGGTTGCACTCATGTGAATTCTGCTAAAACTGAACAAATATTTGGTCGCGTTTCGAAGTTCAGCTCGTTTAAAGACCCTTGATCGTTGCCAAAAAAAAAACGATAACGGAAATGGCTGAATATGACGTGGTATAAAGTATCAGTATGTACGAGCTTAATGCACCAAAACTGAAAAAATCTTTGGTCGCGTTTCGTAGTTATGAAGCGGTCTAGGTTACAATATCTCATACATTGTTGGAGTATTTTTTCAAAAGCATTGGATAAATCAAGTTCAAACATATTTTTGGGGAATAAGCACAGTGTCAAAAACATCCTCCTACACTTCTTTAGCAAACCTACCCTCCTCCGGTTAGGGGTAAGTAAGATCTGGTATCCAAATGGAAGACAAATTCTTTCTCACCTGCTGAATCTTATCAGTTTCTGGGGGCCTAGCACGCTAGCTTTTATCGATGACATAAAGCATTTATCCCATTCTAAGCAGTATGCGTGTGCAAAAGGGACGAATGTTTTATGTCCGCGATAAACGCTAGTGTGCTAGAGGGGCTGGATCCTATTCATTTCTTTTTCATCCACATCGACATTTAACGAAAAACAACCCTTAAACTTAACAGTTGTAGTTACGTTCTAATGAACGTAACGACTACATTACATAATTGCTACCGTCAGATCGAGGTTTGATGATAATAATTATAAAAAGGCTTCGTTTATAGTTCTAAAGTGAGTTTATTTTTCAAATGCTGCGTTTCTTTTGATATATGATGATGATGATGGATTTGCAACTAGTTTCATCCCCAAAGCTTTGAGCCCTTTTCAGATCTCGTGTTTAGTGGCAGACTGATATAATAATAGCCTATGTACGAGTATGACGAAACATTAAAAAAATACATACTTCAGCTTAAATTCAATAATAGACATAAAAACACCCTGCCAATCTGCTAAATATAAACTGATTTTATTTGATCCTTACGTCTAATATTCCTGTTATCAATAAAGAAACTTCTAAAAGTATAAACAAGCTCCATTTGTTGGCGTATCATCGGTATCTTACCTGCCGCTCAACGACACCACTTCGCATCGCGTTGCAAAAGCGCCACTGTGCGCTTAACGGGAAAGACACAAACTATTCCGGTAAAATGTATACATGCGTGCCGCGCAACCATGCGGATACAGATTAGTGTGCATTCCTATAGATAAGTAGCACCAGTGATATAAATAACGCATACAATAGCACAGAGTAAACAGTCTTTCTCAGCTTGAGCGTCAACAATTACCGAAATTTTCCGAACAGTTAGCTTGATAGTAAATGGCTTTTGTACACCTGATTTGAAATTAATGAAAACCAAACGCAAGTTAAACCGTCACTTAAACACAGTATAGATATAACCAGTAAGGAATCGTATTACAAACGTTCGGAACCGACGCACGCACACAGACGCACGCTCAACACGGCCGCTAAGGCTGCTAAGGCGGCCGTCAGTCGCGGCTGCCGCTTCGAAACGGGTGGACGCAGTATGTGTTTGTTTATCGCGTCGCGTGCGCCTGCGCCCCAGACAGTCCGCGAGCTTATTAAAGATGCCAGGAAGGAGTTTGGATTCATTTGGTTTGAATTTCCGAGTCCTATTGGTCCGTTATAGGTACAATTGGTAAAGCATGTTTTTTAGGCGTTTTCTTACTATTTATTGTTTATAAAATATTTGGCTCTTTTGGTGAGGTACCTAATCGCCGTAATTTTTTTTGCGAGCGTTTTAATGGTGAAAAATGATTTAAAAATTATACAGAACTTTCATCGTTAATAAGCTTGGATCAGTAATGTACCTACTATTATTGAGCAGGATGTATTGTTTTATTATAAAATGACGTACCCATTGCTTTCAAAATCGATATCAAGGGATCTATGTAGTCTTTGATAACGAATCCGTTAAGAAAATAAGAGAAAGCAGCCGCCATTTTGAACTTTTTAGCTATTAGACCGATTGCTTTCAAAATCGATATCTAAGGAACTTTGTGGTTTCCGACATAAATCCGTTAACAGAATGAGAAAATATGGCCGCCATCTTGAAATTTATAGTTATTCGACCGATTGCTTTCAAAATCGATATCCAAGGAACTTTGTCGTCTCTGACAACAAATCCGTTAGGAAAATAAATAAAAGTAGCCGCCATCTTGAAATTTTTAGTTACTCGACCGATTGCTTTGAAAATCGATATCTAAGGAATTTTGTCGTTTCTGACAACAAATCCGTTAAGAAAATAAATAAAAGTAGCCGCCATCTTGAAATTTTTAGTTATTCGACCGATTGCTTTCAAAATCGATATCTAAGGAACTTTGTAGTCTCCGACAACAAATACGCTAACAGAATGAGAAAATATAGCCGCCATCTTAAAATCTTCTAATTTTTTTTTATAGTTGTTTCTTTTTAATTACCCAATTCTATTGGTAATCTAGTTAATCATTATACCTAGGTCAAACCCAAATAAACGTATTAATTAAAAAAACTTTTCAATTTTACAAAACTTAAGAGCGACACCCCTAATGTACCTACTTATGAAGAGTATCTAGTTTTCGCATAAAAGGCCTTACTAGTTGAGATACAGTACTAAACAAAAAATAACAATTTTACAGAAAATAAGGGGACAACCCTAACGCTCTATTGGAGCGTAGGTATCTAACTCCACAAACAGGCCTAGTTTCGGTACTGTTATATTTATATACTGTGACTTAAACGTCTACCCTGTCTAAAAATTCTATGAACGGCACTGAACATCAAAGCAAGACTAGAGGTGACATTTCAAAAAGGAAAAGCTTCGGTTGATGAGGAAGGACTTGTCTTCTATTTGGATACCAGATCTTACTTACCCCTAACCGGAGGAGAGTAGGTTTGCTAAAGAAGTGTAGGAGGATGTTTTTGACACTGTGCTTATTCCCCAAAAATATGTTTGAACTTGATTTATCCAATGCTTTTGAAAAAATACTCCAACAATGTATGAGATATTGTAACCTAGACCGCTTCATAACTACGAAACGCGACCAAAGATTTTTTCAGTTTTGGTGCATTAAGCTCGTACATACTGATACTTTATACCACGTCATATTCAGCCATTTCCGTTATCGTTTTTTTTTGGCAACGATCAAGGGTCTTTAAACGAGCTGAACTTCGAAACGCGACCAAATATTTGTTCAGTTTAAGCAGATTTCACTTGAGTGCAACCGGTACTTCCTTTCTGTACTTTATTCAGCCATTTTACTTATCGTTTTTTTTTGGGAACAATAACTGGTTTTGCAGGCGCCATATTTCGATAACGCAACCACTTAGCGCAGGCAGACCGACATATTTGGCATCACGGAGTTGCCCTTTATCTTGTGAGCTTCCGATCAGCCATATTTGTGATCGTTGCCAAATTTGTCGTGACCTCCCGTAATATTACCCAGGTTTAATTTATCCCTCTCTGCGTTTCTGTCAAACAAGTGTCATAAGAAATTGACGCACATAGAGATAAACTCAGATATACCAAACTTGGCCGGTCATGTCAGGGTCACAGAAATCCAGACGTATTCGGGCTCACTTTAGAATACTTCTATGGCATCGGTATTCTTATTCTTATCGAAGTAGGTAAAGATGAATATAGGTTGCAATGTGGGTAAAATTTTGCGGGTGGTAGGACCTTATGCAAGGTCCGTCCGGATCGCTCCCATCTTGCTCGCTAATCCTGCCGCTAAGCAGCAGTGCTTGCACTGTTGTGTTCCGGCGTGGAGAGCAAGACAGCCGGTACAATTACTGGCACAAGAGGTATTCCATCTTAGCCCTCTGGGTTGGCAAAGCATCTGCAATCTCTTTGGTGTTGCGGGTGTCTATATTTATTTGATGTTTGCGTATATTTCTGTATTCATTTATTAATGTAAATGCCTTGCTTTGCACTTTAAAAGTGTTATTTGGGAAAGATATAAACGAAAGTAAAGTACAAGTAGATAAAAGTTTGCCGCGTTGAAGCCAGCGAAAACTACCCGTTTCATCTAATGCAGTGACGTATGTGATGGTCCCGAACCGGCCAACCAGACCTTTCTGTTACGGATGGCGAAATTATACAACACACTGCGACTTAAGTAATCGACGAAAAAGATGGTATGCTTAGAATGTTACACGAAACGATCGTTTCATACAATCTAAGCTAAAAAGTGCAAGGTTCTTAAGCCATTCTTATGTATTCTCGCGAAAATAATCGATGTTTTAAGGTCCAGGGGTGCAATTTTTTAATCCCTCCAGGTGGCTTAGCTCATAAAAATGGCCGAACTTTTATGAGAAACGGCCATTTTGGTGAGCTTTAGTCACCCGGTGAGATTTAAAATCGCTCTTCAGACATACTTTTTAAAGTTTGAAAAAGCATAATTATTTGAAGCAGTCTCGTCAAAACCAAAACAGTCACATCGGGCATAGATCCGTAGTTATATAGATAATCACACTTGCAATACGAGAATGCTCTATTCTTTGTTCAAATTAGATATTTATTTGTATAAAATTATTTTATGGCAGTTATAATATCTGTAATTAAAGTAATTTTTGTTGATACTAACCAGCATGCTTGAAAATCAAATCAGATCAATTTCCTGTAATGATTTTAAAAAGTTTCCTTGAAAATATTATAGTAAGATACGACGACCACAAATGCTTTTAAGATAGAAGTATGTTCGGTAAAAGATGCCTTTTGAGCATCTGTATCTGGACCATTAAAAACCCCCCTTTTTGGAGCTTAAATATGATAACGCTGAGTTAATTGACCTGCGTCAAAACAATATTTGGCGTCATGACGCGAAAGAAGTCGCCAATGTAATTACTTTTTCCAATTTTGAAGCAGCTCAATTAACGCTGCGTCGGACCGGTCGTTTAATAGTTAATAACACATCCTAGTGATCGAACGTACGGTAAGCTCCTGCTTAGGGGGCGGATGAACAAGCAGAGAGTACTCAAATAGGAAGAAAATGTTTTTGGAATTTTCTGAAGTTCTTATCACATTAAAAGTTTCGCAATTTTAATAAGTTTTTCACATCAGCAATGGCCGTCATGCACCTCGATAGTCACGAAGAAAAGGTTTTTCTTTTATATAACGGAAAGGAAAACAAAAGGCAAAGGTCACCTGTTGGTAAGTTATCACCGCCGCCCATAGACACCCGCAACACCAAGGATATTGCAGATGCTTTGCCATCCCAAAGGCCTAAGATGGAATACCTCTTGTACCAGTAGCTTCACCGACTGTCTTGCTCTTTACGCCGAAAAACAACAGTGCAAGCACTGCTGTTTAGCGGCTGGATTAGCGAGCAAGATGGTAGCGATCCGGACGGACCTTACAAAGGGTCCTACCACCCGCCTAGGTAACCTAATCTTATTCTTAAGCACACCAACGCCATCGTTCACGCTACAGCCTTATTCTTCTAAAGTAAGCATCAATCTAGCTGCAACAATAAAGCGAACGTAGTTTTCGTTCCTCGAACGCTTAATTTTCTTGAATTTTTATTAAATTTCCATCGCAATTCGTTCGGAGCGTCTTACTTGTAATAAATGCGACTGGTCCAGTTAAATTTGCGAACGGAGCCAGCAAGGTATGAATAGGAATTTTGGCCGGAGTCCAGACGGCTTCTAGTGCTTATTTGAGAAGCACTGGAAATAGCACCCAAGTTTCACCTACACATTCAACGAAATATTAATAGCCACTGTTGGAATATCTCATCCGTGTTGCAGTCCGAGACCCAATTCTCGATGGCGTCGCAAGTTCGATAGCGAGATTCCACTGAGCTGCGTTCAAGCTACTGGTGATATTCCATACAATCTTATTGAGGTTTATTTCGATGACTTCGAGAATTGACCTGCTAAAATCTGTTTTTTTTTATCTTTTTTTTTATACAACATAGGAAGGCAAACAAGCAGGTGGGTCACCTGATGGTAAGTGATCACCACCGCCTATAGACACCTGCAACAACAAAGAGAGTGCAGATGCGTTGCCAACCCAGAGGGCTAAGATGGAATACCTCTTGTGCCAGCAATTACACCGGCTGTCTTTCTCTCCACGCCGGAACACAACAGTGCAAGCACTGCTGCTTAGCGGCAGGATTAGCGAGCAAGATGGTGGTAGCGATCCGGACGGACCTTGCACAAGGACCTACCACCCGCAAAATAGTATAAAACAAAGTCGCTATTCGTTCCTATCTGTTCTCATACCTTCGGCTACTTACTCTTTCACAACCACGCAGCGGTTTTCATACAGTTTTCACTGTTACTTAGAGATTTTTTACGGAAGGTTTTTATGTAGGTAAAGTCAGCCTCAGAAGTAGCTTAACACTTAAGAACCTTGTCGTAGTAATTTATGAAATCAGAATTGCTCGAATTTGTCACATTACTGAAAGCGACAAGTCACTAAAATGTTCACCTACTTCTGAGGTCGACCTTACAATATATTCTAATAAAGTTTTTGTTCGTTAATTACAACCGTGTTCGGGTCGGCTGCAACGTTACCTGAAATTTTACTATAATATTTTATCTTACTAGAAAACAAGATATGATTGTTAAATCGAAATATAATTATGTATAGAGCCTTAAAAATAAATTAAGAAAATATTAATAAGCGTTATCGTTAACGATAGGAACAGCGCCATCTAGTAGAAACATTTCAAACGAAGGGGAAAGCTTCAACTGTAGCCAACTTGCGGCGCTAAAACTTTACGAAGCCTTTCTACCCAGTTCCTTGGTTGACCGGTAGATGGCGCCAATAGAGTGAAACGGCAATTCTTCAACGTTTTCACCGTTGCTCATTGACGAAATCCCTAAAGGTTTAGCACATTTTTTTCTAAAACTAGTATCAACTCCGAGTACAGCTTCTGTTCTTGCCTGACCTCCATGTTTGTAAACCTGTATTCAATAATTAGTGAAGGAACGGTGATGAGCAACGGTGAAATTGCTGGAGAATTACCGGAAAATGAACTTGAGATGTAAATAAATCTTTGTTGCAGATTCAGATCGTCTGCTGAAACTAAGCTTCGGGAAGGTGTTCGAATCTCTCGGGCCCGAAGTGAGCGCAACAAGTAAGTGTTATTGTTCGTAACTAGTAAAATTATATGCTATCACTTAGTTGCTGTTTATGGCTTAGATAATGCTGAAGTATGAGAAATGGAATAACTTTCGTTTTACTACTCCTACTAAGTACTACTTCTACGTCGTATGAAAAATCCTATAGTAATAAAATGTTCCCTCCTCAGTACTTCTAAAGGTAAACGACGGCAAAAAATGAAAACATTAGTAATTATGACTGTACCCGTCGGTTTCCGGCGGATTTTGCGCAATCCGGGTTTTTATTTCTCGTGAGGTTTTGAATGAACTTAATGAACAGAGTCGCAGTTAAGGTTTCTTTCTGTCTTATTGGTACGAAACCCGAAAACCGGCCAACACTTTCGTAAACATAAGGAAGAATATTTAAAAAAAAAACATCTATCTAACCTAGTTCTGAGGAATAATAACAGCATACTAACAAATCATGGCTATTAATTAAGGTTTAACGGGTGGAAAACGTTATCACCGTTTGTATGGAAAGCGCTTTTTGAGTTCGGGTACACAACCTCCTTTTAACTGAATACTCGTAGTGCGGTAAATAAAATATTTTAAACGTGAAATTTAAAAATAACTTATTAATTTTTATTCCATTTTTATTCGACAATTAACCGGAGATATTGATGTTCTTTCTGCTTTCAATATTAGTTTTCGAGCATTAACTATAACACGGGCAGACATGTTCGGTTTTGACAGTTTTGATCAAAGCCTCTAAATAAATAAGGATTTAAAAAACCTAAGTATCACATTAATGCACAATTAGCCAGATTTATTACTTGTCCATGTTTCTTATTGTATGTAAATACTGATACAAACCGACATCAGTAGGTACCTTTCTCAAAAAAAGTGTAGCTCAGATCGCAGCGTGTTGGTTTTTGACTTCAAGTAGGATGGCCAACTGTCCTGTATTTTATAGGATATCCCGTTTTTCAGCTATCGTTTTGGCAGTGTCCTGTATTTTAATAAGAAAAATCAGGACCATTCCATACCAAAAACAACTTGGTCCCGTATTTTTCCATGAATCCTGTAATTTTAAATCATGTGTCCTGTGAAATGAGCACACAGAGTTGGCCACCGTAACTTCAAGCGCTCGACATTTTCCAGCCAATCAAATACGCGAGCGAATATCTCTACAGAGCAACTAGTTTGACGAACTGACGAATCGATAGTTCTGTACTGACGCCGAATGCAGCGATATTCCAATACCATCCGGATCGCACCACATGCCTTTGTTTCAAGCTGTTACAATACAATACAAAGCCAATACGCTACATTATCTATCAGGGAACCTGACCTGAATGGTTGGTTTAGCGATCAATATCATATTGTCAAATTGTCTTCACGGCTACTAATTTTAACAACCGCGTTAATCCGTTTAATTATACAGCATCTCCTGAGTAGGAGACACTTAAATTGTATCACGTTCAAAATGTCACCCTGTATGTTCGTAGAGGATTTTCGCTACATATCGGAAAAGTTTTTCTACGAGCTACGAGCGTAGCACGTAGCACTCTGTGGCAGTTAATGTGAATAAAGTCTATTTGGCATCTCAATCCCTCTCAGCAGAATAAATATTCCATTACAATATTTGCATGAGTGGATCCTTACAAATATTATCGAGTTAGTGATCTGAACACCTTGATGTGCATTTGTTATTGGCTTAAAGATATTGTGCTTAGTCTATTAGAAACTCTCGGTTACGAACCCTTGAATTCTATAAATATCGTGTCTTTCTTATAAACATTGATACGAATAGAAAATTTGAGTAGCTCAGTACTTTGACATTACTTACAGTTTGATAACAGACTTTTAATTATTTTTATAAATCTAAATTTAAACCTTCCAAAGTATATAGGGTGGTGTCAGATTTTATAACCTCCACTCATAATTTTTCTTCTCAAATGTAGTGTTTTTACATTTTACACTTAGCGCTTGATGCACTAAAAGCAGCTTTTGCTGTCGCGTTACCACATTTTTGCATGAAATATCACGGCATTAAAATGTTCACTTCACTATGCAAAAGCTGAAAGTGCTCCCTCCCTGATCAACTACGACTAAAAAAGATAAAATTGTCAAGCAAAAATTTTAATTGGTAATATACTTGTTTAGTACCTAATGTACTTAGCTATCTACAACATTGTTATTCTCTCGTAGATAAAGTTTTTTTTTTAATGTCAACGGAAGTTGAGTAGTATTCTGATTTGGGTTACTACAATGAGTTGTTTTTTTTTTCAATTTATCTTTTTAACACAAGAGAGAAAAGGGGGGATGTTGATCCATTTTGAGTCTGCCTGGGTGTGATGGTATCTTTAACTTCTTCGTCTTTATCCTCTTTATTATAATTACATACCTAGTACAAAACAAAATCGCTCGCTATCCGCCTCTGTTTGTTTTCATAACCTCGGACGCTTAGTCCTACACCATGCAATGGATTTTAATACGGTTATTCTGTCATTTATGTTATTTTTACGGAATATTTTACGTACTACATATATACTAATTGTACTCATACAAGAACGTCTCGGATCACTAGTTTATAATAATACCGATATATTTTATGGGAACTAATAAGTACCCAGGCTCTCTCATTGTTGTGAAGGGGCCAGTCTAGCAGCGGCCCTAACATGACAGCCCAGGTTTAGTTTAACCCCTTCCTGTGTCTCTGTTTAACTAGTGTCATAAGAAAGGGACGCAGATAGAGATAAACTAAACTTGGCCAGTCATGTTAGGGCCACAGAGGGACGTATGTAGCCTGGAGATGATTATCGATTTATAATACAGCTATCATGAGTTATATTTTAAGAAATTACAGGGGTTAGTCGAAAAATACATAAAACTTCTGCCATTCATTTATTTTCTACCCGCTCTTCTGAAATAAATCAAATCAAAAATTGGTCCCTTTACTTCACTTTGCCCCAGACGCTGTTACATTCAACGTGTTAAAGCGGCACAGCAAATAAAACATCCCGCTGTATATAAATAAATAAACAAGTTACAATGCAATGCGGTGCAGTATACGAGGCCAAGGATTTCTGGATGTGTTTTAGTGTTCACCCTGTAACTGGGAGCGAGCTAAGAAAGTAAAGTTGCATTTTTTATTTAGTTGCTTTCAAAGTTACTTACTATGCAAATTTTACTACAAATTCAAAGACGTGGCAGTAACACTTTTATGATGGTTTAACCAATCGCCTCTTATCCGGTAACAAAATTAAGTAAAGCCCCATTTGCATGTAGTGTACGGTCAACGTCATAAATAGATGTGGGATCGTATGAAGGAAAAACTCAAATAAAAATGTAAACGAGTTTAATTTAAAAATAAAAATATAGAAAATAACAAAGAACACAACTTGCAGCTAAAGAATCACCTAACGCCCTCCCAGTCACTCCGTCATACACATTCGTTCACAAAATCTCTTCTAGTCATTCGCTCGTTTACATCAGTCGTTCATTCGGTATTGCTAGCATTTCCACATAGATATACGTTACCAAGACGTCAAAAAAATCTATACACCTTAGTGACATGTGACCACGACAATTCGTTATACATGGCTAACTCGGAGAGTATTTCTTTTGCCGGGTTTAAATAGTGGCTAATGTATTTGAAATTGTCGTTGTCATCTAACATTATGTTGGTTTGGTGGAGTAAGGGCCAGATGTTCTTTCCTGACCCTTTTTTTTATTGTTGGTACTTTATTATTTGCATTGTCATTAGATTTACATACACTTCCAAATTTAGAAAAAAAATGTTATCATAAAATAAGTCAAAACTAATGTACAAGATTTGAAGTGAACATAACACATACATGTGAAGTTAAATTAAAACTTGTAAAATTCAAACGTGTTAAATAATTTGCGAATAGATATCAGCTTTCAACTGTTCGTAGTCGAAATCTTCAATACAATACTATGTTCGGTGAAACGGTGATGATTCCCGGATAATTAATAATGATAATGAAATTGATGAATGATGTGCGTTTTATTAGATCAATCGCAAGCCCTCTGAAATATATGTAACAGATAAAGAAGCTCTATTTGGCATGGCTTAAGTCATATAAAAGCAACGCATATAGTTTAAGTCAGGAGTACCCTAGAAAAGCATACATTAAGAATGTTATGAGAGTAAGGCAAGCATAGGTTGTATGTCAGGATCGTAGCAAATGAAAATCCGTGGTCTCTGCCTACCCTTCCGGGAAACAGGCGTGACTTTATGTATGTATGTTTTGTTATGAAATAGGAAGGAAAACAAGCAAGTGGGTCACCTGTTGGTAAGTGATCACCACCGCCTGTAGACACCCGCAACACCAAAGAGATTGCAGATGCGTTGCCAACCCAGAGGGCTGAGATGGAATACCTCTTGTGCCAGTAATTACATCGGCTGTCTTGCTCTCCACGCCGGAACACAACAGTGCAAACACTGCTGCTTAGCGGCAGGATTAGCGAGCACGATAGTGGTAGCGATCCGGACGGACCTTGCACAAGGTCCTACCATCCGCAATATGTAGATATAGTTTTAGATTTAGCACCCTTTAAAAATCAATTTCAGTGTTTTCAGAGGATGAAAATTAAAAACCATGATGTAAAGTTAATTCATTAATCATTATACGTATGTTCTCTTCGTCGCTTTACAGGGACCAAATTTTAATATTTGATTCACACAACTCTTCAAAGGTTCCAAAGTTTAAGTAAAGCATTCCGTACGGAGCTTGTCACATAACAGCCTTGTTCACGCTGTTCTTTACAATATGCAAATGTCTCACAATTTACACGCCCCAGGCTGTTTTAGAATAAATTGTGTTCCACTGTTTCACTTGAAATTTGCAGGTGGGTTGAATATTTTATGACGTTTCCAAATGCATATGCGTAAATGTTTACTTACCCTTAATCAAATAAATGTGTGTATAAGTTAAACTCCTTTGCTCTTCTGATTGTCTATGAAATTTCTAAATGAACCAATTTTGCTAGGCTTTATTTTGAAATTTTAATTTTATTCAAGTTTATGGTCCTAAGCTTTTTTAGATGAAAATGTTACAGCGGTTTTTAAGTTTTAGTAGGACCAAAACAGTTATACGTTTTTGCACTTAACGTTGTTATAAGATGACGTCAACGAAGGAATGAAAATTGTGCATTAAATAAGTGTGTTATTTATAGAATCTGTGAACATTTTCTTTGCAAAATGCTACTTGAAATGAATAGTATTTTTAACGTACTTCTCTATTTATAAATCTTTGATCATATTACTTAGACAAATCGACTTTTTATGGACTAGACCTAACGGGGTGTCAAATATGTCAAAATGTTTCAATCGCCGGGTCTTTATTTCAGTGTCAACACTAATAACAGTCGCCAATGGTATAGTAAAATAACCTGTGTAGCTAGTCTCAGTAGTTACCCAGGTTTGAATAAAATCATTAAAAAAAACCTAATCTAATGACACTCAATTGTAACTCGGAGGCCAATAATTATGATTGATTTACTCCATTGTTCACTGAAAATTTGTCATAGAAAACCGTCACACAGGAAAGAAATTATTGTCATTTAACATTTCTGAATACAACAGAAAATTACATTTGAAACCAAACAATACTTTAAGCTGCCTTGTCACCGCTACAAACCCTTTCATGCCTCCATTTGACTCCGACAAACACAATCAAGTAGTGCATCAAAAATTCATTGTGAACAATAAAATCAACAGAAACGCGGAAACTACGAGCGTTGTAATAAAATATGGAACAGGCGCCGGATTGAAGCCAGCTAGCTTTTAACTAGTAAAAACTAACCGCAAACCAATTAGAAGAGGGAAGTGGAGGAGCAGGGATTTTTATACAAATCATAAAGCGTGGCAGTAACTTTTGTAACAGTCTTATACATCTCGTAATACTATCAGATATATCGGAATCGGCAAGCTGCTTAAAATTGACGCAATAAGCTCTAAAGTGACTTTAAAATATTTTTACATGATCACTGGCCCCACGTTGGGCGCCAATGATCACATTGCTAACCCAGGGGCAGATAAATACATATGTACAACGAAATTTGAGGGATACTGTCCAGAAATGTATTATGTATATGAATACATTGTACATAAATACACTGAAGGGAAGCCATCTAAAGGAAAAAGGTATGTCTAAGTTATTTAATTCATAGCTGAAGTTGTAATAATATGATAGGTAACACACGGGTTTCGTCCCAGAAGCAAACTTCAAAAGCGTCCCTCAAGCTCTTATATAATTAGTAAGTATTTTCTGCTAACTAATCAGACTTTAATTTGACTCTGAGAACTTTTAACACAAAAGACATATTGAGCTCTATGCTCTAATATTTTGTTGAACAAATTCGGTTGAAGATGAAATTGATACCCTGTCAGATGCCCAATAATTTATCATTATAAATAAAATTAATGGATATGAGGATGATGAATAAGCTAATTATTTCGAAAAAAAAATAAAATCAGGGTTGTTAACCCCAATAATTTTTCACTATAGATCGCGACATGAAGCTGTAGAAGGAAAATAAACTCTATATTGGCTATTATGAGACTCAAATTACTACTATTCGAAAACGTTAGATGGATCCATTTTCTTCTCAATTCGCGACTTCACAAGGTAGCGCAGGTTTGTTGTTGGCTTAGACCTCCGTAACTGGATGGACCAAGAATGTTGGAGTTTACGTTCCGTACATACGGCAGATTGCACTGCGGTGTTCACAGTAAAATGAACCTTAGGTACATGTTTGTAGTGTTACAATACAACTCCATGCATTAGAAATTCAAGCCTAGTATATTCATATGAGTTAGGGTTGTAACAGGTTAGTAAATTTTATCAAATCATCATGTTTAACGTGTCCCAAAAATTCAGCATTTTAGCATTTCCCCTCAGAATACAGAACAAACATTTCCCATGACATTTCATCCCCCAGTTTACCGCCTTACTAAATTTTATTCAAATCCATTCAGATATTTAAATGTGATAGAAGAATTAAATAGTTAATTCTAACCTTCGTTATTATAACTAGTAAAATTATGAATGTGAGAGTGTTGTGAAAGTGTGTGAAAGTTTCTTTGTTTGTCCTTATTATAGGTCAAATTGCGAAAAGGATCGTCAGGGCCGGAGTGACTAGCTAGCTATAGGTTGCTACAACTACCAATAGAATACAATACGTTTATTATATTTACCCAATCACATCCCTAGACAGAACAACTGTAGCTCGTGTGTGTACAATACGAACAGTTATTTGTTCCAAGCTTTGTCCTGAACTTAAAGAACCATTGTTTGTTCACTAACACAGCTGTGCTAAATTCAACTCTGTATTCAACGCGAAGTTGTGTTTAGTTCTACAATCTACATTTATTAAATCCAAGCTTCAATCAAGTTGAACGTGGTTTTTAATGCGGTTCGAGTCTACCACTACATCAGTGTTGTCGAATCTTCAGCCTTGCTCGATTGAATGAAACGATCTTTGGGTCTAATACGTCCTTGTCTAATGGAAAGATGAAATTGCTTTTGAATGCGATTTGATTGTAGCTTAGTTGGACTGACTGAGTGACACAAATCTACCCCTAAGTCTAAGTAGATGATATAACACATCTAACGCATATATAACGCATCTGCACTCTCTTTGTTGTTGCAGGTGTCTACAGACGATGGTGATCACTTACCTTTAGGTGACCCACCTGCTTGTTTGCCTTCCTATGTTGTATAAAAAAATTATTAGAAATACACCTTAGTAACAAACAAAAATCTGTCAGTCCTGATTTTTAAGAGACATCATATCAGTTAATTTAGTTGAACAATTAGTATAAATTCAACGTAACGCATAGGGTTTCAGTTTCAAAATAGTTTAAATGACATCCGTATACATTATGAATAACTTTATTAGCAATAACACGCGTTGGCTGATAATTTATTGTAGTTAAATCACACAAATTAATTATTATTATTAAAAACGGGTAATGCTACACGCAAACTGAAAGTACCTAAAGGAAGCACTTTTAAGTCACACGTTTTCACCTTGTTTGGCATAATTTTGTTTGAAACAATGTTATGTGTCACATAATGCTCTTCTCGACTTTTTTTAGCTAGCTGAAACAAAAAATATCCAAAAAATATTTATCAGTAAAGTTGCAAGATTATGCGAAAAAACATTATTTGAAACAATACGTTATGACTTTTGAGAAACGAAGTTATGCGTGTGGATTTCTTATTTCTTTGGCTTCTATTTTCTAACAATGGTTGGAAGAACAGGTTGGACTTGTAGCATGAAGCATAGTATAAAAAGGCATTTTTTTTTAATAGCCCAAATTTATGTCACACTGCTGGGCAAAGGCCTCTTCACAAGACTTCCACAACTCCCGATTTGACACAATGTCAGCACAGTCCTTTTGAAACCCGTCCAAGTTATCCGTTTCTTCTTGGTCTTGCGAGCCCACCTCTGTGGATACATGCGACACACATGTCCGGTTCAGTCCAATTGCAGCTTGGCAGTTTTTTTCCAAATCAGCTATTCCGGATTCTGTCTATTCCCTTAACACCTAATATGCTGCGCTCCATCGCTCTTTCGAAAACCTTGAATTTTAACTTTTCATTTTCGGTCAGAGACTATGTTTGCGCACCGTAGGTTAGGATGGGCAATATACGCATGCCTGCATAATATAGTTCATAATAAAAATAATTTAAATAAAGGACAATTCTTTCCCTCTATTAAGTTTCAGAAAAATTGCCACTGAAAAGCACCACAATAAGGAAAGGTAGCCTGAAATAGTGCAAGATGCGGCGTCTTAAATAAAGAAAGATTTACATTTTCCTCTTATTCCATTTGGAAGAAACATTTTCGCTCAGTTCATTTTGCGTACCTTGCTGTTATTTTACGAAGGTAACTTTCTATAATTTCTTCAGTTGTTTCCTTTTTCAATTTACTTTAAAACATAACTTACAAGAATATACTAAAATTGACAACGACTCCAAATACTGTGTCTTGTTTCATTTTGACAATTTGTATGCATAAAATTGATGCTATATACTTATTTCGCAGTATTACATATTATGCAAACACTACTTCTTTTTATAACCTTCATCCTACTAGTCGGGAGTTTAAGGATATTTCTCACGGAAATACCATTGACATCTAATATAGCATTACCAAGGATTATCTTAACATGCATTACTTCATCTTTCACAACATGGAATAGTGTATAAAAGATACAATTGTCTATCTCTACTTTAGCAGTAAAGGATCCTTTCGAAACAACTTCATATTGGGCAATCCCATAAAAATTCGCAAAATTTTTGGTATCAAAAATAATCTCACTTTTATCCAATTTATTAAACTCTGATGAAACTATTAGATTCACATCGCTCCCCGTATCTATGAGCGCTCTAGTTTCTACATCATCGACTTTGATATATTTAAATGGTATTCTGCTATATTTTTCGTCATCATAAATATTTAAAATTCTTATAATCGATGTCGCGCTAACTTCCGTTTTAATGGCAAACTTTTTTTCCATTTCAATTTGATCTCTATCGAAACACAGTAATTTTATTTTAGTATTCATTTCAAGTATCAATTTTGTACATGCTGCGATTTCCAACTTTCAGCTTCTGTCTGTATTATGTCTCTTATGAGATAATCTGAACTCTTTTAAGGTAAACTTTAATTTTCATTAGCTTTCTTGTCCATTACTATAGTATTTCGCTGCTTAGATTCACTTGAATTGAAACTGCACTGAATTGCCTTTGATAATCAACACCTTCAGTATTTCATCTACAAGATTCTGGCACATTGCTAACTTTACCAGTGGATGAAGTTCTTGATATTTCATTATTCACTGTGAAATGCAGCAATCAAACTGAAGTCTGATTTAGTTAGGTCTTCCGAGATAAACCAAGATATCCACTTTAATATTAAAAACCTAATTTCCTAAGATAATCGTCAAATTTGCGGCTGAAACAGTTTTAAAAGTTTTTTGATATTTTAACTATAACTTATTCACTTGTAGCTAATCTCTTAGGATTTGTTCTCGGGAATACGTTATCAGTTCTATTATTTCCTTTTTATACCAAATTAAAATAACTAAACTCCCGCCATTTTTTAGTATATTCAATACTAGTAGCATTACGAATTGGCGTGGTTGCAAAATTAATAGCGCGTGCCTGTTGCTGATTGAATGCAATCGAGATAGGTTAGCTCGCGGCAGACGATCTGGTATTTAGGTCAGATGCAGGTTAAATAATTGAAATCGCCGACGACATCGGTGGCCGTGTTGTATCACTTAATTAATTCGGAAATGGCATCAACGCGGTGGCTAGGCATGTTACACACAAGCGGAAAATTGCGTGCGCTAACCTTTAGAAATTCGGTACACATAGATATTAATTAGCACTGGCTAATTTTAGTGAGTTAAATAGGTTATAATAAAGAAGTAGTGTTTTCATGCCTGATTTCAAAGTCAAAGTCAAAATTTCATAAAATTTCCCCTGAAAGGTGGTTTATGTTTTTCTGGTGTATGTATTTCGTGTATTTCCGTTCTTGAATAATATCGCGTTGATATCACTTTTTAACATTGAGCACTAGATAACGCTACTTTCCATATTAACCAATAAGTGCTGCGACATGCCCGTCGATTTTCCTATAGTATTATACTGGATTTTTTGCGGTTCTTATTCCGCACAGATTCTAACAGTTTCTGTTGCAGTTTCCCGATAAAGTAAATATGAAAAGAAAGCTTCATATACTTATCTAGATATTAGACAGTGTTTATATTGCACTATTATAGTGAGTTTGTATTTTCTTAGCCACCTATCCTTTAAAACACAGACTTCTACGAAAGCCCCTGTGTATACTTAAACCTACTGGTCGATCTCGCAAACGTACTTATTAAATTTTTGTACAAATGCTTTACCTAATTTTTCATTGACGTAAAAACAAAAAACATACAAATAACGTGAGTCTACACCAAACTTTACTTCCTCAGGCGGTTGTATCATCGAGCCCTTTACTGGTGTACTGGCATGGGTCGGAATATGCAAGAGAGATCAAAAGGAATGTCAAGTCAAAGACAAATCTGATGTCGGCGGCCATCTTAGATCTCCATACTGTATTTAGAGCTGGTTGTTAAAGTTTTCGTTCGTTTGTTCCGCTTGTTGTTTGCTTTCGGTCTATTTAAATATTGCCGTTTTAATTATTTTTCCTTTGTTATATTTATCACAAAGTTGAAAACGATAGCAAAGCTAATCTTTTAATTAATTCTGTGCAGAAATAGAAGCTTCAAAGGTTCAAAAAGGGTCCACGGAAGGTCGGCAGCACGCGAGTTATATTAACTGTTGGTATAACAAACGTCTATTCTATACGCACCATTAACAGGCTATTTGACTCTTTTAGTTAAATGTACAAGAAACAAAATGTTCAGAAAGTAGTTTAGTAGTTTCTTCAATATCTGAATGCGTTGAAATAGCTCAATTTTTAACTGGTCAGTCTATGCCAAAACACTTCCACACAGGTATGACGTCACTATTGCATGTATATGAGACTAGCGGACGCGCGCGACTTCGTTCACGTAAAATTAGTAGCATATATCCGTCAGGAATAGTGTAGTTTTCTAACTGTGAAAGAACTTTTGAAATCGGTTCAGTAGTTCCAGAGATTACCCCCTACATACAAACAAACAAACAAAGTTTACTTCTTTATTATATTAGTGTAGATAGTGTAGATAACAGCTCTGTTCACTAAGCGCATCAACGCTGGACTCGATGTCGGGGCATTGCGCTGTCTCTCAATCGAGCTAGAGCAAGGTAGGATGCAGCCTCAGCGTCGAGCTCGTCGCTGTTGCGTTTATAAGTAGAGAATCACTCTTCTGTTCACAGTCGTCTATGCTAAAGGTGACAACGACAGTGACAAAAAATGAAATAACATAGCGAACCCTGGTTTACACAGGGCGTCATAGAAATTATGAGTGTATTTACTCCACATTACTCCACAACCTACATGTGTTTGGCAGTATGCTTGGAATAGTTTAAGCTTCGCATTCCTTTCACATCGTGCAAACGCAAACGCCCTGGATAACTATTTGGGAAACAGGCTGAAAAGAAATATATTCATGTTCCTAATGAATGCAGAGATGAATACATTTTCTAAAATGTTAAAGTTCCGTAAGTAAAAGAACAACAGGGGAAGTTTTTTCTCAGATAAGAAAGAAGGATGACTTACAGGGGGACGGAAACAAACATTTAGCCTCGGAGTAACATTCTCGGCAAACCTGAAACAAATGAAAATCGTTAAATTTCAAATCTACAATCTGGCTAAAACATGGCTTCAGCCTTTGAGGCTACTAACAACATGTCAAAGTACTATTACTGAAGAAATCCTATTAGCCTCGACCCTTGTTTCATTTTGAAATTCTGGCGGGAATTTTTTTTTTATTTCGTCAACCTTTATTGTCAGTATGAAGATTTACATTGTTTTTACTCATCTGTCACCAGAAAGGAGGGTTACGTCATGACCACCCCAGGTTTAACTTATCTCTCTCTGCGTCTCTGTCAAACAAGTGTCATAAGAAAGGGACACTCATAAAGATAAACTCAGATAAACTAAACTTGGCTGGTCATGAAGACCGCTGAAGATGTACTCGTACCTCAAAGCTTTCAAACTTCCCCTTACCTTTGGGAGGAACTTCCGTTAACAGTTCAACTATGCGTGTTATTTTCGTAACTTCCATAACAACACGGAGAGGTATAGTCGACCAAGTAATTACATTGTAATACGGTCGAAAAGTGGTCATGCAATTTCTTGGACGACTATACAGGTGAAAATATGGTTAAAATAAAACAAACATTTTTGAAGATAAGAAAGAGAATGAAAAACGTTTGTTTACACATTTGTTATATCACAAGAGAGAAAATAAAGCAAAATAAGAGCCGAGTTACAAAACAATTACATTTAACAATGAAGAGAAGGGCGACTCAGGATTATGTTGCAGCTGATTGCTGCAACGCAGTTTTTCAATAGGACCCAAACTAATCTAAAAACTAAACAATACAAATAAAACATACAAACAAACACTGTGAAGACACGACCGCCAACGGTGTAAAGTCAATTTTGAATTAATGTTTGTCTCTTTTGCATAGATAGTGATGACGCGCGTCGCGACGATGTATTTCCATCTTATCGCCTACTGTACTTTGAGTTGACAAGTGTATTAGTAAATTTAACTTGAAACATACAAAAGTACTAATAAATTTTTACTATAACAACGCTTAGTCTCTCTGTTATGATTTACAAACAAAATATTTGAGTAATTAAAAAGAGCGCACTGACTTTTTCGTACGCGAACTTTTTGAAAACAATTGTGGTGATAACGATGTTTTGAAATGTAAACTCTTTCTAGAAAAACAAATTATTTAACCGCAAAGTAATATAGAGTGTGCTATAAGTGTAATATTTACAAATACGTGAAAACTTTGTGAAAACCATCATTTCGAGCTGTAATTATCCTTAACATAGGTATTCCTCTGAGGTTCCGCGTCAAACGCAAGAATATACGACATAGCGGATATGTTTACAGGAATGAAAAGCTTAAAAAAGGTCTTAATCTCTTAATAATAAAGTCGTGTGTAGCTCGTTTGGAGTTGATCCGTGTATTTATCTGTTGCCGACTGTACATTTGAGGTTGCGTGCAAGGATCGCTACCCTCCTTTTTACGGATGCGAGCCTTTGTAATTTGGATAGATTTATCTCCCTGGAGCACATTTGAAGGCCTCGTACAGAAAATTCTTAACCCTTTTGTTAGAATTTCTCATTTGAAAGTAAGTATTGTTGGACGTATGTATCATTATTTTTCACAAACTTTGTATGTAAATATAGAAGGTAGGTAAAAGTATCTTTATCTTGACATACTATAAAGTAAAAAAGTCGTTTTTTTTTCCTGTCTTTGACAGTCATAGTGTATGTTCAGTCGCCTTCTCCCTCTATACCATGCAACGAATTTTTATACGGTATTCACTGTCAATTAGATACTATTTTACGGACGGTTGTCATGTAAATTACATCCCGTTATTGATATTTGTATGAAGGATTGTGAGGGTACTTCTGTTTATGCAATAAAATGGTAACAGTATTTTTGCCAAAATGCAAAATAAATTAATGAGTATTGGGAATGGACGGGCAGTTTTTCTATCTTGCTACGACATGGTTACGGTGATTTTACCGGTTGCTGCAGGGCGACAACGCACCATCAGTCTCAGTAGCGCTGTAGGTGTCCTTGAGCGTCAGTGATCACTTAATATCAGGTTAACCACTCGCCCCTTTTGTCGGCTTTAGAGTATAAACTTCGTAATCGCGACTCTTACAATGCGACTGTAACGAAATGGTAAGTCTTAAATGAGTCCAGTAACTACATATAAATTATTAATAGATTCAGGCGTTACTTTGCGGAGGTCCATATCAACAAACTGGAACAAATTACCTTGTCCGCGAAACCAAGTTGGTGGGTTTCGCGGAGTAGCAAGGTAATTTGTTCCAGTTTGTACATATTATATTACTAGTCGTTGCCCGCCACTTCGTCCACGTAGAATTAGTTTACTGCTATACCGCGGGAGGTTTACATTTTTACGGTTTAAAAAGTGTCTTATGTGTTAATCCAAGTTATTAGCTGTCTCCATTCAAAATTTAATCCAAATCCATCCAGCTGTTTTAGAGTGAAGTAGTAACAAAAATTTAAGTCACACCCAAACTTTCAGCTTTATAATATTACTAGCGGACGGGCGCGACTTCTTTCGCTTGAAATTAGCCTATGTCCGTCAGGGATAGCGTAGCTTACCATTAGTGAAATAATTTTTGAAATCGGTTCAGTAGTTTCAGAGATTACCCCTATATACAAACAAAATAGCAAACAAAGTTTACCTCTTTATTATATGAGTGTAGATTATTGTAGACTAATGAAGATAGTGTAAATGTAGATGTAGATGAGTGTAGATTAGTGTGATAACCTGAGGCTTGGCTATTGGTTAAACTTGGGTACAATTTGCTGAAAGATCCTTCCTGAATTAGGTAGACCACTTTTTACTGGGCAGATTTTTCGATAACACTTGCGCCACTTTCCTCGATGAGTTATATGTTTGCGAACAGGGGTTTCGTGGTAGAATTCTGTTTTAATATTTAACAATTCACCTCTTTCAAAGGGTTCCGTACCCAAAGACTGCCAACGATACCCTATATTTAAACCTATAGCGCCTGCCTGTCGATCTGTCTTACGTTTAAATGGCTTTATCTCTCTTTTTGACCGAAATAGGTAACCGGTTGAAATTTTAACAGTATGAGTTTTACAATGGCGTTTATCTTTAAAAGATTTTTTCGACTGTTCTTTGTTTTTGCTTCATTGTAAAAATGCTTATAAGTGTTTTACTGCACCTAGAACTTGGCTAAAGTGTGACTTTACCACCATAAAAAACATGACGAGGCTTTTTATATTTGTATAGAAATACAAACTACCTTTCCAACTAGGTATACCTTCCCCTTTTTGGGGTTTGTAGGTTAAAGAGGGCGGACCGCTGATCGCAACATCGTAACTCGAGGCGTAACTAACCAAACTTTCAGAGGGAGTTCCTCTTTGCGAGGACGCTAAACAAAATTAGAACCAGTGCCGTGTCATAAAAGTACATAATTCACTTTATGTCAAACTTGTGTGTCGCGCCCCTTGACATTTGGATTAGTTTCCTGTTTTTTTTACTATATAGATAGGTAGCGTTATAGATACTTAAACAATTTAGTACCTCGCCGCTTTAACTTCTTTAATAATTTTAATTATTGACTTTTTATTGATGTTAAAGCGATAGAGTACTTAATTGTTAAGATATTTATTACCCTGACACTTGATTAATGTTTAAATAACCATCCCACTAATCTCACTATTCTATAATTGAGAAAATGTTTTTTGGGAAGGGCGGCAGAAATATTTGTCATGCAAAAACCCCTCCTTTTCCTCTTCAAGTATATGTATAAATATGTCGCTCAGACGCATCTATTTATAACGCACGCATCTGTTTTGCATGTGCATAGTACTGGTTTCGCGGAGTAGCAAGGTAGGTTTTTCCAATTTGTACGTACACTTTTAAAGTATCCCAACCGCATATAACTAGTATCTTGTCACAATTTTTGCACAAAGAAATATTCTAGGTCACCAAGTAAATAATGACTATGATGGCCTCGATTTGATATTGCTGAAAGATCAATATTAGCCGAACTTATGAAGAGTAAATATTACTCGGGCTTGGCTCGTTAATCTTAAAACAACATGGTTTTTGCTGAGATACAGCCGCTAAATGGCTTTTTGTTAAAGTTTATATAAAACAGTAGGAATCCCTATTCAACATGATATACTTATTTTTTTTTTTAATAACTACTTATAATTAGAATGATCATTACCATTGGCACAAATTTCCCCAAAACTAAATGATCACTCATACAAATATTGTTTTAACAACTGTTGTATTATAAATTCCTGAAATATGTAGATCAGTACTTTGTTACAGGCAAGAGTTTTATCTAAGCATGTTTAGATAAGGCACATGGATATGTGGATATGCCTTAACTTATTTTTTAAATAACTCAGTTCCAGGGAAAAAACTGCTGACTTTGTCTAAAACTTCAGCCTAAAACTTGTTTTTTTTTTGTATTATGTTACGAATCCAACTATGTTTATGTGTATCAAATTGCAATAAAATCCGTTAACACGAAAAAAACAAAAGCCAAACACAGATAAACTTTCGTATACGAATAACTAAAGATTTAACAATGACCTTTAACATAAATACTACCCTAACAGTAGGTCCTGAGTTATGTCGAACTAACATGTAACACGATTTTAGCTAGAACTGGTCTTGGCTCGAACATTGCCCAATATAGGGTTGCCATCTCGAATCTTTATTTATCCCTGTTGGAAACTTACTTTCCAACATTAATAATTTAATGTTACTGTGGCAACACTTTCTCATAGCTTCCGACAATACAAGTGCACATACGCTACACCGCGTTTTTGTATTTTTAATAATAAATACCGCAGACCCCAGACCTAGAACCGTTCAATCCCTAAACCCCAAGCAAAATATTTTTAAATATCAACACTTCAATTATTAAGGCTACTTCCAGCTACAACGCTAAATTATTTATAGATTCAGGCGTTTCTTTGCGGAGGTCCATAATATCAACAAACTGGAACAAATTCCTTGCTACTCCACGAAACCAGTGCCGTGCTCGTGCAAGATAGCTGCGTCTGTACGTCATATATATCTTCATGCAAAACCCACGCTCCCCGCTTCCACATATCACACAAATTCAACTATACATCACCACCACTGAACACTTAAACATCACGATCGACGCGCGTTTTGTTCCAGTTTGTTACTACGCTAAAGGGAAGGGTGTTTCTAAGCGGTCTAATTACGACTCTAAAAACCAAAATTGAAGTCAATGATAATGTTACTGTGTTTTGAACACCTGACACAACGTAAAGAGGGGTACTATAAGTTTCAAGTTGCCTGTCTGGCGGTCTGTACCTTTGAAACTTCAAATCCGATGAACCAATTTCAAATAGTTATTTATATGGTACGAGTAGGTGAAATAAGCGGAATGTTCTTGTAGAGCCGTTAGTTGCAAGCCTACCTACTTCCTTTTAAAACGTTTTACTTGAACGTAGTCGCATTCCGCAAGACAAATCTAGTGGTAAAACCCCCACGTTGGCAACCTTGAGAATACCAAACCCTTGTTAACTCAATTTGCTACTTTTGTGTGATCTTGACATCGGGGAGTCTCTTTGAGGCATTCAGGCAGTATTTTCTTATACAAATTTAGTTTAATAAATAAACTGTCTGTACTAGAAAAAAATACTTTTAAAGGTCTACTGGAGCCGACCTTACCATATAGTGGCAAAATAATTGTACTAAAATATTCAGCGGCAACACTCTCATACTAATACACAAACTGATAATGTTCCCTTTTTACTGTGTGTCGTAAAAGGCTGAATTTGTAATTTATTAGAAGCCATTTGAAAATTTTCACTTTCGTGCGTGCGATCATTATTATTTTTGTTTTACCAAACTTGCACTGAAAACGCGTATCCTGTGGTCTTTTTAGGGTTTCGTACCTCAAAAAGAAAAAAACCCTTATAAAATCACTTTGTTGTCCGTCTGTCTATCAAGTACTTTCTTCTCAGGAACCAGTTGAGGTATCAAGTTATGTCAAAAACTTCATAAATTAACCGTATCGCATTGTACATTCATTTACTCCATTAAGCATTTTTTTACCTAAATTGCAGGGTTAAACTTCTGCCACGTTTTGCGACAGAAATGTGATTAGTTTCCGACAATTTCGCCAAATGAAATTTCTGGATTGTGGCATGTTACATTACTGAAGCGTCTTTTAAACTTCAATAATGTCTTCTATGTTTCTATACGCTGGAGTGTTTTTATTTCCTAAAATGAAAGATTTAAAACAAAAAACATACGGGTCGTATTGAGAACCTCCTCCGTTTTTTTCGTCGGTTAAAAATAGAAAATCCAAGCGCAAGGTTTGGCAATGAGCGAAGAAGCGCAGCTTATAGGTGTTAAGAGAAAAGAAGAGGCCAGTCAACCTGAAATGGAAAGTACGGCGGGTGTGACTGTCGCATGCACCTCTTAGGTGAGCTCATATGGCGGGTGCCGCAGTACAGCCAGCGACGACGCGGCAAACCCAGAAGATGGCGGGATGACTTTGAAGCCTAAGTCTATGACTGGCCTCACGTTGTACCAAACCACCATTAAAAATGTACAGGATTTTACAATTAAATAAATATACAATATGAAACCAGAAGTTGTGCTAGTCAAGAGGGAATGAGGCACCTTATCCCAGAGGTGGAACACATTAATACACTGTTAATAAAACACAGTATAGTCGACCAAGTAATTGCTTGATATTTTTGAACCTTATCCCTTCGTAATACGGTCGAAAAGTGGTCAAGCAATTTCTTGGTCGACTATACAATCGAACTAGAACTGATGCATCGTATTTTTCTTCGCATCCTTTGTATTTATAGCGAGACGCCGTCTTTTTTCGTCGCCCACTCTGTCCTTTGACCGTCTTATATTTAAAAAAAGGAGAAGTCTGCGAAATGGGTTTGTCCTCGAGAAATTCGCTTGTATGTAGTAATGTTTAGTAATTAAAGCATAATTAAACTCTGCGAAACGGTATGTGAGTCGAGACAATCGACCGTGACGACGCCGTCGCGAACAAATAGTCGTAATAATGTGTAATGATTCGTGTATTGTACGTACATCGAAGTTCGCGTAACAATTTTACCCGTACGTTTTAATATTATCCACGAAGATAAAGTCTTCAATGTTTTATGATACAGTAGAAAAATATTCCTTCTGTAGGTATTGTTTCACGAAGATCTTATTTTCTCAGCCCCAAGCTCACAGGATATTTTCAAACATTCAATTTCATTTTCTAGTATTCCGTACTGGCTGAATAAAGGGAAATTCCTGTATCACCGCTGTTAAAAAAATTCGAAACATAAATTCAGCTAAGTCTATACTTACTGCGCAGTCGGTCCATTTCTCTCCGGGTTTAGGTAGGTTGGGTTCCCGCTTCAGTCGGCCTTCATATGTCGCGTCGAAAGCACTCGACCTCCAAGACCGAATCGACACGGTCCACTGAAAGTGACTTCACACTTTTTTTCGTAAATGAGTGAGACAGTGAACGGAAATGGTCGAGATAATGCTGGCCGGTTAGGATTTTGGCGCTAAGTTAAGATAAGGGAAGAGCGATGATCAACAAAACTTACCATGGATTGTTTTTAAGTTTTGTCTCCATTGCTGTCTGCTGCCAAGTTAACGAAACTATGGCGAAGAGTGCTAGTCGATTTATAGGTAAGTTTTATCTCGTTTTTAACATACTAACCGTAGCGCTGAGAGATTTTTAATGACACCTGTTTAAATTTTTTTTTAAATCGTCTATAATTATCAATTTAAGTATTAATTTAATGTCTGACAGTGACTGATAAAGTACCTCAAAATTATACTTTAAACATTGCCAGCCTTCTCAAAATGAGTTAGGACTGTGGGTTATTCGAGTTCCTCCGGAGGACTGTGTTATAAATATAAACAAAATTTACCATCTTAATTATTCAATCAATGTTTGCATTATTGCTACAGCGAGCAAAACGCTAAATTAGCACTTCCGAGCTTAAATTGGTATTCATAATGAGGTTTACATGATTAATAAGGATAGGTACAGTTGGCAACACAAGTTATTATATATGAATTTTTTGCTTGTGGCTTTTATTCACACATGTCATATTTTGATTAGTAGGAAGATATTTGAAAAAATATATGTCAATGCGTTTCTCGCTAGTGTCTTCTGATTCATTAGAGGTTTTTACCGAATCGGTGGTAAATTTTCCGACATTAACAAAGTGCTTCCTATAAGTCTAATCTGAATAAAGATAGTTTTAAATAGACTTCGAGGTCCACAGATTCAAAATCATTATGTTTATAAATTAAATATAAAACATCTTTTCATACATGACCTAAATTAACCTGAAACAAACAAACAACGACTTAAACCTTCTTGAATCCCAAATAATGGAATTAGAACTTTCTAACAATTCCTCAAAACCAATTAAAAATTAAATAACAACTGAATATTTTAAACAAACTCCGAGCACGGTACAATTAAACGAACAAAAAGTGTGTTTTATTCGTGGCTTGTACAGTATTTCGGACCCGACAGCAGCCTCAACCGCAACGCAAGCGACGCGACCAACCGTACACCAACGACCGCTAATATTTCGCAATGTCGTGATTAAGCTTTTATTTTTGATTTATAAATACACTTTAAAAGGTGAAAACAGATAGTTTAATATATGTTGTAGTCTCATGTGAATTGTCAATTTTAATAGATAAGGTATCATATACCTAAGGCAAGCAAGGGTAACCGACCAAAATCCTTAAATCGTACCCAAAAGTTACTTAAAAGCAGTTTTGGAAAATGTCGTACTTCGCTTCCTGACACTAGCTAGTCGATTAGTGCTTTCTCTTAAAGATACATACTTTTTAAATAATAGATCCAAGATTCTTTATTGTTACCTGGCTGCTAGACTGCAGGTGTTGTCTATCTATCTATAATGTATGTTTTCCTTCGTGATGTTTTGAAAATGTATGTATCTTCCAAGAAAACATATTATAAGTTTATTTTAATGAACAATGTTAGTAATGAGTAACAGAGCGTTAGATGCGATGATTTTGTTCTGTATTAGGTACTGTATCTCAAAATATATGATAACAAGGCAAACAAAGTTAAAATAGTTTCGACTATAAAAATTAAATGTGGTTACATGGTTGGACCTGTCGCAGGCAATTAAAATATAAGGTTTTTATTTCAGACCATGAAATAAAAATCTTGTACTTTAATTTCATAATAAAATACGTAATTCCTCCGTTTTTGTTCGCTTTTTTGCTTGTTCAAAGCGAGAGTTAAGTTCAACATTTGCAAATCAATGAAAGCTTTAATATTAGAGAAGAAAATAAAATAAGGAAAAAACATGTTTTTATTAAAACTTTAGGGAAACCATCATGAATATCAAACAGTTTGCAAACTAGAAACATTGCCTTTCTAGATCGTTATCATTTCTCAGAAAACCCTACTGAAGTTTATCAAAATAACAGACCCTTTCTAGTGAAAGCCATTAAAAATACATGATATATAATACAAACGTTGACTATTTCATAGTATAAGAAAGGATTGAGTCGAGACGAAATAGTAAAGTAAATGATATTTAGAACACCGGCTGAATTGTTATATTGCGGAATCGTAAGTAGAGACCAGGGCAAATCATAAACGCGACAGGCGACAGGTCACAGTGACAATGCGGTATTGCTTGCCCACTATGATGTTAAGTCTGTAAGTCTGTACTGATACTTGTCGACACAGTAATGTACGGCGAATCGTCCCTGTCACCTGTCGCTTGTCGCGTTTATGAAATTGGGCACAGGATAAACTATTTTGTAGCCTTTTCGTTTTATTTTAGTTTTAGGTACAATACAGTGTTCACTAAAGCACGTAAAACTACTTTTTTAATCAAAACCTCGCACAAAGGTAAAAAAAAGTAGATTGAATCCAATCAAGTTCTTATCCAAGTGAGAACAACACAGTTATTGGCAGTAAAAAGGTTTCGTTGGTGAATTGAAAATTAATATTTTACGTATAATATGACTATTTTAGGTGCACATTTATGATTGAAACGTTGAATGTTTTTGTACTGGGTTAACGTGCAAGGGTTGTTTTGGCAAATTACAGAGTACACAATAAACAGAGGCCCGATATGAGCCCGAATTTTAAGAGACCGAGTAACTTCACGCGTAAAATTGCTCCGCATAAAAATCACATGAATTCACAGCACAAGCGATTATTATGAGGGTTCTGTAGTTAGAAGGTTTTAGTATACAAGCCGTTTTTAGGATACTGTAGTAAAAGAGTAAAACAGAGCCCCGTTGTTCTGTTGCTGAGACTCTGCTGTGCAGTCTGTCCGTATGTCGCGGGTCTTTAGCAGTGGGTTAAACTTAAGCTGGGCTGTCATGTTAGGGCCGCTGAAATGCAGATTTTTACAAGTCTGAAATTTAGATGTTTTGTGTAGAAATTCAATTAACTTATTTTTCAAGGGTTTCAGACCTATGAAACCCGTTGTCGTTACTACTGTAACCGTAAACTTTACACAATTTTTTAAATGGTCATCACTAAGAACCCAGTAGGTTAGGTTAAGTTTGTTTTATAATCTTCCTAAAAGTGTACCATCTCAGCAAAAAAAATATTTAGGTCATAATGTAATATCTATTATGAAATGCTAAAAACTTAGAACATCGTTAATTTTGGAAGATAAAAGGTGAATTTTATAAGAGAACCCCGCTCCATCATCTTGAGAATATACTTTACTATCGGTGAGTCTTAAGTGACGCATAAAATTACCGAGATACTTAACGTAATTGCGCTCAATAGTTAAGTATGAAGTTAGGCATGATACGGTGTTTACAACACGGTAAAAGCAAAAGTTTTACTGCCATCCACGTACGAACTTTTGGTCGCGGCAAACACGAATTCATGTTACAAATTACAGTCGATTTCGAACTAACTAAGTATTACAGGTTGCTGATGGATGTCAGCGAAGTTTGGGAGACAAAATGAATTTCAATAAAATGAGATTTTAAAAAGCTAGAAATTGGCTTTAGCTGAGTTATGGTAGCGACTAGCGAATAACTGGCAAAATGACTGAGAACAGTCTAAGATGATACGGTCACCTATTGACGAAGGTCTATGGACATGAAGAGCTTGGGCCTTGTTGAGGATGATGCATGCAATTGAAATAACTGGCGCCTTAGGATAAGAAAGCTGACCCCGGTCAGGATAGCGTGCGGATAGCGAAGAGAAGAAGAAGATATTTCACACAATCCGTGTCTCAACTCTACCCAAGTAGCATACAGGCGCTGTATTAGCTGCATAGAGGCATTTGACTATATAACGCTACTAAACAACTTATTTAGCGCTTCGTGTGTGGTAGTAACAATTTCGCTGAAGGAAACTAAAGTCAAAACAGATTTTTAATTGAAAGATATACCTGGAAATGATCCCAAGAAATCGCTAGATGGACACAGATCTATGAGAAAGATGACAATAAATTGACAGTAGCTATGCAGTTTGGTAAATTATTCTATGAACTAAAGCTAAACAGTTAGACTTAGTACTAGAACAGCCAGCAGCCAAGAGTAAAGACACAGTCGGAAGAGATCAAAAAAACGTAAACGCGACTCTATCGTCCAGATAACAAGACCTAATGCAGAACCTTTTGACCTCTTCGAGTGTTTAGCTACTTCTGTTGCTGACTGTACCTAAAACTACTCAATCAGGACTGTCTGCAGCTCACAGATAGGAGATTGTATTTATTGCCTTCTTTAGGCTATTTTTTCTCTTCCTTTCGCACAGCTACAAACCTGTACATCTATAAGTCTATCATAGATTATGCAATCCACTACAGTTCCGGGTCAGATAGAAAGATACAACTTCCTTGAAAGCACATTTCGGTCGGTCCGCTTTATTTTGTCTGGCATACCTTCTAGGTGTATGTAAGTAGTTATTAATTCTATAACAGCTACAATATAAATTAGTTGAATATACGCGTTTTACCGACGACTACGTGATCTGTAATGCGTACGAAGGAACGTGTATCCAATCTTACAGAGACGGGTATGTTTACGTTTAATTTGTGTACTAATTTAATTACCTAAGTAAAGAGAAAACAAATCTTTGTGTTTAGTCCAAGAGCTAGAAACTGTCTTTTTGAGCGTGGCTTGCAGCGTTGAAATGAATTTTAACAGGGCCATTTAAATGGTTTATTTGTTCATCTTCCCATTCGTTGCTTGATTTTACGACATTGTTTTTTTTTTCAAAAATGCTCATAAGTTCTGGTATTGGTTGCGGGAACCTCCAGAACGGCAGACGGTCGTTGTGGCGATTTTTGTCAGAGCCCTATGTCTAGGAGTGGGTGTCTTTCCGCTAAAATGATGACGGTGGTAGTGATGATAAGTTAGTCATTTTTATTATAAGCCTTAACAATATTCTTCTTTTTCTCAAATTGCCTCTCCACTAATGGAGGTAGGCCGGGAGCTCTGCATATTTTTGTCTGTCTTGAGCCATCCGGTTTAGTTGCTAGGCACTGCTGATCCCGGTCTACTCCCAAATAAATACTACGCAGCCATGATTTTTTCCGCGTCCCGGAGCGCCATTTTCCCTATATCTTGCCCATCAATATGTTAAGGCAACTGATATCTGTTAGGCCACAACACATGTCCCAGATATTCAATTTTTGTTGCAATAGTTGTAGTGTTGTGCCGTCTTGCTTAAGGATTTGCCACACTGGATGCGTTCTGCGGTCTGCGGTCAGGTCAAATTGAAATAAGAATGGAAATCATATTAAAATTCATTCATAATGCGGGCTGCGTTCAATTTGACCTGACCGCAGACCGCAGAACGCATCCAGTGTGGCAAATCCCTTAAGTATCTTCTCATTGCTGAGTTTATTGATCCAGCATATCGAGCATTGACGGTTGCGGCACAGCTCAAATGTTTTAAAGCGCCATCTGGTAACTTTCCAATAATAAAACATAAATTAAATGGGGAACTTATGTTTTAAGTAACTGTCGCTCTAAAAAAACAATTAGGCCTAGTTTACATTTTTCTCTGGCTCTAACATGACCGGCCAAGTTTAGTTTATCTCTATGGGCGTTTCTTTCTTTTGACAATAATTTGACAGAGATGCAGGCAGCGAAAAATTCACCCTACGCCGGTCATGTTAGGGCCACAGGCTTGTGCACCTTACGTCAATAAAATAAATAAATAAATAAATATCTCGGGACAATTTACACCAATTGACCTAGTCCCAAACTAAGCAAAGCTTGTACTATGGGTACTAGACAACGGATAAACATACATATATAGATAAATACATACTTAAATACAAATAACATCCATGACTCAGGTACAAACATTCATATTCGTCACACAAATATTTGCCCATACCAGGATTTGAACCCGGGACCTCTTGCACAGTAGGCAGACACATGGGCCACTGTGCCATACAGGTCGTCAAACAAATACAAAATCCATATACCAGAAACATTTTCGACGACGCTTTTCCACAGTCTTTTCCGTTCTATAAAGTACATAATTTTAATTAAAAACGAGCCTTATTTATAGCTGGGTAGAGTTTCCTAAGTTATCAGTCAAGTAATCTCTTATGATAATAAAGGACCGAAGGCTTTAAGTTTCCACCCAGGTTGGCAATAAGGGACCGCGCAATATCATTACCCATATCGTTACTATCGACACAATCCGCTCAAATTGGCTCTTTTCATTTTAATCTTGAAATCGTATGTGGGTTATTGTTGTCAAGCGATTTAACTCTTCGTGTGTAATTAATGGAATTTAAATAGTGCTGTGTTTTTAAATCGTGTTGAGCAAGACTGAGCTTTGTAAGGTTCATTAGAAATTGCTTCCTATCACAAAGATAGCTAAAATATGTCCTAGAAAATTGGACTCATACAACTCAACTTATCTAACACTTTATCCATTCTGTTAAATCAAAATCCTAATTGAATTACTTAGATTGAATTGAAACTGGACAACTATCTATGTATACATCTATATTAATATCATTTCTCTGGTCAAGATCGTCGTGAATGATGACATCTATATCGTCTATTAAAAAGCTTTTGGAATGACCTCTTAAGTATCAGTAGCATATTACTGAAGGGAATTAATGTTTTTCAAATAATTACTTGCGCGTTAATGCGTACTTCATTTCTTATTCAATATTCCTTCAAACAAAATGTCAAGAATTAGTAAGATATGCGTCGTTATATTACGTACAAAATTAGGTTGAAATGTTGAGTCAAGTCTTGGGAGCATCTCACCCGTTGAGACATTGACTACACTTAAGCAAAGTGCTTGCATCCACAATTAGTGCTGTCATTAGCAGATCCTTTTGCTAATTAGTCTGATTCGTAGTTTAACTACGCTTTACTAAGTTCCACAGATAAACCGTTACACAGAAAATCGAGCGGATGTTAGCATTAGCTTTTACCAGAGCTTTATTACGAAGATTTATGAAGACTGGATTATATTTATGGATCCTTTAAAAAATGTTCATATTGTGCTCTGAGCTAAGTGACTTGCGTTTTCTGGTTATAAATATTCGTCCGTGGCCGTTCCCATGGAATGTTTCAGATTTTTAAAATACCTTTATTAACTTAGTAGAGAAAGAAGATGGCCATTATTATTTTCTGAACAAAAAAGTGTAAACTACGAACATTTGTGCAAACTGTTGATGAAAATACTTTAGACCTTTTTGTAATTACTAGCATAATTGTTAACATCAATTTTAATAACGTATGGTAGGAATTCCAGCTACCACTGTAATACTATGTACTTAAATTCTACAAATTTTGTTGAAGAAAGGTTGTCTAAAAGAAATCGCTCACGAACATTTGAGTACCTAGCTCTTAAGATGTTTTTATGTATCTTTTCTGTTGTAACTTATTTATTTTTTAACTTGCATTTCCTCTTAGTTGTATGGGGACACCTGTGTTAAAACAATAACCAACGTAATTAATTAATTTCTTGTCCAGAACGTAAACTTAAAAATAACAGTACTTAGGTACCTACCTAAGTACTGTTATTTTTAAGTACTCGTTCAGAGTTCTTAAAGAACATGGATCATGGATGTTTACTTGTATGGGATATGGATGGGCCGTTTATGCCCAAATTAATGCTAAAATATTATTAATTTCCTTGTAAAACTTCACAAGGAAATTAAACTAAGCTAACACATTCACCTGTAAAGTTACCACAGACCTTAACATAAAGCCGGGAATACATATGGCAGTAGCTCGCACAGTCTTGTGCAAGTAGCTTGCACGCTTGTGACAGATTTACCGCTACTTGTATAAAGCGTGCAAGTTACGGGCTTTAAGGAAGGCTGACCGGGTTATCTTTGTTTTTGAAAGATAATGTCTATAAAGTACCTACCTATGTAGCTAGCACTCGGGTTTAGACTTTATCTTCGTGTCTGTTGCCTTTGAAGTAATGCAGGCAGCAGGCACACTGAAAAAAATAGTTTTGTTACACGTAATCAAAGTTTTGTTACCTATTACCAAAAAAAAGTGACTTCCGAACTTTTTGTTACACCTTACCTAACTTTTCATTTGTAAATAACTCGTTAAATGTTTATCAGTAGCAAATAGTTTTGTTTTATTTAAACGAACCTTGATTACCATTAACCAAGGTCATGAGTAACCAAACTAGTTCGGTTGTCCCTTTTTTTCAGTGCAGCTCAATGCCGTCTCTTTGTTCTCCGCCCGGTCTCGCTATCTTTTTTGCCAACTTCCAATATGTCACGGGGAAAGATACTTAATTTACTACGCCTACTGCTCCCTTCTGACGGTTAACGTTTTATAGAAGTCCGTTAGATCAACTGTCAGACCAAATCTCAGTAACTTAGTACAATATTTGACATATCTAACGGATTTTTCTAAAACTATTGTGATTGTGAACCTTGATCATACTCGTAGGTAGGTAGTTACTTAAACTAATATAATTTGAATTGTACTTAGGTTGGAAACCAAATACAATTTCTCAGAGTTACGTAATTAAGTTATGGCTCTGAAAAAAGTTCGGAAACTTCGTAATACTACCCGCAGTCAGTGCCAAAACCCAGTCTAGCTTAACCGGTCCGATACTTAAACAATTGTGACAAATTGAGCCGTAAAATTCACTAAATTCCGGGACCATTTCTCCAAAGAAACGTTTCCCGGAGGGGGCTTAAATAATGATGACAAAGACGCAGACTGTTATTTATTATTTTAGAGCTGACCCTGTTATAGCATATTTCATTAGACTTTAATTACCGTCGCATCGCGCCCGCTCTGAGGGGCCTCAAAATAATTACGTTAGTTCACTAGTGTACCTAAAGACGGCTCGTTAGGTTAATGAATGCTACAACTGGGATGCGGTAGAGTTGTGATTTCATACATTGATTTGTGCGCTTCACAAAATCGCTCAGTCAGTACATCTAATGTTTCATATGTAAAATAAGGAAAACGAGGAAGCGAGTGATCTGGTGGTCAGTGATCACCACCGTCCATAGACACCTGCAACCTCCAAAAGACTGCAAACGTGTTGCCAACCCATCGAACTAATATAGAATAGGTGCCTCTTAACACACAGTCACAAAATAAATAAAAGTACAAGTACAGAAGTTTCACTGCGAATAAAAACAGCATTTAGGTACGATAAACATATTCTTATTTACATATAACACCCAAGACTCACAAACATACATTCATATTCATATTTTTTTTTCCTTACGGGTATCGAATCCGCAACCTCCAGTTCAATAGTCCGAATCACTTACAACTTGGCATTCTGATCGTCTGACTGACGACTGACAACTTTGAAATCTTGTGTTTAAATAAGTAACGAAGTATATTTACCTGCTCAACTATACTCGAACTCGTAGAGTGGTGCATTTGTCACTCCCCATGTAAATAAATTTGTAATGCGGTTTCAAAGCTGCTACGAACACCAAACAAGCCTTTAAATAATTCATCAGTTTTCCGATAAAAGCTGTACGTACATACATACTGACAACACAAAGCCGCAACACGAGAAATAATCAGCTTAGTGGCGATAATCCTGATTTCCTGACGTTACGAGTACGATCGAAAAGGAGACAATTCGACATATCGAATTTAATGAAGAAATACTATAATTTCTGCCTAGTTTAACGACTAGATAATATCCAGGTGTTATTGTTGACCTATATTATAATTATGCTGTACTTAATAATCGGACGATACTTTGTTTTATTACTCAAGAGTGTAATGAATATCTGGTATAACAAAAGAATGTTCTTAGCTGGTTACAACAGTAGGTGACAATCGCTCCAATTCAACAATTTAGTGTTATCCTTTTTCTTTTAACACTTTATGTGAAGTACTTACTATTGTGATAATTGTGTATATTGGAGAAGGAAGTTTCTTGCGACGTTTCTTCTCAGCAGATTCTACCATTTTCCGAAGCGCTAGTTGATTCAGACATGTAAAAGATTGCAAAATAAAAATTTTCATTTTAATTTTTCCATTTTCATTCAATGACATGCCTTTGTGATTCGAGTTTCCATTCTGAGTATTTGCGTAAAATTTAAAAGCTCAGATTTGAGCATTAGAGCGGTGAGTAAGCTCAATAGCACAAGCCAATGCTCGCGGTGAATACCCAGCTTTATGTCATTAAGACAAAGCAAACGCTTTCAATTTAATACATTGACTATGCCCAAGCATTGTTTTACTTAAAGTGGGCTAACATAATAATCTTTTACAAATTTACATGCAAATTACAGTTTCGTTGGAAAATTCGTTTCGGATTTCATTTTAGACATTTATTACTTAGACCTCAAACAACACAAAATAAGGACTTTACCCGTGGATATTCCTAAAAAATAGGGTATCTAAAATTCAATTACTGAATACAAACCAATCTAGTTCAGGGAACAAAATTTATTTAGATAGCTTTTCCCCACTAAAGACGCTGACAGAAGCGAATAACCTTGAAGAATTGGTACTAATGCCATTTCTGCCGTATTGCATGAACTTTAAACAGAAGCAACGATGCGATTTTGAGGAAGGCTACCTAATAGGTCTTACATACTTTTAATAAAAGGTTATTTACTTTCAAAGCAAAAACCTTTTCTGACGAGTATGTTTTTAAATTGTGTTTCAGAAACGATAACATTAAGTTTACCATACTATTTTCTAATTACAATAAAATAATTAGATTTTGATACATGCATTTCATTTAGATAATTTTAAGGACAACAGCTCTCGGCAGCCTCTTAAACAGCCCAGTGAAAGTTGTAATGAATAGTTTTAGATCTACCTCCTAAACAGTTCTCCCAATTAGTTTACTCATGCACAAAAACCAATTGAAGTGCAAACAAATAACTAGTATGAGGTAAAAGTTTATCTGGTAGGTGACAATCTGTTTAGAAGTTAGACTAATGGCCCACTGCGAGAGCCACAAATCGCGGTCTTGTTTATAGTTCGAGAGTGTGTGCTGAGAGCAATAGAGAACTGGAAGCGACAGAGAAGCTACCGACAAGCCCAATTTTACCAGACGTTCAAGGAACTTTACCTACTTCGGCAAAGTTGTCTTTACCGAACTACATTGAATTCAACAGCAGCCAGCGGCAATTTGTCATGTTACGTGTCTAGTTTAAATGCTTATTGCTGAAAGTTTGAATGCTAGTAGAACGTTCAAAAGTGTCTTGAATTCATAAATTAACTTCACTTTGAAAAAATGCAAGCAAAAGTATTCCTACACGGCAGTTTCTTTTAGTATGACCCAAATTAGTAAAAGGGTAAACGGAGTGGATTCGAGCGGCGATTTAAGGTACTGTGTACCTGCTAGAGTAACCTGGTGTAGGTTTGGTAGAACCTCGCAGCCTAAACAATATCATAAAAAGTTTTGTTAACATAAGGATTGCTGTAACGGGAGAGAACCGTGACTTTAGTGAACAGGACTCCGTTGATAATGCTTACGCAAAAATTCGTGTTTATTTAGGCTTTCAGTTCTATTTTAAATTTAAAATCGCGAGCGAATGGAGCAGGCGGAATTAGTTTTACATCGATCGGCCTAACGTGCAAGTCAGCGACGGTCTACCTTGCCGAGACGACACGACTTTATCAATTTAGTAGATACTCTTGTGAATTGGTTGACATAATATATTATCATCGCAAGATATTGGCTAGCTTCTGCACAATAAAGAAATGTGTTCTGAAGTTGAACACATACCAGCTGCACAATGTTTTAACTTTTTCCGATGGTTTATCAGTACTTGTACTACATAACACTAAGTTTTTTATCGTGTATGTCGCCTACATGCGAGATTTTAATTCCAGGAATATGAAACGTTTAATTTGTATGTACTTAGGGAATCCAAGAACACATTGAGATTGAACCATTATGTTCCATGCATTAGACCATTATGGATTTGTTGACTTTGGTTAAGTGTACGAGTAGGTACCTATTGTGTATAATTTCAATATAGAGAGGAAGAGGTCATTAGTGTGTGTAATATTAAAAGATGTGTATCCCTTTGATCCTTCATATCTTAGAGCTGAACGGTTGTGTAAAGCATTGTGTCAAAATAATTGAATAACGTGACACCGTGACTACAATAAGGAACACCTGTTTACGGAGCGGAAATCTGATTTAGGGACGGAAATGGAGATCGTTACGCGCGTATATGATAAATCTCGTGTTGCTCATTTAATAACACCGTTGGGTACCTGCAGACAGACATTCATTGGCGCAAATTGGAAACAGTAATGGCCCTAGAACGCTTCCTTGTGATACAATTGTACTTTAATTTTGTTTTTTTTATTTAATAGGTTTGAATTGTTATTTTATGATTTGGTGTTATGGTATTTATTTAAACTAGAAAATAGTTAATTTGTTGTTGTTAGACATGATATTATGATTTTTTAAGCATAACTGTATCAATGCTATTGTTTTTTCTGATTCCTCTAGCACTTATTTTTATCTGATTGGTGGATTCTTGTCGTATCTATGTTGTATTGCGGTCCTATCGTGCGGCCCAGGTTTAATTTATCTCTTCCTGCATCTCCGTCTAACTAGCATCATAAGAAAGGGACGTACATAGAGATAAACTAAACTTGGTCAATTTCTGGTAGCCTATCACTCTTAGAAACGAAGTGAATTAAAAACTGTTTACTTTTCTATTATTTTCATACTCGTATTGTTTTATGTATAAATTATATCTACCCAACTTGTAACTCGTGTTATGGATAAATACTGTGGATAAATATCTGTATCTGTCTGTATCTTTCCACCAATGTCTTTTCTAGCTCAAATCTATTTCGATTCATCTCATCTGTGAGTCCATAGTTTACGCAGGTCCCATTTTGGGGTCACATCCTTTTGTTTAGTTATGCATGAAATTGAACCTCGGACCCCGGTTAATTATGACGTTGCTTGAAAATTGGATATTTTATTGATAACATTTACCTTTATGGAAATGTCATATTTTATAGTATTATGTATTTGCTTATTCTCGACCAGTTAAGGTATAAATGACAAAGTAGAAGGATGCAAGGAAATATTTTATGGTAAGTATGCTGAAATATGGTGGGAGCGACATGTTCTTAAAGTAGAATAAAATCTACCATTGTTATACAATTTAAATGTTCTTTTCAAAGTTTTTATTATTTTTTTATTTTTTTTTGTAAAGCTGTCGATTGTTTCACTATAATTAGTTTAACAGGGATCTATTTCTTACTACATACCTACACATAATATGATAATTTAAAGTCATAGAAAATAATGGCTGCTAAAAAATAGTTTTTAAATAATCAGTAAACGTAAATAAATAAGTTCATTCCTCGTATATTCCGTTAATTTAATTTCGTTCTGTTGCAGCAATAGATCATATTAGAAGCACAAAAGGAGTGACCGATTGCGGTAATATTTCTGAGTACCTTTGTCCTAGATACGAGTAAGGTTGTGTTATTCGTAACACGTCTTAGGTTAAGATTATAGCCGGGCATAGTAGCGATTGGTATACAATTCCTGTAGTTTGTTTGAGCCCTGGGTTCTAGATGTTTGAGATTAACCAACAGAGTGGCTACGTGGTTTTAGACATTGCAGATGGAGTAGGTAATAGTAATCATAGCTTGAGGAAAGCAACGTTATCCGAATTAGGAAATAACAATAACAAAACAAATAGGTACTTATTATTATTACACCACACAAGAAAACAAACAAAGGAAAAACAAAGAGGAGAAAATTAACAAAGGTAAACAGCAACCGGTCTTATAAACTTTGTGCTGAGTAACACGACATTCGTAATATTTAGTTTCAGAAGGTACTAGGAACTTATGGTGTAAGCTCTACTGAACAACTTTGTTTAGGTAATTAACGTTACAACAGTATCTAACTTTTATTTTTATTTTTTATTTAAATACTAGCCGTTGCCCACGACTTCGTCTGCTCGTTCGTTATGTATCGACATTCCAACCTTCTGCGCATTTTTCTTATTTTTCCTTTCCTTAAAAACCTTTTACAAAGTATTAGAAAACTTTAAAAAAAGATTAATGAAATCGGTAAAGTCGGTCTAAAGTTGACCAAGGGAAATAAGGATACATTTTATATATACATATATAGATTATTCTTTTAACGGTGTCTGCCTAGGCCTGGTGTTTAGTAAAAAAAACCGCAAGACAATATTTCCACGACAACAATTACAGCATGCACACAAGAAAATGGCAGTTTATTTAGCTGCGTAAATCAGATTTGAAATGGTAAAAATATGAATGTAATTCTGCTCTGGGGGTATTGAGTTTTCTTTGTTTTGCTTTCTACGTTCACTCTAAATGCATTGCACGATGGAAGCGAAATTACAAAATCGAAAAAACCATTTTCTAAAACGTACCTCGAAATGTTTTTAATTTCCAGCCGAATCGTAAATCTTATTTGCCTCTGATGTGAGTGCACATTTTTTACTATCGTAATTAGCTTAGATTTTGTTTTAATTAGTTCTTAGAATAGAAGTTGCAATGAAGAATAATTATTTGCGACTTTAAATTAAATCTTACGACTGTTGCAATACCTTCAGGTTTCTCTTTATCCAGTTAAAGAAATAAAAGCAAAGTTTACCGAGAAACTTTTGATCACGCCTTTTGTATCGCCTAGAGTTTAAAACGCTTGTTATTTATACTATTGCGACACAGAAAAATAAACTTCATAGAAGTGTTATTCACATTTTCATTCAATAAAGTTACAACTAAAAACGTAAGTTAATTATTATTGAAATGAAACATGTCAACGCGAATGTAAAGCTGTTGGAAAAGTTAATTTAAACTCCATAATATTTGCAACGTCAAACAATTCTCTGTGCAGTTGACTTGACGAGATTAGTTTTACAAAATTTTAATAGGATTTACTCGACACTACTGATGATGTACAAAACTTTTGATATGATACACCTAAAAAATCAAGTCTTATGTCTTAGGAATACGATACGATACAACATCTCTTTATTGATCATCACACAAAAACGACATGAAAAAGTACATTTTAGAGATAATAAATAAGGCAGCTTTATCGCTTGAGACGGTCTCTTCCAGACAACTGTTATTAAGAAGACATAAAGAAAAAAGTTAAGAGCACATAAATACAACGATACCACTCACAACAATACAAGAACACATCATAGGGAACAAAAACTTATACTTATTTGCTTTTAACCCAATACAAGTTACAGGACAACTGAATAGACCTTTCTTATTGTAATGTTTTGAGCTATAATACCCATAATGTTACTGCCATTTCGAATTAACAAATAAATTGTTTGGCTGACGCCACAGCCTCGCATATTTATAAGCCAAAGCACATGGGGGACATTTTATTTGCACTTTCCCATGGCGGTTTACGCCTCACAAGTTTATTTAGAGCCTGCCTTACTGATAGTCATAATATTGTATTCAACTCGAATTCTTCCACGAATGTACCCCTAAAACCGCAATTAGGTAAGTTCGCTTTCAGAAGCGTCATAGTCTCCGCTGCACAGAACTTGAGCCAAACTTCAGTTTCCAACCTCGTTTGCGCCAATTGTAGAATTGAAGCAGAACATTCTGGAAATTAGGTTTTGTTGAATTACGAGCGAGACGTGCTACCTATTATAGCGGCCTATTTTATTTTGTGTCGGCGGACAACGACAGTGAGAGCGTCTGGTCTGTTATAGATAACGATGGTTGTGACCACTGAGTGCCATATCGGAAACTTATGAACCTGCAAGGCCTGCGTGACTACTACAGCGAAGCTTACACCTGCCGAGACGGTGTCAAGAGAGTGCACTATTTCACTCATTTGCTTGGCGTGTAGGCAGGATGTTGCAGTGCTCTCTTTCACTCACTGTTTCCGTAAAATAAATGGGAGCACTTTAGTGTTAAAAATCGCCTGTATTCGGGTGCATACGGCTTAGTACGTCAGTCAAGTTTCAGTCAATTTTATATGAAATACATTTTCACGCTATTTTGTTTTCCGATTGATTGGCAAGCCATCCATAACGATTTTCTGACCTTTTGATATGACTTTCATTCAAATTTAAACCTGAAGACAAATGGTATTCCAATTTTAAACCGTTACTGTTACTACGACTAAATTTTATTCCAAAGAATCATTCATCTCGGCTCAATCATTATTACGTCTATTATCCTTCTGTTATCGCTTCATTGAATTAAATATACTTCACGTAGAGTTACTTTCGTACGGTCGTTTACTGTCTACATAAAAGATAGTACACTTTAAACAGTTAATTACTTGGATAGTCCTTCTAACCGGATATTTTGTTTTTGTAAATGTTTCAACATTAGATAAGTATACCGTCAATTTATTTGCTAAATATTACCGATTTATGAGGAATCTGTAAAGCCCAGTGCCTTAGGTACTCAAGAATCTGGCATGCAGCTGTGATACCGATCGCGGTCTTGAAGTTTTCGGTGGCAGAAAGGAAGTCAATAATGACTTGGCCTCTCTCCAAATGGCTCTGGGCTATAGCAATTTATAAGGTGATATAGTGAAGTTACTTAGAAATCATATGCACCAAGCTAAGCGCGAAACTTACGCGAAACATCGTTAGGCACTTTATTTTGAATTACCGGTCAAACACAAATATATCTCCCTAATACCTATACTATATCTATTATTTACTAGAGACCTCATAAATGTAAGAATAAAACCGTAATACATGGAAGAAGGAATCAATAAATACGCTTTGATAAATATGGCACCTACACGATTCGATATTTTTTATTCCGAAATATTTTATGGTTCTACAGAATAATCGAGCAACCAAAAACCAGAGGTTACTGAAGTAAACATGATCGACGATTTCTCTTTTGAGTAAGATAGTCTTATAACTTCCGTAACGTTCAGCAATTAAGCAAAATTTTCAGAAAGGGGAAGTCAATTTAAAGTTGCTAACGACCGATTTATATGGTAGATTAACAAAATCAATGGGGTGCAACAAAAGTTCTGAAGCAGTAACTGAACATACATTCAATGCTATCATTAGAATTTTAAATGTAAAAATTATAGGCTCATTTTAAACAACACCAACACCACGGGTCATTAACGAGAATCCAGACTGTCCCTCCTTGCGGCACTGGGTACGAGCACACAAATCATTTATTGTTTTTCTTTTACTACTTACATACTTTTAAGGAATAATACACGCTGATATGGACTCCGTCTGCAATAAACTGTTTTTCTTAATGTGCACTGCCAAATGACCTAAATATTTTGTGCACCCCTAAAGCCAACCGTGAGCAGACGAGAAAATTTAATTTTTCACTAAGCTACACAAGCCCTGACACAAGAGACTTGTGTTCAGGCTTATAGTATCAGGCTTATCATTGCCCAATGAACGATTGTTCACGCACACCTATACGGTTTCCGGCTGCGTTCCTGGTAACGCAACGGTAATAAGGGTTAATACTCTATAGACGCCAGGTGTTCCGTGATATAGGTAACATAGATAGATGTCAACTAGCCCACGAGAGCGACGGAGCGGTGCGGGTAATCCAATTTGAAAGTTGTGCTCGGCAAGGCACGCTCCCGTCATAATTAACTGTTGGTTGGGGACACCGGTCGTGAATAAGTAAGCCCGCTGTGACAGCCCTGCCCCAGAACAACTGGTAAAACCCACCGTACCCTGTACGATGCAGATTTTAAAGTTGTATAAACAAACGAATTGCAACGTGCATAAAAGACTTTGAATGCTGCGCATAAAGGTAACACAATATACGTTTGTTTAAAAGAAACTCCGTCGCAAAGTGTTATTCTTTTCTTAGCAGAGCCTGAAGCGTGGAAGTTAGCTTTTCTACTCAATATAACATACTTATTTTTTCAAAGTCTGAAGGAAAAGTTTCCGCGTATTCTTATAAGCACTTAAAAGGTCGGCTAAAGGCTGTCTTAGGTTAAGAGGGTTCTAACCACTTTCGTATGTATGAGGCCCCTTTAAATCTGGGTTAGCTACCTAACCTAAATAAATAAAAGCATACTAATTGTAAGCTAAACTATAGCGAGACTTGGCATGATGACAGACCAAATATACCTATGGTTTAATGATGCTATTAATATTGTACATACTTATAAATGTGTTTTTGCATTAATTATAAAACTATTAGTTAATTAATCTATATCTACTATAATATAAAGGCCTATGGATCGTAGGATTCTGAGCTGAAATCAAGAGACCCCACGCGTAAAGATGAGGGAAAAGCGTAAAACTTAAAAGGTTGATTTTATTCTGTAGGCTGGCGACCGACAAAACCGGATTGCGCCCTGGAACTACGGAACAAGATAAGGGAGGCATTCTTAGGTTCAAAGTTACATGGTCCTGTACGTGCGTCCCGCACAAGGGAATACCGCTATTATCCGGAGTCGGAAGAAGAGTGTCCGGTGAACTTCACAATTTAGGGTACCGAATTGAACCATTGGAAGACTATACCGCTAAGTTGAATTTGCTCTACGCAAGTTTGTTTTTTCCAGTTTATCTACGAGTTGTTAGCAGTTTTATTTAATAGCCTTTAAGCAGATCGTTTTTAATAACAAACTTTTAATTAAAAATTATTAAAATTATTCCAGAAACCCATTTCGACTAAGTCAAACTAGAACTTTGCGCCCGAAAATCAATATTATGATTTAAAAAAGTTTCTATTAGATAAGTTTTAATGTTTGCAAGTTAGTATTTATTTATTAAATATTTATAGCTGAATAAGATGACTACAATGTAATTTAACATCTTTTGACTGTATTATTCTGTGCAAATAAAGAAGTTTGAAGTTTGAAAACCATGAGTTCTCAAGGGTGCAATTTTTGAATCTCACCAGGTGCTTAGAGCTCACCAAAATGGCCGAATCTCTATGAAAAACGGCTATTTTGGTGAGCTTCAGTTACCCGGTGAGATCTAAATGCACTGCAGTTCTAATCTCGTGAAATGTAAGAAGCGATCGGGCTTAGGGGATGTCAAAACGTTCAGTTACTTAGACAAGATGGGCACACAATAGACTTCGAATGCAATGGCGGTGAACTTAGCTTACCAAAGGAGTAAGGATTGGCGGGATATTTTACCTTTATAAATACTCTAGCATTTTACTCACACAGTCAACAATAGATGTATTTAAACATTCGTAGTTAAAAAAGATATCTATACAAATTGTTTCTCAGCAAATTGGAACAAATTACCTTGCTACTCCGCAAAACCAGTACATACCGTGTACTAAGTAGCAAAGTAACCTAAGCTGTTCCAATATGTTGATATGGACTTCTATGAACTCTTACTCTCTTGGCAATAGTCGTGTGTAGATTTTTTAGACCTCCTTGACTGTGTTGATATCTGCTGCTTCCTGTACACGCACATTTAGCCAGTGGTCCTAACATGACCGGCCGGACCGGAAGAAGTAAACTTACTTTTGAGTTTATCTCTACGTCCATCCCTTACCTTACCTTACCGTACCTTAGTTTGACAGAGATGCAGGTTGGGAAAAATTAAACCTAGGCTTGTCTGTGAACGCCCCTGGTGAATGCCGTTCAACATGAGCATGTTAAATCTCATACAATTTACATGCCTTCAATTAACCATGACTTTGCGATTTTATATTCCGCAAAGACACTGTTAATTCAATTTGATTTAAAAAGAAATGATAATCAGCTTTTTAAATCCTTGCATTAATTTTATGATAAACTATGTTAACAGCTTCTAACATTCAAACAGGAAGGTTCAAGGTAGGTTCCCCTTGTTACAGTTTTGCCCAGGAAGTACTCGTTTGACCTTCCAAATACCAACGTATGTAGATATACGATAAGTATGTGGATTACGCCACTTTGAAATTCCCTCCGCACAGCGGCACTGTAGTTTAAAAAATTGGTTTATCGCATACATGAGACGTGGCACGGAATCTCTTATAAATTTTAGATAGTCGAGGCAGGATATTTGCCTTTGGCCACGTATGTAGGAGGCATGTAGCCTCGGAGCGGTAACGTTGAAATTTTAAAGTAAGACCTAATAGAATTTTCACTTCGATACTATAGACTGGGAACAGTTGAACGAGGTGAACGTAGAAGTCAGCACTAGGTTTCAGCGACGCGGCATACCGGTATTGTTTGATATTGGCTGACCTATTTTTGCGGCATGGCTATGAAAATGTTTGATTCGAAGACAACAGAAATACGCCGTTGCTGTTGGTAGCAAATAAAATTCATCTAGCTTTGTTGCCTCATGTAGTTTTTACATTGTACTAAAAAGGAGTGTAATGTTTCCAGGGCGAGTTTAAGTGACTTCCTTTATGCCCTCGGAGTAGCAAAGGGGATCAATCTATTTGAATAAATAAGGTGCGACTAGAATCACGTATCGCACAACGAAAAGTGGTAGTGTCGCTGCGCTTAACGTATTTAAGTTTGTACTCGAATAATACAAAAAACTCTGTTATCGAAGCGTGTATTTGAAATTCATGAATATAGAGACGGCTTTTCGACTGGCTATTGATGTGATGAGTTCCTGCTTTTTCCATCGCTTGTTTTGCGCCGTCGTGTTTTAACTAACAGTATTTTGATACACGTTTACCTTTATCAAAATGAACCAAATAGTTCCCCAAACAATATCTACGTAAGGTAGAGCTAAACTCAGTCATCGACGATTTACCATTGAAACTATCGTAGGCAAGTTGCCTGGCAATCGAAATGCTCCCTGGAGAGGCTTATACCGAGAGGGTATCGCCGATTTTTCAGCTAGTAATAATACATAATATGCTTCTAGTAAAAATAGTTTTGCGCTGGCACTTTTTAAAATATAAGACATTTTGTAGTAAGAAGTACTTTTCTCTACGTTTCTTACGTCTTCTAGAATACACGTGTATAATGCCTTTTGTGATAATAAGTAGTTAGCTGAGTGCTGTTTTGAGTTTGAACTACACACTCGATGATTGTTTTAGCACTATGTGCTGTTAGATCTTACTTTAAATAAACGTGAAATAGTTGCCGATTTTTCTACGTGCACGTTGCACCGTAGCGAATCTTTGAGTATTTAACCAATTGAGATGCCAAGCCGTATTATCACCTAACAATTTTTTCTGCCAATTTTAGCGGGGGGAGACGGGTCTAGTATTGCCAGATGGCTGGGAATTCGGGATTGTCCTGGAATTACGTGTCTTGTCCCGTGTCCAGGAATTACACTTTATAGTCCCGGATTTCGAGTATTACTATATTTTCAGAGTTCCTTACCTCAAAAGGAAAAATCCGAAAACTGTAAACAGTATCGGAAGTCTCCAGATGAGATATCCGAATAAAATCACAACATGCTGTCGGCAACACTGCCACGAATGCCATGATGTCAAATTTTGAAATGTTTACGTTATGTCTGTAAAAAAGCTGATTCATTTAAAATGTTTTTAGTGTTGTAAATAATAAATAAATTGTGAAGAAAATTATTTACGTGTGATAAAAAAATCCGTCTTTAGTAAAATTTGAAGTTTTTGATAGCCGTTTGAAGGTAAATACGGCACGATTAACCATTTTTGCAGAGATCGCTTTCGCGATACGGACTAAAGAAAAGTGACACACGATATCGCGGCGAACTGGTTATTATCAAATTCAAATTCAAATTCAAATTATTTATTTCAGGCATAGCCCATAGTGTTAGTAACAATGGAGACTTATAAATCGTTATGATTTAACTCACGGTTTTAGGTCATATGCATTGGCAGAGGGGAATGCGTGCCTTGCGAGGTCCCTTGGATAAATTTTCTAAGTAGCGGATGAATTTAGGCCTGCGAGGCTTTTGACTCGCTGCATATGCATCTGTACATCCTTACACAATCTGGATGGTTAACACGACGCACCACGACTTCTCTTTTCGCTCATTGCGTATCTTTTTCGCTAGCCCAGTAGGAAGCAGTCGCACTGAGCGGCAAGCGAAGAAATCGACTCTCATGCTAAGTGTTGCTAAATAATGCTATTAAAATAGTAAAAGAGGTGCATCTCCACGGGAAACATCGTTTCATTTTAAATCAAGATGTGAATATAATTGAATTCATGAACGAAAATTCGGGCATTTTAACCGCCTGTCATTGTCGGCAATAATTGTTACCAGAATATTAAAGTACATATAGCAATTAGGATCCACATCTGACATAAGTCGAGACTTTGCCGTTAACAAAGTTTGGCTACACAAATTGTTACCACAACCACCATACCTTCAAAATTCTATCAACAAGTTGTTGCTAGCGATGGCGGCAGTTAAACGCCCTATATGTATAGGCCCTCATAATCATGTACCTACTATTTTAGATTAAATTAATTGTATAAAAAGCACACCGAAAAACGGATAATTCTTTTGCATTTTAATATTCATCTTTATTTTCTATGGTGTTTGTAGTTTACTTTTATTTTTCATTTTCCTTTATTATAAACAGTAATAAATATGACATCAATTTTCATTGTACATTATTTATCCTTAATTCTGGTTTTTCTTTCTTTTTAACATTTGATAGTTTCAAAAGTTTGAAACTGTGATTCGATAATTATTCCTATGCTATGTAATGATTATTTATATTTAGAACCCGTCTAAATTGTTAAATGTATATACATAAACTGTAATTTATAAAACGTTTTTTTGTTATAGATAGGTGAAAGGATTTTCGCTGTAATGACTAAATAGAATATAAGTAGCTCGTTATTGACATTTTCCGGGCTGAAGTTACGAAAAATAATTATCATATTGATTCATGGGTCCCACTTAGGTGTTTGTACATTTATTTCGTTAAGTATATTTCTAATCCAAGTCTAGGATAAGATAAACGACATCGAAAGCCCCATCTACTATTATAATCCAGATTAATTAATTAACTAAACGGACCGTAATTGACGCTTGTTGAGAGTTGGCATTGATTGGGGCAAAGCCGCCCAATGCAATAAATGAAAATCTAATTGCTATTCCAATGACAATAGAGTCCAACTCCCTGTGGCTGTATCAGTAAATTATCCAAAATATGCAAACGCTCTTGTAGGCTTAGTTCATTTGCGAGAGGAAAGCGGGCCTCGTGCGGAGCTAAATAATTAATTTGTTTGCACGTACAAGTAGCGAGCATACTTGTGGGCTCGGCGCTGAGCTGTTGAAAATTTAAAATGGAACGCGCGATCCGCGGCCTAAAGGCGTTCTCAGCGGTTATGGCCCGCGTTTATGCCATGTGTAAAGAAGGTACGGTTCCACACCGACGCGTTAACAATGTAATGCTTTGCTTTACAACAAAACATGGTCTTGATTAAATACGTTTAGGGTTAGTTGTAGATGCCTAGAATAAGGGGATAAGACTTAGCTGAGCCCTATTTCAGGGCGGATGGATTTCGGAAAAGCACTTGGCCCTTACTTGGCCAAATGATTTTGAATCTGTGTCCAATTAGTTGCACTTTCCCTCCGTTTTGTTGCCAGTTCCAAATACACCGAATTCCATTTTTGGATGAAAGAGTGACTACTTAAACACGACTGTAAAGTAACTATTTTTTGTGTTCTGAACTCTGTCCGTCTGTCTATCACAGCGGTAATTACAGCAAAAATAAATGCAATTAAATATTTGAAATTGGGAGTTTTAAACATTGGTTAACCAATTTTATGGCAATAGTTTTTTTAGGTATATTAAGTAAGTAAGTATGTTTTATTTAATGCCAGTATTTAAATATTGACAATTTAACTGACCTACAACGATAAATCAAAATCAACAAAAGTTTCAAAAAAAATACATAGACAAACATGCCATTGACAAACAACAGGCAAAATAATCAGTATTAAGTACTCAAGAGTTCAAAATCAGTGTTACATTTTCTGGCGGAAGATTCGTAGGTCGGAAGTTAGAAACCAAGCTTACTCCAAACAATGTATTCGCAATCAAAATAAAAATAAACAAAATTGAAAACAGCAGTTACGGTGTAAGAGGGGTCTTAACAATCTCTCAAATATGCAATGGAAGTTAAATCTGCTCGTTAGATTTTACGCGTCGTTTCTTCGACTGGTTTCATTTGAAGATAATGTTACGATTTCATATCGCAAAGCTTGATTGTTTCTGTATCTTAAATTGCTCAGCTATGGGTGTGGGTTATACAGAGGCAAGTTACAGCAATATTCTAATTGAGATTCTAATTTAAAAACCTGATATATTGCGTCGTTTAGATACGTCAAAAGGATATGAATTAAAAAGTTAGTAAGTAAGCCTACAAATTTATGCGCCAAATGGAGATTTAGGGAAACGGTAGAAGCTTAATTAATTTATCTCTATCTGCTTCCCTCTCTTAAGATACTAGTTAGACAGAGCCGCAGGGAGGGATAAATTAAAGTTAACCATGAGTTAACCGGTCATCTTAGAGCCGCTGTTTAGCCAAGTATCTATTTCGACAAGAAAAATGCTAACCTACTTTCGGTTCTACCTTAATAACGATAAACAGCCTACATTTACCACACGTGAGGATATAAAAGCCAATATGTGCACTGCCGAAACCTCTCTAAATAATAAACGAGCCAGTCAAGAGAAAAGCGATAAATCACAATCTCATCGGTCATAATAACTACGAAATGGACTGGCGAGTTGTTTTGAGTTTGGACCGAAATCAACATGGTCCCAGGAGCCTATAGGTACGGTCCTAAGTATATGTGTAGATATATGTTCCCAAATGTACGTGCCTGCAATGCAGGATACCACGAGTAAGAGCGGAGCGTACTCCTAATATTGTTGCCAACTAGAACGCAATGCGCCTACCGCCTAGATTTTATAAGACTGCGAATTAACAAGGTATACTTAGGTAAGTACCTTACCTTTTTGAAGTTTTTTTAAAGGTATCTTAAAATATGGCAGTTACGAGGGGCGTCTGGAAAGTTCTAAGCCTACGGGATTTTAGAGTATTGGTTGATGTTGTTGTATTTTAAGAAACCTTTTATTTCCGTGCTACTTACACTTTTAAAGGCTATGTTGGATATCATGAATGTTCATGGACAATCTTATTAGAAGGAGGACTTAATAATTTAAAAAAAATTGTAATTTTCAATTTCTACGTTTCAGCCGCCCTAAGTTACACAACACCATTAAAATCAAGAAATGATTTTTTCTCTGCATTTAAAACGTAATCATTTCATTTAAATTGGAATTTTAACAAATTACTTACCTTATTTTTTTTATTATTACCTAGCTATTTTATCTTTGTAGAGTTTCGTCAGTTTTTATTTTTCTTTCATCATGCGGTATTTTTTATAACCTAGCACGCTAGGTTTTGACGTTATATCCCATTCTAACCAGTTAGTGTGTGCGAAAGGGACGGATGCTTTATATCCACGAGAAACGCTAGTGTGCAACTAGTGCAGATGTGCCAAAGGCAGCTCATGTGTTACTTCATAATAAACTGCCAAATAGGAAGTTTATTGTTCTACTTTTTGCATGTTTATTTATACCATCTCATTTATCTGAATCAAAACTAGGGTGGTCTTGTATTTTACAGGATTGCCCGATTTTCCGCTATCATTATCATTTTGTCTGTGTCCTGTATTTTAATAAGAAAAATACAGCACCATATATGCCATACCATAAGACGTTGTCCCGTATTTTTCCTTAAATCCTGTATTTTTTATCACATGTACTGTATGATGAGCACAGAGAGTTGGTCACCCTAACCAAACCGGAAAGTTTTATAAATATGTGCCTACTTTTAATGGAAGTATTCAAAATGTAATTTGTTGTTTGGAACTACGGTGTAAAATAAACTCATCGCAAGTATAAAACAACCTGTAACAGTTCCCAATTTACTTTTAAAGGTAGTAACATAGTATTTCGCGTGAAATTGCCCTGGCCGGCGGCAGGCGCGCTCTATAAAATATCAATTTTTATTCAATGTAAAACCAACAGGGCGACGAGAAAATTTTAATAGAAAAATTTTGCGGGACAGAATGTAACTTTTAAATTAAATCCAATGTTAGCAGAGCAATAAACAGTGTTTATTATTACAATATTGTAGAAAGTTTGACATTATTTCATTTGGATTAAAAAAAAAACGTGCAAATTAAAGCTGATTTTTAAGGTTCAACGACTACACTATGTTTTGCAGTATCACACAATGATACATGATTAATACATTTAACTAGCCAATCTTTTGTCACATGCCTCGCGTTTGATGCAAGCTTTTTCCTTAGTTTTTGCATCTTTCTGAATTCTATTACATCTTCATTATGGACGACAAAATCTACATCCATATGTTTTACTGCCTTAACCACGATCCCTCCGTATGCTATCCAATGCCTTTCAAAATGTGCCCTCTCCTTTTCAGGTATACTTATAAAATCAGGATAAAATCCTAACTTCTTTGATTTGAAAACATCTGGTAGTGGATTTTTAGGATGCGTGAGTAACTTCAATTTTTTCGTAACTTTTACTTCGGTTATACTATTATCACTTATCGTGTCTGATGAGTTAGAGGTATTCAAATCTTCCTTTTTCTTTGGTTTTTGTTTTGGAGATGTTTTGTCTTTCACGAGAAAGCTATCTATTTTAGTAAGCTTGGGACTTTCCTTCAGTTTCTTCTTCGGTGGCTCGTACGTCTCATTGGCCGTAGCTGCTAGTTTATTTAATAATGTCACATCTGTTTTCTCTTTTGACGTTTTGTACAGATGCTTGAGCTCGTCTAAATTGGTTGCAGTTTTCCAATCCTTGTCGTTTCTTATCTTCGTAACTCTTGGAAATCTTACCGATATTCCATCGGCCGTGTGTATATTTGCTTTTGTGAATTCAGTGCCTGCAGAAAAAAATAACGTAAGAATCCAAAATAATAACTTCAACGCAACATAAAACAAAAACACAGTAGTTTGCGTAGTTTTTTTTCGCGGGTAGCAAAACCATGTGTTTCAATTAATTCATATGTACCTCCGTAAACTAACGCCTGATTGTATTAATTAACAAATATCACATTAAACACGAAAACACGTCGTTTATCAATGTCTAAAATGACAAGGTTCTAAGTATGCATGACATGTTTTAGAGCCCAGGGCATTTTGCCATATCGCGACGAGTGAAAGTCGCGATAAAGTGCTTGTCGCCATATCGTCAAGATCAGTCGGTATTTAAACTCAAAAGTAAAATAAATGTTCCACACTTCATGTAATACAAAGTTCTAGAAAAAAGTAAGAACCACTTTACAGCGAAACGATCTCACTTCCGCCGCTTTGGGTACTGAATTTAAGGCCGCCTAAAAGAATTGTACTATTTTTTTTCGGTCTTAAATATTACTTAGAGCGTAATTAAAAAATACTAACCAGTAATTTCCCAAACCGGTTGTTTCTCAGGGTCCTTGGCAACGAAATCGGGCACTAGGCCTTTATTACAGTCCAACCATGAAGGTATTTTTGTGTTATCCTGGGATATTTTCAACATAAGAGGTGCTAATTCCTTTTGTAGCCTCTCCAGGGTGCTATCGTCATGCCCAGTATGGACTTTCGTAACCGTTACCCATTTCTTGCGACGAGCGTCCAAGCAACCCATTAGGAAGACCGACATCATGCCACCTTTTTTGCCCGATCCTAGAAAAACAGAAGTATTAAGATGAAATTAATGACATAAAAATTAGAAATCAAAAGAAAATGTGGGTGGTAGGACCTTGTGCAAGGCCCGTCCGGATCGCTACCACCATCGTGCTTGCTAATCCAGCAGCACAATGGCCTGAGTAAACGGGCTAAGTGCGGAAAAAGGAGCCCATAACCATAATCCAGCCGCTAAGCAACAGCTCTTGCACCGTTGTGTTCGGGCTTGGAGAGTACGACAGCTGGTAAAAATACAAGAGGTATTTCATCTTAGCTGTCTGGGTTGGCAACGCATCTGCAATGTGTTTGGTGTTGCGGGAGTTTGTGGGCGGTGATGATCAGTTATCATCAGGTGACCCACTTGCTCGTTTGCCTTCCTATTTTATAAATGTAACAAGTTTAATTGATAACTCTTTCATGACATTTATTCAGAAACGCATACAGTTGAAGGTTCGTTAAGAGACTTCTGATGATTTTTGCAGTTTCAAAATTGTTTTTATCAAGTGACATAAAACGAATTGAATAACTGTTACAACAAAAATACGTTATCAGGGCCAAAATTCTTTTTGATGCCTAATAAAATGTCCCTTGTACATTTCAACGCATATTTTTTATTTATCCTGATATTCTTAAAATAATATGTTATCTTTAAATTCGGAATGACATACGCATACCCGAATGATGACTGTTATAAAAATATTTGGGGTCAGAATAAGAAAAAAACTATTGTTTGGTAACGCAGTGGACACTATTCTTGAGGAGTCATGGGGACTGGTAACGCAGTGGTAATTTAGGTACCAAATGAGAATTTTCTGTAATAAAAAACCCAGGATGGTGGGAAAATTCATAATAAAAATTGGGGCCCGGTTGAGAACTAACGTAATATTACTAGGAAAATATTTCAAGACTTCTACAATTTTGTAAAAGTGCTTATACATTTTCAATTTTTTTTTAGGCACTAAAAAGAATTTTGGCCCATCATATTAAAATGCTATGCAACGATAACACAAACAAAAATTAGGGTAATGGCAGGACTCGAACCTGCAACATCAGCATTCCGTGCCTTGCGTTTGCCAGTTAAACGAGTTGATGCCGTAAAACCCTTTGTTCTGTAAACTTTTTATGATTTCTGTTGCCATTTCGCCAAGTGTATAACTACAATGCGAATATATAACATAGAAGATGTAACTGTAATGTTCATTGGCAATTTGGCATAGCCTTAGTACATTTTATGACAGGATAGTAAGTAATTTTACATCATATCAAATCAAATTATTGTGTAACTGCATTAACAAAAAACTGGAATAAATTACCTTACGCCTCCGCGAAACCAGTGTCGTACATGTGCAATATAGCTGCGTCTGTGCGACATACATATTTTTGATGCAAGACCCACCCTTCTCCGCTTCCACAGAAAACAACAAAGCTATATCACACCGACTCAACTATACACCACCACTACTAAACACTAAAACACATCGATCGACGCGGGTTTCGCCTCTAAGGCGAATATGTTCTTTCGTGTGGAAGGAGAGTGGGTTTTTGCATGAAAAATATATATGTCGCACAGACGCAGCTATCTTGCACGTGTATGGCACTTGTTTCGCGGAGTAGCAAGGTAATTTGTTCCAGTTTGTAATATAATTTAATGGTTAATTGATAATTATCAACATACCAAACCAAGCCCCAAGGACGACCAAGTCTGCGGTGTCTGCCATGGCACCATCAAATAAATAGTCTTTCTTCACTTTGAGCCAATGCCGCTTGCCGGGTTCATAAGTGGACTCCAGGTCCTTAAGCACTAGCCCTTCTAGACCTAGTTGTAGAACCTGAAAATTGTGGTAAAAACACTGTAATTACAGAAAAAAAGTTTTTTTACATACATGTAATTTGTCCATTTTTGTATATTTTTTTATATTGCTTTTAGTAACCATTTAACCTTTTGAACAATAAGAACACCCCCCTTAAGACGTCGTGAGCTGTCTTTACTGCCATGACACCGACCAAATCCTTAAGGCATCTAGGCTATAGGTGTGTTTCCACTGATGCGCAATGGATCAGTGGAGATTTCGAGCATTGTGATTGGTCAATTCACGGATCGCTCTGCCCAGCTCCACGTCAGTGGAAACGCACCCTCAGGTGTAAGACCTCAACTATGTGTAGTCCTGAGTTTTTTTACGCCTTTTGTTAATAGTTCATAGTGCTTGGCGTGTGATCATTCAGTTGCAAGTCAAGCACTGCATTCAAATATGAAAGCATTTGAATGTTTAATAAAAAAAGATTTAAAAACCAAATATGAATCTCTGTTGTTGTATCTTTGTGTGCTTAATCATTATAAATATGTTATTGAATAATAAAACAAACTAACCTCAGCAATCATTTTGGCCAAATCTGCCGGTTTCTGAATTAATTGTTGTTCAGAAAACATGACATGATTGGTTACTTCTACCATATTGTCATATAAAATTTGCCTTCTTTTTCTTATAGGTATGTCAATGAGAACTTGACCATTGTAATATAAACAATCAAAAACAAACAGACAGACTTGGGCATCTTTGAATTCCGACTGTTTATGTTTACCTAAGGTGCCAAATGGCAATGGTTTGCCTGTGTTCACATCTACCATCAAAACTTCGGCATCTAGAATCATATCAACACCTTTCGGAAATGCTTGCGGCAAATAGTCTTTAAAATGGCTAACTTTGTGCGGCATCACAGGCTTCAATGCCCTAGAATAATACTTGAACTCATTATCTTTCTTATGCACCTGCACTCTTTCACCATCATATTTAATTTCAGAAAACATTCCATTTGGACATTTTTTCATTGCCATTTCTATAGATTTGCAAGCTTCTGCAAGCATGGGTAAGACAGGAGTCATCAAGGTTAGCTTAGCGCTCACACCTTTCTGTATAATATCCTTGTGTTTCACTCCACTGCTCTCAGACAGTATCCTATCAATAACCATGTTCAGATCTCTCGAAGTTTGAAAGACATTATAGGCATCAGGGTGCACTCCCTCCAAAATGTGTTTTGGTCCTGCATTTATTCTCAGGTCCCCTTTGATCAAACGGATTATCATTTTCAAGTCGTCTGATGTACATTTCCTTACAATTGTTTTGAAATGATATATTTGTTCCTCCTCTTTTGTTAATTTGGAGAGGCCATCTAAAAATTCTTCAACTTCTTGTACAGTCAGAGTGCTTTCCGACACAGGTTGGAATTTTTTTGATTTGGAAAAGAAATGATGTATTGTGTCAGCTATATCTCCATTTTCTAAATGTGTCAGCATGTCGTCTTGATCAGTGTGGAATATTCGAGAGAATAATTTTACAAGTTGCTTACTTTTCAAATTGTAAACCCTCTTAGTAACCTGGGGTAGAAGCAATTTACACCACAGTGCCAGGTCCCCTTTAAAAGTGCTCCCATCTGTGCCTTTTCTGAAATAATCATTCACAACTGCAGTTTTTTCCAGATAAGCATCCACTTTAGCAATTTTTTGGCACAAATTAAAAAAATTTTTAAAATTATTGTCCTCCGTTTTAATTTCTGGCTGCTTCTCTGAGTTTTTAGGACTAGATGCACTTGCTGCATTATTGTCTACTTTGGGGAGAGATTCATTTTTCAGTACTTTGGCTGTATATTTACCGCTATTTTTTTCAGCAAAGATTTTCTCCATGTCGTTTATTTTTCTCAGTATAAACTCCTGGTCCTCTTTGGTCAAAGTCGCCCAGTTGCCAATATCGTCAATCGAGTCTATCCTCTTCGTGGTAGGCCGCTGTTTTATTAAAGCATTCATCAGACAGTCGACATGGTGCCATGATTTCATCTGTTGATTCTCACCGTACGGACTAGCGACCAATTTCGCCATACGAAGCTCACCGCTCGGACAATTTCCTTTGCAGCCTTTGCACGACGCCCGGCCGCCTTTCGCGCGATCGACGAAAAACGGCGTAAAGTCTGCCATCACTCATAAGTTTTTAAGGGCCCTCTGTTTGTTTCAGCAGGACTTGAAACTTGTGGTAACGCGTACTAATCGAAACAAAAATAAATAAACAGTAAATTTGCAACATGATGTCATAGTCCAGTTGATGGTTGACGCACTTGACATAGTTGACGTTTGACGTTGACACAGGCTGTCTTGTTGACATTGACAAATGGAATGTCAAACTTTGACAGCGGTCCGAAAAACGTTAACATCGATCAGAGCACTTAAACGGTCACACCGAAATTGTTCAAATCACGCTTGCATCAACACGTCATGGATTTGACTTTCATCGCTAACACGGCCAGGCGTAAGCACTGTGAACGGAATCTTTCACAGAGCTTAGCACTTTAGCGATGTAAGCCAAATCCATAACGTCATCAATGACGTTACGGTAAGTCTTGTGAGCGAGATTCGTTCCGACTGTCTGAGCGCTTTGACGATGTAAACGTTATTCGGACCGCGACCTTTATACCTACTTTTATTTAACCGACTCGATAAAGACAATGGTGTTTTAGCTCATACAGCCATACAGTTGTCAGAAAACTTAACCCATGTTTTGCTTATTTGGCGTCATTAAAATGCTAACAATACATTTTGTTATTTCAGAAAGTTATAAATTTTACTAGAATCATATATCGCTAATGCAATATTAAAAGTTTTCCTATTATGAGCTGATTCACTTCGTCCAGATGGGTAATTACTTATATCACTTTTTCACACGATTTCCACTACAACTATAAAACATCACTATTTAACTGACTTATGATGATAGTAAAATATTTTTAGCCAGACGAGTTCCCGCGTAAAACACCTCCCCAAAGTCAAATGAATGAGTCTAACGAAAGGAAAACGTTCCGATCGACATAGCCCCGAGCATGCGCAGTGGCGACGTTGCGTGTTACTTTACTTAACTTAGTAGGTAGATATTGTATAAACTTTGTGCGGGAAGAGAACTACTCTACTATACTAAAATTATTAATAATGGGTTCGCGCACGGTTCTGGCGACATATTGGTGCAATGGTGTCATGGAGCACCTGGTTTTGTACCCTTGTGTAACCCTTCAACGGCTAAGTCACACACATTAACTATAATAATAAAGAAATCGCAGTAAGGAACCTTAGACTTGGCACGACTTTGTCTAGATTTCATTACTTTTTGGACATAAACAAGCAGCTCCATCGAGACTTGGCTAGTTTTTTACAGAATGTTTTTGGTGGGATTATACTTGTTCATTTGCTCAATTCACAAAGAAGCGCCCTATTTCTTGTATTTTCTCGCTTGCACGCGCGTCCTAACTCCATCTCTTTTTGCGCATACACTATGAATAAGGAGGCCTGTCGTGTCTTCGTGAAGTGTGCAAAATGCAAATATTACATTTTTTTTTATCACAGACACAGATTAAAAAATAAAAACAAGCAGAACTTAAAATCAAGTACAGAAACGCAAAAAAATACACATAAATATTAAAGAAGATTTTATAGATGGCAGCACAATATAATTTTTATTACTTACTTAAAATTCGATTAGATGGATACGCATTGAGCACACCTATTTACAGTACAGTCTCAGGAAAGTTTGACAAAAAGTAAAAAGCAAAAAGTAAAGGGGTATTTTTATTTTATCTGTTTGGCGCAAAATAACATTGAACGGTAACTTATGAATGAATGAATGAATGAACTTTAATTGCAGATAAATATGATTACATAACAGATCTTAAATTAAAGCAAAACAAAACGGATAAACAAATTTAAGTTCAGTTTCTTTTTATTTCATCATATATTTGATTAATACAGATAATTCCATTTATTTAAAATGCTATATAATGAATGACAACACAAAGAAAAATTAGGGTAATGGCAGGGTACAGAGAAAAATCGAAAAAATTTAAAAATAAATAATTTCGATTACAATAATTCCATTTATTAATCTTCAGTAGTCGTCGGCGCGAATAGCTTATTTATTTCTATTATAATTTTATAAATAATGTTCGTACTCCTGTTTAAAGGAGTTCGGTTTTTGATAGCAACTTTAATAAAGTTATAACCTCTTTATTATATTAGTGTAGTTGTAACAAAGCTTGCATAGGTAATTACAATACGCGAGAAGATGAAAAGTGCTCACATAAAGGAGATACAACCTGCCTCTATTGCATATTTTTAAAGCTTTTCACGTACTAAGCATAATGTTTACTTTAACTAATCTACCTACTGAAAGCTAATATGAATTACTCATAACTTAGTTACTTTTGAAACAATTAACTATTTTATGCGTTATGCTAAAAATATATCTTAATATTAACCTCCTTGTTCACTTGTTCCAGCGTCATCGTGCCAGCAAGAGTTCAGCAGCGACGGCACCAAGCACGGGACCTTCACCTCACCCCACTACCCTTCACCGTACCCCCCCAACACCCACTGCCACTACGAGTTCCATGGGCGGGGGAAGGAGCGTGTTAGATTAATATTTCAAGATTTTTATTTGCATAAGTCTGCTGATGGGTCCTTGGAGTACGTATGAATTTGTTTTTGATTTAATTTTAAAATGTAACTAAGTGAATTTATACTGAGCTAGCATAACTACGTATAATATTTATTGTGTAAAGGGCATGAAAATTACTTTGGAAATTTTCTTTGCTGGGCTGGTTACCTAAACACTAATTTTCTACATTTAATGTTACGGCCAACCTGATGAACAAACAATAAACGATTGACCGGCTTAATTGATGGTAAGGAGTGAAGAGCGACGGCTCGCATTACTTGCTCTATGAAACTAATGGTTGCGTCTGTCGGCTCGGCTCATGCCCAGACCCATCTCCTCCATTGCACGTTACTTAACGTACAAAGCTGAATTAACTTTCATGGATGTTATTTGTATTTAAGTACATATTTATCTATATATGTATCTTTATCCGTTGTCTAGTATCCATAGTACAAGCTTTGCTTAGTTTGGGACTAGGTCAATTGGTGTAAATTGTCCCGAGATATTTATTTATTTATTTATTATTTATACAATAGCATTATATGCAATGCTTCTGCAATGAAATAAAACAAATCAAACTATTTATATTGCGTTTATTGTAACGAGAATTGGGTGGTCTAATTTTTTATAATTTAGCAGTCTGCCGTTAGGGTATGATAATAGTTTGAGGTAGAATCTTCGCCGGCCCGTCAATATTGTTTTCTTCCGTGTTCCATATTTGTAAGATTATAACTGAAAATAATTATTTTCTTATTTCATTCCAGCTGTTCGAATGTGGACTCACTGCAAACATTCGTTTACTTGGATGGGCGACTAGAAAAAGTGGACACCTTCTGTGGCACTGACACGCCCAAGCCAATAATGTCAAATGGACCGAAACTAATGTTAGAATTCAGGGGGACCCACTCTTCCAGATACTCAAGAGGATTTAAGATTTCATATTCGTTTGTAGAAAGTAAGTTTCCATTTTATCTATTACTTTATTGCATAACCAATTATACAATAAACGGCACCAACAGGCTTCCTAATTTGCGTATTTTGAGGGCGGGCGGGACATGCAATTTTTTTCCTATAGTTGACCTCTAGAGGGAATTAATAACAATAGACTGTGGAGGGAGCTCCACGTTTTTTCTTGAAACGAGAAAACCTATCTAATAACATTTACTGAAAGTAGTAACAGGCTTTGTTGTTAAGTTTTGTTAACGACACTGTGATATCAGCCGTAATAATAATTTAATGTAATTTCACGTAATAATAATGTAATAAGGGATGAAATCGTAGAAATAGTGATTTCTGGACGTAAAATATGCAATCTTTACATTTTATCTTCTAGTTTTCCGGGTATGCTTATTCTAGAAATTCTACCTATGCAGCCATTTATTTTGTGGCGACATTGATAGGTTATTTACTGCTGTTAATTATAAGACATACTTTGAACAAATTGGTCAACTCAGCTTAAGGATTATGATGACGACTGAAATTTCCATTAGAAACATGGTAATTTGAATATTTACATCAAATTTTACTGTCTGATTTTAGGAATTGAGTAATAAATAATTTTAAAAGATAAGTGTTCTAAATTAAGGTTAAGTAGGCACTGGTTGAAAATTGGCCTAGTTAAGCCTGTGAGTACAAGTGTTTAAAAACAATGTTTAGTTTGATCGCGTTTTGTTAACACTTTCTTTCAGCATTATTATGAGTATTATTATCCAATATTGAATTACAATTTCCTTTCTATAGTTGTCACCAGGGAGTGATATAAGTACGCCATAATACTGTTCAGCATAAAGGTAGCTTAAGAGGCTTTCGTTTTATGAGTCGTTATTACTGGTAACTAATCTTAGCTTAACCTTTACATAGTTAATGATATTAGTTAAGTTAGATGTAGGTTCATGTATGCCCTTAAAGTGTTTTCATATTGTCTACAATAATTAGAAATAAAACGAACTTACCCAAGTGGATATCCCTCCTTAATATCAGCCAGCAAATATTCTCAAACGAATAAATACGTCTCATGAGGCGTATGGAACGCCCACGGTACCCAATTCGCTAAGGCTATCTTGGAACACTTATATCCCATTAAGGTTTACGACTAAGATAAAAACACTTTTCATTCTTTTTTCCAGATTTCGGTATAAGTACAGGAAGACAGTTGAAGGAGTTTCCGTGCGCGTTTGTGTATAATAGCAGCGAGGCGCACAACGGCACGTTTGCCTCGCCGAATTCGCCAGGCCCGTATCCTCGGGATACGGAGTGCACCTACTTCTTCCACGGAGGGGACACTGAGAAAGTGCATCTGCATTTCACGAACTTCGATGTGGAAGGAGTTCTGCCGTAAGTATCCTTTAAATTAATTAAATATTAAGATTAGACGACCAAAAACGCAATGTGTAGGAGTCTTGTATCAGTTGCTGCAGTATTTGAAATCTCAAGTTACAATTAATGCAAATGTATTTTTCAAAGAGTCGAATACAATAATATGCTGAAGCATATTATTGTATTCGACATTATATTCTATCTGAAGATAGACAGTTAAGAGACAGGTAGCTTATGTTTTAACTTGACCGCAAAGATAGTATTTTAATTTTTATAACATTTTAATGAATTGCAATTAATGTATACAATTGGGATATTTTATTAGAACCAGTTCAATTGAATGTCAATTTTGTGATAAACTTATGATTTTATATTATCATTACAGGTGTGAAGCCGTATCGGCGAGTGATTACGTCGAATTTTCAAACCATATGACTGAAGATAATAGATATGGTAGATATTGTGGGCAAATGAAGGAATTCCATGTGGAATCAGAGAGGAATTTCTTCAAAGTTTCGTTCCGTTCGAACGACAGATTAGACGGAGCCGGGTTCAAAGCAATTTATCAGTTTTTAGAGATCACAGATGAATATCGGGCGCCGATCCACGACACCGCCTCAGGATCTGCCAGTAAGTTGATAAGAAGACTAGTTTTACATGACCCTGCTGCAGTATAAATGGATAAGTCTCGAAGGAACATAATGTGATAATCTGGGATACAACCATATTAGGTCAAATAAAGACTATTGCATGGTCACGGACATTGTTGCGCCACTTTGGATCTATCTCTCTAGCAGCGTAAAACAATCACAGGCAATGATCTCAGAATAACAAGTTTCTAATCTTAGGCTAAACAATTAGAATTTGTGACTTTACAACAAAGTAGTTTGATTTATTTTTGTCAAAATATGAATTGCGCAATAAATACTATGGCTTTACAAACGAAGCTAGAAGTAGCTTACAAAATGATCTTAAGCTTAGTTATTACAGAAACTCACTATTGTATGTCTTTATGATTTTTGACTGAAACGAACTCTTGGATTGCCTATTTTTCATCTTCTTCAACCTGTGTTCACATATGATTCAGAAAATTGATATACTAAGTAAATAAATTATTGTTCGTTCTGTTACAGGTTTTTTGAAAAGTATTCTGTTGCTGCTAGCCGCTACAATAGCACATCTTCGCCACCACCTATATCATTAACCAAAGTGATATTAGATTAATTCTTCATAGTCTGTAATCCTGTATATTTTGTATAATAGTATGTGCCATACACTTGTAAATTACCGTAGAAATGCAATATTTTCTATTAAAAATCGTATTTTAAGTTAGTCTGTCCTACCGAAGCAATAAGAGTACGTACACAGTAAATTTATTCACAAAGGCACGTCGTAACACGAATTAAATAAATTGTAAATTTAAATTTGTTTTATTAACTAACCCTAAAGACTCAAAATAAAGTAAGGTTCCACCGTTACTTCTTTTTACTTCGATTTGGTCGAATGGAGACCCTGGTTTTGTTTAAAATAATAATAATCTCTGTCTTACTAGCGTTTATTCGTAATTGCACGTGTGAGAAACGTACCTAAGTCCTATTTTGTAGGGTTTGTAGTCAAACCAGGAAACCTATACCTTCGCGATATCCAGATGTCTCTCTATCTGTATTTTACGATCACTTTATACACAAAAAATAAAATGAAACTATGTACACATGGATGCCTTTTCGGTGCACAGAGACCATGATTGATATTGAAATAATAAAGGAGTATCGTGCCTCTGGCTCGTGGAAAGCAAAGGGATTTTCTTATCCTATAATGTCGAACCTAGTTTCGGTAGATTGCTCTTTAAAGAAAATTATTAACCAATAGACGATAGACGAGTTAGTAAAAAAGTACCCAATTCGCTATTGGTGTGCCTATAATATTTGAAAATTTCCCTCGATTACTCCAAGATTTCATCATCAGATCCTGACCTGATAAAAATTGGACCATCTGAAAAGTATAAATACTCTTCGGAACAAAAAATAATTTTCCAAATCGGTCTAGCCGTTTTCGAGTAATCGGGGAATAAACATACAAAAAAGGAAAAGTAAGATCCCGACGGATTTAGAACCTCCTCCTTTTTTGAGGTCGATTAAAACATGGAAATGAAATTCAGAGGTACCTGGTCTACATTCTAAGACAAATAAAAATTAAATAATAGATAGATGCTTGTGGATTTTGAAAATCACATGTTTTTGAATTGTTCTTTCATCACGACTCGACTGCATAACTACTGCAAATATACAAAATAGGAAAGGTAAATTATGGAAATCAATAAGCTTAATGAATGGATAGTACCTAGTTTTTTTAGATGACAAATGTTGTAAACAGTCTTCATAAGTCTTTTTTTGCAAAAGTGCTACAATAAATAAATAAATAATAAAGTTATTAGGCTTTTAAAGATTATATCTTGTCTTTGCAGCATGAACAGTCATACCAGAAATGCAAGCAAAGTGCTTGTGACATACCGACAGACCGAAGTACAAGGCAAAACTATGAGGGCTCCTTGTGGAGATAATTTATGTGACATATTATTACTGAGTTAACAGTTAGATAATGCCCTGACACTGTCAATATTAAATTTGTTTTTATTGCATGCGCAGGGCGCGAAACGAATGCAGCAATATTTTAAGCCCACATACAATATAAAAAAAAACATTGACAATAAACCATAATATGCTGTGTTGAGACGATTTGGTTGGTCTATGTTCTTATAATAATCAAGTATGCTATCAGTCAATTCGAAAATTAAATTATTTTTACGATATTGGTGTTTGTATAACATTGCCAAATAGGTAGGTAATTTAAGCCGGGTGCTTGACAAATCAGGTAAATAAAGCATAGATCGAGTTTTAAGTTATTCGCTGTGTACGTATTTTAGTACTTTGACGAAGAATTTCAATTAACAACGCTTTAGAAACTCATAATCGCGTCGACATTTTCTTCCTGCCAGCACCCGGTTAAACTTTACCGCCTTGCATAATCCAAGATACGAATGTTGCATTGCACAGTGCAACTCGCTTCGTTGCTTGCTCGACTCGAGTTAAGTCGAGTTTCACGTTTCACGCCTCCGCATCGACAGGTGTGGTGGCGCTACTATCGCATCCTAGTTCACTCGCCCCTCCATTTCGTCGTATGTACGTCACGTCAGTTTGAGTTCGTTCGCCGCTGCGTGTAGTGCCGATTGTTGTTTTATCTGTGAACGCGCGAAACTTTTTACAACGAAATTTGGAACGTTGTAAATGAACGTTTTGTTTTTGGAGTGCGTTTTAAGTGCATGAACGGGAATTGTAGACGGAGTGGTAGTGTTGTACCGTGAGTGTGGTTGTGGTCACAGGTGTGACATTCCGAGGGGGACGCCGTCGCAGCCTCCATTTGAACCCGGTACGCAGGTGGACCGCTACGCGAAGAGACCTATTTAAACTGTTTAGGTAAACTTGCATTTACTATTTACGTAGACAGTTCGCCGGAAGGTTTTGCTTATTGAAATCCTTTTAACTGCCAGTCAGAAATGTTTTGAATTTAATACATCGATTTTGACCGTACAGCAAGATTTGACGCCAGTGCAAGTACCGCAAAGTCAGCAAACTAATGAATGACCTGTACGTTCGAACAGTGATAAAATAACAATTCAAAAAATGAACTTTTTTAACATGTTTAATATTCTATTAAAATGTTTCTAATAAGATTAACTCCTTGACGGTGATTAGGATGAAATTAAATTCAGTAGGTAGCTGTGCTGCTCTCTTCAGGTCAGTGGCTCACGAAAATGTTAATCATATTTAGAACGTACGAGTATCAGCGTGTTAGCTTACTATTGAAAACGTCAATGAGTGAAGGATTATCGGTCGTTCCGTGTAATACATACCTTTGTAAGTTTACTATGACATGGTGCGAAAGTGCCCAATATTTTCGTGAGCCTACTGGATTTACCTAGAAAGTGCTTACCTTTGCTAAAACCATTAGGTAGCCAGTAGGTAAGTATTAGAAATCATGGGATAGACGGACAAGTATCGCATACCTAAGGTTCGACGAGCTTTTATCGCCCAAAATAAGTCGCGTTGTTCTTGTACTTGATGTGCCACACTTGCGATAAAGGTTATCAAGTCATAAGTACCTTAAGGTATAGTCGACCAAGTAATTGCTTGACCACTTTTGAACCTTATCCCTTTGTGATACGGTCGAAAAGTGGTCAAGCAATTTCTTGGTCGACTATACGTTAGTACTATTATTTATTCTGTGCTTAAGGCATAAAGTAAGTAAGTAGGCTTATACCTTAAGGCATTAATACCGGCTTTTGTAAATTTTGTATTTTTATGTGCAATAAAGTTTAAATAAATAAATATAAGGAGATAAGTACGGGAACTCTCGTCTTTCTATGATATACATTCGATCACCCTTCAGCTTATGCTTAGGTGTAAAAATTAAAATCAGAAGCCGTAAGATTTCGTGTCGTTTTACCCACTTGTCCAACTTTGATAATGTAGGTATGTCAGTAACTTACTCGGGATTGAGATGAACAAAAACCTGTGCACCTAGCACGAATCTTCTCGATAGACGTTTAACTCGCTACGTGACTTGGTGTCTCGTTCTAACTAAACCAGTAGGAGAGGGACGCACTGAGTTACGTAGCGAGTTAACGCGTATCGAGAATATTCGTGCTAGGTGCACTGAGCCGAAACAAAAACAAACATCAGTGCACCTAGCACGAATCTTCTCGATACGCGTCAACTTGCTACGTAACTCAGTGCGTCTCTCTCCAACTGGGCTGGTTAGAACGAGACGCACTAAGTTACGTAGCGAGTTAACGCGTGTCGAGAAGATTCGTGCTAGGTGCACAGGGCGTGAAACATCAGGGCCCAATTTCATAATCGCGACAGACGACAGTGACAATTTGCCGTACTGTGTCGACAAGTAACGCTACAGACTTACAGACTTAACATCATAGTGGGCTTGCAATGTATACCGAATTGTCACTGTCACCTGTCGCCTGTCGCGTTAAAGAAATTGGGCCAAGGTGGCTGCTGTGCTGCAATAAATTTGACAGGTGCATTCCACTTGTTCCCCATCTGTAGGTACCTACATGTCTCCTGGGTAAATAAAATAAGTACAGTAGGGGTAGGGAGTACACATTATTTACATGAGCTGTTTAAAAAAAAACTGACCCCTTATCCCTTGACGCAATGTGGAGGGATCCCCTCAAGTGAAATTTCTGCCCTAATTTTTAATACGTACTACGAGTAAATTTCCATATTTAGATCTCACTTCATTTTTAACCATCATAAAACGAATACGGAAGTGTTCTGAATTATGTTGTCGTCAGATTTTTAGTTAGAGACTTGGTGACATTTTTTGGCCCTCTCCCTACTTTGAGATCACGTCGATAATGGACAACCCTAAAAGGTAGCTATGAGAAAGATGCGGTCCTTAGATGTTTTTAATCCTAGTCGGAATTAACATTTTAACCACTCCCCCACCCAACCCTAATAAAACCTCAAAATTACCTACTTAGCGCCGTTTACAAAGAGACCTCAAACACAAGCATCGTCTTTCTGTGCAATTGTGTGAGTTTCAGTTGGATGTTTATCAAGTTTACTGTCTGTTTAGGAGGTCTATGGTATTCAAAAGCTGGTGGGTATTCGGAAATCAGACAACTTGTCTATAAAAAAATACGTACTTAGATATAATATTTTTTAAGAATCACCTCAACTTCTTTGTTACAAAAAACTACTAATACTAGATACTCACTAGGTATGCTTACAGAAATAGCGTAACGTATAGGTAGGGGCTTTAAAATATAGGTACGTACACAAAAAAATCGCCTATCAATAGAATCGTTTCCACATATTTATGACGCCTTCGGTTTGTCGCGATATAAGGTGTGATATAAGTGGCACAAGCTCTAATCTAAACTGCCTATAAGCTGAAACTCCCTTTTTTAAAATATTTTTTTTATATTATACCAACACCATTGTCTCAAAAAGGGCCTAAAGCATTTTTAGCAGGTTAAATTCCGGCACTATCTGGGCCCTGATGGCGTCCATTAAGGTTTTTTGCGTTTCACTTACAAATATTTTAATTTGCAAATAGAGCATGGTCTCCGAGTCTATGGTCAGTAGCAAAATAGGACGCTGGGATGATCAGAGACAAAAGGACTTTAATGGTCAAACCCTGACAAGTGTCACAGCCTCTTATTCCATTAACAAAAAAAACCTACCCATAAGTACTTGGGGATTTAGAGGACAGCTGCGTCAAAGCAAAATCTAACTTACTGAACAGCAAATAAGGTACCTAGTGCCTCTGACGGGGGCCTTCCGCTCGTTCCCTAATACACCACCTATCTCGAGTAGCACAATAATTATATGATTAAACGAACTTACCTGAAGTGAAGTTCTATCATAATTATACGTAGCTCCTTGTCCGAGACAATTAACAAGTAGTATACGATATTCATTAGCACCAAGTCACATTTCAAAGCCTAAAAAAAAAAAGAGAAACCTTGTCTCGTTTGACAGCTATTTGACAAGACGTCATTTCGTTTAAAGATGTATGATATGAACAACCCTATGTTATGGGATAATACTGAGAGTATTAGTGGGAGGGTTTTTGGGAATGCCGTCTCGGACAAGGAGCTACGTATAATTATGATAGAACTTCACTTCAGGTAAGTTCGTTTAATCATATAATTATACTAATCTCCTTGTCCGAGACAATTAACAAGTAGCTGTTTAAAGCCAGGGTTGTGAGTAATTTTTCCTGATTTATTAGTGAAGATAAATTTCGTTTTATTACTTCTTTACACATTAATAAAAATAAACAACTTTTTGTAGTAATACAACACCATTATAATGGGTAAAAATAGACATAGACTTAACAATTATTTTAGATAAAGGATAAACTATTAGAATTAATAATAATATTGTAGTTTCTTGTAACAATAATCTTCATATACCACACCAAACATATCCACATTTTAGTATTGAGAAGGCGAGAGCAATAAATGGCCGCCAGACTTCAGTAACTATTTTGTACAAAAAAATAAAAAACCAACAACACGCGATGTCTGTATTTTAACAATACTAGTTTACACAAGCACATTCTGTGGTCCACTAAAACTAAATAACCATCATTAAATTCTGCTACGTAAATGTAGTATCATGACTTTGTTCTCCAATCCATTCTTCTAAGCCGTTATGCTACTGGTGTTAAAGACTAATTGTTGTTACTACAGTAACCCTTACTGCAGTAAGGGCTTCAGCTTGCATTTGTTTTGTTCAAAAACTGAACTGAGCAATTGTTTATAATATTTTTGGAGATGACTGAACAGCTGTACAGTTGAGTATTCAGTAGTCATCGAACTTATCGTTTAATATTTATTGGATAGTTATCAAAGATAAGTTCTTTGTTAAAAATATCATTTATCGCATCAATGATTCTGTTCATGTCTCTGTTCTCTGTTCATTAAAAACGGCAGTTAGTGCTTACCTAAGCAGGTAAATTCAAATTTCGATATGTATGTATAGTATAAATACTATGCTGTAGGTAACAAAAGTTATGATACAAACGTAAAGCTCAACTACTTCATAATTAAGTAAAGACGAACTTATCCTTCAAATGAGTCTCTTGTAGCAAACCTGCAAGGCTTAAAAGGTTTAAGCAAAATTGAGGACGTGTATGTCTCATGGATTTTGTTGATATCATGTTTCTTCTTTCATAATGGTACTTGAAATAATGTTACTATTTTTCAAGGTAAAGATTGAAAAATTAGTAGTAGTTACATTTTCCAGTGTGGGATATTAACTTATTTCGACTTTTCAACATCCATAGTTATGATTCTTATCCCTTTTAAGGAAGGAAATACCGGTCTTATTGAGACCTGAGATTCAGCTCTTGCTTATCTTGGCCTTCATTTTTCCCTTTTATCATTGAATTCTTAAAATAGATCATCCATCAAGCGCTAAAAACAGACAACTTATATGTTGTTAAATGATAAAAGTGTATTTTGTAATTTTTCTCTGCTTGAGTTATCTTGACAAAAAAGAAAAATTACAATCTGTATATCCGCTGTGGTAGCGCGTCTGTTTATAATATTCCAATGAGTAAAATGAATTAACAGAAAATAATAATCTGTTGTTGTCATTTTATAATTCTTCGCCATTTTTGGGTTATATTGTCTAATAATACCGTCAGGCTATGTCTACCCGCTGTGTGTGGTAGCGCACCTGCTTGTGATGCAGGACAAGACAGAAAAAGAAATTGTAATTTTTAATTTCGTGTTGAGATTACAGCTGTTTTTCACAGTGCATTCGTGATCAAAAAACATTTTTTCAAGTTGTCTACCCGCATGTGGTAGCGCATTTGATTATAATATTTAAACATTAGCATGAAAGAAGTACAGACACAATGTCTTCCATACATAGGGCAACACATATGTTTCTCATTAAAAAATGTATTCAAAGTTTTCATGTAATATATTAGACAGGTTGTCCACCCACTGTGTGGTGGCGCATGTGTCCCAGTCCAGCATGTCAGGTACATGCCAATACTGTATTTATTTTCTCTTTCAATCATAACTACATTGCATTGCATGGTAGTACTGGTCAGAAATGCAACTTCAGCTAGTTGATTGCTACTTATTATGCAGTGATGTGTACACATGAAGTCTTAATAATATTTATAGACATGTGTCTTGTGAAGGCTCTTATGTCCTTTCGAGAAGCAAATCGTCTCACTAAAGCTTTTTAGCAGTAGCAGGTCCATTGTAATGGCAAAGAATAAAATAAAAATAATGCATATTAAAATTGACATCTCAGTCTTCTAAATTAGAATACACTGAAATCAGATTGTCATCCATTGACATAAAGATGTATTGGAACTAAAGGCTGTAAAAAATAATATTTGATGTTGTTTTCATCCTGACTCATGGTTACTTCGATCTGGCGACTTATAGTCGGTGTGGATAAGTTGATAAAAAATTTGTTCTTCCTGTAGGTGTTCCATCTTTATATGCAAAAATTTCTTCAGGGTGATAACTAGCCAATTATGAACTTATGTCCATAGACAATAAGAGTAAATATCATTTGTAGTCTGTCTGTCTTAAATGGTTTATCATATTTGATATGAGTAGTTGGATCGCATTATTATTAAAATGTATGTAATGCAAATCAATAGATGATGATATCTGCCTGTGACCCTGTGGTCCTGTGGGTTAGCGCTAGTAATATAAATAATTTTCTTGTCAGATCTTGCAAGGAATCATCTTCCATTGGATAACTCACCAAATAGTGGTGAATATTGCTGTTGGGTCCAACCAAAGTCACATAGCATTTGTGAGTGGGTGGTTCTATCTTATTAATGAGATGACTAATTTTATTGAATGGGATAAGGAGTCTTCATAGATATAATTTATCTATTGTTTACCGTTGCAGAAGCTCCACCATAATAATTTAAGTGACAAATAATATTGTCATCAATCGGTATCCTTCAGCTTATGTATAAGTTGACAAAGTAAAAAGAGATAACTATTATCTAATATCACTTGAAAATGGGAGAAAAAAATAAAAATAAAATAATAATATAGATTTTGCAATTAGGCCATATAGGGTCTTTTACATGACTGAGTCTACGAGTCATGAGTCTACCATTCATATAATTAAAAGATCCATATCTTTTTGTCTTAAAAAAGAGTATGTTCAAATATTAGTATCCACTTTTTCTTATTTTAACTTAATGTGCTTTATATGCAATGTTAACACATTACTTAATAATATTGCACAGTATTGTATTTTATCTGAAAGATTGATAATCCAAATCCCCTCAGTTCCGGAACTTTAATGAGTGATTATATTTTTGTGTTTGTCCACGGAGCTCTTATAAAGTGTCACACAATATTTATGTGTGTAAAATTTCCAAGTTAGATTAATGTCGTTTAACATTTCAATCTGGTATTTTTATTTAAGTAAGTAAGTACATTACATACGTTTTAGTAAATTCAAAAATAAAATAAAAAAATATTTAAAATAACTTACAAATTCTCCGCTTCTGGACAGTTAAAGCAAACTAGCCATACATGGTAGCAGGGGATATAGGGTGATCCAGACAGTTCCAGTCCTATGAGGACATTATTATTATTATTTTCCAAAAGTATAAAAGTGTAAAGCATTCTATGAAAGACTGATCTAGTAAAAAAAAGTTATCAATCCTCTTTTTCTGTAAGTTCATAACAAATACTTATTTTTGTTTATGGAGTCTCTTTCATCTTGAATACCTTTATAATCTGTGTTAAGTTGACGGTAGCCAACCACATTAACAACAACATTACCATAACAACAAACTTTGTTGTTTACAGGTATTAAGGGGTCTTTACAGTATAATAGACAGGTAAACACACATGGTACTTAATTATGAATACACAGCAAAGTATTTAATTAAGTATTGAATTTCCATATTCTCACTGGGTAGGTACCTACATGTTTAAATTATTTTTGGAAAATGAATTATTAACGTTTAAGTTATTTATACTGAAAAGTAGACTGTTGTGTCATTCATGTTACTTACTTTAATTTTCAAAATAAACCTAATGTTTCAATTTGAATTATAAAATAAACAATATGGGGATGCTTAGCCCAATGAAAAACATTTTGAGATTATTCAGATGATCATCGGAAAGGAAATTCTTCCTGTTACTAGAATCCTATAAAAATAACTTTATAGCCTGTTACTGATACAATATTGCATATGCCCTGGTACTTTAATGGTCAATCTAATAAATAGTGCAAGGAGCACAGAATAACATTAATGATACCAGTCTTTTTTAAATTGAAGTGAAGAATTGTCTAACCATAGGATCACTTATATTGTTAGTCCAACAGGACTAATTGAGTTATGTCCAATCTAAATGAGTGGCAGTTATGACATAAAATTACCATATTTAAGATCTTTAAGTGATCTTATCATCCTGTTCTTGTCTACTTCAACTGATTACATATCATCTGGAAATAGCCGAAGCGTTTAAAGTTTATGACTATGTAGTACGAGTACCACATATCTAATGGTATGGTAGTATGTCTTAATCTACATATGTATCCTTAAAGTACTAATTGTGTTTTTCACTCATCGTGGGAACCAATGGATGCGAGCAGCATAAGACTGACCGATGTGGAGATCCTTGGAGATAGGTTATTCTTAGCAGTGGGCGTCTTCTGAATGATATGATGATGATGACTTTCTTCATTTCATTTTTTAGTCAACTTCCTTTTAATTGCACTTAAGTACACACTCATAAATCGCATTAAATTCGAATGCTTGCGCGAAGATGACCGTGTTATCACATAGAAGTGAAAAAGAAAAAATCAGTTTTCATTTTCAGTAGGTAACCGCAAACAAAAAACCAAAAACAACTCGCGCAACAGTCTAGATCGTTAACTAATAACCCAGCTTATAACTAATATGTTTATTGAATATAGAAAGTGTAACAAAGTTGAACGGTTCATATAACCCTAAATAGGTTCTCATCAAGGTATGTCCACCAAGAAAACGTTTTTAAACGTTACGTAGTTACGTATGTAATAGACTGTCAATTCATCTACTAGAAAATAAGTATCAACACATACCTTCCTTGCGATGATTTATGTGAAACATAATTATATTATTTAAATACCAAACGGCGATTCGAAGCCGGCCGGGCACTTGTTGACTGGTCAACCTCATCACCGTGTTATACGCTGTAAAAGCTACACCAACACTTATACACTTAAACACCTTTATAAGGATGTATTTTAAATACATTAATATATCAGATTTGTATCAAAAAACTATTTTAATACATTGTAAAAACGAGAGATGCTGTGACATGGCGCTCACAAAACTTCGTAATGACGTCTTGTCAAATAGCTGTCAAACGAGACAAGGTTTCTCTTTTTTTTTTTAGGCTTTGAAATGTGACTTGGTGCTAATGAATATCGTATACTACTTGTTAATTGTCTCGGACAAGGAGATTAGTATAATAACTATTATAACGCTAATTCTCCAGCGTTTTCACATTTGCTCATCACCGTTCCTTCATTAATTGTTGAAATACAGATATCAAACCTGGCCTTTAGGCAAGAACAGAAGCTGTACTCGGAGTTGATACTTTATACTTTAGCAGAAAATGGCGCTAAACATTAGGTATTTCGTCAGTTAATTAAGGAACGGTAATGAGCAACGGTGAAAACGCCAGAGAATTACCGATAAAAGCTGTATACCTAGTAATGTATTATAAAGGTATAAAGGTGAGCACTTCTATACAGTTACTACTATGTGCTACTTGGGGTCAGAATCTGATACTCACCTCACTATAAAAGGTATCGAAGTAAGTATAGAGAATATTCGAGACCAACCAAGGTAGGTAACTACACGTGGTAAACAATGGATGGGCTAACTAGCATCATTACAAGCTACCCACTGTCATCACATCACAATTTCGCAGGCAACATGCAACTGTCATCACTTCGTGAGAAGCAGGTGAGGCGAGGTGTCATAATTGTGATTTGGTGATAAGAGAATTAAAAGTGTAGGCACCTAGTTTGGTATTGTTTAGTATTTTGTGACAGGTGAGCCATAAGTAAAGGCCAGGGCACACCGGTTGCATACACGTTGCGTATGCGACACGGCTCCAGCTAGCTTTGTAGAGCTGCGTTGCTGAAGCGTTGCGAGCTGCCCGTAACAGAAGGTTTATAATATAAGTCATGTCAATCTATTGACAAAAAATAATTATTTATGACTTACAAAGAAAAAATATTTTTTATTTAAATGGCACTCTAGCCTCGACCAGCGACCATCGACAAGAAACACCTGTAAATATCAATACAAAATTAATTATTCGTTCGATTTTGACCTTTTCCACTAACACACATATTGTATACACCTGCGTTGTTGAATAGCGTGTAATTGCACATTTTAAAACCGTTAACAATGTTTATCTTCGAGATACCTACTTATAACTAGCAGGTAGGTATTTTTTCTCCGAACACGTATTTACCCATGGCCAATAATGTATTTTTACTAACGCAACCTGTTTCTGTGAGCTCTAGTAAATTCTACCTAATATTTTTTTAGCTAAGGACATTGTGAGAAATACCTAGTGGACTGTAGAAATAAGATGGAAAATAAATATACATGAATCTACCGGTGAACCTCGTGGCAGCAGCATCAGTGAACAGCAGATGACTAACTCCTCAATTCCTCTTCGAGCTGGGCTGATTTCACGAGGTCTAACAATGGCCAGTAATATACGTATATAAAAAAAATTACGAAGGAGGCATGCTTGTCCTTCACAGACATTGTATACAATAGGTACTCGTATTAAATGCGTGTCTTTCGATGTTATCCAAAACATGATTAAAGAAGCGAATAAAGAAGAAGAATTTACAAAAAATCCAAACTGGATAATATTTAAGTACAGTCAACCAGTCGAAATTCTGAGCTACTCCAGAACGCAGCACCCTGTCGTATTGGTCGTTGATAAATGAAGTAAATATGATATTTACTATGAAGTCATTAAGGCAATTATTGTGGAAAGGTTCTAGAGTTCATATTAGGTATTAACCCATTATGTTTTAGAAAATGCCAAACTATAAGCTGGCTCTTATAGTTTTGAACTTTCTTTTATTTTAAATAGCGACCGTCATCTGTTTTAGTCCTACAAGACATAGAATTAAGACATTTTAACAGTAGTTGTAAATTTACCTATGATGATTATCATAATTTTTGATTTAGGCTTTTTAGATTATTAAAAGCACCAGGTTCATCGTAAGACTTTGTTTTACACCACATAAAAATAACCCCAAAAAACAGTACTTTAGAATCCTTCACCAAATCGAATTCGTTGTAACGGTACCACAACAATACTAAGCTGAGATTAAACGACTATCGGATAACAGGTTTTTAAGAAAAAGCAAGATGGCAAAATCCAATACTTAGACAGTACGGACACCTGTAGAAACTAGAGACGTCTCGTCGTGCGTCAATTATCTAAAGATGTTTTATAAAGTACTTAATGAGGTCTTACAGAGGTACAATGGTGAGTGTTAACATTATTAGATGATATTGTGATTGGTGATGAATTATCATACGTTATTAATAGTTTTGTCACAGCAGCGCTACGCCCAAAAAGCTTCCTTGTATTAAATTATGGTTATCTTAAGGCCGGCCTGTTTCGTTGCGTGCTCGTAGCCTGCTGCTATACAAGCGGGCTGGTGCTGTGCTATATACGCATTCGGTGTGGCCTGGCCTTTAAGTTATAATTATAACTTGTTGCCACAGCAACGCAACGTCCAAAATATTTAGTCAATCAGAGTTAGTATTAAAGTTTGGAGGACTTTCGTAGCACATATGAGTTTTTGAGTTCTAGAATATAATTAAAGACGTAAATTTTTGGCGTGGCTCAGAAACTCAAAAACATTAGCACACACATACAATGGTTACAATCCCAGATTACGGCCACACTATGCTTTCAGTATACCCCCTTCCACCCGCGTCTCAGGTCGCATGCTTGAAAATGCCTTTTCAAACATGCTCACAAGCATGCTCCATTAAAACATATGCTTGTGAGCATGTGTATCAGGACCTTATTGCAGCTAATCGACACAATAATAAAATCTGTACGTGCATAAAGATATATCGTAAGTAAATTGACCTTTATGTAAGAAGTTAGAAGGTAATGAATCGAATCATATAAACTAGAGTTGAAAAAGATGCCCTTGCACTATTTCCTTCACATAACTAGCTAATACGCTTCGTGCTAAATAACAATGAGGGTGATTAAATTCGTTTCTAACACTCGTACATTAGTCACGCGTGGTTTGATAAATGACAGATAATGTTACTACAATGTTTTTTTTATATCTGCCGCCTTTTATCCTTAATCTTGCATGTCTAATAGGGATAGAGTTTGAATTTCATTTTGATACAGATCCTTTATTGCTGGGTAGAGTGGTTAAAAAATCATGATGATGAGTAAATACTACCAAGTAACATTATAGCACTTGTATAAATTAGCTAGTTACAGCTCCAATCTGAATTCTAGGTCACTATAGAACTTAATGGAATCAATTACTTTGCTAATCCGCGAACCCAGTGTCAGAAATCGTAAAAAATAACAGCGCTTGTGTTGGATACTTTAAAAAAAAATAAACAACACAAACGCGACTATTACCCAGCCACCAAAAATACCACTCGCCACGAGTTTCACCTCTCTACGAGGCATCATCAGGAGCTATTGACTTCTCGACGATCAGTCGATGAATCAGGGTGCTCAGAACAGTCGGCTCTATTTATTATATTTCGACCCACAGTACCCCCGCTGTAAATTTTAAATACTGTAGAACCTTTTCGCAATAAATATGATTTTTCATATTAAATGACACAATAGCAGCGATTATTCATCAAGTTTCTATAGTCGCTCAGAATTCAGCATGGTAGTTGACTGTACCTACAACACAAGAAGCAATGTACGCACCTATACTTTATAGGATACTTAAAGTTACGCAGAATTGTAGCATAATATTTCATACGATTAATATCAGAGGGCAGCGAGCCCACAAATCTCCATTTAAGTCGGTAACCGGGGACTAGATAGCATCAAAATGCGAAGTTAAAGGCAAAAGAACCAACCATCCAACCCTTTTGTATATTATATGGGAAAGAAGCTTTAATAAAAACATAGAGAATAAGGCACAAATTCTCTTTAAATTCTACAATTTCCTTTTCTGGCTATCAGCACTGTGATACTTAAGATATCAGTTATTACCTTCCATGACTCTGGTAAGAAATCTCATGGTTGAAACGGTATATCTGTCGTGGTATTCAAACATAATAGTTTTTACAATGTTGTACTAAAAGCAAAAAGATATAACAAGTCTATTAAAGCTGTTGAAGTACTGGAAAGAAATTTTACTTCGTAGACGAACATGCTTATTCGGTTCAAGACGTTGAAGTGCCATAATAGCAGTTTAGAGTGTTAAGTCAACTTGAAAATTGAGTAACAATCTGAACTAGCTCAATAAGCGTTATTTTATACGTACCTACTAAATGTAATATCTGGTTTCTACTGGTAAATACATATCAACTATGTCACGTGTCTTACTTTAAGTACTAACTAGAACGTATAAAGTTGGCAAAATACACTGATTCTATACTCCACCCAGTCCAGTCTAAATTAGATTTAAATTGTAAGTAACCAATTTACCGGTAAGTTAATGGTCCTGCTTCAAAGGATTGACGGAATTTGAAATATTCGTTCTGAAATAGAGTGATCATGTGTTGTCGCAATCGCATTGTTGGATCTGAACCTAAAATGTTAAACTGATCTAACCTGTTAAGGAATGCAGCTAAGGCCGAATGCAACAGCCTTTGTAAGTGGGACGAGGGGCTTAATTTATCCAATGCGACAGCTCAGTGAATTTAGCATGGCCTTGGTATAATTATCGTCGAAGTGTGTCCGGAGTTAGTTCCTTGCGCCCTTCGCTACAAAGTAACTCCGAGAGACAATTAGCAAAGAAAAAAGGAGTTAACCAGTACCCAAGCTGATTTAGGAATTGAATTAGTTCTTGAGGTGCTGAATACAGATCGCGAAACTACAGACTATGATTTACCTAATCATATTCCAAGATGAGTTGAAGAAAAGTTTCTAGACTGCGGTGACCAGCTTTGGTGCAGTTTCTTAAACTTAAATAGTTTCATCCCGTATAACTTTACTGGCAGTAATGATACGAATTTTAGATGACATAAGATTAGCAATTTATGCCGATGATCTTGACGGCATCCTTGGATAAGTAAAAGGAACAACTGAACCTACGGTTTGACAAATTGGATAATTAGTGCGAAATCACGATGTTAGAGCTGCGTTTGGATTGGATTGTTCCACCCGTCTATTGTTTGGTAAATAAAAAGTGTTTGTGTTAGAATAGAATGTATTTTGTTTTGAAAGCGATCTATTATATTCAAGCATTGAACGTTTGTAACAAATATTTGTCAGGTAGAAGACAAATACCCGTATGCTACAAAACTTGTACAATGCCAGTGGTTCTTCAAAAATGATATAAAGTAACCAGTTTAGTTACTTGTAGTTGTGGTCTAAACTCATACGGAATGTTGAATAACAAATACGTATGCTTTTTGCTTGACTTCTACTTCTACGAAAAATACCACTAGGTAATGCGAAACGCTTTAACTTTTTAGTTTTTCTATCTCTAAGTAGGTAGGTACCATTTACAACCATTTGTCATTTGTTTGAACTGAACTGTATCGTACTGACATTAAGTTTAACAAAACAGAACATTACCATAGCACTATGTTCATAAGCCGTGAATAATGGTAATGTATCTGAATTTAACAGCACGACCTGACTTCTGGGTTCGATTGTACTCGATAAATCTTGCTTTTAGAAAACATGGCATACAACTGCTCGAAGGAGCGGCTGCTTTGCTGATTAACAAATGTCAGAATGATATCATTTAGTTTGTGACGTTTATTGTTTTAATAAATCGATCTGTGGAATGTCAGCAGAAAGGCTAAAGGCTAAGCCTACGTTTCAGTTCAGTTAACAAAAAAATTCTTAATAAATCAATCCATTGACATTTACTACCAGAGGTCGGTCATGTGATAGATGATATTTTACTTACGATGGAACGAAGGTAAGATAGATTTCGAGAATGCATTTTTATGTAATCGTTTTCTGTAAATAATATTCTTCTTCAACATGAATGTCTAGCACAACACACCGCAGCATGCCTTGTCGCTTGCCTTTTTACCCGACTGCGCGACGCAAAGGAGGGTAATGTGTTTATTAACTATTCCAATAGACGCGAAACGCACCTAGCGACAAACGAAACAAATTACACGCGTGCTCAGTGCTGCCGTTCTACTATTTTTTTTCTTGGGTTGTGTCAAATGGCTGCACACTGCTGCTGGCCGTCCTGTACTTTTTCAGCTATGTTTTTAAACGGTTTAGTAATAATAATAGTTACCTACTAACAAACCATTCAGGATAAAATTTAAAGCATTTCTTTATAATGTTTATTAATCGCGAATTTTAAATGAAATAAAAATTTCGCGACGGAAATGGTTATGTTTAAACACTGCCGTTAAATAAATTTTGGCTTAACACGCCTCAACCAATCAAGAGATCGTTGCACTTTGTAATAACTGACCGAAAAAATAAAAACACTGCATTATAGTACGAGGTGCGTAAAGAATTCGTATCGCACTCACCGATACAGTTAAGTGGTAAAACAACTATGTCACCGATATTTGCGAGTTGGCGTGACTTAAAAGACCATGTAACAGCTGACGTAATCAAGTTTAATACAACAAACAATGACCAGGCTTACTAGCTAAATTATTTTCTACTTATAGGGGCATAATATAAATATTTCACGTACCTAGGTGGCACGACCGCGTTTACGTCAAGTTATGAAATGCGTAAGCATTGTCCTGCGCAGAATCTCTTTGGATATGATATTAAAGTAAATTAAGGCAGTATTTGGTTTCGGCGACAGACCTGCTACAAAATGCTAACGGAATGTATATTTTTTGGTAATAGAGTAAACTACAATTGTAATGCAAAGTTTTTAAGGACTTTGCTTCGAATTGAAATATTTGTTACGATTCGGTACGATACTACGTACTAATGAAGATGCTACTCAAACATTTTGCCTGCTTGTTGTTCTTTCAATTCAGTCAATAGAGTAAGAATTTTCATGGAGCACCGCAATCTAACAATTATATTAATTTTGAGATTATTTATGCACATTTTTGGCTTCTAATGAAAAGTCCCTAAGGAAAATGTTTTCGATTTTCGCATTCCAAATTTCCGAAATAATTTTATTTTTGCAATAGACAGTATATTAGAACCCAACCTTTTTTTTCTTAAAACAATATTTTTGGGTATTTAATTCGGTATGAAAGCACATTTGGTAATGATTTAGAAGGATAAATGTTTAGATTCAACCATAAGTATGTTTCATAAATATTTTGTAGTTTGTGCCTTAGCTGTAAAGGTAATTTGCGGATACAGGTACTTGTATGTCGTTTTCTCACGCCAAAGACTTGTTATAGGCACGATAAAGTGTGTTTTTCTCTCAAGTAACCGTATAAATAGGGGCACGTAACATTACATCGTATTATGAAAAATATTCGTGCAAATGTGGTAGGTAAGTAACAAGTTTTTATTCCTGTCGTTCGAAGGCAACCATCACAATGACAGATAAAGACGGATTTTTAAACTAAGGTTTAACGTATATGCCAATAATTGTTCGAACAGCCTTTTTTATCAATATTCTAATCTAGTTAAGTTTTCTAATTCTTCGATTATTCTAGGCCCCGCCTCGCCTTCATTATTCATGAGGCTCAACTACCATTGTTGGCAAGTTGAAGCATTCAATCACCATCGATTTACTTTAAACAGCCGCAGGTTCTCTGAGTGAGAATCGATCGTATTTCAATTGTACTTATAAAGTCGAGGAATGTAGAGGTTTACTTTTGCACCCTATTGCAGTGTGATAAGGTGTATAAGTGACAGATATTAACAGGCTTCGGACGTGCACGGGCGGTATGCCCAGACAAAAGCGAGATAGGTGTTGATAGATAGTTGTCGACCTTACGGAGAGCGAGGACAAAAAGCGGAGTGAGGACGCACTTTTACTGAATAAGACTGGTTTAAACTGACTTGCCACCTGTTTGTTAAACACCCCATAGTTTGTTTTGGTTTTATTCAGCAACCATATTTGATATTTGGCATGACTAACATGTGATTTCCGTTTTCTAAAGCTGACACTTGTGTAGAATCCGCATGGTTTATCATAATTTGATCTAAGTCAAATCTATCTTCGAGCCGAGTAAGCCGAATTAGAATTAACATTATTTCAAGCACGCTGCAAAAAGCAGCATGACACCATTGGTTTTAAAATAGCAATATTGCGGTACTGGCCAGTAAGAGGAAAAAGTTGTAAAAAGGTGTTCGATTCGATTGCGTTTGTTTTTTGTTTTATTTTTTCTAGAAACAGCTTCACACGGTAATACTAAAAATACTCAGTCGTTTTTGTGCCGTTAATTTTCTTCACTCATAGAAGGAAATACAGTATGTGTGTGTTGCTCTTATTTGTGTACCATTCCAGTCGCTTGCACAATGATAAAAAAAATCTGGATCCGCTTTGTTCTAGTGACTGTCTGCCCTTGTTGTCTGTCATTGTCAATCTTGAATTTAATGTTGATGTGTTATTGAGTTATTGAATACTGACGTATGAAGTGTAGGATTGAAACAATAAATCGATGGGAGTGGCAAGATAATTTGTTCATAAACTAACGACATATAAACTTTTCTTACAGCATAAATAATAAAACAAAAGCACTGTGGTGTCTATGGTGGATCTATTCGCAAATATTTTTTCTTATTTATAATTCTTAATTTTATGCGTGATGTGTGGCGGTATAAAAGTAAAAAAGAATGTTATTATTTGTGGTCAATTTAGCTTTTATTGCTTAATTTATACATAAGAATCGTCAGCAAGTCAGATAATTTTTCATATAAGTACAAATATTTTGTGTTAATTAACCGTACCTTGAGGCTCTTTTACCAACAAAATAATTATGAACACTTTAACCTTTACAATTGGTTAATCAAAAGTCAAATTCAAATATGGACACTCCTTTGCTAAATCAACGATCGTGAGAATCCACAATAATTATATAATCATCGCCTTAATAAGAAAAGAAATCGTGATTTATTGACGATCGCTGAATAAATTGATCAATTTGCACCTCGCCCACGTGCCTTATTTTTTTAATCCATTCAAATTCTGATTTAACTAACATTGATATATGTATGAGTGAGTATAAAGTGTGAAATAGTATTAACTGACGTGGGCTTTGTTTGTTGGTACCTAAACTGGCTCGCAATCCATTCTCAATCCTTTCTTGATTCTCGTGAACAGTTTGACATTCATAAGTGCTACCTGTAAGCCTACTTTGAATAAAATATTTTGACTTTGACTTTGACTTTGACAGTGTTGCGAAAATTTTGGAATAGAATAAAATTTGATAGAAAATAGTTTTTTGTTGATTTTTTATGTTAGCTTTTTTCTTTACGTCTTTGTGTATACCAAGTCAATAAAGTAAGATTACAAACGTAAAAATACTTCAAGCGAAAAACAAAAAACTATGTAATTAGTTTGTTTCTTTTACCTACATAAAAGCTTTGGAAAACTAGATATTTCCCAAGACTTTGCCGGTATAAAGTATTTTCTACTTATTTACGCTGGTATTCTGCGAGAGGATGGTACTACTCCGAACCGGCCCATTCGTACTGCAACCAGCAACTTTATACAGTGTGACTCTGCCACGCCCAATTGCCCAGGGTCAAAGTTTAAGGTACCCTATTAAAATTTCAACACCATGATCATTAACATAACTATTAGAATATAACTATATCTTGCCCAATTAAAGCGAAGTTTAATCCAAATTTATGTACAAAATACGGAGTCGTGTGTAAATAAATTATCATTTATTATGACATTTTGTTTGTATTGTATTAATCCAAAATGGCGATTCGAGTTACTGTTGACACAACAACTACTTAGGTTACCTAATGCTTCCAGTAGTGCAGGTTACGTAACTGATAGATAATAATTTTGTTTGAAATATACGGGTGTTTAGTTATTATTTATTTGTTAACCTATTGACATTGTTTACCGTTTAAATACCTTAAGATTGTTAAAAGTGTAGACGTACAAAAAACATGTATTTTGAAAACACCAATAGACTACTACTACTACTAGAGTAGTAAACTACGAAAAGCTTGTGCTCTGGCTACTAAACATACATCTACAAATAAATATGTAATTAAATACAATATAGTACATGTTCTTTATCTTTCTTTATATATATATATTTATACAACATAGGAAGGAAAACAAGCAAGTGGGTCACCTGATGGTAAGTGATCACCACCGCCTATAGACACCTGCAACAACAAAGAGAGTGCAGATGCCAACCCAGAGGGCTAAGATAGAATACCTCTTGTGCCAGTAATTACACCGGCTGTCTTGCTCTCCACGCCGGAACACAACAGTGCAAGCACTGCTGCTTAGCGGCAGGATTAACGAGCAAGATGGTGGTAGCGATCCGGACGGACCTTGCACAAGGTCCTACCACCCGTTTATAGTATAAAGTCAAGTCGTTATCCATTCCTATTTGTCCAAAATTCTTATAGTGTATGCACGGCCGCCTTTTGAACCACGCAACGGATTTTCGGATTTTGATAGGGGTTCACTGATGTTCGAAGATTTTTTACAGAAGGTTTTTATGTACCTCCCATCCCGGTTGCAACCGCGCGAAACCAGTGTGAGTCGCTAGTATTTTGTATTAGAAAATTTTCAAGATAATTAATACTGCTGTTTAAATATCTCCATATGTTTTCTAGTAGTGGATAAAGACGCAAGTAAAAGTTAGCAATTAAAAATTAATTGGTGACTAATCAAAATAAATTTATTGTAATAAAACAATTTGTGCAGTATTTTCACACAGCCATTAAGTCGTCTTTTATACGTGCTGGCGTACTATATCTGTTTATTTGCTCTATCCACTTAAAAACCAACTTAACTGTCACTTAGGATCGTGATAAAACGAATGGCATCATTGGTAGCTATTCAACGTCGTCCATCTCAGTCTTACCTTAATTGGATCGTATCGCACTGTCCCTTTTCGATTGCTTCTTAACGTCGCACGTATCTCGATTGGTACATCAACCTGTCTTAGTTTTTTAAAGCACCCATAAAATGACTCAGTGTTGATTCTATAGAATCTATGTGGATGATTGAGTTTTGAATCTTTGAATTATTACGGTAAAAGATTATTATTAAGAATTGTGGGTTAATCTTGTGGTTTGCTAAGGGTTTTCCTAGTAGGTGATTTAATAATGTGTCGCCTGGTTTTGAGTTTCCTTAAAAACTCGATGTTTCTTAAAAAAAAAGTTATAATAAAAATAATAAGTGGCCCCGCGGTAACTGTATTTATATGAAGATTGACAGTCAGTAGCAGTTATATACTATGTAGACATCTCCACAGTTTAAAAGGTTAAGAATATCTCTACACGACTTTACCCTCGTAAGGCCCACATCAAATTTCATTCAATGAATTTTGAACCATATCGTTTGAGACAGTGAGTTCAAAGTCAGTTTGACATTTGTCCTATATTTAGGACTTGGGGCCTTACGAGGTTACTCCAGGCGCTGACCGTATACTAATAGGCATTTTAGTTTTTTTCGAACTTCCGCCAGCATTCTTTTATAAAATAGGACCCTTCCTATACCCATCCGTTTCCCTAAACTAGCATTTCACCGGTTATCTTGCTCTCCATGCCGGAAGACAACAGTGTAAGCGCTGCTGCTTAATGGCTGGATGAGGGAGCAAGATGGTGGTAGCAATTAGCAGTCTAGACGGACCCTGCACAAGGTCCTAGCACGCGTTGATGCCGCAAACGCAAATGTGCGTTCAAATGACTGCAAAATTGTGACAATGGCATACGTGTAAGCACAGAAAACGCGTATATATGTTGCTGACAGTGAATACGCTGCCCCAGGCGGTATTAGCCGAAAAACACTAGTCAAGGTTTAGTTCTTTCCAAAGTTATTGGCCCACTATACAGAATTACTGAATAAGTACAAAGCTTAATAAAATATAATTGCATGTATGGGTAATAACAGCATGCCATGGACATTGTTAGTCAGTGGAGCTACGCGACGCGGAGGCTTATTCCACTTGGAGCCATCGCATTTGAACTTTTAAATAATCTGAATTTACTGTAATTTATTCAGGCGTTACTTTGCGGAGGTACAGGTACATATCAACAAACTGGAACAAATACCAAGCAAGCATACCTTGTGTAGTAGCAAGCCAATTTGTGTCAGTTTGTATATTTATTATGTTGTATAACCGCTTGCCAGTTACATAGTTATTGGCGACTTACTTGTTTAATTGGTAAAAGCTAATCCCTCGACTGAAATTTTTAGTAGTTTCTGATTAAAAAGAGGAAATGCAAGAAAAGGTGACATTGAAAGAGGGCATTCCAACTGCCACAAAACCTCCATCAGTGGAAATTTGTGTAATTTGTTTATTTATCGGATTAGACAAAAAGCTATTTCACCTGATTTTGTATCAGTACCTACCAAATCTGTTGTCTCCCATTTGTTTAAAATAAGCGCGGTAGTATTGGTATAAATTACAACTGTAGCCCTAATTCGCCCCACACAACTTACCATCTGGAAATTGCATCGAATTTGTTTAAGAAGTAAAACAATATACGCGTCGAATTAAGCTACTTCTGCATTTTTTTTTAAATAGTTAAATAGTAATGGTCCTTCCTAGCTTCCATTGTTCCATGATTCCTTCCATTTTAAACCGATTTCAAAAAAGGAAGTTCGCAATTTAACTGAATAATTTTTTAGCAATTTTAGGGATTTTTAGGTACAAATCATGCCGGCTAGTAGTGGCACGAACCAATACGAACAATAAACCAACTGGGATGGGAACAGGGAAGGCCCTTAGCTGTTATAGATAGCCACGCATTAATTAAACCCGAGACGGCGAATCCTAGACAATTCCCACGCAATAGAAGCTCTTATATTAAGTGGGGAGAGGGTAATTTTTAAGCATGCCTTGTGTTTTTCTTAATAAGCTATCTTATTAAGAAAAACATGTGTCTAAAAATATATATAGACATATTTTTGTTTAGACATCATACATCAAATATTACATGTACAGTCAACCAATTTGATTTATAGGCCGCTGTAGAACCTTTTCACAATCAATGTCATAATTACTTCTCATTAAGTGTCATAATTAGTCATAAATCATAATGTCCTAGCGATGACACAATGCGACAATGGTCTACCTACAGTAGCATATGAATCAAATTTCTTGACTGTACAATCAAGGAATTAATTTCCAATCCACCTAAGGTTCAATATCATATAGCAAACTGTCACCATAAGAGCTAACTAGAGCAAGACGTTAGTTTGACATATCGACCATAATGCATTGCGAATGTCTGACGACATTTTAACGAAATGGGTAGCGAATTAAATTCTTTGACTGTACATACGCTACTAATCTTATAAGCTTTGTTGTATATATTTGGGTAAAATTACGTTGTTTTAGCATCTATTGAAAAAACCGTAATTAATGAAATTTAATTACACTGCATAATTAAGTATTGTCAAACATTAGAATAGGATTGGAGAGTAACATCAGCAGACTATCATTTCATAAATATAGGAATGAAGCTTGACGGAAGTCTATAAAATGACACTATGCTGACGTTACTCTCCAAACTTATTCTAATCGCGGTTTGATATTACTATTTCGCGCTTTCGGATAACACTTGTCTTATATTTTCAACAAAAAAAAACAATTGTCATCAAAACGGCACTTTTGATATTCAATATCCGCTTACAATAAAGAATCATGTTTCATCAGCTACTGTTTTTATACATCCCATAAGCTATTCATAATCTTTAATACATTAGACATCAACGCGGGCGCATCAGGATTGTTTAATTTCTAGCTACAGTTTTGGCTTACGCAAAGTTGCAAAAAAGGGTCATTAAGCCTGTCTCAGAAATGACTCAGAAATGCTCTTTTAGATGGCGATGGCGCCACGTAGCGGATGTAATGAGATCATCGATTGTGAACTGGAGACTAAAATTTATATCTTTTTTTATTTAAGTTCTAGTGATTATGGAATTGCCAGAACGTACTTTAATTGCTCAACCGATTACTTTTTCTTTTTTATCGCGACTCGAAAATGGGAGGGTTATTACAATTTGATTTAATTTCACGTGAATTGTTTAGTAATTATTGACATCTTACGTGACAACGTGAACTTCAGTTTAGTTTCGTTTAGACTGTTGAGTCCAAATCTTGCAAGTATATTTTGACTCACTTCTAGTGGTTTGATTGTTTCCAAATTTGCTATGTTAATACAAGTCCGACGACAATGCAATAAAAATAAAATTTAAATTAAAAAATATTCTTAATTGTCATAAGTGCTAACATGTGCTAACATGCTAGTATAGTTATATATATAGTCACTTTCGAACTCTTATAAGATAACGATGCCACTTTTAAGTACTATATATGACTAGCTATTTTAATAGGATGGACACTGAACACAAAACCTGTCTTCTTATAATATTTTTTCATATTTTCCTCCTTATATTCAGGATCAAATTAACGTTCATCATCCACTTAGCCATTTAAAAGGAAAATCCAACTCAAAAACAACCAATACAAAATCAAACTTCCCCTGCGCGTCCTTTGACAAAAGATCTATATTGCGGCTTCTTTGAATGCGTGCGCGCACCGTGTCCATACCATCCTCACTTAGGGTTGCCAGGTATACTGTTGTTAATATTTTTTAATGGAAAATCGGTTTGAATTTAGGGATGAAGTACTTTTTAATTTTAAAGTATAATAAAAACTAAACGTGTATTTTATTTTCCTGTAAAATACTGTTTACTGGGCAATACGCGAGTAATCCGTTTTAATTTTAAAATTCCTTATTAGGAACTCAGAAAAATTAGGTAGTTGATTTATTCAAGTGTCTAAAGGGCATCGATGCAGTTCATCGAGTACTAAAAATCAATACCAAACTAAGAAAGCTTGAAAAACTTCCGCCTTATTTATTTATTTTACTACTCTAACCTTGTCTATAATTACGTACAAAATACAAAAATGTAAAAAATGTCATAGATTATTGTTGACAGTACCATATTTTTTGTCGTAAAGTAGGCAACCCTATTTGCCCCTCCCTCCTGAGTCGCCGGAACCATAGCTGATCGTCTTTTATTTGTCTGGCCACAGTCATACAAAACTGAACCCTTTTTGTAAATGTAGTAAGAATAAAATTTTAAGACCGACCTTGCAGCAAGTGTCGTTTTGAAATGCGCTTTATGCATTGAATAAAAAAGTTTTTTTAGTACGAGCCTTTGTCATAAACCGTAAAGGCAGTGTCCCCGTGTATGGAAGATGTTATCATTGCGATTATACAAACAAATATGCTGTGTTATGCGTTATACATAGTGACTCAAGATAAGATATGTTAGTAGTAGGGATTCGCCGGTTCTGGATCACTTTTTTGTCGCTCAAAATGGCGGTTTGGGGGGCAACGATTTCAAAAAAAAAAAAAAAAAAAAAAAAAAAAAAAAAAAAAAAAAAAAAAAAAAAAAAAAAAAAAAAGGTCAACACCCCATTTAAAGCGATTGGACGGGGTCTCATCACGCTCCGCCCACTGTTTCTGGTATATATGTACTTCCATTGCAACATAATAGCAACACCTAATCACATACTCATAAAAGAGAGAGACCCTTTCCTTTGTTATGGACCCACCCTTTGTTGGGTTCAGCTTTTTACCTGCGCCCACTTGGGAGTTCGGTGCCGACCTTTTTTTTTTTTTCCTGGCTACCTGATCGCCCGCCACGCTCCGTACAAATAATACCATGTGTTTTCGTAACTCCACTTTCTATTCATTATTCTATCAGCACATAAATATCCTATCGCATTATTCGCAGTACACTTTTATTCGTAACTCATAACTTTTAGGACTATCATAAATCTAACCTAACCTAACCTACATTTTGGAGAAATTCAAACCTAACCTCCTAACCTAACCTACGTTTTGGAGACATTCGTAAGCCCTAACTTTGAGGACTATCTTAAATCTAACCTAACCTACCGTTTTGGAGAATATTGTCACGCTATATGGTACTTGGTTTGTACTTTTGATTCGCAACTCGATGTTTCGTAGACATACCTTTTGACAAATTCTTATTTTGCAAACTACTTATTTTATTCTGAAGCCATAACTTTCAGGACTATCATAAATCTAACCTAACCTAACCTACGTTTTGGAGAATATTGTTACGCTAAATAGTAAATGATTTCAGTTAAAAACAAGAATTTTGTTGCTTTATTGCTTTTCACTTCTAATCTTATTAAGTACTCCTTAGAAATACTAGTTTTAACGTGTTTGTTACGCAATTCGATTATTTAAATACTAGTCAAAACTTGTAGGATTGCACTATGTACAAAGGATATTAAGAACGCAGCCTTGTGTTTCGCTTACACAGTAGGTACTATCCTACATTTTGTGAACATATTATATAGCTAAAGTTTATATTGTGAATATACATATAGATAGAGAGTTTACATAATACAGTAAACGGTTTCAGTAGCTTTATTGTTTTCTTTGTATCAAACGCACCACGATCTTTTATTCTTCAATTACTTAACATCAATACACTATGCAAAGAGAGCTTTTTGAAAAAACAGCTAGTTTGAACGTGTTCACTAGGCGAACCTTTTATTTACCTGGCTGTCGTCAATAAGAGGAGCGTTATGTTTTTTCGAGTGTATGGCTTTGAAGATACTGGTTTAAACTTGTTAAATTGCACTACGCATAAAGGACCTCAAGAACGCGGGCGGCATTGTATAATTGCTTTATTGTTGTCTTTGTATCAAAAGAACCGCCGCTGTCTTTTGTTATTCAACAACCCGCGTCTGGAGAATACGAGTTTATACCTGTTCACTAAGCGAAGCCCTTCTTTCAAAAAAATACGTGCCCCAACTGGTAGGGATCGTGCTGGGTATAAAAGCGCGCCATCACATCTCGACTTCATTGCGCCCCTAAAAATTCTCCGAGCAAGGTCTTCGAGTAAGAGAGTCGTGAGTTGTGAAGTGTAAAAAGTTTCGTGCAAGGTTGCTGAAAGCAGTGTTTCGTTGCTGAAATGGATGTAAGTATGTAGTCATAATTTTATGTGTGCCCACTTATTTCAGATTTTGATTGATTGTAACATAACCTTCATCTATTTTTGTGTTTACCATGTAAATCTACTTTGAAGGACCTTTTGAAGAATGTTTTTATATTGTTACAGGAAAACACATTTAAAAATTATTACTATCCCGACGACGAAGCAAGTGATGAAGAAGGAACGTTGGCCTATAAAGTCAAAAAAGCTATTGCTAACACTAACAAGAGGCCTAATAACAGCATAGATGGCTTCTTTGAAAAACGGAAGAAAAGGAAAGTTGCAGTAAAGTCGTCGAGCGTCAGCCAAGCCACTGCGGAAGGCGTGGCTTTTATAAAGTCCAATAAAGACGATGCATCATACGCCTCACATCTCATAAAAATTGAGGTGTATGATGCGCGGAAAATAAAAAATATTCCGCCAACGGAGCATTGGAAGCATGCGGAAGTGCGTGTTAAATACTACGCTCACTCCGAAGAGGACGCTCACGTCGAATCTACGAGGGATGTGATTTACCAAATCACCAAACAGTTAGCGGACAAAAGTGATTGTGTAAATTACGTTATAGACAATACAAAATAAGTGTAAAGTAGTTTTAAGATCTTAATTTGTTCCTTTTATCTTTTTTTACTCCATTGTGTGCGTTTTGTTTGTTTACTTTGTTTTATAACTCGTACTGAACATTTTTCTTTGTATAGCGAACACCTTTTGTATTCTAAGCTTCCTTTGTAGTTATTTTTTTCCGACAAAGAGTCATTGTCTTTCATATTAGATAAGTAACACAAGTTCCAAGCGCCGATGTTCATAGTATAAATAAATAGACCATAGCCTTGACTTTGAATAAAGTTTTAATGAATATCATGTTTTCATTTTTATGTTTTATTCACAAATACACTTCCCTTGACGAAAATGTAGACTTAACTTAGAACAATAAAAGAGTTTGTTTTATATTGAATTGTTTATTTCAAAAAAATAGACTTAAACATATTTCTTACAATTAGATCGTTACATAGAGAACTCTCAGTAAACACATTTACCAAGTCACACATAGTTTTTCCTTTAATCTTAAAATACAGATAGACTAAACAATATTCCCCGCAGACCGAGGTAAAAGGATTTTGGAATGAGTTGTGGTTATAAACCCATCTCCTGGAATTTCTTTTCAAAAATAGCTTATGACTACCTGTAGGTTTTCGACCAAATGAGTCAAAATATTCACCAATGCCATTAATATCAATATGTATAGCTATCCAGTGAGACCCCGGTTTTGAGTCGGGATCTAAATTGCTTATAATAAAAGCAGGTAAATTTACCCAAATAGGCAATCGGTTTGCAGCAAAAACATTTGATTTAAAACTGGAACTTATTTTATTCATACAGAGCTGTATTTCATTTGTATCCATGATAAATATAAATTTAGCTGCTTATTAATGATTCTGTTAACAACGTTTAAGAACAAATGATGTATCCTTTTTAAAAACAAAGTATTTATTAACTGTTATAATCCACAGTTACGTCACGATTCTTGTTTATTTCAATTACATTATCAAATTCTGCGTATACAATACAGTTAACAGTTTGACTAAGAGACGAATCAAAGCGAACTTCTAACCGTACACTTCCATGTCTGACGAGATTCCAATGTGACGTTGAACTAGCAGATAAATCAGGAGTCAAATCAAAACATAGCAAACAATATCCGTCTCCGTAGTCTGTTCTACTAATTGCGTTACCTTCGTTGTGAAAATGAATACCAGTCCCAGAAAATAAAGTGTGATATGGTGATGCTATTAAACCAGAGCTAAATGATGGTTGTAATGTTCTAGAAGGTATTTCATGACCGTCTACATACAAACTGAATGAATTCATATTAAAATGTTGAAAATTGAAAGGATTCAATGCTAAATTACCGTTAAACGATGAATTTAAAACAAAACCGACAATACATCTTTTAGGAACTTGTCCAAGGAATATATTATCTAATGTTTTACCTTGCACACCCGCCGGTATTGTCAGGACCTTAACTTCCGCTCTTGTTATAGGATACTTTGCAGTTGTTGACGCTAGTACTTTTTGATGGGCTAACAAAACGCTAGGGTTGACTCTTGCTCTTCTTATAATAAGACTAGCATCCATTATTTGTACTTTAAATTTTTTATCTTGATGACAAATAAGATTAAATGTTTCTTTTGAGCGCACTAACTTAACACGCATTTCTACGCCATTTATTAAAAATTTCTCTTGGTTAAACATGTCACCATGCAAGTGACCAATCATTTCAACTTGTCTACTATCTTTGACAAATTCCATTCTTTTGTGAAACCCTTTGTTCGTTGCGTCAACGGCATCCATATGATGTGCAGTATCTTCGTACCACAACCCACAAGTTAGATGAGATTCTTTGGCTGCTGGACCATAGTTAAGAAGATTCTCCAAATAAGCACGATAGGCATATGTGTTGTTCGGAGGCGATATGAGTTTTTGATTTAAATATATGTCTAGTTGGTTGAAAAGGGAATGCAACCAATTGTTAACAGGCGAAACTTGGACATCTGCTTTTAAATTTGTGCCATCCTGATTCAATACTTTTGCATTGACATGCAGTAACGTATGTGACAAGTCAATATAGTCATCACCTGATCCGGGAACTTGAAATTCTATAGGGCCGTCGTCGTTTAAAGATGAGATTGGTTTGTAATGAACCCACTGTCCACTTTCAATACTGGTTTGAGTTGACGGCAGGGCAAATATATCTAACTCAGATTTTGCACATTCACATGAATGATTATGTAAGAATGACATTATTTAATATGAAAATATATCTTCGACGTTATACTTTTTAATTTTTTTACTTCCTCTTCGTCGTGATGCTTTTAACGGAATGAGTCGTTCTCGTCTTTTAGTTGACATTTTATACCCAGATCCTGACATTAGAGAATCAATTTTTTCATCAGCTTTTCTTTTTAAGTTAGCACTTGCATCTTTGAATCGAGACTTAATCGAACTCTCCATAGGACGTGAATTTACCATATCAGACAGCAGGCCGATCCCCGCATCTAATGTTTCTTTCCCTACAGCCCTAAAACCACTGGATAACAAAGGAATCACAGACCTAAATAGCCCACCCAAAAAGCTTCCAATCCCATGACCTCGTTGAAATGGAACACCTTTATAGACAATTCCTACACCAGAGCCAGCTTGATGTAAATAATAATGTTCATATGGACAAGAGGCAGACGATCGTTTGTGAGTCATTTTATTCGTTGAAAATGTAGCTTCACACAAGAAGATCCAAATTGAAATGGTACTCTGGCACCGGTAGTCGTTCTTATATCTATTTCAATCGTATCGAACTCTCTACGTAAAACAGGTACATAATGAGCAGGTGAGAAGACATGCATTTTTCATTTCATTTCATGCAAATTATTCTCAACAATGATGTTATAACATCCCCCACTACTTGCGGTTCAATGATATCGGTATACACAAATATTTGTGATGGTAACCCTAAATACAAATTTACTGGATTTTTCCCAATTGAAATTTGTTTTAAATTAGATCGTGGTTTGAAACCTAACTGCAAACTCAGTATCGGTGATGTTATGATAGATGTTATATCTTCAGTTGCAGTTATAGCCACCATTTTTGATATTTTATCACACCTAAATTTCACCTTATTTTTTAATTGCGGGTTTTCATTGAACGCGTCAAGGAAAGTGTCAACGCTATCATATGTAGTAGCAGGTATGTGAGTTTTTATATCTATGATTTTGTCAAACTTGTCATTAGGTAATCGTACTTTCTTTTTTATATAGATGATATTTTCTTGATCTTGAACATTGTACATGGAACGTGGGTATTGAAATTCCACTAAACCAACAACCCATTCTCCTTCTAATTTAACGGTCTTAGGTAGTTTGGTCATAAAATGTGCTGTTGTATTATCAGTATAATAAGCCGTCGAGCTATTGCTTAACAAAGTTATATAAAAACTTCCTTCACTCATATTTTTTCTAAGTTTGATGCAAGAATCCAAGAATTAAATTTACTCGGATAACCTTGCCACTTCACAAACACTTCCTTTCTGCCACCAACACGACGAGAGCGTATTATTTTATCAATTTTATACTTCATGGAGGGGTGATAAGTTGTTTTTTGTAATTCTTTAGAATAAAATGTACCTACGATTGGTTCACCATCCAAGTCCTTTAAGGTATAAACAAGTCTCGGAGATCGTCTAATGATTGCATCAATTATAAAAATTTCATCACTCCAATTAGTTTCATAACCCTTTTGAAATATGTGTTTATATTTAGTTATTCGAACATGATCACCTACATTCAGTTGTGTGGTTTCTAATGAAATTTGTTTGTCTTTTTTTCTATCATATAAGTTACACCAAACAGTCATGATATTATTAAAATTAACATCAATTGGTCGCATTTTGATACTAGAATGATAACTATGGTTATAAGAGTGAAGAAGATCTTGTAATATATTAGTGTAGTTGTAAGTATTTCTATGAGTAAAATAACGCCACATTTTCATTTTAAGAGTTCTTTGAAACCTTTCAACTATACTTGCTTTAATGTCTGGATTATTAGTGGTGTAATAATTAATGTTTTTGCTTTTAAAGTAGTCTCTTACCACCTTTGAAACAAATTCTGTGCCTTTATCGGATTGGATGTGACGAGGGGTAGATTTGGCTTCTGCAAATATGCTTTCAAAACATTGTTTAACTGTTTCTGAATCCTTCTTTTTCATGGCTCTTGCAAAAGCATATTTACTAAAAACATCAATAACACAAAGAATATATTTATATCCATCATTATATTGACTATAAGTACGCATATCACTGAGATCAGCCTGCCAGAGTTCATTATAATTAGATAGGATGTATCGATTCCTAGTAAATCGTCGGTGGACAGGTTTATGTAAAGTATACGTTTCCTGAGACTGTAACCATTTTTTTACTTCCTCCTTGCTCATATTACCTTTCATTTCCTTCGCTAACTTATCTATACTACTGTAACCAGCTGGGTTGGACACATCGTAGTAAATCTTATTTATATCTAATAGGGAGTCCATTTTTCCCAATCTAATTTCTTTTTGGTCGACTCAATTGTTTTAGCAGAAATAGGTGTAGATGCGTTTTTTACTTTAAATGATGAATCCCTTGTATTTTTAGAAGATGATGATGATGCGCGAAACTCGTTGGTGTAATCTCTCTTCATATACTCCAAGTTAGTAGGATTACCAATACAAAATGTAGGAACTCTTATATCTTTTAAAACCAATGCAAATTCTTCCCAACCTATTGGTTTTGCGCGTTTTAGAGGTCTTGTTACATCGTTTATCAGATCGACAATATTGCTATTTGGGATCACTCGATTGTTTAACACAACTTCCCCTCCTGTCTTCCACCAAATTTTTTTTTTATGAAGGATAATAATGTCCATTAAAGTTTGGGTTTTCGATCGATAAGATTTTGGTATTCCTTGTACGATATGAGATGGAGTTAATTCCACAGGATAGTATTGATTCGTTTTATCAAGTGGTGGTGTAGCAGGAACATCATCTTCCAGCAAAGTTGGGCTTGCGACTGAGTCATTATTTGCATTTTCCTGCTTTTTTAACTTTGAATCTAAGTCACTGTTGAGGTTGTTTAAGTGATCAACTCCATCCATTACTATTGGTATTTTGAAAGGCTTTCGATCTGCTTCGGCAAAATGTAAAAATCGCTGCAGTGCTTGGGAATATAATGCCCATTTTTCACGATCATCCATTTTACTTTTCAATATTTTTTTCATCTCTCCATCCAGACGAGATGATGAGTTCTCTGATAGCTCATTATTTTTAAGTCTTTCAATAAAATCTTGTTCTACCAAAAGCATTTTTTTTGTGTTTTCCATTTTGGTTATAAAGAGTTTATTAAAGCACTTAAAACTGCACCTAAAATAACAGGTAGAAATGCACCACCCTTTTGAATGATGATAGTTTTTCTTAGTTTTTGTTTTCCCTTTGAAACTAGCTTGCGTAATATGTTCTTGTGTTTATTTAATTTAGATTTTTCTTTTTTTTCTAATGGAATTTTTCCTTTTAGCACGTTATAAATACACTCGCAAATAATATTGATTTCATCATCATCACAAGCTTTGAGTAAAGCCGTGCGATATTTTGGTTTAAGTACTTGCAACGCTTCAAGTAAGTGTTTATATGTGCTCACACTCGAGTGCATCATTTAGAACTGACTAAAACTTGTTGATTCCTGTTATATTTAAATCCTTTTTTAGGAATGTAAACTGTGCAATATTTATCGAACGGAAATATTTTAGTTTTGAAACGACATAAGTCATCTGTATTTTGTTTCAGATCAATCATGAGATATCCATGGGCATCCTTAGTAGCATCTTTATAGGCTTCATCCACGAATTTTGAATTTTCAGGATAAACTTGTCGCGACAAGTATCGTATTTGAGTTTTATCTCTAGGATTTTTAAAATATACAATGTAACTTGTGTTTAGCGAGATGTCACGTTGACCTCGTCCCTGGTGAAATATATTTTGTGTAATATAAAACACGCTTAAGTTTCTGTGATGACTACCCTTCGTGAAAATATCAACGATCCGTCCATCTGACTCCCTCATCAAATCATCGATAATAAGAAGTTTAGGTTGCTTCCCATCAAACATGTTAATATCAGGTACTCCTTGACTATAATTAACATTTTCCAGATTGTACAAAGGTTGCATTTCATCATAACACCAAATAACTTCCGAAAAATTTACATCGCATAGTACTTTGCAATCATTTAAAAAGTTTGTGACAAATTTTGATTTTCCACACCCACTGGGACCAGCAACAATGGCCGTAAAAGGGTGACAAAAGTGAATCATTATATAGATCTGTTATACGTGTTGAATCTAAAAGTACCAAAACACTAATGATTTTTTTAAAGTCCAAACAAGGTTATATAGTTTTGTCACACCTGAATAAATTTTTAAATAAAAACACATGAAATTTATCTAAACACTTTATTTAATAAAAAAAAAAAGAGTTAACTACATCTTTCTGTAATCTTATAACTAGTCCATGCATAATACTACAAATAAAAAACTTAAATTTATAAAAAATGTCTAAAAACATTCTGAAATTTTATAATTATACATAAATTACAACTTTCTATTATCTTATTACCAGTCCATACTCAATAATTACAAAAAAAATTTACAAATTTAGGAACAGTCGCAAGTACAGAAAAGTAATATTAACACTGAATGTCCTTTATTCTGTAGTGGCCCCAAGCAAGCGTGTCAGTGGAATTTTCTAGTAAATATCGTTTTGTATCACTGTGTGATAAAGATATTTTGTTTATTTTTTGTGTAAATATAACATGTTTTATAGACCTGAACCGCATCATTTCACACAACAAATTATCTTTTTTGATCAAACATGTTTTGTAATTGTCAATGTTAAATTTTTTAGTAATATATTTATTAACTCCTTTTGCTTTTGCTATAAATTCGTTTTGTACATCCATTGCATACATTTTTGATCGAAGGCCAATAAACTCTTTAAAAATTTTACCATTATTTTCATCTTTAAAAAAACCCAATTGCTTTTTATTTACTAATGGCAAACCGTATTGATTGTCAGGAGGATAATCAGAAGTATCAAAGTAAGATTCTAGATCTATTAGTATATCAGCGTAAAAGTTATTTGTAAATATTTGATATACCAAACTGTCCGTGTCCGTATAAAGCAATTTCAGTTTATCTGGATATTTGGTTTTCATGAAGTCATAGTGAAATTCATACATTAAAGTTTTTGACAAATCTAATATACAAAATCCTAAATAAATAGGTTTGTTGTACAAGACTTTTGTTTTTTTCAACTGTACTGCAACCAAATTCTCCGAAAATATAGAAAGGCTGTGAAATTCAGGTCTTGCTATTAAAGATTGAACTCCTTGAGTTTTTCCGTGGTTTTGCCAGTGGTTAAGTAATTTAACATTCACTCTTTTATTTATATTTTCCATAGTTTTACCGAAAACAGAATTGTTCATGAGTTTGAAGAAGTCTTTTTCAAATTCTGATCTGGCCAACGAACGCATGTGTGTATTTAAATCGATGTAAGTCTTTAACCATGCCTTTTGTTCAAACTTTAAAATTCTGTGAATTTTTAGCAAACGTAAACCAGATTTTAAACATTGTTTTAGATTTCGATAGTGAATCACATAGTTCGCTTTGTTATTTAAATTAGGAATCAGCTTTTTTTCTTTGGTATCACCTAAACAAACGTTTTCTGGACAGAATGGTAAATCAGAATGAAAATCGTGTAAGTTATTTGGGTATTCCAAATCAACTTCTAAAATGTATCCGTGTTCAGCATCATCAGAAACATTAAAATCAGTATTATTATCCACCCATTCAAACTTGCCAATGGGAAGGCATTGTGACATTGCCCAACCGTAAAGATTATTTGCATCTAGATACATCAAAAATGAAGATGGTAACGTAGGATCATATTCAGACATAAATATATTATTAGCTTTCCCATGTCTGTTACTACATTGAGAAATACCACCTCTTATGTTATTTGCGATAAAAGAAATTTTTTCAATGTCCGTTAGAAGTTCTAGATTAATTTTAGTAGACATTAACATAGCATCCCAACTTAATCCAGGTGCCGTGTAATATTGTGCAGGATCCAATCCATATGTTTCTTTACAAACATTTCTAAAATTTTCAAACACATCTGCTAACAACAAAACATCCGTTTTTAAGTAAAGATTTGAATAATCCCCCATGTTTTTACATTTAAAGTGATTCCATACGTCACGTGCATGTTTATAATCATTTTCTGAAATGTGGTTATCATTTAATGAGCTGTAAAAATCATCGTGATTGGGAAGACTAACCAATTCTAATGATTCAAAAGATGTCATATGTTCATATGGATATATTCCTTTTCGTATTAAGCGTTTAAAGTCTTCTTCAGATGGAAAATTTAACCGAAGTTCATGAAACTGATCGGGCAGTAAATTTTTTGCTAACTTATCAAGACTGCTACTCATAAATTTTAAGGAATCAAGAAATCTTAATTTCATTACATGGTTATTGATGTGAAATTGCTTGGAGAAAGAAATATATTTTTCTTTGTTTTGTGGGATAACTTCTATGTCCCCCTCTTCAAATCCAAGCCCGTGTACAATAAAATGAGCATCATAGCTACTCAAATTGTGTAAAAACACAGGTAAGAAATTAGGGGTTCGATATTTCTCAGAACAGGATGGATGAGCGACTCCTTCAAAAGCACCGGTATGTTGGTTATGAGACACAATGAATTGTTCATTTAATTTTTTTTCACAGATGAAACAGGTATCACTTTGTGCTATGGTTACTTTATCTTGTTCCGTTAAGGGTAAAGGACATTTTACAAAAGTGTTCTTTTTGCAAATGTTCTCTAAATCTTTTTTTAATAATTTCATAAATGATTCGGCACAATTTTGACCTGTGTATGTTCTATATACAGATAAACTGTCATCATATGAACATTTAATATAGTATCCAAAACTGTACATTACATGTTCCTGAACATTGGTTGTTGAGGATTTATTCGGATCGTTGATACAAGTTTCAATGGGTTTTAAAAATGCTTCGAAATCGGCATATATAACAAATGGTACCCTCAATTTACGATCGTAGTTATTGAATGATATTTGGTTAGAGGGAACTAATTCATTAAACCAGTTTCTTTTACTATCGTTTTCAGAGGGTAAGTTTGTACATACATGAAAACAGTCATGTTTTTGATGTTTCTGTAAATTTTCATGTGACGTGAAATAAATTAAACAACCATCACATAAGTGGATTGCATGCTCTGACGTCGTCATTTGTTTTGATACTAATCGCGATAGACTTTTTATGTAACAATAATGGCCCTTAGTACCGTGATTTAAATACAACAAGTTTAAATGGATAGTTTTCCTACTTTTCGTTAAGTGTAACGGACCAATAACTTTATTTTGCTTGCTTTTCGAATCGTACTCCAAGCCAAAAACATTAATGCTTAGATCATTCATTTTCTCGAATTTATGAATATCGTTTATTTTTATTGGGAAGGAAAGATTTTCAAATTTCAATTTATTTCTGTGCAATTTGTACGACGAGACCCTGTTAGAGTTGTTATTTGGCTCATATAAACCTGACAGTATAGCCCAACGGAAGCATTCATGGTCTTTGTTTTTAACGTTGATAACTGCTTTTTTGTTTTTTATATCCAATGGTAAGTTTATGTAAGATGAACCACGCAAAGGATTGAATTTATTGATATTCATGTCTAAATATTTTATTTTAACTAAACTCCATCCGCTGTCTTTTTTTTCAAAATTGGTTACTTTGTTAACAATTTCAGTTACAAGTGATGCATAAATACCATCTGTGGCGTCCCCCTTGCAAACGACGTAATTTAACGATTGAAAGTCAAAAATATTATTAAGTTGCTTAGTTTGTTGTGTAAAATCTGCATTAAGAATGAAATTTACTTTTACGACAGTTTGTTCTGCTATGGATCGTTCTAGTAATTTAAACACTTTTCCCTTGATATTATGCAAAAATAATTCTGGTGTTTCAAATGCATTGGTAGAAACGGAATCAGGTAAAATTCTGTAAGTAACTATTCTATTCCCGAACGCGCTTTCAATTAACTGAACGTTTGTAAATTCCTTGTCAGAACTTATCACGTTGTTTTTATGAGTATTACTTTTCAAGTGGTTGGAATAATATTTTCTAGATACTGACACGTGACACACAGGACATTCAATTTTGTGATTACTTTCTGTACTCACGTTTTGGTGTCCAACTGATACTGTTGATGTTGCCACAGCAGCGTAGCTAGTTGAATTGTTCATAGGTTTTTTTTTCTTTGTTGGTGGTTCGGCAGTCACAGTTGACATTGCTGTTCTTTTTTTATTTACACCTCCTCGGCCAACTTGTAAAGATCTGCAAAAATAAAACAATTATTAATATTACAAATTATTGACAATTATAAAATAAACGAAAACACCTAAAAGTTTAATACTAACTCATTTCTCGTCTACAATTTAAGCAATACGCTTGCATTGGCAGTACACCATCAATTTCATCGGATGTGTCTGATTTATGAGTGTGTATGATGTGTCCACTGCATGGCGTGAAATATGGCATAATCTCCGTATCCTCTAACCACGAAACTGGTAAAACCTTCCTTATGTACCACATCCTTATTTGATGATGGAATTTGGACAAGATCAAAGATTTGTCTAGGCTTGTAATTTCACTTTGAGATAGATCCAAATTGAAATACATCTTAAAAAGTACTACTCCTACGTCGAGAGAACAGTAACAAATGATTTGAAGCAACTGGCATTCGGTTTAAATACCTTAAAATCCACCCCTACCAGCTACAACTAGCAAAAAACGAGTTGAAACATGTTTCGGTAAGATGGGTACCCATTACAATGACACAATATAACAAAGGTATTAAAGGTAACCTATTAGCATCAAATGAGTTGAAGCATGATTCAGTAGGATGGATATCTATGACAATAGCACAATTATAACAAAAGAAAATTATAACAAAAGTAAGTAACCTACGTTTTAAAATATTCTTGTTCCACTTTTTCGCAGAGTTCGTATAGCCTTTGGTCTTCAGTAAGCTGGTCAAGTTGGTGGTCGAAGAAGTTGCAGCTCAGTCCGTCCATTATTATGTCTTCGTTAGAATGTGTTTTTTTAAAGCGGGCTATGGTCTATTTATACTATGAACATCGGCGCTTGGAACTTGTGTTACTTATCTAATATGAAAGACAATGACTCTTTGTCGGAAAAAAATAACTACAAAGGAAGCTTAGAATACAAAAGGTGTTCGCTATACAAAGAAAAATGTTCAGTACGAGTTATAAAACAAAGTAAACAAACAAAACGCACACAATGGAGTAAAAAAAGATAAAAGGAACAAATTAAGATCTTAAAACTACTTTACACTTATTTTGTATTGTCTATAACGTAATTTACACAATCACTTTTGTCCGCTAACTGTTTGGTGATTTGGTAAATCACATCCCTCGTAGATTCGACGTGAGCGTCCTCTTCGGAGTGAGCGTAGTATTTAACACGCACTTCCGCATGCTTCCAATGCTCCGTTGGCGGAATATTTTTTATTTTCCGCGCATCATACACCTCAATTTTTATGAGATGTGAGGCGTATGATGCATCGTCTTTATTGGACTTTATAAAAGCCACGCCTTCCGCAGTGGCTTGGCTGACGCTCGACGACTTTACTGCAACTTTCCTTTTCTTCCGTTTTTCAAAGAAGCCATCTATGCTGTTATTAGGCCTCTTGTTAGTGTTAGCAATAGCTTTTTTGACTTTATAGGCCAACGTTCCTTCTTCATCACTTGCTTCGTCGTCGGGATAGTAATAATTTTTAAATGTGTTTTCCTGTAACAATATAAAAACATTCTTCAAAAGGTCCTTCAAAGTAGATTTACATGGTAAACACAAAAATAGATGAAGGTTATGTTACAATCAATCAAAATCTGAAATAAGTGGGCACACATAAAATTATGACTACATACTTACATCCATTTCAGCAACGAAACACTGCTTTCAGCAACCTTGCACGAAACTTTTTACACTTCACAACTCACGACTCTCTTACTCGAAGACCTTGCTCGGAGAATTTTTAGGGGCGCAATGAAGTCGAGATGTGATGGCGCGCTTTTATACCCAGCACGATCCCTACCAGTTGGGGCACGTATTTTTTTGAAAGAAGGGCTTCGCTTAGTGAACAGGTATAAACTCGTATTCTCCAGACGCGGGTTGTTGAATAACAAAAGACAGCGGCGGTTCTTTTGATACAAAGACAACAATAAAGCAATTATACAATGCCGCCCGCGTTCTTGAGGTCCTTTATGCGTAGTGCAATTTAACAAGTTTAAACCAGTATCTTCAAAGCCATACACTCGAAAAAACATAACGCTCCTCTTATTGACGACAGCCAGGTAAATAAAAGGTTCGCCTAGTGAACACGTTCAAACTAGCTGTTTTTTCAAAAAGCTCTCTTTGCATAGTGTATTGATGTTAAGTAATTGAAGAATAAAAGATCGTGGTGCGTTTGATACAAAGAAAACAATAAAGCTACTGAAACCGTTTACTGTATTATGTAAACTCTCTATCTATATGTATATTCACAATATAAACTTTAGCTATATAATATGTTCACAAAATGTAGGATAGTACCTACTGTGTAAGCGAAACACAAGGCTGCGTTCTTAATATCCTTTGTACATAGTGCAATCCTACAAGTTTTGACTAGTATTTAAATAATCGAATTGCGTAACAAACACGTTAAAACTAGTATTTCTAAGGAGTACTTAATAAGATTAGAAGTGAAAAGCAATAAAGCAACAAAATTCTTGTTTTTAACTGAAATCATTTACTATTTAGCGTAACAATATTCTCCAAAACGTAGGTTAGGTTAGGTTAGATTTATGATAGTCCTGAAAGTTATGGCTTCAGAATAAAATAAGTAGTTTGCAAAATAAGAATTTGTCAAAAGGTATGTCTACGAAACATCGAGTTGCGAATCAAAAGTACAAACCAAGTACCATATAGCGTGACAATATTCTCCAAAACGGTAGGTTAGGTTAGATTTAAGATAGTCCTCAAAGTTAGGGCTTACGAATGTCTCCAAAACGTAGGTTAGGTTAGGAGGTTAGGTTTGAATTTCTCCAAAATGTAGGTTAGGTTAGGTTAGATTTATGATAGTCCTAAAAGTTATGAGTTACGAATAAAAGTGTACTGCGAATAATGCGATAGGATATTTATGTGCTGATAGAATAATGAATAGAAAGTGGAGTTACGAAAACACATGGTATTATTTGTACGGAGCGTGGCGGGCGATCAGGTAGCCAGGAAAAAAAAAAAAAGGTCGGCACCGAACTCCCAAGTGGGCGCAGGTAAAAAGCTGAACCCAACAAAGGGTGGGTCCATAACAAAGGAAAGGGTCTCTCTCTTTTATGAGTATGTGATTAGGTGTTGCTATTATGTTGCAATGGAAGTACATATATACCAGAAACAGTGGGCGGAGCGTGATGAGACCCCGTCCAATCGCTTTAAATGGGGTGTTGACCTTTTTTTTTTTTTTTTTTTTTTTTTTTTTTTTTTTTTTTTTTTTTTTTTTTTTTTTTTTTTTGAAATCGTTGCCCCCCAAACCGCCATTTTGAGCGACAAAAAAGTGATCCAGAACCGGCGAATCCCTACTACTTATGTTGATACAGTTGTTTGTAGAAATTGTTTTCCGTTTACGAATTAATAGGTCTTAAATGCATTCCAAGAATGTTTTAAATATATCAATTGAACTTACATACATATTTGTATCCAAAGAGTTCTCAAGTAGTGACTGCGTACTGCAAGACGCAGCGTGGGCAGACCGACGAGAGTCGAGAGCAGCGCAGGACAGTGCACCTGGCATGAATCTTCTCGACACGTGTTAATTCGCTACGTAACTCAGTGCGTCTCGTTCTGACTAGCCCAGTAGGAGAGAGACGCACTGAGTTACGTAGCGAGTTAACGCGTATCGAGAGGATTCGTGCTAGGTGCACAGGTCTTTGTAGCGAACTTTGAGCGCAGCCTATATACCTACGTCCAGAAAAGTGGGGCGATTTTTGACTTTGAGCCTCGAAACTCAAAAATCCCTACTGGACGTCTTTCGACTGAAATGATGATGAAGATTGAATACTGATCCTAAATGGAGGAGTTTATAATATAATTTAGCATATATTTTTAATTAGCTACCCTCTTATCATCATGAGGAAATCTGGTTATTCATGTAAAATGAAGTGTAACCATGATCCTATCATATCGGTCTGGTTTCCTGTAACAAGGGTTACTTTCGGAGGTCAGAGTGCAGTCGCTCCAATGTAATAACCTGACCTGCCTAATCTAAAATATATCTCGTGTAAATTCAATGTTTTTATTTAATATAGTCATTTTTGCGGTACTTCTTTTTATTAAATGGTAATTATTTGTTTAAATGTGTATCCTCGTTAATATTCATCTCACGCACGTTCACGTACCTACGTGTGATCGATCTTTTGTCATCTCCATTTGCATATTGCACTACAAGACTCACAATTTGTTCCTTTGTTTCATCGCGAATCCAGTCACAGTATTGTTTATCTCGCCAGCGTCACAGGACGGACACGTCTCACAAAATAAATTGTAAAATTTCTGACGCTCATAAGTATAAACTAAGTATGTAAGCTCATTAAGCATAAGCCAAATCTGAATATAGATATGTTGACTTTGACAACGGTCGATGGTAATATTGCTGATTTGTTAATATAATATTAATGTGCAACAGTATTAGTATCTCACAGTTATTCCATTAGCATTGAACTTCCTGTGCTTGAAAATATCGCTGCCGACATTATAATAAAATTTATTTTTTAAACACTCAACGTAACACATAACCTATTTTTAGTTGCACCGAACAAAGATAATCTTTCAACCTTATGCGTTGAGCGGTTCTCTAAGTTTGCACCTGCCAAGTCAGTGGGCCAGAGAGTGCCGTACCGCTTATACATTGAGCGAATGAGTGAGACGGCGCCTCACCCGCCCACTGTTTCGGCAGGTGTAAAGGTTGCTTTAGGTAGTCCATCTTCCAAGCCCTAAACGGTTTTATTCTTAAATGATTCGGCTTTATTCAATTGATTGTACAAATTTCTTGGAATGGGGGGGGGGGATTTGCAATAATCGCCTCACTTGGCATGCTGGTTAGCGATTACAGCCGAAGTTCTAGGAGGACATAAGGCGATGCTAATCTAAGCCGGCACCACGCGACAGACCGACACAAACCAAGCAGGACCAGTCATCGTGCTGATCTTTCGGGGAATGCTAAATCCAGCAGTGGACGTCTTTTAGATGAAATGATGTTGATGATGAATGACGTTTCGTAGACCATAACAGTTAAGCAGGTCATAGAATCCGCGTACAGTTATTGCTATTAAGAAAATCGACGCTGTAGTAACAAGGGAATTAGACGAAAATGTCGGTATTCAAATAAACACTTCAACCGTCGACTAGCAATCAATTATAAAACGTAGCAGCCCATAAAGATTTCGACATGAAACGATTAGCACCAACTAATCACTGCAAGCGTCGGAGCGAGTCATTGCTTCAAAATTAAATAGTTTTGCAGTTGAATGCTCCTTGAGTCTTCCAATTGATCCGTTAGATTCAGAACAATACTTTTTACTCGTTTTCTTTTTAAATTGACACTCCGTCAGTGCAAATTGGCTTAGAACATTAAATTCGGCCACTTTTGGTATCCCCACACGTGTTTCTAACCCTTTTGAACACGTTATGTCCGCTAACTCATTCAGATTAAACTTTTCTTACGCCTTGAATATACTACCCTACTGAAGCTGCAGTTCCACAAAATGAAAGTTATCCTGGCTTAGGTAAACTACCGAACCCACATCCAAATCCTTTAAGCCCAAGTCTTGTTTTTGTCATATTTCACTTTGACTTAATGAGAAACAGTTACAGCATATCCTCAAATCCTGCAATATTTAGAAACTAAGCTTCTTTAAACAGTGTGTGTTGCAGGTCATAATCTTCTATATAAATAAAAATGAATTGTTGTTCGTTAGTCTGATTAAAACTCGAGAACGGCTGGGCCGATTGAGCTGATTTTGGTTTTAAAATGTTTGTCGTAGTCCAGGGTAGGTCTAAACGGTGAGCAAATATGCCTCCAATAATTAGGCGGTACGAAGTTCGCCGGGTCAGCTAGTTACCAATATTATTGAACTGATTGGCCATTTAAAATCTTAAGGAACGTGGCGTTTGAAACAGGGACGTTACAATTCAATAGACGCTGACTCTGAGAATTAACTTTCGTACACAAGTCTTCAAAAATAGGGTGCATCTTCGTGGATTAAACTGTCTTTTTTTAATATTAAAGTCTAGCATCTTCACACAATCTGTTTCTTGCCACTAATTAGCACGTTTTACGAGTAAATCCTTACAGCATTCTTGTAACGCATATCAAGTATTACAACGCTGTAAACATTAAAGTGTTGTAAAAGAGTTATGTAATGTTACTGTTCTTTCCGATGAATATTCATGTGCATCCACACCCTTTCTTATTGACTTAGGTGCTGTTAATTACTTTAACGAATTGTTAATTAATATTGCGCGGGCGTTTTTTATGCTAACTCTGACAGTAAGATGATTAATAGTGACGGTTTTTTCAAATAGGTAATGTATTTTGTAAACCCGTGCAAATCTTGAAAGGATACCGCTCTGGTAATATTATTAATTGCATACTAACGCGTTTATCTAATCAACAGTTTTTATAATTATTAAAGAATCTTAGTAGATTTTTTAGATTAGGTACAACAGTTATATCATCTAAAAGTATGGTTTGGCGGTTTCCGACATCATTTTAGACTCGTAGAACGAGTAAAACTTGAAGAGCATCTCTAATTAAATTGATTGGATTTGCATTCACGATTCTCTAAATTGACTTGGCTGTTATTTTAAGTATTTTAAGGTTTGTGATAGTTAAAGATAACACGTTTAGCGGGAATAATTAAGATCTGGATTGCCCCCTATTGAGTATTTCGTAATTTAAAGATGAGGTACCTTGTGGGTACTTATTTGCTATACATTGTATATGTATAAGATGAGAAATTTGCTACCAGTTTCCTTTAAACCACACCTATAATTGATTTAATATTAAATTTTGAAAAATTATACTGTGCTGCTTACTATTAAAACCAAACAGCAATGACAGTTAAAATACAACATCTAAATTGACTTAGTTTAAATAAGAGTACTTGAAGACGATGAAAATAATTTGGCATTAACATAAAATTCAAATTGGTGTCAAATGTTTTAGTAGCAAGTAAAAATCTATAAATAATTAATCATAAATATAACCCGCCCAACGTGTCATGCAAAACACCTGTTTATTGACCGTGTTTCTCTAATGAAAGAAGATGACATCATTTGGAATGGTCCGGCTTTCACAACGAACCACGCCCGCGTTGTGGGCGCATTATTTAATACCAAAGTAATTGCTTAGATCCCTATCATTATTGCACGGACGCGGTGGGATGGCTCCCGGCGATGGACCTCATCTGCGTGGATTTTTTTGGTTCTACAAAACCGGTTGGACGTTAGACGCACCCATGAGTTCCTTACCCGTCACGATTCGAAAAATACCTCGTTTTGGAAATAAGATTCTTTGGGAGGTAATGTATATGCCCGCACGCACGCTTGTGACGGATGATCGCACGATACACTTCATTTGTTATTACTAGACGATACCCTAAAGGTTTTTTTTGAAGGAGGCGTGGGAATCAGACGATTTAGTTTCGGGGCTGCTTGTTATCTAACATCTTCATCGGGTCAGATTGCTCGTATCGCCTCAAGTCTTTAGGACAAAGATTTACAAAATTATTTAAACCGCTTATCTTAATGCATATCCGTTGGAGTACGTTTGGAGGTTATGAAACTATACTAAACAAAGGTTAAACAGGATTCCGTGGATTTTTTAATTAATAAAGTTTTTTAGATCGGTTCGTGCTGTATTATGTTGCCATATTTACAACTAAGGAGCCCTGCAGCCCTGTTTTATTTTTAAATTGTAGTTAATGATTTGATTCTAAATATACGTTTAACCGAGTTACTTTTGCAATTCACAAGACTTGACAAAACCGCGTACAAGTTGCCACAACTAGATGAAAGACACTCTTGGAAAACGTTTGTTACGTTCCAAGTATAAAGTTTTCAAATCAAGTTTCTGCTGTTCTACCATTACTTTTCTTAACCGAAGAGCCCTGTCCTGTTTCAGTGTAATTGACCCTTGTTACTCGTTACTGTCCCTTTCCAGCTTTAACCAGGATACCCGATACATGCGTCACAGCGAACTCCGGATGCGGATTGTACCTTTGTAACGCCATACCCCACTAACCAGTTCCACGGCTACATTTTTTGTTCTCATTTTTATCTGGTCCCATTTTGTTTGCGATCTGGCGGTTATGGCCATTAGTGGCTCCTGTGTCTTTGTGATTTTAGATTTCCTTAGCAACGTTTGATTCGGTAATTACATTTCGGAGAATTTCGTCTACACCAAGAGCAGTTTCGTATCCAATAAGGTAACTTGTTTCATGACTTTGACATTGCTTTGTTTAATTTTTTTATTCAGTTTTGTTAATGTCATTTCTGATTTATTTCAAACCACAGGAGATTAATTTTCAATTTGCGATATTTTTACGCCGAAACAAATAAAGACTGGGAATAAAGAGAATACTACTTTTTTCTTACGCGTCACACCGATTAAATGAGGAAAGTTAATCCAAGTGATCTCTGCTACTTTAAAATTCTTAATGGCCGTTGTCTAACGACAGTCTTTAGAGCATTGTTTCTCATGTTCCATATACTATTTCTCCCACGACTCCTTACATTGTCAGCACGCGATGTACAGTCTGCAACTAAACCTGAGTGACTTATCATGACTCTTATTCTTGAAGCGGTAAGGACTTTTTACTATTACCCCTTTAGTCGCCCTTTGTACCAATGCCATCAATCTAGCACCGGAACAATGCTTTTCGTGCTTCGTTCCGTTTTACACAGTATTATTTGTACCATTCTGATTTTACAAGCCGTATGGAGATGTGAAAAGCCGTTCAGAATCGCTGATATATGACTTTCGATTTTGTTGCCGATTATGTACCTGACAATGCGTGAAAGCTTTCGTTTAAATTGACTTTCATATCATTTAGGGATAATAAAGGCTGTTTCTTTAGAATAGATGAAGTTATCCAATAATGTTTTCATAACAACGATAGCCAGAACATGTTTACAACCCGGACGTCAAAAGCGTGATGTATGTCAATAGTAAAAGCCTCTAAACCCAATACTATGGTAATAAACGGATTCATTCATATGAGCATGTTTGAATAGAAGCAATGCCTTTGTTTAGATCTCCCACGCATGTAACGGAACGCAGCAGGTAAATGCTTAAATCGTATTTAAGTTAATATATCACTCGCTGTGTAAAGCGAACGTGCGAAAAACGGTTCCAACTGAACATATAACGGGACTAAAGAAGTTATGAAATTTATACTAATAAATGTGTGTTAATGCATGGGCAGTTTTTGAGAATAATCAATTTTAAAGTTATAATAATTTACGAGTGTTAGTGGGATAGCATAGAGGTGATCTTAAAGATTACTACAATCTTACTCTTACTTTTATTGTTGTTCATGTTTCGATATTCAAATCACGATCACAATACAAAGGAACGCACAGAAATTGGGCGTAGCAAAATAAATCACCGGTTAGATTGTATCGGACCTTTTAACAATTAATAGCTCGATTGTAAACGATAAAAATGGAATCATCAAAAATGAAGGTGAAAGTTCTTTCTTTTGTGTTGGCAAAGTGAAATTTGAAACTGTCACAGACGCAATAAATTTTATAGATTGGCGACTTCTGACCGTGAATAAGTTTAATGATGGAGTGCCATGTAATGTAGTAGACGTAAATAACGGTGGTGTAATAAGTAGCTCGAAAGTTGCAACCTTTAAAGCTTTTGCAACAGTAAGAGTAGGTACTTAAATTTGCAAGTGTAATGGGGACGGGGTTAAGTTTATAATGCTGACAGTGTAGTTTATAAAAGGGTGACTTATATAACAGCTATCATAATTGATATTCTGTTAAAGTTTCCATTGAAGACAAGATTGTTAAAGTAGAATTTTGTTAATGAGACTTTAAATAACGAACCTCACTATTGTTCCTAAATTGCTAAAACCATAATGCCTCAATCTTGAAACACTGGCGTTAGGCCGTCTTTAGACATTCTCTATTAGCTGTTTATGTACAATGTTGCGTAAACACACAAAAGTGACGCTTCAACCATCTAAGAGTTGATGATGTGTTGTAACCCTTTGTAAATAGTATGTCATTTGTGTCAGCTTCCTCGGTTATTTCTTAGAACATTAATACCATACTCTTACAGGTATAGAGTTATTTGCAATAAAACATGAAACAATTTTGTCTTAAGATTTTGTTATTTTTCTAAAAAAACAAAGGTCATAAACGAATGCGAAAAATACAATTGAGAACGTACTTTTTGCAAGTAACCATTATTTCCAAAGTTATTGTTAAAAACTCTACTCTTGTCTGTAACACTAATTTTATTTCCTTTAACTTTATTGTTCGGGGTAATAAAATTTAACGCTACATCGCCTTTTCGTTCATTCTACTTCGCAATAAAAATTAACTTACATAAGATACGAAAAGCAACGAGTTTCTTGATGTGATTCTTAAACCAGTTAAAGCTTAAAAGTTAATACCTTTATATTATCCACTTGATGATTAAAATAAGAACATTAAGCTTGTGAAGGGGCAATGCTTAATTTAGGTTCGATTTTTTTGACCAAACTACTTTATATACTTATAAAAAAAATCCCGGCTATTTTTAGGAATAGGAGTCGCGGGCAACAGCTAGTAGATGATAAATTAGCTTGGTTGCTACCTCGATTATTCACCGGTGCCACTTGTACCCTATTCTCTGCCAATATATCGTAGTGACGCCAACAATCTGATCGCCTCACGGCTGCTAACTTTATCACTTCCGCCTAGTGGCTGCAGTGTGATATTGTGAGGTTATTGGACCGTGCTGCCATCTCGGCGCCTTTGGGTTGCGGTACCAAGTTTCTGTATGCTTTTTGTAAGCTTAACAATAGCAACAAGAAATTCCCTGTTCATAAATATCTTCAGCTCCTGCGGCAACATTAGCCTTTATATATCGGGACATGTTCTTGAAAATAATTAACGCGATCTAACGCCCTTCTCATTTGAGTTAGTCACGATTTTTTACCGCTTTGCCTTGTCCGCCAATGTCGGAGTTGAAGTTACTTTTTATATTCCTGTTCCTGTATCACATGACATCTGTTACTTTTATCTTTGTTTCTCCAGTAGCTAGAGATTCAAAGACTGATATGATTTTTCTGTTTAGGGTTTTAGTGTTTGTAGGGTACGAGTATTCACAAAATTATAATAGTAACTATTGTTTCTGCATTTTCGCGTTACCTGACACCTAGTTCTCAAACCAATTCTATTGTTTCATTTATTTTATCCATACGCAATTTATTGCCTACTCGTAAGTGTCAGTACCATCTTACTGCTTTTAGCAGTACTGCAGCCAGTGCCCGATAAGCTATGCCTGTAGCTGTACGCGACGGTGCCGCAAAATGCGGGTAATAGCTTGCCTTTATCTCCAACAAAAGAGCCGACGTGGTCGTGGTGTGATGCATGTTCATTCCGCGGCAGCGTAAATAAGGACTGCATTTTACGCGTCAGATAAATATAACTGTACCAACGTTTAGCAAGGGGTTTGATAGGAATTAGGTGCCGTGATTGGCTTAGATCGTGACTACTCGAGGAGTTATTAATTTTGAAGTTAGAAAAGCTGCTGGTATATGCTTGGATATAATTCTAATGTTTGTTTTCTTTGCAGGTGAGACATGAGACCCTGAATAACTACAGGCCGTAATATATTTGGGTGAGATTGAAAAAACAGTTTACATTTTTTATTGATTTTTGTGTCTTTTGACTTGTCATTGAAACTTAAAATAAATAATGCAACAACATAATTTATGGTAAATTATTGCATCCGTTTTCATGGAGCTTGATAGGAATTACTTTAACAGTAGAGACAGCTAAAAGTAGGTTAGGTACTTTAAACATAAAGGAATAATACTATTCGGCGGAACGTCTGCAGCTTCTTCTGCACGTAACAACCAACGCTCAGTCCTATGTTTCTGTATCTCTTTCTTGGAATACTCGGTAATTTGTTAGCCTCATTGTAAGCAATATGTTATTCTTCCATCGCAGACCGACCTAGACATTGCACTAAACAGCTTTGCGTTGCATATTCGCTTAATGCCGCATAATCTTGTCAATCGCGCATGCGTAGCACGTGCCTCAGCCGTGTTGACATGCTTGCCACGCTTGCTTTACTCCGATAATATCGTGGACATTTCGTCTTTGATGTATCTATTATGGGTGTTGATTCACTTCGGTATAGATCCTGTTGCTTCTTTGCTATTGCATTAACAAAAGAAGTATAATCTTACTTGCGTTGATGTAATATAGTGTGTTATTTATGTAAAAAGCAAATTCTTCTAAAATAACAAGGAAATCAACTCTCAGTTACTCAAGTAATGACGTTTCGGCGTAAATTGTTTGTCCAAGTGATATTTGATTCTCACGACCGGGCCCCGTTTGAGTTAACAGAAATTCGATACTTGACATACAAACTGTGGTTTTATGAAATAACTAAAAAGGTGTGCTAAGCTAAGAATTCTTGGGAATAGGCATATTTAAACTAACAATAAAACATTTTATGATGCAGTGACAAGAATGCTTGGAATGTTTTATTCAATTAAGCTAGACAATAAGACAATGCTGTGGCTGCGGCTGCCTCGAGTACGTAATTTTGAAATAAATTGTACACAACTGCTTCTTTCTGATGATTATCATTCCATTGAGATTGTTTTGGGCAGTTTTCAAGGTCTGTCCATGTTATCGTCATGGACATGATGGAAAGAATTGGACCGCGTCACGGTAGCTGCCTTCCCGGGTCAACGCCCGTGAACTCATGTGCATTTCCTCTTGGCTTACTGGTGTAGTATGACATGGCTTATTTGGGGCGTGAATTCTTTAGTTCAGCGCTGTTTCAACTAAAAAATCTATTAATGTAACTGTAAGTGTAAATTTGAGATTAATCCCCTTTTTTCGAACGGCGGTCGACTTTATTAAGGTTATGGCAGGACTCGAACCTGCAACATCAGCAGCATTCTGTGCCTTGCATTTTCCATTTTCGCATTTGAATGTTTAACATTTAAAAATAAAAATCGAAAGAAATTTCGGTTACAATTTTTTTTAATTTTTTCAGTGTAATGGTGAAAATTAAAATTTGTGGTTTTGATTTTTTTTATTAGATTTCATTAGGCGGCATGAATATTTTTAAAACAAAATAACACCAAAGAAAGTAAAAACTCGGATTTGTTTAGCGCGGAAATAATCAGTCGAAATTACTATCTCACTTGCTGGTATGCGGATATCACCATGACTGCTTGATGCATCGTGTGCGGAATCACCCAGTGTTTGTTTGCAGAGAAACCTGCGCATGACCTCTGACACTAAATCCAAGATGGCGGCGCTGTCAAACTAAATACTCTTACTTTCCTTATCCATTAACGAATCGCATTTACCGCTGCCTCGGATGAACCATTGTAGGTAGGCGTTTTGATCCAAAGATATTGTTGTGAAATCTTTTAAAAAGAGAATTAGCTCTTTTTGTTGTGAAATAAATGACTACCGATTTCGGAAACTTTGAGTTTGAATCACAGCTGTCGTTGCGTGATAGTTAGCCTTTAGTAATGATGTCTAAAACTAAGATAGCTGCAATAAAAGTATGCAATTTACGAATTAACGCACTTTAGACTGTGATGGTTTCGGAGATAAACTAAACGAGATTTCTCTTTCATAATTTAAAAGGCATTAACAAGTCTCCAAGGACAACTCATTCGCATCGCGTGCATATTGCTGTAATACTTATACGTAGTTGCTGGTAATTGAATACAGTCTCTAATTCATAAATAATCCCAAGTTACCAACCAGCCATTGTTCTTAACAAATAATGGATAAAACATGTCATTAAGTCCACTATTTGGTGGCCCTGCAAGTTGTTTATTCAATATGTAAAGTTATTTTCACGGAATTCCAGTTTGATGACTTATCTATCATCTTTTGCATAATTGTGACATTTAGAAATGATCATTCAGCATTACGTGGCTTTATCACCCGCGTCTTCATTTGTTTCTGATGAATATGCGGTTTTATATCTTTTCTTAAAAATGCAATGGAATGTTGTCTAAAAACCATTAACAGCGAAGTCGAATCGAGTAATTAGTGGCCAGCAATGAAAGGAAACCCATTCGTACTTACTAGAATTATTATTTGAACTTTGAACTTTCGGCATTGATTTGTCAGGTTAAAAATCAATTAAATAAATTTATCTGGATTATTCCGACTATCACTATTAGAAAAAACATTAGCGTTATAATTAAAATGCTCATATTCATTACTAAGCGGTTGTCTTCTTAAATTTTATATGTTTTATTTCTAATAAAAACACTAAACAAGTAACGACCATAATTGTCATCCTGACCTCGTGAATTATTATAAAAGCCCTCGCCTTCGTCTTTTTTATTTTTCTTTACCTGACTGATCTTACAAAGCACTGTTCCCTTATGGAGTGTTTATGCTCCTGTAACTAACTTCATATGAGCAATCTACGTGTATATTTTATAGATGTCAAGAGATAAAGTTGTTGGTTGCTTTCCTCCTTTCTAAAAATAGCAAAAAAGCTTTCCATAAAATAGCAGAAAACGTGGTTTATTTTGTAATTATTCTTTACATGGCTAATGTGTTTTGCGTTATCATCGTTACCAATTGTTTGACTATATTTTTTCTTCTAATAGCAATGATAGCTCTTTTCTTTTGAAATCTTCGATTCATCCAAAAACATTTTACCGCCATTCACGTGTCCCTTTATCTGTTTCATTCATCAACACAAAATCCATTCATTAAATCTCTGAAGCTTGAGCAGCAAACGCAATGAGGAAACAATACAGAGAAGATTAATGCTAATCTGTTTGAACGAGCGTGCGTACTCCATTTTGATATTGGCTGGAACCAGACCGTTCGTGTGCCTAAACAGCCATTACAAGGGCTAGTTTACATTCACTAGGGATAAGTAGTTGTAAAATTACAGAGCGGGGCATAGAAGTATGGGCGAGGCGATATAACAAGTCTGTGGACTAGGTTTTAGAATACTTGGTATGATACGATTGGGAGTTATTTACTGGTCGCAATAAACCTGATATCGGAACGACTTCTTACCTCAAGAGCTGACGGTCGTAGGCGTCGTATCTTCAAATCCGGCTTTGCCTGAATTTTCCATTAGATTTTTTCCTAGTATTTGAAATGGTACAATTTTTTTCGGTGATGTAAAATAATTCAAAATCTGCACTCGTATCGTTCCCATTATTGATATAAGCTTGAATCCAGTCCCCACGTGGGTTCAATGTGTATTATTATGAGAGATAGTTGTGCAACAATTGTTGTATTTTTGTATATTTTGGTTAGATTTTTACGAAAAAAAAAAGTACCTAGTAAAAATATCTGTTTGGTTTCGCTCAGCTCTTGAGCTTACTAGATACTTGACCGGATACACTTTCGTGTAGCGTTGAAATGGTCAAGAAGTAGGCCTAAACTTTCTACGTTAACGGCCATTATAGAGCACGATGTTCGGTGATATATGTCTATTTTCGGTGAAATATGGTTCGGCCGAGTTATGGTGCTGGTGAAAAGATGGAGATTTGTGTTGCGAACAAATGAGTGTCGTTATACTTTATTCAAACAAGATGGAACTATTGTACCATTTTAAGCATCTTATTATGCGTACTACTAGTTAAAAATAGTCATTATTTTTAATTGCTGAAATTAATAATGCAATGTGTATGTTAAAAATATTTTAGTGTTGGCATTAATAATTCGCGATTCCGTGTTACGAGTTTGAATGATGTAATTTAATGACCTTTAATTGAGCTATAATTTTGATATGAATACATATGACATTTTATTACGTAACTTATCGTTATCAACCGCATAACGTACGTTTAATAAAAATGCAGCCCTCATAAAATTAACATAAAATATAATTCTATGATAGAAATTCATAGATCTGAAAATCTTAAATGCAAATTTCACTCTTTAAACGCCAAAGCGAATCGGCTAAAATACAGCATATGTCGAACGGGGTCAATATAGTACTGCAATATAAGAAGATTGCTTTAGTTGTCAGTCTAGTCGGCTAGCGGTAGGTAAATAATGCTGGGAAGCCTTCGGCGTTTGTTTCTTGTTACGCATTTATTGGACGCAATTCGTCAAAGTTAGAATTATTATCTGGGACAGATACAATTCGAGATGCTGCGTGTAATTTAAAAGATAATATAAATTAACGTAGATTCTATTATAATTTATTCCTACTTATAGCATATCTATGGCTTTTATTAAAAATAAACTAATGTACCTAAGGTACGATAATGTACCCAACCTAACGAAAATTAACATAACATTTCCCATTATGAACAACAATATTACAGTGCAGCATCCAAGGAAACAAAATCACTTTTTTCAAATAAATCCGGTTTAAAGACAATAATTAATATAGATCTTTGCGAAACAGGATGTACTTATGTTCTACCTACACTAGGCATGGTGTTCTTTATTAGATATAACGAGCGTCGTGTTCGTTCAGATATATCCGATGCTAACTGATAATTTTATACTAAAAAGCCGCCAGTCAAAGGAATATCAAAGGAAATTGCACTATTAAAAGCCGACTTAGCGGAGCCAAGAAGGACATGGCTAGAAACAGTAGTATATTTATGTCTGCTGCGGAGCAAGTGACTAGCTCACGGCAAATACAGGAAGAGAACAATATTTTCGACTTATATTTATTAGGGTTTTGGATACCTACATTTATTTAATATTAACCTTATATTCTGTTTATGTGGTATTCAATATATATTTGTATTGTTAGTGAGGTGTATTCTGACCATTCCATCACGTAGCATCCACGTACGTAACGAATTATATTTGGGGCGTTGCAAAGCTGAGCTGGAATCGTCGCATAATAATCTTTTTAAATATGTAAATGGCTTAGTGGGTTTATTTTAGAACTCTAGACCTTTGATGTAATTTAAATGGCACTCTTTTTGTAAAATAAAAAAATGGAAAAGTGATAACTTAAGAGTGTTCCTACCGGTACATGCTTAAAAATGCCTTTTTCGCAGATACGATATCTTCTATCGTCGCTGCCCTCATTTAGTAAATAAAAAGACGCGCCATACAACTTACACCAAAGTTGACCAAAGCAGTTTGATCCAGATTTATCCAGATACACACAATTAGGGTCGTAGTTTTAAACCGAACTCAAGTTCGAGATTCATACTAACATAGTATGGAAATAGAACTTCTCTTCGGTTTAAAACTACGACCCTTAGAGTCATTACGTTATCCACATATAAATATGCCAAATGCACGTGTAAAGAGTACATTTTTTTCTCTAATATAAGCGAAAAATACGACAGCTTTTGCTGCAATTACAACGCTCTCAAGTAGTTGAAGCATAATTATTGAATTGAACTTAACCAGATAACTAGCTACAGCGGCAACCTGCTATCAAGTAATATTGCAAGAGGAAATAAGTTCCCAATATATCTCAATAGACATCGTTGCGGTACCATATGAACGCATAAACCGAATTACCATTAAATTAGAACTGAAACTACCAACCCTATATTCGATACGTGAACCGTGTGATTTACTAAAAGACACGCCGCCGCTAGCGACACAGTTTCCGAGAAGATCTCGAGATACGCCGTACCACAATACATTTTAGCTAACCTTACTGTATTTATTTACCTAATACAGCATGAGAACGGAGTAAATACGATTTTGATAATGTAATTGGCGATTGTTCAGCCGTAATTGAATTTGTATCACGATTATTTAGCTACGCACTACTTTAAGGAGCAATTTAGTTATTTCGTGTTTGAGATTGGCTTTTATGGTGTAATTTAGACTTGAATAAGTGTAATAATCTTGTTCTTAGACACATACAAGTAACACTTGGCATTCCTATGAATATTCTACCTTGTGGGTATGGTTTTTGTGGGCATGATCTCATATACTAACGGAACACTCGCTCTTTAACGTTCTACTCGCGCAAAATCAATGTGCTTTAAAATATAGTTATTAAAGTGATGAACATTTCATCGGAATTTTTCTGTTAACCAATGTTGCCGTAAATAAAAAAAAACAGAACATTAAAATTTTTTTTTTGTAAAATACAAATAACCTAAGTATTTGTGTGAGAAAAACTTACGAATTATCCACAAAAGCTCTTTCTCAATTTTGTTTGTTGTTTTTAAAATTGTGTCAGTCATTAGAAATTTAAATTGACTTTATCCCAAACCTTAATTAGGGCTAAATACTTGCATCCGTATTCGTAAACTATACTCAGCAGGTGCAATATCACATTTTCCCAAGACTACACTCGTAGGCAATTTACACGGAGCCCATTACGTATAAGTCACATTACTCGTACATTGCCGGCTACCGAGGTGAGATGTGCTCGATCGGTGGATCAAATCCCTCCCGCAATGGAATGCAACTCGCATACGAGAACTCGCTTCATGTAAATGGTCCCACGCAGGATTTCAGCCGTTTCTATCGCGAGCTTGAGTAGCTGTTTTGTAAGAATACGGTTTTCAGTTTAAATAGTTATTTCTCCGTCAACGTGCTGGGAGTTATACTTGCATAAACTGCCTTTGAGAATTCGCTCAATAGTCTGACTGCTGATCTATGAGCAATCGTAGTTTCTCTCTATTCCGCGAGCCGCGCATGTATCATTTTCAATCCTCGTCACTTAAACATCCAAGTACCTAACTTAGGAGCTGGTTCAGCTGGTGTTTACCGACCATTAGTCCGGTCGTTTATGTCCTGATGTCCGACATACATCACAGCAGGTCTGAAGATTGTTATCGCGACCGTTTTATTTGATGGACTTGTATTGCCAAGTTGCGTTTGCGCGTCGACTCACATGAAATCTTACCTGCAGAATTTATAGATCGTCAATTCGTGAAATGGCTTTTTTAACGACAATTTGATTAAATTTCGAATGAGGGGTCTGTACCCAGCATCTGGACTTTATTATTATAATGCAACTGAGATATTATTTGACTTAAGTAATGATGTCTGAATGTTTTTTTTGAGTAAACACTCCTCGCTCCAATGGTTGTACAATTGTTGAACCTTACTCTGTAACTTCTCAGAGTTCTTAACAAGAACATAAAGTCGCGATTAGGTGCGTGAAAACAAACAATGGTAGGTACAAGATGTTAAAATAAAACGAATGTCTTGCATCTTTTTGCGTGTCGACAGCCGCTAAACACCATTTTGTGCCCATCTCAAGTCGTTTCCCATAAATTATCCCTTGCTTCCACACAGTGCCGGCTGCGTCGGCGCTGACATGATTGGTGCAAGAATATACGCTTCGATATAGGAAATAATAATACTTACAGGGAATTAAATTAGTTACCAAATGTTTGTACACTAATACTATTTTTCAATTAATTTAATGTTTTGCAACCGAAGGACCTGACTTTAAGCAGGCGTTGCTCATAACCTTTCCTGCGGCCTAAACGTGGTTTTCCTGTTTTATTTTATTTAATCTCTATATGTAGATTGGTCTAACTTGTAAATTGTGGTATAGATAACTCATAAGAAAGGGACGGCCTCTGATTTAAACTTGAACGGTCATGTTTACTTTAGAAAAAACGCATAAAATATTTGTAATATTTTTTTCTTTTGGGACTCACAATAAGAGAGACAAACACGTTAATAAAAGCATTAAACATACCAGCAAATTGTCTACATCTTGCATGTGTAGCACGGTCGCAGAGATTCGTTGTTGAGTCACTACGGAACGCTGTCATATTAACAATCCCCAGCAACCCTCGTGTTTATAAACAGTTAGCTATTTATCATATCACACGCAATTATTTCGCTATAACAAGAATAGGCTGAACAATTAAAATCCGTGATGGAAACACTGAAACACAGTTCGTGGAATGCTACTTGTACAATAAAGCGTTTGATATACAGCTTGTCAATGCCAGTGATGATGACAAGGCATCACAAAAACTAGTCGATTGTCCTCGCGCCTCACTCCTAACTTGAGTCCTTGGCTATAAAATCCCAACGCCCATTCCTTGTCAAGAGCTACATAGCAAAGGTGCAGAATTGTGCGGATACTCTGAACTGGTTATTAAGTATAGGAAGATACAACCTGAATTAGAAAAAACTAACTGCAATCAACAAGGAGGAAGTGTCTAGTTGACGGCAATAATAATTTTATAACATGTAATTTTGAATTCAATTAAACACATATGATTTATTCATACTGACGTAATTATTGGCTGCTCAATTAAGCTAATGGTTTGGGTATTAATGACAAAAAATAGTCTTAAAAAAATGATTTATAAAAACTGGATGCCGTTGTAAGAGTTGTAAGGTGTAAGAGGTTTTTATTCAAACCTTTAATAAACACGGATTACAAAATCTGAACCTGTAAGTAAAAAATAAAAGGATTCAAGTTAACCGTCCCAGTGCTTCCAACGCGCAGAGTAGGTATTGATTTAACCGGTAGTTGACAACATTGTTCCTCGTTTTTACTCGTATGATTCCATTTCTTCTCGACGACTATTGGTACACTGTCAATAACTGGGACCGTTACCTTAATTGGTATGTAAATGAAACTTGAAGGAATGCAACATATGAAACTTACCTATTTAAAATTAAAGGATGCCCAAATGGCATTTTTCAATGGGGGATTTGATGGAGTTGAAAAAAAAATCCTAGTGAAGAACTACGTGCATCAAAAATATATGATATTCTTCTTCATTATCACGGTCATATTAAAAACGGTGACGTTGACGGTGACGAAGCGGCAACAATAATTATTTAAATAATAATATCTTTAGGTAGGTTGTACATTACTGCACATACCAACCACATTTTGAGGACTAGGTACTTGATGACGGTATCATTGAGCATTAAAGTTTACTATTTCAAAATGCTAACCTTCTAATTTTATGATCAGATTTAAGATTTGCTTCGTAATTCTTTCAAATTACAAATTTTATTACAGTTTAACAAATTTTTTCAAAACATTTATTAAACAGATGGTTGTGAAATCGATGCTTGCTGTAGGATCAACTTGTATATTTATCCGTAAGTTGCATCACAAGATGTATTATCGATCCGCAAGCTTATTCAATAGCAAATCAGCAATTTCACTCGCACTTTGTGTACGTGATTTACTAATATAGGTCGCGTTTTCAGAATCACCGGTTCGTGACATACGGGACTGGACTAGCATAGTTACATGGTTTGAAGTGCCAATATTAAGATAAGACATTTAGGCGTTTGGTCAATAGCGAAAATGATATATTATGTTGGAGCTGTGTTGCCCATGTTTAAAAAGCATTCACGGGGTTGAAACTAAAACCAATAGACACCTTCCTTTGGTTGTTATTATTATAATCGTAAGTGGCGGTACCTATAAAGGCTAAAGAGTGGTTCAAAGTTTAATTCCATCCCCAGACTTTTCAAGACAATAGTTACACCTAAAAATAATAATAATGAAGGAGGTTTGATGCTTTTTGCTGTCATTTTAAAAAGCAATCTTGAAAGTAGACGCAACTGCAGTGCGTATGCAGGATTTGGAAATTAATCCGGCCTTGTGACCCTAACATGACAGGCCAAGTTTAGTTTATCTGAGTTTATCTTTATAGTCGTCCCTTTCTTATGACATAAGTTTGACAGAGATGCAGGGAGAGATAAGTTAAACCTCGGCCGGTCATGTTAGGGCCGCTGCAGATATATGATTTCTTGGCTCATACTTCATAACTTTACAGTACAATTACGTTACGAGACTTGTGAACGTTGCAGATGCACTTCACGTTGGGAATAAACACGGAACAATGTGACCTTTCGCTTCGCCGGCATCGCACAGAATGTTGGCCGAAGATCGCACGTAGGAAGCTTACGGAATTCCCAGTGACATTTGAATCAACTTTGGGTCTAGGTAAATGTAAACGAATAACTATTTTGATAGTTATTTTAATACCTAAAACTATTTTAGACGAAACATGCTTTGACTTTATTTAACACTCTAGTTTTTGCTTGAGTAGATTTTGGATTACCTACACTAAGTAATTAACTTCCACCCCCCTTTAACCCGTTTAATGGTTGAATTTCCAAAAAGAATTTCTAGGTGCACTGGTCCGATCCTTAAAGGACACATGTTCCAAATTTCATGTTTCTGTCTGTGTATAGATGGGCATAATTGATTTCGTAAATTTAGAAAGAAATAGACGTAATAGCCAATAGCCTAATGCTAAGACATTTTGTGTTCTGTTAACAGTGCTTGATTTTGTCCTACGAAAAGACAACACTCATGTAAATTTTGTTTACGTCTAACACAGAGAGAGTATAAACATGTTAATTGTTTGTTGAATCATTGTTTTGATTATAAACGCGTTGTGTTTATTATTCTCATCTACTTATTTGTTTTACTTATTAAGCTCCTTTCAATAACAGCAATTGTTATCGTAGACATTTAAGTTAGATTTAGGAATACCTTCAAGTTACAATTTGTAATAAAGATGATCATAAACTTCAGTTACGGTGACTTAACTTACATGGCATAACAATATATTACCGTTCCACGTTCACTTTCGAGATCACGAGTTTTGCTTTCAGAACTGCATCACATTATGTTTCATACTTACCCAGTTAACTTAATCTTTTGTAAACACTTACATGGCCAGTTTGCGTGAAATTGCACATACTTGATATCGTCACGCGTTTGCACTAGAAAAAGTATGTGTTTTTACTGAAGTACCTACTAATAGAGAACGAAAGCGAATGCAATATCCTAATTTAAAAGCGTAATTTTTAATTTATGATTGTACAATTATGTATTAGGACTATAAGCGTAATATATGATTAAAGATGCCTTATCACGAAACAAAGCCCATTCGTCTTTTCTGTAGCCTTCGGTTTGCAATATCCATAAAATAAATCAATTTATGTCCTCGCCAACCAATCCGATGAAACTTTTTGTTCTACGAGATATATCAGAAAGCAATAAACAAACAATTTATAGTGATGCTTTAATCTGTTTGACACACAGCGGCGCGCTGTCTCAGCCACGCAAACCGAACTTAAGAATAAATTACTATAACGACTTTACAGTTAATCGCGCTAATCTAAAGTAGTGTCTGAATGTTAGTAGTAAAGTTGAGTTTGTAGTGTTTCGTAGTTTGAAGATGTGTCGTCGATAGGCGCATACGCGGTTCCGTTAGTCGCTCACCTGCGCCCGCGCTTCTCTAGTTATGCTAATGGTCGACTGGGGCGTGCTCTCAGTATTCAGTACTGGGGTTCACAGATATAGAGCCATCGCGTGAATTAGTCTTTTATCTTTTCATTGTGACCTCTCGAAACCCTTTGGTAAGCCATTTGAGTCTAACGTGTATGCGTATGTAGAGTGCGTTTACAATTAATTAAGTCGTCTACGTAGTAAGATTTTACTAGGCTCAAGCAATTACTGCTTACTTCTCAATTTAGTTCTGTAATGAGGTGCAGATACAATATTTAAATGGTTTAACAAGTGCAATATATTACAAATGTTTTCGAAGCTTATCTTCGAACTGAGCTTTCGAGCCATTAAGCTTTAGTTCTACGTCGTAACATATGGAAATATTCGCTCCGCTAATCTCGCTATGAAGTAAGACGTGGGTGGACTTTAAACCTTAACGGAAATCGATTAGAACCCTCCGTATAGAATTCTCGACACCGGGGTTAAGTGCTGTTGGTCGTTGCCTCAAATAAGATGTTTTAAACTGCGAACGGAATCGAGGATGCATTTGCTTTTACGGTTATCGTCCGCTTGTAGAACGGTGACAAGTGTTCTTTCGATTTATGTCGGTTTCACAATCTCGTTGTAGGATCAACTCAGGTTAGGAGTCATTCATTGATTTAAAGAAATAACCTATTTTGCTGTAAACCTTATAATGCTCTTACAAATGCATCTGTACTGTACTGTACTTTACATTATTTTCTCATCTGTGTTTTATCTTCTAATTTACAATAGACAACTTTTTGCTAACTAGTTCCTCTGAAAAAATCTGGTTTCTACAGCATAATATGTGGATCATCAATTCATCAGTATGCATCATTACATATTTAACCTCAATGGTTAGAGTCACCGCACCTATTAGTTACAAAACCGAACCTTGAAGATTTTTTTTTGTCTTCAGGAAGTTACGCCATCAAATTGACGTTGCCAAATTGGACATAGCAGCAATGAACGGTTACAACCAGTTGAAGAAATTCATTAAATTTTACAAAGCGTGCTATTGTGATGAGCAGCTACTGATTTGAACGTGAGACATCTTAATGGATCGCCATCGATTATTGTCGTACATCGAGATTCCACATCGCCTCGTGAAATCGATCACGGCCACACAATAAGGCTATTGGACTCGTGATGTAATGCATTTCGCGGTTTTGTTAAGAGATCTGCGAGTTTGATTGATTGTAATGTTACAGATAGCGTTGTGTTACAATGTGTGATTCATACGGTTATGTAGATAACGTAATATTGTATGACCTGCTTTAGTTTACTCGATATATATGACATAAAAATTGACGAAACGACTTATTTTTCTTTGTTTGATGTGTTAACTCCTAAGTAATTGACAAATAATAGAACTAAATACTGATAACCAGCATGTATAATCAACTGTGTTTTATCTGTCACTGTTTTAACCAATACTGTTATTAAATGTAACGTGTACGCTTCTGTATGCGTCTGTCACTAAAGCTTGTAGTTATAGATCACTTTAAAATAAAACATCAAATGCTATCTTGAGTACGCTACTGTACTTAAGAACGGCCTATTACAATTCTTAATGTATTTTCTTTCAATTTTGATTTGTAGGTATACCTTCAGCCTATTTATTATCACTGAATTGGCTAACTATGAAAACGACTATACGAAACTGTTAGACATTCTTTAACAGCCCCAAACCTCTTTCACTTTCATACAATGTTTCGTTCTTCAATTCGATTAGCTGTTATTGTGTGCGACGGTCCGACCACAAGATTCACTAGATTCGATTGTTCGACGAATTCTCGAAGGTCGTGTTTAGCTTAAACTTGATTGGAATTGTATTGAAATTGGAGTGCTTTTAAGAACCTTTCATTTTTAAAGCATTATTTCGGACCAATTTTTAATTTGATGCGCAAGTTTCCTTGTGCAATACTTTTAATTCCTTTAAATAGGTAGCGCATGAGTAAACCGTTCTCTGCTCTATTCCAGTTTTAAAGTAAATAGTTTGTTACGGGTGTTACCGTGTTACCAACAAGCCGTCTGACTTGGTTAAGTATAGAGTTCCTTTCGCAAATGATGATGTCAGTTCGTGGAATTAGTAAAACATCTATTCCTTTGCTGCAAGCCTAGTATATCAACAAGAAGGTATATTTTTTTTGTAAGATTTTATTGACATTGAACTTTTAAACTAAAAAGTTAATAAGTTTGTGCAATGATAATAATGTAGTCAGTAGTAGGTAGTTCTCCCTGCAAAAATCACATTCCTGAAACAAATTAAAACAATTTATATTTAACGTACCTACTTATTCTTGGCAACTTCTAATACATTTTATTATTGATCTTAAATAATTTTGTATCAGTCTAAGTTCCTAGTAAGTAAGGCACCAATTTTTGTTCGATAAAGTATTAAAAAGTTACATTACATTATACATTCTTTAAAAAATATCTTAGTAAATATAAGTAATAACTGGTTTTCTGAAAGGACCAGTTAGTTCAATCTGAGTATGGAATCCGGGTAATTAGACACACGTAAAAAGTGGTTTATGTCAGTTATTTCCTTTTACTTCACCGTTCTAATGCGAATAAAAAGTTAGACTATGTATTGAAAGAGAACAACAACGCCATAGACGGAAAGTAGAGTTTTCTCATTCCTTCTAAACGAATGAAAAATATTGTCTGCAAACGAGAAAATCTCTACAATAATTGACGTTAAGAGGAATTCATTGTAGCACGTATCTTGAAACAGCATTTAAGAACTTTCTTTTTAGAAATAAAGAAAGAAATATGATTGGCCACCAAGTCGACACAAACGAACACAGTCAAATAAAAAAATTACATTAAAAGACTGACAAAGAAATGGTGTCAAACAGCGTCAACAAGGGATCGTCCATTAATCACGTGAGACTCGAAAGAGGGGGAGAGGGTTAGGCAAAAGTCACGAAATATCACAAAGAGTGACGGGGGTGTAGTGATATATCATATGTGAAGTGGACGAAATGGACTGTATGAAAGGAGATGAAGAAAATGCAAGGATAGAAGGGAAATAGGTATAATCATGCAGTATTTACAGAAACTTACTTATATGAAGCTCTCGCTAACACTTCTCTGACACGACTGCCAAATATATAAAAGAAAAAGTCGCTAAAAAAGGATGACAGCAAGGAGTTCACCACAATATGTATATATTTTTTCGTTGAACGCGCGATTTCTAAACCGAAAACTGGCGTGCGAGCGAAAAATTTTAGGATACTTAGCACTAAAAAAAATTATACGTGATTTTGGGGAGAGCAGGGGTGAGGCCTATCACCAGGGAGGAGGGGAGTAAAATTCCAAAAAACATCACATGATTTATGGATGACCCCCAAGGTCCACAGTCAGCATTGTGGTGCGGCGTTGGTTTTCAGTGAGACCCTTAAAGTGCTGATGAGCACGTTAAACATTGTTGCATAGCTCACTAAACTCACAGGAAAAAAACAAGGCGCAGCGTGCAGGGCGTTTAAAAACGACGAATGTTCGATGTTCAGTTACAAGTGAATGCGCAAACCCCTTAGCCTTTACTTAAAGTCTTGAAACTAAACATGCCGCTATATCGTCAAGAAAATGTAAAATAACATGTCTAGCGATGTCCCTTGTCTCCAAATGACAGGTTTCCGCTTAAACACGCGCCGCGCCAACTGCAGAACAATTATCATTAGACGTTCAAACAACCCTCTTGACGGAAATCCACGTCAAACAGGCAGTCGGCAATGTCCGGCAGATAGTCGTCAATCTCCGTGACTTGTTCGGATGACGTCGTGAGCCCACCCAACCGGCGGCGTCAGCGCATAACAGTAACGCTACGCTTTGTTGATGCAAGTCATTTACACTTGCGTTTGTGTACAGTGTATTTTTTTTTGTATGACGCTTAAGTTCATTCAAAGCTTAATTGATCAAGTAGTGTATAGAATCCATAATCCACCAAAGCAGACGCGGCCCGAAGTAGAGTGGGAGAGGGTGGGTCAGGTGTGACCGCACCTCCAAGTTCAACAGTTTGTTTCACAGCTGGCCGTTGTGATTTTACTTGTGCCCAATTGGCTAATTCGTTTGTGTATTTGTAATTGATTATCTTTATTCTCTTTTTTTATCTTCTTTACTTTTACATACCATAAAACAAAGTAGCTGTCCGTTTCTGTCTGTCCTCATTTTATTTTCGGCAGCTTACTCCTTCTAAACCACGCAACGGATTTTGATACAGTATTCACTGTCAGTTAAAGATTTTTAAGAAGTTATACTCAAGCGAAGCCGCGGCGGATTGCTAGTATACAATAAAGAGTTAAAACAAACATGAAAATGGACCAGATAATATTTTTTCCACATAAATAGACCCTTAATAAATTCTAGCCCCCCCTTCGAAGATTAATCTTCACAGTCCAAGCATCGTGACACACATCCTCGCCTACTCAATTATTCCAAAGTATTCCACTCCCTGAAATCAATATATCACATTATGCCCTTCTTGATTCGAGGTTACCTTTAACAAGCAACAGTTTTATACTTACACCAGCCAACTACAGTTGTGCTGAGCCCAAGGACCGGTATAACCTGGCCCGGTTTCATTTCACGGAAAGCGTGAGCGGGAACAAAACTGTATGACGGATTTGTCGGGGAACAAATTTAATATTTATTAGCGTCAAACCGACTTTATATAGCCTTATTGCTTATTTAATGCTAATTTGAATAATACTGTTGTTAGTTTCATGACACCTTTGATATTTGATTTGTAACTCCAACTGTTATGTCTTCATCGAGCTTTTATGAGAGTACCTTGAAGTGTAACATTTACATCTAGCAGTCAATACCCGTTGCCTTGATTATGCCTTTATGAGTTCCGGTACCTGCCATAAGTGTTATAAAATAATTACAATCTTGTAAAGTTAAAATGTAACCCAATACATTAAAGCTTGATCAAGTCTGTTGACCTCTGGTGAGTTAAGTAGCTCGCCTAACTTAGACAGTACTACTTGATCACTGTCCGAACATTATGCAACTTTTTGCTCTACATAAAGCTGAATGTTTAATTCAATTACCATGCATTAGATTTTATTATTGCTGTTAAAGCTTATGTCTGTTTTTAAATTCATACCTTTAAAACAAATTTAAATCCCTAGTCATAAAAGAACACCGTTACAACAAAAACAAACGAAGTCTTGTGTCTACTCGTGACCACGGCCGTAGGAACATAGCCGAAACGTCGAGGTAAATTAACAATGTTTTTATCGCGTTAAAGTCCCGATAACGTTATAAATATAAAACAAACGAAACTGTCAAGTTTTAGTTATAAGAAGAAATGGGTTTCTGTTATTTTTGATACTTTATCATTGACCCTCAAAACTAAGCCTCACGTGCCAAACTTTTTTTTTACGGAACCTTAAAAAGAAGACCCGAGCATTGTCCCAATAAGCCGGGGACACGTCTTAACTCGCGTCTCGTCTCGTGCCATTGACCTACTGCAGGTTTTTGTACGGATAACGGAACGGCACACTTGAAGTTTTATTGATACTGAACCTAATGATTCTGAACTATTGATTTTATACCGAATTTACACTGTCTTGTAACTTATTTTTCAGGCGGTCCACAATTTATGCTCGAATGATTGTTGAAAGAAGTTTTATGACTAAGATAATAATAAAAGGCACTTGATAGATAATATATCCGTAAATCAATATTTGCTCTAAAGCAATAAAGTTCCGCTTTGAGCTGATTGTGCAGAACTATAGGGTGGAGCTTTTAAAAAGCTGGAAGAGTAAAATATAAGTAAACATCTTAAATTAGCTACTTCTATTAGGACTTTTAACACATACTTCAAATGGCATATACGATGTCCTAATATACGTTGTTATTTAAAAACCGCGATCATATAAATGAGATGCAAATCCGAATGCTGACACTGTGTAAACTATTTTGAAATTCTGGTAAAAGATTCTTTTTCACTTTTGCCCATCTATATCAGTTTCATCTATTGCCAACGTCACGGTGTGACTAGCGGCCATTGATTCGAGGTATTTCCATATCAGTGTTGGAAGATTGGCCATTTCCTTCTCAAATCGGTCGACTGTCATTTTCGGATTTAATTATGCCTTTGACCGATGAAACCAATAATTTGTGGTAATTTGAAGGCATAATGTAGGAGTTTTGTGGTACAGTTATGGTTATTACTCTTCTTGAGATTAGTTATTTATACTGAAATGATTGAGTGATTCCTATGTTTATAAAGAAATTTTTAAAAGCGTCGGTCAGCTCAGCTCGTTTCATTCAGTTAATGCCAGTTATAATTTGCATTTAAAAGGTATGATTGAATCTAATATAGGTACCCAAAGGCATTAGATGCGATTCCTTCCTTTGTGGCAACATTTTACTAATTATGTGAAATGAAAGATCTATTGCGCAGTCGCGGAGGAAACCTGAGCACGCCGGGCAATAGTTCCAGTATCTGAACAAAGAATCTTATTTACTAAATTAAAACCAGACCATACTTAACTTTATGTCCTAACGTTACAGTCCACATTAAATCAAGCAGCATCCCTAAACTAAAGCAGTGGCAACAGTCCTTAGAAATTGAGATTTTAATGAACAGAATAGAGTTTATTTCTCATTATAGTTTTACAACAAGTAGCGATAAAGAGACCTGTGAGAACGAGACGCTCTGAAAACTGCGGTTCGCTGTCCACAATCGTATATACCGCGAAGTACCTATAAAAAGTTTAGTAATACGGCTCTGGTAACCTGGGTCATTGTATGAAAATTAGACCCCTTGTGAATCTGTATTGTTACGGCCGATTAGCTAGTTTTTGTCATGGCTAAAGTACAATTTGCAAGCAATAATTTCAAGAATGCACTTGCTTTTTCTCTGATTCTGTAGGAAATTTCGCATCTACGGACAGAAGCGTGGTTTTTGCAAGCAAAAGAAAACATATTTGTTTTCGGAACGATCCAATTTTGTGCAAATAACAATGATAACGTTTGAGCATATAAAAAACATTGTTGTGTTTCTAAACATTGTTAGATTGATTTTCGTCTAAGATTTGAATTGGGATAATAGCTTTTTGAAAAAACATCAAAGTGGTAAAGCAACACTTTATCCAGTTGCTGGTTGCAGTACAAGAGAGCTCACTCGACAGGGTAGTACCACATTCTTACAGAATACCGGCGTTAAGTAATAGCTAAGCTAGCTAAGTAATACTGAGTTTCGTACCGTAGGTGAGAAATCCAGAGGCCTACGGGGGGAGGGACCTAAAGGCCGGCAACTGATTAGCGATTCTTGGAGTGGCTCGTTCCAATGGGCGGCGGAGATCACTTCCCATCAAATGAAGGTAACAGGCATGCTCGTTGCCACCGTTTTCCATTTAAAAAAAATACACACTTTCGTCACCGCATCATATTACAATACAATACAATCGTCGAAGATGACAATGTTCCCGTTTGTCATTCTGTCAAGAAACCAACATCGAAGTTAACATTTCCAACTTAAAGGACTTTAACTTTATTTGTTTTTAAAACAAAGAAAGTTAATACAACGCCCGTCACAAATGCTACACGTTACATGTGTAACTTGTTCCACCGCCGACCTCACCGACCTCTGCTCCTAATGCAAGTGAGAAACCAACTCAAGCGCAGACGCTTAAAGAATTATGACATCTCGGTATGAAATATGATGATGATCGGCTGTCGAAATGTTTAACTTGTGACCGTGATAAACATCGATGTGTTGAAGACTTTAATATTTTTTAATGTTTTTTCTGGCAGTTTGAACCAAAGTTATTTGTTGTTTTTGTGTCCCATGCCAGTGCGTTAGAGATCTTTTTTATTTGTCTGGTTCGCACCATTATTTTGTCATTTAAAGACTATGAAATTTCATTGTGCTTGAGTTGGCCTCTTCAGGTAATCGACCTTACATCTGTTAGTTGCCCTTAAGCTAGAATAATTGTAAATTACTACTTCCCACGAATACCTAATTGTACATTTTACACAAAGCACGGAATTGTCATGACTGCGCTATTATAATCATAGCTGCGTTTACTTTGGAAAATAAAGGAAGCACGAACCCAACTCACGTCATACATTTATTAGGAAAGCTCAGTATGATTTCCGTCTACTCCCCTCTACTAATTCACATTTAACGAGAATTCAGCATTCACGTGGAAAGGACGACTAAATTAGGTGTACTTGGAACGTAATAGTATTTCTTAATCTTTGCCTGGTGATAAAAATCCGACAAGGATGACGATTAAATAAATTATCTTAAAACCGTATTGCAATTAGGATCCAATAAACATATACGAGTATGCATAAGTAAACATAGAGACAGAGAACGAAAGAGACAATGTAGGGAACGATTAAGAAGTTTTTTCGTAGCACTATCAACGTAATCTTCGATACTTAAATATATTTATTAGAAAATCTTACGATCGCAGTCTGTGGAAGGAAACCATATGTGGTCGCGATCCTCAGCAGTGAGGGACCGATGAAGAAGAAGAAGATTAGAAAATGTCATATTAATATTACAGTATTTCAACTCCCTTTGCCTAAAGATCTTCCACAAATAACTATTTCTGAATGCGATGTTAACATTACCCATTTAGTCCCAATCATGTAATTGTGCAATCACCAGTTTAAAATCCAAATTCACCTCTTGACTAAACCTTAATAGTCGAACATTCTAGATAAAGTCTGTTATAATAACCTAAAAAATAGTTTTAACACCACTACAGTGTATTTACCTTATATGGTACAATGGTATTTGTATGTACTTGACAGCTGCTGAAGATTTACGTTATCGGTTTCGCGAGGTAAAACTGAGTAAATCATTTAAATTGAATAAAATGATTTCGGATCACACGCTTTTTACTGGTTGCGGCTTAAAGCAATTTCATTTTCTGTCCAATCTTCAAAGTGCATCCGTCATAACTTCATAAAGTGTGGCGTCTGATTTATTTCGCCCGCAGCCGGCCGCCATTGCACGTTTCTAAACATGCAGTGACATTTTATTTCTGCTTATTCCTGGAAGACCCAAATATGGCATAAGTGCAATATCAATTTTATGGTAAGTTCAATTGGTGCAATAAAATTGGTCGTTGGTCGCGGAATTTGCACGTCAATTAGAATTTCTGTTATATTACTGCTTGGAGTGTCCGTTGATAAAATATAACCTATACTCATAGTTATAAATAAATAAATAACTAAATTATTTCGGACAGAATCCATAGAGGTTAGTTACATAAAAGTTAAAATAATAATAACAAGAAGGTGTTTTGACAGATTAAATAAGCTATAAGCAATTACTTTCATTATTTCTAGTAAGTTTTCTAGTATATAAAATTAAGGAATGCTCCCCCTTATTAAATTTGTTCATTTCCATTTGACTGATGTTTAAATTTTCATTGTTCGCAGATACAAAGATGGCTGAGCGATTATGAGAATCAACGACGAACTGCTTTTAGGTGAGTCCAGAATGTAAATGTGTTTAGCAAACGAACATGTTTTATGTCATAAGAACATAATGGGTCTATTCTGGCGTTTAATCGACTATCTATATGGATGAATGCCCGGTTGGTAAAGCGAAGGGTGTGGCACCGAGTCAAAAGCTTAAGGAATTGGCCAACCTACGCTTCGCTGCTGACAGAATAAAGTCATTAAATTATTTTGTCACGCCGTGACAGTGCAATGACAATGACTTAGATTAAGAGGGACTACCACATAAGGGTACGCACACAAGTTATTCTCCGAGTTCCCGATAGCTTTATGGTCTAACGCAGTCGAATGTTGACGTTCGCCTATCGTAACTTCAGTAGATCGATTGGAATGCCAAATAGCTTGTATGCCGTAAATTTAACTTTCCTTTAGTTACATTGTAGACGGACTTGTTAGTTTGATTTATTTATTTAAATCAGGACAAAGACTATCTCACAAAAAATACAATATTATAAAGTTAAAAAACTAAATACAATAAATGTACCTAATTTATGAAAGTATGATTAAAATTAGCACCTCAATTTGGCGACGTGACCTAAGTAGTTACGAGGGGTCCAACATCTGTCCGCGAAAACGACAAGATGCGACTACCATCGGCCAAACTTGCTGCTGATAGAAGGTTGGTTGGTTTGGTACCCACATTATAAAGGACGTAAAGTTTAGGTTGTGGCGGAAATCCAACAGAGTGACACTGGGCTTAACTCTGATATGTTCTATGATCTCCTCAACCTTCGCAGAATAGTGCATCGGGCCACGCACAGTACATCTTTGGTACAGCAGGACGCAGCAGATGTCAAGGTTCATTTGGTGCCGTGCGTTAAACTGATTTAAATAAGAGATTTCTTTCAAATTTGTATAAATCCATAAGACATCATCGTTTAACAGAACCTTTTTTTGTACATACCTACAGAATCGCATTCACGTAAGTAAAGTATCAACAAGCAAATATAGCAAAACGTTGATTGTTAACAATGAGTGTGTAATTCAATTGCAATGTATACAAACAAGTAGCTAATTCGCGTAATAAAATCGCTGTTTCTCCCCAGTTATAGAAGGTGTTACAAATTGTGCCTGTAGGCTTTGTTAGCGATACGTTTTGTTTCAAAGTCTACAAAGTATACTGGATATAGTACATAGATCAATTGGTTACGGCAGCATATACTTACGCCAGCGGAATTTCTAATACAAAGTGGCGTCAATGTGCGGTTGCGGAATTCACAAATACCGCTGATCTGAATGTAACTGTAAACGAGTAGTCATTGATTCTGTTAGTTTGTTTGCGTATAAGGAAATACAAATGTATGCAAACACACCAGGCGAGATCTTGAAGCTTATTGGTAATAGTGTGGGGATACCAACTGATTTTAGCAACCCGGTTTTTTGCATCTGTGTTGTTTTTTTACATTTTGTAAACACTCACCAGTTTTAAATGGATGTGAAATTCACATGACATTTATCTCTATCCCATTAGCTAGCGATGCCTATTTAAAGCACAATGCGAACTGATGCCTTAAAATTACTACATACAACGTCTATTATATTTCACATCAATGCAATCCATCACGCGCCGCAAGTCAGGGATCACAGTTCGGTTGTGAGACATTAAAAATGTAAAAACTGGGCCGTACATTACATGTCTGTCTACATTTACTTTTAAACCATTTGCTTAATGTAACCTGCAAGTTTACGTTGCGTTGCGTAACTAACTTGATTGACCGAACGCCACGCAAGTGAACGAGGTAATTTATAAGCATTTACTTGTAAAAAAGCAAAAAGTGTTAATCGCTAGAGTGGAAGTGGACTGACAGACTTCGTAGCAATCAGAACAGAATAAGCCAAAGCAGATAATCCAAACAGTTACAGAAGGTCGATTTATAGTTAAATACACAATTATTTCTGTTCCTAATGCTCATTTAGTAAGCAATGTTAAAGCTGCATCCTCCCGCAATCTTGGTTTTAAGTCGCATTAGGCAAATATTTCATCCTTAACGGACTTTAAAACTAATAAGGAACTCCACAATTGCAGAGTCAGGAGTTTCACATTTGTGAGGCTGAACATATGGACACTGTTTCCGCTTATTCCCGTTATAAAAGTAATTATAATGTCATTTTTATCATTATCCCTCTTATTGATAATCTCAAAAAGGACGGAAAAAATGTGGTTTTGCCTATAATCAATCGTTAGGTATCTCAAGAAGGTACAGTAATTCTCCCTTATAAAGATACATCCTTTCCCATAGACTGCTTAGGAATTTGCTGATTTTTGTAAATCACTCCTTTTCCTTTCTCGACATTCATTATCAAATACAATTATACTATTGTGTAGAAGATTACACTCAAATGCTAATACAGTTTTTATGTTTTGCTTTTAGTGTTAATTTGATTGCTTATGTACCTTCTCGTACGTTTGTGTCAAATGTTTTATGTTCTTTGTTCCCAAACTCTTTGCATCTTTGTTTTTGGTTTCGTAAATAGTGTAAATTAGCAACAATGTTAAGATTGTTTTATATTCATCTTAAATTTGAACTGGCATACAATACAATCGGCACGGTTTAATCCGCTGCGACATTTCGTATGTTTCCTTCTCCTGGTTCTCGGGGTAACGGTATCCTGTCCTCGTTGCGGAGTGATAATGCTTCTGTTACAGATAACTGATTGCCCCCGAGGTTAATAAATAATGCAATCATTAAAACTTTCAGGAGTTTCTTGGTTTCGCGGAGTGGCAAGGTAATTTGTCCCAATTTGTTAAAATGAAATCATTCATTTTACATCGGGAGCCGTTTAATGTCAAATGACAAATTCATGATCGAGTGTGTGTTACATATAGTTTAAACAAATCAAACACTGAAGTTTAATAATACTTTCAGAAATAATGTTTTGACAATCTTGTTTTCGAGCATCAAACGGTACATTCCAATAGTACCTTATTACAAGCGTCACAAACAAAACTACCGTTGTGCCTTACATCCTGGATCCCACATTCTGATTTAACAGGCAGCAAATATGTATAGCTTGCATTATGTTAGTACTGCCGTCCTTTTGTCTCTGTCATGGCCGACGTCATCAATCCCGCGCCGGCCGCTCTTTATCCTACCCCTGTACCACTAACGGTTTACTTATTCACATTTATCTGCTTTTGGTCCTGATTTAAAAGTATCATTCGTTCGTGCTTTAAATAGTCGAATCCAATTGACGTTTTCTTGTTTGTCGTTGCAACGTTCCGGTTATAACAGTAATTGGAGTGTTCAAAGTTCTTCATGTTATTAGTTTTGAGATGAACCTGTGCCGCTTTAATCGATTTACGGTATCGTTTGACCTACGACGCGTGTAGTAGAAAAATGGCACGACGGTTAATTTTTAGCAAACTCAGATATGCGTGACTTTTTGATTACGATATTAGGTACATCTACGCTTTTTAAAACAATTTAAACAGTTTATATCGCGTATATTGTAACGAATCTAATTCCCCACGTTTCGAGTCCTTAACAGGTCTCATGTTCACGGACAGACACAGATTTGAACTTCTTCAAATCCTTACCTAGTATATATTCTAAAACAAAGCCAATTTTTTAGAACAAAACCGTGTGTCGACATGTGCTGGAGGCATTAGAATCTTAAATTAAAATCGTCGTATAATGCCACAATGATTTATCGATATACATCAATAATTGTACGGCTAGTGTAATTGACGTGAAAATCCGACGTAATAGCCGTCAATAGAGCGCGTTACACAACTTTCTTCGCGGATATCAATCTAAATTGTATTTTGAAGAATAATGCAACAGTGTACTGTGTGCATACTATTTAATTTGCTACTCAAAATTAGACTGTGACGTAACGGTTAATTTGAAACATGTCTGCCTTTGATAAGCTCTTTGTGAGACCGGTTTGTTTTGAGCTAAGTAGTGATTGGCATGTTGTGTTGTAGTCAAATTTCGTAACGATTACACAGTTTTAAAAACAATCTATGCCTCTCATTTTGCTAGTAATGTAAATAGAAATTGTTTTTTTTCGTCACACAATCATGATTAGGTGACTTAGGTTTGGTATCAATGAAAGTGAAAATTATACTTTTTTTTCATACGCGATTAAACAACCTAACGTTACACTTGCTACTTCTCATTCTGGTTTAACTAATGGGTAATCTCAGTATGCAAAAATTATATTAATAATACTTGTCATAATACCAGTTTGCCAGAATTGTCGGCATCACAAACTGGTTATGTCAACTACTTAGTAAAATGATTAATGCGTTCGTACATCTATGGTTCGGCTTATATTGAAGAGTTATCTATACTAATATAATAAAGAGGTAAACTTTGTTTGTAATTTTGTTAGTTTGTTAGTTTGTTTGTATGTAGGGGGTAATCTCTGGAATTACTGAACCGATTTCAAAAATTCTTTTACAGATCGAAAGCTACACTATCCCTGACGGACATAGGCTACATTTTATTTTGATTAAAAAAAGTTTTTAGCTTTAAGTTTTAATATTTGCAAATCAAGTCAGTAAGTTACATATGCAAAATGGCTGCTTTACCGGCCTGCGCTGAGCAAATTAATGGATGACTCATACTAAAATAATTTTTAATTATTAAAAAGTCAGTCAATAATCAGTTAGTCAGTCTGTTAGATTGTCCGTCTGTCTGTCTGTCTGTCTGTCCGTCCGTCCGTCTGTCTGTCTGTCGGTCTATCTGTCAGTCAGTTTGTCTGTCAGATTGTCCGTCTGTCTGTCAGTCCGCCCGTCCGCCCGTCTGTTTGTCCGCCCGCCCGTCCGTCCGTCCGACCATCTGTCTGTCTGTTTGTCAGTAAATTTGTCAGTCAGTCTGTTAGTCCGTCCGTCCGTCCGTCCGTCCGTACGTCTGTGCTTCCGTCTGTCCGCCCTTCCATCCGTCCGTCCTTCCGTCTGTCCGCCCTTCCGTCCGTCCGACCGTCCGTCCGTCCGTCCGTCTGGCTGTCAGTCCGTCCGTCCGTCAGTCCGTCCGTCTGTCTGTCTGTCAGTCAGTCCTTCCGTCCGTCCGTCCGTCCGTCCGTCCTTCCATCCGCCCGTACGTCCGTCCATCCCTCCGCCCGTCCGTCCGACCTTCCGTCCATCTGTCTCTCTGTTTGTCAGTAAATGTGTCAGTCAGTCTGTTAGATTGTCCGTCTGTCTGTCTGTCCACCCGTCCGTACGTCCTTCCGTCTGTCCGCCCTTCCGTCCGTCCGTCTGTCCGTCCATCCGCCCGTACGTCCGTCCATCCGTCCGACCGTCCGTCCGACCTTCCGTCCATCTGTCTGTCTGTCTGTCAGTCTATCTGTCAGTCTGTTTGTCAGTCAGTCTGTTAGATTGTCCGTCTGTCTGTCTGTCCGTCCGTCCGTCCGTCTGTCTGTCTGTCGTTCTTTCTGTCAGTCAGTTTGTCTGTCAGATTGTCCATCTGTCTGTCAGTCCGCCCGTCCGCCCGTTCGTTTGTCCGCCCGCCCGTCCGTCCATCCATCCATCGGTCTGTCTGTAGGTCAGTAAATTTGTCAGTCAGTCTGTTAGATTGTCCGTCTGTCTGTCTGACCGCCCGTCCGTCCGTTTGTCTGTTTGTCTGTCTATCTGTCAGTCAGTCTGTTTGTCAGTCAGCCCATTAGCCTGACACTCTGTCAGTCTGTCAGTTAGTCCGTCAGTGTGTCAGTCTGTCAGATATTAGTCTGACAGTGTGTCAGTCTGTCAGTTAGTAATCTTTCAGTCTGTTAGTTTATCGAGTCAGCTAACCTGTCAGTAAGTCTGTCAGTTTGTCTGTCAGTTTGTCTGTCAGTCTTTCTGTCTGTCGGTCTATCTGTCAGTCAGTTTGTCTGTGAGATTGTCCGTCTGTCTGTCAATCCGTCCGTCCGTCCGTCCGTCCGTCCACCCGTCCTTCCGTCCGTCCGCCCTTCCGTCCATCTGGCTGTCTGTCTGACAGTATATTTGTCAGTCAGTTTGTTTGTCAGTCAGTCTGTTAGATTGTCCGTCTATCCGTCTGTCCGCCCGTCCGTCCGTCCGTCATTCCGTCCGTTCGTCCGTCCGTCTGTCTGTCTGTCTGTCTGTCAGTCAGTCAGTTTGTTAGCCTGTCAGTCTGTCACTCTGTCAGTTAGTCCGTCAATGTGTCAGTCTGTCAGGTGTTAGTCTGTCAGTCTGTCAGTTAGTCAGTAATTCTTTCAGTCTATTAGTTTATGAGCCAGCTAACCTGTCAGTAAGTCTGTCAGTTTGTCTGTCAGTATGTCTGTCAGTTTGTTTGTCAGTCTGTCTGTCAGTCTGCCAGTCAATTTGCCAGTCAGTCTGTCAGTCTGCCAGTCAGTCTATAGATCAGTCTGCCAGTCATTCTGTCACTCTGTCAATTAGTCTGTCAGTCGGTTATTTTGCCCATCTGTCATGTTTGTTCATCTGTCATTCTGTCAGCCAGTCTAAAAGTTTGTCAGTCTGTCTATCAGACTGTCAGTCAGCCTGTCAATCATTCTGTCAGTTTGTCTAACAGTCTGTCAGTCAGTCTATCAGTATGTCAGTTCGTTTGTCTGTCTGTCAGTAAGTCAATAAAAAGTAAAATTTTAGTACACTTATAGATATTGCGAGCCCGAAGGGCGAGCTCCGTGTAGACACGAGCGTCAGTGTTCTTTGGAAACACTAATGAGTATCTTGCGAACCCAGAAGGCGAGCGGCGCTGTGACATTAGCAAACATCTGCTCTGCCTACGCACTTACTTTTGCCTTTCAAGCGAGCCCGAAGGGCGAGCTCCGTGTAAGCGGGCGCACCGAAACTTTCTTATAAAGAGAATACTCTAGAATAACTTGCGGTTTGACGCTAGCAAGCAAACCTCCTATCTCCACGAGCAAGGGCGAGCTCCATGTAGGCGCGTGCGACAAAGCGTCCCGTTGATGAAAAATTTTGAGTAACTTGCAAGCCCGGAGGGCGAGCGGCGGTGTGACGAAATCAAGCAAACCTCTTATCTCCGCGAGCAAAGGCGAACTCCATGTAGGCGCGTGCGATGAAGCGTCCGTTGATGAAAATACTCTTGAGTAACTTGCGAGCCCGGAGGGCGAGCAGCGATATGACATTAGCAAGCAATCCCCTGTCCTTGCCCCTGCCAACCCCCCTCCCTCACTACCCAGCGAGCCCGAAGGGCGAGCTCTGTGTAGCCACGTGGGATCGTTTACTTTTAGTGGATACACTAATGAGTATCTTGAGAGCCTGAAAAGCGGGCGTTGGTATGACATTAGCAAGCATTTGCACTGTTTATGCCCCCCTATAGCGAGCCCGAAGGGCGAGCTCCACCTAGGAACATGCGCCAAAGTGCGCCTTTTTAAAAAAAACCATGGAGTGTCTTGCGAGCCCGGAGGGCGAGCGGCGGTGAGACGTCAGCAAGCAACCGTCTTATCTCCCCCTTGCAGCGAACCTGAAGGGCGAGCTCCGCGTAGGCGCGTGCGCGAAGCATTCCATTGATGGAAATACTCTTAAGTAACTTGCGAGCCCGGAGGTCGAGCAGCGGTTTGACGTTGACATTCCCCTATATTTGGCTACCCCACTACCCAGCGAGCCCGAAGGGCGAGCTTCGTGTAGCCACGTGGGACCGTTTCCTTTTAATGCCAACACCAATGAGTACCTTGAGATCCTGAAAAGCGAGCGTTGGTGTGACATTAGCAAGCATTTGCACTGATTACGTCAACTAAAGCGAGCCCGAAGGGTGAGCTCCGCCTGGAAACGTGCGCCAAAGTGTACCTTTGTTGAAAAAACAATTGAGTGCGAGCCCGGAGGGCGAGCGGCGGTGTGCCGTTAGCAAGCACCCCTCCTATCTCCCCCTTTCAGCGAGCCTGAAGTGCGAGCTCCGTGTAGGCGCTTGCAACGAAGCGTCCCTTTGATGGAAATATCAATGAGTAGCTTGCGAGCTCGGAAGGCAAGCGACGGTGTGATGTTAAGTAAGCGTCCTCTCCGTCTGGGACAATTCGTCGCACGCGCCAACACGAAGCTTGCCCTTCGGGCTCGCTGAGGTGAGAGGGAGCATGATCATAGACGTGGAGATCATACGCGCCTTAATAGAGCGCGCCCTTCGGGCTCGCTAGAGTGGGGATGTAGATAGCGGGGGTTGTTTGCCAACGCCACACCGCCGCTTGCCCTCCGGGCTCGCAAATCACTCAAAAGTATCAACGAGACATTTTGTGGCACGCGCCTGCACAAGCAGCAAGGGCAAAAATATGAAGATGCGAACTTGAAAGGCGAGGAGCGGTGTGATGTAAGTAAGGGTCCTCCCTGTCTGGTACATTTCATCGCACGCGTCTACGCGGAGCTCGCCCTTTGGGCTCGCTGAGGGGCGCAGGGCCACGATGTAAGGTTGCTTGCTAGCGTCGTACCGCAGCTCGCCCTCCGGGCTCGCAAGTTACTCAATAATATTTCTATTAACGTTACAGCGGAGGTTAATTGCTAACGTCACACCGCTACTCGCCCTCCGGGCTCGCAAGTCACTCAAAAGTATTTTTAACAACGAGACACTTCCTCACACGCGCCTACATGGAGCTCGCCCTTTAGGCTCGCGGGGATCGGGAGGACCTGCTCCTCCCGACCCCCCTGCCCCTGGGCAAAGATATGGGATCACTCAAAAGTATTTTTATTAACTAGACACTTCGTCGCACGGCGACAGTGGAGGTTGCTTGCTAACGTCACACCGCTGCTCGCCCCCCGGGCTCGCAAGTCACTCAAAAATATTCCTAACAACGAGACATTTCGTCACACACGCCTATATGGAGCTCGCCCTTCGGGCTCGCGGGGGTGGGGCGGAGCAGTGGCAAAGATATGGGGATGCGAGCTCGGAAGGCGAGCGGTGGTGTAATGTAAGTAAGCGTTCTCACTCTCTGGTACATTTGGACACGCGCGTACATGGAGCTCGCCCTTTGGGATCGCTGGGGGGGAGGCAAGGGCAAAGGTATAGAGATGCTTGCTAACGTCACACAGCCGCTCGCCCTTCGGGCTCGCAAGTCACTTTAAAGTATTTTAACTTCGTCACACACGCTGACACGGTGCTCGCCCTTCGGGCTCGCTGGAAAGGGGGGGAGGAGAGGGAAAGATGTAGCGATGCTTGCTAACGTCAAACCACTGCTCGCCCTCCGGGCTTGCAAGTTTCTCAAGAGTATTTCCATTTACGGGACGCTTCGTCGCACGATCTTAAACGTCACACGCGCCTTCATGGAGCTCGCCCTTCGGGCTTACTGGAGTGGGGACGAAAGTAGGGGGAGGTTGTTTGCTAACGTCACACCGCCGCTCGCTTTCCAGGCTTGCAAGTCACTCAAGAGTATTTTCATTAACGGGGCGCTTCGTTGCACGCGCCAAGACGGAGCTCGCCCTTCGGGCTCGCTAGAAGGAGGGCGGAGGTAGTGCGGTTGCTTGCTAACGTCCCTCGCTCTCCGAGCTCGCAAGATACTCGAGCGTATTTATTACCATCAACGGGACACTTCGCGATAAAGGAATGCTACGCGGACAAAGTCGCGGGCAACAGCTATTTTAAATAAAGTCGCTATCCGTTCCTGTCTCTCCTAAATCCTTATAGTATACTGTTCGGCCGCCTTCTCCCTCTAAGCCATGCAACGGATTTAAATGCGGTTGTTACTGTTTTTAGAGTTTTTCTGCGGAAGGTTTCTATGTAGGTAGATTACTTATTGATTGTACCCGTGCGAAGCCGGGGCGGGTCGCTAGTTCGTAATATAAGGAGAAAGCTAGTTTGGTGTAATAAAACATCGCAAAAGACTGTCAACTTTTTGCTTCATCGCCGTGGTTGTCCCAAATTTGAAATTACACGTGTTTCAGGCAAATAACACCTTTATACCCAGTTATGTTTTTGGTTTGTTTGCCTTCACGATAATTACTTTTTCATTACGTTTAATTTTACTAGTAACCGTTTTCGCATTGTCGTGTTATTGCATCGTGATCACATTTGGGTGCAATTTAATGTTATACCGTTGCGAACAAAAATTCTGAGAACGGCTACTCTTAGCAGGTTATGTTTTTATATGAACTCAACGTCTTCGATTTAATTATAAGCGACGCATTGACTTTGTAAAAAAACGTGTTTAAACTACAACCGTGACCTAGCACCAAGCAGCAAAGTAAGTAACGGTATATCACAGATAACAACAAATGCTTCGAGCTAATGCAAGAGACCATTGTAATTTGCCAAGCAAATATCTCTATCAGGCCCTTTGATGCGCTGCATAGATTGGAGCGTAGTCGCCGAAGATACGACCTTAAATTCCACCGTCGCGATTCCCGATAAGCGATACATAAACGATCTCGATATTCGAGTACCGTTCTCGATAAATTATCGCTCACGTTTCGCTACCGAGCTAGCGCCCTACTATTACGGTATTGGTCGAAATTACGACGTTTCGAGTAAGACCCATCGTCACACTATCGGGAACGTGACTGGCGTTAAGTAAGACCTTATGTGGTACACCAAAGGTGTTTAACAGTCGTGGCCTCCTCTCTATTTACGATAGCTCACGCCCCTTCACCTGCTGAGAACAGATTAACTTTGACTGCTCTCTTTTGTTTTTACACATTGCAATTCTATGTTGGCTTGACACAAACACTGGGGTCATTGTCCTGTTCGACGTTGATACACAATATCAAATTTATCGCCGTTTCAATTTTAACGAACTACGTTCGGTCGACTTCGTCATTATTTTCTAACTGACGTATGTTTTGGATGATAGACTATATTGTTCAGTAACTGCCGAGACTTAGGTGGGCGTTTCCGCTCAAATTGGCCAGTGTAAACGAACCGTTACAGTTATTGAGTTCAAACTCTTAATCAATGTTGTTCCGTAAAAATGCAGCTTGAATTATCGGTTGGATTAATTGTGCTGTAATATTTGGCGTAATTGGCGTCGTGTAGTTCCGTAATAAATTAAAAAGTATTTGAGTTTGGTATCAACCATTTGATTTCTGTTTAATTACTATTGTCTTTTTGCTCAGACTAATTGGGATATAATATTTTGCATATTCATTTGTAAATGTTCACCCAATCATATGCTTTAGTATTTTTTGCATCGTACATGATACTGACAATGAACACAGCAGAAATTACAATCAAACCGTGTCTCGACAAAAAATGACTGACTGCTAACAAAAAAAAGCTTGATTAAGAGCTGTCAAAAATGTCTAGGCCGTTATCAAAAGAATCGTTAAGAATGCTTATAAGATCCATGCTTCTGTGGTACAGGAACAAATTGTTAATTTTATAACATTGATTATACAACATTACAGTGTCACCACAGTCTTGAGTCAGTGAACGTAATAGAATAATTTCTTGATTAGATCAAATTAGATGACACGCTTTACTGGAGTCTCAATGATTATTCTTTTTTTTACATTTTATGCAATTGATCGATAATTCTTGAGCATTTTTTCATTAACAAAGTACTTTATTGCATTTTGATAAAATTATACTTGCAAGTTTTTTATAAGCACATCAAGATTAAAAAAAAATGTTGTAAATAATGAAACGGAATTGGCTTCATATGCAATAATGCTGTTACTGGACCTTAAAAATATAATTAGGTTCTGTGTAGTCAATCCACATGCCGCAGTCAAGTGTTAAAATTATTATTTGTCAAGATTTTAATGATCCTGACATGGATTGTGTCAAATACTTGTTTTAACACCATAAAAAATAAATTTCAACCCATTTGGCTAACTTGATGTCAAAAGATTTATTTTCTAGATTTAGATGCTAAATTATAAAAATGTAAACATGCCAACTAACACACGTTTCCATATTGACTTCAAACTTGGCAAGTAAACCCACTTTACACTCATTGTCTTACCGCTACTACTCCACGGTAAAATTCTATTGTTTGTAGTAAATATTTACTTCGTGTACTGTAATAGCAGTGAGTAGGCCAGGCCCCCAATTCACATTCGAGATGTGTCAAAAAATGACAAATTTTGAAGGGATCTGACAGCTCTTTTTGGCTTATCTCGAGTATGACTTCATCTCTACTGACGCGAGAATTGCCCCTCTGGTCGTCTTCGCTTTCGGACTCGTGTATTTGGTAGCGACGCTTCCCTCCGCCCGGCAACGTGCCGGTGCCTCGCCAACACACGGTTATGCGAACGTGTAAATGTAAATGGTCGACTTATCCGCTCTACGATACCGTGTCCCGTTTTGCATATCTCGGGGCTATATCTACGGGTTAATCAAATATCTAATGAATCAATTCTATCTAAAATATGCCCTTTTGTAAACTGACTGTAGATTCTATCTGTTCTGAGTGTGTTTGGACGGAGAAATTCGGATTTCTATTCAGATTAAATATGGTAAGCTGGTGGTTACCATTGTGTATATAAACTCTCACTCAACCGATTTCAGTTTTGACGTTTATTTGTCATCATATCAGACGTTGTTCTGTCCAAATCGTTTGAATCATGAGTTCATACAAATATCTCGAAAAAAAAGACGTTTAGTTTCTCAAATAAAAAAATCTTAAGTATTTTACTTTTCATAGAAACTTAATTCAAATTGTTACGTACATTTTAAATTATAAAATAGCAAAATTGGTCCAGCCGTTTCAAGTGATGCACTTACCTACGAACAGCATTTCATGTTTTATTTATATAGAGATAGATAGATTGTGTTGTGATGTTTTGCTTCGAAAAAAGAACGAATCATATTTAAGCTAAAATACATTAACATTATATTAATGAACAAAGTTAGCCATTACGAAACGTACATGCATTTGAATAAGTTTATGACACGAATAACAAAATGCCTTTGAAATAGGGAACAATAATCTATGCTTCAATAGACTGCATAAACCTGTCAAATAGTCCTTTGAGAGCCTTAGTTGTAAATATCTTATGGATGTTGAATTTTATTACAATGCATTACTATTACCAGCCGTTTCCTTGGTGGTTTTATTTGCGCATCAATGACTCATAGTTAACATTTACCATAGAAAATGCCATATTCTTGGCATAAATAGCAACTTGCGAGACGTCCGAGATGATTGTCGACTGCAGACGTCGTCGTATAAACCTGGCTTTAAATACACAATCAACAACCACATTTCAGACTAGTTCTCATTTAAAATTTCCTCTCAACCCTCCTGAGAACTGACATGGACAGTTGCGTTGGTAGAGTCGACTACAGATAACTCTGTCACCAATAAACCTATGGCGTTTTATTCAAATAAATAATGTTATGCCTTTTTGTGTATTGTGGTGATCAAGGAAGAGTTATTGTATTTTATTGTATTGTTATGCTTAAGCGGCATTTCTTGTCTTGTTATTATTAATATGTATTTTTTAAAATATATAATAATCATGCTTAGTGTAATGACATTATAAATAGTAACAATACTTTTTTTAAATTTTTGATTAAACTTAAATTCAAAAGTTTAATGAAATCTGAAACAACCGTCAAATGGTTTGATTGATTATCAAACTAGTATTGATGAAAATATTAGGAGTAAGATAAGAAGATAGCTCAATAGAATCGGTTCAAAAAAAAACGATTCGCTGTAATAGAAAGGTTGCGTTGCGATTGACACAGTTTGACTTACAATGAATGGTGAAGAAAAACATCTCCCAGTGTTCAAAATTTATCAATGGGAATCGATTTGAAGTCATTCTTAACAAACGCCTGCAAAAAATACTTTTATAATGTTGCTATTTAATGCCAAGAGCAGAGAGGAAATAATACGAGTACGCATTTTGCTGCCAAATCAGTTGAACGCGTTCATCAAAGAATATAACGACGCCACCTTTTTGCATTTTACCTTCACTCGTAATAGGGTACCGCTGTGCCTTCACATTCTATCCTCAAGAGATAACATAGCGATGTCTGGGCGACCGCGGTACGCCTACGTAGTACTGCTCTATAAATTGTGCTTCGTTATGCAAAGAGTCGACAGAGACGGCAGGTGGCCCCTCAACATCGAGAATATAGAGATGCTTTCCTGCTACCTCGAGGGTCTTTTTGACAACCGGTATTTTAGCCACATTTTTATTTTCAATCATATTGAAAAAGCTTGAAATTAGGGCAGTACCTGCAGTGCTTACCTTCAGTTCAGATACAGCTATCTGAACTATTTTTTTAAATAATTGTTTATAATATGTATATTCAAGTGGCAATTCATGTTAAGTCCTTGTTCAGCAGTTTAAGCCCTTGCTGAAGTGCTCTTTCACTATCAGTGCAAGTCAGCCAGTGATGTGTCAACATTCGATTTAATATATTTTGCTTATATCTATCGAACTTTGTAAGACGCGAAAACAGCCTTTGAAAGGTGAACCTATGTAGCTAAATACCATTTCTGCAATACGAGAAACGTGCACATTGTAAACCGCACAATTCTCGTTTGATATTTGATATTTTAAGGGTTACGTCAGTTCGGTAACCTTATCTAACTTACTTCTGTCTGTCACCTTGTAAAAGTTATAATCTCTCGGTAATCTTTGTGTCCGTCGCTGCAGTTACTCTGACAATTTACAGTGACGTTTTTGATAACACAACCGTGACTTGAATTTCTAAAAACGTGTTAGGTGCGCGGTACGTGAGAAGTAAGTGTTTCACAGAGAAGTTAGTAAAAGCAATTGCTATGTGCTATTAAGTGAAAAAAAAACAATATAGGTCTCTATTAAGATTATTATGTACTTTCACTCTATTAAACACGAACTTGGGATACTCAATTGTTTACATCTTTCGGTGTTGTCAACTATCCCTTTCTTCACTTAGCTAATATTTATTGAAGTTTCTAATGCAATCAGAGGAATTTATGATGTCGTTTGTCTTGACCAATAAGAGCAGGTCTGCACCGTATTAACCGTACCATAGTCATCCATAGTCCTGAGTTTAAATAATGTTGCTTATTTATTGCGTATTTATTCTTGTATTTGTGATAGGCCGTGGGCGTAGCCACTTCTCACGGCGATTGTGATGTGTATTATCGACTATCGTATCCGGATTTGGTATACGTGAATAATTAATGGCTTCTTCATGTATATCACTTTCTATGTAATGCGCGGCTCGCTCCTTGATCAATTCAATAGCTGCAACATTGTATGAATCGAGTTTCCATTTGACATAAACTGCTTTATAGTTGTTTCTGTCAAGTGCTTCGATATCAACAATTTATCTCACGGTACAATTCTTTACTATTTCTTGGAACAGTTTTTGAAAACACCTCTACATTATCCACAGGCAAGTTTATCTTGCTTGACATGACATTATTCATTTACTTTAAAGTCCTCGGCTCTGATTTCTCAATTTAAACTTTTCTCATAATTCCAAAGGTGCCAAGTTTCATCAGCTATGCATTTATGCACGTCGCTTCCAGGCCGGTTTATGATTTATATTGTGACCATGTTACCTTGTTTGGCTATCGTTCTCGATTCCAAACAGTCTCTGATTTAGTGCTATTGTATAACTGTTACCTCATTACCATAATCTCTTCCTAAACAATGCTTAACAAGCTTAGACATACAGTTAGCATTTGTTATAGCTGCATAAATTGCGTGAGGGTTTATCGTACTGAACTCCACATACCACGCTTTTTTTGGTTTAAGTGTCAGGTAGTCTACAAATCTACATATAACTTCTGATGAGATTACATGATTATCGACTTTTCGTTATTTACCACGGACTTCATGATCCTCAAACATTAAAAAAAAATTAAAACCATCAATTTTAAAGTAATGGGTGCTGATATTTATTTCTAATTCCAGTTCTGCTGTCAGTTACCATGGAACATACTCTACTTTAGAATTTAATGTTTTGTTTTTTTACATTTGTTTATTCTGTTATTATTTTTTTGTAATTTCTGTGTACTTATTGTAATTTTTAAACACAATGTATATTGTTAATTAATAAATGAACTATGAACTCAAACAGTTTCATTACAATAAAAATATTACAATGGCAATATTGTGCTCGTTCCCATTACATCGATAAGAGGTTGTTGCCCTTTCAGGTTCTCTATCGGTTGCTTCTATTTCATCACACTCGTTAGATGCAGTGTTAACAACATCATGCAAATGCTATTATAGCATGCATGTATGTTAAACGTGATTGATAAACCGCACATAACTGGGCTAAAACGAATTCGCCCACTTTCGTTTCGTGCAACACCGGACCAGCAAAACATAGTGTCCAACAAAAACCTATTTTTTACCGGCTTGATTGCTCTACGATTACTCGCAACAATTGATTGCTTTAAGATTAGTTTATTTAGAGAACTACAAAGAGCTTTTTCCTTCACGCATTTTGCAAGCGGGTCATTTATTATACTTATCAGCATCAACATTCAGATAATGATTTCTATTTATACAAATCATGCCTTTTGTAAAGAGCTACTAATATCATAAATATTGTATTTAACATTTGTGCACTAAAAATTGCCACACCTTAAATGATTTAAGCGCTGACTTTTGAAGCAAATTATTTGCATTTGTCGTGTAACTGTAGCAGTCTCCAGACACCACTATAGGCGAATAAATTTAGTAGGCACTACTGCAGTTATAACTGTCATTGAGCTCTTAGCAATACAAACTATCTAGTTCCTTGCCTAGTCTAATCATAAACTGATAGAAAATTAGTAATATTAATCAAAATAATATGAATTCCACAGCTTCCTTTCGAGATCGCAATCTAAACAGCAAAGTATCCATTTAACTTTGTTCTACCTTTGATAAGTAGTAGGAAGCAGGCGTTGGTGGGTAATGTAGCAAACTTGCAAGCAACACAGCGGGTGGCGAAAGGGAATGGGCAGTAGAAACATCAGGGATTTCAGTGAAAGGATAACATCTTATTAAATACAACTATATTGTATCTAGAGCGTGTAGATTACGTTGTTTATGGACTTCCATAACCAAGCTTTCAAAGATTGAAAATAACGGCCTTCAATATTTTTTGGCTAATAAGACAAATGACTGATTGAAACCAAATAAGTGAAAGAGTTTAATTTCACTGAATTAAGTTCTGTCAGAGTAAGAGTTAACTTTAGAGCATGTCATGTATTGACCACGAAAGCGTGAACTCGAAAGTGGACGTTCTCGTCAGTCGAGTAATTACTTATAGTGACACCCAATTACTACTCGGTAATGATTTGAGACTTTCTACATTAATAACACCTGTAATAGTTGCGTACAATATGAAGAGTGTAACAATGTAGTTCGATAGATTGATTGATTGTCTAGATATCCCAAAACATGATTCTTAGAGATGTCTTAGTTTGTGCAAATGGTTATTTGATAGCGGAATGTGGGAAGCGCAATAGGCTTGTAATAGCTCCAGACCCTTGTACTTATTATCTGTTACTCTACATTGCCCTCTGACATCAAAGGATCAAGGCCGTGAGACCTTTCACTTTTTCAATAATCGGTATTACCAAAGCGGTAAGCTGTACGCACTCCGACCTCAAACCGACAACACGAACACGATAGCGAAATTGTAACAAAAAACAAAAGTAAAAACACGCCGATTCTCTCCGCCGTTTCGTCATATCGTAAATTGTGGCAGGCAAAATTATCCGGCAAATTTTCGACGTTTTTGCACTCAAGTGTGATTTAGAACAAGGCGCGTGACTTTCGCAATCTGTGACATTATCGTTTCGTGTCTGGCCGAAACGAAAACTGTTTGACCCGACTCAGGAGGCATTTTGCGCTTTTGAATGAATTTGAAATCAGCCGTTTTATTGTTTGTTAGATCAACTTGTGCAAGTGCCCAGTGCGTAATGGTTCCGCATTCTTTGTCGTCATCCTCATTCCATGAAATCTTATGACGAAGCCTTGGTCCCCATGATACAAACCTCTTTATGCCTAGCAGTGGGAAGTTTATTGGACTTCCTCTGTACTTACTAGTAGTTAATCTAAAGATTCTCTTGATAATATTACAACCGGGCTTTGTTACTGGGCCGGCATACCAATAAAATATGCTGCAGGACAGCTGACAACAGTCTAATCGTCAGATCCCAAAATGGTTACAAGCAATCTCACCACCACTTTGATTTCATTTGGAAAAGATTATAATCTCCGGCCATTATCGTCTGTATTCGTTCATAGAAGGCTATCGGATCTAAACTGTCTTTATTTGGATAGTAAAATCGAAACCGTCGCACTGTTGAGGTTTCCATGAGTTTCAAGGTATTATGTGCAAGATACTGTAAAATGAAAGAGAATGCCAATGTTTACGGCTTGAAAATGTCGATAGCTGTAAAATATTGATTTTAAATAGATTTTTACAAAATAAAATTCAAACTTAATAAAGTAATTTCTTACTCACCTTGCCAATTTACTTTGACGAAGTTTAAATCAATTGACCCTTAATTCTTCCTTCACCCTTTCGCTTCCTACTAATTTGCCTGCTCAAATTAACGCTAATTGCCCCTTTCAAGAGGTTGTCCGAATTCATTTGCCTGTCTAGCTACCCTAGTCACGAGAGTCATGAGACAGTTACGGACTCTTTGCTTCGCTCCGGGATAATAAGTAAAGTGCGGTTCGTGAGTTGCTGGCGTTCATTTCCATTTGTGCACGAGCCATTGTACCCTTGACAGGCTTGATAACGCAATTGCCCGATGAAACTTTATTGCGAGACTAGTGAGCCTCGTGGCTTTACTTCATTAAGCTTAATTGTCCATCATTTTAATTTCAAGTGAGGAAGATCAACCGTGATGAAAACGTGCTCGGTGTACAGATTCCACATTATCTATTTCGAAATGATCACGAATGTTTTGAAATGCGTTATCACGCACGTTGATTTCAGCTTCTTAACTTATGACTAACCTATGACTTTGCCGAATAATTCTCTCCAGATGGATAACAAATAGAGAAAGAATATGAAGTGAATTTGTAGAAAGACAAATATACCTTTGTGAGTAGAAACCGTTAACACCACATAAATGAAGTGCTTACGTTGTAATGGAAGAGGTATCATTAAGGTTTACTGCTTAATGAGCCATTATAATCCTACAAATGGCTCAGCATAATTCAGCAAACGCTGAGCTTGGTCAAAGTTCAAAATACTATTTAATCTTACCTGCATTACAGTCGATTGAATTACGTACCTACAAAACCAATATCAAATCAGAAGAGGCTAACATTTATTTAAGTGTGACTTTCATAAATGACCACTGACTTATTGGCAACGTGGTATATTGAAGATCATCCATCAAAGCACAAGTGTTAAAACCAGGTCTTTCCAATGTGTAATACAAACATAGCCTACTCTTTTCATCACGATGACCCAGTGACATAACTAATTATCTTTTTCTGACAAACTGTCAACCACCACTAATCATTCAGAAAAATTACCGTTCATATTCATTTCGTAAATCTAACAAGGATGCAGCGGTTATCAGGATGCATTCGGTTAAAAAAGGACCGATTTTCAATAAATCGTATGTCAGTTTTATAGATGCAAATGAACAAGCATGATATGCCCGATAAATGTTGGACATTGCCCATAAAATCAAATGACAGTTAATTTAAATGCACAACATTTAATAGACGAGGTTATTCAAGCAACATAGTAGAGCTTCAATCGGGCTTAACTCATATGAACGACTTGACGTTACAATGGAAACTCACCGAACCGCGCCACTAAAGGCAAAGTTGTAGACAGTACGCCCATCTCGTGACGTTGCTGTTCCGATAACGGAATCATCGAGACCTTGACTAGTGGTTTGAACTTTCGGCGGGTGAATCATGCGCGTTTTGAGAAACTGGGACGCGGCAGGGTTGTGTTTAACATCAATTAGGGGAGTTCCTCAATTTGTGTGCAACGGTGATCTTAGCGAAGATATTTTGTAGATTCTGCTAGGATCTTTTATAATAATTGGTGCAGGATAAAGCTTCTATTAGAGTTTGTACTGCTTGCCTTGTGACAAAACTGTGGCGCCTGTCGTTCAATAGACAGACGGAGATGCAAATGCAAATTAGGACTTTTAACATTAAAACATTTGGTCTTTTGATACGTCGCTCCCATCTATTATGGTGTCTCTAAGTTAATGTGCGCGAAATGGCGCGAATACCTAGACAATTGTCTTCGGCTTTCAAATGTCACAGCGGCAGGTCGAGGCGACGTGGGAGATTCACATTTTACCTCCAATCACGTTTATTGTAAGCTTTATGCCTGGCTTGGGTGAAACTAAATTGTTGTAGTTCTCTCTTGTTTGACCCTTAAACATATTTTTCGTAAATGCATGAGACAGTCTATTTCTTATTATAAGTTGCCTAGGTAATATAGAGAAATAAATCTGTTTTAACATCATACTTTATGCATCACCTTGTGTTAGATCTTCTTTTACGGTTACTAAAATAATACTTTAATCATTGTAGACTTTATGATTATAATTCTTGGAATTGATAGTGTATTCGTTAGTCAATTTAAAAAGGCGTCACAAGTGAATGGGGCACGTGTTATCAGCAAAAAGTGAGCGGACGTAGGTCGATCAGGTTTCGGGCTCCAATATTCATGTATATTTTTTGTCTTTATCAAGCCGACGTCGGTGGCTTTGCGCAACCCGAAGTCGCGGCTGTTACGAGTTTAAAATTATTACATATTTACGGGGTTCACACGTTGATAAAGAGGACATAAGTCCGCTCGCAGTATTGCATTATTTTCGCAATAAACAGCGGTCCCAGTGTTTGACAGGTGTAGGACATTGTTTTTACCAGTTATTGACATCATGGTCTGTCGTTTTTACTCCTATGTTTCAAAATCTTCTCGTCATTTATTGGGTCACTGTCAAAGACTGGGACCGTCACCTTAGTATTATTTAGTTTACTTACACCATTGTTGAGGTTGCATTGAAGGGTTTTTTATAATGTTCAAATTTTGAATGGTTATTTTTGATGTGTTCCTTTTTTACTGTCACTGTGATGTCAGACGAAAAATATATCGGCCCAATAAAAGACATATAATTGAATAAAATCTTGGTTTTTAATAAGTGGCGACCGTACGTGAGCGTAATGGACCTGGAAAAAATGAAACGAGAAAGAACAGTATACAGGAGCTCGTTCACACGAACAAAAAACCGATTTTTGGAGAGATGTGACAAAGCCGAAGATTTCGATAGTATTAAAGTGACGTTCGAGATACTCCAGGAAAAAGCAGATCAGTTGTTCGATATCGAGGAGAAAATAAAACGTAAGTGGCTGGAAGTGCTGGACTACGCGAGTAATAAAGAATTCGATGACGACTGCGAGACTGCAGAGGAATATCGATATTCTTGGGGAGAAGCAAAACTTAAATTCAACAGACTCTGCCCACAGGATGCCCGCTCCATATCCGAAAGCCACTCCGTATTCGAAGATCCTACGGTAAGATCCAGAGGGAGTAACATGTCAGACAAGCTCTCAAATAAGTTAGATTGTACCGCATTTGAGTCCAAAAGGAAGTTTGTTTTGCCAAAGATAAAATTGATTGAATTTGATGGCAAAATCAAGAACTGGCTTAGTTTTTGGGGACAATTCAAAAAGATCGACGAAGCAAAAGACATATAATTGAATAAAATCTTGGCTTTTAATAACCATCTCAGTCAATATTAATTAGTACGAGCTTGAACGTTCAGTTTTGAATATTGGCTGGTGTTAGAAAACCAATTGATCTAACTGAGACGTAAGTACGTTAGTTGGGTATGTGACCCCTCGAAACTCCTAATGCCTTAAGGGATGAAATCCGTCATTTTACTTTTTTTTTGTGCAATAAAGTTTAAATAGAAAGATAAATAAACTCAGTGGTAAAGCATGAAAATTGGTTGTTCATTTCAGCTTCTTTGTTAAGACGGCTCAAGTAGGTTGAACGGCTTGTTAAAAACTCCTACCAGATATTACTTGTTGCGACCGATCAAGCACCAAGAGAATGGCGCGATAAAGTTCCTTTTTAAGGAAATGTCAATGCAATGACCAAACCAATTAAATTTTTTGTCAAGTAGTTACAGTGCAGTACCTATAATGTTAATTCTGCTCAACCAACTCGTTTCAAATTCTTATCTCTTTATTACATAGTATAAAACAAAGTTGCTATCCGGTCCTGTCGGACCTCATATCTTCGGCCGCTTATTCCTTCTAAACAAACGCAATGGACTAGGGATGGGTTATACTTGCTAAATCGCGTACCAGGGCTTAAAAGTACGTCCACCTTCTCATACCAGGTGCAGAAACCAGGTATCAAAATACTTTCAAAGTATTTTCTGTCCAACGCAACAAGTCGAATACTTGCTCCCTTGCAAGTTTAAACCTTATCATTATACAGATAAGATTCAAAATATATATTCCAATCAAGACGTAAAATACTTTAAAAGTATTTTATTTCACGTATAAGTACAATCTGAACCTTATGTGTATGAACATAAGATATAATTTTGTACTACTTTAAGTAGTACTTACTTTGAAGGGACAGTATACTTTTAATGGAAAAATACTTTCAAATCTTGCAAGTATATCGGGTCGGTACCTGGTTGGTATACTTGCAAGGAAATACCAGGTATCAAAACCTGGTAACGTAAATACGCACCATCTCTACAATGGACTTTGATACGGTTTTTACAGTCCTTTTGAGATTTTTCGGGGAAGATTTTTATGTAAATACATTACATCCTAATGCTAAAAGCTTAGAGCGAAGCCGGGCCGGGTTCCTAGTGAGTTTTAAATTTTAACCATTGCATTAATAACTCATGTTATATAGTTTAACAGATGTTCATTTCAAATAAGATACGAATACCTTTGTTATTTTCAAAAGTTCTGTAACCAGTGTCTTCTAAATTTAACAGACTTCATCGAAATACAAATGTTTCTGTAATCTGAAACCAGTTAATTTATATAAGGCGGTAATGATCACGTCTTTATTAAAATATACGATTTCACCTGGCTCTATTTACACATAGAGCTCTTGGAAACAGCTTGGATAATAAAATCACTTGGTAGCGCGTCACGCGATGCTTGGTGAACTACATAAATGAACGGCTAGCAGGCATGGTAAAGAGTTAGCTATTGGTAATAGTAATAAATTCTTTGGAAATTGAAATGGATAAATGGACAGTCCGTTATATTGAGTTTATTGATATTGCCTCAGATTTTCTTAAAAGCACCTCAGGTGGTAGGTTTGTTACGGGTAACCGTAAGCCTACTGTAATAAAAGTTTGGTTCTGCTTCCTTATTGTTACTGTTTTAGATGAAACCTTATAAATAAATAAAAATAATGCGGAAGTAAACTAAACAAGAAATTAGAGGGAAGGAATACTTCTTTATTAGTTTTATTCTAGACTGTAATTTAATAATGTGGCAGTTCAATTTATTAAATAGGTGAGTAAATTAACAGTCTTCGCATTTATCAGGTTCTGCTAGATGCTGGATAATTTCTTATTAAAAGCTGTTTGATGACAAGTTGCGTGTAAGCTAAGCATAAGTTGCTTTAATGCCAACCGTGTATAGACCGTTAATGAATTTATCTTGATCATAGTAATAATTGTAGAGTTATACTTTGCTCTAATGAGTAGCGAGTTATAGTGTAAGCTTATTAACATCTATGATTGGATATAAGATTATAATTCTACGCTTAAACTTTCAATAAATGCCATCTTTATCTTGATGATTCAGTACCGTTTCTGTGCAGCCTAATTTTAGTTTCGCTACTTCACTGTTACTTTACCTTTCACAAATCCATACGTAAGTATACAAGAATGTGTTTAGTATACCCAGGACCTTTGTTTCGCGTGCTAAGTAGGTCATTTAGCAACGACGCGACAACGTTTTCACAGACAATGCCATCGATAACTAGATTCCTGTCACACTATCGGCTGCTTCTTGTTTTTTTGTCAATGTAGTCACGCTTACTAAACTTGCCTTTTAGTCAACTTTACTAGCACATTTATGCAAATGGTGGCTATGAAAGAGTCTAATGTTTTGAGTCAATTGCACTTAAGAAGTTACGTGTCCGTGAACATTTGAATTGTAACGGAACTAGAGGTAAAATGGTCATCGTTGTGACCTTTTCCCTATAAGTATGGGCACAGAATAAATATTAGTACTAACGTACAGAAACTTCTGTTTTTCGACCGCGATTAAATGAATTCCAACTTTATTGACACGCATAAAAAGTTCTTACTAATCCATTTACATTTGCCAGGCGGCTCGCGTCAAAAGGAACGCGCCGCCTGCGTCCGCCTTGCCCTCGCAACTCCCTGGTCAACACTTTAGGTTTGCGCTGCATTCGTTTTTAATCACACAGCGAGAGCGAGCGCTTCAAGCCGATAACCTACGGCGATTTGCCTACTCTGTAGGCAAGGCGGCTGAGCGTACCTACCGTGCGTAGTGGAACCCCCTGGTCTGTGGCACCCGTAAACTACCTTCAGCCTCAAAGCGAAAGTGAAAATAAATAAACACGTTACATCAACATTTGTATATGGATGTGACAACGAAATACAACAATCAAAACTTATGAGTAATAGCAGCCTATCCGGGACGATTACTGATTCATTTCAACCTGTTCCGTGTTTGAATGCTTGATTCGGGCCTGGGTCACTCCCATCTGCCCACGCGTTGTGAGCGAAAGTAGAACTCCGAGTGGATTTTTATGTTACTTTTGCTTCATGAACCATTTGTCCACTAACATTATGTTTCGTCTAGTAAGCAACACTTCTTAAACGAATTCTATAATGATAATTTCGACATCAGTTTCGATTGTTAAGGTTCTGGGAACCGACGGTTGCTGGAAAGAGTATTATGCAACGCCATCCAAACACTTATAAGCGCTAAATAAAATTAATAAGTGATTAAAAGGATAGATTCGTCTTTGTGCATTAATTATCTCAGTTTCTCATTTGTGTGTTATTTGTACAATGACGAATTTACATGCATACGCAGATTCATTTCGCCATGTCATTTTTTATAGATAAATCTAAATACCATGTACCTGATTGATACGTTTCTTATCTAATGGAATCATCAGTCTCTTGCTCCATTGGGTTTTCCGATCGGCCACCTTCGTGTTTAATCGAATAAATCGATCCGATTCTTAACGCAACGATTGGACTACCAAAATTATGGTACCAATGAAGTGAGTCATGTAAGAGACCGGTTCCCACACCTACTTGCGCCCACGCACTTTCCGATTGCTCTGGTCACTGTTTATGTCTACGAGGGATGGTGGTTGCTTTTTACCAGACTGCCGTCAGAAGGGAGGATTATGTTTTAGAGTGTATATGTATTAACTTATGCACTTAATGTAACCCTTCGAGTTGAAGAAGCTTTAAAAAAATCATTAATCGTAAGCAATTATACTTTTCTGATATTATTGCATTGTAATCGTATCGTTTTGCACGAACTACGCATGCACATACCAAATTTCAAATGAATCTGACCACTGTAAGTTGGTTAAAATTCATTTGCAAGTTTTCACCTGAATATACAAATAAATAAATAAACGAACATAACATGACAAGTTAATTCCCCGTGTATATATTTCCTTAATTTATTGTTTGTCCTGAAATAAACTTTATGACATAAAAAGCTTGTGATAATAATAATAAAAAAGCAGTGTTCCCGAATGTAGCTACTTAAATATGACAAAGTTGCAACTTTGTATAGTTTGTGTTAATTAAAAGACAAGCAACAATTCATTCCTATAGCAATAAAATTTCATCTGACCTTTATAAAATGCGTTCCGTGTAACAGGGTTTTGCACTTTGATAATTTCCTTTGTTTTAAACCAATTACATGTGATTTAATCTTGCTGATCAGATGCTTCGAATTTCTCCACAATGTTTGTTTTTAACGTAACGTACAAACAATGTGTTTATCGATCTTAAACAAATATTTAATTGGTATTGCTAATTGCTGAGTATGGTCCATTGTTCTGTTAGGATCTTTCACACAATTGCCATTGTGGTTGGACAATGTTGGGAGCTGCAACTGACCTCAGAGTCCGTGATGCAATGCTTTTTTCCCGGTCAGGAAGTGATCTGATCTTATAGGGTTTTTAATCAGAAATTACTTCTCAATTATTGCGGCGTTTAAAGTATTGTTTTAGCTGCAACTCTTTATTGTGTACTTTAATAAAAAAAACTGGCAAAGAACAATATGATTCATTTTATTTACTTATGTACTGTGTATGTTTAAAAATATTGTTTTGTAATATGTTGGTTTATTGTTACAGATGGATTACTGGAAAAGATAATTCAAGGAATGCGATTTCATCGAAGTAAAATTTGCTGGGTGAGTGTGGTTATTCATTTTATGGCTGTTACTAACATTTCTAAGTGTATTTTTTTAATCCAGGCCAATGAGATTTCAATCAGGACAGACCAGATTCATGATTATTTCGATAAGTCAAATTTCACATTTTAACACTTGCAATGAAATTATACGAGATACAATTTATATAAAAAAAATCGATTAAGCAAAAGCTCATACTAAGTTATTCTAAATAACGGATGCACATACCTATTAGATATAGTACAAACATTCATTAATTAATAATATAAATAGCTACCCTTTTTGGGAATCGTACCCGCAACATTTTGACTTCATAGTCAGGTCACTAATTACATTAATTAAACAATAAATTATGGCGTAAGTTCCGCGAACATTCCTTAAGTAGTTTTACAATTTATTATCTTCTTAATTCGTTACGCGTATTTAGTACCCGAGCCGAGCGTTTAAATCAAGCACGTTAATGCAAAAAAACCGTTTACCAGCAACATCTAGACACATTTAACTTATTACCTCGAAGAATTACTGTTGACTTACGAAATATTTATCTCACGTCTAATATATTTCTTAAACGATATTAAACGAACGTACGCACAACTCAATTAGATGTCCAGACCGGTTTAAATTTACCGCTTAACTTCAGATGCTTTTTAAGATGACACTAAACTCCAACACGTATGTACAGATAACAGACATCTCGGCGGAAGTTTAAAGTATAAACTGGGCCCTTTTCATTCCAGATATTGCAAAATATTGTTTACTCCACCTTTTATTGCTTTACATTATTTTAAGACCCACTTTGAAGCTAAATTATTGCCAATTTTTTCGAAATTTTATGCATAAGTGCTTCAAACATAAGATGCCATATGCAAATCGTATTCAAGAGGACTTGAATTTGATTTTGAAACTGGGCTTTATTATTCGTTCTAAAAATAACGTGGATTTACGGAACTGCAAAAAACTTAAAACACGATACCTTCGCAACTTAATTTTTAAAGTAAATACTTACCTGTCAACTCATTACGTTGTTTCTTCCAGTGAACTCAATTGTAGGTTGTAAAATGAAGTCGGTTAGTAATGAAAATAATTGTTTTATTTTTGTTTTACATACGCCTTGCAACAAGCTCTACCTGTGATCGCCATGGCATACATACATTATTAACCTCCCACGGGCTTTGTATTAAAATATAAAGTAATTTAACATTATTCGAACACTTAACCCTTAATGGAATAAACTTGAACTTATTTAATCGTGAACGATAAAACTGCCATTGTTTTAATAGCCCGCGTTGAAATCATTATCATTTTGAACATTAAATAGTCTTGCGGCATTATACCTGTCGAAGTGACATTGTGATATCGGATCAAAGTTCTGGATGAGAGCTACAACACTTTAATCTTATATGACAGTTCGATGCGGTGCGTGCACCGCATATTGGATGTCTTTTTATTTTTATTTTGTGAAACAGGATTTTAAAAAGGGTAATGAGGTGGATAACATTCAAAATAAAAAGAAAAGTCTTTACTTTGTAATAAAAAGCCTTGTGAATAAAATTTTGTTGCTACTATTCGTATTCAAAAACTAGCTGATGTCTAAAACTTCGTCCGGGATTGATCATACTAATTTCCATCCCCTTTTAACCCCCTTTATGGTGGTGGTAAAACCCTTTCTTAGTGCACCTGCACACCCCCTAAGGAATATATTTTTCAAATTAGTTGAAAACCGCTGTCTGTCAGTCAGTCAGTAACGAAACTCTTTTTTTGTGTATAGATATGTACACGAGTGTCATCTCGTTAGGGGGAGGCGATCTCTTAGATAAGAAATGTTTGTACAGAAGGAAGTTTCTCCAAAAAGTTACAAGCAACACAAAATTAAGCACACTTAGTTATCAAACGGTAAATGAAAGATCATGTATCTTGCTGTTTACGTAGATGACGTGTTATAAGTGAACCAGGTAATTATTTACAATGGTTATTGATTGAAAATGAAATGAAAACGGAACTCCGACGCCCACTAACACGATATCAGAATAACTAAACGTAGCGCGGTATTTGTAGTTCATGTAGATAACTATTCAAACAAGTATCGATTTGTTTAACAATCTTTTGCTAAATATACATTATGTCGGAAAATTTAAATCTAGAGCAAATTCGATATGGTTCAAGCCTACGCCTTATTAATTACTGTTTTACTTAGTTTAGATAATGTCCAAGGTAAATATTTCATTATTTATTTAATAACTATAAATTAGGTACGCTGGTTAATTACATTTTAATCTGTCCTCGATCTGAATTTTCATAAATTACTCGATTTCTTTCACGGATAGTTCGAAAATCGTTATTGAACGTTCATAAAACTCTATTATTTATGAAACGGTAAGTACAGTCAAGGAACTTAATACCCTACCCATTTCGTTAAAATGTCGTCTGACATTCGCAATGCATTAAGGTCGATATGTCAAACTAACATCTTGCTCTATAGCTCTTATGGTGACAGTTTGCTATATGCTATTGAACCTTAGGTGGGTTGGAAATTAAACTCCTTGACTGTACTTTATGATATTTTATTTGAAAATTCAGAGTACATAAGAACATGAAGCAAATGGTATTTCAAATTCTAAAATAATTTTTTTTTTTATGCACATCAGGAAAAGGCATTTATTATTATGAATAATATCAAAAATAATGCAAGTTAAGGACAAAATAAGGTCCAAGTTTATTTTCAAAAATGTCACCTCATTTGCAATTTAGTCATAACCAACGAATTTGCAAAATTTCAATTAGAGGTGGTTAAAAAAATGGAAAGTTTGCAATTGCAGTATATTTTTCAAAGTATTGCACCTGCCGACATGGGTGGGCTGCTTCGGCGCCGAACAGGTGGCTTGCGCGTGAAAAAAGCCTTCGCCTGCAACCTTTGCAATGCATACCTAATGGCATCGCTATTTATACTTTGCCCTTGTTATTTAGCTATTGATAAGAATACGACACCACGCTGTAGTATGTATGTCAGTGTGAATGTCAATAGCTTCAGTACTAGGCCTTGTATGGGCTTCTTTAGAGTTACGAGTTCCTTGTGGTTGTGAATTACCCGTATAAAACATTACACATCCTACAGCCTGACTGGTAATGAGTGGCTTACATCGGCATCGGGCCTTTAAGAATGTAGTAGACTTTATAAATAATTATCAACAGTTAATAATGATGTTTGTTATTAATGACTGGGTCAGGTGTTAAAAGTGGCATTACAAATTTAACGACCTTCCAACTTACAAAATTCTTAACTTTACGAGTTCAATAGGTTGAATTACCAAATTCGGAGCAGATTAGTCCCGGTCAAATTATAATTAAACTAATAATGTTATCGATGAACCGATAAGATGCTTATCTAAATAAATAGTAATTATTTGAATACCTTCACTGCACTGCAGGACAGGCCTAACGGCCTCACGTTTCGTCACACCGAGTGGGGCCACATTCCAGAGTTTGTATTCCAAAGTCGGCGTCAAGTTGTTGTACTTCACTGTTATTATATTACGAACACAATGTTTACCGGCAAATTCTAATAGCTCTATCGGATGACAATAGAAGAAGACGCTTTACGCTATTTGTAGAAATAAAACCAAATTGATGTTTTCTTCCCTATTGTCTAAAGTAACAAAATACTTCGAGGTCGATAACTTCTGCTTCTTTGTTTTGATTAAGATCAGTTCATGCTTGGCAGAGGATCAAGAATTCGTGTACAATGCGGTAGACGACGTGTAATTGTAGGGATTATGGATTGTATTGTGCTTGAATAATAATTAATACCTGAATGTTGCTTTTCCATTGAAACTGTCGAAATGATTAATAGATTCAGGCGTTACTTTGCGGAGGTCCATATCAACAACCATATCGGGTTTCGCGGAGTAGCAAGGTAATTTGTTCCAGTTTTTTTTTACTGTCGAAATGAATGAAACACGACCAAAGTCGAACAAACGCACTATAATAAGTTAGATTTTGTCAGTGGTTTTTTCTCGATACGGCTTATTTGCATATTTACATATTGTTAGATTAAAGATGATGCTTTTTATAAAGAAGCTTTAAAGTATAGGGCGCATAATGTTTTTTTTTTCACTTTGCGAATTCACTTTATCGAGTTTTTTTTGCACAGATTTCACGGGGAACGACCATCTTTGTAATAAAATGTACATAATTTATAATATTTTTGACTACAAATAGGATCGCGTTTGACATTAGTCACATGATAGTATTGACTTGGCTAAAGATTGAGCACGCACACCTAAAAGATGCCTGTTCTCTCTAACCTTGAAACTATCCAAATTATAAACGCCAAAATATGCTGATGCTGGAAGTGTCTGAAAAACATCCGTTTCCGAGAGACTTTCGTACCTTTGGGTTCGTACAAGTCACGTAAATCTTGATTTTCACCGCATGCAAGTTTCATGGTCACATCCTATCCTAAAGCAGAAGTCACTCTCGCTCCATTTGGCATCTGTATCTCGAGACGAAAGCGTTTTAGACATGCGGTCAACCACGTAACGATAATGACCCTAAAACTGCACGGGTTCGTTTCTGCAATGTTGTTTTTTGCTCCACCAAAGAGGTTTTTGTGTATTGCCACAAGTTACTAAAGGCACGTTTTCAATAATTCACTACCATTGCACGATATCTCACTTCTGTATATTTTTACATACGGTATGGATGGAGTATTGAAGGAAGAAAAGAATTATGTTCAAAATTATCACGAATATTTTTGTTTCTTTAGTACAATACATGCCACCGAACAGTTATAGAATAAGACTCACTGTATGAAGTTGTAATTAAGCAGAAAAATTAAAATTGTTGCAACTTTAAAATTACATATATTTATTTACTTACTTCTAATTTTTTCATAAAAATGTTTAATTCACAAACACCGTATATGTTTTGCACTTTATAATTAAGCGCTAACGCACAAGCTTGATGGATGAGCGTTGATAAAAATCTTTCATAAAAATAACACCAATTACTGTTAGTACACAGTTGAACTAAAATCGCCATATCTAATCGTAGCAGCCATTGTTAATACTTTTACAATTTCGTGCTCACTGGCTATAAAATACAATTCCCTACCGCATAACCTCTTTTAAAAATATTTAATAGTCTTTTTATAACTCGACACCCAACAACTATGCTTTATTGTAAATACCTTGACAGGTAGAATTCAAAACTTTTTTACGACTTTGACAAAAATGTTGATTTCAACACCCACCGTCCCTCCAGAATCCGATTGACGTAGATAATACTTATTTTGCTATGGGTATTTTATCGCGCAACAAAACGGTTGCTGTCAATTTTAATTTATTACCAATAGAAATAACTTATGCCGAAAAGAATGTTGACAATTTATTTGACATTGATAAAGTTAGTTTATTATGTTTAGTGACATTAAATCTAATTCGTAATGAAACTAATGTAAGCCTCACATGTGGAATTTAAGGTATCTTATGATTACATCGAATAACATTTGGTAGAATGTATCACAAGCCCGTATTTTGATTGCACTCAAGCTATTTATAGGTATCTACTTCAGCCATATAATTGTATATACATATATATCGAATGGATGTAGTTAGCACGGTGGTTTAAGTTTCATTTTATGACTGTCGGAAGTTTAATGGTAATGGCTTCAGCAGAAAACTAGCTTTCGGTGAGATGGGAATTCGCAAACTGATTAAAGAATTGTTAGCGATTTTTGTGTGCTTAAACCGGAATTTGATTTTGAAATTGGAATAACTTTTTCCACCAATAATATACTCAAGAGCAATTTAATAATTCACAAATAGCACACTTAAATGGGCAGATGACGCGGGAACAGAAAAAAAAGCACTCGCTAGTGTCTTGCGTGCCGCGACTGCCGCGAGGTCGCGCAATCTTGCTTTTCTCACGAACCTCCAGAATAAAAATGCCGAGTGAATAATAACAATTAAAATTTTCTAGAATACTGCTATCTGCTCATCGTATAGACCGAAATGAACCGTATGAGAGGCACATAGTATCGACTGTGGCAGCAATTCTTATAACCAATGATATCAATAAAAGGGAATCTGTAGTGTCTGATCAAATCGCATTCTCTCTTTATAATGTGATAATTAAAGTGGTTCTAGAAGTAGACACAAAATCAATTAAGCTAGCAAGGAAGCTACCCATTTAGACAAGGTCTAATTTAAATTTAGTCGGTAGTTATACCAACCTATCGTAAATTTGTATTATTGAAAAGCGTCTCTCCTCCTATAATAATTTTGAATAATTTTGTCTTATTCTGTGGAAGCCATGTAAACTAAAGATTCTTACTAAAGAAAAATTTGACATAAATTCTTAAACCTTACCGCTAATTTGCAAAAACATTTGTGTCAATTTACTATTTAAACATTGCGATAAAAGCGCTGTCCAATTTCCACGGGCTATATTGAGGTTGAGTTTGTTAGCACCTATTACTACTGTTACACACCTATCGCTTCCTGTAGAAAGCTTAGATAAACATCGACAGTGTAAATATTCAATACGCTAATGATCTTGCGTGCAATTTAATTACATTAAGTGATAATGGTTTTTGTCATTCTTGTACCAGACAGTTAAAAGACAGTGATGTGAGTAATAATTAAATGGAGTCAGTGGCAATAGGAACAACGTTGTTATTTTAGCGTACGCCGTTCCTTTGAAATCATAATGCATATGGCGGTGTGTACCTACTCTAAAAATGCTGATTATGACCATGATAGTGACTGCCAAAGCCAATAATAACCTTCGTATAGGGCTTATCTTTCGGTCAGCAGGCACCACGCTGTCAAAAACTTTGAACACATCAAATAAATTACGTATACGCATAACAACTGAACGGACAATCACGGCTCCGTTCAAACAACCGATACTGATCTTTCAATCAGCTGTCCGAATATTTTTTAATAATTTAGTGAGCGTAGGCGCCGATCAGAATGATCGGGATACCTTAACTCTTACACAAGTGAAGGCCGCGACCAGAAAACTGTGTTGTACGAAGCTGTAATGTTGGTAATGGGTCGTTACACTGTAATACAGATTAATTGAGTTGCAATTATTTATTATAAATCAACGTGCTGTCAAGGTTAGCTGTTGCATTCAAATAATAATATGTTTTTAAGTAAGGTTGTACACACTTTGTATTCCGAGCATTTTTTAACTTGTAATGTTGTGACTGATAGTGTGTAGTGAAGGCGGTCAATTTTTATTAATTGTTCGTTCTTTCTTACAGTACATTTTAGCAAGTCAGTATATACATCTTTCATTATTCTTCTTTACATAGTTTAAAAAAAACCTCTTTCCGCCTCTGTTTGTCGTCATGTCTTCGGCCAGTTACTCCTTCTAAACCACGCAATGGATTTTGAAACTGTTTTCACTGTCAAAAGATTTTTTACGAAATGTCATGTACAATACATCCTATTTGAATCCGCGCGAAGCCTGAGCCCGTCGCTAGTACCTAATATAAAATTGACAAGTTATACAGAAACCTTGGTTTGTAGAAACTTTTCTTTGATGTATTAATTAACATCGTCCACCTACTCGAACTGAGCGGTCAAAATGTGGATTGGGTAGCCTCTAATTAGGTACCGTACCTTAAACTAATGATATTAGCTCTATAATTAGTAAACGTCGTCGTTATCTCCTTATCGATTGCAATACGATCGAGTTTGATTTAAATACGTATTGCATCATTAACAGTCACAATGAAGTTGTTGTTCTGCTAATGAGCTTTCTTACAAGACTGTTGTTTGGTTGCATACAATAAAAGATTTATTGTTATTAGTGCCAGATGGGTTTATTATTGCTATTTGTTTATTGGTTTAAAGGTATTTCACCAACTTGTACCTTCACTTTACGAGATAATTATCTAGTATGTTACATTAATTCAATACCCAAGCTTGGTAATTGCACTTTTGTTACAAAATGAGTAAGAATGAAATTTCAATCGGACAAAGGCTGAGTAGAAATACAAGTTGATCATTTAATTGGCATCGGTGGCACAGTCACAATCATAATAAACACTTCTTTATTTTTATAATATAGATGACGACGAATGAGAAACTAGTTAAATTTTCAACTAAAGTCCGAATGTTTATGCATGTTTGTAATATTTAATACCTAACTTAATATCTTTAGATTTTGTGGTGTTATACCGGTACGAACGTAAGCAATAACAATGTATGATCGTAAGTTTTTGAGTTTAACGATATTGTTACGACCCTGTTTAGATATTTAATAGCATCATGATTAATTTTTGGTGTTAAACTAACACTCGATATTGTGCTTATTGGAGGAGACTTGCTTTGAAGGCATGAAATAAGTACATTTTGATTGCAATTGTTTGCAACAAATAAAACATTTTTGAGTATCATTTCGTGATGTGTAATGTGGAATGGCAAGCTACTGTTTACTTTTGTTGTATTTAACTAACCAATCCGCTTTTATTGTCAGTTAGTTTAATACCTGGTTTACTTAATTGACTGATGTTATTCCTAGTATATTTATAGCCTATTTAGATTAGATGTTGTATTCTTTTATTGTCTGTCTTAAAACATTTCGTCTTGAGTTTAAATACTTCAAAGATTTTCTTAGTTCAATACAATAAGCTTTTTAAGTTGCAGTACTTGTAGAATATAATGCCCTTAAGTATCTAAAATATCTACTTTAAGAAGTTAATGATCTAGAAATTATGATTTAATGTTTTCTGTTTTGTGTAAAGTGGCTAATGTTGTTTATGTTGTGTTATCTTATCTTATCTACTAGGGGTCCTTTCGGATACACTTTGACCCAATGTGATTTTTTGTGTATTTCCCCTCCTTCGCACTTATTCCATCGCTTTTTCAACTTCCACCATAAAGTGGATGAAGTGTTAACATAATGGTTGCATATTTGGTAGGTATCGCACATTTTGTATGAAATGCTTTGACTTGGATTTCTTTATTGAATGTGGGTCCCATTATAAACTATCCATCAGACCTCAGTGTGCTCAGCGTTTGTTTTAACTATCGAAACTACTTTTTAGGTACCTTAAAGATGTTTTTACATCGAGCGGCGTAGTACAGTCAGGAGCAAATGGTACACACATATCTATCTATCATATTATATAATAATAGTATTAACCATATCCTCTGAGAGATGACCCATGTTTATACATTGGCTCTCGCAGTCTGCATCGTACCAGTTGTCAGAAACAATATAGGATTTATATTGAATTTAAATCACATTCAATATTGAATGTGTGATACAATCTTCCGCAATCATATCTGCATTAACTATAGTACTTTATTAAACCGAAACGAACATAATCCATTCGTATGATAGTCTAGTATCGCGATACGGAACTGGTTCTAGCAAATTATGCGTCGCAGGCGCAGGGGCTTCTTCTCAATAATTTATAACGTAATGCTTTCTAAACCCTAGGGTTAGTACCGGATGGTACTAGCGCGTTTCCAATGACCGATAGCAATTGGTTTATTGTTTCGTATCATGGAATACTTTATTTTAACATCTGAGATAACGTGTTTTCTGTTTTGTAGTGGAACTGTTGAAGCGTTTTTGATTTAATTTGATTTTGATACTGGTCGCCCTAGGATTTAAAAACAAAATTTATGACAATATAAGGTATCGAGTCCCAGTCCTTGACAGTGATCTAATAGTTGACGAGAAGATACGGTAACGGGCGAGTAAAAACGAGAGATAATGATGTCAACTACTGGTAAAAACAATGTCCTAAGCGTGTCAAGCTCTGGTATAATTACCTTAAATAATACTGTAAAGTCAAAGTATATTTTACTTCCTACTGTTAAATATATGGAAAAACTAGTAAAAACTTTTCAGTATCAAACGAAGCATGTCTTATACAAAAATGTATCTACTTTTGAAAGTTCTTTAAGTAAATAAGCAGGGCAAATAATATAACTATTCCTTTTGGCTTTGCCGTAGTCGGGTAAAATTGAAGTTTAAGTGTACAAGGCAAACTTATTTCTTTAAAGGGCCTCTTCTAGTTAATCTTGGAGCCTTTAAAATTGTTGAACACATTACCGCTTCACTTTTTGTCATTTATACATACATATTATATTACATAAATACTTACAAGCTGCTTCAATAGCAGTCTGTAAAATATGCCATAACTGCCACCAGTTTCGAATTTGAAACTAAACACGCAGAATAAAGCATCTTCCATTCGGTCCATTAAAAAACAGCTTCCTCATTCCCCTAGCCTGACATTATCGAAAGCCAATGGAGCCACATTCTAAGTGCTGCACAAAATTGCACGACGCTCAAGTGGCAGGCAATAACGGCGTATCTGCACCGTGCTACCTGCTCCTAGGGAATAATGAGTACTAACTGGGGCTTTGTGCTTAGGAATGCATTTACACGGTGTCAGGAGAGGACACTGATCTCACGGCGTTCAGGCGCCGACTCTGAGATTATTTTTAAAGTGGCTCGTACGGACGGCTTCTACATGTTCTTAGCACGCTATGCTGATTGAAATGTTATTAGTGCTTTGTGCTGTTATTAAGCATTAAAAAATAAAGAGAACTGCCTCAACCCTTAATGTAATAAATTACCATTGGATGCCGTTTTTCTGGTTTTAAACTTCGTTGCGTGTGGAGCTTTTTTTTAGCTTTTAGTTAATGTCAATAGAGATCCTATGATGTTAGAACAATGTTTCCTTACTGCTACTTTAAATTTGTTTGTTTAAAAAAATACAAGCTTTTATTTAATTTTATTTGTCTGTAACCATGCACGCAAAAGTCTAGGATATAATTTTAGACCCACTACTTGTCAGATGGAATTTTAAAATTTGATGTACACATGAATGCTTTATGTTTTTCGAGTTGGCTCATGGTTGCAGACAAAAACTAAATTTTATTTATTAACGTAACAGCTGTGAACCAACCGTTACAGAAAACGAAATCGTCAACTTCCTTCCACTATCTCTAAGGCAAACAACTAGGAAATGCTCCATACTCCATAAAATTAAATCGACGGCACTGCCTCGGAATGTTGGTTGTTTAATCGCGTCTGAATTGCCTTACATTTAGTCCGTTGTGCGTTGAATACGTAGTTACAGGGTAAAATGTTAATGGATTATTTCCTTAAAGGGTGCTCTGAGTCTCCCAGAGCATGGGAAATCACCATGTACAAACCACAGTTGGTATACTTTTTACATAATGTTCCGCATTCACCTGACATGTTGAAACCTTTCGTTGTTAATTGTATACAGAGGTATTGCGTTAGTCAATTGAGTTAAGTTGTGATTCTTCTAATATTGTTTGTATCTTAGAAGTACCGCCCGCCAAGCATGTATGAAGAAAGAAACGTGTAAAGGAAGCGAGGGAAGTATGCCAGGACCGGGGCAAAAGAAGTTCTGTAGCCCCAACATGACCAGCCCAGGTTTAATTTATCCCTCCGTGCGTCTCTGCCAAACTAGTGTCATAACTTCATAACAAACTGCGCACTCGCAACTCAGATAAATTAAACTTGGCCGGTCATCTTAGGGTCACAGTGTTCTCTGCCTACCCCAAAGGGAAACATGAGTAAGATTATAATAATAATTGTTTTCTAATTGAAAATAATTCTTCATGTGTTTAAGTTATATCACAATACTTCCTATTCAATAAATCTTATTATCCTGTTTGCTTACAAAACCTGCTCGTATTATTACCTATCTACTAAGGCAAGTCATTATTTAAATGCTTCTCTGACATTTGGCATCGCTTCACACTTACAATACTATGTAATAGTCACAATACATTACAATTCTCAAACTTATCATAAAGGTATTAAGGTGTACCGTTACAGCAATTTAAAGTTTCAGCGGTAATGTTCGATTATCTGCCATCTATGAAGTAAAAGCGTCTGACAGATGGTTATCGGATGCCCATACGAAGGCATGCAGAAAACCCGCTAAGTAGGTACAATGATGTGTTTAGTATAGTAACGTTGTTCGATGCTTTAATATTGCTTTTCCCACAGTTCTGAAATTCATTAAGATGATAAACGATTATTTCTGACACAAGAGCCACCTCCCTTTTCCATAAAAAAAAGAAAAATCATTTGTCTATACCTATTTACTATAAGTATAACTTTTTGAAATTATAAACAGACTTCATACATAGAGATTCTGATGAGCCTCATATAAATATGTGGGCGTTCATTCATCCCTTAAATTTCTACCCTTAGAGGTCGAATATTTTCCCCAAATTTAGAACTACCTTTGAGTGTTTATCATTAATTCAGTACAAAAAAAACATTGAAATCATTTCAGAATTGATGACAAAAATACGACGAACATAGAAACTCCTTTTTTGAAGACGGTTAAAGATAATCGCCTCCCGTTTTTCGCATCTCGTGCAGCGCTTATACAGAGTGTAAATTAAATCAGATTCTAAACGCTTCCTACGTAAAATTCAAATCGCTGTTAAACAGTACAATAAAAGCAAATACTGAAATCGGCGGTTTTGGTGGCGATGTCGCGAGATTGCCCTTATCTAGATCTGATCTGGCTCGCGTGCCGATCGCATCTGGGTGGACTTGTAATGAGGCATTCTTGCTTCACTATTTCCAGCAAGCTATTCTCTAAGCGCATCGGCGTCGGACTCAACGTCGAAGCATCGCCATGTCTCGCTCATTCGAGATAGCGCGGGAGTAAGATAGGGCGGTGCTCCATCGTCGAGCTCGCCGCTAAAAGAATCACTCTCCAGCGAGGGAGGGAAGTATGCCTTACGTTTTGTTGCCACTTTAGTATATAAAAAAGTTTTTGCGTTTAGATGCAGTTGTTATTTTAATTCTAAAATTGTTTCTTTGGTGCTTATTTCTAAGCTGAAACTTTTTTTTAGTTTTTTTTTCTTTTTTGAAAATAAAGAACAGACACAGTGCGAGTTTTGCCCGTAACCTTAATTAATAATTGTAATTTTTTCGCTTTACAAGCTTCGTATACTGCATCTGACCTAGTAGCCTCTAATCTTTGAAATTTTGACTTAAAACTATTCGCAAAATATTTTTTTATGTTTTAGCGACTTGAAGACGTTGAAATAAAACAATTTTAACAGTTTAAATATGTCGCGTATATCGTAACGAATCTAGTTCGTTACGTTTCGAGTCATTGTCAGGTTTCATGTTAAGGCAGATTGACAACAATAGTTAAAGACAAGAAGTACCCTATCTTAAAAGATAAATACAAAAAATTAAATGGTTTCAATTAATTCAAATAGACTGGAGACTCTACCAGCGCTTCGGAAAAAAGCGGCTTTTAATTTCTTATTAGATACGCTACAATATACGCGATATAAACCGTTAAAATTGTTTCATTTGAACTATGCCCAATTTCAAACCAATAGCATTAGAATTTGCTTGAGAACTATGCCGCTGTTAAAAACAAAGAGATGGAAGGATGGCGTTGCACTGTACCGTAAGAATTGCGTTTTCATCTTTTCAGTGCAGAACCCTAACAAGTGTCAAAGTAAGTATATTATAAAGCAGAGCCTATAAACATGACACTGGTAGTCGCGTATATTGTATAGAAGAACAATATGTAAATTAAACATCATTAAATTGCAATAATTCAATTGCCACGGCCACGCCATATGTTAATCTATAATTAGTATTTTGACACTAATGTTGTCTTTAATTTATCAACGTGGCATTAAAACGAGTGTCCATTAGTTTGATTTAGTCGTGAAAGTGCTTCATCCGCGATTACCCACTCCGGCGCATCTCCCATTTGCATAAGTTTGCGTAACAACTTCATTCGTAAAGTTCAATAGGTCGCCGATGCACTTGTTCGTGAGCTAATGTACTATAATGGTAAATAAAAACTAGTATTTTATATGTACTTAGGATTTACCGCAAAGCCGTCTGGGATTAATTTCGACATGGCTATTTAAATTTCTATCGGTTTGCGCAGCTGAGCTGGCACGAGTGGCACTATTATTAGCTTTGTCGTTGTGTACAGTCAACGAAACGGAACTCTGGGCTACTTTAGAACCTTGTCGTAACGAACAACCGCTTTGTTAATTAATAGATTCAGGCGTTACTTTGCGGAGGTCCATATCAACAAACTGGAACAAATTATCTTGCTACTCCGCAAAACCAGTGCCGGGTTCGATCGTGTAGTTTTAGTGTTTAGTGGTGGTGGTGTGTAGTTGAGTCTGTGTGATATATGATGTTTCGTGTGGAAGCGGAGGAGGGTGGGTTTTTGCATGAACATATATATGTCGCACAGATGCAGCTATTTTGCACGAGCCCGGCACTGGTTTCAAAGAGTAGCGAGGTAATTTGTTCCAGCTGGTTAACCGCTTTGTTATTAGGCGCGGCTTACTTAGCGAAGCTACAAGAACATCGTCGCACCACTGCACTGGGGCCGGAGAATTAAGTTGCCCCGCGTGCGAATGAATACGAGTTATAAATACGATTTACAGAGAGGCATATAGCTGACTGTACCGCTTCTTGCAAGGTCGACAACGCACCAGCAATCCCAATGGTGATGTAGGTGTCCACGGTTGGCAGTGGCACTTAACATCAAGTAAAACACTTGCCCGTTTGTCGACTTTAATATAAAAATGTACTGGATAATTTTGCAGTAACCTGAAGCTGACGAAGAGATAACAGATTTTTTTAAACTCTAGTTATAACATCAAATAAAAGTGAGACTGTGACAGACAGACAGATGTAGGGAATTTTTCAAGGGTCCACCATTGACCAATTTGACTACGAGACCCTAAGAAGCGAAAGATAAAGAACAGATCTTTTATCTTAATCTGTCATCAATGAAATCTAATGAAGACACTATCGCAGTTCAATGTACTACTACAGTATTGCAGTACTGTAAAAGGAGTTATGTCAAGTATCTATGCAGGTTGTCGCAGTGACGATAGCATCTGAGTCAAGTCATGACATCGTAAGATGCATAACTTCGAAGAAACAGCTCCTTCACTAACAAATAATGCTGAAGAGATTAATTGTGTCTCGCTACCGAGGGCTGTGTAAAGTTTGAAGCTTTTCTCTGTCTGTTCTGAATACGAATTGTAGAATTTAAAAAAAAAACGCTTCGTTTCTGGGTTTATTCTTCATTGTACACCATTTGATAGACAATATTAAAATCTTTATTATAATTGTGTGCATTCTTTCGACCAAAAATTGTTGTAGTAAATCACATCTTGTAAAAACACTCTGTAAACTTAAAAAAAAACACTTTTAGACAAACTACGAGTATATCTCAAATATCTGCAAATTTCCGAAGTCGACTTATGATGTAGTTTTTTCTCAGCTCATTGATTAGGTCATGATTAAAATTCTTAAAAATTTCGATTTTCGATTGACATATCCCATGTAAGCCTCGCCTTCCGAACACAGTTACTCACACAGTACTTAATGGTCAGCAAATTTAGAGACGAAATTAAATATTAAAAATTATCCCTTATTAGTTAATTGTTTTTGAAGTAAAATAGCTGAAAAGCCGGATCTGTGACGTCGGCGAAGTCAGCCCATGAGATCATTGGATAAAACGCTACAAGCTTAGATAACCTGGGTCTAGGCTCTAGATATTTATTGGTATCCTCTCTTATTGGGTGGCCCCGTATCTGGTAGTTTTATCGAGAATGTGAAAGCTCCTATTGCTTTCCTGCGAAGATGCATGAGAGAAATGCAAATTCCGATTTGCTTTGTAAACGTAGGTGTTGGCAGTTTTAGTTTTATGGAAATGAGGTTAAGTATATTTGAAGAATCTTAGCAATTCAGAGGCTTATTAACGCTCATCGTCCTTATAGCGCTTTTTCCCGTGTCTTCGTTTGTGGTATACTTTTGACCATGATCTCAGGTTTGGCAGGTCCGGTAATTACAAAAGAGCCACTGCGATATGACCGCCATAACCCCTGTAAAAAGGAAATCAGACCGATATTTTCATGAATTGATTTGTTATGTATGAATAAGCAGGTTCCCACACGATACGTTCCCTCATCGTAGTTTACAGTATTGTAGTTAAGTAAACTCTGCTGTAAGCATGACTGGTAATAATTAATTAGCACCCACTTTAATGAAGGCATGAAAATGTATATTAAAATCTTACCCCCTTATTCATAACAATTATCAATCTTTTTTTATTACTCACAAATATTTTGTTCCTTTCATTCAAGGACAAACGTCACAATGACAGATAAGGTCATAACACATGTTAACTAACAAATTTTATGAATACGGGTGTTTAACTTTTGCTAAAATCTACTACCTATATTTTGCTAATTTTGGTCTATGCTTACCTACCTACTTGGAAAAATTCTTAGATAAAATAGTAGCCATTTTTTTCATCGGCAAATCAACTCGCGTCGTCGTGCCTGGGTAAAGTAAGTGTCGAAATTACGGGGAGTTAGCCAATAAAAGGAACTTAAATCATGTCACGTTTTGCGCACACGATATTGCACGTTGTTCCTTGCTCGAAAGGTTTCACTTCCATCGCACCTCTTAACCGTGTTTTACACCTGTCTCTCGCGAAGGATCAAGAAACTTTAATCTGGCTCAAGAGTTCACACTCGACGCGAAAAGAGCCTATGTTACATCAACGCTCGCCCTACTTACTGTGTTATTCCGATAATTTAATTAGATCGTTAAGATAAAGGTAAATGCCGCGCTCGAGACTCGTATTTCCACTTCTAATAAGATTTACTAAATTGCTTTTTTATTAAAAACGTGTTCGCTCTTAAATTACTATCAATCCGCTTTTCTAACAATTTAAAATGTGTTCAGTTAAATTGCCATCGCAACGTTAAATGCGACTTACGGCACCATCAAGAAAAACATCGTTTCCGTAACTTGATTACGTTGCCACTTATTAACAACTCTTTTACTTAATAAAATTTATTAACGCAGTAATGTCGCAATTACTTGTATACTCAAGTTTTCAATACATACGAATGAACTCTGTATCGGGAAATGTTTGCCGGTAAATCTTGTTAATGTACTTTTTTGGAGCGCTATGACTTCGAGTAATCACCTTCTATTAAAATTGTAATGACAAAACAAAGAAAAATTAGGGCAATGGCAAGACTTGAACCTGCAACATCAGCATTCCGTGCCTTGCGTTTGTCAGTTTCGCCACACTGCCGCTGCCATACCCTGCGAATTTTTCCAATGTGCTTCGTCTTATAGTACGGTCATTACATAAAAATCAAAAGAAATTTCGGTTACAAAATTTAATAATCAACTTCTTTGTTAAATCACAATAGAATTTATATCAAGATACACACTTACGTGAAGATATATTTAAGTTTAATTAATTACGAGATAGATGAAACGTGTTTTAATGGGCTATCGATACCTCTTGTTCAAGAATGTTCGTAAAAACCAATTATAGATTTTACGACTTTTCAATCCTAAGTTATCATTATCAAGCACCTTTTTCCATCTTACTTTATGTTTTTCCGTGGAATGGGGTGTCTTAAATGCAATTTCCAGGAACAATTGTTGCTTTTGAAATTGCAATACGTTGACTCGATGTACCCATATTTCAGCGTGAAACAAGCGTGAAAATTATTTACAGCTCCAGGCATTTCTATTAATTCAGTTCGATCGAACCCACGTAGCATTGTACCGAATGTACGCGTGTGGGCTATTGTAATAAAGCATCGATCATTTCGGCTGCGCGTGCGCTCCTCGCCGTTAGCCAAGCAAATCGAGGGGTGGATACGGAACTGCGATAACATAGATATAACGGGCCGAGGCTAATAAAGCTCAATAATAATTTGTTAGGCGAGTCGTACAATGATGTATGACTTAACATATGAGTTGTGAGTTAATTTAAACTGTGTTTTACGAGGCATACAAATAATCAAAACGATTACCGAGGTCCCCTATCAACAGTTTCACGGTTTTATAAAATTTTATGTCGGCTAGATTTTGATTTGATTGGAGAGGTATGTTTTAAAATTAATTAACGTTCTAGCTTTGTCAGCATCTATAGCAAACTGATACAAAATCCTTACTATAATATATATTTTTAAAGGTTTGCTTAATTTTTAAATTTTACTTTTAGGTTAATTTTTATTTACTATTGACGTTAATGTTAGATTCAATTGATATTCAATTTGTGTATCGTAATTCTAGTTAATATTCGTTTGATCTGCTTTTACGAAACGGAGTGATATTTTGCATAGATATAGTCGGAGGGCATAAAACTGATAGAATGCACATGTCAAAACAAAAACATAACCCTCCCTTTTGGCTTTGCCGAAGTCGGGTAAAAGGCTTAATAGAGCGCATGCGCAGACAAAAGCCTGTAAAGCTCCTATATGCACAAGTCCGTATGTTGATTTCACGAACTAACAGTTAAACAGCATTCAGTATCCTCGTAACCAACAATTTCATTAGAACAACACGTTTATAACCCTTCAGCATTGTGTTCGAATGGATCGTGCAGGAGTGCACAACCGCAGATCCTCTAAACAATGGGCAATAGCGAACCAATTTAATACAATACAAATTCCTAAAGAAAACCTATAGTTTTCCACACCTGCCTTTTGGTTCTTTTCTTGTGCCATGCAAATTATGGTCTGCATTTGTTTAGGTACTGGCATGTATGTTAATATGTTAAACGTTGAACTCTATGTAAGGTTTTAGTACGGCTGTTAAGTGCAATCCTGTGAATAGCTGTGATAATTGTTCGTGTAAACGTTTGCGTTTATGGTTTTATTCAATTATTTGTAACTGATAGTACATTTTGTGCCTTTCATGGTTTAATTATTTGAGGAACACTATTTATTTCCTGTTGCCGCCGGCGTTGTAATAAGATTTTGTTTATCATATGCATCCTTTTTTACAATTAATGTTTTTTGTACAATAAAGAATTTACATTCATACTATGGATTATTAAAATATATAACTTATTTTGGACTTATGCAGATGAACTGCACTCACTGGTGATAAATATGACTCTTAATAGTAGGCTTTTAACTATAAAAAACAAAAAAAACTATTTTTGTTTGGTGAAATTTTCTTCCGTTTTTAGTGTATTGTCTGTCTATATGTGTACCTACACATAAAAGACTTCTAAAACTGGTTCACTGACAGACAACGCGTAATCTAAGCCCCTGTTTACCTAAACTTGACCTAGAGATTTGATATTTGAAACTGGAGTTCCTTAAGAGTAACACACTTTGTAGAGTCCAACTACGAAAGGATTTGCGGAAATTTAATCATTAAGTGGGTCAAAAGGGGGTGGAAAATAATATATAATCCACGTGGACGAAATCATGGAATAAGCTAGTTACTTATATTACGTAACAAAATGCTTGTCTTAAGATCTTTAGGACTAAAATGTACAACTCTATCTACCTACAGCCATTAAGTCAGAATAAATTGTAGTAATATTTAAATATTAAATGCCATCGCAGCAAGCAACGTTTAATGTTAAAATGTAATTGTAACTGTCCATAGCTCTTCTATATGGATAGATTACTCCTTTAAGCCTGGTTCCGCGGGGATCCCATAAAGAACTTAAGCTCCCATAGGCTCGGCTTGAACTGCAGCACTCGTTAAATATGTAAAAAAGCTGCCCGCTGCCCGCAATAAACTATTAAAAGATGCATTAAAATATCGACTTGTGTTCGACCACTAACCACTGCCATAAACATGCGATAAATAAAGCCGAATTGACTTCAGTATTATAAGTTTTTTACTCTCGTCGTAAACTGAATTAACGTTAAAATCGAGGTGTAATATCAATGTCTACTTATGTAAAATCTCGGGTTATATTAGCTGTTCGTATCCGCAGCTTCGTAAAGCACGTTTATCGCTATCCCGCAGGAATGATGCATTTTCACGGGATTAAAAATATTCTATTCGTTAATCCAGTGTTTATCAAAGTGTGGGTTGCGATCCCCAGTCGCGAACCAGTTCAGGGCGGGTCAATAATGGCTCAGTGTTAGATAGGTACCGCTATTAATATGAAATATACTTACATTCGTCTAATTTAAAGTTTTCTTATCCTGTATCAGCCATTGCGCGTCAAAATGCCTGTCTGTTTGTTTAGATATGTTATGTATAAATGCAACGTATGATCAAATGTACACAGTTTTAACAATAAATGATTATGATTATGATTATGAGATATGTTTTGTTTTGTAAGAATTTCATTACATAATAAAGTCGAACTTGGAAGGTTAGGGTCGCAAGAATTTTCTCGTTCAAGGTTAGCGCCCCAAGTAAGTTTGAAAAACATAAATCCAATAAAGTTTAGTCGATTTACGAAATTAATAATTTACTTTTAAATTATATTTTATTAGTATTACTTAATTTAATTAGTTTTTTTTAATGACTTTTATGGCTGGTCATAGTCCTCGCGAAGGGTACGGGCGGCTACGATCGCTTAACAAATGACAATTTATTTCAACACAATTAATTTAATTAGTAGGCAATAGAATAAAGCTTCCAATACCTTGACACAAAACTTATGATAGGCCAAGTTACTCTTACATCATTCTAAAATTATAGCTACATCCGAGTTTAATCTTTACTATTGTAATAAAATGTCTTATTTTACTACTCTGTTTTAATGGATTTCACAAGTAAGCTAGTATTATAAGTCACATGTGCACACTGCACAGCGTGTCTTGAACTATGTATTGAAATATCCTTTTGGCGTGCCCGCACACAACCGGGATGTTTTATTACTGCGCGAGACACAGCAATAAAAACCCGTAACCACAGGTGTCTAATAAATAGATATGTCTTTACTAAGACTATGAAAAACAAAGCTTTGCCTTAGTCCTTCGAGCCGCAATATTGTCGTCTCACTCGCTTACTTTTTCGCTGTTTTTGAGTGGAAAGTAAATTCTTTTACACAGTAATTCGATCTTGCGATCCATATCAGCTCGTTTATGATTGATGATCAGGAGGATCTAAGGAGTCATTATTAGAAATTTTAAACAATAAATAGTCGATATTACCGACAACTTCGTATATTTGCATTACTTATTAATATTGACAAAGTCTGTGCTCATTTAAATACCACCATCATTTTCTGAGCCCACGATGTTACTATCTAGACATACTTGTAATTATCTAGACAGATGGAGATGGCGTGTCAGGCAAACCTACCTTATCCAACAGATGCAGATAGAAATCAGGAAACCATCAGTTGACTGGGGCAATCTGAGACTAACGGACTTGTGCATGTAATTAATACAGTTTACATAGAAGAGTAGGTAGTTAGGGATGTTTATGGCAGTGACAGTTTTACAGTGACGGTGAGAATTGTCGTCTAGTATCAATGTGTTAATTACGGAATAATCATGGTGGATTCCATACATCCTGTAAAAAGGAACTCTTATTAGAGCAGTCCGTGAACTGCCTGTCTACCAGTCGGTCCGTCTATTACAAGATATTTTCTCCGAATGTACTAGAGAAAGGTTGTGATATTTATTAGTACCGAGTTCGTTGACCCAATGACGGTTGTAAAATGAAAAATACATAGTTGAAAAAGATGACAAAGTCCCCTTACTATTTACAATTTAAGGAAAAATACGAAATATAGATCCCCACTCTAATGTTCACAGGAGACCACAAATGAAAATTCAGAGTCCCTAAATTCATGATTAATTTCAAATCGCACTTGACTCACTTTTCCAGTCCTTTGCAAAGAGGATATTTCTCATTGTATCACCAATTTATTAAATATACTTTTATCGTTATCTATAACTTCTTGCGATTAACCCAGCTTATTTAAAAGCGTTATTGTATTATGTACATTTTACTAAATTTCTTCCAATCGATTAATAAATTTTATTTTTAAAGTTAGTTTCATACGCGTTATTAGCATTACCACCTGTTAGCTCACTGTTAGTAGATATCCCACTTTGTTAGACTTTCAATATTGTTAGAGCAGGTACTTATTTGTTTCTATAATCAAGGTTATGCGTAATTATGAAGTGACATTGATTTTCTCTTTCAGACTTGCATAAGTTATTTACTTAGCTAGACTTTTTATCGGCAGTTTTTAAGCTATCACGACTACAGATTTCACAAAGCGGAACCTTTATAAAGCAACTATAACAGCCCGTTCTTAATAACTTTATTAAAACTCAATTAATTCCCCGTCATGTTCCACTAACTGGGTATGAAATATTCTAATAGAATTCCGTTTCAAAACTAATCGGAATGCCTTTTACGTCCTAAACATCCCTTGGGCGTGGATACTGCGTACCTTTATTCATAAAACGCGTTAACTTTTATGTCGTAGTATCGCTAGGGGGTCCGCAAACTTGTCGGATTAACGATGTGGTGCAAGTGTTTGTGGGAAGCAACGGTCGAACCGAAAGCGGCAGCGATTATGCACTTCGAGAGGTGCTATTTGCCATATACGATGCATGGGCTTATTTGGCGTAATGTGTTTTAGCCAAAGATTTCATTTATTTAAGCGATTTCAAGATAAGCAAAAATAAATACATTTTACACGCCTTATGTAAAGATTAGGCGTGAACCGTGGCGAATTTATGTGGGATGTTAAATAAATAAAATAATCTAACATTCCAGCATGAGGAAGGATTAGTTAAAAAACTCGATTGGAGTTCTCAAATCTAAGGTCATATCATCAGCACTTATTAGTACTTATTGATCTTAGTACTTATGATCCGCGTTATTAGTACTTACATGAGTAAGGTGACATTTGTGTACGCACCTTCCGTCAATCTATAAGGCGGGGCCTAAGGTAGCTGCGGTAACTGAATCCAGTGTGGATTGGTGCGGAGATTCTCTGTGTAATACTATATTATAGATATATATATATATTACTCAACTACTAATGTGACAAACCTGAGATATCTAACGGTATAAATGTCTGTTGGAGTCTCTCGCTTTTCTAAACGATTGATCGTCAGCAAACATTGACTTATCGTCAAACGCTGCCGCTCTACACTCGCATTTAACCTCCACACACTAAGAAAGCCCTTTCGAATGCTAATGCGAGGCGTGACATATTAATGCTAGACGGTGCCCCGCCATTACTCAGCATAATTCTAAGCCCTAATCTCATGTTCGAGGGCCAGGTAAGCCAACCATCATTATGAATAAGGTAACTTGACCTTATAATAATAAGTTTGGAATGAAAGTTGTGACGAATCCTTGGGTCGTTTGAAAACAAATTGGCGTTTATGGAGTATTGAAATGATAACTTGAAATTCGATTCCGGTGGGGTGGGCCAGCGTCAAGCTTTAACCGCTAAGCGACCGAGCTTTCGTCACGCCTGCTCGATTTTTACAATTGGTTTCTTGTTGTAAATCTCAAGTGTCAATTGTAGCTGTGTCATCTAGTGATCAACTATTTACTAGTAAATTCAAAAAATTAGTCAGATCAGTCACACAGGGTTCACGGCAAGTGACGTGGCGAGAAATGCAGGAAAGCTTTTTAGTTATACCGCATTTGCATGCTGCTTTCGCGCACCAAGTACTCAAGCCAGGATACGACTTCGTTCTTTCACTCTTTGTTCTTTGTTTGTTTGTGAAACGGCTGGGCTTTGATGTGCTGAGGGTCAACAATTCATTAGAGACTTGGAGCGATGGTTAAGCGATAGAGACTCGATCAGGGTCTAATTTTATAAACGCGACAGGCGACTGGTGATAGTGACCATTAGCGGCACACTACTGTGTCGAAAAATAACGCTATAGACTTAACATTATAGTGGACAAGCAATGTATACCGAATTATCACTGTCACCTGTCGCCTGTCGCGTTTATGAAATTGAGCCCAGGTCAGGCAAATTGGTTTTCAAGCTAAGTGTACATTACCATTCGCTTTTTTGACTTTTTTGAGCGATCCAAAATATAAATGACTAAATTACATAAAAAATACTTTCTAGATCCCATGTTTAAAAAGCTAGGAAACCAGTGCAACAGTTTTTCCGTGATTAAGCAACAAACCTACAGGCAACGTTTCACGTTTAACTATTAGTATGGATTTATTGACGACCCCTCCCACTTGATGTTGACTTAGTATCTATCTAGGTGGTTACTGAGACACGATTCCTCATGATTCAGAGAGATTGGCTACAGCGACGTAGAACTGATGAACTAGTTACACTTACCACTGAGATTGAATGATACCACCCCTCGTTACGTGGCCTACTTCGTTCTATTATCAAAGTTAGGATAATCTACATGTTTGTTACTCAATCAAACTCTAATGGTTGTATGGATTTGAATGACAATCGGTGTCTCTATGGTAGTCCGGTTCCTGTATTAGCACACAGGCTTCTTGTCATTGATTTGTCATTATTTAACTCAATAACCATTAACTACGGAAATCTCGGACAAAGGCAAGTGTGTGATAGATAGACACTGGATAAGAAACTACATAAATCAAGATTTAATGTAGGTTTTAGGTACAATAACAACGATGTAGGAGGTTAAAGCAATGGTGACTAAAGCAATCAATTGATCTTATATTTAAGAGGACGAGTTCAATTTATCGTCACTAATTCTTCCTGTAGAAATAGTCCTTTATAATTTTCATAAATAATTCAATTTGAAATCACACAGTCTCAGTTGCTACGACCTGTCAAAGTCATGCGATTATGTCTTTTAAATTAGCGTTGAATCATCGTTGAATAGAAGTTCTTCAAAGCTGCTTTAAAAAGCATCACAACGTTACGTCAGTCATCGAAAAACCGTTTGGCCTCAGAACTATAGTTTAGAACTAATTATTCAGGATGGTAATGGATTTACTTCTACTAAGCATATTCCGCTCTCAACGGCGGGATATTATCAGTCTGTAATTCCACGGGGACAACTTTTTGCTACGAGTCACTCGTTCCACTTTTAACCGGTCAGAGTGTCGTATAGACTTCGCTTGATTCAAAATACTTGGACAACCTAGATACAAATAAATAGGCGTTGAAAAAGTAAACCTTAATGCTTATTTTAACGTCGTCGCGGTTACTATTCTCACATTTGCATTAACGTTAGACTTCTTGACCTAAAGGGAATTTTAGGCCAGTGATGTGAAAATCAATGAGGATGGTTAGGATTCCGAAAGTTAAACGGCTATGTCAAGTAAGTCAAAGGTTAATGCAATGAATATTTACAGTCTATTCGGTGTTGTAAAGGATATAGTTTTACTTTTAGTACGTACTTATATTGAGTTATATATTTTTTTCTGTTCATTAAGCGAGCTCAGACATTTTCAGAAAAGGGTTGAAAGCGCTAGTAGATTCAGACATGTAAAAGAGCCTATATGGCCTACTTGCAAAATAAATTTTTCATTTTCATTTTCATTTTCAATTACGAGACGGGTTCGTATCATGAGTAAACATTAAGTCTTAACAACTATGCCACGGGCATGAAAGTATTATAAAAAAACATACCACATTAATTTCCCGTGAGGTGGGCTCGGTTGACGTCAAAAACTAAAACGGATTTGTTGGAAATCCGATTCCACCAAGGTTATTTCGTTTGTAATACGAATTAACGCAAACGAATGTTGCCCCGCGTTTTCTGTAATCTCATTGTAATCTTGTTATAAGAAATCTATACCTGTTATTGCATTAGTACGGTTTGTCATAGCGATAGTGATAGCACAGGCTCTCTCCGATCCACTATGACACCTTAATAATTTTTCTATAAAGCTGATATCATTGATTTCATTTGAAAGGGACTAAAACTGCTTAGTGGAGTTGTCTAATTTTGTATGAACTATATAAAGTAACGGTCCGAATCCTTGACAGTGATCCAATAGTTGAGAAGATAGGGAAACATACGAGTAAATACGAGAGACAATGATGTCAACAACGTCTAAGTCAGAGTAATAAGATAATATGAGTAGGTACAGAAGGTCTTAAAGCTCAACAATTTATTGCAAAAACGAGGTCCCACATGTGTCAGGTACTGAGACGTTTACCTTAGTTGATTTGTGATCTCTTTTACTTTTATTTTGTGTTGTTTACAAGCCATTATATTCTATTTCTTGTTTTGTTGCAGTGAGATGGCGCGGTGGATCGCGCTAACCCAGCATGGGCGGTCATCGATTTGGCTTCTCGTCTTCTGCCTCTTACATCTGGCACAGGCGACACCCGGTAAGTTTATTTATCTTATTATAAGCTATTAATTACTTCGTCTAGACCGGAAGACTTATGGCTGATCGGTAGCGTGAGTCTTCTTTTCCAGTGCCGCATAATGTTGATCTTACGTTTATACTTCAATTAAATTTGATGTCCCATTAGAATTGCATTGCGTGCCTCATTACTTGCCGCTTAATGGTTAAGTCAATGCACGCAGCAATGCACTCGGACTTAAATGGAGACCGCCACCTGCTGTTCCATTACTATCAGTTACAAGCTGCGGAGATTAAATTAATTAATTTATAAATACTAATTACAAAAACCTCGGCAACTATTTACAAAACTCAATACAGTTACCAAAACTAGAAAACAGCAAATGCTTTCTAATTGGAACAAATACTTATAAGGGCGGTCGGTAAGTCACTAACGACCATTCTAGGAGCCCTATGCATTTAAGCCCATGCTTATTGAGTACATGTGTACTAATTAACGCTGTCTTTTAAGGTATAAACTCTTCATTTTAGACGTGATTTCATGAAACACCCGCTGTGTTAACAAATAGTTTTATAATTAAAAGGTTCTCAGACTCGCCTGTCATACGGAATTCCGTTACATCAGTTATCTTTTTTTTGATTAATTGAACAAGAAATAAATAAAATTACATTAATTGATCTTAGTCTCAAATTAAGAAAATAAAGCTGCTAGTGGTATGCCTAAAAGACAACTGATATACATACATACATACATTTAGAAGTAGCTACTTCAATATAAATACATAAAGATGTATAATTACAGCAACGAGTCGGTTACAAACATACATATTTGTTATAAAAATTTCGTCCCTCGCTTGATAAGAAGTCGCAACTTCTACCGTCGCAGTCTAGATTATTCACCTATCTACTCATCAAAAATACCTCTACATAGAACCAACTTGTGTTTTCAACTTTTCACGCATATTTTTCCAAAAGTCCCCTTTGTTTAAACACATCTGCAAACTCCGTAAATCATAATGGGACTGATCTCATGACAAATGTCACTTAAACTAGCTTAACGTTTTAAAAAATATTTACAGAGGACGTGAACATAAATGACATGAATACTATAAATTGCTAGGGATAGACATTGGTTCACAAGTTTATTACTTGTCCTGTGAAGTCCCGTTATCAAGATAAGTTAGAGATGCACTCGGTTACAATTACTTTATGACTCACTGAGCTGAGACTATCAATAAGCTTAAGGGCTTGACCAAATTGATGGCTTCTGAATGCATAATATACGTACTAATAATTATTATAAACCTCTATATATAATTTACCGTTAATCTTTTAGTAATTCCGCTCTTAAAAATTACAGCAGATTTATCCTTGTATTTTGTCTCTAAAGTCAAAGTCTAAGTCAAAATATTTTATTCAGATTAGGCTTACAGGTAGCACTTATGAATGTCATAAAATTTACCACCGGTTCGGAAAATCCTCTAAAGAGAAGATACCGGCAAGAATCTCAACGAGGTGTAACTAAAAAAAAAACAAAATTACAATGTTATTTTACATCTTAAATATTTAAAGATTTAACAATTTCACACAGTAGGTGTACAATATTTGGAGCCCGGGATCGCCAATACAAATCGGGATTATTTCCAAACATCCTTGTCCAAGATATTGATTTTATAATACGCCCGAGAAAAATAATAATAATAAATGCGAAGAATGCCTAACCTAACCTAAAAATGTTATTGTATTTGGGAAGAGCGGCTGCATTTCAAACTTTGGACTGTAGTAATATTAATTACAGTACTTAAAAAACTTGATTTAGTTAGTTGACTGTATCGTCTGTATCTAAGAATAAAAACATTTTCTTCGGTCACCCTCAGCAGTAGCTGAACATTTTAGTACCTGAGTAATGTGACAAATTCGAACATCTCTCTATCATAAGACTGAACCGCGGTGCGACATGGTTTTTAAGTTTTTAGCTACTTCTGAGTCTGACTGTGCATACTGACATTATGTATTACGTTTGGCCAAAATCCATTTTCTGTTTGTATTTAAAATCAAATTGGCCCATACCTCTAGTTAAGTATTGGACAATCATTGCTAGCTAAATGAAATCCAATTGAAATGTAGTGAAGCAATCCTAACTAGCGCTCTAATGAACGAGTCTGTGAAATTTCACACCGCGCGCAACTTATTCTAGGTTTATCAAAATGACTATCGATTTAGAATCGTTCGAATCATAGTTTTTAAGTTGGCTGACTAGATGAAGATGCTCACAGGTAATGTATTCGTATGGCGTTTTATTATTAACAGCTTGAAAAAAACCGAAAAAGTAGGTTCTCAATTCAGCGTATACCTGGTCTATGTTATTTTATTGTTTGTATTCGGACCATTCTTTTTCAAATAAAACCCCTGTTTAATTTAAAATATACGTTTATTTTCTAGCTACACTGTTAAATAGCCTGATTATGTAACCACAATTTTATTGACAACTGGTAAAGGGTGGCTTTGACCTATTTTAAGCAGCTTATCCGTTTCGATGCTATCCAATAGTCACTTAAAAAAAGTATGTTTTTGACTTCAATTCACTGGAAGAAAAGGAGGTTCTAGTCTAGAATAACGACTTGGATTCAAGAACATTCGCACAACTCACCTGTCGATTGGTTAATTTACAGCTGTTTGTTAATTTTAATGAAACGCAACCATGCGTTTCCCGTTGTCTCGCGCTTCCGTATTGCTTTTGTATTATAAAATAATTAGTGTTTAGCGAAATATGTTCTAACAAGCACTTACTTATTCGCAACTAGTGATGTAACTTATATTCACATCCGTACGTTAATATTCATTTAATATTCGCTAGAATTGCCTACTACTGTATTTTTCTGCTAATTGATACTAGACTTTATACTCGTAGCTTGGTATAACGGATATTGATTCACCTTTGCATTGCGATATTTCCGATTTCTAATACCTTACTAACGTCATAAATGTGAAAATGTATTTGTTTAATTTTTAACGCTTAGCGGCTAAATCGCTTGTCATGAAATTCGGCGCAGGTCAGCCTGTATTATGAAGATGGATTTAGGATACCTTTTATCATGATAAATAATACATTGGATGGCACTGTGAAATGTTTAGTTGCTAGATGTTAACAAATAATAATAAATAAATACTGATATCCTGGAAGAATTTTCAGAAAATACTTACAAATATAAAAGAAGCTATTTCGTGAAATTTTTGTAATATTTTTTTTTGAAATTTTTGTTTTTTTTTTTTGTTTTTTTTTTTTTATACATTCAAATTAAATTTAAAATGAATGACAACACAAAGAAAAATTACCCTAATTTTTCTTTGTGTTGTCATTCATTATTTAGCATTTTAGCTATTTCGTTGTCCACAGTACAGATAATGGAATTGCAGTTAGAGAAAATATGTCATTGTTTTATCGGTGAACTTGCAAACTAAATTGGCTACTTCTCACTTCTCATGAGATGGCGTAACTTGTGACCCCAAAAAACATGTAAAAAAAGTCAAAATAATTTATTTGTCGAAAGTCGAAACATCTAATCAGTAGGTATTTACGAATAATTGTCAGAAACTGTCGATATCCGGACCACTAACGGTAGCATCCCGTGAATAAGTTTGTATACATACAACATAAGAAGGCAAACGAGCAAGTTGCTCACCTGATGGTAAGTGATCACCACCGCCCATAGACACCGGCAACACCCAAGGGATTGCAGATGCGTTGCCAACCCAGAGCCACTCCACGCCGGAACACAACAAAAACACAAATAACAAACAAATATGTCAAAGTAACGGTTCTATAAATTATCCTGTGAATTGTAAATGATTAATTTATTGTAGTCCATCCGTACGAAGTCGCAGACAAAAGCTAGTATATAATAATAATTGGAATAAACTACTACATTAATTGCAACTGCTGGCAGCAGGAACATTCCTTTCGGCCTGTTAGGTAATTATTAACGTAATCCGTGTCTCCTTACATAATTTTTAAGTGCTTTATTAACAACTCGCATTTAACGGCGTGTCACTGTTACAGGCCCATGTGACGTGGAAACCGGCCAAGCCAGCATCATTGTCGACATCGAGGAGAGCAGGGGAGATCGTAAGTGATGAATTATTTATAGTGATCTACTTTCGCAGTAGTTAAATGGAAATTTGAAATTACTGCAATATCGGCTTAGTATTCAATTGAATCCTAATGTTTTGGTTGAAACTTTCCTGCAGTTATACAATGTGTCAGTGCCAAAGCTTAGTTGGCTCTACTAGCGTGTAAGCTTGTCTTAGGCCCTGTTTCACCACTCTCTGATAAGTTTTCGATAAAATATTTAATCTGTGATACCACTTTGAGTCTATAGAACAAACAGAGACGGCCTTACATAGGTATATCTGTTGGATATATTATTAGAAACTTATCAGATAATGGTAAATCAGGCCCTTAAACGAGTAAAATATATTTTCTAAATGCCATTTGTCTCCACTTCGTAAGAAGACTAGTGCAGTCTTTAGTTCCAATTTGCAATCAAGTTTTTTTTATTATTACGTTTAAAGAAACAGTTCATTTGGCATGATTGAGTAATCTTGATTGTTATGTTGGGGTTCTGAGACATAGTTTACGATCGAATTAATGGCCGGTCTGCTTACTTGTACCATTACCATGAGTTGCTATCGAAATCTCATATTACGTTACTATAGCTGATAGAGCGTAATTACAGTCGATATGGTATTTTTCGATGATAATATTAAATTTGTGACTCCTGGTACCCATGTTCTACGGCAATAACTAATTTACTTTAGTCGCTAGCGCTTAGCTTTCGATAGGAAATTTGCCATTGTGCGTTGTATTCATACAAGCGATTTTTTGTTCTATAAGTGACCGCTAGAGGCGCTGAACAATTCTCCATACAAATCGTTTACGCCATCGCTAGTAAGGTTACTGTAAAGTGTAACTCATGGTAAGGATACTGTGTATTAAATTCATTCGGGCTGTACAGTCAAGGAAATTGAAACACCTACCACCGTAGAACCTAGTCGAAGAGATACGCATGACATTTGTATGACATAGCGTGGCGTTTAACGCGTCGCGTCATTGCGATAGGATTCTAAGGTTGTACGTGAATATATTTCCCCTACTGTAAAACACATTTTCCTTCGCAGAAGTAAACCAAAGCACGGTGCCAGCGGAGTTACCAATCGTGGGCGAGCCCGATGTAGACGTGGTATTGTCGACGGTGTTCCCCAAAGGACCGACGCTCTTCCAGCTCGATGGGAAACGCTTGCAACTGTTACAGCCGCTGGACAGAGATGCGGACAACTTGTCGCACATGGTGTTTCAGGTATAGTCGAGATTTAGTTCTTGTTTTTATAGAAAAGAGAGGAAAAAGAGGCATACGAGCTTGAGGATCAGCTGATGTAAAGTAATTACCGCTCATGCGAACTAGCGACCCCAAGAATTGCCGATCCGTTGTTAGCTTTTAAGTCACGCTTGTGATAACATAACACAAGTAAACGATATAGAGCTTCCTAACTACATCTGCGTCTATATGTAACAATGCGCCGTAAACCGAAAGCGTTTAATTGTTTTTAGAAATGTTTTTCTATACTTAGCTGAATTGGAGTCCGAACACATTATTGTGGCTTGAAATAAACTGGTATAGTGTTCTGACGGTTTGTCATGTTGTGTCGAATATAAATTCAAAGCCTTATGATATTAAAATTGACACAACCTATATCGGTTTTCTGGTGTGAAATTTGTTCGTAAACTAAATGGCATAGTGCTTGTTAAATGAACTAAAATTTACATTGAATACAAACCAAGTTGTACCCATTCAATTCAGTCAGAAACAATCCGCGAGCGATTCCAATCATCAGCCAGGTACCGTTACGTTCTAACTTGATTACATTGTTTACATTTTTTACACCAGCACTTTCGGTGTCCGATCTAAACACGTGTGAATGTAAACTTAATTAACTATAACCGATAGTCATCTTAAATGAGGTCCGTACGACGATAAATATTAAGTTTCATCACCTACACAATAGCTTAATTGGGTTAAAAATATTCGTTCTTCTAGAGAAACGCCGAGGTGAATCTGCATATTGATGTCAATATAACCCGTTAAGATGTTAATTAATGATCATCGCCCACCGTGATACAGCTTAGTCATAGTTTGAAGAAGATCACTAGCATCGCAAAGACGCTTATTTAGTTATGATTCTCTGCACAGCAAATAGGAAAAATGACGGCGGTATCATTAAGAAAGCAAGTAGTATGAGCTTTATCAGATTTTATCCAGAGAAAGAATGTATTATTTTGTAACATTTTATTTAGGTTGGTAAGTAAATAAAAAATATTATATTTAGTTAATTTATTTGTTATTGCTGGTATAATGGGTTTGTTTACTAATTGTTTAATGGGAACTACAGGCCGTCGTTTCCAGAGTAATAAAAATAAATTACAACAAAGATCCATTGACGCTACCAATCTTAATAAATGGCGAGAACTCCCCCCCTTTGGCACTCACTAAGCATTCTGGTAACTAGCAGATTAATGTTTTACGTCACTAAAGCAAAGCTAACTCGCTCATAGCCTAAAACACCTGTCCAAGTAATTACGACGTCTGAAACGCGGCGTTTTTTTACTAATGAACATTCTCAACCCAAGTTATCTTTCCAGCTGGTTTGCCAAGTGAAAGCGACGAAGCGACGGCGCACTACCACGGTGATAGTTCGGGTTTCGGACATCAACGACAATGCGCCCGCGTTCCAAGGAGTGCCGTATGAAGCCAACGTGTCAGAGGTGAGGATTAGCAAGATTCAACAATTTTAATGATGACATCGTGACGCGTCATGCGACGGAGGGGACTAGCTGCTTTAATATAAGCTGGTCAAGTGATTTATTGTTATGGTGTAAGGCAAGTTGAATTATTGTTTCAGTTTTTAAGTTTCTACCTACTTCCCACTTTAGCAATTTATCATCTAACGTTTTTGACAGAATAACGCGATTATGAAATCGTGTACAATTATTTTTATTAGTCGTAGGTAACTTAGTTTACATCTTTTGTGTTTTGTTGGTAAACAATTAAAACATATTTGTATTATAGGTACAACTTTCGCGTTAGTAAATAAATAAACTTGCCCAGAACACTAGAAACACACTTTTTCGGAAACCGAACTTACTTTTATGTAACTGATCATTGGTAAAATATTGTTTGAGTAAATATTCAATGGTCCGGAATAAAAAAAATCCAATGAATAGGCGTAAACAAACGTGCTCCATATAAAGTCTGGATTATAGATCGTTCTCAAGTAAAGCAGAGTACTCAAGGTCACATATGACATTTCATTAATATATGAATGTCTATTCGAACAGTTCACAACTATACCGCGCGTTTTTTAGCTATACCGTATCGAGCTAACCGGTCTTCCTAATGCCGTTATCTTTGGTTTTATTAAAACAATGTTTTAATACTCGAAACTTGAGAATGAGAATTACTTCACCGCCATTGGTCAATTTCAGTGTGGGTCCCAGCTACTTTCGAAAGCCTTTAATCAAACATAAGCGACACCCACAAGCTAGCGGTAATGCCGTTACCCACTTCAAGAACATAAAGGGTTTATAGCTTTTAGGATTCCCATAACGACCGATTAATCGCGGTCGCAGTTTGCGTCCATATGACACAAAACTGTTGTAACTTGTCAGAAACCATTTTGTTTATTATATTACAATAACGGTAACGACGGCCGGTCATGTTAGGGCTTCAGGTATAAGTAGATATGAGCGCCGATGGCCAATTCCACGGCGGCGGGGTGGTCTCAAAATTTCTTCGGCGGCGGCGGCGCACGGCGGCGTGACCTTGTACTTTGGATATTTTATTAGGGGTCGAATTCTTGTATTTTTTTCAAAGAAAACCATATTGTTATTGCCAAAGAAACTTTTATATTCTTTAATAAAGAAATGGAAGACATTAACGATCGTAACTTTTAACACCTCAACAAAATTTACTTTTTTAATCGACTCCTTAAAATGAGGAGGTTCTCAATTTATCTAAATATGTAATGTTAGTTTTTATTTGCGTGTATGTTACGCAATATCTCCGCCAATTTAACAGATTTCAATGATTCTTTGGTTTTTGAACGATGAATCGCTGTTTGCATATAAATTCGAGGAGGAAAGCACATCGCAACGGCGGGCCGCGTGTGCGTCAGCGGCGGCGCGCCGTACGGATTCACGGCGACGACGGCGCCCCGGTGCGGCGCTCTTATCTAGGTATAAGAAAACGGGTTGTAATCAGACTAATCTTGTTCCAGCTCGTGCCAATAGGGACAACAGTGTTTGACAAAATTCGGGCAGATGACCTTGACGTGGGCGTCAACGGTCTATCCGAGTATTTCATAGTACCAGGAGACAATAAGACGCTGGAGGACAGTAACGCGGCCGACGGCTACGGCTTCTTCTCCATACCGCTCCCTCACCAGGGGGTTGTGACGGTCAACAGAAGTTTGGATTATGAGCGCACGCAGAAGTATCTAGTCACTATTGTAGCTTCTGTAAGTATCATGTGTCACATCCACCTAACGCCTTTCCTTTCTTTTTCTACATTGGGGGTACGATTTTGATCATAATCTCAGATTTGGTAGATTAGGATATTACATTGGAGCGAGTGCCATCTGACCTGTGTAATGCCTGTGACAGGGAAATCAGACCAGTTGGATCTCTCTGGATTAAAAGCTTTCAATGTCATCAGTGCACATTGATGTAACAAATGTTATCCAAATGGCATTGTTCTGTGTGGCTAATAAAGGCACGGGAAACACCTTTTATTTACGTATATTCTTCTAACAGAATAGAAGCGCTAACGATTGCCAGTGTCTATCATCAGTACCGTCTAAAGACATTCTTCTCTCTTTCTCAGCCTGTATCCACCCAATGCTGAGTGTAGGCCTCTTCCATTTCACGCCATTCCTTCCGATAGCTTCCTAAAGACATGACTAATTAGTAATATCTAAATATGTTTTATACAGGATCGTGCGCGCGATACCAAAAAACGAATGTCCAGTACCACTACGCTGACAGTAAACGTTCAAGATGACGATGACCAGGATCCGTCTTTCATCTACAAGGGGTGCTCGCTGCATGATGGAGTCTGCATCAACCCGGAATACTCTAGCTATGTAAGTTTTTAAATATTTACTATACTTAGTATTATTCGTTGTCTTAGTTCAGAGTTGAGGAGTAATCACTCAAACTTTAAAACTTTTAAAAATTACTTTTATAGCGAAAAACCAGTTTAAAATTATTTTTGGCTCTTTAATTTTTTTACGGACATTTATGATGAGATGACTAAAACATGTTGTTTGAAAATATGCCTATTACGGTTCAAAAGATACAGACCGACCTTTGAAGCTAAGGCAGACGGACGGGCGGGCTTAAGTTGTAAAAAAGTCTTTATCTTCATATTCATTTCCAAAGGTAAACAGCGGCGTCCTAGCAGGCATACTATCCATTGAGCCTGAGAAAATCCAAGCGGTCGATATGGACTCCCTAGACGCGCGGATCCGGTACAGCATAGAGTCTGGCGAGCCTGATTCCTGGGCTTCCTACTTCACTATTGACCAACACACAGGAGCCGTGAGGCAGCTCAAACCGGTTGATACTAGTATTGCAAAGAAGTTCCAGCTAGTTATAAAGGTAACTATGACTGGATTTTTGCCAAGAAAGATGCATTTTAAAATTATAGAACGAGTTCGTTCCGTATGAAATGCAAAGTCATATATCACGTTTGTTTACGAAAGTTCAACTAATGCTTACGCCAAAATTATTGATTTGGATTATCCATAATGCAGCCTTGCCTTGTCGTCATATTAGCTGAAGACGATAACTGAACCTAAACCTATGATTAAACATTAATGTGTTTTACTCTCAATTTTAGGCCGAAGAAGTGTCTGAAGCTCGTCGCTACACCACAGCCAAGCTCACCATTACAGTTCGGCCGGTCGATGCAAGTCCGCCAGTCGTCGAAGCCACTGCAGACGAGGGGAGTGTCGAAGAAAACTCGCCAAAAGGGACCAAAGTATTGGACGCGGAAGGGGAACCAATACGACTCAGCGTGTCTGATCCCGATTTGGTTAGTGTGTGTTGAATGTTGGAAGCAATATATAGTAAATAACATCGCTAGAGTGGTAAAATAAACCCATATATACATCCGAGATGACGCATTATTAGACACGCATTGAAAGTTGCTGGTTTCGCGGGGAGAGGGGACTATTTAATTGTGTTGTAGTGTTAGTTAAGATACTGATCTCCGATTTATCATTACAGGGCCCCGGTGACCTCATACCAAAGTATACGTACGAATTAACAACTAACTCCTTCGATATCGACAAGAATGGCATCCTCATAGTTAACGATGACAGGCTCGATCGAGACCCGCCGAATCCAGGCAAATTCAGATTCCAAGTGAGTACAATACCTTTGTTAATGACCGTATTACGTTAGACACAATTATTTAAAATAGAATATAAAGAAACTAAGCTGGCTTTAGTTAGAAACAGCAACTACGGAGAACGAACCGAATAAAATAAAAGTTTTACAAGTGAACTCTAATCGCCAACCCTTTGGTGAATTAGATGCCGAAAAAATTAACAAAAAATTGCTCAGTAACTGTATGCAGTGGCCCTAACATGACTGGCCAAGTTTAGTTTATTTCTATCTGTGTCCCTTTCTTATGACACTAGTTAGACAGAGACACGGGGAGGGGATAAACTAAACCTGGGCTGTTATGTTAGGGCCGCAGGAAATAAATAAATAAATATCTCAGGACAATTCACACCAATTGACCTAGTCCCAAGCTAAGTAAACCTTGTGTTATGGGTACTAGCCAATATTGCGCTAAAACAGCGAAAATTTTTACCCGACTGCCGCTAGAAGAGACTTGAAGGGAGGGTTATTAAGAAAGTACTGATCTGTAAGATAACAGTCGACAATCAAGATGGTCTCTTGTATTTTATATATTTCTTTCATCAGGTTGTAGCCAGAGAAGCGAACGGCGGCGCAGCGTCGGCGCCCCTCTCCTTGGCAGTTCAGTTGCTTGACCAAAACGATAACGCACCAGTCATACCGAAGACTCAACCGATCAATGTACCCGCTAGTTTGGAGCCTACTGCTGTTTACAAGGTAACAATTATGGCTTCATCTATTTGATCCAAGTTTAATTTGGTGATAAGTTAACTGGTAGCTAATGATATTATAACTGTCGTTACGAAGAGGTCAGTAGTACACACATACAAAGCCCTGCTACGCCGTGTTTGGGAGTATTTAACCCTTAATAAGGCAGAAGTGATTTATCGACCACACACATGTATATGAAATTTGCAACCTAATAACTATGTAGTATGATACAAATTTGATTGTATTTACGTGAGAAGTCGTTTGTTATGAAATGATTCTCCAGTGCGTTGCAGACATGGAACTTTATTTGAATTTCACATAGCATATCGGTATGACTGTGGCCTTATGAAGGGGTACAAAATACTGGTAATAGCTAAACGCCTTTTGTTTTTTTATGGTTTTATTTACGTCATCCTTTATATTTACGCGGAAACTACTTTTGACGACCGGATAGCCTAGTGGTTAGTGACCCTGACTATGAAGCTAGAGGTTCCGGGTTCGATTCCCGGGAAGGGCAAATGTTTGTATGATGAATATTAATATTTGTACCCGAGTCTTGGATGTCATATGTAGTTAAGTATGTATCTATCTATTTAAGTATGTATATCCGTTGTCTAGTACCCATAACACAAGGTTTACTTAGCTTGGGACTAGGTCAATTGGTGTGAATTGTCCTGAGATATTTATTTATTTTATTTAAACGGTCCAATAAATGTGCGTGAGACTAAAGACAAAAAATTGTGCGTGTGTGTGTTAGCCACTGGTTTCGGAAAATTATTCTCTTATGCTTTTGTTAGGATATAACCTGAGAGCCTAACATGACCAGTACCAGGTTTTATTTATCCTTCTCTGCGTCTTACAGTCATAAGGGACGTACATAGAGATAAACTCAGATAAACTTGGCCAGTCATGGTAGGGCCACTGTCTGTGTTATAACTTTATTATAACAAGTCACTGCTTTAATAAGTGACTTATAATCCAAACCTCGTGGCCCTAAACAGGAAGGGTTATAAAAGAACTGAATTAACATCAACCCTGTTAAAATGAAGATAGTAAACATGGGACTAGAGTAGAACTGTTGATTATTTGGTCTTTAAGCTTCAAACTGGATCAAATTGTTAAAATGGACCTCCGCAAAGAAACGCCTGAATCTATTAGTTACTTTAAGCTACCTTTAATACAAACCAAATACCAATGTCGCCTGGAGTGTCTATGTATATTTTTGTATGTATATAATTCCAAAAATGTGTATATGTGTTTGAAACTTGCCCTTTCTGCACTGTTTTGTTTTTTACCTTATAGTTTATATTATAATTGCAATACGCCTATAGGTCAAAGCGACGGACATTGACGAAGGAGAAAACGCGCGCATTTCCTACAGCATCTACCACATCTCGAATAACGGAGGGAACAAGTTCACTATCGACCCTGATACTGGAGTCATCTGTAAGTTAGCAGTCTTAAAACAGCCTATTAGAAAGTCATAGGACGAACTGACACAGCCAATGATGTCAACAGGGCAGGGTTTTCTATGATACTAACCCAAATTGAACTTTTATAAATTGTATTTTTAATGCACGAACTTACTCTTCTACGTAGTATGAATAAAGACTATTTGCAGTATCTCAAATCGATGTAAAAATCAAAGCAAAACGCATTGAGGTACTTTGTTTTTTGATAATGAAATTTTGTGAGCTACCACAGCTAATGGTTTTTATTTGATTGTCTATAAAATGAAGACATTATGTTACATGCAACTATTTTAAAACCTTTCGAAATTTGAAGGTAATTTACGCAACTTTACAATGCATTGTTCTTTAAAAAATCTATATGGTTAAATAGCGGCCTTTGTCAAAGTTCTGGCGAATGTTCAAATCTCTGACCGTATTCTTCAAACCCTAATCTCTTCACAAATTAGAATGGAAATAGAAATAGTTTATTAAAAGGAAGCAGATTTACAAACATAGCTTAACCGATGGTCCCACACTAGGCAATGCCTGTCACACATTTTAATTATCACTATAATTATAGTTGAGAGTACTCAACCAGGTGAAGACCTTACTCTTGGCTTCGCGATGGGACGCCCTTGAAATATTGCAGCGTTTCATTGCAAATTTCCATAAAACATCAAGAACTAACAAATACAATATCCTCATTCCAGCTAGCACGGGTCATTTGCAAGCCGGTGAACAATATAGCGTCACGGTCCGCGCTACAGATGCTAAGGGACTCAGTTCACAAGGCATCGTAGAGCTGTCAGTCGCCCCCGGACCAAACACGCGGCCGCCGCAGTTTTCAGCGCGGGACTACCACGCGCCCGTGTCCGAAGGGGCAGCTATCAACTCCACTGTTACCACTGTCACTGTAAGTATACAATACAATTTTTTTTATGAAATAGGAAGGCAAACAAGTGGGTCGCCTGATGGTACGTAACCAAAGAGAATGCAGATGCGTTGCCAACCCCGAGGGCTATGAATACCTCTCGTGCCAGTAATTGCACCGGCTGTCTTGCTCTCCATGCCGGAACACAACAGTGCAAGCACTGCTGCTTAGCGGCAGGATTATAGGCGGCGGCGAGCAAGATGGTGGTAGCGATCCGGACGGACATTGCAGAAGGTCCTACCACCCGAAAATGAAATACTAAATGAAACTAAAGCATGTCGGAATCGGAATTTTTCTAACGAGGAATCGTGCGAAAATGGACTGAATCAGTGGCTCTAACATGACTGGCCCAGGTGTACTTTTTCCTAGCCTGCGCCTCTTGTCTATGTAGCGCTCATGTGTAAACATTACCCTAGCGCCCACTATAAGCGCGCGGTCAAAATGGAATGGGTGCAAAGTACAAGTAACAGCGCCCCCTAGGACCGCTGCGCCCGTGTGCAACGCACACCCTGCGCCATAGGTAAAGACGCCTCTGTTCTATCGAACTAGTATCATAAGAAAGGGATGCTAATAGAGATAATTCTAGATAAACTAAACTTGGCCGGTCATGTCAGGCCCACAGTCATTTTACCCCTAGTTAAACTCTTATTTGAACAGATGCGTTTTTTTGGAGACGCAAACTTAACTGTATACTTACCATACGTTGACAAGATTCTGGGTAAGCTATTAAATACGATATATTTATGTACGCGTAGTCCAAGGAGCTTATTTTATTTTATCTGACAAAATTAGGAAAGAAAAAAGCACAAAGTTCAATATTTTCAAAATCATGCAACGTGACTTGCCATGCTAAAGTTACTATCATTCCATTAAAAGTATTGTGACCTAAATCAAAATGGATTAGATTTATTCAGGCTTATGTTTGAAATTAGAAAGAAAGAAAGAAAGAAGAAAGAAAAACATTTATTTAAAATTAAGCCTTAAAATATACGAGTCGTCTTGAGAACCTATCCGTTTTTTTTCGTCGATTAAAAGAGTTACATCTGTGCATTAGACTAAAACATTGTAGTCTTTAAATGCTTTAACCAGTTTTCATGTAAAGTTTTAGGTCTTGGTTTCACCAATTATGTTTATTTTTATAATGGTTCTTATTATGATTTCCAGGCCAAGGATCCAGAGAACGAGCCGGTCACGTATTCCATAGTGTCTGGAAATGACCTACGACAGTTCGCCGTCGGATCTACCACCGGAATCATCACCGTCATCAGAAGCTTGGACAGAGAAGTGCTGACGCGATATCAATTGGTACGTGAAACTTGGACACAAATGCATAATAATACAATCAAATACGAGTACACACATAAGTACCCATTCAAGATGGAACTGATAAAAAGCAATTTTTCAAAAGGGAGGCATATAATATGCACTATGAAGTTGATCTATCTATCCCGTTTGAGCATAGACAATTTCTCTGAGTTCCCTCTGTAATGGTCTTCAATTTTAATTTAATAGAATTACACTATCAACGCGAGCTGAATGAACCTGACTGCCCTGACTGACTGACCTGAACCCAAATTCGAAATAAATCACAGCTTTTAAAGAACGTGTCAAATTATCAATGTAAGGAGGCGACGTTACAGTCAGTCGCCAACAAATACGTTGATAAATAAACGACTATGACTTGTATTTTTACCCAACTGCCGTCATAAGGAAGGGTTACGTTTTTCGAGCGTATGTATGTATTTTAAATGTTATAGGTATTGCAGTCGGGGACAAACCAATTAGTCGAACTAGACTTGGTGGTGCTCAAATATGTTATGTAATGTTTGTTGGTCCCTGCCGGTATTACCTTATTACATTTAAGGCATTTAAACGGCTTTGAAGGTGTCTCTATTTACATTGCCCTAACTTTTTTTTATTTTAGGGCTTGTTTTTTACGCAGGCAGGTTTTTATATGGATGTTTCGTTTATTTAAAACTTCCAGATGGTTAAAGCTGAGGATCCCGGGAGGCTGTCCAGTACTGCCACCGTTAACATCAAGGTCACTGACATCAACGACAATAACCCTCAGTTTGATGAGGACTCGTATCAATTCCACGTCAAGGAAGGTAAGTTATTCCTTGGTCACAGAATAAATAATAGTACTAACGTACAGAAACTTCTCTTTTTCGACCGCCATTAAACGAATTCCAACTTTATGATCAGGCACAAAAAGTTCACATCACTTCATAAACATTCGCCAGGCGGCATACGTCAAAAGGAAGGCACCGCCCGCGCCCACCTTCCACCCGCAATGCCCTGGCGCACCGCTAGGGTTAGGCTGCTTACTATAATACTATCTTGCGCGACACAGAGTGAGCGAGCGCGCGCGCGGCAAGCCGCCAACCTACTGCGATTAGCCTATGCCATAGGTCATGCGGCGAGCGTACCTACAGTGCGGAGTGGAAACCCTCTGCTTTGGTGTAGGAACGGAAAAGGGCAGCAACAAATAAGAAGAGAAAAACCTAGGTCATTGTTTAATGATCAAACACCTACATAGTTAGAAAAATCTTTCTTCGTAATAAAAATCGTTACTGTTAGACTTGGTTTGGATATTTTCACATACAATGCAATACAAATCAGTTTATTGAATACCACATTAACAAGGCGGTCTTATTGCTTGAGGCCATAGACAACTAATAGGTTTTTAACTAAAACAGGTTTCGTAAGCGTTTATACTTATATAGGGGGCTCTTTAAATCCGTTAACATACTTACATCCCTTTCGTTACAGTTTTGTTAATGTAGCAATTTGATTGTCAGGTTTAACTGGCGAGTTCGTGGGCTATGTCCACGCAACGGACACAGACGAGGGAGTCAACGCTATGATCAGCTACAGCCTGCCGCCACATCTGCCGTTCAGTATCGACAATGGCACTGGAATGATTAGCACCAAGACTGAACTGGACTATGAACAGACTAAGGTAGTTGCCAACTAAAAGGACTTCATTACACTTTGTTAATAAAATGGATCACTCACTGTTACGTCAAGAAATGCCCGACATGTTTCGGACCAGTCCATGGTCCTTAATCATGAGTTCCCGCGGCGGTGGCGCGACGACGCGCGACGGCGGTCTCATGATTAAGGACCACGGACTGGTCCGAAATATTTCGAGCATTTCTCGACGTAAAAATACGTGAGTGATCCGTTTTATTAATATGTCCGAGTCTCACGGTAGTTTTATGTTAAAAATTTCATTACACTGCTCGTCTATTGGTTCGATCCGTTTCCTTCACTAAATAGCTAGTAAAGCATATACTTGAAGAACAAGCCAAATGCCCCCTAAGAATGCTGTAAGCATTAGAAAGACGTATCAGAACGTTTGTGCCACGTATACAACCACCATACTGAATGCTACCCACACGTGCGGACCAGACTTGAGTAACTTTAAAAACAAGAATTTGAGGGGAAATCATAATTTTAAATGTGGTACAGGGGTTTACAAACGGGACTTAACTAATTTTGTACAGAACACGAAAACATGCGGTTTTTTCTTTGAAAACTAGTATGAGAAGTAAAATAAAACACGTGTTCTATCAATAATTATAAACATGCTTGCACGGTGGCGGTACCGTGACGACGTAGTATAGGGTCATGCATGTATGCCGAAATAACGGGACAGTTAGCGACCGGCGTGTACCCTGAGCGGGACGTGTCTTCCTGGGTTCAAGAAACGGGACGTCTAGAGTATAGCGAGACGGTTGGCAACCCTAGACCAGCCAGACCAATAACCGGCAACGAATCAGCGATTTTCTTGAAGTCGCAGGCTCCCATGACCCGAATGCTTGTTTTTCAACCTTTCTATAATAACTGCAGCTTTTAGCTAAGTTTTTTAATAATGCAATTGGTAATCAATATTCCAGGAATACGCGTTCGTAGTGACGGCGACGGACGGCGCCATCGACAAGCGTTTCGGCACCGCGTCCGTCACCGTGCAGGTGCAGGACGTGGCCGACGAGGCGCCCGCGTTCCCGCGCGCGCTGTACTCCGTGCACGCGCCCGAGAACGCGGCCAACTACCCCGTGGTCAAGGTCCAAGTGAGTACAAACAAAGTGCAAGAAGGCCTGCGAGCGATCATTTATTTATTACGATAAGAACTCCAGTTGGTCTTACAGAAATCCAAGGCGACCAACAGGATAGGAAAGTGATACCATTTCAGTACAAAACAATTACGAATAGGTACATTGACAATAGGTCTTCTGATTCACGCGAACATAATTTAACATTAATAACACGCTAGCAATAACCTAGTCGCTTATGTAGAAAGTGACTAAGTTTTATTGCTGTAACAGATATCGTATCAGCAGATACATCCGCATCTTCATACACTGTGGCTCTATGAAGAGAGGCTTTTATCCAACAGTGGGTAGTTTCCAGCTAATTATGATATGTTTAATATCGTTAGGTCATTACAGACGGATAGCATCTGAACTGTAAGCCAGCTGCAAAATTGCAGTTTGGATGCAATTTATGCGGTTGAAAAAACTGTATCGAAACTGCAAACGAACTGTGCAATTTGTTTTTGCAGCCGATGTGCAATCGTATGCTAACTAATAACAAAAAAAATACGATGACAAATCTGAAGATACATGAGATCATTTGGCACTCCGAAATTTTTTACATCGAGTTGTGAACACCCAGCCAGATATAAATTATAAGCTGTACCCCTGAACGTTAAGAACAAGGGGTAACAAGTTCTTAACTATCTTCACCGCTTGATATGTTTGGTGGCGATTGAATCTCCTTGAGTGCCTATCCTCCTTAATAGTCTTCATCCAATTTCAGGCTGAAGACCCCGACACGATTCCAGAGATTACCTATACGATCCTGCGCGGTGACACCGAGCTTTTCTCGATAGACCGCAAGACTGGTACCATAAGGACTTTAAGGGAGTTGGACCGGGAAGCTGCCGCGCGACACGAGATTCTAGTCGGTACTGAGGAAAACATGGACGACGAACCGGGAGCCACTGCTACTGTGGAAGTATTGGTTGATGTGAGTGTTTTTTTAAAAACAGTTTTTTATGCTCTAGATTTGGACAAATTGCATACCAAGTTTTATTAACACAGTAACTTTCTGTACCAGTACAGTATTATGGAAGCAAATTAATTTCATTTCTCTTTAAATCTGGTTCATATCCAACTAAAAAGTATAAACCTACGCGATTTTATAGTCGATCTCGTTTATTGTCCCCTTTTTTTAAGGACGAAAAAAACAGAGGGGTCTGTGCACCAAGCACGAATCGTCTCGACACGCGTTAATTCGCTACGTAACTCAGTGCGTCTTTCTCCTACTGGGCTGGTTAGAAAGAGACACACGTTAATGTAATGAGACCAACAATACTGTAATACTGTAATGTAATGAATTGCGTGTCGAGAAGATTAGTGCTAGGTGCACTGTATATTAATTATCTTTAACGTACTCATACAATACACCTTTTAAAATTAATTTAAATCAACAATATATTTTCAATCGTCAATAACATTTTGTTTCAGGATAAAAACGACAACGCGCCAATCTTCACCTCAGTCGTCCGTCCAATCACTATCGAGGATTCATCATCCATCGGCAGTTTGGTACAAACTGTCACAGCTGTAGACTCTGACTCGACCTCTCCTAACAACAGAGTGAGATACAAGCTTGTAGGCAGAGGCAAGGCTTCCAAGTACTTCAACGTGGAACCTGACTCTGGGGCTGTGAGGGTACGAGATGACCTGAGGAAGGAAACTGATAGTGAATACACAGTAAGTAGTCACTTTTAAGTAAGGTATACTAGGATATATCCATTTATCTAGACTTTGTTCAATAAATATTGAATATATCGCTGTCTCACTGAGTTTTTGTGATGGGAGAGAACGTGTGGATAAGTGGATTTACGCCCTGCCCTTTCTTTAGCTTTTGATCTGTAACACTTGAAACTTTATAGTTTTGGGTTAGTATTCCTCTGAGAAGTTGTCGAGCAGATGACAATAATGGTTGCATTCAAAGCAAATATTACTCTATCCAGGTAGGAAATTTTATAAAGAGTACGAGCTCTTCAATTATGGTTTCAAAGATGAAACAGCTCTTGTACTAAATCAAGTAGGAACCAGGCACCCGGTCATGCAGGCTTGCTGATATCTGATGTTAAAGACATGTCGCATTCTAACTTTTAAATGTCTGTTTGATTTTAGGTGGACGTCCAAGCGTACGACCAAGGCGAACCCATGATGTCTTCAGTCACCAGTCTGACTGTCTACGTCAGTCATTCCGCGACCGTACCGCCTGATGTAAGTTTGTCCCAAAAGAAGACAATTTAGCGCATTATTTCGTCCTAAAGTTTCCTTGTTGTGGGCGCTAAGCGTAAAAATACATGGTATGCTAAATTCCAACAATTTTTTGTCGTAAATACGCGCTTAAGTATTCCTAATGAGTTATTGAGTATATTCTAAATTGGGCAAACCACAATTTTTGAACTATCTAGAGTTAGACTAGCCACAAAAATTGGCGTGAGACTATTTTTTACTTCTAGAAGTACTGCTGTTTTATCCGCCGATGTCTTCCTATCCTTCCCCTTTTTATATTACAAGCTACGTATTTCTTTAATACAAATGAGCGGAAATATGTAACTAAGTTCATTTTTATTCGCAGGTCGGTCTTGGTTTCGCGGACACAGTGTACACAGAGCACATAGCAGAAAACTCTCCAAACGGAACATTAGTACGAATCCTGCCTCTTTTGAACAAGAGGGAGCATTCTCCAAATATCCCGCTCAAATGTAAACTGACAGATTCATCTCAAAAAGGTACTTTACCAAAAGGTTGACATTAACCAAAAATTACCAGAAAAATATTACAATTTCTTGCATGGGATTGGCTTAGTTAAAATAACAGTGTAGTCATTTTCTGACTATACCTTATGAATCCAACTAAGGGAGCGTTGAAGTATTACGTAACGCAATTTTTGGAGATTTTTGACCTCCCCTCCCCCCCTTGTAACGCACCGTAACGTTTTTCTCTACCCCCCTCCCCCTCAAAAAAAATCACGACCAGTCAAATACTATCGAGGGATTCCCCGTAACGTAAATGAAAAGGGTTGCCAGTTTGGGAGTTTTAATTCCCTAATTTTTTAGAAACAATGTTACGTAACGTGTTGTAAGTAAGACCCCCTCCCGCCCCTGTAACGCATCGTAACGTTTTTCGTGACACCCCCCCCCCCAAATTGCGTTACGTAATACTTGAACGCTCCCTAAAGACAGTGTTATTTTCACAAACCAACTTTTTAATTTAACCGTCTTATTCTCATGGTATATTAAATGAGCTTTCAATGTTGAGTCATTCATCCATCATCATTGAATGACCTAATCAAAATGACCTAGTTAATTAAGTAGTTATAAGAAGCAGAAAATACACGGTTATCATTATGTTTTCAGGAGTATTTTACGTGAGGCTAACAGAAGAGCGCGATTGCGCGATCTACCTCAACACCAGCTCGCTGGACTACGAAACGCTCAACGGATATTCTCTAGAAATCCAACTGGAGTCCATTCAAGGACTAATCAACCCAGAGAGCAGCAAGGCCAACGTCAAAGTCCACGTAACTGATGTCAACGACAACTCTCCCGTGTTCGTGTTTCCTGAACAGTCGACCATTGCCGGCGCTAAGGGGAAATACTTTGCTATCGTCACGAAGGATACGCCTTTAGGCACTAACGTTGTGCAGGTTAAGGTTAGTAGTTTAATTTGTTTTTAAATATACTAACGACCAGCCTCGGCTTGGTAGGGGTAATTAATTGATAAAAACTTATTAGATAAAAAAGTCCATAAAAAGCTCTCTAAATGACAGATAACCGCATCAAAACCCATTGCGTGGTTTAAAAGGAGTAAGCGGTCGAAGATTCGAAGACAGGTCAAGTCGGTTTCATACAGTTTAAAGATTTCTTACTAGATTTATCCGCGTCTTGGAGTGCGCGGTTTTTTTTTCTGACTAAAGTAGCTAGCCAGTATGTAAGTACGTAAATATCTATAGGATGCTCTGAGGATCTCCCCTCATATATTGATTTTCTTGTGATATCAGAAACTAAACTAGACAGAATTATTTTCGATACTCCGAACAAATACTTATATCTACTCGTACAGGCAGACATTTATACAGCGTGTAAATTTCATACGGGCATATATTTTGCAGGCTGTTTAATGTTTTTATCTACACACATATCATAAAGGCTAAATAACGCATTCAAAAACCCTAGGAAATGACCAGCATTATTACAACCAATGTTATTATAAGAATTTTCTTGTCTGTGGTAGTAGGTAAATCTGTTCTTTATTGGTCATCACATTACCGATATCTCGTGACTGCTCGTGACGTTATGAATTTAAATTTGGAACAGCTGTCAAAATTCAAGTTGGTCTCTGTTTTAGTATCCACAGTTATTAAAACAGTTATCGATACGAAACGTCAACTCAGTATGATTTTTTAATTTAAACGCACGACATTTGATCTCGAGTGACATGAAAATAGCAACTTCATTCGTTCGTCTATGGTTTAAAAAAAATTTTCGTCCTGACGGATAGATCGAATCACAGAGTACTTTTTTAATATAGATGGCCGCCATTAGTTGTCATTCTTTTTAGGTTTTTTGGTGTTACGATTTTTTGCAGTTATGATATGTATGATATTTATTATCTTTTTTTTTTACACTTTATGTGAACTATTGTTATGATTGTGTATATTGCTCTGTAATCTTGTTTTCAAAAGAGAAGAAAAAAAAAGATAAACTGCTGAGTTTCTTGCGGCGTTTCTTCTCAGCAGATTCTTCCATTTTCCGAAGCGCTAGTAGATTCAGACATGTAAAAGAGCCTATATGGCCTACTTGCAAAATAAATTTTTCATTTTATTTTCATTTTCATGTGTAGATAAAGTAATGTATGCAACTGTATATAATTAGGCCTTAAAACACTTGTGTGATCCTATTATGAAACTCGCTGACGCTCGTTTCATAAAACCACACTCGTGTTTTAAGGCCTCTCATTATATAGCAGTTGCATAAAATACTATTAAAGCCGGGCTATTTCGATTTGTAATAAATCATCCAGAGCACTCGCTCATTGATATCTTACTTATCTTAATATATCTTTTCTACAGAACTTTCTAAATAAAGATCCGTAACTATATATGGTGATGAAGTGTGTTCATGTACTACCGGTTAACCTTGCCCCAATGAGGTGACGTATTAAACGCCACATCATTCGAGTCTAAGTGATGTGGCCTGTATTTGGGACAGGGTTCGATGATGGTATGTGAATGCATTTCCTCGACTGTAGCTATTACAAATTTTACTTATGATGCTTTTTGGTAGGAAAAAAGTTGAACAAAAACGTAATTTTTACAGGCAAAGGACAAGGATAGTGGTGAATTCGGAAAGATAGAGTACCACAAAAATTCATGGACCAAGGCAGCTGAAGAATACTTCAGCCTCGAGACGGATACTGGCGTCATTACCAATATCAAGACATTCGAGAACGTTCCAGCTGATGTATTGCCGTTTAAATTCAGTGTCACCGCGCGTGACAACCCGAATTCACCACAGGACTATAATATTGCAAGAACTTCTGTTGTGGTAAGCGACCTGTTTACCTGGTTCAATAGTTAAAACTCAGCTGTAAAAACTAGTTAGTTAGTGGGAAAAGTTCTCAATGTGGAATGTGAATACGTGTATTCTAAGAGATCTGAAAAAGCAATGTTTATAAGCATTATATATGTAGCTTTACTGGTCTGGTAGCATTAAAAGTATATTTTCCACAACTTTCTAGTCTTCTCCTGGTTAACTAGTTTGATTTGCCTTGACAAGTAATCTGATCGTTTGTTAGTACCGTTAGCAAAAAATACTTGTATTAAATCCCTTTTATAACAAAGACGTATTACAAATTAAGTAAGCCTTAATAAGGCAATAGTGATATCTAATTAGGTGAAAAAGGGAGGGGGGGACAAACAGATATCGCAATAAAAAATATAAACCTATTTGAACATATTTTCGTCCTTTTCTCTCGATACCATACGTCACTTTGACAGATAAGGACAAAAAATATGAAATAAAATATTACTCTAACATGCACAAAAATTTTTGCAGATAAACCTTCTCCAAAAAGACAACCAGTTAGTGGTCGAAGTATCCAATCTGAACTACGAGGCATTGCGTCGCCGCGCTCGCAGCTTGCTTGCAGCCATAGAAGAGAAGAGTGGACTTATAGCGGGCCTGGAGAAAGTCACTGATAGGCACTATTTAGGTGAAAACGGGACATTGGAAAGCGATACCAAAGGAACCGACGTCTGGTTGTATCTGTTGGACCCTAACACGGGAGAGATATTGACGAGGGATTCGAAATCGGTTAAGAAGTGAGTAAAATTATTATAATTATTTTGATTTGTACAACCACGTGTCATAGAAGAAAAACAGTTTGGTATATAATTTAAAATGAAAAAAATAGCAGGCTTCTATGACATTGTTAATAGAATAAAACGTGCTATTTATTCACGTATTGTTGTGCTTGATATCCGGCTCGAAGAACCACATCGCATGTGTAAAATAAATGCGAAGATTTAGATAAATAACTTTAATTAAAAGTAAAAAAAATATTTACTAAGCGCAGTCAACGAAAAGGAAGGTGAAAGCAGAGATAAGGAAGTTTAGGCCATAGACAAAGCTACAATTATTCTTATAACCAGAAATATTGCTATTTGAAAATAATTTTAAAGCGTTTCAAACGATTATCTTGTACTGAACATATTGTAAATATAAAGATAACTATTTAAACAAACGTTTCAGTGTATTATTGAGCTATAGCGAGCCGATTTCGGATGGAGTCATCTAAACGCTGGACTCGAACCGCTAACACGCGTTTCCATTCTCTCGTTTATCGCTTAGTGTGTTTTCTCTTACTGGGCCGGTTAGGAAGAGACCCACCGTCAAAATCGAGTCGGAGCGTGACGCGCTACCCTTAAGAGGAGTGTGAACCCAGCGCTCTCCATAGAAACGGCGATAACGTTTTCCACCCTCTGAACCTTAACCTACAAACATGATTTTATTATTTGTTGCATTATACCCTAGAACTAGGTTTGTATGTTTTGATTATTTTTTAATTCTTAATAGTTTCAAAAATATTGACGCCTTTGTATTTTGTATGAAACTCCTAAAATGCAAATATTGTCAAATCTATGAAGAATATTTAAAAAATCAAAACATACGAACTTAGTTCTAAGGCATAATGACAAGATACCAAAAAATCTTTGCATTCGGTTAAGGTTTAGAGGATGGAAAACGTTATCGCCGTTTGTATGGGGAGTGCTTTTTCGGGCTGGGTTCACTCTCTTAAAGTCCCATGACTCGCCACACGCGTGACACGATCCGCGTTCGGTCCGCAGAGCGATAGACGGCGGCATCTACAAGGCGGTGTCGGCGCGGCTGCAGGCGGCCGTGAGCCAGGTGCGCGCGCCGCTGCAGCCGGCCGAGCCGCCGCGCCGGCCGCGCGTGGCCGCCGCGCCGCTGGCCACGGCGCTGCCGGCCGCGCTGCTGGCGCTGGCCGCGCTCGTGCTGGTCGCCGCCAGCGCCGCCACCATCTACATCTGCGCCTCGTGGAACAGGTGCACCCCGTTATACTCTAACCCGGGGGTTCCCGAACACTATTAAGTACGCGGCGTGCTTGCGGTTTAGCCCCTTATTCATAAACGCGTCGTAAACGTTTGTTAGTTAACATGTTTAACATCCATAGGTCACTGGTTCATATCCGGTTCGAAGGACCAAAAAAACGTGCAAGGATGCACGAGTATGTAAATGTTAAGGGCGAGTGCCGAGGAATAAAACGACCGCGAATAACAAAAGATGTTGCATTCTAGCTGGTCACTCGTGCACTGAAATTATAAAATATACTTAAAACTATGCATAATTCGACGCATGTACAGGGTTATTGACTTTATTGCTAGCTATACATGCATTGTTGCAGAAAATGTACATGCTTGTACAATGACTTTATCTGTCATTGTGACATGAATAAGGGGGTTAGCATTTTATCTTCGAATTCGTGTTTTGGAACATACATTTTTTTATATCTTTGTTTTACTAAGAAAAGTCAAGAGGGTCCTATTTTATTTTGAGTAGTAAAGATTTGATTTGAAATGTACACATCTAATTAGCGCTCCCTCCCCCAGATACAAGCGGCACAAGGAGCAGGCGGTGCAGCAGTACGGCACGCTGAGCATGAGCATGGCGCCGCCGCGGCCCAACTCGGGCTACGAGTCCAGCGAGGATGACCCGGCCCCGCGTTACGAGACTCAGGTGACCCACTACTGCCAGTACACTCAATAGGCATGACGATAAAAAAAATCTGTTGTCAAAATTAAAAAAACTGGTAAATAGAAGAAAAACTGTATTTTTAGTTTTTGTCTACGATCACTATAGGTTGAAATATCACGAATTGCGAAATTCACGAAACGCTCCATATAAAATGGCTACCTAAATATGACGTCACGTTATGGTCACGCTTGTAATTTTGCGAGTAAAAGTATGGAACGTGCAACTAAAACACGTTTATTACAATAATAAGTGCATTTATATACCCCCATAATAAAAATTGTTGTATTTTATATCAGGGTATAATTTGTAACGAACAAAATTAAGTTTTTTTTCTTTTAAGTTTCATACTTTTAAATCGCTATAGCCCCCAAAATATAAGTTTTTTTAATGTGGATATTATTTAAATATGATAATCTACAACAGTTTAACACTTTCACGCCATTTGGTTTTAGGTGTCGTAACCCCAATTCGAGGGATTCAGAAGCCCATAGGGGAGAGAACCAACGATTCTCTTGGGGTCTCTGGTTCCTATGGGCGGCAGTGATCACTTTCCAACAGAGCTGCAAGCTCGTTTGCCTTCCTTTTAACGGTTTCTAAAGGAGGAGGTTCTCAATTCGACTGAATATTTTTTAGTGTGTATGATATAATATATTATATCTCCGCCAATCGTGAAGCGATTGCAATGATTTTTTTTTGAATCGGTTATACCCGAGGCTGGTTCCATTTCAATTTGAAGACAACATTCCACCCCTGAGAGTACAAAATTAAGGGATAAAGTCGATGTTTTTTTCATTTGAAAAGTAATTATTCATTTATTAAATGTAAATCGTGAAGCGTTGTTTTTTTTTTAATCTTTAGGTATATGACAGACAATACTTGTAGCAATAAGCTAGCTATAGATAAGGCCACCCGCATTAGGTTTACGAGATATTTATCAACCGGATCTTTAACACATTATCTCGTATGGTTATTATTGATTTTAATTGCAGGTTTTGAATATGGCTGTAGACGATGCAGACTTACAGTTAGACTTCAGTCCAAATAATCATGCGTTTAACATACACAGCGTGCAATATCTTTCGAAAGACAACGGTGAGTTAATCTAACTTTATGTTGAATCCTGGTTATCTATATATTGCAGTTGTTGGTTCATAGTCATTTATACCCCACGGGCGGTGGTGATCACTTTCTTTCAGGCGACCCGCAAGCTCGTTTAACTTCTATTTCCATGAAAAAACGAAAAGCGTAACTAGTAGTCACTTATGTACTAAGCTTTGTATTACTAAAGGGAATCAAATGAGCAGACAGAAATTACAAGTCAATCATGCTCGGGCTATCCATGGTAATATTATAAACAAGAAAGTGAGTTTGTTTGTTTGTCCTTCGTTCACACCGTGGCGGGGAGACAGAATGACTTGATTTTTTGTACTGGTATAGTTGAAGTTGTTAGGTACCTTTCTTTTCGATCGAACAAGTAGTTCCCGTAGGATATTACTAAGTCTAACTGGTAAGTAAATGGCGTTAGAAGGTAGCCCGAGGGGTATTTTTCAACAAAAAAAGACTGTTGAAAAAACAAATTGGTATTACTTGAAATTTGATTAGCTACTGAAACTAGTACCAAGTTCTCTATAGAAACCATACTCTTAATACACGAAAAGTATTTAAATGAATGCGTTGTACCAACGGAATTACGCTTCGATGTATGGAATCCATCAGTCCATCCAATACAAAATCTTTGGTACTCCTAGATAAAATGTATACATTTAACAGTTTCCACCAAAACAAGGCAAGGTGCTCACATGTATTTACGTAATGGCGACTGTAAAAGTTCTTGATTAATTGACCACCTCTACGTAGCTGCTGGATACGGCACAGTTAACATGTGCATAAATACGACAAAACAATAAAGAAAATATATTATAAGACATTAATAAGTATCATTTTTCAGGTGAACGAAGCCCAACGTTATCCGAAACGGCGACCACGGCGCGGGCGTCCAGCGTCAACGAAAACGGAACACTAAACAACCACCACCAATTCGACAATTTAGTCAACAACTCGTCCTTTGCGCGCAATACACAAACGCTGAATAGGAGAGCACCTAATAACCACGCATTGAACAACGCGCTAGGAACTCTCCCTAGAGTTAACAATAACAATGTAGGCGGGGGACTGTTAGCCACCACGCTGGGCCGGAAGATTAACGGTGGTAATAATCATAAGAAGAAAGCGTCGCAGCCTATAATGGCGTATGATGAGATACCCGGATTACAAAGGTCAGTTATTTTTATTAATGATTTCATGTTACATCTGAATAGGTTTATCTAATTACTAGCGAACGTCCGTGACTTAGTGTAGATAGTGTAGCTTTCTATTGGTGAAAGAATTTTTGGATTCGGTTCAGTACTTCCAGAAATTACCCCCCCCCCCCCCCCCACATACAAACAAACTTTATATAATCTTGTATACCCGTTTTTCTTTTTTGTGTATGATAAAAGTTTTATACACCCTGCCCTACAAACAAACAAAGTTTATCTGTTTATTATATTCACGTAAAATTAGTTGCCTATGTCCGTCAGGAATAGTGTAGCTTTCTATCTGTGAAACAATTTTGGAAATCGGTTCAGTAGTTCTAGAGATTACCCCCTACATTCAAACAAACAAACAAAGTTTACCTCTTTATTATATTAGTGTAGATGTAGATTATTACCTCTTTAGTATATTATACATTAGTGTAGATTGTTTAGCGGCTTATCTTAGTTGTCACAATGCGCTGGCGGCGTTTTTGCAATTAGCAATCTGTCAATCTCATGCTTGAAATTCTTTTACTTTAGTTGTTTATGCCTAGCAAGATTGTGGGTTGTATTAATAAATGATGACGCTCTACTATTTCTTTAAAAACCTATTAATATTAGAACTAGTGACCCACCCCGGCTCTACATAAGTACAATTAGGATGTAATGCACATAAAACCTTCCGTAAAAAAAATCTTTAAATGACAGCGAAAACCACGTCAAAATCCGTTGCGTGGTGTGGAAAGTAAACACGAGAGATTCTTCCGAGGAGTGTTTTATTTAGTATATTACAACTGTAGAGCACATTAATTACAACACAGACATTTCTTTTGGACAATTCTATTTGACAGACTAACATAAACAAGAGGATTCATTAGATTGAACCAAAGCAGGTTCTATCACACCCCCTCTTAATGAGTTCTCTTCAATTAATTATTCATTAAAACATTAAACACAAAAACCCCCTCTTAATAGAGTATACATAAAAGATTTACAAAAACAAAAAAAACACTATCAATTGAAAACTCTAATTATGTTTTTGTTATTTCAAAATCTGTCAACCTTAACTTTAATCTAAACTTTTCAAACAATATTCTACCTAGAGGTTTCGTTAACACGTCGGCTAATATTGTTCGTTTGTTTCTACACACTTTAGTTATCTTCGTACAAAACTACTATAGGACTACTGTCATACAGCAACAAATATCGTAACAGTTTAGAAGGAGCAAGCGGCCGCAGATACAAGGACAGACAGGAACAGATAGCGAGTTAGTTTTATACTATGTAAAGATTATTCAATCAAAACCCGGCTATGAAACAATAGTTCCTCAAGCTGACCTACGTTTAGTTATTCTGTATTTGCACGGGGACTGTTGTATTAACCGTAATTCATATGCCCTGCCTCACCTATGAGGTTTTAGTAACAATGTTAAGTTGTTCTTGGGAAACATAAAATTTTGGTTTGCATAGTGCCTACAATGAAACGTTTCGGTTAAGTTCATTATGAATTCAGCATAACCTGCTTTTCAAAGTATGTTTACTCAACGGATTACTCACTTATTTATATCGAGAAATGCTCGACAAGTTTCCGAACAATTCCTGCGACTCGATTTAATACCTCTACGGGAGTAAACTGTCGAGTTTTAAATTAAGATGTATGAGTTTCAAAGTAGTTTTCTAATTCAAATATGTTTGATATTGTTCACAGGGCATCCGACAACGACAACGTGACTTTTGGTAAAAGAAATTTCACGGGATATACGTACGACCAATCGCCTGTAGAAACCACCACCGAACTATAAAAACATAGTAATCAAGAATTTGTGAAAACGAGTTCTCAAGAGAAAAAGTGACTTTTGTAGTGAATCTCAAACTATGCAAAGACAAAGTGATAATTGATAATACGTCCGTCCAAAAAACGGTATAATAAAATGTACGTAAGTTTTTTTTTGTGTTCAACGAATAATATTATAGTGTGAGATACTGAATACGACTGAATATGCTGCAACCTAGGACTTAATGTGAATAACGAATTTTTAGATAATTTTTATACGTCAAGTGTACTTACTTAGCGAAGGCTAGTCTTTTGTAATGAAGAATAAATTGTGCATAATAGGTGTTTTATATGGAGTTGTAAATAGAGGCATTACCTTGATAATGTATATTTTAGGGTACCTGAGAGAATGTAGGTACAAACCAGTTTGATTTTTAACATAGAAAGAGATATTTACACAGAGCAAACAATGAAAATTATAAAGCAAAAATAAACTAAGCCGAAAAGGCTCCCAGCACAGTATATGCTGTGCTCTAGATGGACCCGTGAATGGGTCCGTAAATGAAATAGTAATTACAACTTAGGTAACCTATAAAGTACCGTAATGCGACATGTTGCTGGATGCCTCGATTTTGGCTTGTGCCATTTGGTGATGATAATGATGATATTGTGTAACGTTTTCCGTCCTTTAACTGTAAATTTTCTCAAAAGTTGTGATAATTTTTGCCAGTTTAGGAACTCCTTACTCAAATACATTTCTGATGTTTTTTTTTATCCTGTATGAATTTTGTGCCAGTTACTTTTAAACGTCGTAGGTTTTTAATTCAGAGGTAAAGAATGATAACGTTTAGCATAACTAATTGAAAATGCTCAGTTTTTTTAAACATTATTATGAACCTGGCTCTAAAGTGCTTTGTGCCAAACGAACTAACAAAATGTACTTATTTATTTAATTGGCTAGAATCGTAAAATGTTACCTTTAAATCTCCTTTTGTATAAATTTGTAAATTTTATAAAAAATAGGTTGATTGTGGAAATTTGATGATTGTATTATAATTGTGGAATAGATTGTTAATATAATTTTTTTAAATAAATTAATTTTATTTTCGATGGTCTTCGTTCTTTTAAGCAATAGTTTATTTTTATCTTCTGTCTATCTATCTGCCAATCTCAAAAGAATTAAAACATAATATGTTTTTTCACAATTAACTACTACTGCTTACGTAACTATCAATGAAAGTTCAATATAGTCATGTTATTATGTGTGATTTTATTAATAATGATTTAATAGGGAAGTATCTTTGAAGTGGGACGAGATATATTTTAAAACTAAACAAACAGCGTTTGTCATTACTTAGGCACCTACTTATGGGAATTTAATGCTGATAGTTTTGTGGAACGGTTGTAGGATATGTTCTTATTACATAATAATATAAAATAACGGTTCACATTTTTTCCATTTATTTAATCTTGACATTAGACAAAGCGCGGACCCTATGCAAAAGTAATTTCGTAAGTAACCTGGTTAGGTACAGTCAAGGAAATTGAAACACTTACCACCGTAGAACCTAGTCGAAGAGACATACGCATGACATTTGTATGACATAGCGTGGCGTATAACGCGTCGCGTCATTGCGATAGGGTTTTAAGGTGGTACGTGAATATATTTCTCCTACTGGACCTTTTGTACACATCGCATGTTTTTCTATGTGACAGGAATATTATCTGTGCGTGAGAGTGTGATGACAGTTAGAAGAACTGAAAGGTCACTGTAAAATCAGCGTGATAAAAGTGAACAATTTAATCCAGTGTCGCTTCAACCCCATTAATGAGGTCAGAAGCTTAACTGACGAGCATACAAGAAGAATGCTATGCTACGTGAAGGAAACTTTGTATGTCAGGATCGTAGCACGTAGAAATCCGTGGTCTCTGCCTACCCTTCGGGGAAAGAGGCGTGATTGTGTGTATTAATGATGTTAAGGCGACACACAAAGGCAGAAAAGTGAGGCAGTAGACAGCACAGTACTAATTAAACTTGAACGCGCATGCCGAGACCGACGAGGCTGTTTGCTGTATCAGTGTTCACACCCGTTTGAAGTCAGAATTAATTGTTCAAATATATATGACGCTAAATGTAAGAATCCGAGATAAAACTACGTGGTGGCGTCTACAGCTGCTGGGGTCCTGCTTCACCTGCTGCTTAGGCATCAGTAGATTCTGCCTATGATCCTGATTGATTTTTCTCTGAAAAGCAAAGCAACATAGATTACTAGAGGCATTGTTTAAATTTTGCTTTTGCCCGTGACTTCGTCCGTGTGAACCTAGTGCGATAATGCTAAAGCTAGGCTATGAGGTTTAAAACCAAACTTAAAAAAAAGAATATCTTTGGTTGATTTTAATGAACCAAAACCTAAATCTTCATCAACGCAATCAAAAGATACGGCCGATTATGCCGCATATTTCAAACATTAGCAAATTCAAAAAACCTCAAAGATATATCCCATTGACCTAGAATAATGAAATTTGGCAAGAAGCAAGGTCCTACAGCACAAATAAAGGAAAAAAGCCAGAAACCGTCAATTTATAGTAAAATCACAAAAAAAATGTGTTGCATTATAGTGACTCCTAGCACCATCTAGTTTAAAAAGTATAGAACGTTTGAACGGAACCCTCTCGGTGTGCGAATCCGACTCGCACTTGTTTTTTTTAAATATCACTTTTTTGCATCAATGATTTTATTATATGATATATGATGATGATTTTATAATGCTCTTAACAATGTGAGAAGAAAAATAGAAGATTTGCACACTGGATGAAATACCTATGTGGATTTATCTAGCACTGAGCCAACAAAGTCTTTCAAAGATGACCGGATACTGGTGAGCCACTGTGGAACCTTTTCATAATATCATTATATATTAATATGAATTCCTTGGCGACCATTTGCATGTTATTATAAAATCTATAGATTTCATAACAGGTCACGATTCATTCGACTGTACAAAGATGAAAACAAAAATACACACATACACCCAAAAAACATAGTCTTCTTCTCTGGCGACAGTCGGGTAGCAACTCAAACGCGCAGCGTTCGTATGCGGCTGAGTTTCATTACATACCTAGTTTACATTTTATCTGGGATATTTTTTTTAAATAGGCCATAGTGCAATGATATACCTATGGAGAAATAGCAGTAGGGCGCTGTTGGACTCACGGACCATTCGCCACTGGTAGGTACGCCCACCGGTGAGAAGGTGAGTCTAACATGCCCCCGCAAGTTTAAGTCCACACATCCCTTTCTTTTGGCCCAAGTTAGATAGAGAAGGACTGTGGGATAAATTGAACTTACGCAATCATGTTAGGGCCGCAGACCAAATCTGATAAATAGCTTTAACACTTACGACATTGTTCAGTGCTGATGCAAACATTTTGACTATTTCTGTAGAAGCCTGGCTTGCATCGACACGAAGGGGTACAGCAGTCAATAGGGTTGGAGCAGTCGAATTTAGACCATATGTTAGAGCAGTTTTCGGTCGGCGGGCAAGTTGGCGGACATGTGTCGAACACCTCGTTCTTACCGCTGCATGTACGTGGTGCTGAGGGAGGTAAAATAAGTAAATAGAGTATCTCGCTAATCAGAGTAACAAAGACGCATAATGAGTTACAGTTTCCGGCATACAACTTGAGCACTGACCTTGACTGCGCAGTAGCCGTTTCTAATACAAAGGTATATGCGCAAACATACCCCCTCCACTTGATTTATACTCAAGTTGTTTGCCTGCAACTATACTGGCAACACGTTTACAAACGGTACAATCCTAATTAAACTTACGGCAGTTTTTCGGTTCGACACAAGTGCCGTTCGGGGCTCTTATAGTATTTCCAGCACAGAAGCATCCAACAACGCATTGCTGAGTGCAAGCCTTGCAGGTGTCTCCTCTAGACTGGCAAGTTGTGGGGCAAGATGACCCACAGGTGGTGTACTGTTCACCTTTACGGCACTCAGCACCGGCTAAAGAAATAAAGCAAATTGATGTTAATCCAAAGTCAAAGTTATAGATTCTTCTCAAGTACGATGGCGCACTCAATTTCTTTTTAAGTTAGTAAAATATTTGAGGTATTTAATTAGGTTAAAATTAAAAATAAGATAAGTAGCTAAAAACGTTTTAGTTCTTGAATTTAGTATAGATTTTTTTTTATGGGTGCAATGACCGTAAAAACGAAGCACATTAAAAAATTTGCAGTGTCTGGCGGGTGGTCTGTTGTTTAATTGGAAAGAATATGGCACGTAATGGAAAGGTTGTAGGTTCAAGTCCTACCAGACTACTAACATTTTTTCTGTGCAGTTTCATTGCTTCCTTTAAATATTATATTGGTTGGATCGCTCTAAAACGATAAAACCGTAAATAAGCTTGCGTGGTTTCGATGACAGACAATGCAATATTACATTTAGCAAACAAGCATAAGTAAGTATCTTAATAGTACAACTTTTTGTAACTACTTCTTTTGGGCTTAACTACTTCTTGATTAATTAAAAGATCTACTTTAAATTTAATTTTTTACTTAACTAATTATTGACGGTCTGCCCCTGCCAGAATTCACTTACGCCATGCAGGTAGAAAATACAGCATATTATGGAAAACGCTATTCATCATTATAAGAACTTACGACAATTTTCTCTTCTAATGCAGATTCCTTTATCATTTTTTTCGAATACGGTATTCCAGAAGCAAGCACTATTGGGATAGCAAGGCCCCATGATTGGTTCAAGATGCATGATTGCGCAGGTGATTTGACATTTAATAGTGGTTTTTCTCATAATGTTCGTTAAGTAGAAGGACAAAAATATTATTCGCTGTTAACATGAAGTGAAAAAAGGTCGTTAAGGGTCAAAATAAGATTGAGGTTTGCAAATGTTTTTTGTGTTGACGACAGTTAGGATTAGCTCTAGTCCAATATTTTTGGTTATATATCTACATCTATTAGTACCTACGGTATACCTGGCCTGGTCTTGGTCTTTTGCAAACGAATTGCATGCGAACTTTTGAAAATGATTTTTTTAATGTTATTTTGACCCTTAAGTGGATTAGTAAGTAACTAACTTTGACATGACCGTGAAGGTGTTAGCAGACTTGCTTGAAAAAAAGCCATGCAATTATGGTATGATTAGGAATCATGGTCATAAATGTTTTAATGTTAGAATTGTGCCCGTTACGTACGCCGGGAGACAGAAAAGTTGGGAAACAGGGGCTCTAGGTGCATGATTTTGCACGTAATCTGATATTGCACCGCCTGGTTTAGGTGGCGCTCGAAGGAGCTTTAGTTAGTTGAAAATAAGTAATGATTGTGAATTATGAATACGATTTGATTCACTTACCGTTTTAACTTACGTAAATACTACGGAATGCAAAACTGGTTTTACTTTATATGAAATCACCGGTTAAACCGGTTATTTCTTAGAGAAAATAACCGGGTTTGCATTCCCTAGTAAATAATCATATTTTTTTCTTATTCATTTGAGATTTACTTACTATATTTATTATTATTATTATTTTTATCTTCTTTCTTAGAAAGTATAAAACAAAGTCACTATTCAGTTATTATTGCACAAAAAATACAGAATATACAAAAGGCGGACCGGACCGGAGGCGGCTGGTTCTGTCTGTCCTCACATTTTTGACCGCTTAATCCTTTTAAACTACACAACGGATTTCGATACGGTTTTATGTAATTAATAGATTCAGGCGTAACTTTGCGGAGGTCCATATCAACAAACTAGAACAAATTACCTTGCTACTCTGCGAAACCAGTGCCGGGCTCGTGCAAAATAGCTAGGTCTGTGCGACACATATATGTTCATGCAAAAACCCACCCTCCTCTGCTTCCACACGAAACAACATATATCACACAGACTCAACTACACACCACCACCACTAAACACTAAATCTACACGATCGACGCGCGTTTCGCCTCTATACGAGGCATCATCAAGATCGAACAGTACGACCGTACGCTACTTGAACGAATGGCGTACTGACAAACTAAAACACTGTTTTATGTCACTTAAAAATATTAATACGCAGATTTTTATGTACCTACATTTCATCTTGATAGTAACTGTGCGAAGCCAGGGCGATTTGCTAGTATTACATATCGAAGATAAACTTACGATAATTTCCGGTCTTGATACAAATTCCCTCTTTATTTCTCACGTATCCATCATTACAGAAGCAAGCACTGTAGGAGTAGCAAGGGCTCCTCACGCATCCAATGGTTTTGGTTTCAATATGCTCGTTTGAAGAACAAGTTTTTATTGCTAAACATGAAATTAAAAAGCGATAACTAGTTATGTGAACATGTTTTAAAAAGGCTTTTTTATTTGGTTTGAATTGCTTTTCAAATTTTATAATTCTTATTATTGCATCTGCGGCCCTAACATGACAGCCCAGGTTTAGTTTAACCCCTTCCTGTGTCTCTGTCTAACTAGTGTCGTAAGAAAGGGACGCAGATAGAGATAAACTAAACTTGGCCAGTCATGTTAGGGCCAGTGTATGTAGTTAAGAGCAAAGTCTGGTTTGTATGAGAATGGCAATAAGTATGACGCGTGTTTAGAATGAGGGATTCCCCGGGTACCTGCTGTTGGATTTTCCTTAAGCCGTTGTTTGGCTTAATGAAGCCAAACAACGAACAAATTGATGGTTTAATTGCATTTGTTTTATAGTGAAACTAGCAAACCCCCGGGTTTCTCACGAGTACAATTACATGTAATGTACACAAAAACCTTCCTAAAACAATCTCTAAATGACATTGAAAACTGTATATCAAAAACAGTTGCGTGACTTGCGTGGTTTAGACGGAGTAAGCGGTCCACTGATGTATTATAATATAATTGAAGCGGTCGAACATTCGATGGGGACAGACAGAAACGGATAGCGACATTGTTTTATACTACGAGTTTGTGAATTTCTTAAACTGTTATGTTATAAAACATCCAGGTAGGTGCTTATACGTTTCATGTTCGTTTCGTGGCAAAGTTGGTATGTAAACCAACTGAATACACGTTACTTAGTATAAGCATACTTATGACAATTTTTGTTTACAATTCCTTATTTGTTTCTGACATAGCCTCCATTACAAAAGCAGGCGCTAGTAGCAGCGCAAGCGCCCATCACAGGTTCGAGGTGCATATTATCACATGTTATCTGACATGTGTTGCTAGTGGTTTCGAAATGCTGGTTCGGACCACAGCATGGTGCTGGTATGAAATGAAAAGGCGATGCAATGTGATAGTTTTATACCTCCTTATTCATAAAAGTTCAGTACACCTACATTACTAGGTAAAACAGGTTTTGTAATGACGACAACATGTAACGTTGCCTTCTAATGAAAGGAACAAAACATATTTTGGTTAAAAGAGGTTGGTAAACTTTTATGAATAAAGGGGTAAAAGTTTGCTTTGACCAGAGTGATGATACGAAAACTAAACAAAACAATGAGATGGTCTGCGCCGATTTGAAACATTGAGATATCTATATAGCTAATCAAATCATCTTTTTTCTATGTAAAGCAAAGCCTGCCTCTCTGTTCTCATTGTATCTTCGGCCGCTTATTTCCAAATCACGCAACGGTTTTTGATAGTATTTTCACGGTGATTTAGAGTTTTCAAGAAGCTGAAGTGAGTGATGATAAGAGCCCTTGGTGTAAGTTTTCTGTCATAAAAAGCGTCTCGAACGCGTTAGTGTTAACTTCTAAATTACCATGAAATTTTTTTGTTGCAGATACGCGCCGCAAGAGGCGTTGTCTTTAGTTCCAAAGTACCTAATTAAAAAGTTAACGCTAACACGTTCTAGGCGTTTATTGTAGCAAAAACTTACACTGGACGCTCTGTTGACTCAAGTGAAGAGATGGTTGTTAGCCGGGTTTTCCTAAAATGTGGTTAGTTTGTGGTATACCTTATAAAGAAGCAACTATGAGATCGTAAGCTGTCAGTAAGATGTGTCCTAAACGCAAATTAAGAGTTGATTTGATCTACTTGCTGGCCTAAATTTTTCCGGTTTATTTCCCCTCGTTTAGTATAGTTTAAATTTTAGTGAGATATGTATTTTTTCTTATATGTATAGTTATAGCGACGTCGATAAGTGGTAATAGTATAAAATATTTAAAAAAGTATCTCCATAATAAAAAGTAGTTTATTACTTTATTTATAACGCTATCGGGACTTTAACGCGATAAAAGTAAATTGCTTAATGTACCTCGACGTTTCGGCCATGTTACAACGGCCGTGGTCACGATTAGACACAAAGGTAAAACAAGAGTAATTTATTACTTTGATAGCAATTGTTACATTGAGTAAAAGTACCTATAAAATTACATATTAATATATAGTGATTTTTTCTGTTCAGGTATTTTTATAATAAACCATAAATTATAATAATTTGGAACAAGTATGTTCACACACGTCGATATAATAAATAAGAACACAATCATATTTATTGACTACAACGTTTCGACCCAACCGTTTTCTATTAACAACCGATTAAAAAAAATAAGCTTTTAACTGGTCAACTCTCAAGGAAGTTCATTGATAAGAATTATCACGTGTAAATTATGCCTGATTAATAATAATAATACCTTTCCTCCTTTCAAATCTGATAAAACAATTTATTCTTACTTCGGGCTTCATCTGCCGGCTGCGCAAGAGTTGTCGCCAAGGCTCCAAGTAACGCCAGAAGGTATATAGATCTGTACATGTTGGTTAGACGACTGCTCCGGTCAACAAGAGAGACTTAACTGCTGGCAGATTCAGAGCGTTTTACCCTTTTAAAGTTATCGTGCGCTTAGCGTAATTATTGTTCTTGGTTGAATAACTAAAGGTCTAACCACACTGGCCACGCCAACTAGATTCGTAGAGCTGCGTTACTCGCGTAACACCGTTCTACGAAACAATTTGGAGCTGTGTCGCATACGCGACGTGTACGCAATTGGTGTGGCTTGGCCCTAAAACTTGGATGTAGCCTCAGTACCAGTATGGTTATCTTTTGTGTGTGTAGTTAGTAAAACCTTTAAATTATTAAGGAAAACGAAGATTATATTACATTTAATGTACACCAAAGGATACCATTTTGACAATTCATATGTGTACGTGATCTCCATTGAAGAGGAGGTTTAGAGTAGGTATGTAGATGTCTCTTGTTGGCAATTTGTATTGTCATTTACCTTAAAGAGATTAGCTATTATAATTTCGCTTTCAATTTTAAATTGTTTTTTTTTATAGAAATAGTATAGGTAGCATAGAAAGAATATTAAAAGTGATAGCGATATTTTAATACATGATCTCTTTACTTTAAATAGAAATTCAATGTGCCTAAAAAGAGACGATTACATAATCTAAACCTCCTCTTCAATTGGCACCCTGTACGTACACACATGAAACGTCAAAACGGTTAACTTTGGAGTACATTAAGGTATACTAATCTACATTTTCAGGGTTCTGTACCCAAAGGTATAACGGGACCCTATTACTAAGACTTCGCTGTCCGTCCGTCTGTCTCTCCTTCTGTCATCAGGCCGTATCTCATGAACCGTGACAATCAGACAGTTGAAATTTTCACACATGTATTTCTGTTGCCGCTGTAACAACAAATACTAAAAAACAGAATAAAATAAATATTTAAGGGGGCTCCCATACAACAGACATGTTTTTTTGCCGTTTTGATAGATAATGGTACGGAACCTTTTGTGCGCGAGTTCGACTCGCACTTGGCCGGTTTTTGTTATTAATTTACAGGTTCATTTTCGTAATAATGTATGACCATGACGCCCCATGCTTATAAGGTCTGCTAAATTCAAAATATTCTCAATTTATTTGAGTATGTTTATTTTTTGTTTGTTTGGGGGATAATTGACGGAAACAAAACAAAGAACAAACAAAGAACAAAGTTAACAACAATAAAGAAAAAAGTTAAACAAAGTTAAGTTGAACAAAGTAAGTCTCATATGTTTTTACGTTTACTGTGCCTTATATCTAGGTATATAGGTAGTGAGACAGGCACACAAGGAAAAAACAAACGGCTACAAATTTTTAGTATAAAACTACCGTGAGATTCGAACAAATTAATAAAACGGATCACTCACGTATTTTTAAGTCGAGAAATGCCCGACATGTTTCGGACCAGTCCGTGGTCCGAAACATGTCCGTGGGCATTTAACGACTTAAAAATACGTGAGTGATCCGTTTTATTAACATGGCTTCAAATTTATAATATCTCAAACTCAAACTGAAAACTGCTGTGTTTTTAACTAAACCACTTAGATAATAAAATTAGGCCTAAATGGTAAAGAATTAAATATAATTTTATGCATAATTAAATATAATTAATTGTCAAAAAATATTATTTACAAAAAAAAACACACTTGAACAAATAGTTTGGTAACAAATAAAAAAATGTTTTTTCTATTTCAAATATTTGTTCAGAATTAAGCATGCGTATGTTGTTTCGGTTTTTAATTGTTTGGACAGGTGACCTAGCTAAGTTCATAGCTACAAAGCGTATCTTTCATGGAATTTGAACCGTACTGCTAGAGCTCTAAGAGCGTTAAAAATCACTTTTACTACACGTGGAACTGGGCATATTTCTTATTTTCTGGATTTGGTATTAATTTATAGGTACTTTACTTTTGTACTTTTTGATTTATTAACAAATAATAAATTCACAACTTGGTGGGAGGACCGTGAAACGGAATAGAGTCGGGCTTTTAACTGTAGTATTGTACTAAATTTGTACCATATGGCAACCTTAATTTTTTTTCACGTTTTGTTTTCTTATATCGATGATGTTAGCAGAACAATCGTACTAGCACGTGACTAAACCATAGACTATGGACTAAACAATCAAAAAGCCTTGCTGTTAGAAGAGTACCAACTTAGGGAGCGTTCAAGTATTACGTAACGCAATTTTTGAAGATTCTTGACCCCCCCTCCCCCCTTGTAACGCACCGTAACGTTTTTCTGTACCCCCTTCCCCCTCTCTAAACGTTACGTAACACTAAATGACAAAAAAACATTAATGACAAAAACAACATGACACACAAAATGACACGCGATAACGCGGCGAACTGGTTTTTATAAACCGCTATGACCAAAACTCACGGTTTTGGTCATATGCATTGGCAGAGGGGAATGCGTGCGCTTGGCAAGTCCTGTGGTTATATTGTCTAAGTTCCGCTGTCACATTTAAAAAGGGGAGCCGGGAAGTTGGGTTTGAATATGGTAAAATAAACTGAAACTAAATAAACTGAAAGTTATTACTAACTAGATGGCGCTATTACTTTCTTATCTTGTTATGAAGATAAGATTAATATTGGGCATTTGTTCTGATACATTAACCAAATCTTTTTTTTTTGCTCTCTTCTTCATGTCCAGTACCTAAGATACCGTAAACAAAATAAAAAAAAGCAGGTTATGCGTGTGCTTTGCTTATTTTTTAAAGCCGCTTTCCCATTTAACAATTCGTATACTTATTGTTATGTTTGCTTGAGAATATCAAAATACTGCGTAAGTGAGTCTCAAACTCTTTGTTTATTTTTAGAATAATTCGTCGAATGAGCAGTCTGAAAATCAGCGCAGTACAAACGCCTGTGGGGCGATTCTCGGTTTATGCGATATTAATCTCTCACGAAAACAACTGTCAATTCCTTTGGAAATCTGTAATTTATTGACGTATCTCGCACGTGAGATGCAGCTCGCATGAACCGAGATTCGGGTTCCTGCTCTACATCGCGTGGCAACCTCTAGGGAGTGGGGTATAATAACAGTAACATTCCAAAATGATGAATCAAACTCAGTGGCGCCATCTCTTGTCTACCTTTCAAAACATGATCACCCACGAATTTTCGTTTATGATAGAGATGATTTTCGTTTATCATAAGAGTTATGACGTTTGAACAGTAGTTATACTTATAATGTGTTGGCTTATCTATACGATTTCCCTCGTATCATGGAATTAAGTGTAATAAATATTATGATATAATTATACCACTGAAAAGTTTTATCAATAGCGTTGCTGTGTACAGTCAACCTCAGAAGTAGCTTAACACTTATGAACCTTGTCGTAGTAGCTACGAAACGAGAGTTGCTCGAATTTGTCACATCACTGGTAGTGACAAGGTACTAAAATGTTCAGCTACTTCTGAGGTTCACCGTACTTTCAAAGGTTGGTAATATAGTTGGAAAGTTAATTTGACTGCTCTAGTGGGCTTGTTCTTTTTTTTACCACTAGACGTCTTAATTTATAAACTTACGGACATGGAGTCTTAGATGATGAATACAATTTTGATGAGTAAAAAACTTAAGTATTTAAACCCAAAGCCTAGTGAGTATTTGTATTACTTTTGAATAAATATATTTCATTTCATTTCAAACATAGAAAAATAAGAAGCGAATTTGCTAGGTTTATGGCAAATTTTAAACTATTCTTAACTTCCATATATTTTTCCTTTGAGAAAACAAAAGGATGGATGCTCGAGTATCTTTGCCTGTTCATGTTATTACAAAATAAAACGTTAACGTCATTTCAATATTGTTGTTGAATAGCGTTACTTTACTGGAGTTACTTTGCGGAGGTCTAAGTATATCAACAAACGGGAACAAATTACCTTGCTACTCCACTAAACCTTCGGTTTGTTTTTTGTCAATATTGTTTAACAAATAAAAAACTTCACAACGGTAATTGTAACCCATTTAACTAAAAGGAGTAAATTTGTATACCCACTTACCTAGTCACCTACTGATATATTGCACGTTTATTTTGTGACACATTCGTCTCAACATAATATTTTATATTAAGGTTAGATTAATAAAAGTAGGAAAACAAGAGAAGATAAGAGAAAGGCACTTTTAATTTGGCAAATAATAAGTTGATGAGGTAATGTTTATTGTTCACAATCCAGTTTATCAGCATGGCTGATTATAACTGTCGCTTTGTACAAGTAACAACGTTGAAATGCCCTTTTCGTTGCAAGACGGTGACAAGGAGCGTAAGTTAATGTATGTGCTTTGGTACCTAATCATGTTGCGTTCAAAGGAATCCTATTTAATGGGTTTGCCCTTTTTGTCGGATTTCTGCACATCATTTGCATTTGAAGCAGTTTTTGATCGCCACCACGGAGTGTCAGTATCTAAGCCATCATCTGAAATAACAAAAAAAGTGTAAATTGAATTAATCGCATTTATCCTTTTCAACGTCTGGTCAATTACAAAAGTTGTCATTCACACGCTAAGCCTTCTTTGTAGGTAACGAAGTTGAACCTTATGCGTATGTCACTTTTATATTGCACGCTGTGATGGATATATCCGTCATTGGCATTGACCCTATAGTGACGGATTTATCTGTCTTTGGTGTTGAAAAGGTTAAAACATTTTCGTCTACGAATTTCGTCCATTGTTTAGCTGAGTTTAATTGAGACGTTGATAGCTCGCGGAATAGACTAGCGTGAACTTGCTCTGTGTGGACGATGAATTCTAATTCTAACGATAAACTTAGCTTACAAACGTGTGGCACTGCTGGCCGTGCTCGCTTCCGGCATTCGTTGTTAGTATTTAAATTATTTTCTAATTTGACCCTTGGTTTTGGTCCTTAGGTAACAAAGACTTAGGACTTTTTGTCATGTTGAGTCGAATCCTTCGTTTTTTAAACTAGAGAGTGAAATATAATCTGAGTGCGGACAGTTCTATACTTGAGGTAAAAACTTATTTTCGAATGTGAATTAATTATGTTCATTTGATTTTTGTTTGTTTTTTTGTGCATCCGTGGTGACCGGTTGACTGGTATTATGGCTTTTGGCGTTAACTCCGTCAATCGTATTTTTGTTTTTATAAACTGTGCAATGAAACTTAATTGAATAGATAAATTCCTTCCACTGTGCTTCTAGTAAAGACGTTCATAAGCACGTCACAGGGGCCTCATAAGAATTAAAATTAGCCCGTACTTTACTTTATGGGACATCAAATATACACGGACTGATAGTACAGAGAGTTGAATTCGATAACAAAACTTATGGCATTTTTTTGGTTATAACGAACGAATGTTGTTGAATGTTACAAAATAAATGGTATGCTCGTATGGATACTCAAAAGTGGAATCTGAGCTCAAAAGTCAGAGTCTACACTAGACATGATAATTATGCCTAATATGATCAGCCCAAGGGCTGTCATGTCCTAGGGATTTATCAAGTGAATCCCACTACACCATAATATGATATTGCTTCTAATTTGACGTTACGAGGCTTCAGGTCAGTTGTCTGTAGATTCTAACTTTCACTATCGGATTCTATCAGATTAGAGGCAGCTCAGAACCACCGAGTCCATTAAAGTTCACTCATCACTTGCACAGACTGACCATTGTGACAATATTCTTATGGTGAAACTAAGAAACTTACACCTGCAAGCATCGGCTGGAATGCAGAACCCTTCCGAATCCCTGAAGTATCCGGTCTTGCAACGGCACTGAGGTTCGCAGCAGTCTAAGGTCTCAGTACAGTTGACACCATTCCAGTACTGGAAACAGCTCTCATCCAGGGCATCCAAGCAGGTTGGGGGGCACTCGTCGAAGTGTTCGTTGGGTCCGTCGCAAGTTCTTGGTGCTGAAATGAGTATAATACGTATACAAAGAATAATTAGTGCGATACAGGGACTATTGCAATCATCATCTTATTTAGACAATTAATAATACAATAATACAACTAAATAATACAAATTTCAAATGTATTGTCAAGAAGACATTAATTTCTCGGGCGTATTATAAAATCAATGACTATATCTTGGACAGGGATGTTTGGAAATGATCCCGATTTGTATTGGCGAACCCTGGCTCCAAATATTGTACACCTACTGTATTAAATTGTTAAATTTTTAAATATTTAAGATGTAAAGTAACATTGTAATCTTGATTTATTTAAAAAATTACACATAGTTGCGTTTCTTGCCGGTATCTTCTCATCAGAGGTTTTTCCGAACCGGTGGTAAATTTTATGACATTCATAAGTGCTACCTGTAAGCCTAATCTGAATTAAAATATTTTGATTTGACTTTGACTTTGAATTGAAAAACGTTCATAGTCAGCTAAAACCTGCCCCAAGGTACTTCGTTACGATTTTAGTTCTGTGCTGCCAATATCCAGTCGTTTTAATTTTCGAAGCGAAGTGGCCTGCAAATCCTGCAATAGCTTGGCTATGTTGTATCCTTAAAGGGTATGGGTGTACAGTCTGTTCATCAATTTGTAGTTGTAGTAGTGTGTAAAAATACTGTACTTCTGTACTTCTTATGTGGCTCTACACTTATTAGTATTTGTTGTAAGCTTAACCTGAATACAGTTTGATTTTAAAATTATCAAAACCGAGTGTAGTTGCAATTTGCAATACACTGTACCCTTCAAAGTTTATATACTGAAATCTATAATACAAGATATAGGAAAGTCAGAGTGCGATTATGTAGATACCCCACCTTTAGACGTCGGTTACACGCTAATTCTGGCGTCAGTTCAGTCCATCATTCCGGTATAGTTTTGACTGTTGCCAGAATGATGACAAATGGACACGGTTACGATCATTTTAGACTGACACGACACGAGACAGGTTACACGATAATTCTCTCGTCATTCTGAACAGAATGATGGACTAAACTGACGACAGAATGAGCGTGTAACCAACGTCTTATACGGCTTTCGCCAGTTTTATGGAAGGTATTGTATTGATATTAACGTGGATTGCAAGATCACTGATAAGGGTAAATACAACCCATCTGTCGGCACCCAAAGTACTAGTCACTGAAACTTAGGTTGGACAGCTTCCTACTTCCACCGACTTTGAAATAAGACTGAACTTGCCTGTATTTTAAAGGGGTGCCTACAATAAAAGTGGTTACCATGCTACTCTTACAAAACAAAACACTTACGGCAGTCCTTTTCTTTAACACAAGACCCGTTGGGTGCTCGGAAGTGGCCTTCAGGGCAGAAGCATCCCTCGACGCATTGCAGCGAGCAGTCCTGGCACGTGTTTCCTCTCTCTTGACATGAGTCCATACACGATGTGCCGCAGGAGTTGTATATTTCGTCGTCGTTGCACATTGGTAGTGCTTAAAGCGTACAAAAAGAGTGGATCGTTACCGGATAAAAAAGATGGGTGTGTGTGTTTTATTACAATGTTCAATATACTTAATCAAATATACTCAGTAGTTAAACCCTTCGACGTGGGCACGCCTTTATTGACTGTTATTTATCCATATGGGCTGGAGTGTAATGAACTCTATAATAGAAATAGTCAATACTGTCTACAAGGTTTTGTTGGTTAGTAAGCCCCAAGTATTTAGTCGCGCTACACTGCCGCCTGTGCCATACCTATATATACATACTTTTTTCTAGGGCACTAATAAATTACAAGACATATTGAAAAGCTGACTGTACTATACCCTGGGACGTCCAGCTTAAAGTCCAACAGAGCAGAAACGGCTCTAAATAGTCCCTTACCGTAAGATATGTTGATCAGGTAACATCAGTAAAAAAATAATGTACTCACAGCAGTCTTCCATCAGAACACAGGAGCCATTGTCGTGACGATAGTATTGCGGTTGGCATATACATCCGATTTGGTTGCATTCACTAGTACAATAGTTCTCGTACCCTTTTATGCGGTTTTTGCAAGTCAGTTGACAGTCGTTGTAGCAATCCGTGAACATTTCGTTTGGACCGCATTTTTGAGGTTCAGCTGGAAAATTATAATATTGAAAACTGAATTACAAGTAACATTTCAAATTGGTCTAGTATCTATTTTACAAGCTTGCTTAGTTTTGGGACTAGTTATTGAACTATAACTAACTAACATATAGCAATTGGGCCATCAATTGTTACAACATATTTAGTCATTTCTTTCTTTACTTTCAAATGACTTTGTCTGAACACCATTTACCATAATTGATCTACATTTAAAGATACTGAGCATACGGCTACAGAATATAAGTCTAGGGGGTTTGAATCTCTGGGAAAGAGAAACCACATATTCTGTTGAGTTGAAGGTTGCACAAAGATTACAAAATACATTTGCAATATTTTAGGAGCTCCATGCATTCGGACAGTAATAATAAAAAGCGCACTGGCTTGTTTGAATATATGAACCTATACTTGCTCAGTAGTTACAATCTTATTCATGTTAAAAAAATTGTAAAAAAATCCAGATTTTTAGCCAAAGCTTGTTTGTTTTTCAGATTTGCCATTACTTCGTGCTTGTTCATTGCCATCTCTCTTGCCACTGTCATACTATCTGCTGTTTCCATTGAATTCAGTGACGTATATAAATTTGTTTTAATAGGTTCAAAGGGTATACTTACGTGAACGCAACGACAGTGCAGCTATCGAGTCAAATAACACTGTCACAGTTGACACAAAGAGGAATACATACATCGTCTCCGCCCACGTGTCAAAACGGACCACACGGATCACTAACGAATTTTGACTGTTTAAATTTCTTAAATGTTACTGTTTTTGTTACCTTCTGCTAATTTGATGTAACTGCCTATTTGCTGTTGAAACTTGAATAAACATGGCCAATACTGGCCTCATTCGTAGCTGCTGTAGGTGTGTAAGCTGTGCCGTTATAAGCAAACTAATGAGGCTGAAAATTTGCGATGAATATTTGTAGGCATATCTTACTGGAAATATTTATTTTAACATAGTAAAATGTGCTCTAATAGAGTAGAAATTCTATCTTTAAACAAGTGATATAATTATTAGGTGGTCTTAATCGTGCAAAAAGATAACTCTACCAGTTAAAATGAAGCTTGCGAAGGTTGTAACGTCATTCCAATATTTGTTCGATAGTGTTTAGAATAAATTAACGTAACAGCTGAATAAAGATCAGCTAAGATTGTTTGAAGTATTATTTGACGTCAGAAATTTCTCACTACTCGTTAGTTCTTTGCCCTTTTTATTGGTGTAATATACATACGTGAATGGTATTTTGCTTCACTTAACGCACGTTTAGTATTAACGCGACCCATTTCTGAATTATACACGTCCCAAAACATCACCTTAACTAAAAGACATAGGGTTTAATTTTGGGAAATGTCATATTCAGAATTGAGTCTCTTTAATTCTAAGTGTGCGTTAAGTAGTTCCATTTTGTATAGTCATATCGATTAATTCTGTTTATCCATGCCAAACGGAACAATATAATTATGGCGATGTCGCATAGTCAATATGTTACGTTTGCGATCCTTTGATCATATATTGATAGATGCGTACCAACGGGTTTTTCACGGGACTACGGTACAACCTTAAATTATTACCGCTTCGCGTTAAGCTTATTCGTACTAATAAATAGCTCTGTAGGTAGGTAGCCGATTAAAGAAAGAAATCAGCTACTAAAATCCGCTTTCAATTACATATTGAACTTCTCCTGTGCTGTAGTATTTCTATAAGCTAGTAAGGGTTGTTACAACGTCGAGCTCATTTCCATTGAGAAAGAATCACCTACTTTAAAATTGAGTAAGACAATTCTACATTAAAACACTTTTAAAAAACGCACTTCATCGTTGACGCATGTTTATTGTGTTAACATACATTTGTTACTTACAGCTATATTGCAATCGCATTACAAACTTAATCCAAGTAGATAAAAAACTTATTCTTTTTACATGGACTGTGTTCACATAGCGGTGATTCAACGGATCCGTGAAAGCAAAACAACCGAAGCATTATTTTGCTTTCACGGATCTCCTTTTTTTTTTAACGCTTGTATTTTGCTTGACCATATTACCAATTATGATTGAAGTCGTGACATTGTGATTAAGTTAGCCGATTACTCTTATATTCATTTTATCATTCATTTTTTATTTTTATGTCAAAAATAGGTGAAATTAAAATAGGTACATAATTTTATTAATTTTTTTATTATTGTCTTGTATTTTAGTTATATTGTCTTAAATTAAATGCAGACAGAAGAGGCGTTAATAAAAATAAATGGGGTCCATAATTAAAACAAGACAAGTTTCGAGACACCGCATTTAATTTATCAGTTTTAAAAAATACAAGAAATATAGCGAAAATTTCTTGATCGTTTTTGTCTTCATTTCTTCCCCAAGCCTAGGTTGGCTAAAAGAAAAAAAAAACACGTAGTCACTATATAGTTTCCTGTTAGTATTCGCCATAAGTATTCGCTTTTTGTTAGAACAAAAAGCGAATACTATTATGTCATTCACACTATGTCTAGGATATCACAAATATGTCATTCACACATCACACGAAAAAGATGTCGAATAACATATAACCCGAAACCTTATCAGTATTTTCGTTTTTGCAATTTCTATATACATACAATTCTAAGTCTATACAATATAAGATTCTAAGTCCTCACTGGCTGACTTACTGACTGACTGATATGTCAACGCACAGCCCAAATCGATGGACCTAGAGACTTGAAATTTTGCGAATGTATACCTTATACAGTGTAGGTATTCAGCTATGCGGGTGGTAGGACCTTGTGCAAGGTCCGTTCGAATCACTACCACCATCTTGCTCGCTAATCCCGCCGCTAAGCAGCAGTGCTTGCATTGTTGTGTTCCGGCGTGGAGAGCAAGACAGCCGGTGTAATTACTGGCACAAGAGGTATTCCATCTTAGCCCTCTGGGTTGGCAACGCATCTGCATTCTCTTGGTGTTGCGGGTGTCTATAGGTGCTGTTGATCACTTTCCATCAGGTGACCCACTTGCTTGTTTGCCTTCCTATTTCATAGAAAAAAAATACTGTTTTTTTCATTTTGTTAATTCAAAGTATAGACCGTTTAACAAGAGCTGCCTCCGAAAACCAATGAAACTGCCATCAATTTCGTAGAAATTAGGCCCCAGCCCTTGTGAAATGGCATATACGATAGTAAACGAAATAATAAACGAAAGTAAACATGATATGGTCACGGCTAGCATTGGTCTCTATTTCCTCGCTCGTCACTCGTTCTGCCTTTCTCTATTTTGCTTGCCAAACAGACTGAGTGACTAAGCGTGTGACGACCACCCGGGCTAGCTGTTTAGATCACATTCATAATTCATATAATTACAAGTAAAGTAAATTACGATCAAAGGGTACACCATTCTAGATGACTTTTGGTGGTAGTTCGAACCGCCGACCGAAGGCATCGCCCGGGTCGATGGACCCTTTGATCTTCATTATAACCGTTATGATGTATTTATTAATTTTAATTGCTAAGCAATCGTAGTCGCCCGTACCTCTCGCGAGGACTACGATTTGAAACATTCAGATCAGACTAAGCATAAAAATAAACTCTGCCCTGTTTCAGGGTAATTTGGATTTCCAAATTTGAAGGAGGTGAAACGGGGGTGAAAATTTTAAAAGGAGTGAGTTTAAGTTTTTTGTTTCTATAGAAAAATACGTTATTTGTTACCTGTAGGCCACATGGGCCAAGCCTCGGGCACAAGATAGTGTTCTTATAAAAAGTAAGATGATAACACATCTTTATACTTGAAACGAGTTTTTTAACCAAATACTTCTTAACTAAATAACAAAAAGTAAGTAATAGCCTGGTATAGCGTTTCGTACGGTCAGCCCTGCTTCCTTATAATGCTTGCGCGTTTTGAAAAAAAAATTTACAATGGCGCGTTCATTTTAAATTTCTTGGCTTTTTAATTAAAAAAAATACTTACACAAGTAAAAAAATTAAGTATAACCCCTCTTGCATGTAACAGTAACTTGTCCATATAGGCAAATTGACGCTCCATATTCGAAAAATTACGTAAGTTCCATATCAGTTTTGTACAGTCGACCAAAAAATTGCTTGACCACTTTTCGACCGTGTTACAAAGGGATAAGGTTCAAAAGTGGTCAAGCAATTACTTGGTCGACTATACATGCAAAAGGGGCATTACTTAGGTCCTTTATCTATAACTAAGATGCAAAGAGTATGTTTAATTGAATTTACAACAATTCCTAGGATCCATACAAGACCCATCAAAATCGCGTATGGTGCCATCTGAGCAAAAGCAGTCGGGGACACAATGAGCTGTGCACCGCTCGCAGTTATTATCGTAGATTAAAAGAGTTTTTTTTTAAATTAAACTTACAGCAAGTCCAAGGATCCACACAAGACCCATCAAAATCGCGTATGGTACCATTTGTGCAAAAGCAGTCAGGGACGCATTGAGCTGTGCACGGCCCGGGGTACGGATTCAAACAAGTTGGCGGACAGGCACTACCACAAGAATCGTAAATTTCATTGTCATTGCAGGGCGGCCCCGCTAGAATAGAAATTTAATGGTTTACCATTTCATAAAAAAATGTTTCACAAAGTGATTCAACTGGCAAAATGTTTTAATTTCCGAAACTGTAAATATTTCAGGATTTGTATAAAACAAACCTAAACTAAACTACAGAGTTCTGAACGATGGTCCTGAAATAAATCCTGAATAGTTTATAGTTTCGGAAATAAAATAATTTTACCAAATGATCAGTTTGGGAAATGAATTAGTTCGTGGAACGTTTTTATGAAATGATTGATCTTGAGATTTATTATTAAGAAGCATTGCGTAGAAAATTCAAAGTATTGAATTTAAATGGTATGCAATGACAACACAAAGAAAAATCTTTGGTGTCTGACAAGACTCGAAACTGCAATTCCGGCATTTCCTGCCACGCTCTAACCAATGCAGCCACAGACTCTGCTAGATACTGCGAATTTTGCAATGTGCTTTTTTTACGGTCAATGCATTCTTGATAAATTAAGGTGTAAGTACCTTCGATGGCATCTATGCATGCGAAATTTTTTACAAGTTATATTATTCAACTATCGAGTCTTGTCAGACGCCAAAGAAGTTTCTTCTTGTTTTCATTACCGGTAGCAATTTAAACCACAAACCAGATATTTCTTGCCGCTCTCCTTCCGTCCCTTAAATAGAAAGTTGTCTCATTCTGATCTCTACCTTGTCTATTGTCTATCAAATCTAAATTAAAATGGGTCCCTTACGTGTTGGATCTTGAGTTTTTACGCTTCCAATCAATGCCAATGCTGATAAAAATAGGAACAACCTCATTTTAATCAACTTAAAATATCAGGACACTTGTACATGATGAGGGCTGAATCCAACTGTTCGGTTACAATCTCGTTTCGTACATTTCATTATATATTATGCATTATGTCATTAAATTTAACTGTTGGGATCGTTTTCTTATAAGTGCCTTCACGTTTTGTGAATGTCACGAAATGATTTATGTAAAAGTCGTGCCGCCTTTAGTTATTTGTTTGAATAATTTGCTAACATAAAACTAATGTAAAACTTCAAGTATCCCAAAGTTTAGAAAACATATCTAAATCAATAACTTTACTAAAAAAAGCCAAAAAAGCATGATACCAAAGACGCTGGCAGCACTCCCTCTCATTAAAGTCCGTTCTACAATTTTCTAACATAAAATTTAACTTTTTGTCGTCTAAACATCGTTTATTACCTACTTATACAAAATATAAAACAATTCGGAGCTATAAATAGAAGAGATGATTTGTATTTTGTTTCTTTAGAATGTTTTATTTGAACAATAAACAATACTGTTTTGGCAACAACTGTAATTTTAAGTTAGAATGTTGTTTATTACTATTTAAGACAAACAAGGATGAATATGGTTTAGTACAGCGTTTTTTACCTTTTTTGTCCACGGGCCCCTTAGGAAATCAAGCACAATTTTAAGGACCCCCTCAATAAAAAAAACAGCAATATATTTCGGAGCATTTACTTTAGTACTACAAATTACAAAAAAAGATGCGTCCATTTATTTTGGTGGCATTTATTTATGATTGTTAAATGGTCCATAGATAAGACTGCGGACCCCCCTACATATGCTCGCGGACCCCCAGGGGCCGCGGATCACAGGTGAGAAACACTGGTTTAGTGTACTTATTCTTTGTACGAGAAGCTGTCAGGCACTGAGTATAGCTGGAGTACAGTTGAAGGCAAACATCTTGGGCATAAATCGAGTAGAGGGGGTTTGCGCATACACATTTGTACTAAAAACGGCTACTGCGCAGTCAAGGTCAGTGCTCAAGATGTTTGCCGGGAACTGTATCAATAAGCACTTGGATCAAAAGTGTTCTATGAGCTACTGAGAGTTCTTCGATCTGTTTATAAATCTCCTTACTAGCGGCAGTCGGGTATAAAAATGCATATTCGTGTAAATTGTTCACGTTTGTTTATAACACGGTTAATTTTGATATGAACAGGTAGTATGCGATGCGTAGTGTTTTTTGTTCATACGATAAATTGTGAATAAATAACTAAGTAAAGCATCACCAAATACGGGCAGACAAAAAAGGCCCGACTATTTTAATTGTGAAACCCGAAAAGACGTTTTCGGGATCAACGAAAATAAAATCATTATTTTACTTTTTTATTATTACACACGAGCACCAAGTATTTGTTGAGTTATGTACCTCATGAATAGAGATAATAAAACAATCATTTAACAGGCAACATGTATTTTGAATCACCATTGCTAAGCAAATTAGTGTCATAATAAAATTAACATTGCTCATGTACAACAAATAGCAAGCGAAAGATAGTAGTTTTGTTAATGATCATCAATTTTTTACAAGATTACATTGCTTAAAAGTATACTCTTGAAAACAAATAGTGAGTGAAGCTCGTCTTTTGTAATACCTAGGGTTAAATATCTAACTTTAGATCTTTGATCCAATTTGTATGGCACTCTTTATTGATTGTACAGTAGGGGAAATATATTCATGTACCACGTTAGAACCCTATCGCAATGACGCGACGCGTTAAACGCCACGGTATGTCATATAAATTTCATGCGTATGTCTCTTCAACTAGGTTCTACGGTGGTACGTGTTTCAATTTCCTTGACTGTATATCGGTACACGCTTAAAAACGCGTTTTTTCGCAGAAACGATAACCTTGTATCATCTCTACCATCATTAGAGTCGTAGTTCTAAACCCAACTCAAGCTGCAGTTCCATTCTAGGTTAAGGCCTAGTTACACGGAGTGAGTTCTAGTTTGCGAGTTGCATAACATTGCGGGCTACAGAGGTATAATGTGATAGATCGGTCGATCAAACCGCGCAATGTAATGCAACTCGCATACGAGAACTCGCTCTATGAAACTCAGCCTTTAGTAGGAAACTCGAACTCGAGTTCGGTTTAAAACTACGACCTTTAGTAAACAAAAAGACGCGCCATGCAACTTTCACCAAAATTGACCAAAGGTCTAGACTTAAAAATCTAACTTAATAATGGGAATTTTGTATATTAATGAAGTACATTCGAGCGGTTCTATTGAGGACGATGATGTTTCAAGTTACTCAGTGGCGTCTTCCCGCTTTTCTGAAAAGATAAAAACGTTACTCAACAGCAATAGGTACATAATTCTTTAGTGTACGTACCCCACAAAAAGTCATTATTTTGATTATATGGTATGTTACTTTGATATCGCACCTTAAAAAATAGGTCTATACCGTTGTATATACACAATCTCTTTTTATTTATTTATTTGAGCTTTATTGCACAGTTTACAAAACAAATACAATTGGCGGACTTAATGCCAGTAGGCATTCTCTACCAGTACCACACAATAAAAAAGAAAGTAACAAACATGGGTGCACAAAAAGAAAAGTAAAAAGCTGATAAACAATAATCTACCTATCAAGTACATACTAACTAGTATTAATCGATACACTAAATATATAAATAATATAAATGCATATAAATATATATACATACATATACATACACATGTGATGACGGATCCAACTACTCCCCCTCTTCCTCAAGAAAGTGCTTACGAAGCATTCAGTTTTAGTGGACAATGTAAATATTAATTTGTGTACTTACAGCATTGTTGAGTAGGAACACAAATTCCGTCTTTTCTGAAATAGCCAGATTTGCATCGGCATTGGGGTTTGCAGCATTTCTCAAATTTAGAGCAGTCGAATTTAGACCAAAGGTTAGAGCAGTTATCGCCAGGGGGACACGTAGGAGGGCACTTGTCGAATACTTCGTTGGGATCACTGCAGGTCGGTGCAGCTGTAGAAATGTATACTTAGATTAATTAACTGCTGAGTTCAGGTCTGATCTCACAGTGGGAGAATTTAAACTCAAGAGAAGATACATTGCTATCGTGAGACTATCGTTTGGGTAACGGTGTATGATCGTAGAACACGCATTTAATAAATACCATTGCAACTTTATTTTCCTGATATCCGCTTGCTGCCTGCCTACATTCATATAACAGTGAAGCGACTATGAAAGGTCGTAAAAATGATTGCTGTTTTAAAATAAAAAGAAGCCGATTGAAAACTATCTTTATCTTTTATAAAACAAAGTCGCCATATGTTCCTGTCCATCCTCATCGCATCTTTGGCCTCTAAGTCCTTCTTAACCACGCAATGGATTTCGATACGGTTTTCACTGTCATATTGTTTATTACGGAAGGTTCATATTATTATGTACTACATTATAATTTTTCCCTTGCGAAGCTAGGGCGGGTCGCTAGTTAACTACATTTATTTGTTAAGGATCCCTCGCAAACGGTTTCATTGTTTTAAAACATGACACTTACGGCAATCTTTAGGCTTTACACATGACTCATCATCAGCTCTTAGAAATCCTTTCTTGCAGAAACAACCCTCAACGCACTGTTTGGTGCATATCGTGGTGCAGTTGCCACCTTTGTTTAGGCAGGTTTCTTGACACGCCGTACCGCATGAAGAGTACGTTTCATTTTCATTGCAACGAGGTGGTGCTGTAGAATTTGACACGATAAGTTAAGTCAACTCAATTAAACGCTTAATGCAGAATTAAAAAAAATCAAATACATTTATACAAGGCGAGTCTCAATGAAGTTAGAAAATTTTCTCTAATCATAAACATTGCATTAATATTCCTGTTGAGATATCTAAATTTGTCTACCGTAATGTATTTTAAAATCGTATAGGCGGAGTTTAACTTCAATGACGCTCTATTTGAGTTAATGTCAAAAAGCCTCCAGAAATTGGGCTCTAAAGTAAAATATTAAACTTCGATAACAAGAAAAATTTGAATAACATGAAACTTTGATGTTTACCTTGTTTCTTTAGCATTCAAAAAAATTAAACTGATGGTATTGTTCTAAGATTCATGGTTTTAATATGGATTCAACTAAATAAAGGATAACATAAAAAAAATAATTTTGTGATCAATAAAATTTAAATTTGCAAATTTAAAGAACTCAAGAGAATTAAAAATAAAACTGTAATTTTAGAAAAAAGCAAGCTGGATACAAAACAAGAGAATAACGATAAAATTAATGTTATTGTTATACTTACAGCACTCATTTATTGGAACGCAAGTACCATTGTCGTGTCTTAGGTAGCCTGATTTGCAAAGGCAGCCAGAGTCAATGCAAGCCAACGAACACACTCTTCCGTCTGTTCTGATCCTAGTCTTGCACGTAGTGTGGCAAGCATTGTAGCATTCAGACAATACTTCATTTGCTGGACAGGTTATTGGTTTCGCTAAAAGTAATTAATAGCATGCTTACATTCAGAGGAATATTTACTAATTCTATTTCGCAATTTAGAGACTTATGACTTTAAATTCAAAACTCTTAAGCCTCAAAGCTGTTGAACAGAAAACATCACCGTAATAAATACTCCTAAAGTGATGGTGATAAAATTATCAGAACACTTACGACATTGTTTTTTAGTAACGCATATTCCATTAGTGTTTCTATAAAAGCCATCGTCGCAGAAGCACCCACTGGTCTCTAGGCAAGGGCCGATCAGGGCTTCTCGATCCTTATTCTTGCAAGTAAGATCACATTTACTTCTGTTTATTTCGTAATGCTCGTTGAGGCCGCATGCCGGTGTAGCTGAATGAAAATATATTTAAGCCCAAATAGAAGAAAAGAGATTTTTATCCTACCTACAAAAACATTACTTTTGGAACAGGTGAAGCTCAATATAAATGCTACACCTACAACAAATTTAAATACATTAAACGTTTCAAAATCCAAACTCACTACAAATCAATTCTGCATTCAAAAAATTTACAAGCGTCCTAAAAATAGGTAATCAACGTATCTTAAGACTTCGTGATACACCGAGAGCTATGGAGAAGTTTACATTTAGGATAACCTTTGATGTACCAAAAAAGAATCCAGTGTTAGAACAAGCTACGATCGTCCAAAACGTGGTGGAAGAGACGGAGAGCAATAAGTGGAGATGAGACTACAATCATCGGGAAAGACGTACTCTACAGTGTGTATGTGTCAATGGCAACACGAAATAAAAATATTTATTTATTATTTTATTAGCCGTGGAGAAATGATGAAGAGGATTACGTTTGAAAGCGGATGAAATGAAAACCACTTTAGATGTATCGAAATGGTTGAAAAACTATATGGCTATTTGATCCTTCTAGCGTTTTTTCAGTTTCTTCATTCGGAGTATCTTTTGACATTGACCCTTAATTTTACGAATAAGGCTATATTGGAGCATTTGCCATCTGACCTTTGTAAGACCAGTAACAGGGAAAGAAAAACGATAGGATCATGGTTGCCTGTTAATTTGTACCTATGTCAGCATTGTTGCCTGATCTAGGTCTACATCTAGGCCGCCAGTTCTCTCGTGATTGGGCAAATCAAAATAGGAACACTTACGTCCTGGGCCGTACGTACAGAAAAGGACCTGTGTATACCAAGCAGCCAATGCTTGGTATACACAGGTCTTTTTCTGTTCCGTTCCTTAAATATTCTGAAATGCAGTCGCACCCTGGTTCACACTTAATAGGAGTTTGGCAACTGTAGTCCGTGTAAATAGATGCGCAGGTTTGAGGAGGACAGATTATACGGCACGGGTTATATACTTCGTTTGCTTTGCATTTTATCGGTTTGGCTAGAAATAGAAAATGAATATGATAGAAAAAAAAACCTAGATTAATATAAGAAAACATAAAAAAAGGTGCTCATGTTTCTGCGGAAGTAAGTCGTAATAGAGAGACCTCTCACCAGGCCATGGTATGCCTGGGGACTAGATAGAAGTCTGAAAGATGGAAGTTAAAAATTCTGTTCATCCGTCCATGTCACGAAATTCTGTAAACAAGCGTGGTGTAACGCATTCCAGTACCTCCATTTCAAACTAGATACCGATTGGAGTCGCTACCTACATTTCGCACAAAAAACATACGATTGTTATTAAATTCGATTTATTAACGATATTGGTGAGCAGAAACGTAGCTGCTAACTTTGGAAATACTTACGGCATTGATTAGCAGGAACACAAGTGCCAGAGTCATCTCTGAAATGTTCCTTCTTGCAAATGCATTGCGGTTGGCAGTTGAAGACCAGAGTGTTGCACGTGGTCGGTTGGTTGTTGACATCTGCACAGTTCTCTCGGAGACAAGCCGACGGACAAGGAGACCAAATTTCGTTAGGTCGCGTGCAGTTAACAGGAGCTACGGAAAATCAGGACTAAAATGAAGAGCTAAAAACTAATTAAGTATACTTAAATAAAAATAGATCGATTAGTTTTGGGGAAAAAGTCAATTGTGCCTCCAAATGTTACTGTTTAGTTTTATTATATTTTTACTAAATTAGAGGCAGAACTATTTATTGAAGTTGTTGATGGAAAGCGTGTGACACTTACGACAATCCGAAGCCAAAATACAGCTCGGATCTTCATAACTCTTTTTTCTATTGTTCAGTTTGCAAGCACAACCACTGGGGCAAGGGAATGGAGGACTGCAGGCGATAATGCCCCTGTTATCGTTCACTGGGCAATAGTTGGTCGGACAGCCTGCGTTGCACAATACGAAGGTTCCATTTACTCCACATGGGTTTCCACCTATAATTATAAGATGTAATTAGTTTCTATGTGATTCTAAGCATTTAAAGTATGTAATGAAAATATTTAAACAGTAATCAAAAAAGTATACCTTTGCATTCATCGGGTTTAATACACTTTCCGTCGATGCTATCATTAAATTTGAGGTATCCTGGTTTACATTCACATCCTATCTGAGGTGTGTACTTTTTGCAATATGGTTGCGCATTAGGAGCGTCACATGTCGATGGACAAGGTAATGGGTTAGCCTTTATCACGGCATTTGAGTCACCATTGCAAGGTGCGTCTTCTTTAACAAGAAAAAACAGCATTAATTACATATTAAAAACATAACATACAAATCAACCATTGATAAGCGGACGGAGAACATTTCTAATCGAAAAACAAGGTAGTTTATTTGGACAGATATATGGGGTAAAAACAGTTTCTATATGAATTAAAAGGTCCCGAAGAATTGAGAACCTCCTTCTTGTTTTTGAAGTTCGTAAAAAAAGAAAATAATGATTTTAGACAAAACATAATATTTTCCTGAGAGCACTGTTTTCTTATTTCTCACAAACACCAATTTCAAGTGTGTATGATCGTATTCTTTGATACTTACTTGGACATTGGTCTACTGGAACACACTTTCCTCCTTTATCTGACAAAACGAAACCTGTTTTGCACACACACTCATTTATTGCACAGCTCAAGATGCAGGGTCCAGGGTTTGGAGCAGCACAGGTGGACCGACATTGTGGCGCTGGCGCGCATTCCACTCTCTCAGCGTTAGGATCACTGCATTGTTTGTTATTAGCTGAAAATATTATTTATTTATATCATTGAGTTCAGATAAATGGAAGACTGCATGTTGACTTATAAAATCTATGCTATTATCATCGTCAGTTGTCGTAAAGTTTGTGTCAATTCCATTGAAATAATAGGGTAGTAGAGTTACTAAATTGAATTGTTATTAAACAAATAGATTCATTTGAATCATTTTAAACATTACTAATAGAAATATGATCATCAATCATGTTTACAAAGTTCTGTAGGTTTGTTGTAATATAATAATGTGTTTATTTAAAAGAAATCATCAAACTATTACTGAGATGACAACAATGACAGTTTCAGCATTGATGTCATCATCAGATTAGAAATACTTGATTTCAATAAAATCAACACAAACTTTACGATGTTTGATCATCAAAATGATCATTTGATAAGAATAACAATTAATCTGGGATAAAAGCAAGGAAGTGGCAGAGAGGAAAACAAGAGAAATAAAAATTAAAAGCTTATCTCTGAGAAGTGGAAACACTCAACTGTGGAAAATACTTACGGCATTGATTAGCAGGAACACAAGTGCCAGAGTCATCTCTGAAATGGCCCTTCTTGCAAATGCATTGTGGTTGGCAGTTCAAGACCAGAGTGTTGCACGTGGTCGGTTGGTTGTTGATATCTGCGCAGTTCTCTCGAAGACAAGCAGATGGACAAGGCGACCAAATTTCGTTAGGTCGGGTACAATTAACTGGAGCTACGGAAGAATATAATGAGGACTAAAATGAAGGGCTAAAAACTAATTATACTTAAATAAAAATATATCGATTAGTTTTGGGAAAAAGTCAATTGTGCCCCCAGATGTTACTGTTCAGATTTATTACATTTCTACTAAATTAGAGGCAGAACTATTTATTTAAGTTTTTTATGGAAAGCGTGTGACACTTACGACAATCCGAAGCCAAAATACAGCTCGGATCTTCATAACTCTTTTTTCTATTGTTCAGTTTGCAAGCACAACCACTGGGGCAAGGGAATGGAGGACTGCAGGCGATAATGCCCCTGTTATCGTTCACTGGGCAATAGTTGGTCGGACAGCCTGCGTTGCACCATACGAAGGTTCCATTTACTCCACATGGGTTTCCACCTATAATTATCAGATGTAATAAGATTTTATATGATTCTAAGAATTTAAAGACTATTGTTAGTAGAAGTTAGTAATGGTAATTTTTGAACGTTTTTTAAATAGTAGTTAAAAGGTATACCTTTGCATTCATCCGGCTTAATACACTTCCCATCAAGGTCGTCATTTGATTTGAGGTATCCTGGTTTACATTCGCATCCTACCTCAGGAGCGGACTTTTTACAATACGCGCTTGCATTTGGAGCGTCACATGTCGATGGACAAGGTAGGGGGTTAGCTTTTATCATGGCGTTTGAGTCACCATTGCAAGATGCGTCTTCTAAAATGACAAGCATAGCATGAATTATAAAGTCAGTAAGTAAGACCTTCTCTACGGCGTACTTATTAACCGTACCTATCACTTCTCGCTATACTAAAGTGTGTTTAAAATTTGTCACTTCGCCTAGAACTTTTTCTTACTGTGCTGCATCCGTCCTTCAAATTATATACCTTTTTTCTCAGATATTCAGTCTATATTCGGCTATCGTATTCTCTTCCAGTAAATCTTAGGCCAGCCAAATCACTCGTCATGTTCAAGATCAACTCCAACGTAAGTTATTTCTTCCGTAGCAATTTTTCTGTATTCCTGTCTTTGACTCATTTAGCTAACCGTGCCGAGTTCTTATAGATTATCTGTGTTTATGTGTGTGTTTATTTATGCAAGTAGTTTTGTATACTATTTATTTAAAAAGAGAAACAAAGTTCTTACAGAAAAAAACAGTCAATTTCAATAAAAATAATTGTGTAGAGTATATTTTATATATGTTTTGAAATTTATATTTTTTTATCTGTGTTTTTTTATATTTTGGATGAAAGTGGATTTTACTATATCCTGTGTGTTGTATGACGATTAATCAAATTCTAGATTTTGTTGCTGACTACAAGTTAGCCATTTTAAATCTCCAGACGGAGAACTGTTAATTTTTAAATCGTTAGTAACTAATAGAATTGGGTCACTAGTAGGTTCTATAAATATTAAAGCAGAATTGCTTGTTAGGATTGCTGTTCGTACGTAGCTATGTTTCTTCTTCTTCTAATTACTTACTTGGGCATTGGTCAACCGGTACACACGTCCCTCCGGCTTCTGATAGAATGAATCCTTTTTTACAGACGCATTCATTTATTTTACAGATTAAAATACAGGGACCAGGGTTAGGCTGAGCACACGTTGATTGACATGGAGACGCACATTCTACCCTTTCTGCATTTGGATCACTGCAGGTTTGATTATTGTTGGCTGTAAAGTAACATTTTTATTTCAAAGAGATTGTCTGTGATTTTAAGCAACCTTTTGTGTAAAGATAAGTTGATTTAGTAATTTGAATGTGAGTGAGCAGTTATTAGCTCCTCGAGGCGGCATTGCAAAGTAAATACTAAAATTAACTGATAGGTACTCGTATATTGACACGCAATGTACATGAAGACACTTACGACAGTCCGTGGATAAAATGCAACGACCAGTTGCATCATCAAATACGAATCCTGCTTTACAGTCGCACCCGTTGTATTGGCAAGCCAGTGGGAGTGAGGAGCAATTATTTGGACTATCATAGTTGGAACAGTGATTACCGCAATTAATACCACATCCCGAAGTAGCGTTAAAGTCTCCGCCACAACTAGCTGTAAAACATTATAAAAATAAATTAGGCACTCTATCTTTTTTGAAGTTATGGTTAAATTTCCGTAAATAAGTAAAAGTATCTATAGTTAAGTTGGTGTGATGCAAATTAATTATTTAGACGAAAGCTCGATCTATTACTTTATGTTATTATGTGAAACTATAAAAAAAGGCGAATGTAATAACTGCGAAGTCCTTGATAGGTTGCGTGATTAAGAAAATTTTAACTTTAATACATTTTTACTTACGGCAATCGTTTTGCGGAATGCAAACGCCTTCGCTGTTCCTCAAGTATTGTTCGGCGCAAACGCAGCCACCTTTACACGGACCAATAATGCTTGCACAAGCAATAGGGAAGCCTAACTCGTTGCAGGATTTTGGGCCACACAGCCCTATAACGCATGGCACCCAACGTTCATTAAGAGGGCACTGGGGAGCTAAAAATAGAATAAATACACAGTAAAAAAAAATTGTTTTGCAGCTAGCAAATGTTAAATCAGAAAAGGAATTACGACTACATGACAATGTGTTTTCATTTCTTTTCTTATTACAATACTTACTGTTCTGACATTCTTCAAGTTTAACGCATACTCCATCACTTCTTCTTACTAATCCATCTTCACATTTGCATCCGGGACTACAAATATCTGTGCATGGTCGATTAGGATCATTGTTTTCGCATGTTGGTTCGCAATGTGCTGAGCACGGGTCGTAAACTTCTTGCGCTGGGCATGCTGGTTCAGCAGCTGTGAAAATACAGGATTGTTACTTATTTTGTTCTAAATTAATTGAAAAAGCAACCAATGATCCAATAGACAGTAACCTATTTCCCAATGGCTGTGACGCCAGTATCAGGTCATTAAATTTAATAAAACGTAGATGAGAAAGGCACAGATGATGACTGACATCATTCAAATTTAAATGGTGATAAAAGTAAACTTAATGAAAAACTTACAACAGTCTTTGACTTTCACGCATTTTCCATCTTTTCTTCGGACTAATCCGTCACCACATTTGCAGCCAGGTGTGCAAATGGCAATACATATTCGATTAGGTCCATGGTTCTCACACGTTGGTTCACAGTGTGCTGAGCAGGCATCAAATACCTCGTCACCAGAACAGGTTAATTGAGCTGAAAAATGTTTAGATTTGGTTACTTTTTTTAAATATAAAATATGAAGGCAAACAAGCAAGTGAGTCACCAGATGGTAAGTGATCCCCACCGCCTAAATATAGACACCCGCAACACCAAGGAGATTGCAAATGCGTTTCCAATCCAGAGAGCTAAGATGGAATACCTTTCTATACAAGCTTATTAGCTTTTACCCTGTGACTTTTTTCGCGTAGGTTTTGAATTACGTGCTAACCTAAGTATCCATTTTAATACCTTTATTGGTAAAGTTTCCAAAAATACTTTGTCAGTGTACCTCTCTGGCATTCCTTAAGAAATACGTAAATAAATAAATAAATAAATAAATATCTTGGGACAATTAACACCAATTGACTTAGTCCCAAAGTAAGCAACTATAGCTGCTTGTGTTATGGGTACTAGACAACGGATATACATACTTATATAGATAAATATATACTTAAATACATATAACAACCACGACTCGGGCACAAACATTCGTATTCATCATACAAACATTTGCCCCTCCCGGGAATCGAACCCGGTACCTCAAGCTTCATGGTCAGGGTCGCTAACCACTAGGCTATCCGGCCGTCAAATACGACCAAATATCAAGTCTTAGGTACAAGGATTTAGGCTCTGTGTTGTCTGTCACTTAGGGTAGCTTTTTATACCATTTGATCATCATATCAGACCATTGCAAAATTTAAAGTATCTCAGTCATCGTCGCAGTGTGAAGAAATTTAATACTAATTACAAGGAACTTACAGCATTCATTGACTTTGACGCACTGACCGTCGTTGCGTCTCACCAGTCCGTCGATACATTTACAGCCAGGTTTACAAATACGTGTACAAGGTTGATTAGGACTGCTGTTTTCACAAGTTGGTTCACAATGAGCCGAGCAGGGACTGTATACTTCAGTACCGTTAGCACAAGTTGATTGTGTCGCTGGAAAAGAAAATCTAATATTTAGTGGGCTCACTGAATGTTTTGTCAATTATTTTCCTAGCGCTTTTTCCTGTTTTCAGATTCTGTACCTCAATCGGTAAAAACGGAACCACGATACTTAATAAAACCAATTAGTTGTCAGACTGCCCGTCTGAGGAATACGTGAAGGTCTGTATGAAGATGAAATTGATATCAAATATTTATAACTATGCCCCCTTTGGTAAAAATCAAGATTCAAAGTCAACGCGATCGACAAATTTGACCATTTATGCCTCATACTTCGGCACTCGCAAATACAGTAGAACTTATAGGGTACCAGTTGACCCAGAATCATGGAAATCAGTAAGAAGCAAGGTCTCACAGCACAGATAAAAAAAGGAAATCGGTAAATTCGGTCAAACTTGGTATACTATAGCTGATAACGGTTATTAATCAATTGAAGGCGTCTGTAAAAATATTGTAGACTTACTACATTGTAGTGGTGGAACACATTGTCCATCATTCCTCCTTACTGTTCCTGGCTCGCAAACGCATCCTGATTGACATTGGTAGGTACAAATTCTGTTTGGTTTGTCGAAATTTTCACATGTATCTTGACAGTGGGCTGAGCATTCGTTAAATCTTTCTCCAGCTGGACAAATGGGCTCTGAAACAACGTTGTTAGAATAATGTACTGATATGTTTAGCTTCATTAACGACGCATTATTCTAGTGATATAATACATTGTCTAACTCACCACAGTTCTCAGGCTTAACACATCGTAGATGTCGATCCCTAACATAGCCGTCTTCACAGAAACAGTCTTCGACGCATTGGCGTGTGCATCCTTGAGGAGGATTTTTATAATTTTCGCAAGTAAGTGGACAAGCTGTTCCACACTTAAGATACTTTTCATTTTGTCTGCATACTGGTGGGGCTGCGGAAAGAGATAAGGTTTATTCTTCTAGAATTACGGTCCTTTTATCTGATCACGGTTGGTGATATATTTCTCTATTTTCTGAAGTACTTACTGCACTGGTCAACCGGCACACATACTCCACTGTCGTTTCTGAGTGTGCCAGGTATGCAGTCACAAGCTACGCGGCAGACGGTGGCACAGATCCAGTCGCCGTTAGTTAAACGGTTTGCGCAAGTGACGGGGCAGTACGAAGCGCAGAGGTTAAGGGATTCGTTCAAGCCCGTGCAGTTTTTAGAAGCTGTAAAATTATGGCCTTTTGTAAACGATTGGAACTACATATAAACGATTGTTAGTAATGTCATAAGTCTTTGTCTTTCTTCGAACTGATAATTTCATGTTGAGAAAAAAGGTTAATATCGCGCGCTTTCAAGTCTCATGTTCAGACAGCTCTGCCCGTGAACACGAGACCTGAAAATGGCACAAAACAAACATTTCAATAATAATTCTAGCATACATAGTTGCCGCATTGATCCATAATTTGCGAAAAAATAGTATACCTAAGTAACAATATTAAATAACAATTCCTAACAGTACAATAAAAAGGGATTCAAAATAGTAAGGTTAAATTAAACTCAACATTTAGAACAATTTTAAATTGTGGCGCGGCAAGAACGAATTATAATCCGTTCTTGCCGCTTAACGATTTTAAATTACGTTTTTTTAAGTACAAATAAATAGATAAAGTCATAGCATAAAGTTTTTCACCCTGACGCATTGAAATTGTACATACCTCGTAGCAATTATTGACAACAGCTGCAGTGAATGTTTGTGCAGCGCTGTTTATTTATATTAACGTTAATTAAATTAAATTATGTTATAAACTCACGACATTGGTCAGGTTTTACGCAAGTATTATCTTGGAGGTTTCTTGCGAAACCTTGCTTGCAGTTGCAACCCGGAACGCAGTTCAGCGTGCAAATCCTGTCTGTGTTAAGATAATTGTCACAGTTGTCAGGGCAACTGGATCCACAGGATTGGTATTCTTCATTTGCCTGAAGGCAGACTGGTTCAGTAGCTGTTAAAAGCAAAAAAAAATGATCACCTCTTCTATGTTTTGAAATAACGCTATACTTGGAAATGCAATCCGAGATCAACAGGAAAGTCTACAGGTCAACTGATCTGGTGAATGGTATGGTCAGATCAGGAACAATATCATGTGGTGTAGAAGCTTGTCACCTTATAATCTCTCGGCCGAGATAGATCAAGGCCGTCAGGCATCAGATAATGCATCTGTAAATCCCAACTTTTGATCTCTGATTTAATTTCTGATTATAGACTGTTTGAAATTTACCGCAATTGGTTAAAGATCCGAGTAATATGTGCTCAGATTCTAATCATTAAAATAACAACAAATTAAACATTAAATTGGTAAAGTGACAACTTACGGCACTGATCGGTTGATACGCAAACACCATAGGCGTTGCGAACGTAACCAGGAATGCAGAAGCATCCGCGAATGCAAACAGCAGGACAAACAATGTCAGTCCTCTTGTAATCCTCGCAATTCCTAATTTCGCATCCAGATCCACATTCTTTCGCTATTTCATTGGGTTGATTGCATACGGGCAAAGCTGTAATGCAAAGAGAGCATACTCGTAAGTGGCATGTTTGTTGCAAGATAAAGCTAAGGAAAAACAAATGTTCATCCAAAAAACTTAAAGCAAGATGTCTTTTACGGGTCATTTTCTACACATAATAATACAGTTCTAATTATAAGAACTGCAGCAACTGTTTGACATTACTTTAATTAGTTTGGTGTAGAACGCAACTTACGACACTCATTTCTTGGAATACAATTTCCTTGATCGTCTTTAATATAGCCTTCTTTGCAGAAGCAACCAGCGACGCACTGATCAGTGCAGATTTGGTTGGGGTTGTCAAGATCGGCACAACTTGGTTCGCAAGCGCTGCCACATTCCTTGTAGTCTTGGTGTGGACCACATTGGTTTTGCGGTACTGAAATTAAATTGCTATAACATTTTATCCGCTAAAATTGTGAGCTTGGTGACTTCTCAGGGTTTCAGTCATGACTGATGTGTTTTGACATGATGACGTTGCAACGTCAACGCGTTGATTCAAATAATTAATAGATTGAGGCATTACTTTGCGGAGGTCCATATCAACAAACTGGAACAAATTACCTTGCTACTGCGCGAAACCAGTGCCGGGCTCGTTCAAAATAGCTGCGTCTGTGCGATATATATATGTATATATATGTTCATGCAAAAACCCACCCTCCTCCGCTTCCACACGAAACAACATATATCACACAGACTCAACTGCACACCACCACCACTAAACACTAAAACTACACAATCGACGCGCGTTTCGCCTCTATACGAGCCATCATCAAGATCTAACAGTACGACCGGTCGCTACTTGAACGAATGGCGTACTGACAAATTAAAACATTTTTCTTTAATTCCCACACATTTTTCTTTAATGCGACATTTAGACGCAGCCATTTTGCACGAGCCCGGCACTGGTTTCGCGGAGTAGCAAGGTAATTTGTTCCAGTTTGTTGACGTTGATTCAACTCAAGTTTATAATGTTTTTTAAATACCTAAGGCCATCCAGAATATTTTTTTAACAAATAACCTTTATTTTTACCTAAATTTTTCCTAATTTTTTTTTAGTAAATAACAATGTACACACTTTTGACAATAAATGATTATCTTACCTTATCTTATCTTATCTTTTATATTTATATTACAAAGAAGTTATTAAATTTACATACCTGTTGGGCAAAACTCGCTAGGTACGCAAATGTTGCGCTTATTCCTTAAATATCCAGGTCTGCAGTCACAGCCCGGGTTGCAAGGCACTTTGTTAACGGGCTTGTAAAGCGTATAAATTGATTCGCAAGTTTGCGGAGGGTAGACTGTTGCACATTCTACAGCAACTTCGTTTATACCACAACGAAGATATGCAGCTGTGGACACACTTGAGATTACGTACAATTTTACAAACATTACGACGTTAGGAAGGCAATTTTCTGAAATAGATGGATTTAGCCTAGTTGGCTGATCGAGAGATCACTTACGACAAAATTCTTTAGGTATGCAGCGGCCTTTATCGTTTCTGAGGTATCCGTCCTTGCAAGCGCATGCAGGTATGCATACTGATACGACGACCGGCGGACACTTGAAGCCGTGTTCCAAGATCGCGCAGGAATCTTTAGGACACATCGAGGCACATCGCCAAACCTCGTTCATTGGGCATGTTTTAACAGCTGTGAAATTTTCAAAAAGTCTTGTCATATTTCATACACACACCATTTAACTAAAATGTGAACGAGTAGATGGCGTTCTTGAGCCCATAGGACGCGACACTAAAATGGATTTCATAAATTGTTATTCTTCTAACAGTTGGTCATAATTTTTATTGTCTAGTATAATATGATGTTCTGTGAAATTTAAAAACTTACGGCAATGGTTATCCGGAATGCAATGTCCGAATGTGTTTCTTGAAAACCCTTTATCACAAACGCATCGAGGCTTACAAGGCGGTGGAATTGCTGGCAGTAGGCATTTATAGTCTGGGCTTTTCGAGATGCACGTCTCTTTCTTGCATACGCTGGGACAGTCTTCCCAATGTTCGAAAAGTGGGCACTTACGAGCAGCTATTTAGGAAAAAAGAAAAAATTAAGGTTCATTTGTATGCGTTACGTATCGTCTATATCACAGTGCTGTTTCCAAAGAGACGCATTAGATTTTGCGGATTGTTTTTTGACTTTCGAGCACTCGACCTGTGCTGTGGGCCAATCAAATACGCGACCGTATCTTTCAGCCGCCAGTGCTTGGCGCGCGGCTGGCAAGTGCCATGCGCTCGAAAGTCAAAAATCTTCCCACAGTAGTGTAAAATAGCCTATAGAAGTCTCAGTATAGATACTATTAGATATCGTTTCCCGGTATGAGATATTGAAATGCAGTATCTTCTAAATAAATCATACTTACGGCATTTCTGTGGAAGTACACAGATACCAGTGCCGTCATCATTCAGTCTCACTCGTCCCTCATTACAAACACAACCAGTGAAGGGTTTGCATATGCTTTGTGGTCCAGTGACTTTGTAGTTAGCACAAGTTTTCTTGCATTCTGAGCTGCCTCGCACGAAGTGTTCCAGAGGACCGCATGGATTGACTGTTTTGGATAAAGTTTAATTTGATAAATCATATGCTAGACGGAATTTTAGGTGACACTTCGAAGATTTAAATATTAATATTCCACATTTTCTAAATTATATTTTTTCTAGAAGCAGTAAATTAAGTACTCGTGTTGTAAGGCAATGATTTTAAGGCATTAAAATATATGTGAAGGAGATAAGAAAACATTTTTAGAATTGTCGTGACTACAATTCATGGGGTCTTACAGCATTCATCACGTCTGATGCATCGTCCTGATTTGTCGTCTCGTAGGAACCCATCTTTACACCTGCATTCTGGTTTGCAGCAAGAGTTTTTGCGCTGGTAATTAGTCCAAAGAGTGGAACAATTTTGTGGTGGGTCCGGATACGAGCATATTTCAAAATATGCATTAGGACCGCAGTCTGGTTGCACATATGGTCCTGAAATAAACAGAATTGAAGGTAAATGTATAAGTTGGACTCTTTCTGCACCTTATTATCATGACTCCAGTAGTCCCTAAGAGCTATGGCTGAGATTCACGTAAAGAATTTGAATGTAAAAGGTAAGTAGTTTGCCATCACACCTTAATTCTTAAGAATCTTATGAGAAAACTCCGGCGTCATTTATTTGTTGATCTTCTAAATCGATTTTAACCGTCATGAGGCTTGCAATATAAATAGTATTTAGTTATTTTCGTTTAATTGTGCATGTTGTTTATATAAGAGGAAGAAAACGATCAAGCTGGTTACGTGATGGTACGCAATTACCACCGTTCATGTGGTCAAAGAGGTTATGTTAGCATGGCGTAACTGTCTACACAAATTTGTATTTGTTTCGTATGTGACGTCTTCAGTACAATTTCTAACCACCAGCATTGTTAATTCTTATACGTATTCATATGGGTGGGTTATATCGGTGGGTAATTGTATATATTGGATTGAAGGTTCAAGTACGTATCAAAATCCAAATGGCGTTAATTAGGAAAAATAACTAAAAAGTGTTGACGAAGGGCCGTGAAAACCAACATTAGTTTTTAAACATTAGCACCTCTTCGATACGTAGCTCAGTGCATCTCTTTCTACCTAGCCAAGTAGGAGTGAGGAACACTGAGTTACGAAGCGAGTTACGGCGTCTCGTAAAGGTTCGTGCCCGGTGCTTACACAAGCAGAGAAACCCATGAGAGTGGGAGCCACCGTCTATGCAGAATATATACGTTTTGTATGCGAAATCATTAGTTATTTTTTTCACCCATGCGCGGTTTAGCTTGTTATGTACTGACTCTATTTACTTGTCAATGCTATTTATTAGATTATACAAAGACAGGGAGCAATTCTCGCGTCCGTAGAAAACTGTGAAATTTCATTCGGAATATGCCAAAAATATGTTACCTACTGATCAGCCTATAATCTGTTATTTTTTTAATTTTACAAAATCTGAATTTGATCTCGTTGAATACGAGAATTACTGATGGCTTATTTTAATAATATAATATTAGCATATTGGCTATTTTTGTAAATTTCATATTTTTTCTGGGCATTTTCCATATTGTCTTAAGAGGGTTAAACAGGTGGAGAAACTTTACTACGCATTTGCTTATGCATGCGGAACTATATATTAAAAGCCTGTATATAATATTAATGAAAAGTTACCTGTTGGCATTGGACATTTTGGTGGCGGCTTTATAGGTGTTTTAGCCGACACTTTAACTCCCACCACCAAGACAACTAGTAGTAACAACATCGCGCAAGCGCGTCGACTGAGCATTTTTGTGATAAGTTATCTACTTATAACCTTGCTGTTTTTCAAGAATACATAGCTCATAAGGATAAACAAGCATTCATATAAAGTAACAAAAGAACCTCGTGTTTTTCTTTCAACGTGTTACACAGACAACGGTGGTAACAATATTTACTCAGACGGCAAACGCTATTTAAGTTGGCTGCTACCATTTCTTGATAATTAGGGTTCAGTATTCGAATCAGCAAAAAACCGATAAAGAGTGTGTCAGGCCACTTAATATCTATAGGGTTCCTTAGCCAAGACAAAAAAAGAGTTTAAAGAAAATATATTTAATTAGATTTTCATTTTACCGGCAGTGTGAATAAGATTGTAATTAATAGAATAAACACACTATAAGAACTATTTATTCCTGCGCGCTCGCTAAACTATAAAATATTCCATATCTCTAAAAAGTCGGAAAGCTGATTTTTTGTGATAATTTTGCTTCGAAATCTGTTATTTGTTCTTACTAATAGGTGCTATAAAGATATTTCAAGCATTGAAATAAAGCGAATAAGATTTTAACAACACTACTTCAAACCTTAGTATACCTTAGTATATTTCATAAACATTTGTACCAGTATACCTACTTAAAAATTGTTTGCGACTACGTCCTATTTTTCAGCAAGACCTATTTGACGATATCCCTCATGTAGTATTCTGCGAATAAAAAGTAATGATTAATGTATTTTTTTTAGCTTTCTAGCACTTTTAGTCTGCGAGTAAAATGCCTGTGACATGCAAACGAATAGACGTAGGGAACTATAAGGATTCCTTGGTTATTACAGAACCCTGAAAACGAACGTAAAGGTAATTCATTGTTTTTTTTAGTATAGTTGACCATTTCTTGCCTGTGGAAGTATTTTTGCAAATAACATTCTATACTTAGTCTATGTACGAGTATAGATTTTTTTTTTAATGATCAAATTGTTAATGGGAATTGAACAATAAATGTTTCAAATGAGTAAATCCTAAATAAAATGGAAGTAAGGAACCTTGAAATCCGTAACTTTAACTCACGCTTGGTTAATTATTCTTAACGTGTGTTTTTTAGTTACAATTAAAAGTAATAAATTAAAATTGTTGTGGCAGCTGTTTTTTTACTCAAGGCCGAAGCTTTGCAATATTGTTTACTGTGAGAATTTTAAAAACATATGCAAATAAAAAAATAAATAGGTACCTAATGACGTCCTAGTAACAAAGTTTATGTAGAAAAAATTATGCTAGGTACTATAAAGTTTAAAAAAAAATTGTCCGTAGATCGAAAACCCCTGGAATATAATAAGTAAATTTTGTGATAATTTGTGCGCTATTTGTGAAATCCTGTAAGTAATTGGCTTTGTTAATTACTGAAGATACTTATCTGTCTTTCTCAGCTGTTGATTCTCTGAAAATATACAAATAAATAAATATTTAACTAATTAATATGTATAAACCATAGTAATAGTTTTAATATGAAGAATAATTTTTGTGCATTTAAATAGTCATGCTAGTGAGCGCAAGGGACGGAGAAAATACAAAAATAAAAAACGAAACTCAACCTAATATTGCATTTTTTTTGAATGCTTTTCCATAATCTACATTTACTAGGAGTTTCACGGACTAAATGATAAATAAAAACCTTCATCGTAATATGTAATTAATAATATGTCGTGGCGAGACTTTCCTGAAAGCACGCACTAGCGTTATCTGAGAAGTATGGAAGCACTTAATTTTTTTAGTTACATTATGACTTGTTACTCGACTGCCGCCAGGTAAGAGGTTTATGTTTTTCGAGTGTATGCACATATACATTATGCATAATGTATGTTTGAATGCATAAATTTTTGGCACACTCTAAGCAGTTTAACGGATATTAACCAGAAAGATGTCCTAAGACTTGATTTAGCAGTAGAAGTGACATATCTGCTTAGCGGCAGGATTAGAGAGCAAGATGGTGGTAGCGATCCGGACGGACCTTACACAAGGTCCAACCACCCGAAGATGAAGATGTAGATTGAAAAAGTTGTCTTATTTATAGTCTTTCATGCATTTTCGAGTAGATGGACAAGAAACGTACTACCACTGTACGCGCAACGTAATATGTTCCATAGAATAAAGTCGTGAGAAGTAAACGAGATGGACCCCAATTCTCGGTTCATGCGAGATGCATCTCACGTGCGAGATTCGTCAAAAAGTGACAGATTTTCAAGGGAATTGACAGTTGTTTTCGTGCGAGATGCATCTCGCATAAACCGAGAATAGCCCTCATGACTGTGTACACGTAAAACCTAAAGTTCTAGCTGATATCTGTGCAGTTCAGACTTAACGACCGCACGGTTTATGTGTACAAACTTAACTATTATGTACAGCGCTCTCCATACAAACCGCGATAACTTTTTCCACTTAAATTGTAACCATGATTATTTTATTTGCGATCGTTTCACCTTAGAACTGGTTTGTATATATATTTTTTTAATATTCTTTCTTTATAGCTCGGAAAATATTGTTTTTTGTTTTGGTTTGTATGAAACTACTTAAGTGATTACACCATTCTAATTTAGTAAGAAACCGCAGTGTTTAAGTAGTAAGATTGAAACTTAATTGTAAGTAACTAAATGTTACTAGTAGTAATAGCTGTACTAGTGTAATTCTGTGAAATTGTAATGTGGTATTCAAGAAAGCATATTGTATTGTATTGTAGTACTGCGTCTGAAAAAGGGTAAGAATCTTGTTAAAAGAGACGTGGACTATCTAGCTGCTCGCGCTTAAAGCTTTAAGAGTCGAATCATCAAAAATATTGTGATAAATCTACAAAGCGGCCCTTAACATGACCGGGCTAGGTTTAAATTATACCTCCCTAAGTCTGTGTCAAAGTCGTGTTATATGAAAGGGATGCACATAGAGATAAAGTCACATAAACTAAACTTGACAGGCCATAAAGATATCACGACTACGGCTGTAAAGATGTTTAAACCTATCTGCGGCCCTAACATGACAGCCCAGGTTTAGTTTAACCCCTCCTTGTGTCTCTGTCTAACTAGTGTCATAAGAAAGGGACGCAGATAGAGATAAACTAACCTTCGCCAGTCATGTTAGGGCCACTGCTGCTTACTGTATTATTATGAATGGGTTTAATAAAATGCAAAAAATCACAGGAAAGCTTATTAATTCGGAAGTACAGGTTTAAAGTTACACTGGCCAAAACATCTGTAATGTTTCATTGAAAATTTTGACAATAACAAATTATAAACTTGTCACTAATTAAATTAATATTTTGCATTTAATTTGAAGCCAAACTGCTCTATTTTAAATTGTTTTATTTTTTATTACAATATTATTATCGTTAACATTAAAAAAAGAATTTCAAAGCTCAAATAATAGTTCATAATAAGAATTAGGCAGGATATATTCCATTGTATTCTTTGGTAATACGTGTATAATGAAACTAATAATGATGGTGTATTTTATATCCATTGCTACACAATCGTAGTTGATGATTCGAGTTGCGCAGTAACGTCTTCCTTGTGAACTGAAAAGGGCGAAAAACAATATTTTATTTGAAATTAATTAAAGACATTGGCACAATACTGGTCCACGCAGCTGGGGTGCCCAGAGCTGGTGCTTTCTCTGCCTATTGGCTGAAGCTGTTTGTCCACTGAGGCGGAGCGGACCATGGACTGTATAGAAACTCGGAGATGTGCAGCGTTTCCATACAATTCACAGTCCAAGCGAACTCGAACTGTAAGTATTTTAAATGCACGGAAATGGCGCACATCTCTCTGCTACGTCTCAGTAAGGCAGCCAAAGTCTTATTTAGTTTATTTAGTATCATGTGGGGTAAGTGAGTCCACAGTAATGTCGACGAGGTAAGGATGTAAAGATTTTGTATTAATTTTTTATTTCCTTTATATCAACAATTGCAGCAAACTTAACCAATATTACGTAGGACTTAAGTTTTCCTGGAAAGAAAAAAATAAATGCAAGGCTAGCAGTTTTTGTGTTCTTGATTATTGACCGATTTTAAATCAATTTTGGATATCTTAGGTTGCCAGTTGCATATTTTTGTTTACCGTAAATCACTTCCCAGTAACTGAAGGATCGTTATTCAGCATGATGATGAAGAAAAATCAAAAAAGTGCAACACATATACTTACTGTTACTGCAAAGTTTTGAGGGAATACATTTTCCGTTCATTCTCAAATATCCCGGTTTGCATCGGCATTGGGGTTTGCAGCGTTTCTCAAATTTAGAGCAGTCGAATTTAGACGAAAGGTTTGAGCAGTTATCGCCAGGGGGGCACGTAGGAGGGCACTTATCGAATACTTCGTTGGGATCATTACAGATCGGGGTAGCTGTAAAAATATTCGTAAATATATTAATAAAACGGATCACTCACGTATTTTTGCATCGGGAAATGCCCGACATGTTTCGGACCAGTCCGTGGTCCTTAATCATATCGGGCATGTCGGGCATTTCCCGACGCAAAAATACGTGAGTGATCCGTTTTATTAATATGTCTGAGTCTCACGGTAGTTTTATGTTAAAAATTCGTAAATATGTTTTTTTTAATAGAGGTGTAAAAGGAGACTGCGGAACATATGGCTTCTGTTTGTTACAGGTGCTACAATTTGACATAATATGTGTAAACGTTTTCATACTAAAATGTGACAATTATGTCACTTTGTAGCACTCAGTATATTTATTAAATAGGGGTCTGGTGGTAAAGTGATCACCACCGTCCTTGGTAACCAGCAATCCCTAGAGAGTCGCTGGACTGTTCCCGGCCTTTAGATTACTCCCCAGAACCACCGGATCTAGTCACATACCGTACGAAATGCAGTACAATGCCGGTTTGCTGGGTGACCGAGTTTCTACTGATATTCATATAGGAACATATTTATATTGTATCCCCGGTCGATCTGGCTCATTTGCACTACAAATTACAGCCACTGTGGCTCTAACAATAAAAAAAAATGTCAGTATTTTCTACTTTTCTAGGTTTTTGCCTCAGGTTCTAGTCAGAATCTGTGTCATGTTTATAATATATTTGTTTTCTTACGATAATAACTATTGTCCCAATTTATTTTTAATGCAAAAACAATTAATACCGACTGCGGCTGACGGCTTAGTTTTTAAGCAAATGGGAAGACAAAGAGCATGCGTACCACTAAGTGTCCCAATTTCGGAAAACGGTATTTTTTTTATAGAAATATGGATAAGACTACTTTCCTTACCTACCTTTCCGTACCTTAATACAATTACAGTATGAATCATTCAAATCAAATGATCAATTTTCGAGAAAATGGTAAACAAACAAAAACATGCGTCGATCATAGAACATCTTCTTTCTGGAAATTGGTTATCTTCATTTCCTAATTTAATTACTCAAAGGATATTTTTGTAATCGATTTTTTTTCCCCAAATTTTTCTTTGTGTTGTCATTCATTAAATAGCATTTTAAATTTAAGGATCAAACAAAGGATTAAATACACAAATATTAAAATGAACATAAAACAAAAAGAAGAGTCCTATAAGTTCATAAACCGATAATGATCTATCTATGCAACAGTGACTAACTAGTTATTTAGTAGTCTATATATGTATGTATTATAAAGTCATTTATCTGCATCACATTCGACAATGAGTGTGATGAAAAAGTACAATATTTGGACGTCAAAATGAGTACAATGACACTTACGGTGTAATTACTGGCACAAGGGGTATTCCATGTTAGCCCTCTGGGTTGGCACTTAACAGATGACGGGTTTTTACCATTAATTAGTTATAGTTTAGAATTCATTGCTGTTTTTTTAAGGTAGTATTTGTTCGTGATGTAAAATTATAGAAATAGTTACGCAGTAGAATAGGATTCTCGTAACACTAGGAAAAAAATTTGAATCGCATATGTAAAAAGAAAATATTTACGACACTGTTTAGCAGGAACGCAGATGCGATTTCTGTCTCGGAAATAACCCTTCTTGCAAATGCATTTGGGTTGACAATTTAATAACAAAGTGTTGCAAGTGACTGGTGGAGCGTTTACATTATCACAGTCTTCTGCCAGGCAAGCTGAAGAGAAACCTGACCATTCCTCATATTTATCACACTTTAATTCAGCTAAAAAAATAATAAGTTATTTTAAGAATTGATATAATAAAAATGTACTACTTACTACTACTTACTACAAGTACTAGAATTAATAAAACGTTCTATTTTCACAGATATAACATTTATTTATTAACTAAACCGAGACTTTATTGTAACTAATCGGCTACTTTATAGCCGATTTTTTTACTCTTTTGTTCGCTAATCCTGCCGCTAAGCAGCAGTGCTTGCACTGTTGTGTTCCGGCGTGGAGAGCAAGACAGCCGGTGTAATTACTGGCACAAAAGGTATTCCATCTTAGCCCTCTGGGTTGGCAACGCATCTGCACTCTCTTTGTTGTTGCAGGTGTCTATAGGCGGTGGTGATCACTTACCATCAGGTGACCCACTTCCTTGTTTGCCTTCCTATGTTGAATAAAAAAAAATAGAAACTAACATATTTACAGACATACTTACTTACTTACTAATCGGCTACTTTATAGGAAAAGCTTCTTGAACATGATGGCGAGTAGGTATGCAATTTAATTATGTGAAAATCGGTACGCTATACTATTCTTGATCCTCAGAAATAAAAGTTGCTGCGGCGGTAAGGTAAACGGTTCTAGTCAATGACAGTGACCTAATAATTGACGAAAAGATAAGAAAACAAATGATTGACAACAAGACAAATTAATGTCAACCACTGGTAAAAACAATTTCCTAAGCGTGACAAGCAATTGAAACAGTTACCTACCGAGTTATATCTATTTTGTTTTGTACAACAAAAAAAAATTCAGCAGAATGAAAATGTACTCCTTGTATAAACGACATAAGATACACTGGAAAATATTAGTGTCTGCTAGCATTAGGTTATCCAAATACAGCGCCAGCTTTTCACATTAGTAAAGTAAATACTGTAGCTGGAATGGAATCTCAAATATCAAATAAATCCCATGTAAGTACATTTGACAGGTCGCTTCATACTCGTACAAATTTGTTTATTTGGTATTTTACGAAGAAATATGTTAATATATAATATATTTTGCAGGTTGTAGGACCTTGCGCAAGGTCCGTCTGGATCGCTACCACCATCTTGCTCGCTAATCCTGCAGCTAAGAAGCAGTGCTTGCACTGTTGTGTTCCGGCGTGGAGAGCCGGTGTAATTACTGGCACAAGAGGTATTCCATTTTAGCCTTCTGGGTTGGCAACGCATCTGCAATCTTCTTGGTGTTGCGGGTGTCTATAGGCGTTGGTGATCACTTACCATCAGGTGACCCACTTGCTTGTTTGCCTTCCTATTTCATAAAAAAAATTAGTTTTAATATATATTGAAGATTAAAATGCTGCCAAAATAAAACTTATAATTATTATTAATAATATTTTGGATTCTAAATGCAAAGAGCAAACTAAATTAGAGACGCAATATTTTTTAAATAACAATACAAAGTAAATTATACCCATTTAACGAGTAGAATATATTATCTGTGAAACCTAAGTTAAATTTATCTACATGGTGTTTTAATTAGTTTGACACTTTTTGTTTACCATAATCTTTTTAGATTTTATTGTTCGCTTTTATATAGTACACCTAGAGTACACCACATCATAAATAATGTTAAGAAAAACAAATAAAATTGGTTGAAAATTGACCACTGAAGATTGTATGTACGTAATGGAAATGAGCAAATACGTAAATAAGTATTATGAAATGTCACATCCAAAGAACTAGGTCAACGGGAAGTACCCCATAGGTTTTTGAGTGCCTTGCGAATGTATGAAACATGCGACATAAACGGCCGTATCTTTAAATTGCATTGACTTGGAAGTTTGATTTTTTACAGCTTCAAAGGACTATAGATTCGAGTATTTGGTATTAATTTCAACTCGATAGCTTTGCTTTGATTAGCTAAGACAAAGGGTCTTGACAGACAGACAGACAGACAGACGGACAACGAAGTGATCCTATGAGGGTTCCGTTTTTTCTTTTGAGGTACGGAACCCTAAAAATGAATAAAAAACAAATTTAATACTAAACTAAAGAGTATAGATGGACTATAGTTAATTTGTGTACTATCAGTATTAATCTAGCATCAAGATTTTTGATATAAGTTTAGGTGCATTACGAATACTTACGGCATTCTGAAGCAAGCATACACCTTGGGTTTGTAACGCTCCTACGTCTGTACTTAAAATAGCTTACACATCCAGGGTAGCATGGTCTAGGTGTTTCACAGACTACCCTGTTGGGACTATTAATAACTAGACAATAGTCGCTTGGGCTTACTTTACAAGGGGCAAAAGTTTCGTTCCCATCGCAAGGGTTACCTCCTGAAATGAGAAAACAAATTGTCAAAATACATTTGAACCAAAATATTTTATGTTAAAGTACTACCCTGACGAAATTTGCTGCATTTTAAAACTTTAGTGATTATATTACATCCTACCCTGGATAATAAAGATCTTAGTTATATAAAGAGCAAGGCACTGGTTTCGCGGAGTAGCAAGGTAATTTGTTCCAGTTTGTTGAAATGGACCTCCGCAAAGTAACGCCTGAATCTATTAATTATTCTTAGTTAGTTATCTACGAGTACGTTAATAATAATGGAACAATAGATAGTAGTCTTCATTGCTTACGGATTTACGATTTTCAAAGTTCCAAATAAACGTATAAATTGTGTCACAATATCTGGTTACGTAATTTATAGCGTATTTTACTGGGACATCGGGGGAACGAAGTCGTTTGAAATGGAATTTATGCCGACCCTTATTTTTCTAGCCACATAAGCACTTTATAACAATAGGTCACTGTAGGCCTAAACACACAGCTTTAACCACTTATCGTGGCGTCCAAGCCTTGACGTTTCCGCCAAGGTAATGTTGACTCAAAAACATTTGCGTGGGTGTATTTACCTTTACATTTTTCAGGGCGTACACATTGTCCGCAGCTCTTTGATAGGACAAACCCTTCTCTACACTCGCAGCTGATTGGTTCGCATTGTTTTTTGCAAGGCATAGCGTTAGGTGCGTCGCAGGTGGCGGGGCAAGGTAACGGACATTCTTTAACGATTGTGTTGGGATCGCCATTGCAGGGTTTTGAGCTAAAATTAGATGCACTGTTAAGAGAAGTGAACCCAGCGCTCTCCACACAAACGGCGATAACGTTTTCCTCCCTCTAAACCTTAACCTATAGCTATGACTTTTTTTGTATGTTGTCATTATGCCGTAGAACTAGGTTAGTATGTTTTGATTTTTTTAATATTACTTACTGTTGGTAATTAGGGGTCAAAACCTGAATAAGAAATTTTAATTTTAATGATAAAAAAACTAAATATTCTATATTACATTCTGCTCTATGTATAAAACTTGAAAAATATATGTTTTATATTTACATGGCATTTTAAGTAACCGGTATTTAGTATCAAAAGATGTAGAGATTCTTCAAAGCTGTAGTTGAAAAAACTGTCCCTGTCATAAAATAAAGATTTTTTTTAAACTACGGAACCTTGAGCAACATGAACCTTACTAGGACTTTGTTAATTATTGTTAAGGTGTTTTTTTAGTTGGCATCAATTACAAGTTATAAATTACATTTGTTAGAGCAGCTGTTTCTTAACATGAAGCTTCGGCTTCGTTGACTTATTTAATCCGTGAACATGGAAAAAAATTAAATGATTTTTTATAATTTTTGTATACGGGTTCACAAATTGGTGAATACTAAGCGGAAAAGTAACTAAGATTTACAAAACTATAGTTCCTATGATTTCTTCTCAAGAAACTTATTACAGCGTTAGTAGCACATAGTAGGTACATATCGCGGACTTAACGCACCCATCCTTTTCTAAAACTATCATTGGTTAATAAGGAATGTATTATGAAATTAAAAAGCTATGTAATGACAACACAAAGTAAAATCCAGGGTGATGGCAGGACTCGAACTTGCAACCTCAGCATCAATGCCGTGCGTTTGCCACTTTCGCAACATTAGGTACGCAACAAAAGCACGGCACGTATGATGGGGTTGCAGGTTCGAGTCCTGCCATTGCCCTGAATTTTTCTTTGTTTTGTCATTGCATAGCATTAAAATTTAATAATTTTGAATTTTTAACATTAAAAAATTTAAAATCAAACGAAATTTCAGTTAAAAAATAGGATATAATATACATATTATACTCGTACTTTACGTTTACGACAATACTAGCACCCTAGAGCCTCACTTGTGATCATTTTGTGTAGTAATTTAAGACTTTAAATTCAGCCTATTAATCACCATTAAAAGGAACCATAAAAAAATGGTATCCGTAGCATAATTAAACATTCCCTGAATTAATTAGAGTCCGAACCTTCAAGAAACAAAGGTTAAATTGAAAGCGGGATGTTTTATCACAGGTCATTCGTTAATTATTTAAATCGGCTCCAAAGGGTCGAAACTTCTTAGCAAATCTTGAATTTGGGACTTCCTCCACCATAAAGAGCTTTTAAGTGTCCTTCCCTTTTAGGGAAAGGGCTAGGTTTGCCCTGCCCTATTTGCGTAAATAAGTTAAAAGGTACGCCATTTGGAAATTGAGTTTAGACTTTCTAATAAACTTTTCCTTTAGATCGTTCAAACACTATGTATCCCTTTAATTATACCCATTTATTCACAAAAGGTGACAAACCTATTTCAGCTATAATTTTATTTATTTATTATGAAATAGGAAGGCAAACAAGCAAGTGGATCACCTGATGGTCAGTGGTCACCACCGCCTGTAGACACTCGCAATACCAAGAAGATTGCAGATGTCTGACCAACCCAGAGGGCTAAGATGGAATACCTCTTGTGCCAGTAATTACACCGGCTGTCTTACTCTCCACGCCGGAACACACCAGTGCAAGCACTGCTGCTTAGCGGGGGGATTAGCGAGCAAGATGGTGGTAGCGATCTGGACGGACCTTGCACAAGGTCCTATCCGCAAGTTATTGGTGTCTTTGTATGAAAATGCTATGGTTCTAGCACTTTTATCACGGAAACGAATATAACCGGTCAATTATTAAGGATAACCTAGATTACGAGTATGCTGCTCTTATATGAAGCAAAGGTTTGACAGTTCATGCGAGTACGAAGTTTTATTCATCTAAAGGTTAAATTGTCTTTCTATGCTTTTTTACCCGACTGCGCGACGCAAAGTAGGGTAATGTGTTTATCAGCCTATATATGTATGTATGTATGTTTGTTCCTTTGTGGCGATCTAGTGACCAAATGCGTAGGCTGATTTTGATGATTCTTAAGCCAATCGATTCGTCTTAATCTTGATCATTGTTTTGTCGTAGGGGTAAGGGTCTTATCTTCAAGGGCAGATGAAATAGCTTTTTTTTTTGCGGCTAATACAATATTTATAATGCATTTGGAATACTGTTGGAGTGCCCCAGATGCTATAGATGGGGATTATGTGCCGATAAGAACGTTTAAATGTAATAATTTCAGTGTTCTATAATATAATTGAAAAAAAACACGAAATTTTGATTTAAAAAATTATTATGATTGTTGCAACCATTATTGTTATTATTTGCTAACATACATTTAATAATCTGCAATTGTATTTATTTATATATTTTCTCTGATCTATGTTACTTTAGATACTGGAAAGTATGATTTTCACATTGAATGGTTTCTTATTTAAGCGACGAAGTGCCGACAACCTGACACGATTGCCTTAAAAGCAATAACCGTAATTAAAAGGTTCGTTTATAAGGCCCCTAAACATTTCGCACCCTTTTGAAGGAGCGAATTTCAATTAGTCCTTTAATAAAGTAAAATATCTGCTTTAAAGACGTTGGGAAGGTATTTGTTTCATTAGTCCTTACTTATTAACGAGGTACTTTCTTTCTTAACTTAAGGGTTGGTCTTTATAGTCCTTCGATGGTTCTAATTTCAGTAGAAACTTTATGTTTGAGTCCAACAAAGTCATTGACGTAAACGTTTTAGCCTTTTATAAATAAAGTGTGTTGGTACTGGGACAGTATTATGAAATCCAATATTATAGGAAATAATTATAGAGATTTAGTTCGAGGAACCATTAGATATTTTTGCATGAAATCAATTTTGGCATAGTACTATTTCTAGTTAAGTGCAAACTGTTAATAAAAATGAGTTAAACTTATTAATTTTTGTAGCTCAACTCTATATTATGTAAGGCTAATTTCATTGTGTATTTTTTATAAAGTAAAAATCGGTGCGATCAAATTTAAAAAAATGTTTTCTGATACATCATTTTATTTACAGTATTTACTTACCTAATCCATAGTTACTGCACATTCAAAGTGTTCTATAAATACCATAATAGGATCTAATACTTACCAAATCTTTAATAGTTTCCGATTTCATTATACTGTCTCATTCAAAACGAACTGTAGAGGTGGAAAACGAGCGAGCTGGTTACAAGATGATGCTGTTAATTAATAACTGCTATTACGAATCTATACATAGCGATAATTATGTGCAATATTTCAGGCGTCGTATGCGAAGTATGGAAGAGAAAAGGTATTTGAAAAGGGAGGTAGAGGTCTTTAACGCTCCTAAAGACCGACCAAAACGCAACAGCGGTACTGGTATATAGCAGTAATCCTGTTACGTGTTGTTAAACTCTCTGTAGGTGGGCAACCAGTAACTAGCTACAGTACAAGTGTGTCTCTACCAGGACAAAATAGGTATTTACTTCTTGAATAGTACAACCTACCTTCTACTAATTTTTAATATCTTTCTGACTTGATTCGTGACGTTATAAGTACCCTACAAAACTAAATGTTGAAACCGGAAAATACATAGGATCATGACAGAAATGATATTTTTTTCCTGTCTCCTTAAGTTCTCCACCGTGTACATCAAAAAGTGTCAAATTTTAAGAAAACAAAGAAAACTTTGGTGTTAAGCACGAAATTGATATCGTAACATCCCTTGTTGTCGTTTTGAATCAAATTTAAAAGTAATCTTGGTATTATTTAACTTCCCTCCCGTCTACAAAGTTTGACAAAGGCGTCTATGGGCGCCGACCGTATTTATTTTTTCAAACTTTAACAATCAATTATTCTATCAACTTGTGCCTCTACACAAATGTTTTTGCCTTCAATTGTTAAAACAAAGCTAGTTGCGGATGACTCTTAATTGTCCCTACCTTTTTGATGAAGCTAGAAACGTAAATCTATTGATTTAATTTTAGATTCTTCCTAATTTATTAGGATCGTCTAAATCGTCGAAAAAGTTTCTCACGTCTTTTACACAGATGGCGTAGCGTGGGTTTTATTTACTTTTTATTTTATTTTATTTATAACGATGACGATAAATAGGTTATAGGTTGAAGTAGATGCAGGATAAGTTCACTGCCTCCATGATGAGGGCCTGGGCTGTAGATACGGGACATCTGTTGTCCATGGCAGTTCTCAAGGTGGATCGCGTGTCAAGTGTCCCTGGCACACCATAGTAGAAAAAGAAGGGCAACATAACAGGTCCCCTTAGCGAGGAGTCCGAATCCAGACACCCGACGACGGCGCTGTCGCGAGTCATATAACCGCTGAGCTGAAGGTGCGCGAGAAAGGCTCGAACACCCTAAAGCACAATAGTATTTTATGCAACTGCTATATAATGAGAGGCCTTAAAACACGAGTGTGGTTTTATGAAACGAGCGTCAGCGAGTTTCATAATAGGATCACACGAGTGTTTTAAGGCCTAATTATATACAGTTGCATACATTACTTTATCTACACACATATCATAACTGCAAAAAACCGTAACAGCAAAAAACCAACAAACAAGTATGGCGGCAATTAGATCTATCCGTCAAGACGAACGTTTTTTTTAAATCATAGACAAAAGAATGAAGTCCTTATTGTCATGTCACTCGAGATCAAATGTCGTGCGTTTAAATTAAAAAATCATACTGAGTTGACGTTTCGTATCGATGACTGTTTTAATATCTGTGGATACTAGAATAGAGACCAACTTGAATTTTGACAGCTGTTCCAAATTTAAATTCATAACGTCACGAGATATCGGTAATGTGATCACCAATAAACACAGACTACTAAGAGATACTACCCAATAAAGAACAGATTTACCTACTACCACAGACAAGAAAATTCTTATAATAACATTGGTTGTAATAATGCTGGTCATTTTCTATGGTTTTTGAACGCGTTATTTAACAATTATGATATGTGTGTAGATAAAATAAATAACGTACAGAAACTTCTCCTTACGATCGCGATTAAACAAATTCCAACTTTATTCACACGTTCAAAAAGTTTGTATTACTTCATACACCATGCGCCAGGCGGTGCGAGTCAAAAGGAACTTGCCGCCCGCGCCCGCCTTCCCTCCACTACTCCCGTCGACACGCTAGGGTTGCGCGGCATTCGTTTTCAATTACACTGACACGGCGGGGGCCTACTGCGACTTACCTATGCCATAGGTAAGCCGGTCGAGCGTACCTACAGTGCGGGGTGGAACCCCCCTGCCTAGAGTTTGTAATTGCGGTAAAGGATCCACGTAACTCTGTCGTATCTCTGTGACAATTGAAAATCTGAGTGCAGATTATTGTTCGTTTTATATCAGCTCTGCATGCCCAACCAAAACCACAAAGAAATAGAAGCTCCGCAATCCGCTATGAAATTAAACTAACACACATCACCCCAGACCTTGTAGTTCAAAAAATCTAGCTCACATTTGCTTGGTATGTTGTGAGGTTAAGTTTGTTCTTGTTGGTAATTTATTCCAAGTGTAAAGTTAGCCGCACACATGAAACCCTCCTCATCTTGACAGCTTTCCAGTGCAGCTGCAGGCGGAAAGTTAGGTAAAAATGTTCGGTACTTATAATCATGATGGATGCATGTTCGGAAGAAGCGCGATGCAGGTGGCGTGGCATTATTTCTTTAAAAGTTTGTATGTTTGAATTTGGGTTTTAAAGCTTAACGAGCAGCGGTAGATTTTAAATTACTATTAACTGCGTGTATCCTTCTTCTTACAAATCCTACTAAATATTTTAAATAATGATGTTTGGGTATTCGAATGTTTGTTCTTCAATTACGCATAAATGGCTGGACGAATAAACATATTTATTAAAAATACACTTATAACTAGATTTTCTGATATTTTAAGGTAATAATATTTTTGAACAGTAGTCCTACTGTTCAAAAATATTATTATCTACACATATATCATAAATGCTCTATAATGCGTTCAGAAACCGTAGGCAATGACCAGCATTAGAACAACCAATATTATTATGAGATTATTTCTAATTTGTTTCTATATTTGTTCAAATTCATTTTTTATTACATTATTTTAATGTGCACAGTCTATAGATATTTAATAGGTACCTAGCACTAGTAGCTAGTAGCAATGCAGGTCATTGTACTATGGCTTCTGAACCCATCATAGAGTACTTATGATATGTGTGTAGATAAAGTAATGTATGCAACTGTACATAATTAGGTCTTAAAACACTCGTGTGATCCTATTATAAGACCACACTCGTATTTTAATACCCCTCATTATGCAACAGTTGCATAAAATACTATTATTCATTACAAGTTTTATAATGGCAAGCAAAATTTTATTTCTAATATTTTAAACAGAAAATTAATACAGTAAATTTCATGAGTTCTTAAAGATTTAAACTTAAAGAGACAATAAAAAAAAACAATTGATTGAGAAAATAATAACAACCATTTAACATTACATTAGTAAGAACCAAAAATAGTTATAAGATCGACTATGTTAATTAGTAGGCTGTACCAACGTTAAGTTACTTTTTATTTTTATTCGAAAAGCAACGGTAGTAATCTTTCAGCTCTGCGTTCGCAAAAACATACCTGCCAGCAAATAAAACAACGGTTTTCTCGCATTGTAAGTGAAATGTTTTCCCTAACTAGTTCAACATCAATGAGGAATATCTTTGCGGGCAACCTACCCTCTTTTTGCGGAACATAAATCAATCCTGACGCAGAAACGCCTCTACGAAGATTCACGAGTTTTTGTTGCTCAGGTTGCTCTACTTCTGTAGAGCACGTTGACAGGCGAAGATTCGGTCCTAGGTGTTACTTTTGAAGTTTTGGAGCTATGTTTTACTCTTTTTAAATTAATCAATTTGTTACAACCATGAATGATAAAAAACGAACACGGGTTAGGTTTTTTGCTCAGCAGAGGGCCATTTATGATTTGATTATAAATACTAGCAAAAATAATAATTTCAATGTATGCAAATTATTACAGCAAAGTCTAATGAAACCTTTACTTAACTCAGTGTAGACTTCTGGCGCTAGTGTTTCTCAGAATTTCCTGCTCTCCTTAAATGCATTGTTTTTTTATTTATCATCTTTTTGTAGAGGTTTTGAAAGCGGCAACCGCTATCCATTAGTAACTAAAATCAAATTAATTTCAAGCATATGATCATTATCCAACCGTTTTGTGAAGGTATTGAGACTGCGACTACTGTCTTTCTTTCGTTTTTATACAGAAAAAAACCTAAGTTATCTAGGTAAGTACAACTAGATGATTCCAAGCGTCTAATTATAGCGGATAAACCGCATTTACTGCGGCGTTTCGTACCGTCTACATGATAGTCGATTCTAGCTACACAAATCTCTACGATTAGCGCCAGTCAGCAACGAAACATCCGATTAATTTGTCTTATTAGTTCCTCCCCTATTGACTGCCGATCGAACCGTACTTCCCAACAAGATAATTGGTAAAGGAAAATGTTATTCTTCTCCCTCTAATTGACTTTGGCTATTCGTGTTTGTGGTTTTGCGTCGAATAAATAAAGAAACAGTAGGGGAAAAATTTGTGGTATGCGCCAATGCGTGGGTTGACGAGATCAAAGGCTTACTGCAGTACAAAAAAAAGAAATTGGTCATGACTCGCGATTATTTTGTTATTTTGATCTCAATTAAAATAAGTTACTTTTATTTTCATAACATATTATCTTTATCTTTACATAGTGCAACAAAGTCACTACGCCTTCCCGTCTATTCTCATATCTTTGGCCGCTTACTTCTTCTTAACCACGCAACGGATTCTGATACGGTTTCACTGTCATTTTGAGATTTTTTATGGAAGGTTTGTATCTACATTACGTATCCTAATGGTACCCATTCGAAGTTGGGGCAGGTGATTAGTGAATTATAAACCAGCCTTCATCTTCCACTACTGGTGACAAAACTCATCTCTTTATTCTCTATACGGGTGAAATCTAAATTATGACTCGTAAGTTTATACTAACGATCATTTGTTGGTACAAGTAATTTTAAATAAACAATTGTTAAGTATCCTTAATTTTGTCCAATCCATGTTTGTGCTACATTTTACTCGCCAGAAATAAACTGATTTTGTTATTTAATTAATGGTTATTAAGTTATGTGTAAATAATTTACCATTAACACTATTGCCATTAACACTGCTGCTCGAATCTTAGGTGGCTCTATCAGAAAACATGGTTTCGATTCACGCACTTAAATTTCATTCTATAGTTACCTACTATAGAATACTGTTGCGATGATTAATGATAGTCTCCACGCCGGCTCAGTATGGATTTGAGAACTTTAGGTTTATGTTATATAGAACCCCTAACATGACTAACACAAAGACAACTTATCCTTCAGCATAGCGCTATAATAGTCTCATAATAAAGGGATGCACTGAGGAATACCTAAATCCTAGTTACGTAAAGACTGCTAAGGAATGATATTATAATAAAAAGATACAGAGGTGACAAGCGCACCGACATCAATCCGCCAAAAAGGTACCGAATGGCACCAATTTCCTCAAGTTGCTAAGCAACAAGCAAACGGTGTGCATGTTTACCTTAGCTGGCATTTGTAATTTTTTGGGGTTTTGTGAGGTAATAAAAGTCACTGCCGCTAAGTAACATTGGCGGGTTGAATCAGTAAAATTGAAACCCATTGAATGATGTAAGGTATCGTCCCAGGTCCCAGTCCTTGACTGTGACCTTATAGTTGACGAGAACATACGGTAACATACGAGTAAAAACGAAGAGAAAATGATGTCAACTACTGGTAAAACAATGTCCTAAGCGTGACAAGCAATTGCGGAAGTAAGTCACAAATGTCACAGTAGAGAGATCTGTCACCAGGTGAGTGTTATGCCTGGGGGACCAAAGTCCGAAGGATGAAAGTTGGAAATTGTATTTATATTTGCGTCCGTGTTACGAAACTTCGATAGTGGTTGGTGTCAGTTGGTTTCCTCTATTTTAAACTAGATGGCGCTAGAGTCGATACACACTTGTACAGTTAACTTACCTATCCTTAATTTTGAATCTGGCATGGTATTTGTTTTGTTCTAATGTAAGAAAAAACCTAAAAGTAGCTTTACGCGAATCTTTGTTTTACAAAACCCATCGTTTACTCAGTTTTATAACCCGTGCAACTTGTATGAACCTTCTCGACAAGCGTTAACTAGCTACGTAACTCAGTGCGTCTCATTCTGACTAGCCCAGTATCAGAGAGACGCACCGAGTTACGTAGCGAGTAATGCATGTCGAGAAGGTTTGCGGTAGGCGCACTGACCTACTAATTCTGGGATCATGGCCAAAACTTACCCGATTGAAGAAACGGCAAAAGGTGCGAGGATGAGAAATATCAAGTTTTATAACCAAAAAGTTTCGTTTTTAAATTTATAACTCAACTTACATTATTGTTTACTAACAAACATAATGGATTCCGATAATTTGATCCGCGGTTCGATGTTTTTTTTTAATGAGGTAGGTTCTTTCCTATTCTACTGTTCAGTATCGTCCTTGCGCTAATGGTTTGCGTGTTCACAGTAACTTGTCTCTTTCTTTTCTTTTCCTGATTGTTTGTTAAGATAAAGCCTACGTAGTTTAGAAGTTCGCCAGTAAGTTACAGAATTATCCTGGAGGTTCGATGACCTTTGTAAATGTCATAAAATAGTAGGGTATTTTTACACGTTTTTAAGTAAAGCAAATACGAAACAACGGATTTAAGTATCAGATAGGCTCGTAGATCTATAACAATTATTATTATAAAGAGGTAAAGTTTTTGCAAGTTGAAGTGGCAGTGGGCAGGGCACATAGCATGGAGAACTGATGGCTGATGGGGTCGACAAGTTTTCAAATGGCGGCCGCGTATTGGCAAGCGCAGCTTAGGACGACCAGCCACATGATGGTCCGATGACCTCATACAGGAAGGCGCTGGTTGCATGCCGTTTCCAACCGGTCGCTTTGGAAATTCATGGAGGAGGCCTATGTTCAACAGTGGACTTCTTGTGGCTGAGATGATGATGATGATGAAAATTTCTGAGTTTTCATGAGGAAGTTTTCTTTGTTAGTCATCCGAATCTAAAACTTCTTTTACCAATATTTAGAATGGGCTTCAGGATAGTCATAGACTGTTTCTAATACAGGTGAAGCCACGAGCACAGCTAGTGTTTAATAAAAAAATAACACTTTTGCCCCTTACATAACCACCCAAGTTGAATTTATCTGTCTATGCGTCCCTTTTTTTGACACTAGTCAGACAGAGCCGCAGGGAGGGTCGAACTTTTATGGTCATGTGTCATGTTAGTCATTGGTTGACTATTTAAAGAGTTTAATATACGAGTTAGGTAATAAATGAAATCAAAAGACCATAGCTAGTATACAGGGAAATAGGGTAGGAAAACCGTCATTAGTCGGTTAACGAATAACGTATTAACGTTATTCGGCCAATACAGATAACATAGTCTACCGTTCTGACAGCATTTGGTAATTCTTAAAATACGAAAATACGACAAGAACTCTTAATGCTGATTTAATTTATCTCTGATCGCACTGGTAGAGCAACAGAGTCGGCTTAGTTTAGTTTAGAGTTAATCTCTATGTACGTCCCATTCTTATGACACTAGTTTGACAAAGACGCAGGGAAAGATACTTAAATTAAAACTGAGCCGGTCATGTCAATGATATATTAAACAATTACAAACCGATTAACTAGTATTTTTAACGACTGATTGTATTCATTAAAAGATATTTTTATCGGGAGTGTCAACAGTTTCAGTTGTAAAATACAGAGACATCTTTAATCAAACAAAAGTCCCGACAAGGCAAAGGCGCCGCTTTTAAATTCAGATAAGGAAGCAATACAAACACAGGAAATTGGAACACGAACTTGAAATGCACCGAACATTTCGTAAAAGAGGTAAAATTGTGCACTTTTCCTGTACTTAAAACCGGTAAAATTCTCTTTTTTGTGCAGAATTCTTGGCGTTGAAATTGGCGATGGAAGGAAAAGGACTGGAATTTTAAAGCGATATTGAAGTTTTGGAACATTGAACCGGGAAGTTGTATAGATTAATATATGATGTGCATACAAAATCACTGTGGAATATAGCCTCGTAAATCATATTGTTAGAGTTGATATTACTTACCTGTTCTAGTGAAGAAAAGACTGACATGATTTTTAAACCAATAATAAAGACAGATATACCGTACGTTGACCATACGGTTTTCTTTAGGTCCGGCTGATTCGCCAGGCAAACAAACAAGTGGGTCAGCTGATGGTAAGTGATCACTACCGTCTATAGACACCCACAACAACGAGGAGATTGCAAATGCGATGCCAACCCAGAGTTGCTAAGATGGATTACCTTTTGTTTCAGTAATTGCATCTGCAAGCACTGCAGGCTGCTTGGCGGCAGAATTAGCGAGCAAGATTGGTTAGAACGTCATAACCATGACATAATGTACTCCTTATCTATGCATATACTAAGTAAGGACTTTCGAAAATTTCACTATTACGGGTTTAAAAGAAGGGAGGACTTTTTATGTAAAGCAAGATCGCCGCGGACGAAGCGGAAAAGTTAATTTAGTTAATTTAGAAAGAGTTTGTAAAAAAAATACTAATTTAGAGTTTGTAAAAAAATGAATCAAAAATTTTCTCACATTTTAATTATATTATTAACAGTCAACTGGCAGTACACACACTGCTAACTTGTCATGAAAAACATATCCATCTTTGCAATCGCATCGGTTATATCGACAGCTGTTGAAGCACGTCTTGTTCACGTCGGTGTAGTCTGAACATGACCTGCCACAGTGGTCGCCACAGCCTGAAGTAGCATTTCTGTCGCCACCGCAACTAGCTGAAAAAAAAGATATTTATGGCCTAACTGATATAGTCACTTATCTCAGGGGTTAAAAAAAAGGTAGTAAGTAATTTTAGAGTGTTGTTACTAAACTTGGGAACCTTAGAAAAAAAAATTGCATTTGTTTTAGCAATGTCAAGTTCGGTGATGTTATTCTTTAAACACGCTTCTATTTGACTACACGAGTCATAGTTGATGTTGTTTTTTAATTCAAAATTCACATTTTCTAGACCGTTACATATTTTTGAACGGAGAGAAATTTTCAGTGCTCAAAAGGGACGCATATTTCAACTTCATGGTTTACATATATTTACTAAGGTAACCGTACCATACATCATTGGTTCAACTAGAGGTTGAAATCATTGTTTCGCGTTTTTACTCGTACGTTTCCGTATCTTCTTGATAATTATTAAGTCACTGTCAATGACTGGGACCCTTACTTTATGTTTTTTTTTTTCAAAAAATGATACACTTTGTCAACGCCGTTTTTATGGTCAAGTGACTTATGTGTATTTTTCACTGTATGTAACGTCTTAACGTCTAGAAATTTTATAACAATCAATTCCATTGCAACGATTGCAACAAAGTTGAATTACAAATGTCGAAAACGTCAAAGTGTATATTTATTATTAAACACGACTGTAACCTCGACTCAGTGGTCCCAGGTGAAGTACAATCGAACCCAACCTCACTTTTCAATAAATATATAATAGCTTTTATCTATATCGTCATTGGGACTTTAACGCCATAAAAATAGTAGACTCTACTCGTGACCACGGCCATTGAAAGATAGCCGAAACGTTTAGGTAAATTAACAATATGTTTTTATCGCGTTAGAGTCCCGATAACGTAATAAATATGTGTAAAAATCGTGAAAGTTTAAGACAATTTAAGCTTTTATCTTACGGCATTCGTTCTTCAATATGCAAGTGCCATTAGCATTTCGCACGTGGCCGTCCATGCACACGCATTCCGGCTTGCATAGCCCAGTGCTGCCCATGCAGGGCTTGGGCCAGCCCAGCTCTTCGCAATACTGGGGCCCACAATGCGAACATTCCACAAACACCTCGTCGTCTTTGCAAGTGAACCGCTTAACGACTGAAACATGTTATTTTAACATAATAAATGGGAAAATACTTGAATATGTTCGTTTATGTAATTTTGTACTGTGTTAATATTTTTAGACAAACCATTTGAACAGCTTTGAATGAAATTTGGCAAGTAGTTAGTATGTTAAATTTGAGCACAAATGGTTAATTTTATCTCATTTTATAACATAACTTTTTCAAATTAAAACCGATTTTATTCATAGAGATTCTGATATTTATTTGTACGTAGACGGCGATTCAGATTCATCCCTTAAATTTTCACCCTTGAAAATTGAATATTTTCTCCAAATTTAAATGGGACCAACCTTAAGTGTAACCAATTAAATTAAAAAAATAAAACTTGATATCGATTCAAAATTGACGGAGATGTTATGTAATATACGATTACATGCAAAAAAATGGATTAAGAATCTCCTCCTTTATTTAAAGTAAAAAATTGCATAGATCGCGCAAGATAGCGTGGATATCAGCTAGTATTAAATTAAAGAATAAGCTACGTGTGAATATTGTCATATTAAATATCTTGAAAACCATAAGTTTCTTCACAGTAGTGAATTAGTTAAAATGTTCACAATTATTCTGTTTCGAAATATCTATGGACTGAAATAAGACAATTAAAACGGTTTATATCGCGGTTTAAATTGTTTTATTTCATTGTCTATAAGTCGCGAAAACATAAGAAAATACTATCTATGGACTGTATTAGGTTTTCACGGTTTATCGACTGAAGTGGTATTGATGCAAATGATGACTGTCAAAACGTACTTCGTTTTACGCTTGATCTATCTGCAGAGTTTCTGCCAATATCATCATAGAGCCCAACTAAAGGGCCGATATTACTGCAGTTCTTTAATTCAAAACATCGCCATGTTCTATGAAAATTTGCTTACATGTAAACGTCACACTTTTATCTATGCTAACAGTTTTTTTTTTAAACAAACAGACAAATTAGCGGTAATGTGGCGAAACTGGCAAAAGCACGGCACGGAATGCTGATGTTGCAGATTCGAGTACTGCGATTACCCTAATTTTTCTTTGTGTTGTCATTTATTTTATAGCATTTAAAATTCAATTTAAATGTATAAAAAAATTAAAAAAAAAACGATTACAAAAATGTAATAACAAATGGCGTCATCTCTCGTCAGCTGACGGGCATTCATAAATGACCAAGTTGAATGAGATAACTTGATTAAGTTTCCCATAGATTGACACCGAGGGTAGTTTTCAACAGACAAAGTTTAATTTACGAAATGACTACAAAACCTTGGTTTACCGACATGTAATTTTGCAATGACAACTTAAACAGTTTATAAACGGTAGCGGTAGCTATCTACTCACCCATCATGTCCGCAGTATAAAGAAATATCGCACATAGAACACACACAGCCAAAATTTTCGACATAACTGCAACTCCTTTAATTAACAAAAACGTCGATCGTGTTCCACAAACAAAACTTAACTAAAACCCTCTGGGCAATCTCAATCTATTTAAAAATTCGTCGCGTGTAATTCTACACTTTACTTTTCCTCGATTGGCTGACTTTGATTCATTATTTAATCTGGTTTTCCTCGTAAAGTATCCTCAAAGTAATCACCTGACAATGACTGCGGATTGATGACTTGATAATTATTTTCGACTAGCGGACGCGCGCGACTTCGCGTAAAATTAGTAGCCTAAATCCGTCAGGGATAGTGTATCTCTCTATTAGTTAAAGAATTTTTGGAATCGGTTTAGTAGTTCCAGAGATTACCCCCTACATATAAACAAACAAACAAACAAACAAAGTTTACCCCTTTATTATATTAGTGTAGATGTAGATTGGCACTAGCCGTGTTTTTACGAGTAGTAAAACGGAATCAATATTTATAATATATATATAATATAGGAAAATTTAAGACGTCTCTGCTTATCAAGGAATGGTCACATTCAGACGTCAAAAATTACTGGCATGCGCAATGTTTTGCTGTGACATATTGTTTGTTCTCTCCTTATAGGTGACTAATGAATGCAATAGTGAACCATTCATAATTAAAGTTTAAAGCACATACAAAATATTCTTACGAAAATTACTACCTACTCGTAGATTGTTCAGGATGGTCACGCTGATAAAATAAGACTAACATAAAAAAATTGGATCAGATTAACTTGTTGCTCCGCGAAACCAGTCTCGCGTACTCACGTGCAAAACAGTTGCGTTTTTAGGTACGACATATATAGTTTCATGCAAAAACCTACCAGCCTTACTACCAGCTTTTACATTAAACAAAATCATCACACAGACTCAACTGTTAACCACTTAATCTACACGATCTATGCGCGTTACGCCTCATATACGAGGCATCATCAAGGTCTTAAAGGGTACGATCTTTCAATCAGGGGGGAGTGGGTGCTCGCTTCGTCGTGGCTGACAATTCACGAAACGTTCTTTCTCGAAAAAAGAAAGATTCGAATCTTAGGATTTTCCTTAGTGCCAAAATTTAGGGAGAAAATCGAGGACTACGATTGTGTTGTAAATACAGACGCTTCCATAATCCTCTTAAAGAACTATTCAAATGAAAAATCTCAATCGTTGTATAAAATATGTACATATATGGTAATAATGATGCTGCATATTTTCGACTTTATAATGAATCACACAATATAACAGAACTTTTATCAAATTTCACAATTAACTTGTGAACAATGCTTGTGGTTTCAATAAGATATGGACGTAAGCCGAGAAAAACCCACATCCGGGTTAAAATAACGTCGAGGGAGAGTCGATTTTGTAAATTAAATACATACTACGTATTCTCTGTTTCTTTCTGAAAATAATTATGAACACGTACTAAACTATCATCAACTTTGGCTACAATGCTATTCAAAGTGTCAAGAAAATCATTAATTTTCGAAAGGATTGTAACGCCTTTAAAACTTTGATTAGTTTCTTTCGTGTAAGAAAACCATTCGTTTTGAATAGGCGCTGTTTAGGATTAAAAGATTTTGGTCGACCCTCTAAATTGTCAATTGACTTAGTGGAGAAAGTCCTTCGCAAAAGGTGTTTTAAGCGGACGATAAATCCCAAGTGTTTGGCGACAGCTTTCCTTCCAATATCCGGCATTTGTCTCAGTATTCTTTTCACCTCTATCGGATTGCTAGAGTAAAGCTTCTTATACTACTTTGACTGTCTGATAATCAGCTACATTGCAGCTTCTCTTTTAAATTCTAAGTGTGACCTAAGACTGGCGTAGCGTGGTGACCTGAGCTTGACGGCCCTAGGGCACGCCACTGACTTAAGACTAAGATCGTCGATATATGTATGTAAATACGTCCTCTAACGTTTGGTACTAAAACGAGGTCACTCGATGTGGGGCTCATAAGAATGAATTAATCAGATGGCCTATGTAGATAGCTGAATCAAACGTATTAGAATGATAATTAATAGGCTAATTAGTACCGATGAACTTGTAATACAATGTACCAAAGCTAGGTGACATATTCATTCGAAACAAGTATGAGAAGCTGAGAGGACATTCTCTGAAACTGGTACGCTGTCTACTAGCAAACCCAGATAACACTTTCTGGCCAACCGCGTAGTAAAAATGTGGAATATCTTGCATATTTTGAACCAGTGCACCTAGCACGAAACTTCTCGATACGCGTTAATTCGCTACGTAAGTCAGTGCGCCTCTCTCCTACTGGCCTAGTTAAAAAGAGACACACCAAGTTACGTAGCAAGTTAAGGCGTGTCGAGAAGATTCGTGCTAGGTGCACTGTTTAGCCGAGACAGCGATTAGTGCAAGAGGAGTGTGAACCCAGCCCCAAGAAGCGCTCCCCATACAAAAATACATACCCTTGCACAAGGTCCTACCACCCGCAAAATACTATAGTAAATGTCTAGTATAGTGAACGTTTACTCTTACCTAGGTGTACATTTCAAACATGTTTGAGCGTGTTCTAATACAACATGTGGCGGCACGTTCTCAGGTTTCCGTCGAAGTTACTCGCGTAGTTTCACAAAAAAGCCAACAGGAAAATGGGTAATATCGACAGCCTTTATTGGAAGAAACAGCGAGCTGTTACTCTTACGTCTGAAAGCAATCAGGAAATGTTGATATCCAACAAACCTTTTTAAGATCTAGCGAATAATATAATTTAGATGATCAAATTGCAAACAAGGTAAAATGGAAGCACATACTCGTAAATAATTTTTTGTTATACACACTACGTTTTATTTACCAAAACACAATGGATATTAGGAAACGTGGTCTATTTTCCTTCAAAAATAATAATACTCTGATCAGCAATAGTGAAATACATAATATTAGTCCAAACATTTTAGCGGGTGGTAGGACCTTGTGCAAGGTCCGTCCGGATCGCTATCACCATCCTGCTCGCTAATCCTACCGCTAAGTAGTAGTGCTTGCACTGTTGTGTTCCGGCGTGGACAGCAAGACGGCCTGTGCTAATTACTGGCACAAGAGGTATTCCATCTTAGCCTTCTGGGTTGGCAACGCATCTGCAATCTTCTTGATGTTGCGGGTGGATAGGCGGTGGTGATCACTTACCATCAGGTGACCCAGATGCTTGTTTGCCTTCCTGTTTAATAAAAAAAAAACATGGCCGCTTAAGCTAAGTTTATTCCTGCTGCTCTGTCTAACTAGTGTCATTAGAAAAGGACGCGCATAAATAAACTAAACATAGATTGGGAGGTCATATTTAGGCCATAGCATGTTTATCGCACTTTGGTATATGCCCTTGTTTTATCAGACCTAGCAAAGAAAAGATAAAACCGGCCAAGTGCGAGTCGGATTCGCACGCGACGGGTTCCGTAGCATTAACGGAAGTGACGACGCATCGGGGCCACGCCGTATTGTCGCCAACATGAAAACTGTTTTTTTTTTGTACCTATTGTATTTTAGTCTATATATTTGTATGTATGTTAGTTTGTAAGGTATTTATCTATGGGCCCTTGTTGCCTGAAAGTAAAAGATTTCAATCATTCATTCATTATCTATAAAAAGGGCAAAAAAATCATTTTGGATGTAAGGGAGCTCCCTTACATATTTATTTTATTGTTTTTTAGTATTTGTTGTCATAGCAGCAACAGAAATACATCATCTGTGCAACAGTCTAACTATCACGGTTCATGAGATACAGCCTCGTGACAGACGGACAGATAGACAGATGGACGGCCAGCGAAGTCTCAGTAATAGGGTCCTGTTTTACCCATTGGGTACGGAACCCTAAAAAACAGGAACTGGAATGGGAATTGCTTAGAAATAAGGTTCAAAAATGAAAACAACTTTTTATAGTCGACTGTACTAGTCGTCCTGCTTTGCAGATTAGCACGTGCTACGTTAAATCCGAAAATACTCTAATAGTCCATGTCTAGACTTGAAACGGCGGCCTGCGTTAAACATTAAAAAACAAAAGCGTAATGAGCCTATAAAAACCCCATTACAGACCGCAAACAAAACTTTTTACGACTGCAAAGGCCAAAACGGCGTCAAAATTGTATCATGTTATTTATTAAAGGGCCGACATGATTTTTTTCTATAATTTTTGTTGGCTTGCACGGCCATTCGCCGAGTAGCAATCTCGCGGCGTGCATTTTTAAATTTAATATCTCTTTGTACCGCAGTCCCTTGTGAGGATTACATCGAGCTGAATTACAGAAACGTCGAGGAAAATAAAACATTTCAAGGCAACCACTGAGGTGCAAACTTAACACTTTTTGTAAGGTTGGGAATGCTTATAATTTTTTACATGAAGGAATGGCGCCGTAAATTTTGTTTTACCTGAGAGATTGTGTTTGTGTGTCACTAGTGCTTTTTTTAAAAGATGATTATTAGTGTTTTATGCAACTGTTGCATAATGAGTGTTTTAAGACCTAATTATGTACAGTTGCATACATTACTTTATCTACACACATATCATAAGTACTCTATGATGGGTTCAGAAGCCATAGGGCAATGACTTGCATTGCTACTAACTACTAGTATTAGGTACTTATTAAATATCTATAGACTGTACACATTAAAATAATGTAATAAAAAATGAATTTTAACAAATATAGAAACAAATTAGAAAAATTCTCATAATAATATTGGTTGTTATAATGCTGGTCATTACCTACGGTTTCTGAACGCATTATAGAGCATTTATGATATATGTGTAGATAAAAGGATTTTAACATAAACTGGCTTTAGATAGTATTTTCTGAAGGTTTTAAACTGCGTATTTAAAAAAAAACTAGTTTACTGAACACTGAATGCGGTTGTTTTAGAAGATTGTGCACCTAAGGCCTAGTGACTATGTTTCATCTAAACCGCCTTATTGAATAATTTTATTGACGTACTTAGTAAGTTTATTTCTTTGTTTGAATGCGACCGCCTGCTACCGCTAGCGACAACTCACCGAAGAATAGTCGTAATCGGATAATTATTTAATATAAGGTTTAACTGTTAGTTTTAAGTGTTTCCCAAATTAAATAAATAATTAAGAAATAACAATATAATAATTGAAATCACATCAGTACTTATGACATTATAATTAAAAGATAACAGATTTAACCGTTTGGTTGCCGCCGCTCATTTTCAAACTTTAAGCCATTAAAGTGTAACAGGCTCAGTTTATGCATTCTTTTTCATGTAATCCAACTGCATAATGCAATGCAATAAAAGGTCTGCAAAAATTCAACTCAGCCCTTCCAATATGAAACTTTATTACGAGGATGGAAAGTTTTAATAATCTCCCGCGACAAGAGACGACTCCACAGAGTAAAGCCGCGTGCCACATTAGGTGATTATTACATCTATTATTTTTTCTACTATTTGTCTTTTTTTTTACGTGCTTTTATTACTAGACACATTCGAGCGGCTAAGATATAAAAATTACAAAGAAAGAAAGAATTTTTCTCATGTTAACCGAAGTCTTATTATTAAATTAAACTCTACCCATACAATGTGCTCTTTCTTTACCAGAACTCTCTCTTCTCAAAAGTAAGAAAAGGACAATTCTGTAAAATTCTGCAAAATACACAATTACTGTAAGGTAATTACAGTAATTGTGTATTTTAATATAACTGGTACTTAATTCCGGACAAGTATTTACTCTAAAAACACGTCTTGTTTAGCAAAAATCATGCAATCTAGCCAGAATGCCATTTTATCAAGTTTTAATTAAAACTACCGTTTTAAAAACACCTTATGTGTATCAACGAGAACTCCACAAAAGTTATGCTGAATGACGGACTTCATCTAGAATGGTCCTGCTAATAGCAATCGCTGCCATAGTTCCAAAGTTTCTCTTCGCCTCTTCATAATATCTCGAAAACTTTCACATCGGCTTAAATTGATTTTTAGTAAACGAGAATTCGGTTAGTTCTTTGGTTCCGTACCTTAGGGGTGGGACCTTATTACTGGGTCTCTGCTGTCTATCCGTCTGTCTGTCATAGGCCTGTATTTTTTTTAATCGTAACAGATACTCTTGAAACGCTTACACAGTGTGTATTATTATTTCGATGAAATCTCAGTTCAGAACTTTAACAAACGAGAAATAGTCATTATTTATGTACTTACAAAAATAACATAAAATTTTGGGAAGCAAAAACATGTTTTCAATGTCAGCCGCTGAGTAAACATAAAAACACATTTACCATTACATTTTTTTTACTGTTTCTTTGATCTTGATGATGCCTCGTATAGAGGCGAAACGCGCGTCGATCGTGTAGTTTTAGTGTTTAGTGGTGGTGGTGTGTAGTTGAGTCTGTGTGATATATGTTGTTTCGTGTGGAAGCGGAGGAGGGTGGGTTTTTGCATGAACATATATGTGTCGCACAGACGCAGCTATTTTGCACGAGCCCGGCACTGGTTTCGCGGAGTAGCAAGGTAATTTGTTCCAGTTTGTTTGATAAAAACACATTGTCCAATCGGAAAGTCACAAGGCATTAATTATACACTGTGTTAAATTATTAAACAGCTGAAATATGATTAATTTTTTTTATACCGTTGAAAATACGTTTTACGGGTGGTAGGACCTTGTGCAAGGTCCGTCCGGATCGCTACCACCATCTTGCTCGCTAATCCTGCCGCTAAGCAACAGTGCTTGCACTGTTGTGTTCCGGCGCGGAGAGCAAGACAGCCGGTGTAATTACTGGCACAAGAGCTATATCATCTTAGCCCTCTGGGTTGGCAACGCATCTGCACTATCTTCGTTGTTGCAGGTGTCTATAGGTGGTGGTGATCACTTACCATCAGGTGACCCACTTGCTTGTTTTCCGTCCTACGTTGTATAAAAAAAAATACTAAAAATCCTTACTAATATTATAAATGCGAAAGTAACTTTGTCTGTCTGTGTGTCTGTCGCGCCTTCACGCCAAAACTACTCAACCGATTTGAATGAAATTTGGTACACAGATAGTCTAGAGCCTGAGAAAGGACATAGGCTACTTTTTATTGCGAGAAAAGGGTTGTAAGGGGTTGAAAGGGGGGATGAAAAGTTGTATGGAAGTATCGTCATTTTTAGAGCTAGAAGCTTGAAACTTATTTTAGAGGCTGTTGATTTGATATAAATATATATGACATTCAAAGTTTTTAAAAGTTTTACCCTCAAGGGTGTAAAATAACAATAGGGAATAGTAGATGAAAGTTTGTATGGAAATATGTAAGGTTTATGTGAATGTTTTACGAGTTTGTGACCAGAGACAAAATATTAGGGCTATCCTGATGTGACATTTACGAAATCATTATAGCGGGGGGGAGGGGGGGGGGGGAGCGCGGTGTGGTACGGCGCGGTGTAGGTAGGAAAATATGCCTAAGTGTGCTTACCCGAACGGGCAGACACGTGAAGGCAAATGCACTGCAAATAGCTCATTAAAGTATTAACACGTTTGTCTTATTTGTAAAATAATTAGCCAAAATAGTTAAAAATAATAGATCAAGGACACGCGGACGAAGTCGCGGGCACAGCTAGTAATTCATAAAAATCAATTATCGACATTTGCAAAAATTTCTAAACTGCATTTGTATAGACTAATAATGGTTGTTTCAAATATACAAAAAAAATTAAAAGCACTATAAACCCAAGGGATCTTGTGCAAGGTCCGTCCGGATCGCTTTCACCATTCAGTCGCCAAGCAGGAGTGCTTACACCGTGCACTGTTGTGTTCCGGCGTGGAGAGCAACACAGGCTGTGAAATTACTGGCACAAGAGATATTCCATCTTTGTCCTTGGGGTTGGTAATGCATCCGCAGTCTCCTTGGTGTTGCAGGTATCTATGGCCGGTGGTGATCACCTTGCTCGTTGGCCTTTTTTTTACAATATAGGAAGGCAAACGAACAAGTGGGTAAACTGATAGTAAGTGATCACCACCGCCCATTGACACCCGCAACACCAAAGGGATTGCAGGTGCGTTGCCAACCCACAGGGGTCAGATGGAACACCTAATGTGCCAATAATTGAACCAGCTGTCTTGGTCTCCACACGGGAACACAACAGTGCAAGCACTGCTGCTTAGCGGCAGGGTTAGCGAGCAAGATAGTGGCAGTGATTCGGACTAACCTTCCACAAGGTTCAACCACCCGCAACACCAAGGTCCGCCTTCCTATTTTATACAAAAAGGCACGGAAAGCCGCGGCTAAAGTTTTAAAAAGTTAGCTTTTTAAGTCAAAGAAGATACAGTCGATGATGCGAAGAAGGTCTACGTCAAAACAAACTCGTAGTGATGGCATAAACTTAAAACCAAAGCATACGACTTGTTTTATTATAGACTAACTTCGTTTGCGACTTAGTATGCGTGTGATTTAGAACTAATTATCTAACTTAGCTAAGTGGTGAATCAATAGAATTGTGCACCAGAATTTGAGTTGGATCTCCATCTATACAACTATGAGCACTGCAACAAACTTTGTGCAGTTTTTGTGATACGCGTACAAACATTCAGAAAACAGATAGACCCACAGTTATACAGACAAAAATTCTAAAGATAATTAGCTATTTCCGATTGATACTGCATTTTGATTTGTGATTTTTAAGAACTGATTAAAAAACAACCACAATTGTTATACTCAAAATTAGACAGGAATCCGTTGAAACATGAATTTCGCAATTAGGTACCAGAATTATAAAGTGGAAGTGGAGTGGAAGGTTACTGGGTCATATTTATCGGCTTAATTGCCATATCGCGTAGTTGTCGAGGACTCCACTGCACTAATGGGATGATGTACTTATTTGTAAAATGGGAGGAATGCTGTTTATTTTTGAAGCTACGTATATTTCGTTGTTAAATCTGCTACAAACTATCTAAAATGGCCTGTATCCAAAACTAAGCCACACCACACACTCATACACACACACAAACATAAAAACACACTAGTTTACACCACTTGTCTTGATCCTAAATATTTTCACGTCAGCATCGTAGGCTCCAAGAATAAGACGGTTGCTTTAATTATATCTGGGTAGAAGCTATTGGTTTCGACCGTTGCGTGACCCCACTTCTTTCTGCAATAAGAGTACTTAATAACTTGTTTTTAAACAATATAAAATATGTATATATTGATAAAACGGATCAGTCACGTATAATAAAGCAAACGAAGCAAATAATGAAGCAAATGAGGGTAGTTGTACGCAGCCGGAGCCCGCGCTGCCTGTACCGAGCAGCCGAGCTGTCAGGGCTTCGGTACGCTGTCGTCGTCGCGCCACCGCCGCGGGGGCTCATGACTAAGGACCAAGGACTGGTCCGAAACATGTCGGACATTTCTCAACGTAAAAATACGTGAGTGATCCGTTTTATTAATATGTCCGAGTCTCACGATAGTTTTATGTTTAAATATAATATATATACATACATACCTTAAATAATTTGATTTACTATAGTAGGGACTATGTCTGTACTAGTTTATGATAAGAACAGCTCTGTAAATACCATGGTTGCAAGGAATAAATGAACATGAGTTTCATTGACGTTTCGATGTTATGAATGAGTGAAAAAATTACAAAAAATTTAAACAATTTAGAGTTTCACTGTTTAAAACTTTTGCGATTCACACGCATACTTTTACTATCTACAAAATGGAACCCTAACCTTAATGTCATAACATGATCGATCAAATCGTAATAAAATCGGCCCACGCGTTTGGTCTCTAGATCGCCATAAAGGAACAAACATACATACATACATATATAGGCTGATAAACACATTACCCTCCTTTGCGTCGCGCAGTCGGCTAAAAAGTGACTAAGTAATTTACTTATTTTGTGAACTTGACACGGTTCTGTAATGGGTCTGGTCTTTATTCATCTCATGATCACAGCCTTTGCAACACGACTGAAATCTAGAGGTAGGTAAAATATGCCTATTATGCGATAATGATTCGATTTAGTCCTTTAAAATTCAAGAGGTATATGGCTTAGTAGTCCTTGTGACAAAAATTATACTTAGTACGGTTACGCTCAGAAGTAGCTGAACATTGTATCTCATTAAATTTCATACGTTACTATAACACGTTCTTAAGTGTTTAGCTACTTCTTTGACTGACTCCATTAGAAAATTTTCGGAAAAACTCATTAAGTAAGTACTTTTATCTACACACATATCGTTACTGCTCTATTATGCGTTCAAAAATCGTAGGAAATGACCAGCATTATTACAACCAATGTTATAATAAGAATTTTCTTGTCTGTGGTAGTAAGTAAATCTGTACTTAAATGGTCATCACATTACCGATATCTCTAACGTTATGCATTTAAATTTGAAACAGCTGTCAAAATTCAAGTGGGTCTCTATTTTAGTATCCATATTAAAATAGTTATCGATACGAAACCTCAATCCAGTATGTTTTTTTTAATATAAACGCACGACATTTGATCCCAAGTGACATTATAATAGGGACTTCATTCGTTTTGTCTACGATTTTAAAAAAAAACGTTCGGTTTGACGTTCGAATTGCCGCCATTACCGTTGTCATTCGTTTGTTGGTTTTTTGCTGTTACGGTTTTTTGCAGTTATGATATGTGTGTAGATAAAGTAGGTAATGTATGATGCAACTGTATATAATTAGGCCTTAAAACACTCGTGTGATCCTATTAAACCACACTCGTGTTTTAAGGCCTGTCATTATATAGCAGTTGAATAAACTACTATTTCAACACTAGTCAATGCTATATGATCAGTTATATTAATTTAAATTGCATTGAACCAAGTCTCAAGGAAAAATAGGGACTTACAATAAGCTGAGAATAAGCGGTCCCAAAACTAAGTCATGAATTCAGTCAGATGCATGCCCGCATATGCAGGCACTTTATTGTAAATTTCCGCCTCAGAGCGTCGCTTAAGAAGGAATATGCTGACGTCAAGAACCGCGCACTGGAAAATCTCTTACGAGCCGGCTTTTAAAATGCTCTGTTTTGAAACCTATATCCACGTTGATGAGGTGGCGTGCGTACAAAAGACGAATATAACAGAAAAGCAGTGTAAGAGAGATAAGGGAAGAAAAGAAGGAAGAATGCAGTCAAAGGAATCACCCTTTTTATTGAACTCAGGGTACTTGACATTGCCACCTAGTTTTTATTCGGTTGTCATGACAATTTTCTTTAAATAGGATGGAACGTGTCTTAATTGGAAGGGTGTTGGGAATAAAATGTTGTTTTGTTTGGAAAAGAGTAGAAAAAAAGGGATATCCTGCTGAGTTGCTTTGCAGCAGAATACTCCGTTTTACGAAGCGCTTGTAGACCCAGACATGTAAACGACCCTATGATATGCCTGCAAAATGAAATGTTAATTTTAATTTTCAAGAGTGTTTTATTTTTACCCTATTGAAATGTAATTTTTTGAGTTGCGAGTTTTTAACGTACCTAGGTTTTGCTTAATTTATATAACGCCAGTTGAAAGAAGATATGCTTGCCTGATGCCAAGCATTAACTGTATCCTATAGACGCTTGTATTACCAAAAATGATGATGATGATGAGATCAAACTTTGATTTCAAAACAGTAAGAAGAAGATACGATTGTCATTTCAAGGAAGCCGAATTATTCATAGCGCCCTGATACCATAACAATCAGATAAGTAATAAACGGCTTCCTCCATCTAGTAATTTGTTTACGAAAACCACCATTAATAATTCACAAGGAAAAAACGAATTTTCCACACCGTTATTCCAAGTTAGATTCTACCGTTCTACGTTAAGATCTAGTATCAAACATCTGCGTTAGAGCAGCGCCTTTGATTAACTGGCACCGCTAAATAAGCTGAGAGCATTGTGGTTTGATTTGATGCAAGATTAGGTTAATATATGGCTGCATAGATCAGATAATTGGAGATAAAGCGGGCGGGAGTACGTTTTGTTCTGTAGCTTGTAAAAAGTTTAACAAAAGGCTTCTGTCGGAAATGTAAGGCTGATCGTGCCTTAATTCTGCGTAAGCATTCTCAAAATTTGTTTAAAGGATGACGATAACAAGGATATTTTTTGACATAATTTATTTTTGAACTTAACGGAATGTTGCTTTTGCCTGACTAACTTTGAACGCCAAAAGCGGGTTCCGTATACATTCTAGTGCATGAGCCCTTGTTAGAATAAGTAGTGGTGCGATATGTTCGCAGACAAATAATAGCTCAAAGCGATATTATGTGGAATTGAATGAAGATTTTGACAATAGAAAGTCGTGTTCTTCTTTATCTTAACATAGTATAAAGTAAAGTCGCTATCCGTTCATGTCTGTCTGTATATCTTCGGCCGTTTACTCTTTTTAAACTACGCAGCGGACTTTGATAAATCTTTTGCTATTTTTTTGAAAAATCTTTAACTGAAGGTTTTTTTATTACATTGCAACTTATTGTAGTTAGACAGTTTCTTTTTTTATCGCAAAAAGTGTAAGAAAAATAATGCTTTATGAGTGAGTGCAGAAATAAGTGAATTTCGGTTGTGAATATTGTCAGTGGGAATTTTATGTTGTAGTAATTGTGTTTTTATTAATGTCGCTAATTAAGTTATATATACTCACACTGAATGTTCATGACAGAAATTCACCACTTTATACAATTATTCGCAAATCATCATTTTTACTTATTACACTTTACTTGCTTAGGACTCACCTTTAATTTCAATTTTCTTCTAATCTAATCACTTCGATGTCTTGAACTAATAGACAACATTGCATTTCCAACTTATTTCGAACTTATTACAATAGGTACCTAGGTTAAAATTTGAAAACACTTTCGGAAAATAACCATTTACCGTTTATTTCCTTTGTCTGTACTCATTATGATGGTCAATAATTGTATACTTCGGTATCCACAAGAGCTAGTTACGAGTTCAAACTTGTAAGTAGTACTTGCAGTTTGACAAAAACCATGAAGCATTTTTTGTATACAAACAGGGTGTAAGGGACAGCGTACCGTACCGAGAACTAAAATCCTGATTTCATTATCATTATCCTGAACTGAAATTAAGTGGTAATTTTTACAAAGAACTCAAAAAGAAAATTTTATCTATTAAAACATTATTTTAGCTACACAATTTAATCACGTCCCATGCTCTGTCAGAGATCACAAGTCGATTTTTAAACCACGAGGTAATAGAAACACGAAATGATTTTCTTAAAAACAAAAAAAAAACCTTGTCGCTAACGATTACTGCAAACATTTAATAGCTTTGATAAATACTAAGTTTTGAAGGTAAACTAGTAGCGTCAAAGTATTCTTTTGAAATTTTATTAAAAACTTTCGTTGAAACTAGTCCGCTGGCCGGGACGGACTGTCGCCAGTTTTCGAAACTTTGCCCGTGACACTTTTTCTTTTTGACGATTGGTTGCGAAAAAAATTAAAGTTTTTCTTCGGCAAAATGACCGGCAAAAATGCTCGTTTTAAACTGTTTTATTTGATATCGTCTCGCAATCAAATGTTTAACGGTTTTGAAATAGCTAAATAATAAAACAGAATCGGTAGAGAAGTTGGATACTTGAGGTGGTTTCTATTTGGCGGATAAACACTGGTAAATTATTTATCTATACATATATTATAGTCTAACTATGGAAGCAAATAGCCGTTTTTTTAATTTTAAGCACCCAAAATTGGTTCTAATACGCTTGGAAAGTGTTTTTCAAAGAACCGAGATCGTTTTAAAAACGCATAAGTTTATAGTTATACAGTTCATGGAGATACATTTATACCTACTTCTAGTTGCATTTTATTTGCGTTCTCTTAGTAGGTACGTAAAAGTAGAGTCGGTAGGCATGCTATACATGGCGGGTAAACGAGCAAGAAGGTGGTAGCGATCCGGACGGACCTTGCACTTGGGATTATTGCGCAAGGTCCGTCCGGATCACTACAAACCAGTTCGCTAATCCAGCTGTTAAGCAGCAGTGTTTGCACTGTTATGTTCCGGCGTGGAGAGACAGCCGGTGAATTAATGGCACAATAGGTATACCATTTTGGGTCTCTGGATTGACAACGCATCTGCAAAATCCTTGGTGTTGCGGGTGTCTATTGGCGGTGGTGATTACTTAACATCAGGTAACCCGCTTGCTCGTTTAACTTCCTATTTTATTGACAAAAAAAAACGTTTGCTATAAATTATCTGCTTGAATTTTCATTCTAATCCAATTTACCGCAGTAGTAAAGAGGAGAATATAATACTTAACTTTATTACACACCGCAGTGGCAATAACATTAAAAGTACAATTAAAAAACGGGGCAAGAGTATGTTACGCCATGATTAATAGAGGGTTCTGTAGCAACGACAAAAAAAATCAGTTATAATTAAAATAAAATGTGTTCATTTATTTTAATTATTAGAATCAAGCGTTATTTTTCGGAGGTTCATAACAACAAAGTGGAAGAAATTACTTGTTTTACTGGCAGCAAATATAAGTCAGTATTTCACAATACTTCTCAAAGATACTATGAAAAACAAAGTTGTTTCTGCTGTCACTAAACTTACATAGCGTGGTACAATAATACGGGTACGCGAATTAAAAAAAACTCCTACCTTACACGAAAAGTTTTTATTTAGAAAGTTATAAAGTAATTATTTAACAAGTTTGTCGTCGTTATAGTTGTCTATGGTCATGCAAAGTCTCAGCCTAATTATTCTGCGAATAAAACTCATGTGACATACAGACGGACGAACATGGTGATAATACAAGATTACGTTTTTACCATTTGCCTCGAGAACCCTAAAAATATGCCATTGTCTCTTAAAACTCCAACCTCATTCTTTACGTTTCTTAATAAAGTTTAAAGTATGATTTTATATTTGCTTTATCTCCTTTCACAGCGGTCATCCAGTTTATTATTTCAGAACTCCATAAAACCGTGTCGAGTCATTGGAATAAAAATAAAATCTTAATTAAAAATGCTAAGGTTTAAGGACATCCTTAATTAAAGTGATGTTAAAACGTTAAGTTCGCTACCGAAGTTACTGATGAACGAGATAACACTTTTTAACAGTGGGATTAAACTTTTAAATTATATTGTGCTCCGACAATGGTACGTAATTAGATATAATCCGGTGAGGGATTTGGCGCGACCAGGGTAGTACCGCACTCACACAGAATACCAGGGTGCAGTAGTAGCTTGTTACTGAATTTCATACGGTGAGGGAGAGAACTGGAGGCTAACCAGGGGAGCGGGGAGGCAACCGATCAGTGATTCTCTTGGGATCATTGGTTCGAAAAGAAAAAAATAGGTAAATATAATTAATATAATTATGCAGTCCATGCAAGTAACTTTGAGCATTCGGGTGCAATTGAACGGTTTTAAAATATTATTAATCATTCAAATACTTGCTATTAACGAATAAGTCAGAGAGAAGATCCAATACAATTAGATATTAAAGAACCAATTAACAGAATTCTGGGCACCCTCCCTATTGGCGGCGATTTGGGACAAGTTTTTTACCTTTAAGTTAAGAATAAGATTTTATTTTTGTTTTTTTTTCTTCTTAATTTACAATTTGATTTAATATTTCATACACATTAACACAAAATTAAATACGTTACGGAAAAACATTTAGCAAAACTTTTTTTAAGGGTGTTCAATGTTACCCGAGTTCAAAGTTACCCAAATCGATTGTTGCATTTGTTATTAATAAAAATGATTTCTTACCCGATTTCGATAAAGGAGGAAGTTCTCAATTTTAACGAGGACTGTTTCGAGGATCATTTCAGTGATTTTTTTCTTTAAATTTACCCTTAAAATTTGACAACTACCTAAAACATTTATTTTCCATTCACCACACTTACTCTATTTAACAGTTAGATAAGCCGCGCATAAACTCGGCTGAAATAAATTTGACTCCATTATCAAAATTATATTTCATCTTTATCTCTCATTTCGTCGAAATTCTTCTCTATTGTTTGCCGAGACCAAAGCTTTGTTGAGTCGGATCGGTGCGTTTTCTATTCTTAGGATTCCATGAGGAAAAGATCCTTTCGCTTTAGGAATAGGCTTCAGTTTCCTTTGGACACACGGCTGCAAGTTATTTGAGGTTTTCTCTCTGCTTTTGCGGCAAACTACCTAGCTATGTTTCTAAATTGACTGCTTAATGATATTTCCATTGAACATACAGCTACAGAAACCATTTTGAAATACTATATTGTTAAAGCAAAGATTTAAAATTGATTGTTCTCACGGATTTCGAGATTACTCATTGAAATGAAATTAATTAGAACGTCTAAGATCTCGTTTAAAGAACTTATAATACCCAACGCTGCCCTGTGATACTCTATTCGCAATAGCAACGAGCTCGACGTTGTGGCAGCATTCTGTCTCACTCACACGTCTAAAGACGCCAGCACGAGTAAGCGAGACAAGGCGCTACCTCGACGCTGAGCTTATCGTTGTTGCGCTTAGAAACCAAGCCTCCAGAGCTTTTGCGACGTTTTTTGTCAGTGCGTGCAATTTAATTGAAAAAAACTAGGAAGAATAGCTTCAAAGAAATCTTCTGTCATTTATTTTATTTCATTTCATTTATTTAATCCGACAGATAACAAGATCCATGTGTTAGTAAGTGACTTAAAGCTAAATTATTTATGCCCAAGGGACGAGTGATATAAAACTATAGCACTGGGAATATATTCTAAATTAGGTGGGTCTCATTTTTAAACTACCTAGAATTAATTGATTAAGGCCATTTTTGGCCGCTAGAAATACTTTTTACCTTCGCTGAGTGGGTGCCAATCTTTGCCAATCTTATCATCTCGTATTTATATGAATTAAAAAGTTTCACGTCGGACCAGGTCACGGATCGGACGAGGTTCGAAAGCGTTCTTAAGACTATTTATATTTTATATTATGTTAGGTAAAACGTTGATTGCTGCTGATATACTTTTTCCTTATCTATATTAGAAACACTATTAAATATTAGGGACTAAATAAGTGACCTAGTCATTTTAGTTCAAAACAGGACCAGACTTTATGGTTTTGAAAGTTAGTATAAAATATCTATTTAAGCATTTTAAATCAAAATATTTACGAATCTCTTCATATAAAAAAAAACTTATTTCAAAGGCGATCAACAATGACTTATCAAACTTGCAAATGAACTAATTGCCAAAGTTATACAGCTGATACCTACTAACCATAACAATGCCAAAGAACTATCTACTAACGCTACGGAGTCAAAAAAGTTTATCGTGCTAGTATGAATGCGAGTACGAACTCACACACAGATGGTCCATTAGTGAAATGATATTCCTTTTAATGTGTCCACCCGGCGAATTGTAGCGTAGCGTGTCCTATGTTACTTGCATGAGATATAGATCATGGAAGTGGCTTCGTTTAATACTGAATAAGGTAAAATATGGCAACTATGCCACTTTTTTAAAACATTGCAACAAAATCTGTAATTTTTAATAAACTTCACTAAAAGACGATTTTATTAAGACTTTTTTTTAACTGTTCTATGTGTTAACTTTCTTTTTGTAAATGATGAATGATATTGCCATGGGCCTAGTTGTCTGAATTGAATAAATGATTATGATTATTCAACACAATACATACACACAAACGTGCAGATTAAAAATACAAAAACATACCAATAACAGTTTTAAACAAGTTTTGCAGACATACTTTAATTAAAACTGCATGCATAGTTACGTTTTTTTTCTCTAATACCTACGAAACCATGCACTTAGCTTGGTCCGACATGCTCTTGTCCATTTTTTCTTGTTTCTGCATTGACGTTTTATAGCCAGTCATTTCTCTCAGTAAAACGTTACAAGATTGACATGGCAAATCACAATGTTCTTGCCTTTTCGTCAAAAAACTATTATCTTCAAATTTATCCCGTTTAAAAAGTTAAATATTTCAGAAATTGCCTACCCGTCTGCACATCGGTTAAAACTATTTCACTTAATGTAGCTAAAAAAAGCATAGTCTATCAAATCTGGAGCTAACAGCCACATACAGACAGATAAATGGAATCTTTAACCTTAGAACATCTCTCTTTTTGTATCCAAAGTACAAAGAATAGTCCTGCGTTGTGTACAACGGATTGGACACATCTAGTACATAAATATCTGCACTTAGTCATAACACTAATGGGGTTTGTCAAAAGAACTGCCAACTGATATCATTAAGACATTATTGTGCTATCTTTCCCTGAGATTGCAGCGTTGGTGTTATTAGTAGGATTTCAGACGATTTTACCATTGGTAGTTATGAGAAAAGTTAAATGTACAGCTCGTGTTTTCTCTCCTACTTTACGGGGTCACTGCCATGTCCCCAGATCATATTTTGTGGTTATTGGGATGATTATTCTGTGTTATTTTTTAAACAACGCATACAGCTGTAATGATAATGAGTAATTACCGCACTCTATAAACCTACAAGCTTTAGCTTCGTATAATATAGTCAAGATCACTACATACTAGTGTTTTTTTAGTTTATTTTCGGAAAATAAATAAATGGACAAAAATTGTAAAAAAAATATTTAGTGTAAAGGACAATTTTGTCATTTATAAAAAAAAAAGTTTTAATTGTAAAAATAAAGACAAAAGTAGTATATAATAAAATACTTTCATCATTACTAATGTATATTTTCCATTTTTAATCGTTAAGAAATTGATATATGTGTGTAATTCTAAACATAGTCGAATTTTATATTTAAAAAAAATTAGAAAATATTTTTCCAAAATATTTTTTTTTTTCTAATCTTTTCTGAACGAAATTTCCCATTACTCATCTGTACTACACTAGCTACTCGGTCGATTGAATGAGCTAAGCGAACACTATCTCCTCGTTTTTAATTAGTTTCATTGCTAAGTGTTTTTTCTTATATTTTAAACAGCCAGATGAGAATATTCTTAGCTTAGATTTATGCGAGCTCACAATAATGAACCTGCATTAAACTTAATTAATATAAGAAAGGAAACGCAGAGCTAACCGCTGGGACTAATAAGTTAGGATTAAACGAGAGCAGCACTATTAATTCTAAAATAATTAATTAATACATTGCACAATTTTGTTCTTGTTCTTGTTTATTCAGTACACGTAATTATTTTTGATCAAAATTTTCTTCGTTTAAAATATTAAGTCAACCGCCAAAAACAGATATAAACTTTTGCATTATTTTTTCTATAATGTAAATTTGACATAACTAATGTATGTATGTAAATTCTTTATTGAACAAAAAAAACGTAAATGACAAAAAGAGATACAGTGATGTACAAAGGCGAACTTATACCTTTAAGAGATCTCTTCCAGTAAACCTTTGAGTGGATGAAAGGAGTATCATAGCAGGGACAGATAAAGACCAAGAGTTTATCAACTAATCAATTCCGATATTAGTTCGTGGAGGTCCATATTCGAAAAAATACCTTATTGTATCACAAAACCTCACATGGGCTGTTCGTATTAGGGATTTTACATACTATGTACCTAACCATACCATAAAAAAAAAAAACTCTGAAAATTGGCATATGGTTTTTCCCTTCAGAATGCAGTGGAACAAACCACTTAGTCCCCAGTTTTGTTAATTAGTTTGCTCGATATCATTTAATATTTATAATTTATACAATTTTTTTATACGCTTTTGACCCTAAGTATAATGTTCCTAAAACACTCTTGTTAATGCATTAGCTGACGCCGCAATTGTTTGCTTTGGAATTAGTGTCTTCCTCTGTACCACGCACAAAAACTTATTGACCCATCAGTAAATGTAAATGATTGATTGTTGGTGCTCATAGTTTGAACCACTTCACACTCAAAGCCAAAAAATAACGCTTAAATATACAAATGAATAGTTCATTTCAGTGAGTTGTTATTGAGTGAAAAAGTACATCAAGTTGAACTCAACTTGGCATTAATCATATCAGGTGTTTTTTTTATAAATATTGAACGCTTCATTGTAAGTACTACTGATTAATAAATCAAACGTATTTATATTTTTAATCAACATTAAATAAGGATGAAATAATTTCTCATTAAAATACGACATTTATTTGTGAGATTTTCTATAATAATATAATTACGAGTACATCAGTAAATTCTTTAAAAGTATAATATTCTATAATATAATTGGTAGATAATGGTAATATGTTATAATTATAGTTTTTTGTAAGGGCCAATTTTATTTAAGATTGCGAAGGATTGGCACGACGACCAATGTTTTCAACACATTTATCTACAGCGGCATAAAAAATGTAAATACATGGTTGGTCGGTTGATTACGTAATACTTTATCCTTATTTAACTTGGCTCGGAGACCATATGTATTTGTATCTCCATCGTCTTCCTTATCTAACGAATAGAAAAAACAAATGCAAGGTAACGTACACGTATATATTAGCTCAGGTAAAGAACATAATTATCATATCTCTACAATCATGGTGTCTGCAAGGTTGATCTGTATATTTATGTTAGTATCAATAGTTTCAATGGCTCTTAATGCTGGTAAGCTCTTTTTCTACACTTTTACACGTTGGAAGTAGTACTCAACTCAAAACAATATTTTTTATACAATATATAATAAATTATAAAGAAAGCATTACACAAAAGGAGTACCTACATAACTCAAAACTAACCTTAAAATAATCTACTCTAATCTATTTCTGTACTAATATAATAAAGAGGTAAACTTGTTTTTGTTTCTACGTAAGTAATCTATGGAAAAAAAAATCCTTTTACTAATAAAAAATACCCGTACGGAGCCGCCGAGGTCATTTGCTACTTTATTATGAGACTAACGTCATTGGGTTGTTCTTCTCGAGCGTTTGAACAACTCCCCCTGTGTCATGCCATAACTGGCTTCATGGAAGACGACAAATGGAAAATTCTGATAAATTTAGATGCTGATTTCGTTGCAGATCTCTCATCAAAAGTTGATTTAATGTCCACTACAAGTATTTTATGAATAAATCCGTGACAGAGGGATAGCAGTTGAAACGCTCTAGTAGAACTACCCCATTAAGTAATTACGGCTGCCGTTATATTGATGGCAACAACGTCAAAGTGGAACTACACTGAACTTAATGCAATAAATAAAATTATTAAAAAAAACTTTAAAATTTTTAGGGGCCTGTCCAGAAAATGAAGTCAATAGTATTTGTAACGGGCATTGCCAACAGCGTTGTGGACAAGGCTCGGTCTCCTGCATCACTGTCTGTAGAACAGGTTGCGTATGCAAGGAAGGATATCTTAGAAGAAGTGACGAAAAGTGCGTGCCCCCTGACCAATGTTTTGTTTGTAAGTAGGATTGTAATCTGTAAATTATTCGACTTTAAAACATTGCATTGTTATAAAATAAAGAACTGACATGATGTTTTAATTTCCAGAAAACTTAAAATGGAAGAAAAGAGAAGAGGATATTTGTTTCTCGATGACCAGTGTTGTAATAAAACAATTAAGGAACGTGAAGTAAAATTTTAATTGAATAATTATATTATACTTTTTAAATTTTGCTCACCGGAAACTTAAACGAGAGAAGGTTTATGCATGTATTTCTGTACGATGATGTTTTTCGAGTTTTTATTTGACTGCTGTCAAAAGGGACGGTTAATTGCACTCGTATGTAGCAGTATGATTATGTCCGTTGATACGACAGAGCTTGCAGGAAAAGAAGCAAAGTGGATATAGTAAATAATGTATCGTTAGATTCGATTTGATTTGAATAATTTTTAATAAGAGGAGTGTGAACCCAGCGCTTTTCATACAAACGGCGATAACGTTTTCCACCTTCTAAACCTTAAACTATAGCCATGATTTTTTTGTATATTATCAGTATACCCTGGAACTAGGTTTGTAGGTTTTGATTTTTCAAATATTCTTAATAGTTTCAAAAATATTGACGTTTTTTTTGTTTTGTATGAAACTCCTAAAATACAAATATTTTTAAATATTAAAAAAATCAAAAAACACAAACTTAGTTCTAAGACATAATGACAACATATCAAAAAATCATTACCATAGGGTAAGGTTTAGAGGGTGGAAAAAGTTATCGCCGTCTGTATGGGGGAGTGCTTTTTGAAGCTGACTTCACACTCCTCTCAAAATCTGATAGTATTAAAATAAACGCCATCTAGTGTTGGCTCCATAAATTATTGCGATGGTGAAGTTACTGGCGTTGCATAGAAAGCGAGCAAGATGCAGCGTTTTCACGACGCTTTCCCGCTGTCATTTTATTGGTCAAAATATTTTGAAAATAGTCAACGTAGAAAAAAAGCAAAGTTTTTTCCTCTTTGAATGAATTATTTCAGCTTATGAAATAAAAAACTTTTGAATACTGTATTTTTTCAATAACTGTACATAATATAATGTAATAACAAATATAAATATTTATCGTTGTGGCAAATTACGCCAGTTGATCTAGGTAAACCTAGATCAACTGGCGTAATTTGTAGATTAGTAATTTGTAAACTAAATAAAATGAAAAATGAAAATAATTAAAATGTTTTGGAAGTAGACCATATAGACAGACTCTTTTACATGTCTGAATCTACTAGCGCTTCGGAAAATGGAAAATTCGGCTGAAAAGAGAAAATCTGTATTATACTGTATGCGAATATACAAACAATGTATGTATAGATAAACATGCACCCACTTACAAACATTTTCCCCTTGCGGGAATTGAACCTAAATGCTCTATAGCTTTGTATTCAGGACATTAACCACTAGGCTGTTTCGTCGTAACAATAATATTATTTGTCTTTTAAAACGCTTCTCAGGCACGTTACTGAAGTATGGTGTCTTCAGGCGTGGAAACCGAACAACGAATAAAATTATTTTTGCATTTAAAAAGTCTGAATAGCAACTAAATTATAGGTAAATAACCTTGAGACTTATGTACATATTTTGAAGCAAAGTATCATCAGCAAGTGTTTTGTTAAAATAAGTACAGAACATTTTTTTAATTAGATGTTTGAACATATGGTGTTAAAGTCAACAGAGGCAAAAGTATATAAACTGATCCCAGATAAAACTAAGTATTCAGCATTTTAACTGTACCGTAACTATGGCGTCTGTAAAACTGTTTTTCTTGTTCGTGTTAATAGCCCTATGTTCATCGGTTTTCAGTAGTGGTAAGAGGTTTTATTTTATTAATTTTAATAAAATGAAAATTAAAACGTTTTTTTATTAATATACTTTTGAATAGGAAATTCAAAGGCAAGCTGAAATGTTACAGAACAATTTTTTCAAGAAGTGACATCGGTCGTAGTCGACAAAATATCATTATGTTTTAACTTAACTTGTGATACTTTAAGTTTTATCTCAATAATGATGATACATTGTATCACGTTATCTCTTTTTGTAATTTTTTTTGGACAATAAAGAATTTACACATACACATTGATTTTACATTTTGTCGAAAGCTGATTTCAAATCTTGAACCAATTGTCACTGTATAGTTATTAAAGCGGGTAAAGGTGCTCAAGAATAATCTGAACTCGACTCTATTGTAAAATTGGTTCGAGCGTGTTTAGATATTATTTTTGACCAACTTGCTCGCTCCCATATATTTGATGCTGACTGTACTGTCAGCCTCAAAGAACCTTGTCACAATGATTCATCTCTTTATAAGACTACAACTCAACTAAAACAACAAAGGTTAATTGCAGGAAGGTTCTACAGTTAGCCAGAATTCTGATTAATTCACTGTACTTACACATTTGTGAACGGAGCATACAAGCTGCCCACTTCTCACTGCACACAAATCAAACCCAACGTAACAGGCGGCGACCTTCCGCCGTTTCTTGGGTAAAAGTACAGAATAAATAATAGTACAGAAACTTCTTTTTTACGACCGCGATTAAACGCATTCCAACTTAATTACCACGCTCAAAAAGTTCGTATTACTTCATACACAATTCGCCAGGCGGCGCGAATCAAATGAAACGCGCCGCCCGCGCCCGCTTTACCTCCGCTACTCCCGGCGATATATTAGGGTTGTGCGGCATTCGTTTTCAATTACACTGACACGGCGGGGGCGAGCGAGCGAGCGCGCGGCAAGCCGACAGCCTACGGCGATTTGCCTGTGCCATAGGCAAGGTTGTCGAGCGTACCTACAGTGCGGAGTGGAACCCCCCCTAGTAAAAGCAAGCCCGAATTGTGATAAAAACAATCACACAAAGTGATATTCGGCTGTCTACAATATTGTGAACTCCAGGGGAAATCCAGAGATATGCACTAACATATCCGCAGGATTTTCTTCTTGGAGTGTAGTTAAGTAGGCATAGGTTAAGTATGTATGTATGTCGGTTTCTTTGGTTGAGCCTTTTGTGCTTTACTTCTTAAGTACCTACCTACTTTAAGCAACATTTTTAGGACTAACATCGACTTGTTATTGGTAAAAATAAAATCAAAAACCTATATACATGTCATAAATGTACGTCTGAAAAATGTGCCACTTGTGAATTTTATTTGCTTAATAGGACTGCATAATACAGCAAGAAAGAGAAATAAATACATTTATTTTAATAAACAGAACCCATATCTAACTTGGTCGATTTTTTACCCGACTGCGCAACGCAAAGGAGGGTAATATAAAATGTAGATTAAATCGTTGATGGATAATGCAGCAATGAAATAGTTTTTTATTTGACAAAATAGTTTGCTCTTCATCATTAACCTTAATATAAAAAAATCTAGAACCTTAAATCGTTATTTTTTGTAAATTAAAGCTTGTTTCTGGTTATGCGGAGTGAAATATAAATTCTAATAATCTTATGATCTTGTTCACGAGTACAACATTATATTTACAGCTGCTGTGCCCCCATGCCCTGTAAATGAAGTATACAGTCAATGCAACGGACACTGCGGAGACACCTGTGAACTGTATGGACCTGATAAATTTTGCACCGCTCAATGTCAACCTGGCTGCATTTGTGGCAATGGACTGGTGCGAAGAAGCGATAACGCATGCGTCCCGCTAAGTCAATGCTGTAAGTATTGGAGACAAGCGCACATATTATCGTCATCGCGGCCCCTTTATGTTTGGGTGTAGACCTGTAACGAGGCAGCAAACCTCGTTTGCAAACCTGCCTCTTATAACTTTTCCTTGACATTTAAATTTCGAATTCATTCTGGTTTTGAAATTACTTTTGATCTCTCAGCCTTTTTTTGACTCGAACGAAGGACGACTTGAACGAAAAAAGGGTCTTGACAGACAGACAGAAAGACCATTAACGATGGGATCCTTTAAGGGTTTCTATTCTTCTTTTTAGGGTAAGGAACCCTAAAATAAATATTATTTTCTAACACCATTTTTCTTTTTCAGAAAATCCGCATGCTAATAGAATAAACCAAGAAAAACGAGGAAAACTGATGTAATTGTGTGCAATGTTTAAAAACTTTTTTGTTATAAAACATGTTATTTCAAAAATAAAGATATGTCAACGCGTTATTTCAGTTTTTAATAATTATTATTCATATCATAAACCGTTTCGTGCGTTCGACAAGTGCGTTCCCCCTGACCAATGTTTGACAGAGCTTGCAGGCAAAACAACTGGATGGATATAATAAATGAGGTATCGTTAGATTCGTTATTATTCTAATAAGAAATTTATAATGAGGATAATTAGTTAAAATCGGACATTATTAAAATAAAAGCGATTTAGTGTTGGCTCCAATCATTATTGCGATGGTGAAGTTACTGGCATTGCATAGAGTGCACGGTTGAGTGTTGTGCATGTAAAACGTCTCATCATCATCTCAGCCACAAGAAGTCCACTGTTGAACATAGGCCTCCTCCATGGATTTCCAAAGTGACCGGTTGGAAGCGGCATGCAACCAGCGCCTTCCTGCCACCCGTATGAGGTCATCGGACCATCTTGTGGCTGGTCGTCCTACGCTGCGCTTGGCAATACGCGGCCGCCATAAAAAGTCTAAATAGATATATTTATAAGTAAATAACCTTGAAACTTTTGTACGTATTTTAAAGCAAAGTATTATCAGTAAGTGTTTTTAAAAAATAAGTACCTATTTTTTTTTTTTTATTTAATGTTTGTACATATGGCATTACGACAACAGAGGCTAAAGTAAATAAACTGAGCAAATGTTACAATAAAACAATTTCAATAAGTAACATCGGCCGTAGTCTACAAATATCGTTTTTGATTTACAAGTATAGTCGACAAAGTAATTGCTTGACCACTTTTGAACCTTATCCTTTTGGAATACGGTCGAAAAGTGGTCAAGCAATTTCTTGGTCGACTATACATTACTTGTCTAACTACTAACTTAACTCGTGATACTTGGAATTTTATCTTAATGCAGCCAATGTACTTCACATACTCGTACATTGATTTAACATTCAATCAAAAGCCGATCTCAAATCTGGAACTAATTTTACTGTACGGTCAACCAATCTAAATTCTGAACCACTGAAGAACCCTTGTTTCCAAACAAATTTTTTATAGGACTGACATAGACTTGTTTTTGTAAAAATAAAATTAAGCATTTTTTTCCTTAACTATTCCTATACAGGGTGTCTTATTTAAATCGGTCAGTATAGGAAAGTTTGAAACTATAAGGCATACGAAGATCTGTTCTTAGGAACCATGTCATCGATTTTTATTAAGAAGAAAAACTGCATTCATACGTTTAAAAAAAAACTTGTACTCAGCTCGGGAATCGAACCCGAATAGCAATAATAAAAAGGAAAAACAACATTGGAGTGTCAATGTTTTGGCGGGAACTTAAAATTTTGCTTAGGTATTTTTGTGTGTATCGCTGTGTGATTGGGAAAATGCGTTTTACAAACACTGAGCAGTTAACACATGTAACTTGGCCCGATACCGTATTGGCTTGCGGCAACAGTATCGTTTCGGGTAATGTGAAATAGCTCTTATAATACTTAGTAGGTATTGTACGGAAAATAGATGTTTGGGAGGTTTAGGAGTGATCGCGAATCGAACTTTGTTCCCATGGAATCATGGAACATTCAGCATGGTACTTGGGTGGACTTGAGTACCTGTGGTTAGACATCAAAGTACGCAACATGTTATAATGTTCGATATTTTTAATTCAAAGAAAAATGTTAGGTAGCAGAACTTTACAAGTGAAGAACAATTTTTAACCTAGCGTGTGGTGAAGTTGGTATTGAAGTCAATTTCTAATTTTCTTAAATATATATAATCTAAAGTGGACATATATAAAACTTAAACTAAAACTAAAACTAGGTGAGGTCCCCCAGGGACAAGTTACATGTTATTGTATTTATATTATAATGCTATTAAGGAATTTCTGCATTAAATTAAACACATCGATTACACCTACCACACATCTCCGCATCCGGCTCTTGTATTTACAGTTACATTTCAAACTATCATTTTGGATTTACATTCTTAAACTGCGATTACTCGGAGCTTATTTTATTAGACAAGACTCGGGCAAGCTTTATACGGCTTTCAATTTCATGACAGTCTGATCAGATACAGAAATGTCAGGATTCAAGCCCTGGTTTCTGGAGATTACCATGAGTTTTGTCTAACTTATTAGGTACGAGAAATATTATTCATTTATTTCGACCAACAGGGATTCTACAATACAATTCAATAATCATTACATCACATACAAGAAAAATCACATCAAATAATAGAATCAGAAACAATGTTCAATTGGGTACATAGGTTTGTTATATTCATTGATAACCCAGTTCTCGTACTAACCTTTTAACTAAAATATGTTTTATTCATTTCATTCAAAAGCAAACGCCACAATGACAGATAAAGGCGAAACATGTGCTAAGAAATGGAGATAGACAGAGCTAGAGAGGTGCGTGTCGGGTTTCCTCCTCGTGTGCCCAAGAGCTGGAGTTCCATTATGGACAGCTCCGGGGGAAAGAGCTGTTGGACCTGTGCACCCTGGGTATCGGTCAATGATATCTTAGCCTATATGGTAGGATATCATTGGCCGATGGCTAATAAGTCGACTGGGGTGGGGATGGGAGGAGGAAACTGGAACAAATTACCTTGCTACTCCGCGAAACCAGTGCCGGGCTCGTGCAAAATAGCAAAATAGTTCATGCAAAAACCCACCCTCCTCCGCTTCCACACGAAACAACATATATCACACAGACTCAACTACACACCACCACCACTAAACACTAAAACTATACGATCGACGCGCGTTTCGCCTTTATACGAGGCATCATTAAGATCAAAGAAACAGTACGACCGTTCGCTACTTGAACGAATGGCGTACTGACAAACTAAAACTATTTTTCTTTAATCCCGCCTACCGCCAACATTTTTGCACAACTACCCTTATTATTTTTCTCAAAGCCTACCCTCAAAATTTAAAAATAAAACAAAAGTACCCCCGTATATTATCACAAACTACCCACATAATTTATCTCAATCTCAGCTACCCCCATTGTTAAAGACAGAATTTAAGCATACCCGCAATAAAGGAGAAGAAGGAAAATTAACCTGTTCATTGACAATGGATCCCGCAAAGTAACGCCTGAATCACAACTTAGCCAATACATTGCTAACGGGTGTCGGTTGATAGCTTTAATAAGGTAAACCACACTTATGGTTTGCGGGTGGTAGGACCTTGTGCAAAGTCCGTCCGGATCGCTATCACTATCTTGCTCGCTAATCCTGCCGCTAAGCAGCAGTGCTTGCACTGTTGTGTTCCGGCGTGGAGAGCAAGACAGTCGTTGCAATTACTGACACAAGAGGTATTCCATCTTAACCCTCTGAGGTGGCAATGCATCTGCAATCTTCTTGGTGTTGTGGGTGTCTACGGGCGGCGGGTACCACTTACCATCAGGTGACCCACTTGATCGTTTTCCTTTCATTGTTGTATAAAAATATACCTTTGTGTCTAAATAGTTGGCTATGAATACAATCTGATGTTTTTATTTAACATTACATAACATACCTAACACATAAATTATTAGTACACAAATTACATTAATTATAATTAGTAGAATTCGTAGTTAGTAGCATTAATTAGTAGTAACTACTATTTAAGTCTCTTGCCAGGCGTGGATTACAAGTCAACGTACGAGCCACATTCGTCGCGTTTATATTACTACCTACGTATTTAAATGTTATAACGAAATAACGAAACGAAACGATAAGCTCGCGCAGCAGTCCGTTGCAACTCTTTGCATGCTGCCGCCTACCGCTCTCGCCACTGTGTCTGACCATCTCGTTAGTGCCTTGCCCTAAGCAGTAAGCACGTCTGCCTTCCACTCGATCAAAGACGATTTACTTCTCCAGACAATGTTTCGGAAACCACATTACATGTGCGTAATTTTTGAGCATGTTATGGAGATCTGCGTGGTGATTTTGTGCTCTTTTCCCTTGGACTCGCTAGGTCGCATAGCAGTCCAAGGTATGCGGAGCAAACTTCGCCCGCACCACATCTAGAATGCGTCAATCTTGCAGCCGTCGCGGCTTTTAAGGCTATTCTAGTATTTTCGATCTTTGTTTCACGTATGAAGTTCATAATGTATAATTTGCATTTTCAGTTGCTGATGAACAATGTTCTGACAATGAATTTTTTACTACATGTGGCTCATACTGCCATAGAAGTTGTGCCGCGCCCAAACCCAAAATTTGCACCACAAACTGTTTCATTGGCTGTATATGTCGCGACAATTTGGTTAGAAATAACGATAACCAATGCGTTCCGCTTAGCGAATGCTGTAAGTATTTGTATTACAGTCGGAGACAACTTGAACTGATCGTTAAAGACGGAACTGAAAGTAGTTGGATCAAAATCACAATTATGTGCGCAAATGTCATTACTGTGTGGAGTTAAGGGTTTATGTAGGACACACAATTTGGCCAGGTCTACATCCGTATACAAGAAGCGGCCATAAAATACCCGGTCCGGGTTTAATTTATCCATCCCTGCGTCTCTGTCAAACTAATGTCATAAGAAAAAAACGCACATAGAGATAAACAAAACCTGGATAGCTAGCATGACACACTGCGAAAAGCTTTATCGCTCAGTGGATCTATTTCTAACTAGCTCAGTGGAAGAAAGATGCACTGTGCGACAGGCAAGAAAATGAACACTCGTGCTAGCCGTTCTGGCCAGTCATGTTAGAGTCACTGCAGCACTGGAGTAATGTTAGAAAATAAAAAATGTAATAATGAAAACGGTTTCTTGCAACTGGGTCAGGTTTGAGGGAGGTGACCATGGTTTCGGATATGACAACGAAAGGTCCACTAATGTATTTATTACCACGTTTCAGAATAACCACTGCTAAGTCGATGCTGAAGTCTTATTTAGTATTTTTTCTTTTTCAGAATTACCTCGTGAATAAACCAAGAAAATGTTTCGTACATTGCATGAATTGAAATAAATATAGCGTAAAGACTTTGCTCATTTTGTTACAATAAAGCGATTTCATTAATTCACTTAAGAAAACTGGTCAAGTGTGAGAGGGACCCGCTTGCCGAGGACTCCATAACACAAAAAAATGTTTTAGTGTTTTTATTCATCTAATAAATGTGTTTTCTTATTTTCCGTTTGGAATCCTAAGCGTAAGACCGATGCCTACTTGGCCAGTTTTTATTATTTGTTGTTTTACCCTACGTTTGCACTTTAACAACGTCAAATGATGAGCTACTGATTCTCATGGTCGGCTGTTGTGGACGACTGAAACAGTTGAAACAACTACTACTTCAAACTGGTATTCTGTGAAAGTGTGATACTACCCTGGTCTAATCTGCCTGCAACTTGCAACTATGTGATTATATCATTATGAAACAAACAGACATAGAGTGTGAGATTTGAGCGGACGTCGTCGTCGCCGTTGTTTTTACACTTCACTAATTATTTCGGACAGGTATTATAGTTCAATTTTCCTCATGACGTTGAGCAAATCTATTATATAAGCCGAGATCAACTTTAAATATACCACTCGAGGTTATAAACCACAAGTATGGTGTCCGTGAAGTTATTATGTTTGTTCGTGTTCGTAACTGTAGTCTCGATGGCGTTAAATTCTGGTGAGTTTGAAATAAATATAAAAAAAACCACTGTAGCAGGAAACTGAAAGAAATTACCTTGATACTTCACGAATCCAGTGCCGTACTCGTGCAAGATAGCTGCGTCTGTGCGACATATATATTTTTATGCAAAAACCCACCCTCCTCCGCTTTCAAACGAAACAACATATATCACACAGACTCAACTAAACTGGTTTCACGGAGTAGCAAGGTAATTTTTTCCAGTTTGTTGATATGGACCTCCATAAAATAACGCCTGAATCTATCACTTATCTATTGCAGCATTGGAGTAAAAACTTCTATTCTTGGTATCCTTAAAGTCTGTTCATCCATACTTGTCTCACCATGTAAACAGAATTCTTACCTAAAATTTTACTTTTTGTCACTTCGATATCGTTTATCGCCAAAAATAAAACATTGAGGTTGTAAATAGAAAAGGTGATTAATAATTTGTGCTTTACAATGTTGCTTTTAAAAAATTAACAGTATTTTTCATGACAAAATGTTAATAGAAAAAAAAGGAAAGGTGGTGTAAACTCTGTAAAAAATAGCCTCCCATGACAAAAACTTTAACACAAAGAATCTTCAACTGTTGTGAAAATGATGCGAAAAAATTAATTAGTTTAGGTAAATATGTTGATCGGCGTATTGACTTTTTGGTTGATTTGTTGCTACTTTCAGCGGCCTGCGGTGAGAATGAAATGAACAGTAACTGTAATGGGCATTGCGAGGATACCTGCGAACTAAATGGGTCACATTTGTATTGCACTACGGTCTGTATTCCTGGATGCATCTGCAAAGAAGGACTAGTCAGAAGGAAGGATGGGAGCTGTGTCCCACTGAGCGAATGTTGTAAGTATTTCTGATCATAAAATTATTTAAGAAACCAGCCAAGTGCGAGTCGGGCTCGCGCGCGAATGGTTCCGTACTATTATTTAAAAAAACGGCAATAAATTATGTTTGTTGGAGTATTGTTGTTATAGCGGCAACAGAAATGCCTACATCGTTTGTGAAAATTTCAACTGTATAATTATCACGGTTCATGAGATACACCCTGGTGACAGACGGCCGGACAGCGGAGTCTTAGTAATAGGGTCCCGTTTTACCCTTTGGGAACGGAACCCTAAAAGCGAGTTTAGGGTAATTTTTTGAAACGTTGATTCCCGTGGAGCATTTTTTAGCATATTTACCTAATATTTACTGAACATAATGCGTTATTATCTGGTAAAAAAACGATAGGAGAATAAATATTTTTTAGATTTACCCACGTTATAGTTACTAAATGCCAAATTAAAATTTATTAATGTTTTTTTTTTCAGAAATTTCAAGGACAGTCCAGTACGAGTTGCTTAAAAAAACCAAAACCTTCCTTTTGGACTTAGCCTTAGTATGATAAGATTTATATTTATGTCGACAGTAAAAGCTCGAGATAGACAAGTAAGAAATGAGATACATAATCAATTATGAAGTTGATTTATTTGCAATGGTTTATACTATTAATAAACGACAAGATTATACAAGTAAAATAGTAAAAAAAAATTGTTTTATTACTGCAATAACCGCAAGCATGCTTGCACACACATAGACACTCACGCACGCGCGCACACACACACACAAATTATAGCTATTGTTGTTTGAATTGTAAATTATTAAAGGTTGTCATATCGTCGATTGTTGAGTTCATGTTGTTAATTATAAATAGTATGTGTAGTAATAATCAATGTTAAAATATTATATTCTGAGTCTTGTGACTTGAATTAAATAAATAGGTTACATTAAATTAGTTGCTATAACACCGGAATTTTATAGAATACTAATGCATCACGGGGGCAGGTACGAGTTCTAGATGTCTTCACTATGGTGTTTATTTATTATTAAATGCAGTATTAAAAATAATTTAAATGTAATATATATATATTTTTATTTTAGCATATAGTTATATCGACCCAGCCGACCCAGGCAAGAAGTTCACAACCTAACATTATAAATATCTTCCATATTTTTTTTTCACTAAGGTTATCTAACTGCACTTAAAAAGGTAATTTGTTTACATACACACATAAAGTCACTATTTTCCGAAGGGGTAGGCAGAGACCACGGATTTCAATTTGCTACGATCCTGACATACAACCTTTGCATCACTTACTCTCATAACATTTTTGATGCATGCTCGTCGGTTTAGAGTACTCCCTTGGATGAAAAACTAAAGCATGGATTTAGCCTCAGTACTTGTCAAGTGCACATAGCCAAGACTGTCAAAATGGTTACCTTTGAGCGCGTCAAGGTAGTAAAACCTGCAAATTAATAAGAAAAACGTAGATTATACTACCTTAATGTAAACATTACCATTACCAAAGGTACCAATTTTGTCTATTGATTGTGTACAGGGTGTCAATTGAAGAGGAGTTTAGAGTATTTAGTCATCTCTTTTTGGCACATCATATTGCCATTTAAAGTAAAGGGATCAGCTAATAAAAGGCCGTATTCAATTTTAATATTCTGTCAATGCTATACTATTTCTATGAGTACTCCTGACGTAGCCTTTCTTCTTTGGCAATTTGTTTGTCATTCTTATTTCATTTTATCCTTATTTGCTACCTCCATATCCGCGGTGACAGGCAAAGCCGTGTGAAAAAAAAGTTCTTGCACGATAATTGCTTTTTCAAGCTGGTGTGATCTTTCTGCTGGAATCCCTCAAGGGGGTGCCCTGTCCCCTCTCCTTTTCTCTATTTTTATTAACGGTATTACCGCTTCCATAGACTCATCCTACCACCTGTACGCTGATGACCTGCAAATATACTCGGCCGCTTCTATGGATGATTTGTCTCAATTGATTGGTCGCGTTAATGCGGACCTTGCCTCCATTTGCGAATGGGCTGTAAATTTCGGACTCAAAGAAGACGCAAGCTATTATTGTTGGTAGTCAATATTTCATGTCCCAGATTCCTGACACGGTAGTCCCTAACTTGTATTTTGATGGAACAGTCATTCCCTTCTCTTCTACCGTTAAGAATCTGGGAATTATTATGGACCAGACACTTTCTTGGTCAGCCCAGGTGTCTGAGGTCAGAAGAAAACTTTTCGCTTCACTTCACTCACTCAGGCGCTTGCAGAATTTCCTTCCTTTACAAACTAAGGTCACCCAAGCACAAGCTCTCTTACTTCCTCTTCTTGATTACGGTGATATCGCTTATCTGGATCTCACTAAGGGACTGCTTGACAAGCTGGAACGTCTTCAGAATGTGTGCATTCGGTACATCTTCGGACTCCGTAAATATGACCATGTGTCTAATTACCGTACGCAGCTCAAATGGTTACCCATCAGAGATCGTAGAAACATCTACATTCTGTCATTGCTATTCAACATTATTTTCAAACCTTCTGCTCCTCTATACCTTTCCGATAGTTTCAGCTACCTGGCTACTGGCAGCCAGCATCGCTTGCGGTCGAGTGCCAATCTCCTTTTGGCATGTCCCTCTAACCCCTCCAAATCTTACTCTAAATCTTTTTCAGTATACTCTGCCAGGTTGTGGAATCGGTTACCAACCTCCATCAGGCAGTCGCTCTCCGTAGTCTCTCTCATAGAGAACTTGAAGAAGATATGGCTCACACCGTGTCCTTAAGTAAATTTCCTTTTACTCCTTTAACTTCTGTGTATTTATTTATATATACGTAAGTATATGTATTATATTTAGTATATAGATATGGATATATTGTACCTATTTTATTTTATTTTTTGTTACTAGTTTATGTATTGTATTTATTAGCATGTTGTATGGTAATTTTTCATTGTTGTTGCTATCCTGCTCTTTGTCTGTCCCGAATGTGATACTCCTTTCACTCACTCAAAGGTTAACTGGAAGAGATCCCTTAAAGGGATAAGTTCGCCTTTGAACATCACTGTATTTCTTCTTGTCATTTATGTTATTTTGTACAATAAAGAATTTACATACATACATACATACATAATACATGAAATAAACATATAATGCAAATTAACCCGGGGAGACCCTCCAAGTTTGAACAAAAACAATACCTTGCAGTTTTTATACAACCACAACTATTTCAATATGTGTTTTCCTTATGACGTCAGCAAAATTTAGTATATATTAGCCGAGATCAATCTTAAATCAATCATTCAACTTTGTATGCCCCAATAATGGTGTCCCGAAAGCTATTTTGTTTGTTTGCATTTGTACTTTTAGCTGCAATGGCGTTAAATGCTGGTAAGTACATATATATATAAAAAAAGAACTTTTTACTTTTATAAAAAACTGGCCAAGTGCGAGTCGGACTCGCGCACGAAGGGTTCCGTACCATTATCTATAAAAACGAGCAAAAAAAGCCCCCTTAAATATTTATTTTATTCTGTTTTTTTAGTATTTTTTGTTATGGCGGCAACAGAAATACATCAACTGTGAAAATTTCAACTACCTAACTATCACGGTTCATGAGATACAGCCTGGTTACAGGTGGACAGACAGACAGACAGACCGACGGACGGACGGACAGCGCAGTCTTAGTACTAGGGTCCCGTTTAACCCTAGTAGTAGAACCCTAATTAAGCCACTCATTTATCATCACCTAAGGCTCAAAACTACAAATTTCACAAATATGAAACTCTGAATGTGGGTATTTGGGCTTTTATGATATCGGCATTAACTAAGAAAGGTTTTTTTTAGGAATCAATTCGTTACAAAAGATTGAATATATGAATCAAATATTTTAAAAACTTAAAACTTGGTCATAAAAATGACCCTAAAAATGTATACAAATTACAAGATAAACACTGAAGGGTTGGGTCTAACACGCTGAAACGCATTGTTCTATTGCGGAAAAGGTGGACATCAGCTAATAGGTTGATGGTTTTATTGCGGACAAAGCAGCAATCAGCTAGTAGGTATTTGGTAATAACAAACAATAACAACAAACAACAAATACTCTTTATTGATTCACACAAGTAAACAAAATAAAAGAACACACACAGGGAAGTTTTACATGGGATTCAACAGGCGGTCTTATCGCTAAGCAGCGATCTCTTCCAGACAACCTTTGGAAAGAGATACGGTGAGAAATAGTCAGAGTACAACGGGCAGTGCAAAAACACACACTCACAATAAGCATAGGTACATTAGAGTTTACATAGATAATATTAAAAAAATAAAAAGGTATAAACATACATATAAATATAAATATATACATAAAAATATAAATTTACATGGAATACGTAAATGTACAGCGCACAACTGCATCGCCAAAAAGCAGCCAAAAGATGAAGGTTACCTACAGCAAAAAGAAGACGAAGTAATTGAAAGAGAAACATTACATACATTATTAATAATTGCTAGTAATTGATTTTTTCAGCGGCATGCGGCGAAAATGAAGTACCAAGCAATTGTAACGGGCATTGTGGCGACACTTGTGAGCTACATGCTCCAGATTTAGTCTGCGGCGCGGTCTGTACTCCTGGCTGCGTGTGTAAAGAGGGCCTGGTCAAGAGGAAGGACGGGAAGTGTGTCCCTCTGAGTGAATGTTGTAAGTATTAATAAACACCAAACGTCTTTTTAAAGTATTTATTACAATTTTAAACAAATAACATCGCGAGCACAATAATCACAAACGATTGCCGGCAAAATACAAACGTCAAAACATAATAGGGATGTAACCAAAACGTCCCAACATTAGTGATGTCCTCAATCGGTAGTTTTCCGTTTAACAGTTTGGTTCCAATATGCACAGGTAATTTTTTTTATATAATAGGAAGGTATACAAGCAGGTGTGTCACGTTATGGTAAGTGATCTCCACCGCCCATAGACACTCGCAAAACTAAGGCGATTGCAAATGCTTTGCCAACCCAGAGGGCTAAGATGGAATACCTCTTATGCCAGTAATTGCACCGGATGTCTTGCTCTACACGCTGGAACGCAACTGTGCAAGCACTGCTGTTTTGCGGTAGGATTGGCAAGCAAGATGGTGGTAGCGATCCGGACGGAGCTTGCACAAGGTCTTACCACCCGCATGCGTGAAGTTGTTTCCTATTGGTGTACTTATAAGTTCATTTTTAAATTTCAGAATTTTGTAGTTGGTCAGCTCGAGTTTGTTAGTGGAAACATATCAATGGTGAACCTATATTTACGATTAACTTAAGGGGGTTCGATTCCCATAGAAAATGTCGGTGCACCTTTTGAAGCTTCTAGGACATTAATTTGAACGGATTTTTTTGGAAATAGTTAGTTATGGATTAATTACTTACGTAAAACCAAACAAAGAGTTGCTTTACCGATCCTGAACTGCAGTAGGATCCAGGAAATTATGATGCATTTTACCGTTGTGGGAGTACAACCGCAACCATGTGTGTGTGAAATCTTTAGATGGGTGCGTCAATTAGTGACAGTTAATATAGGTGAGTAAAAACCTATTGACAATTTCGACCAGTCACGTGACCACCTATTTAGTTCCGTGGTAACATTTACATGGGTAAAGATCGTGAAAGACCAAGTTCAAATCTCGTTGTATCTTTTTTTTTGTATTTTAAAATTTTCTTTTTTCAATGAGTTTTGCAAAGTAGGAAATAGTCTTCCAAAGGAAATGATAAAACTATAATTTTTTTTTTCTGATTTTGGATACAACGTAATATGACTCATTTTTATTACAATATAAATGGAATAAACGTTCGTTTAACAAATAAAGAAACTGCCTTGAATAAAAGGATATGGACAAACTGCAGAAATTTCTCAAAAAGGTAGAAATTTAAAGTTTACAACTATATTAAATTTAATCCGGCTCACACGTTACTGTGGTACTTTTCCACAATAAATGACATGCTGATTCCTTCACAGGGATTGTCACATCTTTAAAATATTTACTGTGAAAAGGTTCCGTGCAGTGGTTCGCGGATCAAAACGGTGCAACTGTGCACTGTATCATACACGCAATGATACTATCCTTTATTTATTACAGAATAAAATTGCCCGCAGCATGGACTCTTATTTATTTCGTTTTACAATTATATTAGGTCGAGTGATAGGATTTTCTCCGACCTGAGAACTTTTTAATGAAACAAACCTTTTTATCAGATTCAGGCTGATATAAGGATAAAAATAAAAAATCTGTGGTCTATGACCTGCCAGAGGAAAAAAAATGTTCGATGACAAAGGGATTGTCTAAGCTATTGCGATGCTGTTACACTATTTACGTGAAAGAAAACCCAGAACAATTTGAACATTTTCCAGTTCTTGGTAAGTGATCTCAAAACCAGCAACCCTAAGATACATATTAATTTATTGCCAGCTTTTAGGTCCCGCCTCTCTCGCTTTCCAAATCAATCAATTAATCACTATTTAAAAAGTGGTAGCTCAAACTGCAACTAGCAAACTGAACTGGTTAGAATCTGACTCTATCACACTAAAACAAGACTTCCACGATTTCACGGTGGACGCTGTGGTTGTCCCTCATTGCTGCGACTAGATCTCTTCGTCGTGCTCGAACTGACCTGCAACAGCTGGTCGCCTGGTACGCCTCGGGACGACGGCAACAGGTCAAACGTTATGACGTTTATACTGTGGAAGATGCCGAACGGCCCTTTGCGGGAAGCCACCTGCGTCGAATATCTGCCATGATTTCGTCTTATCTAGAGCCCCTAAACGTATAAATATGCAGCAATAAGAAGAAGCTTTTATGTTGGGGGCTTGGCGCCTTGTCTATGATAAAAGCCATCGTGTACAAAATTACAGAAAAGACAGGTGACCAGAGGCGAAGTTCGTTGCCATCACTGATCATTAACAGTGATCATAATTCATAGGTCTGAGGGCCTGGCCACGTACGACGGCGTGTTGTATTGTACAGGCGCGAAAAAAAAATTTGTGGGCGAACCCATTTCTTTCTATTATGGATCAGGATTGGAGTAATTTTAAGAGGAAATACGAGGTGTTGAAAATAAGTGAACACAAATTTTTCGAGTACTTTAGAATGTCTGTATCAAGATAAAATATATTGTAATCTCCTTGTATTCAAAAGCAACACGTATTTAGAGAACCTGTGGGACCTTTGAAAATGTTAGGATTAACTATAACTACTATAGCTGAGTTTCTTGCGGCGTTTCTTCTCAGTAGTATCTTCGATTTTCTGAAGCGCTAGTAGATTCAGACATGTAAAAGAGCCTATATGGCCAACTTGCAAAATAAATTTTTCATTTTCATTTTCATAAGGTACGCGGTATAGCTGTACGAAATGAAAACATGTTTTACTCGATTGCCGCCAGAAGGGAGGGTTTTATGTTTTTCGAGTGTAAGTGAGTATGTATGTATGTAAGTATGTATGTATGTAAGTATGTATGTATGTATGTATGTCATTTCTGTGCCATGCGCTGCACCCTAAACGGTTTGATGGATTTTGATTTGTGAGGTGTCGTTGGATTCGTCTTGATTGGAGGGGTGACTAAGCTATGTCAATATTAACCGGCTCACCTGGCAATTTGTCATCTACTACTGCTTTTAAGCTACAATATGCATACAAGTGTAAAACTGGCAAATGGCTTCCCTGGTGGTAAGTAATTCTCCTAAATGCTTCACCTGGTAATCTGTAATTTACTGCTGCTTCTAAGCTACAATGAGCATACAAGTGTAAAACAGGCAAGCGGCTTTCCTGGTGGTCAGTTGTAACGATTCAAATTCGTTACGGCCTCATTTCGTCTCCTGCGCGCCATCTAGCGAGGAGCAGCGCCGACTCATCGTCAACACTCACTTGTTTTTTTTAAAATACAATTCTAAAACTTACTAATTTCTTTTAATAAATTACCAGGGTGAATAAGGGTTGCTTTCCCCCTCTTTTCAAAATATTTAAAGTCCTATTTCTCCAACCATAAACCATCCATAGACGTTTAGTTTTTTTTTAATTTTGTCTATGTCATCTAGCTCTCTTTGTCTGTGGCAGCGGACGGAACAATGATGTGTCGCATTAGAGGTTATTGATTTCGGTATGGATTAGAAAGTGGATCGTTTCTTAATATTTATCTATCTTAAAGTGGAAATCAGTACTTCATCGCGTCCGCCAGCGTTTCAGGAGGCTCCACGCTTTCAGAGCGTGACTGCTGCGACAGGAATTTGTGACGTTTTGGCAAGATATGGAAGCAGAGAAAGATGTAAACAAAGAATCGGTTTGGAGGCAAAATACCGGTTACTGGTCGTTCCCATCACTACGGCGATTCGCCGGATACATAAGCGAGGTCCTAGGCCTCCTGCCTTCTTTTCTACATCTACTCTGGGAGACATCACTTTGCTCTCATAACCCCAAAAACTATGGGAAATTAATATTATTATGTTAAATAAATTCACGGCTGCCTGGCGATTTGGTAAGTCCTTTGCTTTGGAGTCACGTTTCTGTTTCGAGCCACCTTCTTGTAGCATGTGCTTTACCCTGCTAATTATTTTCAGTGCGAGACTGCTCCATATCGGCTGACTGGATTGCCGCTTTATTTTATTGCCCTGCTGCTGAAGGGATTTCGCCTGTCTCTTAAAATATTAGGAAAACGACCGAGTAAGTATTCAGTGCCCTTTGTGTCTGGGGAATGCTCGGCAACGTCTATCTTACCCTCTTTTAATTTATTTTTCCTACCCTTAGCTAATTTTTCCCCTCGCTTTCAGACTACTGTTCGGTCTTTACCTACCCCTGGTAATACTGCATGGTTGCTGCTGCCTTCGGGAGTTCAAGGAGCCTGGTGCGTGCTGGAGTGCTAAACAGCTGTCGTCTGGACTGCACTACTCTGCCGAGCTAATTAACTGCTGAATTTATATATGCGTTGCGATAGGCAGGAGCACCACTAGACAGTTACACAGCACAACCCTTGATTTTAAGCAGGTGATATCTTTCTATGTTTTTTTCTTAGTGCCATTTATTTGTGTAAAAGCGTCAAGTTCCAACCAGCCAGAGCACAATCCCTATCTGTTTTTTTTTGATGCCTGGAGGGTGGTTTTATGAAAATTTTGTGAGAAGTGTGAAGAAGCCTTCCTGCTCTGATATCCGAACAAATATTTATATTGTTGTTTTAAGAGGGAAATTAATATATATTACAAGTGAGAGCAAACATTCTTTTTACTTTATTTATCTCTTTTCTAGAATCCTCTTTTTTTTTTTAATTCAGCTTAGCTGTCTCCCTTTACCTCTTCGTGCTTCAGGTCTAACATAAGCACGTGGCGCCCTCAAAAAATTTACTACCGGTTAGACTTCTCTCGGAGACCATCACAGGACTGCGCCCCAGCCGGACCTACAACCCTGGGAGCTAGCAGGGCATAACATCACGTGTGGAAACCTAAAACACGTTCACACCTTTTACATTGGCGCTCAACGGGAAGGGGCTGGTAAAGTGAATTCTAACCTCTATTTATTCTCATATTGTATTTTTTTTTAATAATTGTTTGCTCTCTCTTTATTTGTAGGTAGAATTAAGTTCCTACATTGAGTTGTGTATGTATAGTGATTGTTAATGTATTGTTTTTGCTTGTGTTGCGGTGGTAGGACCTAGTGCAAGGTCCGTCCGGGTGGCTACCACCATCTTGCTCGCTAATCCCGTCGCTAAGCAGCAGTGCTTGCATTGTTGTGTTCCGGCGTGGAGAGCAAGACAGCCGTTCTGTTCACAAGCACAAGAGGCATTCCATCTTAGTCCTCAGGGTCGGCAACGTATCTGCTGCACCTTCTGTGTTGCAGGTGTATATGGGCATTGCTGATCGCTTAACATCGGGTGATCCACTTGCTCTGTTGCCTACCTACCCACTTCAAAAAAAAAAAATTTTTGAATTGTAATACTCTCCTTATTTAAGGTTGTTTTTGTGTTTTATACATAACTTTGATTCTATTTGCATCCCTCATCTGTTTTCTTTAAATTGTGCTCTTATAATTGTATAATTTGAAACTTATTTGCCTGGGTATTTTTTTTCAACTACCCATTTTTTTTTTTTTTTTTTTTTTTGTTAACTGATATTTAACTAAATTTATATTGAACTTTGTAATTATTGGATATCATTGCAATATTGCACAATGACGTTACATGTCGATGTAGATTGTCTCACCAAAGATGAACTAATGTTTGAATTGTTAAGCAGAGGTATTAATGTAAAGGACGATATCACTGTAGACGAACTGCAAAGTACATTCAGACAGACGAAAGGCACACCACATGACCACACTAAAGGCCACGCTTACCTTGCAGCTTTATCTCTGGACTCAGAGTTCCAGATCTGTGAGGAGAAAGTCGAGGCTGTCCTGCGTGCTGACCACACTTCCAAGTCCTGCCGGCGTCGGTGTTTGTCGCGGTTGTCACACGTGATATTAAGGTTAGAAAAGCTCTCTCTTCATTCAGCTGACCAGCAACTGCGGAAGATAGCCCTTGTGACAAAAGCTTATGGGTCGCTACAAAATTTATTATGCACTAAAGCAACCCCTGGGCCGTCCTCCCAAGTTGTAGATGCTGCTGTGGCGAGCACTAGTGCTAACACCGTCTCAGTCTCGGGCTCTTCTTGTAAGCGTGCCTCACAAATTTTAAAGTGGAATCTTTCCTATGATGGTAGGACGCCCGTTTATGATTTCCTTGTCCGTTTGGAGGAACTCGTATCCTCATCGGATGTCTCCGATACAGAGCTTTTAAAGAATCTTGTGCACTTATTTAGTGGTGATGCTCTGCTGTGGTTTCGTAGCAATAGGGCACAAATTAGCTCTTATAAAGAGTTTGTTGAGCTAATTAAAACCGAATATCAACCGGTTGAACATGAAAGATGCCTTCTAAACCAGATAAGGTCGCGTCTGCAGAGCAGAAGTGAAAGTATTAGGAGCTATATTAATATTATGGAAAGCTTATTTTCTAGGTTGTCTAGGAGCTTGTCTGAATCAGAGCAACTTGAAATTATTATGACTAACATGGATCCTTTCTTTATTTCTCGACTGGCACTGGTGGAAATTAAATCAGTACGAGAACTTAAAGCTATCTGCTCTCAGCTTGAGGTTGCTCAATTTAAATGTCAGAATAGGGGATTTCTTAACCCGGGCAATACATCAATTATACCAGATTTTTTTCAAAATGGGCCTCCGGTACCTGCTTCAAACTCCAATGTTCAGGTTTCTCAAACAAACCTGAGGTGTTTAAAATGTGATGGTCCCCATCACTATAGGAACTGCGAGACTTTAGTAGGACCACATTGCTTTAGGTGTAAGAGGCCAGGTGTCATTTCACAGTATTGTAGATGTCCAAAAAACTAATTAAGCGGTCAGTTGTCCTTAATAATGAGTCAATTTCTAAAAATTCTAAATACCTATCTTCTAGTCGAACTATTAAAGACTCTGACCAAAAATGTGATCAAAGATGTAACTCTACCATTCCTCTTGTTGCGAGCAGGGATACTAAACCTTTTTTTAGAAAGGAACTGGGTGATCCTAGACCTTACCTTACTGTAGGTATTTTAGGTTTAGAATGTAATGCTTTAGCTGACAGCGGAGCATGCGTGTCGGTTATGAGTAAGTCAGCATATTACTTGTTGCAAAGGGAAGGCCTAGACTTTCCTTTGCAGACATGCAATAACAAGTTGTCAGTGGGCAATAATGCTTCTTTAAAAGTGTTAGGTAGGATTCTTGTACCCATTACTTTCGAACATAGGGTTCAATTTATTCACTTTCATGTTTGTGAGGATATAAATATCCCTATTATTCTTGGAGTTGATTTTTTGCAATTGTTTAATTTGTGTAGCGACATTCTAAAAACAGAGCCTTCTTGCTCATACTCTGGTTTTATGAATTTACTTAAAAACAATGATATTCATTTGCACGACCTTGAAGATCTGTCGTCCTATCAAAGGGAGCAATTAGAATTGACCGTGAATAAATTTAAATTAATTTCTGCTTCCGATGACAGTCTAGGTTGTACAAGTTTGGAGGAACACGAGATTGACACCGGGGACCACCGTCCAGTTAAACAAAAGTATTATCCCATTCCTGTTCACCATAGGGATTATGTCAAGCGTGAAATTGACAGTATGTTGAAAATGGGTATAATAGAAAAAAGTGTGTCACCCTGGAACAGTCCTATTCTTTTAGTGCCAAAGGCAAATGGGGAACTCAGACTGTGTCTGGACAGTAGGAAATTGAACAGCCTCACAAAAATTGACACTTATCCTATGCCTAGAGTGCAAGAAATTTTAGATTCTTTGAATAACGCAAAATATATGACATCTCTGGACCTTAAGTCTGCATTTTTTCAGATTCTTTTGTCACCCTCTTCCAGGGAAAAAACCTGTTTCTCGGTTCCAGGCCTAGGAGCGTTTCAATTTCGCAGGATGCCTTTTGGCTTAGTAAACGCGACTGCAAGAATGATGCGCTTGATGGATAAGGTATTTGGACCCGAGTTCAGTAACAATATATTTTATTATGTTGATGACGTCATACTCATATCCGATTCTTTTGAAGAACATATCTCGCTTTTAAATAAGGCGTTCGCAAGGCTGAAGGCAGCGGGCCTTACTATCAACTTAGATAAATCCGTGTTCTGTCGCTCTTCTTTGAAGTTCCTTGGTTACGTTGTGGACAGACGTGGACTACGTACGGACAGTGACAAGGTTCGATCCATAATAGACTTCCCCATCCCCTCTACCCAAAAAGAACTTCGAAGATTTTTGGGAATGGTGTCATGGTACAGACGATTTATATGTAACTATTCCACGGTTAGCTCACCGTTGAACAAACTGACCAAGAAACTTCCCAAAGGAACACAATTTTTGTTTAATGATGGAGCTTTGGATGCTTTTAACAAGATTAAAAGCTTATTAGTCTCAGCTCCCATCCTAAGTGTTCCTAAGTTTGACAGATCATTCATAATAACAACCGATGCGTCTGATGTTGGCTTGGGCTGTTCATTGTCACAATTAGATGATGAAGGGCATGAGCATGCGGTCGCCTATGCCAGCAGAACCCTTTCAAGTTCGGAAAAAAATCATTCCACAACCGAAAAAGAATTAAATGCTTTAATATTTGCTCTAGAAAAGTTTAGAGGTTACATAGACGGCTCTCCTTTTAGGACTAAGGTATATACTGACCACAGCAGCTTGAAGTGGCTAGTGAGTCTCAAGTCACCCACAGGACGGTTAGCGCGATGGGCGCTACGCCTGTCCCAATTTAATTTTGACATCGAATATAGGAAAGGTTCTGAGAACAAGGTTGCCGATGCGCTATCGCGTGCACCGATTGCAACCGACGCTGTTAACGTCATCTCATCCCCTAATTCACCCCCTGACTCACATACTGACTCCTGGTACGACAATTTGTTCAGTAGGGTTTCCAAATTCCCGCATAAATACCCAGATTTGCAGATTGTAAACAACAACCTGTATAAACGCATTCGCAGCAACAATCCTTTGTCAGCTGATTGCGAGTGGAAGCGGGTTATACCTAAACAACTGAGGGATTCTATTCTGAAACAGTGTCATGATGATCCTAGTGCCGCACATCTAGGTACTTTTAAAACGTTTAAGCGAATTTCACAAAGCTATTACTGGCCGAAGATGTTGAACGATATAAAAAAATATGTCAAACAATGTCAGGTTTGTTTGCGTTACAAAAGTACTAATCAACCACCCCCGGGGCTGATGGAAAACCCGAAAAAGGTCCAACGGCCATGGCAGGTTATCTCCACTGATATTGTGGGCCCATTACCCAGAAGCTACAGTGGCCACAAGTTTATTTTGGTAGTCTCAGATTTTTTCACAAAGTATGCTTGTTTGTTTCCCATGCGAAATTCTTTGGCTAAAACTGTGGTAAACATCATAGAAAACAGTGTACTTCTGAAATTTGGAATTCCACAATGCATTGTGATGGATAACGGCCCGCAGTACGTGTCCAAACTTATGAAAGAACTGAAAGATAAATATAAAATTAGAAACTTGTTCTATAATTGTCGATTTACCCCTCAGAACAATCCTTCAGAACGGATTAACAGAGTATTGGTCACAGCTATATACTCTTACGTAGGTAACGATCATCGCACGTGGGCGGAACAATTGAGCAAAATAGAATTTGCTATAAACACGGCCGTTCATCAGGTGACTGGGTTTAGTCCGTATTTTTTAAATTGCGGACGCGAAGCCATCCTCTCTGGGGACTGGTACCCAGCACGCCCTTTGGATGACCTTGAATTGCAATTTTCTGATAGGGATTTATATGCCTCTATGTTGTCTCACTTGAAGCCCATATTCGAGAAAGTCAATAAAAATCTAGATAAGTCATACCAAAGAAGTAGGGTTTATTATAACAGAAATAGAAGAATATTGGAGTATGAAGTTGGACAGGTTGTCTGGAAAAAGGAATATCCATTGTCTGATGCCTCAAAGTTCTTTGCTCAGAAGCTCGCACCTAAATTTAAAAAATGTAAAGTTCTAAAAAAGATTTCTCGTGTCACTTATGAATTGCAAGATTTTAACACTAAAAGGTCCATAGGAATATGGCATATAAAGGACATATTAAAGTCCGAACCCAATCAACCGTAAATAAGTTATTTCATTTGCAATCGGTTAACCGGTAAAATAGCTGGTTGTATATTTAAAGTAAATAACCGATTAAAATGCTTTGTCTGGTTTACTAGGTTTCTATCATGTTCAACAACACGTTTTGTTAGGAGGTTTCGTACTATTCAGTGTTGTTTTTTTTTTGAGGGATGTAATTAGGATTAAATAGGTATTTATTTTGTCATCATCTTTTGTTGTGATGGTTCAATTCCCCTACATGATGCAGGAATCTTTGGACCCGGTCACGTCCTTAAACTGAGCCCAACTATTTGTTTGTGTTAGTCCAGTGTCGTCCCACTTTCACAAAGGAAAAAATGCTTTTGGCATTTTTTTTTCCTTTTCTATCTTTCTTTCCTTGCCTTTTTTTTTTCTTTTTTCTCCTCTTGTTTTTTTCCGTTTTTTTTCATTTTTCCCCTTTATTTTCCCTCTTTTCTTTCTCCTTATTTTTTTTCCCAGTGATTGTCCTAAATGCTTTACCTAGTAATTTGTCATATACTACTGCTCTTAAGCTACAATGCGCTTACAAATGTAAAACAGGCAAGTGGCTCCCCTGGAGGTAAGTAATTTTCGTAACCGCCTTACCTGCTAACTTGTTATCTACTACTGTTCCTAAGCTATAATGAGCTGCGGCACCTCGGCCGCTTGCTATAATTCGTCACATACAATTCTTTACAATTAATCGGAGCGCGCAGAACGCAACGCCCCGGACGCACGCTTCGGGCGCCTGCTATGTTTTGTCCTCCTCGTATTTCCTCTTAAAATTACTCCCATCCTGATTCATAATAGAAAGTAATGGGTTTGACCAGAACATTCTTTTTATTTGTCTTTTCGCGCCTGAATAACGCGGCGTCGTGGTACAACGCGGCGCCCCACCGTGCACCCGCTCAGTACGGCACCGCGCGGTGTATTTCCACAGCGCGGACCGTAAATATGCACGGTAAAACGGCGCCGCGCCGTTTCACGGTAACGACTCCGCGCCGTGGATATGTGGCCAGGTCAGGTTTTAGTTATAGTATTATTTAAGTTGTTAGTTTACTTTTATTTCAAGTTTTTAGTTATTTTTCTGTTACTTATTTTTTTAATTTGCTTTTGTATTTAATGTTTCAAGTGTCAGATAATCTAATAATATTAAACTGTCATTTTAGATTTATAGCTTCGTTAATTGAAGGGACAAAAGGAAGAGGAAGACCCAGACTGACATATTTTGAGCAAGTGGAAGAAAATTTTCGAACCGCGTCGTATTGGAACATCAAACGGCTGGCGGAGAAGAAAGAAGACTGGCGATTACTGACAGGACCTGATGATAAACGGTGAAGTGCGGAATGGTTTTTTTTTTGCAAGTTTTATTTATCTGTTTTGTCACAAAATTTACCTCATATTGGTATGAAAATAGTATTAAAGTATACAAACAAATCCCTTTTATATAAGACCCCACTAGACCATGTACCTACAAAGCTCTCAAATTATTAATGAAAAGAGTAATGTCGTATTTTTTAAACAGGTCACATGGAGTATCAAAAGAAATAAACACATTTGATTCAGGCTGATCCAAACAGTGTATTAAAAAGTATAAGCTTCTTCAGAAATTATTCGTTACGGACTTATCAAAAGAGCCTGTTGTATTTTGTATTGTACCTCGTACAAGGCACTTCCTAAAATGACCACTTCCAGTTGTGACCCCTTCCTAAATACTACTATTTCATAAAATGACTTCCTGATATAAACATTTCCTGATTTGATCACTTTCCAAAATAAGCATTTCTCGGTGTAACCACTCCCAGTATTTCATAGCGCGACGTGACTTGACTACAAATCTACTAGTGACCCGCTGTTGCTTTGTTCCAATTTCATAGGTTTTCTCAGACTGCAAAAGTATTATGATATGGTGCCTGCTTACAGGTTGAATTTTTAAAACTGTTATCATTTTTGGGTGGCATACCAAAAAGTATAAAGGAAAGTTATTGGTGCGATTCGTTCCGTCCGTCTGTCCATCCGTCTATCTGTCCATCTAACTGTCATAGCGACATATTTTAGTACATACATTACTAATGCTATATATTTGAAATGTTGAACACATTATAAAATTTCCTTACTCAACCGTATTGCTAGTCAAAAAATTAAGAAACATACTTTCGGTTCATCTGAAAATGTGAAATGTATGTCTCTCGATGCTCTCATTTCCTTATAACACTAGTCAGACGGAGCCGCATGCATTTTGGCTAGTACGGAGAGATAAAATAGATTATGTTCAAAGAGAAATACCGTTTTAATAGTAGTAGTAGCTTAATCAATTGAGTATCATTAGCTGAGAAATGGTTTTTGTTGATGTTAAATATAAAATTTGCAGGTACTTCAAGGTCATAAATAAAAAAATAATATCATAAATCGGTCGTATCGGGAAGTGACTACAAGTGTTCATATCGGGAAGTAGTCTCATAAGGAAGGGATCGCCTCAGAAATTGGTCATATCTTGACCTGATCATATCGGAAAGCGGTCATATTAGGTGTGGTCTTCAAGCAAAATCATCTTGATTTGTCGTTTCAGAAAGTAATTAGTTTTAACAGAAAGGGTTAAGCTTTTTATAAAAAACGCCCAATTCTGGTACCAATATCGGAATTCTAGAACAGAATGTCCAATGTCACTAACCACTGGACTTCTGAAAGGCGAGATTTTAGCCTGTGGCAAAAAAAAAGACTTAAAACAAAGTAGGATGATCAGAATATTACCAATTAATAGGCTTACGTAGTCATCCATACTATATTATTAATGCGAAAGTCTGCCTGTCCGTCTGTCTATCTGTACGGCTTTCGCACTTAAACTACTGAGTCAATTTCGATAAATTTTTGTACAAATTTAGTTTCATACATAATAATACAGGGTACTTTTGACATGAAACGTCTTTAATTTGGACATGAGGGGCTCACAATGCAAAAACCATGTCTGAACGAAATATGTTATGATTAGATCGCTTATTACTTTAAAAATATTGCACATATATGTAGACAATATTTTATTTAATCACATTTTTTCTTCACTTTGTTTTCTAAAACTATAACGTTATGTATCGTCAGCGACATACATTTATTTAGCTCATAATATTTTACTATCATGATTTATTTTAGATTTATAGCTTCGTTAATTGAAGGGATAAACGGGAGAGGAAGACCCAGATTTACGTAATTTGAGCAAGTGGAAGAGAAGTTTCGAAGCACGTGGTATTGGTATATCATACAGCTGGCGGAGAACAAAGAAGAGAGGCAATTACTGAGAGGACCGATGATAAACGGTGAAGGGCGGAATGGTATTTTTTTTGGAATGTTTAGCTACCTATTGTGTCGCACACTAGACCACATATTTGTATGAAAATTGTTTTTAAAAGTACAAACAATATCCTTTTAGATAAGACCCCACTCGAACGCATTAGTACTAGAGATTGCAAACCGGGCCCGCCCGGGCCCGGTGACCTTTTAGGCACCCACCGGGCCCGACCATTCTTACGGGGCCCGGTCACCGGACCCGGTAAGTAAACCGCGGCGCGCTGCGTGGGAGCGCCAACTCGTAGAATGTACGTTATTAGTTTGTTTTTTTTTTCTATGTGTTCAAATAGACACTATAAGGAGTAAAGAGAAAGCTTGCTTGTTTAAACTTATAAAAATGAATAAATTACTGATACGAATGTTACCTTTCCGCCCATAAGTAAAAGTAATCAATTCTGTAATAAGTGTGATTTTGAGACTTGAGTGAGACTGATTATTGTGATAACTGTTCATAAGCCAGTTTGAAATAAACATCAACCTTGAATCATTATTTTTCCATTCATATACAGGGTGTAATCGTTAAGTGTAGCCAGGCGATTATTCAGTAAATATAACAGATATCAGAAAACTTTAAGCTGATGTCGAATTTACATTACCCAATGAGTAAAATTACATTAATAACTTTTTTTTAATAACCAGAATTATCCCAAATATTAACTTCAAACCCTCCCATACATTTAGTACGCCGTTCGTTGAAAGACAATATAAGGCCTAGTCATTTCACCATTATAAAATGATTCATGAATTGTTTTAATACAGTTTATTTGCGTAAATAATGAATTTTAAGCACTTTTCTCTTACGATATTATTTGAGGCTGCGTGAGACTTACGGCCGCAAAGGAGAGTTTGAAGTAAATATTTGGGATATTTCTAGTTTTATTTAAAAAGTTATTAATGTAATTTTACTCATTGGGTAGCGTACTCTCGATATCAGATTAAAGTTTTCTGATATCTGTTACATTTACAGAATAATCGCCCGACTACACTTAACGATTACACCCTGTATAGAAAATTTTCATAAAATATTTGAAAGGTTTCATCACTAACACACAACCCGGCCGGGCCCGGCGGACCCGGCCGGGCCCGGGTCCCGGTAATTAGTACCTACTGTATGGTATTGTGGTTTGTATAAGGCACTTTCTTAAATGACTGCTGCCAGATGTGAACTCTTACCAAATGCAACAATTTTATAAAATGAAGTCCCGATATGAACATTTCTTGATTTGACCACTTTCCAAAATGAGCACTTCTTGATAAAATCACTCCCAGTATTTCATAGCGTGACGTGACTTGACTACAAATCTACTAGCGACCCGCTGTTGCTTTGTTCCAATTTCATAGGTTTTTTTCAGACTACAAAAGTATTATGATGTGGCGGTGTGCCTTCCTTACTAGTTGAATTTTTAAAACCGTTATCATTCTTGGATGTCACACCGAAAAGCAAAAAGGAAGCTTATTGGTACGACTCGATTCGTCCGTCCGTCCATCTGTCCATCTATCTGTCATAGCGGCATATTTTAGCACAGTACTAATGGTTTCTATTTAAAATGTGGAGCAGAAATAATTTTTTTTTAACTCAACCTGATTGCTAGTAAAAAAAATATTATCGGTCATATCGGGAAGTGACTACAAGTGTTCATATCGGGGAGTTATAAGGAAGGGGTCTCCTCAGAAATTGGTCATATCTTGACGAGATCATATCGGAATGCGGTCAAATTAGGTGTGGTCTTCAAGCAAAATGGTATCATATTAATTGGTCGTTTCAGAAAGTTATAGAAAAGCGTTCGGATTAGGGGTAGTTTTAAAAGGAAACGGTTTTATCTCGAATGGGTAATTTTATAAAGTAATCAGTTAAATTACTTAGTTTTTTATAAAAAAGCCCAATTCTGGCTGGTAGCAGTTCCTAAGTTCTAGTTCTAGATGTCCAATCTCATTGGCCCCTGAACAGCTGAAAGCCTGGATTATGGGCATGTGACAAATATTCTTGAACTGCAGAGCGGTCATGATATGGTCACTTTTTGTGGTTACTAAGCACGGCGCCTATTTTAATACTTTAACTATAACCACAGCAATTCCATGGGGATGAACACCGGCAAAATGCTTGGATATTTTTTCGGTACCAAGTAATTAGCTGTTTGTTGTTGTTGTTGTTAGCTTCGTAAGTGAACCAAAACAATATCACATTTTTGGTTGCCTTATTTAATTTAAAAAAATAAAAACGTAAAATGTAATAAAATGTTTTTATTTTTTACAATTATATGGCGCAACTAAAAAGTCTAATGTTATTTGGGACACTAATTACTTTGTAATGTAAAAATATCCAAGCACTTTGCTGCAATTCATCCAGAGGAAATTGTTGGACAGATTCAAAAGAAAGTATATACGAAAGACAGAATATCAACAGTTAAAAATCTAACATAAACATAACTAATATTATAAATGCGAAATTCCGTCTGTCTGTCTATTTGTCTGACCAGCTCTCGCGCGTTACTGGCTTAGTCTATTTATATATTGACACCTGCGAATGGATGCAGGGTGACTTTTTCTTTTTAAAATGTTCAAGTTTTTTTAATTACCCAATTTTATTTGTAAACTCGTTAATTTATTTCATTATTTGATCGCGCGATCGTTATAGAACCCAAGTAAATGTTGTTCTAAATAATAAAAATGTAACTTATCCATTTTATAAAAAATACGAGGACTACTCTAACACTCCACCGGTGCGTAGGTATGTCAATCTCAACAAATAGGCCTAGTTTCAGTACTGCTTTATTTATAAACTGTGTCTATAGGCCTATTGAGCCTGAAATGAATTGATTCTATTCTATAATGGGGGTGGACATTGGGAAGTGGTCGTTTTGGGAAGTGGTGAATTTATTTTAGGAAGTGGTTATTAACTTTCATGATACAAAAAAATCAGTACCTACAGTTCTTTGCAACTTTAGCAACAAAGTGTCATGACTCCATTTTTGAAAACAGAATGTTGCATCTTTCACACTATAGTTGGTGTATCACAAGACATAATAGCTAACTGCTACCTGACAAGTCAGGCAGCCAAGGCCTTCCAGAATGCCCGTGAGATTCCGCGTGACGTCGAAGGCGCATTCTATCTTATTCATGTATTCTGTGATATTATTCAACGATGGCTAGGCGTTTAGTTAGCTGTTGTCTTTGGGTTTCTATCAACGGTGCATCATACGTGTCTTAACTATTATTTTCCTTAGGTTTATCATGTGTCTCAACAATAAAAATGCATTACATAATTACCACTTTTCTAGTTTTATTATCTCACAGACTCATAACAGCCCATCTTTTTCATTTCTATCAAAAGCAGCGTGCCTAAACAAAGTGGCATTGTTGGCGTTGACGTTCTGGTAGAAACAACAACATTGTGCGGTTGACGCCAAAGACTGTTTACTGTTTTCCACCTTATTGCAATGGAATAAGTTATAAAGTGTTTGACGTCGACGGTGTAGTCAGCCAAATTGAACTCTGGGCCTCTAGAGAACTAGTAGCAATGAATGAAAGCAATATTATTAAGACGTTTACTATGAAAAGTCATTTTGACATTTATTGGTAAAGGTTCTCAGACATATTTATAACATTATCGGGACTTTAGCGCGATATAAATATATTGTTATAAATATGTGTGAAAGTCGCGAAAGTTTAAAACAATTTAAGGTTCTCAGAATTCACATTGATTGTCTGCACAGACTCGATGTAAGGGTGGCAAAAGCAAAATTAAAAAAATATTTTGATTAGACATACCTACATTCACGCTTCAACCCCAATTGTATGTACCTTTCTTTGTTGAGGTTCAATCGGATTTATAAAATATCATATCATCCATCAGGGTCCATTTAACATACTCAAAAATATGAACGACCGCTCTTATAACAATGTATAATTAAAGCGTTGGTAAGTATATACTTTTACACATGACCGTATCAGAGATTCGCAAAATACTTAGTCCATATAAGACATTTTTCAACTACCGGCACTTTCACTCGCTCGCATTGAGTAGTGCGACACAGTAAGAGTATGAAAAAACTCATAATCATAGGTCATAGGTTAGGTTACAATAACCCCAAGCTATATCAAGGCTCATGAGCTTTGGGGGCCATGGTCAGATAATCCAGTGCCCAGTAGCGGAGTTCCGTCGACCCCATCCTGAGGAACAGAACATCCTTGTGCTCCTACCAGCAGTAGCACTAGAAAATGCTCAAGAGTGGTTATCATTCGATAAACGCAAAGTAGAAGATTAACGTAGGCAGCCGGTATAAATATTTGTGGGAGATTCTGATATTTTATGAGTTTAGTATTTGGAGAGTCAGGTATTTTGCGAAACTGGTATTCATGGACGTTTTCTGTGGGTAATCGTAACTCCACATGACTTTTTTTTATAAATAAATAAACTTCACTGTTTTGGTCGTACCCCGAATCTGGTATTTAGTGAAGCAAGTATTCTACTCAAGGGAGCTCCACCACTGCCACGATGCTTCAGCTTATCAGCGAGTGGAGAAAGTTCGGCTTTTATGTAAGTATGGTAAGTCCTACCTACTACGGTCTGACGACGAGTGGAAGGCTCCTGTAAGTCTCTATTTTCCACTATACGTTTGGTTTTGCTTTGGTACAGGAACCTTCCGCTCAATAGTCGGGCTATTGCTAGCTCAGGAATCTATGCTAACTATATTAGTAAGGCTCTTCACAAAGACCAATTCTGTATCCAACGTCTTACCGCATCAGACCGTCGAAAATATTATCGGTCAAACCTATGGCAGTCAGCGAGATAAGCTTGGTGGTTATTTAGGTACAGGTATCTTCTATCAGGAACCATAATCCTTAGGATCAGTCCTTCGGTCGACTTATGGTAACCGACCCTGTAATGACATCAGTAGGTCACTAAAGCCAGCAATCATGAGGCACTGGTATTTTAACAACAAAAAAGTTGTAAAGATTTCGAGTAAGGAGTACCTAGGTGTGATGTGTATGATTGATATCACCTAAAAACGTTACTAAGACTTTATCTGAGTTTAGCACCAAAGTCTTTCATGGTCACCAGTTTTTACTACGATAATCACAATCACACTTGTGGGCCTTTATATCTTAGACTTGATAGCCTGAAATCATAAGAGATGGCTTTTCTGGTCTACACAAGTAAAACTAATAAAAGTTATGTATTTTAGTCATTCGTGTATTCAGGTATACAGAAATTAATAACACGATACAAATATTTTATTACAGTTTTATTGCAGTCTGAAAACGTACGCCAACTAGCTAGCTAACTGCCGCGAAAGATTGTCGCTAGCTGGCGCTGTATAGTTGCATGTGTGAGTGTGACGATAGTGTCTGTATACGCTCGTAAAAGATTCTGCATTTTTTCTCAGGACTGGCACAACAATACCTTCCAACTGTGAAGTCAAAAAATCAACCGTATTCAGATACCTACGGTAACAAAAAAATAATAAAAAAACAGCGATAGGTTACGAAAAATTACGAAAAAACCGTAATTTTTTTTACAGCGCCATCTAACAGGACTTTGTTTGAGAGCGACCCTAGTCGGTCCCCCTTAATATTGTATGTTAACTCAAACATATGAAAAAAAAACCATTATTATTGCTATATTTTTCTAGCAAAAATAAAGTTTTTTTTTTTAATTTTGTTGTTTTTAGTTGTTTTGAACGGTGTTGTAATCATATGCATTGTCATTTAAACAACTAAATCGTATAACTTAACAATAAGAATACCTCCCAGATCATCGTACTGATGATCTGGGAGGTAAATCAAAATAAATTATATTATTATTAATATAAAATTTGTATTTTCAGAAACTTCGAGTGCAGTTCAATAAAAGATGCTTATGTTAATGAAACATTCGCTGTTTATGTATAACACCGTAACTAAAAACATAACCTTTCTTTTGAGATTCGCTTAAATAGGATAAAAATAAATATTTATGTGGACAGTGATGGCTCGAGATTTATAAGTAATATGTAAAATATAGTACTCAAACTTGAAAACGATCTATTCATAATATTTGATTAATATTTAATGTTAGTAACACACAAGGACCATCATTATGTATGTATAAATAAAATAAAACACTATGCACTTACAAAGATTTTGTTTTATTACTGCAATAACCTGAAGTATGCGTGCAGTGCAGAGGAGAAATAGTATTTGAATGATACATAGATCCATCATTTAATTTTAATAATTTGAATGATATACAATAATAAAACTTTTAGATTTTACTTACTAAAATATTTTTTTGTTACAAAACGCCATATACCTAAGCTTAACATTCCAAAGGATTCTGATGCGCACGCGCATTGCACAACGTATTATATTAACATCAAATTTGTAAGAAAATACTAAAATTTTAATACAAAATTAGCAATCCAATCAGTACAGAATCATTTAAAATGACAAGGTAGTGCTTATTCCCTAAGTATATCTAAAAGCTGCCTAGTATAGACAGACGCGTTAAACCCTTGTAGAAATCATTTTTTACTTTACGCCATAGCCGGTAGTCAGAGATATTTTTAGTGTTACTAAAATCTTCTAATGCAAAAACATAATGCAGTTTTTATACTACGTAAATTATTCAAGTAGGCGTTTTCCTTATTACGTCAGCGAAATACAATATAAATTAACTGAGATCAGTCGATAATCAATCATTTAACTTTAAATACTCAACTATGATGTCTCAAAAGCTCTTTAGTTTGATTGGATTTGTACTTTTAGTCGCAATGGTTTTAAATGCAGGTAAGTCCTCGTTATTTTTCTATCATTTTACCTTTTAAACAGGCAGTATAATATGTAGTCAACTACAACAGTTGCATATCTAAACGCTTTTTTAATGATTAAATTCTTAGTAATCCTCCTGGTGGGTTTTCCGTTTTTTGATTCGTGGTATGTTTCGACCTTACTTTGACTATGATCCAAGATTTGACAGGTCTGATTATTATATTGGAGCCACTGCCGTCCTGACCTCCGTAACCCTTCTTAAAGGGAAACCGGACCGACAGGATAATGGTTACATATTCATTTTAAATGAATGTGCAGGTTTTTTTTACGACATTTTGCTTCACGGTACGAGCGTTGCGTACTGCTCAATTAACGTATAAACACAAAATATAAACGCGGAATATCACTATCTTTAGGTTTAGAGTTTTTTTTTGTGTCTTGAATGTCTCAAATCGTAGTCCTCGCGAGAGGTACGGGCGACTACGATCGCTTAGCAAGTAAAATGAATAGATGCATCGTAAGGGTTTAGGTTTAGAGTAGTTAGTTTATTTTAGTGTTTATAATATCTTGTATGCCCTTTTTTTTGTGTATAATAAAAATGAAAATACTCCTCTCTTACTCATCACGAAATATTCAAAGCTACAAATCCCACAAATCTGTCTGTACTATATTGAGTTCTAGTGACCCTTAGGTACAATTGGGATGTAATGTATATAAAAACCTTCCGTTAAAAAATGACAAGATGATTATAAAAACCAGAACCAGAATCCATTGCGTGGTTTAGAAGGAGTAAGCGCTAAAGTTCGTTTAATCACAAGTTTAATAGAATAGAATAAAGACCGTTTTATTAGGATTATATTTGGAATACTGCTTAAAATCTAAATGTATGAATTTGAATAAAATTAAGTAAATGGTGGCAGTGTCCCAAACAGCAGTCGTTCGGCTAAATAGTGAAATCTTGAGGAAAGGTCTTTAATTCAGACACTACAAGTAGATCAGATCCCCGTCACCAACAATCTGAACTTTCCCACATTACAGTTTCTAAAGCCTCACACACACACACACACACAGTCACACATCAGTCAGTCAGTTTCACATGTACAGTAGGGGAAATACATTCATGTACCGCCTTAGAACCCTGTCGCAATGACGGGACGCGTTAAACACCACGCTATGTCATACAAATGTCATGCGTATGTGTCTTCGACTAGGTTCTACGGTGGTACGTGTTTGGATTTCCTTGACTGTACAGTACTCCTGTTTACAGTGATTGTTGATTTTCAGAGGCATGCGGCGAGAATGAGGTATTAAGTCTTTGCAACGGACTTTGTGGTGACACTTGTGATTTACATTTTCCTAATTTAGTTTGTGCCTTCGATTGCACTCCTGGCTGCGTGTGTAAAAAAGGGCTGGTCAAAAGGAAGGACGGGAAGTGTGTCCCTCTGAGTGAATGTAGTAAGTATTACTGTGGTGAAGTTTTGTTTATGTTGATGATATTATCATCTCCAATTTTCATTGGATACGCATATCAAATTTAAGACAATCTCATAATAAGAAACGAGTGGTAACGCATTAGCAAGATTTGCACTGGAAAGACATATTAATGAAGGAACTTAAATGCTAACTGATTGAAACCAAAACAATAGCACTGATGGAGATAAGTAGAAAAATTTTATTAATGTAAAAATTGTTTTCAGAAACTTCGAATGCAGTGCGATAAAAGTTACTTAAATGAAACACTATGGATCACTTTCATGAAAAAACTTAACCCTTCTTTTGGGCTTCACCTCAGTGGGATATAAACTTATATATCGGCTCGAGATTGATCAATACTCAACCATGAAGATGTTTCATTTGTAAGAATTTGTATTATTTAATGTTAATAATAAATCACAAGACCCAGGAGTAAAATAAAATAAAATATTATAATCGATTATTTGGTTTTATTACGGTGATAACCGCAAGCATGCTTGCATATACAACCCTACACACTCAACTATGAAGGACATTCAGTTGTTGTGCATGTCACTTATAAGTCGGAAGACCCATAAGTAAAATTTAATAGAACATTATAAATTAAATTTTTGTAACCGAAATTTCTTTTGATTTTTACTTAAAAAAAAATTAACATTCAAATTATTAAATTAAAATGCTATGCAATGACAATACAAAAAATTAGGGTAATGGCAGGACTTTAACCCGCAACAGCAGCATTCCGTTTTTCAGTTTCGATTGCGTTTGTCAGTTTCGCCACATTACCTAGCGGTGCGTAGCGGTCGCAGGGTATGTACTAACATAATTTTTCAATGTGCTTCGTCTTTACGGACATTACATTATTGATTTTAAGGGTACAACTACCGTGTCATCTATATGAAACTTTTAACAAGTTATCATATTCAACTGGGTACCTTTACAGCTACCAACACCAGCTACCAGCTGTATTATTTGCCTGTGACACACAATAAAGTGATTGATTGATTTACCGTCAGCTGACGAGAGATGGCGCCGTAACTGTAGCTGTAAAGGTACCCAATTTTTTTTAGCCTGCAACACCGCCTGTCTTCCAGGCTGCGTAATGTCGAGTGAGCGTGCGGCAAGCCGACAACCTACTGCGATTTGCCCATGCCATAGGCAAGGCGGTCGAGCGTACGAAAAGTGCGGAGTGCAACGCCTCTGACTAAAGTTAATTTTTACGTGGCACTTAATTTAATCGAAACAAGTAAATTAAAAACGAACACTTTACAGTATAAGTAAGAATTATACAACGTAGCAAGGGAGGATACTAGCACATTTTTTTAGCCATGGCCAAATATATATGCATCCTAATATGCCTGTAATGTGATATGCAATAAAGGATTCTGATTCTGATTCTGATTATATTAAATTTTTTTGGTAATTTTAAGTTCATACGTAATTCCCATCGATTGGATGAAGTATTTTATTTTAATTAAAGCCGGATGTGTAATCTACAACATATAGGTACCTACATATCAGCTGTTGCAAATTGGTGTTGACATTCGTTAACACGTTATAGGTAAATAATCTCAGGGGATCCCCTCAATCACGTCATACGGATTTAAAAGTAAACTCAAACAGTTTTTTCTCCTCGTCAATTATTTAAGACGTATATTTTCCTCGTTTCGTAGGTAAGGCTTGCAATCCCGGGATTTTCTGTATGATCAAGTCCGGGATCCCGTTGTTGTGTAAAAAATCCTACACTCGCCTTGCTAGTTCCCTAAAATTCTGACACCTGTCATTATGAGACGTTTCAGGGAAAATAAACATTTTTTCTACTGTACAAATTATTGGCAGAAAACAGAAACGTAACAAAAACCAAACCAATGGACTAGCAGCAAAAAAATTGACGAAAACTGCAAGAATATCGCGGACAAAGAAGTGCAAACTTATTCTAGACTTAAAATAAGAAGCCGAATGGCATAGCATACAATAATTTTGTATAGTTTGATGGGAAAATGTCTGACGATGGCTGACGTTTTCCCGTCTATTTTTGTAAGATTTTAAATAATGGATAACAATTACGAAATAAATTGTGTGTTGATAAAATATTTAAATATAATCTTAAACCAAAGGTTTGTAATATGTGATAATAATAATATCAGAATGATACCCACAACAATTTATTTTTTCTTCAGAATATAAATAAATATTTGATTATGTCTCAGTCGTATGATTTAAAATTAAATCAAGTATGTTTTAATTAATAATACGTTGAAGTGATTGTAAATTTATATATTTAAATTACAACATTTATGTTGTGCATTTATTTTTCTTTGCATTTCTCACCGCAGATTTAAAAAAATATTTTTTGCCTGGTAATACCAAGAAACGTCAGAATTCCACGGAATATTAAATTTGACCTTAGTTGTCAGTCATAGTGTATATAAGCGCAGTGTAGATTTGGTTATATCATTCGACGTCTTTCCGCGTGCTGTGAATATCACAAAAATGGTGCCCAGAAATTTGTTTTGTTTGATCGCCATCGTAGCTCTAGTCTCAATGGCAATGAATGCCGGTAAGTACCGTTATAGTGCTATTATAGAATCTTCTTTAATTGAGGCGTAGCTAAGTTACGACATAACAATTATTTTGGAATGGTTCTACAACTACAATGTATGTATGTACATAATTGTATGTAAATTTTTTATTGTACATAAATATAAATAGGTAACAAAAAGATATACAAAGACGTACAAATGCAAACTTATCCCTTTAAGGGATCTCTTAAAATTCCCTATAAATCAAAAACTTTTTGGGGTAAAACATTTTTGCTGGAAATAATTAAACTAAACGATGATTCGATATAACATTACATTAGGACAAATAATACTATGTGACGAGCTACCCTCAAGAGATTATATAAAACGGATGGATCTGTTAATTGTGAATGTTCTCAAGTTTGTAATCAATGTATTATTCTTTCCCAGAGGCATGCGGTGACAAGGAAGTAGCCAGCGATTGTTATGGCGATTGTGAAGCCACCTGTGAATTACATTCGGATTTCGCCTGCACTGAAGCTTGTATTCCCGGTTGTGTGTGTAAGAAGGGACTGGTCAGAAGGAAGGACGGACAGTGTGTCCCTCTGAGCGAATGTTGTAAGTATATTTGACTATATAAATAAGTCATTTGAAAAAAAATAGAATCATTTTTTGACATTACTTCATTTTTTAATTTTATTTCTAATTTTCAAATTTGGAACCAGTCTGACTATTTGAAGTGAGTCAAAATTGAGACGCAAATTTGAATTAAACCTACACACAGACATGAGAAATTTAAATAAAATTTTGTAAGAAAAAAGTACAATATTTATTAAAGTACCAATAGACTGAGAACCAACTAAAATAAATCCATACCTCGCATTTCTTTAGTTATTTTCCATAAATGCCTACAATTACACTTATTTTTTCAGAAATACTGGTGCAGCAAAATGAAACAGTTGGCTAAAATGGATGTTCAAATTTTGAAATGCCATACGTGGAAACAATTGTTTTCCTCTAATCGTTTAGATTTTGTAATTTATATACCCGTCAAATAATTAACAACTGTTGGTTCGTTTAGCATGTCACTTTAATTATAACCATTGCAAAATATTATGTTTAATTAACGTACATGTGAACGAAATTAAATTATATTACGATACATCAACTTAGTTTTATTAGATATTTTGGTGAGAATAAAAGTTTTAGTAAACTCTATTCCCCGGCTCTATTAGTATGAACGTATAATTGGACTGAATTAAATTTAATAATTTACTTCATGCACGAGTACCATACATTTGTAAGTAAGAATATAACTTAAAATCACTCAGAAACTAATTGAAACTGAAACAAATTAAACTAAAATAATGAAATCAAGTAACTAAATCAAATTCAAAATAACTAACAACATATTTACCCTTACATTTATTAAAACCAACAAAATTGTTTGAAACTTTTGCGATTTTCACACATATTTATAACGTCTTCTCTGCAACACAGCCGAAACCTCGCGGTAAATTTATAACGTTAAAGTCCCGTTGCAGTAATAAATTAATAACATTAAATCAAATACGCATTCAATTAAATATTATATCAATAAAGAAAATAATAAAACAAACAATGCCCATTATTATAAAGTAAAGTAATAATTATTATAAACGCCTGCCCGGAGCACAGAACAGGCACAAGCATAAGAATCATTAAATAAATTAAAGGTATCAAGGTAATTACCTCGTCGCAAGTTACACAGACGGAAGCGTACTTCCGAAGTTCCTATCCCGCGGGTATTTCCTCCTTCGACTCGTTAATTGTTTAATTCAGTTTTTGAAATTAAACGAATCCAAGCAACAGTTTAAAACTTTAAATTCCGTACATCCAAACCGGCGAAACAGTGCTTTTATTTGTTACGTTTGAACATTGTTTGAATACTTTAATTTTAAATGTACAGTAGGGCTTAGGCACACTACATACATACAATATACAAGTACACGCACATACGACATGGACATAATTATGTAATTGGTTATTACTTATTATGAATACACAGTTTCAATTTTTAAAAGGATGCTCTGCGCCCTATATCGCAGCTAATTATGTTTCATAACGAAAACATAAGCAGTCTAATTTTGGGAACAAGAGAAGCAAAATTAGGAATACCTATAAAATAGTTTTAAATTCCTAAAACTGGGTTTCAATAAAAAAGAACATCAATTCTTTTTTAGACTGTATCTAAACGATCAACTCATGCATTAAGAAAACTAAAACGTTAAAAAAAACAATAAAAAGAACCGGCCAAGCGCGAATTCAATTCGTACACCGAGGGTTCCGTACCAACGTAACTTCAAATTTACGGTTTTCGGATTTATTATTTTATTTGTGCTGTGAGCCCTTGCTTCTTGCCAAATTTCATAGTTCTAGGTCAACGGGAAGTACCCCATAGGTTTCAAGTGCCTTGCGAATGTATGAGACATGCAGCATAAACGACCATATCTTTTGATTGCGTCGACTAAGAACTTTGATTTTTTCATGGCTCCAAGGGACTACAAATTTGAGTATTTGATGTTAATTTTAACTCGATGCCTCCACGCGTTCCTGAGAAAAAGGGTCTTGACAGACAGACAGACAGACAACGAAGCGATCCTATAAGGGTTCCGTTTTTCCTTTTGAGGTAAGGAACCCTAAAAAACGTCCCGACTGCGTGAAAAACGACTGTTTTCTTTTTAAATACGATATCGGTGTAGCAACATTTGTTATTTATAAGCTCAGAATACAAAACAAAAGTTTATAAGTTCCGTAACGTAGATTTTGTGGGACAATATTTAAATTTTTCTCGCACGCGGACCTTTTGAATATTTGGAGAAGTTCATACACAAACTCTTGTTATTGCGTTCTATTTTAATTGCTTCATGAATACAGAGGGATGTTTTTGGGATGGGCTTATTCTATGCGTATGTTGATTTGAATCATCATTTGTACAGCAATAATCAGAACGTGTTATCCGCAAATTTGATTGTTTACATAACTGAATACCCGAATTTGATCGCTAATTTAAATATACTATTTATTGTTAAAAAAAAATTAATTTGTGTAAAGTTCTTGTGTCGTACGTTGAGGATTGCTGGAAACAGGTGAATGCAAGCCTCACAAGGCCGACCGTCATGGAGATCCACGGGTAAGGCCTATGCCCAGCAATGGGCGTCTTCCGGCTGATAATGATAATGATGATGATGATGATGAACTTTTTGTAAATTGATGTGCCAGAATAGTGTTAAAATGAGCTTGAATATAGAAGACTAAGTGCTGGTAGTTCGAAAAATTTGCGGAGATAAACAGCCGTGATATCACTATAGTCTTTAAATACGGCCAAAACGTCCAAATAAGCCAAACTGTATTTTACGAGTTAAACCAAAATACTGCTCAGACCAGAATACGGCCGTGACACGACAAGTTTGTTAACATTTAAATCTTCACTAGGCCCATTGTTGAACGAACTGAGCGAGCGACTTTACTGTGCTCAAGCTCATTTACATAGACAAAGGTGAAATAAGGGAACAATGCTAGTGTATGAACAACCCACCACACAGCTCACGTACAACTTTAGAACCAACCTAATACCGCAGGGCAAAGACTAGTCGCTGAGCCTTTGTCGCTTATGGTACATAGCTATTATATGGCCGGAGATGTAAAGCTAGTTTTTGGGTGTGGTTGCTTAGTTGTTAGGTCTGTTCTTGACTTCCTTACACGAGTAAAGCTTAAGACGGATCATCTAAATAAGGATTTGCTAAGCGTTGGGAATCCCGTCTGATGTATTTTAGTAGGGTAGAAAATGTTCTAATGTGAATTAATTAATCTGGTTTGTGGTGAAATGTACATACTTTCTTCTTTTTAAACAGTTCGTTTTTTGTTAATGTTGAAAAAATTGAGACGGTCTTTCGAACCTAAAATGAATAAATTAAAAAAGTAGATGGGAAATAATTTAGAGGTATATCAGAACTCAATATTTTCAAGAAGGAACTGCTTTCAAATTATCCTGTTAACATAGACTTAAGCATACACTCTTCAATTGTTTATACAAAGCTTTTTGGAAAATGTCGACTAATTGTAAGCATCTAGGGTTTTATTTAATGCGACATGCCATGCGTACTCGTAGAATAAAAACGAAATTTAAAATAAATCGTTGGGCGCTGCTCGTGCGCCAAAACATCTCGTGTGTAATTGGTGTCTTTCAGCCCTCGTTAAACTATCTACTATTTCCTATAAACGCCTTGAGTTTTTCTTTCTGGCCGGCTAGTCTGTTCCATTAAAGTGAGTCACTAATGGGTCTGACTTTATATTGGACTAGAATGAGGTTGTCAAAAAAGTATTTAACTTACGTTCTACCATAATCATAATAATTAGATCACGAAATTATGACAATGGTAATGAAAAGTATGCGTTAAGGATAGGTATATCTAGTTCTTCCCCGCTGTGTTGATCTTGTGAAGAACCCTCCGTTGTATTTTCTGGGTATATAACTACGAATTATATGTAAAAATGTAACAAAGTTGTTCCAGTAGTATAGTTGTGAACGCTTACCAACTCTCTCGCATTTAAAATGTTCGTACGAATGCCGGCTTCTATTCTATCATGCATTTTATTCTGACACATATGTTGTATGTTTGGTTTCAAAGGAGTGTTTGCTAGTGAAAATGAAGACTGTCGTCGCCTCGCGTCCCCGCAGCAGACGTGGTGCATTTGTTTACGTCAAGATTGCGACACAGGTTTGTTTACTATTGCGAGTAACAAGACGGTTAGCACGTTTACTATTATCTTGTTTATCTCCTAGTGCCACTCTTTCGTATTCATCTAGATAGAAAGAGATGCTCGTAGCGACATAGCGACTCACAGCAGCTTGTGCTAGCCATGCTAGGTAAAGAAATCGTCACAATAGATTTTGTGGCAGGTTAGTCGACAGTGCTAAATCTGTACGACTGTCACATATATAGTGTACCTTTCATTCAAATATAGCTTTACGTATATCTTTATCTAACCAACTGAATTACTTCCAGAGTTGAACTATACACTCACCTCACGATTTCTTCCTTCACTGATAATCTCATAGCTTTCAGTTTAATTTCTTACTTAAATTCGTTAATGCGAGCGAGCCTAGGAAATGCACCCAATTATCCACCAAAGTTCGTCTGCTTGACAGGCAGTAGCTGAAATCATCAATGCCTACCACCAAATAGTTTTTTTTACTTCCTATTGTGCTGTATACATAAAACAATATTCTTTATTACGACACAATTTTTTTTCAAAGTTGCGGCCCTTTTTCTCAGAATTCTACTGCAATATCACTTAGCGTTGTACATAAAAAATATTAGAAAGTAAGACGAATTGTAACGACTTGCCCTGAAAGTTATATTGAGTGGAGCAATTCGAGATAACTTTTATTGCCAGTAGTAAAATTGTATTATTGCGTTTAAAGCGTTATAAACTGTTTCAAAGAAATGAAAAAGTGTACATTTTGTTGCAAAAATTGATAATTTACGGTAACTGTTAAGCTAGTGTTTAGATTAGACACCCAACTTAGTCATTTGCAGCATAAATCAAATCAGAAACCACATTTCCCTAGCTCTTAGTTCGTGGTCCTTGAAAGATCTTATTGAGATTGGATTTTATGTCCAAGAGGTTTATATCAATAGAATTAATTGTATCTATGTCTTTTAGAAGACAATGCTTTTCGACAGATGTGTCGGTTATGTCGAAATAGCAGCTTAACATAGTTTATTAAAGAACCCCATATTAGAATTTCTTGTTCTTTTATTGATGTTCCTGCAGATAACTTATTAAACTCTAACAGATCTGAAAAAATCTGCCGTTTACTATTGATTTTAACAAAAAATCTTTTAGAATAAAAAATTAGGCACCATAAAACACTCCGCCGGAAGGCTCTAGTGTAATAAGTAAAATTTTATGTAATCTTCAATATTAATAAAACTTAGGCGAAGTTCTACGAAAAATTTCATGAGGGAATTCTTTAAACTTTCCTTTTCCCGATTTCAGCTGAACAAAGAATCAATTAAGTGACCTCGGTAAAGGACGGTGTCTTTATAACAGTTTGCGGGTAACAAATGACGGTCAAAGGTCGGAAATGTGGCCGAATACTTCTTTAGGAGATAATTTGGAACCTTTGAAATATAGGCAAGGAAATTCATTCAAAATATTGGTTTTATTACTCGGCTATGCGAGAGTTAGGTAAGCCGTATTACTTTATACGAATCTTGTGGTTTTGACGTTATTTGTGTGTGAGTAAATGAGTTTTATTTGTCTAAATTGTTTTGCGGGTTGTAGGACCTTGTGCAGGGTCCGTCCGGATCGCTACCACCAACTTGCTCGCTAATCCTGCCGCTAAGCAGCAGTGCTTGCACTGTTATGTTCCGGTGTGGAGAGCAACACAGCCAGTAACGTTACTGGCACAAGAGGTATTCCATCTTAGCCCTCTGGGTTGGCAACGCATCTGCAATCTCTTCGATGTTGCGGGTGTCTATAGGCGGCGGTGTACACTTACCATCAGGTGGCCCACTTGCTTGTTTGCCTTCCTATTTCGTAAAAATACACTATTTCTCATTATTATTCTTCCTCAAGAACGTTCTAGAAGAATCTAGTTTTTGCTCAAACTTAACGTTAGTCACGGTACCGTATTTCCCACAATGTGCACATGAATGTAAAGGTTTCTATGTATTATGTATCCATTTTGTTTAGACAAATAAAACATATAAGACAGTGGGATGGATATATTTAAGTCATATTTTAGCAGCTTGCTAAAACAAAATCCAACCTTAGATCAATACTCGACAATTTCATTAAGAGTTCATCTCAGAAAAGAATCAACAAAATTGGGATAACAATGTACATTATATTTTTATCATAAAAAGCCAGGAAAGATCATGTTACCATAAGTCTGTCTAACGACGTTACATTGGATAGGTATTAGTTAGGAAGCCGACATCAAACTCAAAGAGGACTTAACTGTTTGTATTGAGACGCTCTCCCATACAAAACTGAGACAAACTGAGTACTTAGTTTGGTCCTAATGTTACATGACTTTAAGGTCATTGCGAACCGAGACCTGCGCGTACTTTGAAGATAGCGATAGATACAAAAGTTGCTTTATTAATCTTACGACACTCTCTTTAATTTTTCTTTGCGTTAAGTCAGTAGGTTCCTCAAATCTCTCTACAACTATTACTCTAAAACTAGGAAAACAACGTTCTGTAATTAATAAATAAAAACTAAATTCTGAAATACGATAGTATTGTATGGTAGTCGGCGAAGAAAACACAAACTGAAGAACGGTATGAACTTCCTAAGTAAATAAGTACCTATCAACTTTAGGAAGTTTTTAGAAGTCTGGTAGAGCTATTTATTGGTCAGGTGAACTCTACAATTGTAAAGGAGGAGGTTGGAGTTGGGGGTAGTTAAGAAATGTCAGGAGATTTCCTTCTGTAATTTAGTTTTATATTGTCTTAACTAAATGTTTTGAAAAACACATTGAAAAATTCACAGGGTATGGCAGCGGTGATGTGGCGGAAACTGGAATACGCAAGGCACGGAATGCTGATGTTGCAGGTTTGAATCCTGCCATTACCCTAATTTTTCTTTGTGTTGTCATTCATTATATTATTATAGCATTTTAAATGTTTTGCCTTACTTTATATATTTTTGTCGTAATTATTATGAATTACGAATAACGAATCATATTTCCGATGTTTTGAGACCTTTTCAGGTCCTCGTGTTCACGAGTAGACAGACAAAATCTTAAAATGCAAATTACCCAATTTTGATAAATAATTTAATAATTCAAAAACTAAATACAAAATCGTTCCAGTTAACGCAATAAGACAAAATACTCTACCAGCTCTTTGGAAATTGCCGTCTGCTAAGAAGAATGCGCCACAAGAAATTAGAATTTTTTTTTCAACCAAACATTTTTACAGACATGAAGTTACAAAAAATTACAAAAAATAAAGCAACTGAATATAAGAACGAAAATAACAGCAATCACACAATAATCTAATGCCTAGATTAGAATCTATTTATCGTGAACTGAACACACACACACACACAGAGAGAGAGAGAGAGAGAGAGAAAGAGAAAGATAGAGATATATATATTTGAGTTCAATTTTAAAGAACACTTTCTTCTAGCTGAATTTAAGCCTAATTTCAGCTAAAAGAAAGTGTTGTTATCACATTAGGTACCTAAGAACTAATCTTGTGCTAACATTTGCTAAGACAAAGAGTGAATTGGTTTTAAACACATTCCTGAAATTTTCTACAAGACCTTCGAAGCGTCAAATGTGTTAAGCAATAGGAAGTAACAAAGAATCCCTTGCGGATATGGGAAGACAATTTAAGAGGTTTCAATATAGAACCCGGGTAAATTGACCTGAGTCAACATAAATGCGGAAACGATGTGGGTGTCTGATTTGGGGTCATTGACAGTTTTATTAGACTTGTGTCTCTAACTGTCCCATTTGAGAAGGTGACTTTAATTTAAACTAAAAGCCGATTTTTACGGTGATAATAACCTATTAAAATCACAAATGTAGTGGATAGGTGTTTATAATTATTAGAGGAGTCTATTTGGATAAAGTGAAGCTCAATTATTTGGAGATATTTTATGAATAAACGTACAAAACAAGGGCGAAAATAGTACTGTTTAAATGGTTATGATTTAAAGCAAAAACATTTTTTAAATTGTTATGTATTCATTTTTAAAATATAATATTTTATATATAATATTTATTTATTAAATTGCCAAAAAAACGCATACATACATGCACTCGAAAACATAACCCTCCCTTCTGGGGGCAGTCGTTACAATCATATAATCCCAACGTTTAGTGACATTGGATGTCGAAATTTTCGACATCTTCGCACATAAAACTCTCGTACACTTCACCGTTACAGCCAAGGGGTTAAAAATTACAGCCTTCATTATCCAACTCCTTTAATTCCTCCAATTACTTTAATTAGTTCAATTAAAGTAATTTAGTGTAAGTAGTATTCGTTTCATCTATCAGGCAGTTTGTTTGCGAACCACGTAGCTGAAACATCTCGCGGGTAATGTGGAAATACGGGTCATGTGTGCTTAATTGGTGAAGCTTTTATCGTTACATTGTAATTAAGCTCTACATTCAAACTGGGAACTTAGCTTAATTGACAATAAAAAAATTTCATAGTGTAAAGTTTTTTATCTACACACATATCATAAGTGCTAAATAACGCGTTCAAAAACCATAGAAAATGACCAGCATTATTACAACCGATGTTATTATAAGAATTTTCTTGTCTGTGGTAGTAGGTAAATCTGTTCTTTATTGGGTACCATCTCTTAGTAGTCTGTGTTTAATGGTGATCACATTACCGATATCTCGTGACGTTATGAATTTAAATTTGGAACAGCTGTCAAAATTCAAATTGGTCTCTATTCTAGTATCCACAGATATTAAAACAGTTATCGATACGAAACGTCAACTCAGTATGTTTTTTTAATTTAAACGCACGACATTTGATATCGAGTGACATGACAATAAGGACTCTATTCGTTTGTCTATGATTTAAAAAAACGTTCGTCTTGGCGGATAGATCGAATGGCCGCCATGACTGTTTGTTGGTTTTTTGCTGTTACGGTTTTTTGCAGTTATGATATGTGTGTAGATAAAGTAATGTATGCAACTGTATATAATTAGGCCTTAAAACACTCGTGTGATCCTATTATGAAACTCGCTCACGCTCGTTTCATAAAACCACACTCTTGTTTTAAGGCCTCTCATTATATAGCAGTTGCATAAAATACTATTATAGCATTTCAGCTGTGTTAGCGACAGGCTCATGCGACCTCCATGGAATGCCTTAGCTGTCATAGCTTTTGAATATTGTTTTGTTTTCCTTGCTGTCGTACGTCGTCTTTTGTACTATCTTTACCGTTTCTCAATATACTTTATAATTAGTTCACTAGTCTGAATTATTTTCGAGCCCGACCGCCAACAAGCTGTTTCACCTCTATCCATTAGTAAACGTAGGATCACCATTGATATGTTTCCACTCAACTAACTCAAGATGACCAACTACAAAATTCTGAAATTTAAAAATGAACGTATTAATTACACCAATAGGAAACAATTTCACGCATGCGGGTGGTAGGATCTTGTGCAAGGTTCGTCCGGATCACTACCACCATCTTGCTCGCTAATCCTGCCGCTAGGCAGCAGTGCTTGCACTTTTGTGGTCCGGCGTGGAGAGCAAGACAGCCAGTGCAATTACTGGCACAATAGGTATTCCGTCTAAGCCCTCTGGGTTGACAACGCATCTGCATTGCTTGTTCGCCTTCTATCTAGTGGCTGGCCGTTGCGTTTCTTCGGAGAAGTGACAAGATATGGAGGCCATGGGGACTTCGAAACTGGCAACGACAGCGATTCTCTCTGGATTGATGGTCCTATCAGGTAAGACAAAAGTTATTTTGTATCTTTTTCCCATATTTTATCTGGAGAAAGTATTAGACTCTTAGTTTAAGCAAATATATATAATAATGAGGATTCTTAAAGCACCGTGAATAGTGGAGTAAATTAAAATTACAAAGGTAAAAAACAATGGTTTTGTACCATTTATTTTTAATTCTGCAAATATTGCCCATTTTACGTTACCGTCAACCTTTATTGTAAAGTGAGCCTTTAATTTAATTTTGATTATTTGAAACCTACTTAAAACCAAAACGACGAGCACGCATACTCGTTGTCGCGCCTGTCGTTGAGTGTTTCTCTTTCCTTCTGTAGTTAGACCGAGGTGCACTAAGCGACAAAGTGAGTTGCGGCGTGTGGTGCTAGCCACTCAGATTTTTATATGACTATCCCTTTGGTTTAACCTCGGCTTCTGTATCATTAATACCAATCAGATAGAAGCTCAGAATACATAAAGCCATTTGTTAAAGTAGCGAACGGAAGTTAGATCACGATGATGCCTCGTATAGAGGCTAAACGCGCGTCGATCGTGTTGTTCAGTGTTTAGTAGTGGTGGTGTGTCTGTGATATATGTTGTTTCGTGTGGAAGCGGAGGAGGGTGGGTTTTTGCATGAACATATATATATGTCGCACAGACGCAGCTAACTTGCACGAGCACGGCACTGGTTTCGCGGAGTAGCAAGGTATTTGTTCCAGTTTGTTGAAATGGACTTCCGCAAAGTAACGCCTGAATCTATTAATTACTAACCTAACCTAACCCAAATTTTACACATTTCGTAAAATGATGTAAATTGACAGTTATAGCGCTATTTAGCATTTTGTGCTACTTGGATAAAGATCACGGATGGGTCCGAAATATATGTCAGGCAACAACTCGACCTTAATGTGAGTGATCTGTTTGACTTCAATGTGTCTGAATTCCACGGTAGTTTCTATTTAAAATTGATAGCTATTGTTAACTGGTGAGCTTGTTAAAATTAATGATTTCATTCATGACATAGCGAGCTTAAGTTGTCAACTATTGCAGACATTCGTCATCCGTCTTTGTCATCGTTAAAAAGTTTATATTTTATTATGGTTTTATCAATGATATTATAATGCATGGATGTATAGTGTCATACTAAATGACAGCAGAAAAACGGTCCGACATGAGAATACAGGTTGTCGGCAATGTCAAATTATTAGTTTAGGTACCATTTATAGTCATTGGATTCACATTTTTACGTCTAACTGCATAAAATAATAATTTATAAAGTTTCGTTGCAAATAAGTTTTTTACAAAATAATAGTATTAACAGCATCGCCGTCCGTCCGACACAGACTGACAGAACGAGCGATTGTCGATTTATTGTTCTTTTTGTTCGACTTTTGAGGCCATTTTTCAAATGCTGACTAGAAGTCCATTATTTATGCGTCAGTGTGTTTTATACACCAAATTCCTAGTTTAAATAAAATAGCGTTCAGCTTTTTAAATAAGAAGAGTTGAACAAAAAATATAACGTGTATGCTTAATAACAGGTTTCGTAGTAAAAAACGCATTCAGTAATTTCCAATAATTTGCGAGCAATATCGACTTAACGACTCCAAATTTATCGCTCCAACTGATTTCATTATAAAAATTGGTATAAAACAATGATACCCAAAATACGAGAACATTGAAATATATTTTCATCAGTTTTCAATAACTTCGTTTTTATGGTTGTATTTTTTTTTACTGAGTATATTATTCTTTCAAATAAAGCCCACAAAACATCATAATGTCACAGTAATAGTTAATTGCAACTGTGTTCTACAGTGGCATTCAAATTAGTGTTTACACGGCCAGCGTCAGAAGTAGCTGAACGTTTAAGTACCTTGTCGCCGTCAGTCATGTGACAAAGTCGAGCAACCCTCATTTCATACGTTACTACGACAAGGTTCTTAAGTCTGAGGCTGACTGTACAGAAAACAATGCGCTGGTAAATCCAAAATAAAGCCGCAAAGGAAATGTGCCTCTATTAAGGGAGTCCAGCGAAGTGTAATTATTTACTCGCCTCGTTCACTGGAACTACTAAAATGTAGTTTGACATTTGTTGGAAACTTTCAGTGTACGGACAACAGGAAAACTCAGTTCGCAGTTAATGCTTACTAAATTAGTGCGTCGGGGTTTCGGTTAAACAATCTTGCCACAGTAGGACTGTAATGAATGACTTGGTATTTAAATGTAATTACACTAATATAGTCGTGTGGGTTAATCAACGAGTAACTTGCATGTGGATGTAAGTATTTAATATATATTTCGCGGGTGGCAGGACCTTTTGCAAGGCCCGTCCGAAAAGCTACCACCACCTTGGTCGTTAATCCTGCCGCTAAGCAGCAGTGCTTGCACTGTTGTGTTCCGTCGTGGAGAGCAATACAGCCAGTGCAATTACTGGCACAAGAGGTATTCCATCTTAGCCCTCTAGGTTGGTGTTGCGGATGTCTATAGGCGGTGGTGATCACTTACCATAAGGTGACCCACTTGCTGGTTTGCCTTCCTATTTTATTTTATGCCATCGTTTAAAAAGTAAGTAAAATTTGCTTCCCGAAAACATAGGTTTTTGGTTCCTGTCGTTTTCACTTGTTGATGGATCGCTTGTTGTGGTAATTTTCAGGGGAGGCCTTTGTCCAGCAGTAAACGTAATGTGGCTGATAATAAAAAAATGGAGATAAGGCTGGTTGTTCTTTTTAAGCCACACATGGTTAATTAATGGATTCAGGCGTTACTTTGCGGAGGTCCAAATCAACAAACTAGCACAAATTACCTTGCAACTCTTCAAAACACTTTCGCACATGTAAAACAGCTACGTCTGTGCGCCATTTATATTTTTTATCCGAAAACCCACCATCTGCCGCTTCTACATGAAACAACATACATCACCACCACCATACACTTAAGAGGAGTGTGAACCCATCGCTCTCCATACAAACGGCGATAACGTTTTCCACCCTCTAAATCTTAACCTATAGCCATGAATTTTTTGTATGTTGTCATTATGCCCTAGAACTAGGTTTGTATGTTTTGATTTCTTAAAAATTCTTATTAGTTTCAAAAATATTGACGCTTTTTTGTTTTGTATGTAACTCCTAAAATGTAAATATTGTCAAATCTATGAAGAATATTTAAAAAATCAAAACATACAAACCTAGTTCTAAGGCATAATGACAACATACCAAAAAATCATTGCTATAGATTTAGACTTAGAGGGTCGGAAACGTTATCGCCGTTTGTATGGGGAGCGCTTTTTGGGGGTGACTTCACACTCCTCTTAAACAACACGATCTACACGCGTTTCGTCTCGATACGAGGCATCGTCTGGAGCTTAATTTGAAAGACCTATAATTTAAAATGAAATGTTAATTATGGGTATGCTATTATATTACTAATCAGAGCCGGGTATGACAATTGCTGGCCGTACGTAAGAGGCTTACCAGTTACAGGATGATCTCTGCTTCAGCGCACGGGATTTGAGCTTCAATAAAAAGAATAGAGTGCTCCAGCACCCGTCGCTTATCCGGATGAAGATTTATATCCGCAGGTTAAGCGTTTGAGAAAACTTTGTTGCCGCTCACTTTGAGAATATGATATATTTTTATTTATTACTCTGTTTTCAAGTATTTTCTTGCATTGAAATTGGAAAAAGACTTAATTTTTTTTATCAAGGATGGTCTGATTCAAAGTTGTTTGTGGTCACTTGGTATAGTTGTAGGGAAACAACTCGAGCATAAATCGAATGGAGGGGGTATGTTTGCGCATACACATTTGTACTAGAAATGGCGCATTTAAGGTCAGTGCTCAAGATGTTTTGCCGGGAACTGTACAAATAAATAAATATCGTATCAACTGAATTTTTATTTTTTTAAGTGCTAAACATTTTTAAATGGAAAGATGAAGTATACTAGGTAATGCATTGTACTTTTTACTAATATTATAAATGCGAAAGTAGAGGTAATGAAGTTTATCTACACACATACCATAAATACTAAATAACGCGTTCAAAAACCCTAGGAAATGACCAGCATTATTACAACCAATGTTATTATAAGAATTTTCTTGTCTGTGGTAGTAGGTAAATCTGTTCTTTATTAGTCATCACATTACCGATATCTCGTGACTGCTCGTGACGTTATGAATTTAAATTTGGTCTCTATTCTAGTATCCACAGATATTAAAACAGTTATCGATACGAAACGTCAACTCAGTATGTTTTTTTAATTTAACCGCACGACATTTGATCTCGAGTGATATGACAATAGGACTTCATTCGTTCGTCTATGGTTTAAAAAAAACGTTCGTCTTGACGGATAGATCGAATCACAGAGAACCTTTTTAATATACATGGCCGCCATTAGTTGTCATACGTTTGTTGGTTATTTGCTGTTACGGTTTTTTGCAGTTATGATATGTGTGTAGATAAAGTAATGTATGCAACTGTATATAATTAGGCCTTAAAACACTCGTGTGATCCTATTATGAAACTCGCTGACGCTCGTTTCATAAAACCACATTCGTGTTTTAAGGCCTCTCATTATATAGCAGTTGCATAAAATACTATTGAACAATCGGATATTTGTATTTTTGGGTATTTCGATGTTTTTTCGTCAATCATGCATTAACGGCTGGACGAATTTCAATAAAATTTGGCAGACGGGTAAATCATGTCCAGGATAAAAACATCGTATTTTTTTATCCCGCAAAATCTTGTAAAATGCATAAATAATCCCGCGCGGGCGAAACTACGAGTAAAAACTAGTAGAATATCAAAATAATTAATAGAAATATTTACAAATATTATACAAATATTATTTAGTTACAAATATTATAGTATATTTTTTTCATACGTTGATGCGAAGGAATATGATCACGACGTGGACATAATCTATTACCCTTATGGAGTTATCGCCATTTCAAAGTTGGATTGTTTTATGTTATAGTTTTTTATAGTAAGCCATTGCACAGTAATTTAAAAGGACGTTTTAATATTTTTATTCCTTATGACTGTTGACTGTACTCACCTTACGTTATTCAAACAAGAAACTACCGAAAGTCTTGACACGGTAGAATCCGTCGCGGCTTGAAACTTGGCCAGAAGTGAGGTGCATTTCTGAAGGCAAATTCGTATAAACATTTACGGCATTCGGATACAAGTTGCGTCAAGGAGCGCTTTCGTGTTAGCGATGCTCGTAATAGAGAAGTAATAAGGCCTTATAGTTCACCGTAAACATCAAGGAAATATATATTATGACTTGATAATATTGCCTGCGATTCCGAACGCGGTGTATCTACTTTTATTTTTCGTTTTTCTAGGAAATTTGCTGTTTTCCGAAATAAAATTCAACCAACCGAAATTCACTCTGTAGTTTTGGTGTGGAGATACAGACTGATATAATTATGAAGTATAAGTTTTCTAGGATACATGGATTTGCTTTCTGATGTTATATGAGTTAGCTTTTATAGCAAAACTAGCGGCTCGGACCAGCTTCACACGGGTGCAAGCGGGATGTAATGTTTAATACTATATAAATAACACCTCTAATCTATATATATAAAATTCAAAGTCCTGACTGACTGACTGACTGACTGACTGACTGACTGATATATCAGCGCACAGCCCAGACCGCTGGACCTAGAGACTTGAAATTTTGCACATAGATACCTTATATAGTGTAGGCATGCACTAAGAAAGGATTTTTGGAAATTCCACCCCTAAGGGGGTAAATTAGGGGATGAAAGTTTGTATGAAAGTCCGTCAGTTTTGGAGTTAGGATCTTGAAATTTTGTTGTTAGGCTTACGTAAAAAAAATAATTTATACGGGTCTCAGTGTTTTTGATAACTCCACCCCTGAAGGGGTGAAAAGGGGGATAAAGTTGTGTATGGAAAGGCCTCCATTTTCACAGCAAAAATCACTACATTTATTATTTAGGCTTATAACGCAACGAGTATATCGGGTGTTATTGGAATTACAACCCTTAAGGGGGGAAAGGGGGATGAAATTTTATATTTGAGTTGTTCATTCACAATTTTTTTGTATTGAAGTAAAAATAACGTACGTGGTAACGTGTTATTACTAAGACTCTATTGCCACCCGTCTATCCGTCTGTCTGTCTGTCTGCCACGCGCAAACATGTCCTGACTGATTTGCGATCATCGTCCAACCGAAACTATTGAATCAACAAAGCTGAAATTTGGAAAATAGGTTTATTTTATAACGTAGGCATCCGCTAAGAAACCATTTTTGGTATTTTTTACCTTTAGGTGGAAACGGGGGGTGGGGGTTGAACTTTGTATGAAAGTCTTTGTTGATTGAAGTTATAAACATGAAAGTTTGAATTAGAACTACTGATCATAAATAGCTTATAAGTATTATAACGTATTTCAGGATTTTTGCATTTTTACATTTAAAAGGGGGAGAAGCGGGGGTGAACGTTTGTAAGGACGTATTGTTTTTTTTTAATAGGAGCTTGTAATTTTGAAATACAGCTACTTATCATAAATTAATAATGACGCGTCACAGGGTTTTTGGATTTTCAAATTTGTAGGGGGAAACGGGGAGTAAAAGTTTGTATGGATGGGATATCGGGTTTTTAATAGGAACTTGAAATTTTGAATTTTAGATACTTATCATTAATAAATAATTATGTGTTTCAGGGTTTTATGACTATCGAATTTTAAAGGTGGGAAACGGGGGTGAAACTTTGTATGGAAGGGAGGTATCGGTTTATTCAAAAATAAGAACTTCAAATTGATTGTTTGTTTTAGGGTATTTGGATTTTTACATTGAAAGGGGGCAAAACGGGCGGTGAAAATATGAGAGGGAGTGAGAGCACTTATAAGTTTTTTGACTCAAAAAAAAAAGACATTTGTTTTCTGTAGGCCACGCGGGCGAAGCCACGGGCAGGAAATAGTTATAAATAAATAATGAGATATTTCAGAGATTTTAGATTTTTAATTTGAAGGGGTAATACGGGGAGGAGAGAGTTTGTATGGAGGTATCGGCGTTTTTTAAAGGTAGAAACTTGAAAATTAGAACTATTGAGCATAAATGAATACCGCCGTGTTTAAGGGTATTTGGATTTTCACAATTAAAACGAGAGAAACGGGGTTAAAACTTTGTATGGAGGTATGGAGGCTTTTTCGAAGATATAAACTTGGAAGACTTTAAGGGATGACAGTTAATGTTACAAAAACGAAAGTAATGGTGTAAGAGAAGAATGACGAGGTTTCTGAATGTGTAATAAAGATTGGTAATGAAAGAGTTGAACAAGTGAAAGAATTTGTGTACTAGGTAGTATGTTTACTAGGGATGGAAAGCACGATGAAGACATTGAAAGCAGAGTGAAAGCGGGAAATTCGGAGCTCTGCGTGCTTTTGTGAGCAGCCAGAATGTCGCATCCAGCAACGTGAACAGCCAAACGTGCCTTTTACGACGTTCGGCTGTTCACGATACTGTGTTAGTTTCCACGTTGATGTATGGAAATGAAAGCTGGGTTTGCAAGAAGAAGCATAGGAGTAGAATAAATGCCGTAGAGATGCGTTCTCTGCGTAGTATGAGTGGGATCAAGCTGACTGAGAGAGTGAGAAATGGTGTTATAAGAGAGAGAGGTGAGGTCTGAAAGAAGATGTAGTGACTAGAATAGAGAAACGAATGTAACGTTGGTTTGGGCATGTTGAACGAATGGATGAAAGGCAATTATGTTAGCAAATTTATGAAGGTTATGTGACTGGGCGAGTTGGTCGAGGGCGGCCTCGACGTACTTTTGTCAACCAAATTTGTGATGTCCTGAAGACAGGTCAAACCAGAAGTACACGGAACCGCCGAGCATGCATGAAGAGAGGAATGTGTGTGGAGGGAGCGAGGGAATATGCCAAGACCAGGGCAAATGACGTTCTGTGGTCTCTGCTTACCCCAAAGGGACACAGGCGTGAGCTTATAATAATAATAATAAAAATAAACTTGAAAATTAGAATTGCAGCTTCTCATCATAAATAAATAACGATGTTTCGGGGTTTTCGGATTTAGATGTCATTTGTTTTCTGTAGGCCACGCGGGCGAAGCCGCGGGCAGAAGCTAGTATTTATAATATAACACCTCGTTGAGTTTCTTGCCGGTATCTTCTCATCAGAGGTTTTTCCGAACCGGTGGTAATTTTTTTTGACATTCATAAGTGCTACCTGTAAGCCTAATCTGAATAAAATATTTTGACTTTGACTTTGAATATAAAAATCTTCTATGAAAAAATGTCTAAATGACAGTGAAAAGCTTATCAAAATCCGTTGCGTGGTGTGGGAGAAGGCCGCCGAATATACACTATAAGGACAGGCAGAAACAGATAGCTACTTTACTTTATACTAAGTATGTACAGAAAATAAAGAGAAGTGTGAAAATAATGGATTACTTTAACTGCAACACTTTTTGAAAGTTAATAAATAACACCACGTTGAAAAATATTGTACGTAGGTACTTCTACTTAAATTACTTTAGTAACAATCTCAAATTGACTAAACTGATTTAATGTATTTTAAACTTTCGCAATTATTACACATATTTATAACGTCAAAGGGGACTTTAACGAGATCAAGTCATTGTTAATTTACCTCGACGTTTCGACCACGTTGCAAGCCGTGGTCACGAGTAAAATACATATTTGGTCTATTCGTGACTCATTGTTTTAAACTTTCGCGATTTTCACACATACTTATTACGTTTAATAACACGATACGACGATTCGATTCTTTGATTCGATTTTTTGTCGTGATATGACGATTAAAAATAAACAAGATCAAGTGCGGGTAGTTCGTAAAACTCGCGCGGCTAAACAGCGGTGACACCCTCCACTTCAGTCTGCTAGTGATCACGGCCGCTGCAGTGCGGCCGAAACGTCGAGGTAAATAAATAAACAGTTTATTATCGCTTTTAAGTCCCGATAAACGTAATAAGTATATTCGTGACTCAGCTCAAAACACAAAAAAAAAACATTGCTGGCGCTGAAAGGATCCTAAATTGTTACAAAGCTGTTATTAACTATTATAGTTATGGTACAAATGCAAATATTAAATTTAACTGCTATGTAATGACAACACAAAGAATAATTAGGCTAGGTAGGACTCGAACCTGCCACCTCAGCATTCCATGCCGTGTGTTTGCCAATTTTGCCACTACTACAACTACAAATAACGGTACAAATGTTTTTGATGTTGGTCTTCAAACCGTTTAAAATAACGATCACGTTCGATATCCCTAAAACTTTGCACAGAACGCTGATACACACCAGCCAGACAAAAGTACTCAAATAATGAGCAGATCTTTATCAAAAGCGGTATAAACCCATTCACAGCCCAAGGGCTGCCATAAAGTTCCGTACAGGCCTCGCAATGGGCTTTATAGGGCAAAATGCAACTTTTATTGTCTACTCGTGATCGAGTGTTTGTATAGACAGATAATGGGTTAAAGGGAGGGGATGTTGTCGATGTTTCATGCGTTCAAATATTTCTAAACATTTAGGAACAATGAACAGTTGTTTACAGAAATCAGAAAATAATTTATAAAGCTAATAAATTGTCAGTGCCCGAAAAGTAATTAACAACCGTTTTCTTTTGATCACAATTAGGTACAAATTGTTAAAGAAAACTTTAACAATATGATTAAGTATGTTCTAACTTGAGGCGAACATTAGTTACGCATTACTCACGCTCGTTGCCTTGTTACTCGTACTTCTTAAAAGAAAAAGTTTTTGTTAACTTTCATAATGGACATAATTAAAATTATGATATCATAAGTAAATCAATTCCTTATGTTAACTATTTTTCTTGCACCTTTTTTCGTGAAACATAATCTACATGCTTCAGGAAAATAAAAACCAGCCCAACTGTTGCCCTAGAATAAAATGACCACTTTTAAAGTAATTTGAGTATTATCTAAATAAAAACACGCTTATTTCTGCAAGGGTAGATTTTGGAATTTGCCCTTGCATAAGTAAGTGGGTTTTTATATTATCGATGAGATCGAGGTACATTACTATTCTTAGATCCTTGTTTGTCTTGTAAGCAACGGAAATAGAAGACCATAAACATAATGAACGCAGAGGTCTGTGACGTCACCTCGACAAATAGATAGTGATCAGTCAAATAAATACGTCATTATGTTATTTTTTACGTTGAGGCGGCGCGGGGTCAATGGATGCAAGTGTAATGTTGGACATATTATCTATTATGCTCATGCAGAATAGTATGCTAAACGGAGGCTAGGTCCGCTAATGTGTCATGTCATGTTTTTTTTTATAAAATAGGAAGACAAACGAGCAAGTAGGTCAAATGATGATCACCGCAACACGAGGAAGAGTACTGAGGTAATGCCAACCCAGAGAGCTGAGACGGACTATCTTTTGTGCCAGTAATTTCACCAGCTGTCTTTCACTCCACGCCGGAATACAACAGTGCAAGCACTGCTGCTTTGCAGCCGCAAATAATTCAGCCGAATTAGCTAGCAAGATGGTGGTAGCGATCCGAACGGACTTTGCTCGAAATCCTACCACTCCTAAAATCTCTGTCACTATCGTTTGGGAAACATTTCATTTGACAACAAGCCAAGGATCAAGCATGGTTAACTTTTTTTTGGGCAAACTGTTTTTGTCAGCTTCAATGTCCTGCTTTAAACGGCGGCAAGGATTCTCCTTAAAATGCTAATGAAATACAACAAGGTCAAAGTTTACGTGACGGAATTGTATTAACACCGTAAATACGTTCTGAAAATTCACGTAAAAATTCAAATTCCTTATGCGAGGTGTGAATATTATAATACAAAGGAAATGCTTTAGTGACGGACTTACATACGAAACGACGTCATCAAGACCCTCTCGGCCCTTTCTTTTATTTACGATTTCCATAAAAGAGGGAATTCACAACTGAATTATACAAATTTTATATCAAAACATTTTTGATATAAAAGGGAAATGTTTAATATCGGAACGCGACCTTCTTTAAGAAAACGCCATTTGAATTAAAACAAGAGGTGAGATATCAGATAACGTGGTTCTAAGCAAGTAAAGGAAAAAAGCGTTAGATAAAAAAAAAATTGTGTTCTGTGCCTTTGTGCAGATAAACCTATGCTTTGATACGTGATCTTAACTAATGCTGTTGTTATTCTTTATAAGTTTTAAAACAATGATGTCAAAAAATCTATGCGAAAATTAGCACATGTTTATAATGTTGAAAATGCAAATTTAAATTTCGAGTAAGAAAAATTATCTGTAAAGTATAAGAACGGGGTTAAATAACCGATTACTTGTATCAGGCTCGACCAGGCTCGGCGCACTGCAGAGAGCTGCAAGTAAATTGACGCGCCTCATCTACGGGGCCGTCGCAATTGAGTTACCGTTCGTGCAAATGGTTACAAGTTACACGATAGACAAAAGAGTATACAGTAGAACACTTCTTATAACTAATGCTTATATCACACGAGGACTAAACACTGAAGTAGTAGGGAGGACTGCACAGGACTAACTTACTGTTCTGCTCCCGTCTGAAATCAACATAAATGAAGCATTTTGTTAGAAGAATAACTTCCGTGCTTGTACTATTATTTATTCTGTTCTTGTATCCAGTTTTCTATTCTAGCCTATAATCCTTTGAAGCGTAGTCGTATTAGATGTAAAAAAAGTCCCAAAAATTAAAAATCCTTTCAACTTCTCATGATTAAAGACCATTAGAGTTGTGACCGTGTGCGAAGGACGGTGAAACTTTTTTAATAAAATCTGCTAAGTGAGCATTCGACCTCCGCCCCTCACTCGGTATAAATTTGGATAGGGAATGTCCTAAGAAAAAGTCCGTGTTTGCAAATAATTTATCTGCCCAACGGGGGACAAAAGAGTTTTGCATAAATTAACGTGGAAAAAGAATCCTCAAGGAAATTAAAAAGAGCTGATGAGTTGTAAGTAGCCATTGCTTTGATTTTGAATTGCAATTACGCCAAGTGAAGGTCTGACTTTATTTCACGGGATTTCATTGTAAATGTTACGTCTTCGTAAAGCTTGAAATGTTAATTGGTGTGCTGCGTAGCGGATTTTATGTAATGTTAAGAGTAATCTTTATTATATGTATTACCAGCGACCCGCCCCCGTTTCGCATGGGAATAATCGGGATGGAATGTAAAAAATCTTGATATGACACTGAAAACTGTATCAAAATACGTTGCGTGGTTTAGAAGGAGAAGGCGCGCGGATATACTTTATAAGGATTTAAGGCAAACAGGAACAGATAGCGACTTTATTTTATACTTTTATAAATATAAAGATAAAGAAGGTTTAGTTAAGTTTAGTGTGTAATAACTTAAATGTGCATATTGGTGAGGTACTACTCATTTAAGTTAAGAATGACGCGGAAAAGACGAAGAGTTGGTAGGCCTTTCAAAAAGTGGACCGACGATCTGGTGAGTATCGTGGAATACCGATGGAAGTAAGCAGCATAAGGTTGACTGACGCGTAGATTTTTGGGAAACGCCTATGTCCAGTAGTGGGCGTCTTCCGGCTGATATGATAATGATAAATACGATGACGATGACACATTTTTAAAATATCTTAAACCTAGACGGATAACGAAGGCGGTTTTATAATGGTTCCTTTTCAATATGTTGTATCCTTATAAGCCACATAGACAATTTATGAAGAAGAACCTATTTAAACGATGCCAATAAGGCTTTCAGTGGTCTTAACATGACCACTTGCGTTTAATTTATCTCTACGTACATCCATTTCTTATGAAACTAGAGAACTAGAGGCGAGGGTATAAAATAAGCTTAAACAGTCCTGTAAGGGCCCACAGAAGATTTCACTTGTAAATTCGTCGCTAACACCACGTGTTAAGTATCATGTATTTGTACTGAACTACATTCTAGTGCAATACAAACTTAACTAAATATTCTAATCTGTACTTTGTTTACATCCAATTATTCGCTAGATCGCGTATTGCAATCCCATTAATTGTTAATTAAATTGTGTTGTGTACTTAATTGCTAAGGATTTATTGTAAACAAAGTTGGTTCGATTAACTCGAGTTCCGGCTCGAGTAAACTTGGCAATTAGAGAGGACTCGAATCCACGCGATAATTTATTCTGAGTTTCTTGGCATTTCATGTATAAGTTTAGTACAAACTACAAATAAATAATTAAATAGTTGACGACCGGATAGACAAGTGGTTAATGAGTCCGACTACGATGCTTAACGTTGTCAGTTCGATTCTCATAAGGGGCAAATATTTAATTGATTACAATAGTGATTTGTCGAGGGCAATTAGGAGTCAATTTCCATACTCGTATATTAAAAATAACATAAACCATAAAAAATTGCTTAAATAATGTCTCCTTCTAATTTAGCCATTGGCATGCAAATACACAAGAGTAATAAAATATACCTATAATTAGTAAAAATAAGACAAAAAATGATAAACAGGTCATTAGTTATAAAAGTAACAATCACTAAGTTTAGCCATTCGAATTCATTAAATACCTAATTGATGTCTAGTTTCCTCCGACTTTTACTTCTTCCTCAGGGCTTATAGGAGTAATCTTTATTGTAAACATTCTTGGCAAAATGAGGATATGACGACTTATCCGATGTCATATTACAAGGTCACACGCGTAATTTAGCGATCAACTGTTTTCTTTTCAACCAACAGTTTTGCGTTTTGTCTCTGTCACCTAATAGTTGTCTGGAAGAGAAATGGTTTAAATTTTTACGACAAATGTTTTTCATTTGTACGTAGTGTTCTGTAAGTAAAAGATAGATTAATTTTCTGTCCACAGCAGTATCAAGGTATATGCTTTAATTGTGTCAAATATACGAAAATAGAAATAACGAGATCGTCCAGGTTTATTTTAGAAATTGCCATACCTTTTACGTTTCATATAGTAATTTGTTGTGATTTTATCGCAGAACACTTACAAACCCGTGAATTTCAGAGCATGACATAATATTGTTTTAGAATTTGAAACCTTCAACCGTGCTCGGTTAAATAAATGTATAGTTTATAACGGAAATTTTGCACCACCATTGTCATGCTTTTCCAAACTTGCAGAATACTTAACTAAACAAGTTGCAGCAAAGTATAAGCAAAGTATACGATTATTTTCATGCACATGCCCAAGTTTGTTCGATTTCCTCTGGGGATGAAAGCGTTGCATGCATCTAATGTTCGGCTGCAGATACACTGGGCTTAAGGGATAAGTTTGGAGCAGAGCTATACCACTAGAGTGTATGTAACACTAAGAGCATATTCAATATGCTGTCCTAGATAGGTAATTAATTTTGAGTACCTAGGGCACATACAAGGCCGGCTACTGATATGATACAGGCATAAGACCAGCACAAATGATAAGTATTCAAGAGTAAACAAGCAGTACTGTCCAGTAATCCTTGTTTACTCATGAAGACTACAAAATGCGAGATAAGTAGTTTCAACTGAAAACAATTTGATATTCATTTTAACTAGAACCAGTAGAATAATGTTTTACTTATGGTTTTTTTAAGGGCGCCGGCTAAGTCGCGCGGGCGCACGAAGCGGGTGCACGGAGCGGGTACACGGCTATAGAAAAACAGTATGAGAGCGTTCGCTAACTCGCGAGAGTGCGGGTGCGGCTTCATGCTATTTTTTCTTCAACATAATAATACTGTCAACTTACTTAGGTATACAATTGGTTTGACGTTTTAAGATATGGAAACTTATGCTGAACTAGTAAAAACTTCTTTGATAAGTATGCATGTGCCATTTTGCATGAATATGCGCATACATTTACGCAGTGAACTTGCGTTATAATGCTTGCGCAAGCATAAAGTACGCATGGCATGCAATGCGTGCATGGTTGACTGGTTTAGAATGCCTAAAGATTCATCCACAATTTGTATATTGATGTTTTGCGTTGTGCTTACTTAAATAAATGAAGATTGCAGTAAGATATAATACCCGATTTATGAAAAATATCTCAGTTAATTATTGAAAAAAAAATACAATGGTGGCATGGCAGGCTGAAAATAGTGAAGTCATCTTAGGCTTGTACCATAATACTTTCTAGTGCTACAATTTACCCTACCTGTATTTGTTACATTTTCGTATGTGAAACTTACAAATATATACATACTGGAACAAATTACCTTGCTACTCCGCGAAACCAACCGCTCTGGGTTTCGCGGAGTAGCAAGGTAATTTGTTCCAGTTTGTTGATATGGACCTCCGCAAAGTAACGCCTGAGCTTAGCTATTTTGCACGAGCCCGGCACTGGTTTCGCGGAGTAGCAAGGTAATTTATTGCAGTTTGTTGAATCTATTAATAATTTACAAATATATGTAATTTGTACAAAATGTAATTTTGGTAGTATAGGGTTCCGTGCAGTTTCTTTAGAGCTTCTTTAGGGCACCAAGATCGGGATCGAAGGATGGAGATCGGTTTTGTCCAGCAGTGTTATAACACCCCAGGTTAGATACATATAATAATATTTATCTTAAATCTTAAATTTCTGTCCTCATATTTTAGGCCACTGAGTTCTTCAAAACCACGCAACGAATTTTTATATGGGTTTCATGTCATTTAGAGATTTTATACGGAAGATTTTTATGTACATTAAATCTTAGTTGTATCCATGCAAAGCCTAGTCGCTAGTTGATTATAATGTAATCTACATCTACGGCTTCATTTTCATTTACCATCAGGTGAGATTGAGGCCAAACGCAAATCCCTGTCTAATAGGAATATAAAAAAATCAAACGTCACGCCAATTACAGCCACGTAAGAAAAGTGAATATTTTTTGCCGTAAAATCCATTATATTATCATCCGCCTTCGAGGGTCACTTGAACCGTCGCGCAGCTATGAAAGTTAGAATAATGCGCGACAAATTTCCTTCACAAAGTTTTCACACAATTACAAAGTTTCAGTCTAGATCGGAATTAATTTCCTAGTTGACAGACAGACTTGTTTTGTGGCTACGTGCCTATAATTTCCATGTCATATTTTATTTTCCATAAAACCATAAACTGCATGGCAAAAACATTACCTCCCTCTAAGTAATTTTGTGTGAATATGAATTGTTAATCAATCTCAAATATTTTGAAGCGAGAAATTTACTTTCCCATAAAACGTTCCAGAACTCCTAACGAGCCAAATAAATCTTTAATACAAAACTTCCTTTTTGTCGTCCTTTAACGAATTCCAAAGAACAATCCGCATTAAGAGCATCCGATAATCTCATTAACGTCAACAAAAAAACAACGCAAAGCAAAAGCTAATTTTAATAAAGCGTTAAGTGCCAACGCAACTTTTGAAAACTGTCCACTCAAATCGAATTGAAAAGTGTACTTTTCAATTTTCGCTCGGACTAATTGGTGATTCAAAAGAGACACCATCGGGCACTCTGAAACATCTCTTTTCATTACATTTGTTCAAATTCAACTTTCACAATGATTCAGTTTGAAGTTATGCTTCGGAAAATGTATTAATTCGAGAGGATTCAGACTTTTGTGAAAAGGTCTTTTATGCAAGCTTTTAGTTGAGCACGAAATGTGTTTCTTTTGCTTTCAGTGATTGCAAAATGAATCATTTTGTGAAATTAAATTTAGGAGGAGACTCGATGTGGCACTGTGCGTAAGTTTTAACGATGTTTTGGATCCACGTGAAAACATTTTTGGTTGATGTCGAAAGACAATTTACTCGGAGCAATTTAATTTCAGGCGTGAGGACATGATACGGCCTTTGTTTTGGCAACATAATGTAAGTCTGCAATTTCCTTACGAAATTAAATGCCTTGATGAAAGTTAAACAAACTTAACCGCCAAATGGCTAATTCATGTGCAAAAATATTTTTAAAAGGTGCCATTACCAGTTGTTTAAAAACTTATTTTAACAGCAATAAAATAGAATTTCAAAAAACGCCTCAAGATACCTATGTATTGAAATAAATGGATCACCCACTACATATAAGTCGGTAAAGTTAAGTTTTACGGATCATTCGTTGTTAGTAAACGTAAAAACATGGCACTATTGTTAATTGGCGGTCAATAATGGTAAACATACCAATTGTGATTTTGGCAGGAAGTAAAAAAGTCTGAATTAAAAATGTTCTTGATTATTTTAGGAACACCTAAATTCTTGTGGCGTAGGTAATTGACGAAAATCTTGGAAATTAGTTTTCATGGTTTTATATTACGTAGCATGAAGTGATAATTGGAATCTACTTGTGATCCTTAATAAAACCTCCAAGAAACCTTAATGTTGGTGTATTAATCGTAAAAATGTTATTACGCATTTTCCTTAATCAACTTTCGTATTGAAGATAAGTAGATAGCTATTTAAATAAAAAAAGTCTTCAAGTACTTGCAACAACAGTGCAAAATTGCGAAATCGCAATGTTTGCTTACGACATTTGAGGAGTTCCGTTGATTTCTCTTAGATCCAATCATCAAATTTTGTTTAGGTTTGAATAAAATGAGATCAACTTGGAAGTGCACCCTTTCGATTAAAAGTAGATCTGTCAAAACAGACGACCCATCTTCGAGTAACCGATGGACATTCAAATAAATAACAATAAAAAAGAATTGAACTGGGAACCTCGTTTTTCAGTTTTATAAAGTCTGTCAAAAATAAAGTTTCGTCTCTCGGCTATGAAACTGACATAATAAAGTCAGTCTTTTCTTTTATTCATCACAGATACTTCAGTGCTAAACAAGATTATTGTAGGTTTATTGGATCTTATTTCTAAGAAACAGAGACGAATTGGAGAATTATGTCATTTGGGACCGATTTTCTGTACCCAGTTCTCTTATGGCTATGAAATTGTTATATTACTATTTAATTATTAATTTTTATTTCAAAATCAAATCAACATAAAAAAACATGATAGAGATGTCGAAATGGTCTGATGACTGTAATTTTTCGATTCTCTTTTAAAGAAGTCGTCAAAAGTATAAAAAACTATACTTTAAATTTTTGTTTACGATTCCCATTGGTTGAAATATCGCGAACAGAAAACGGTGTAACGTAAGCCCCCCGTGAACGCTCTATGCAAAACGTCTACATAGGTATGACGTATCACGCCTATGTAATAACCGCGTTTATCATAATAGTTGATAAAGCTTCTATATGGTTTCTTTAATAATTAAGTTTTTTTTTGTTTTTATCTGGGTTATAATTGTGAAATTATAAAAATTAAGGATTTTTTTATAAGTTTCTTACCATTAAACCGCTTAAAATTATTATACATAAAAACATATTTGTAAAATGATGATCTTCAACAATTTCACACTTTCACGTAATTTAGTTTAATGTGTCATTTCCCCAATTGGAAACCCTGTCCTTTGGTTTTATGAAGTCAGTTAATACAGTTTGCACGAACATACCGATCGGACCCCACTTTATTCGACTATCCGTCAATGAATAATATATTGACCTTATGAAAAACCTACATTACCTGTCCGTACGGTAGATATGGTTAAATTTTCTGCCACTCCGTCCGTTTGTGGTGAAACCTGTGCAGAACTACCCGTTTAGATTTATAGGGTTTTCATACGAGATTTACGACTGTCATTTATTATTCAGTATCTGCGGTACAATCAGATTTATGACACACTTTTGGGTATGGTTTTATTCGAATAAATAAACTATTTCATTGTTGCTTGGTTTAAATCTTAGGCCAGGATAAGTGTTTGGTAACTTCTTTCAAGTAGTCATGAATGAATTGTTCTCTGGTTTGTTTAATTTATGTCATGATATCTCTGAGTATCGTATCTAACTTATTTTTTTGTTGGATCTAGATAAAACATGCACAAGATTTTAATATACACTTCAAGCAATACAACTGTGAAAACCGCATCGAATTTTGAACGGTGTTTGGCGTGATGCGCGTACAAACATACAGACAGAACAAAATTCAAAGGTAATTGTTTTGGTTTCCATTGCTCTTTTAAATACGTATTTTGTATAACATTGGTCAGTAGCCATTTTATTATATTATGGATGGTAGCATAGCCACATACGTTCATACATAAATAGATCATTGTTCCCGAATTTAACTTCATTGATAACTACTACTAGAGCTAACGAGTTTCTGTCAGGAGACAATAAAGCTGTTTGGACTTGCTTAGACGATTGACTAACCAATATGCATTAACATAGTCTATTCGTCGTCTACGCAACCGGAGTTTCGAAACTAGTTTCGAAATGATTTATTTTATTACTTTTTTATTTTGCATAACTGGTTTTGATCAAATAAGAAAAGCCTTTATCGAAACTGTATAGTTTCGAAACTCTGGTTATATAGGCTGATAAATGGAAATGTGCATAATCTAAATTTGTATAAGATATAGAAAAACATCGATTTTATTAGAAAACTTGCAGCATTAAGGCCTGTAGTTTTAGATCGTACTCAAGTAAACTCAGATTAAAAAAAAAACAAAAGCTTTTAGGATTATTTTTATGAAAAAAGCATCTTCAAAGGACAAATTTTTCGGCCATCGGACATACAATTTCAAAGAACCTGGTTGTAAGTAAATAAACCACGCAGGACTGTTCTGAGTTAAGTTACTTGCATACAATGACGTACTCGATAAGCTTGTTATGCACTAAGTGCACGCCCGAGCCTGCACTTATGAACTTGGAAACGCTTGAGGGACATCGTACTGTCTTTCATGATAGCATCTTGTTGGAATACTACCAATATACTATATAGAGCTTCAACTATTAATCAGCTTGTATTATAAACCACTTGAATATAATGGTTTGAAGTGGTGGTTGCAATCTATAACCTGCGGCAGCAAACTTTAAAATTTAAAGTTATAATTATACCATGAAAATCGCTTAAAATATCTTCATTTGAATGTGTTGAAAACAACTTAGTCAAATTTAATGATTTGAATACCTATTTTAAACTTTTCTATGAGAATATTTACCAAAGTACCAAAGTAATTAATAGATTCAGGCGTTACTTTGCGGAGGTCCATATCAACAAACTGGAACAAATTACCTTGCTACTCCGCGAAACCAAAAACGCAGCGGTTTCGCGGAGTAGCAAGGTAATTTGTTCCAGTTTGTTTACAGTACCAAAGTGTAATTATTTCGTTCGAAACAATAGTCAGGTACTTAAGAGTAGAACAACTTAATGCAATATCTTAAGTGAAAACGGGATTTTAAGTTGCTTTTAATGTGCTTGTTGAAATAATTTATTATTTAAACAGTCCTGAGGCTGGGTCTCAACATAAACAGGCAATAAAACGCATCCGTTACATTTTCGCTTACAATATATTTCTCAACATGATCTCAAACATGTGTTAGGTAGCATAAAATGCTAGAAATTTATTCAGTACACAAGCACCGAATAACAACACGCAGCAAGCGATGCTGGCTTACTTTCCATCGCCCACTGTTGTGTCGGCTCGTTGACATGCAAAACGAGATGTTTCCGAATTTATGTGAATGCGCTCAGAAATATATGGCGTTGTAAACGCCACTGATTTATGGAGTGAATTGGAGAAAGTTTTAATGATGTGTGATGCTTGTTTTATTGAAGACAAGCACAAAATAAATAAAAAACAGTTTAAATCGCGCACTAAGGGTTCCGCAGATATTTAGGTAGCTTGCCATTGAGGAAAATCTAATTGCAGAGATTTCTACCAGTTTGATGACTTATTTTCATGTGATTGGACTTTTTCTATGCTATCTCTCTATTGTAAATTGTCAAATACAAATAAATAAATAATAAATAAATATCTTGGGACAGTTAACACCAATTGACCTAGTCCCAAAGTAAGCAACTAAAGCTGCTTGTGTTATGGATACTAGACAACGGATATAAATACTTATATAGATAAATATATACTTAAATACATATAACATCCACGACTCGGGTACAAACATTCGTATTCATCATACAAACATTTGCCCCTCGCGGGAATCGAACCTGGAACCTCAAGCTTTGTAGTCAGGGCCACTAACCACTTGGCTATCCGGTCGTCCAACAAATACTGGTACAAAGGCGGACTTATCCCTTAAAAGAATCTTATTCAGCTATCATGCGAGCAAAAGGGACAGGATAACGTACAAACGACATTATTGACAAACAAAACTCTAAACTTGTGCTATGAAACCTTGCTTCTTGCCAAATTTTATGATTCTAGGTCAACGAATAGTACTTTTGCGACTTATTTACTCTTCACAATCAGACAGGCAATCAGATGGACCACGACAGATCTTATAAGGATTCCTTTTGAGATACGAAACCCTAAAAAGAAGTTGAAGTTTTGTAAGTTTTATTTTCAAACCTGTAAAATAAAGCAGATAAGGAATCAATCACATGTTTCAGTTATTTTTAGCGCTTGTTATGACATATTTTTTATTAACAATAATAACTTCAAATAGTTATTGAAGTTTATGATTAAATTCAAAACTTTGAAACTGTAGGTCGGTATTTATTTATATTCCACTACATTCGAACTACAAAATTAAACCCCAAGCCGCTAAAAAAACGCTTTAGCGACATCGAAAGAGTTTTTTCCCGTAACATTATAGTAAACTAAAATATTCGGTATGCATCTCCCGGTGGACTGAAGGCAAATCAATTAATAAAGTTTGGTATACGAACGATTCCCCTAAGGTACAATATGTTTTCATTTGGTTGTCGCATCTCGAATTTGTGCTTGTACAATGTTACGAGGTCACAAAAGTGCTGTAGTAAGATTTACAGTGTGGTTCGTGGGTCACGTGGTTTCTGAAAATAGGTTATAAGGAGGAAAATACTGCTACGCTGTGAATAAAATTGTTCATGCACAGTGTTAGTTTAGTTAATAGATTCAGCTGTAAACTGCTGTAGTATTGGAATAAGTTGTTGTTGTCGTTTGGAATAAAACCTCTATCAAATCTAATTAAACTAAGCGCCCTATATGAGTAGTTCACAAGTTATCTATTAAAATTTTAGTGACGTGTATAGTCGACCAAGTATTTGCTTGACTACTTTTGAACCTTAGCCCTTTGAAATACGGTCGAAAAGTGGTCAAGCAATTTCTTGGTCGACTATACAAACAGGGTCAAGCTTAGCCGACCATTAAAGGGAACTGAAACAAATTATTTATCAGCTTCATAATGCATACTATGTATATCCCCCTCTTAAGAAAAATGACAGTTTCTCGCAGGTCCCTCTGAAATGGTGGCTTATATAAATGAATGAATGAATAATACTTTATTCTCAGGAATTACCCATATTGGTGTTAGTAACATTTGTAGCTTAAAAACTATGTTAGTATACATTACGTTAAATAAAATTAAAATCAGAAATAATAATATGTGTCTTCCACTGTACAAACGCTTTCAAAGTCATTGCGTTAAATAAAAGTATAATTAAATAAAGTAGCAGCCCCAGTCAACAACTGACGAGAAGATACAGACATATACGAGTAAAAATAAGATAGTCATAGTCAAGAACCGGTACCGTTACCGCTATGGTATTCCGTAGATCACTAAACTTACATCATTACAGTACAAATAGATACCAGTGTTTTCAAATATCTTATTTCTTGCTCCTCGTTTCATGAGACTGATTCTGACTGACGTGTGTTGAGATATAGAAAACATAATACATTGAATAGGCTTCGCCGTGTTTCGAAACGTCACTGATATTATATTTTTACAAGTAAATCACGAATGAGGAAGAGTAAACGAAGGAGATACCAATATTGTTATACGTTATTGAAAGAATGGAACACGCGTGACTTTTTGTGTGTACTTTTTATTATTTGTTCTTTGTTATTTTATTATTGAGGTGCGTTTGTTTTTTAATAAAAACCTGTGTTTGGTACATTTTGAGGGGTACACTTATCCTTGAAGGGCTTACCCTTTTCTTGTAGGAAACGGTGGTTTAAACAACCAAGTCTTAGCCAAGGTGCGTCTGAACCGATGTTTTCTGTAAATTATGTTTATTGATGAATAAGAAACTTTTAACTACGAGTTTTGTCTGACTACTCCGATAAATAAATTTCAACTTAATGGATATGCAATATTTATAATTAACTAATAACTCTAGTAATGGGAATTCTATCGAGGTGCTACACCCTATATTTGGGGAATCCAAAGTGTTTTTTTTTTATACAACATAGGAAGGCAAACAAGCAAGTGGGTCACCTGATGGTAAGTGATCACCACCGCCTATAGACACCTGCAAAAACAAAAAGAGTGCAGATGCGTTGCCAACCCAGAGGGCTAAGATGGAATATCTCTTGTGCCAGTAATTACACCGGCTGTCTTACTCTTCACGCCGGAACACAACAGTGCAAGCACTGCTGCTTACCGGCAGGATTAGCGAGCAAGATGGTGGTAGCGATCCGGACGGACTTTGCACAAGGTCCTACCACCCGCAAAAGTAGCGTGGTAGCGAGTAGCGTGGTGTGTAGCAAATAGCAACTTAGACAGAAACCTTCAGCTTGTATGTATGTATGTAAATTCTTTATTGTACAAAATAACATAAATGACAAGAAGATATACAGTGATGTACAAAGGCGAACTTATCCCTTTAAGGGATTTCTTCCAGTTAACCTTTGAGTGAGTGAAAGGAGTATCACAGGAGTGGCTTGTTCTTTTAATCATCGCTGTGACTGCAAACTATATCCTACAATTTGATTTTTACGTAGTTGATTTTGCAGCAGATCCAAATGGGCGTCATCCCGTCGAGCGCCCTAGGTACCGCTAAAGTGATACAATCCAAAAAGATCTGATGGACTTTGTTATTGGTGCATGGCGGGAGCTAATTTAGAACCGAAAAGCGTGGAAGAAGGAGGTGGTGGTCCTGATGTTGGAGGCCAAGACCTACTTTGGATCACTGCTCTACCGTATTAAGTAAGTAAAATTTTGCAGGTGTAACAAACACACACGTAGACATTCCATTGACAGGGTAAATCATCACGTTAAATGAGGCGACTCAAATGAATAAAATATAATGCTGGCTAGCTATTACTAATGGCATGAAAACCTTTTAAAAATAACTGACCATTATACCCAGCATATCGTTGATAAAAAAAGGAATCAATCACCTTCTTTCATAGTCCCTTTACGTCTCACTTGAACCAAAAAATGCAAAGCGAATACCTTCCCCCAATTCCGTACAAACATACCCAGCTCAGTCCCAGGCGTGAAGCTGAACTTAACGGCCAGTGTACCGTGAGAGCCACCGTGGACGGACGTTTACGCTGCTACGACGTAGCGGCCTACGCCGTAGACGTGCTACGAGATACGTAATGCACTAGACTAGACAATTGAATTTTAAGAGCCTCGAGCCGCATTGATTGAGTGGTCTAGATTTTTTCTTTGGTTCTTCGTGTGAATTATGACTCAGTGAATATTTTAGTTTGTTGCATGGCTTTCGTGGCGCTGGAACAGGTAAATATATTACTATTTAGGGTTAAATAGTATTTAGGTTGGATTGTAAAGATTGATTGCCATGTTAGGTTTTTAAATTAAATTTGGCGAGTATATACAAAATATTGTAGAATACGATAAGTTTTATACTTAAGAGCGCTGAAATCTTTAAAAACGTTTTTGAATGTGGTAGGCTAGAAGAACAGATATGGTCATAAAGTCGATTTAATTCGGGGACATAATAGTTACAAATTACAAAAATACGAGTACACCTTCTAAAAGTGCTATGAATAAAATCGCGAGCGAAAACTAGTATTTTTCAATAACCCATATGGGTCCTCTGAGAGTTAGAACTTTACCAAAACCTAACTACATAAATATTCAATTTCTACGTCTAACAAGATCTTGCGTCGTAAAACATTACTTCTTTGTGCGTAGTACCTGTCCGTTCACTTTCTGAATTACTTTAGTCTGTGACAAACACAACTGACATAGAATAATTGAAAAAAAGTTCTTCGCGAAAAACATTTCAACTTCCTTTTATCTTATTATGACATCTGTTTTTCTCGCAGCGGAACTCGTACATAATTTTAGGTTTATAAATATGTTTTTGTAATAGGTTCAGTAGTCTTTCAAAGCAGCTATTATTAACTTTTTTATATAACAGCAACAAAATTATTTTAAAGCATTACGTACTGGAAAAATACCAGCGTTTTAGTAGTTTGCTACTGTGTTACCGTGTGGCCTACTACCTAAACCTGGCAAAGGAATAACGAATTTTGGAGTCACTGGTTCCCACGTGCAGCGTTAATCACTATCCATCAATGGAGCCCATGCTCGTTTAACTCCCTTTTACATAAAATAAATAAGTACAACTGAGCTGTCATTTTATCATTGTCATTGTCATTTTATAGATAACCAAGACACAAACCTCCACAAAGCCGTATAGCAACTATACTGTCATTTGGCTGATTATAAAAATGTTTTCAAGATAGATATAGTAAATTAAAATTAAAGAGCTGTCGTTTCTAAATCTGTTAAATGAGGACTATCGACTAAAAACATAATTTGCACCACTTCAAAAAATTTTACCTACCCAATTCTTAATAAAAGTAGTTATTAAATTGAGTTCATGTTACTTTTATGCGTATTTTTTTTATAATAAAATTTTATACATTATGTTGGCGGTCGGGCTCGAAAATAATCAGACTAGTGAACTAATTGTAAAGTATATTGAGAAACGGTAAAGATAGTACAAAAGACGACGTACGACAGCAAGGAAAACAAAAACAATTTTCAAAAACTATGACAGCTAAGGCATTCCATGGAGGTCGCGTGAGCCTGTCGCTTACACATTATAATTCAAGTTTCTGATACTACTGAGTAGAAGGTGACCTTTTAAGATTTGGGGTTCGCAAAGAGCAGATTTTACTGCTAGCTTTTATAGGCACTGTATTAAGGATGAACATTCAACACTTAGTATTTCTGCGCTAAATACAGGCCCATATAATAAGCTAAGACTGCCACACTAGCTAAAAAATTTGAAGTATACTTTTAATATAATAGTAACAAAAAATTTAAACTTATTTAACTACTTCAATAGTATATTTATGCAAATTCTTTTATGAACAAAATAACATAACTAACAAAAACAGATACAGTGATGTATAAAGGCAAACATATAGCTTTTGGCGCTTTTCCGAAATAATATCGTTGGTACGTGATAAATTAGGATAATAATTTTTTATTATGCCTGAAGATGAATCCTCCATTATAATAATAATTATTGTTTTACAATTAGATCTTTCCAGCACTGGGATTATAAAAGGAGGTATTTTTATAGATCAGCAGTTTAAGTATTCGGGGTGAAGGATTCCGTGCTTTGAATATAAAAATCGCCGAGTATCGCACTTTGAAAGAAGCCTATGTCCACTGAATTGCCGTAGAAATATTATTAAATTAATTGTCGTCCAAACAGAAAGCCTACTGAAACTTGATGTTTTAACACTCCATGTATGTAGAGGTACAGTTAAGACTATGAATGACGTGTACTTGTTCTAACTTGCAATAAATAAACTGGGCCCTGTTGCATAATAGTTTGTAACTAGTAATTCAAGCGGAAAGTTCTTTCTATTAAAAGGAGTTGAGAAGAGACTACCGCTTGTATTATAAGTTACAAGTTATTATGTAACAAGGCCCGGAGTAAATTTAAAAAACAAATGACTGTCATTTTGTCAACCCATGCCTTGTCTTGTTGACCATTTGTGGGAACGGTAAATGCAGATTCGCTGTCTCTACAAACGGGAATCTTTTCCGTGAAAAGCTTGGTTTCAATTTCATTCTACACGGTCGTCTAAAAACATAAATATATTTTTGAATTACACTATTTTAGCGAATTTATCGCGAACCCATCTAGAGTCTACAGCGAACCCTTTGTACATATTATCTTCAAAAGGCTGTAAACGTCGGGCCTTCTAATAATTACATTATAGAACCTACGTGACCACACTATATTCACTACAAGTACAGGACTCCATAGTTACTTCACTAGTAGATTAGCTATAGCTAAAATTGTGATCACACAGTCTACGCACACATTAATGCATACTTAAGTGTTTTAATAGTTACAATAATAAAGTTAAGATTTACATTTGAATAAGTAACTATTACATTATAATACTGAAACAGGGTTCATGTTCTGGCGTTTCAATTTTTATTTGTTAATTTATGGATAAAATAATAAAGAATACTCATTCAACTTTTGAAAAACCTGGCTATACACCTTCACTGCGCGCTCTAGGTCGTAATGGCCACAAGATGACTGTATAAACTGTTCAAATAATTTAATGTCGTTAATGACTTAAAGGAGTTATTATGCGTACTTTTTACGGTTTATTTTTGTAATATCATTGCGTAATTCCATCAAAATAACAAATAAAAAGGCTAAATCGTCTACATACAAAAAGTCAAAGCGCCCGCATAAATAATACCAGTCGTTAAACCCTCAACCCGTTAATACCGACAGCATTATAAGCATTTTTCATATCGTATTCAATTTTTTTCCATATAACAGCGGATTTGATCCACTCGGAATATGGACGAGTCATGGAATTAGACGCAGCCTGCAACATTATTAATGAATTTCCGATATTGCTTCCTACGAATTTAATATCCCACTCCTGAATTTTGGGAACGATCGTATCTCGCGGGCATATTACTTTGGGTTTTTCGTGACGGGCTTTTTCGTATTTTTAGTCCGGTAAAAGGTTTTTAATCATTAAATAAGGGCTACTGAATGCCCATAGCGTAAAAATCTAGCTAAGTGCGAGTCGGATTCGCGCACTGAGGGTTTCGTACAAAGTTAATAAATAAATAAAAATTATTTATTTCAGGTCAATCGACCCATATACATTAAATTACGAGGTTGAATTAGATTAGATTACATTACATTACGTACATTATATTAATTGACTTGAAAATTATTAAAAAATGACAAATTAGTTAAAAGTTCGGATAATTATTATTTGTGCGACACTGGGTAAAGATCATCACTTAATTTGGCCAGTAATGATCCCTACCCAGTGTTTTGTCATGGGGCAGTCCAAACGCTCAGAAAACATGCTCAGGATGGTGTTGGGGCTGTCGCGCACTCTGTTCAGCAGGGACGCCACCCTCTTCCTTCTGACGGCGTGGAAGCCGTAAGTGCGTGCCTCCGCGAACATACCCGACGCGCTGCAGCGTCGCGACAGCCTCATCAGCATCCTGAACACGTTATTGTATTGGGCCCTGAGCGTGTTGTATGTACGCTGCGTATGACTCACCCACAGACTGCTGGTGGAGAAGGTTTGGCAATATGCCCTAAACAATGTAACTTTAACTTCCTTCGTACACCGAGCAAACCTGCGGGCAATCATGTTGCCTCGCACAGACATGGCCCTCCTCTCCCTCTCTATATCCGTATCATCTCTCAAGTCTGGCGTGACCATATGCCCTAGATATTTAAACTGGTTCACTACCTTTAGAGCAACGCCGCTCAACACTACCGGGGGCACAACTGTGGGGTTATATTTATTTGCTTTGAATATAACAACTTCACTCTTTTTGGAGTTGTACCTCAGGCCATGTTGCTCGGCATAGCTCTCACATTTGCGAACCAGTTGCCTAATTGCATTGATGGAGGGGCCCAACAGCACCATGTCTTCAGCGTAGCTTATATTATTGATACTGATACCGTCAATGTGACATCCCACATGCAAGCTCCTCGATCAACTGGTTCTCATAAAGGTTGAACAGAATAGGCGACGACAGCCCCCCTTGTCTGACCTAATAAGCACCGGACATTGCTCTAACGAAAAGATAAACTGAATAGAGACACAAACTTAAATTTGCCATTGGATAACCGTTGTGCCCATACATACTAAGTGTAAAAATAAGTTTGTTATCGCAAAAAATGTATTTACATTTATTTTTGCTGTAAGACCTTACTTCTTGACAAATTTCATGGTTGTCGGTCGACGGGTAGTATCCTATAGGTTATTAATTCTCTTGCAAATGTATAAAAAATAAATATGCGGCATAATAGTCTGTATCTTTTGATTGCGTAGCCTTATAAGTTTGATTTTTTCAGTCTCTAAGAACTGCAGACCTAAGAAGCTTTTGATATTAGTTTCAAGTCGATACCTACTCCACCCGTTTCTGAGAAAAAGTGTCGTGACGGACAGACAGACTTAGAGACATCAAAGTAATGCTAGGGTTCCGTTTTTATTTTTGAGATACGGAACCCTAAAAAAATATCTTGCCGTTGGTGTTCTTTTACTTATTTTTTACTCGTGGTCTCTGAACAAGAGCAAAGAAACTGTAGTAGACGCTCAATACGTAAACAAACTGGAACAAATAACCTTGCTGCTCCACAAAAATCCTTCAAAAATTCTTGCGGAGTAGCTTCAAGGAGCAAAGGTAATTTGCGAGGTATTTTGTTCCAGTTTGATGGTATGGACCTCTCTCTATCTATTAATTGCTCTATACGTAAGTTCATATTTTAGATTAGCAATGAAATCGCCAATGCGACATATACGCAATTTAATCTTTTTGAAGTAGGTATTATAATGTAACATATCTTGTCAGTAGGAACTTGTTTAATACAATTAAGTCATAAACTGTTGTTTACCTCAGTTGACCCATTATTTAAATTTTATTTTATTTTTCAAATTCTAATTCAAAATCATTTATTATCAGGCATCAAGGGCCCATAGATTTACAAACTAACATACATAAAAATATATAGACTAAAATACAATTAAAATTATTTTTGCTGTCACTAATGTCATTAAAATGTAAAAGCGTATCTTATTTACTTGTTCTCGCTTGGTTCTTAGGGTTTCGTAACTCAAAATGAAAAAACGGCCCTTAAAGGATTACTCGTGTGTCTGTATGTATGTTTTTTAAAAAAGGTTGATAATGTTGTACAAGTTTGTTTAGCTCAAATCCTGTAAGTCAAGTTTGACTACACATATTGATTGGATTGTTTCTATACGTGTATATTATGTGGACCAATACTACTGATTAATAAAGTGCCATCTACAATAAAGCTTTAATTAAAAATGAAGTTTTGCTTAGAAAAATCTATGTTTTACACCGCCAAAGCTATTTTTGTTATTTCAAAAAAAAAGTTTCTAATTAAATTACTGAATAATCGGTTTGGTTATACGAAACTGACACTTGATTATTCCATAGTCTCTCACTTTAAAAAAGTAAATAGATAGCGCTAGCCGTCCAGTACTGTGTTTGTTTTTTAAATTGGATCGCAGCAGACAATAACTTTCTGCGTGGTTTGTTCTACAAATACAATGACAACAACTACGAGAATATTCTAGATTTTTACAAGTATCAGTGGCGTGGTGTCAGTATAACCCGATTCCCGTGGTACTTAACTTTTTAAATCCTCTTTTTTTAGCTCATCCGTCCTTCTATAGCGAACGTCCCTCATCCCAGCCTAACTAAAGTGAAATTTCACGCAACGCCACTGGTAAGTATAGTTTCATAACATTATGATACAACAGTTTGAAAGAGCATCGTGAAAATATTTGTTATTCCATTTTATTAGCCACAATCTGAATATGGAGATTGGTTTACGTAAAAAGTTTATCCGATCACTTAACTTATTTGAGTCACGCGTGTAACGCCAGAAGTTCGCGGACTAATATGTGGGCCGGCAATAACAATTTTATCATAAATGATGTGCACAAAGTTTCCTTCACCTTTTCTACAAAGTTTTAGGCGTGTTCTGTTTTATGTCCGTCATAATATTTGATGTGTTTTGCACGCACACACGCACACAAATCGATACGCCGATGAGTCACGTTATGACCAAATCAGTATAATTTCTTATTTAACACCGAGGAAATAAAGGAATCAAAATATTTTTTTCGCGGATTGCCCATCGGGAATGATGCCGTCAGAATGCTGTTTCACAGAAATGTTTCTGTCTGAATTTCGGTTTACAAATAAATATATTTTTTAATTTCGATTCCCAATTCTATGCGGTATTTTTTTGGGCAGTCATTTATTAAAACATATTCAGGAAACATTCACAGAAACATTTTTATGCATATATAACACTAAAATTGTAATATCAAATAATTACCTTACGTGTTTATAAATTCTGCTCTGATAAGGTAGCGTGTTTCTTATCGCAAATGTCGTTTCAGTGATCGTTAACCTTTGCTTAGGTTTTAAGGAATTGTAAGGTCACGGACAAAAGTAATCAAGGTCAATAGCCGCCAAATTGAATGTCAAACTTTTACTGAAATGAATCGATCTCAGCCGGTTCGAATAATTTGTGCGTCGAAGTTCCTTTGTAAAAAGCAAAATACTTCTGTTTAACTGGGCACTGAATTAAATTAAACCGTTTCTCGAAGTTCCTTTTAATAATGTTTTACTTATCAGCAGTAGGCCCATGTTGGATTAGAATTAAGGTCCCTCCGCTTACAAGTAGCTTAAATCGGATGAATAAATTTTAAGTTTTTATTGTACTCAATAAAAAGCTTTGTTGAAACATATTGTACCAACGTTGATAATGAATCAAACATCAACCCTTCCGACGCTTTGTTAATGTATAGGCGTACCTATTAAGTTTCTGATAGTGTAGGTCTTCTATCAAATTAATGAAATTCACTAAGCCCAAAGTTTGAAATGCTTAATTGCTCAATTTAATTGGCAATGAAAGCAATTTTGCAGCAAAATAAATTGCTACAGAAATAACCGGCGACCTTTAAAATTCGTTTGTAAATTTAACAACGGGCTATATTAATTTTTCTTTAAATTAAAAACGTTTTTCGTTTGCACTTGTTTTGATTTCAGTCATTGCTTTTTCTGTTCCAGCAACAAGATATTTGGGACAAAGAAACCATTTTGAAGCAAAACTTGTCAAAACATCTTAAAGGTTTCGAAAACAGCAAAGAACATGACATCAGCGTCAATATCTCTGTGCCAAAGTGTTGCGCAAGTATACACCATCATCTATTTTTCAACCAGCATGCATGTTTCATGTGCTCGCGTACTCTACGTAGATTAATATACCATCTATTAGGGATTAATAGAGATTCGCACTTTCGAAATCTCGAAAAGAAATACCAAATTCATTTAAAATATGTCGCATGAAGGATGAATGGCAGAATGCGGTTAAGTTTTACGATAACGATTGTTTTGGTAAGTACAGTAGGGGAAATATATTCACGTACCACCTAAGAACCCTGTCGCAATGACGCGACGCGTTAAACGCTAGGCTATGTCATACAAATGTCATGCGTATGTCTCTTCGACTAGGTTCTACGGTGATACTGGTGGTATTAATATTTCAATTGGTAATTCCACACAATATAATGTTAGGACAAAAAAAATGCGAAGCGCGAGCTCCCAAATACGACAGTTCCTTTTAAAAGTTTACAATTATCAAAAGAAGCATCTTAGCATCCGAGTTCAGCCGAGTCAGTTTTAAACCCTAAGTTCTCTTAAAACGTAAATCCTCGGTGGCCACACTAACTTCGCTGGAACTAATGTCGTCACATGGGAAGCCGTATTAAGTAGGGCTCACTTACTGTTCCGAGTTCCAGGTTACCGGGTAATACTTGGGTCAGTACTCGTAGACTAGATCGCGAAATGTCTACATCGCATAATGACTACACTCTAGGAGCATACAAGTGTTGTATAGTTGTTGTATAGTTGTTGTGTAGAGCGCCTACGAGTATTTCATTACAAAAACCGTTACCGTTTTACTTTCTGTTTAGCCTGATGGTTGACTGGTTGGGAATGCCTTATGGCTTTAAGTTTAAATAAATAAATAAAAAAGCAAAGCAGCAAAATGACTACATCGTTAAAGGACTTGGTTGCAAAATGTCACTAATAAGTATACAATTTCTGATATGCCTGATGGATCTTGAGATTTAGTCACTTCGCTGTCTATTAAGTTCTCATTCTACTACCGACCTTACCCGTTGCTTCACCCCATCGCAAAGTGGTGACGCTAGGCTTGTAACAATCCGAACAAGTAGGCAGATCTATTGTCTTCTTATATCGATGATTTAAACACACGGACAGGGTACGGGTATACGCGAAAACGGTTCTTTGTACCAACGTTCCTGATAACTCAGGCGTACGTGTTAGCACACGTCAAAACACACAACTACGATTTTTAGGTACTCGTATACGGGTACTACATACGGTCAGTCTGGTCGGGGTTCAGACCAATATATTGCCAAGACTATAAGAGCTTGGGTAGATCTTTTTGAGTTTTTTCTTGACTCACTTATGCATAAGTACTTACTTACATGTGCACCTAGCACGAACCTTCTCGATACGCGATAACTCGCTACGTAACTCAGTGCGTCTTTCACTGACTCGCCTAGTTGAAACGAGATGCACTGAGTTACGTAGCGAGTTAACACATGTCGAGAAGATTCGTGTTAGGTGCTCTTTTACTCTTGGTTCCTTTTTTATTAGTGTTGAAAAAAAAGTTTTTTTTTTAAACAGATTATCTGGTGCGATCTACGTATAACGAGTACAACGTTCGTAAATATCAAGTTAAATTCAGTGCCGATCATAGCCTTACTAAAATGATGTTGTGTGTTGCATAATGAGGGGTCTTAAAAACACGAGTGTGGTTTCATGAAACGAGCGTCAGTGAATTTCATAATAGGATCACATGAGTGTTTTAAGACCTAATTATGTACAGTTGCATACATTACTTTATCTACACACATATCATAAGTACTCTATGATGGGTTCAGAAGCCATAGGGCAATGACCTGCATTGCTACTAGCTACTAGTGCTAGGTACCTATTAAATATCTATAGACTGTACACATTAAAGTAATGTAATAAAAATGAATTTGAACAAAAATAGAAACAAATTAGAAAAATTCTCATAATAATATTGGTTGTTATAATGCTGGTCATTGCCTACGGTTTCTGAACGCATTATAGAGCATTTATAATATATGTGTAGATAAAGTTATTTTTAGTATCACTTTTATGGCGTTCTGCTTGTAAAATGGCATGTAAAATACAATAACAAGAATACTCGTACTCTATTCCTAAACATTCATACTTCGAGATGCTCTAGCCTTAGTGTGAAAGTAAGAATAAACGGGGCAGTTTGTCTGTAAGTAAGTATATAAGTTGTGGGGCTATTCGTCACGGGACTGCTCTAACTTTGGCTGTTTTCTTGCCTGGGTCTTGTAAGAGCTGGTATGACAATACAAACTACAACTATATAAATTCTGATTAACGGCATAACACCAACTTGTGAAGTGCAGTAGAGCCATGTAGAACTCTTTGTGTGGTAGATCTTCAACATATGAATAAACGTAGATAAGCGATCTCTTGCAATTAGTTTTCCTAACTACTTAAGTTACTTAAAAAATAGTATTTTTCGTTCTTTATACATGCAGTCAGCAAAAGAAGTAAAGTACGCGAAGAGGTCAAAAACATCCGCACAAGTTCTTAATCCTTTCGCAATAGAGCTGTAAGTATATTTTTTTGACCAATTCAGCTATGTATATATTGGCTGCTGACTGTATCTATCTATAGTTAGATACACACACATATACGTAGGTTTAACATATACAGGATATATGTAGGTATATGTTAAACCTACATTTAGCAGGAAATAAAAACGTGAACAGATAGATTGGACCATTTTATTTCCCAAGGTAAAATCTCAAAGAATAACTCACCCTTCTGGCGGTAGTCAGTTAAGAAAGTGTAAAAAAGTTCTTCTTGTATAAATATAGTCGACCAAGTAATTGCTTGACCACTTTTCGATCGTATTACAAAGGGGTAAGGTTCAAAAGTTGTCAAGCAATTACTTGGTCGACTATACAAGAAAATTAAAATCTATACCAATTATGGAAAGTCCGCAATTATGATTGATTAAACATTCATTAATCTTTATTTTATAACGTACTAGCGATCTGCCCCGTCTTCGCTTAGGAACAATATGGGGTGTAATGTACATAAAAACTTTCCGTAAAAAAAATCTTTAAATAACAGTGCAAACCTTATTAAAATACGTTGCGTAGTTGAGAAGAAGAAAGTGGCCGAACATACGCTATAAAAACTTAGGACAATCGGTAAGAATAGCGACCTTACTTTCATTCATTCATTCATTCTTTATTTTCTTTTATTCATTGACTGACCAGCTGTCGACCTTCACAAGAGAAGAGTTTTGGCCCAAAGGCGTCGCATACCGGCGGTTCAGTGGCCGGTAAACTAACACCGCAAATCGCACGTTTAGAATTAAAGCGACCCATTTCTGAATTATACACGTCCCAAAATATCACCTTAACTAAAAGACATAGGGTTTTTTTTGGGAAATGTCATATTCAGAATTGAGTCTCTTTAATACTAAACGTGCGAAATGCGCTCACGTTACATACTTCACGTGCTAGTAATTAAGTTATTATGTAAAATAATATTGTATATTACTCTTTAAGGTATTTATCCATGGGCCTATGCAGCCTGAAATAAACCTATTTTATTCTATTCTATTCTATGTAAAGAAAAGAAACGATTGTTATTTCACGCCCATTCACCTAGTTATTTGTCATTGGTTTTTCCATTTCACGTATTAATTTGTAAACCTGATTCGTCATTGGAATAGCAATTCGGATAACTGTTTTTATTACACGTAATCTAGTTAACAAGATTCTTGGGAGCCATTTAAGGCTTCATTGGGGTAGAGGGTTGTATGTAGACTAGCTAATCCTAAGAGAGCGGTTTACACTTGGTGTGAGGCTTAGAAAGGCTGGGTTAGCCTTAAAATATATAACGGCATTGTTTATTGGTAATTACCCTCCTTTGCGTCTCGCAGTCGGGTAAAAAGTGAGGTTGTTTTTTTTACATAGTATGAAACAAAGTCTAAGCAGCAGTGCTTGCACTGTTGTGTTCCGGCGTGGAGAGCAAGACAGCCGGTGTAATTACTGGCACAAGAGGTATTCCATCTTAGCCCTCTGGGTTGGCAACGCATCTGCACTCTCTTTGTTGTTGCAGGTGTCTATAGGCGGTGGTGATCACTTACCATCAGGTGACCCATCTGCTTGTTTTCCTTCCTATGTTGTATTAAAAAAAATCGTATCTTCGGCCGTTTACTTCTTCTAATACACAATGGGCTTTGATATGCTTTTCATTGTAATTTAGAGATTTTTTACAGAAGATTTTATGCATAATAATACGATACATTACATTTATAATGAATTCTGATGGATCACAAAAATGGAAATATTTTGGCCTCAGAACTAATTTCTATTTTTCCCGTATTTAAATCATGTAGATTTATTTTGTTAAGATAAATTAAGTGATGTAGGTAAAATACGTTAATCAATACAACACAGAGACTCTTTATTGGTCACCGTACAAATAAACAATATGAAATTAGTAGTACAATATGTCTACGGAACCACTCCTGTGTACGCGTAAAGTTCTCTCTGATCCACAATCGGCATGCCTTTTGACTATTGTTAAATCACCTATCTGTGTTGAAATAAATTGTCATTTGTTAAGCGATCGTAGCCGCCCGTACCCTTCGCGTGAACTACGACCAGCAAAAATAAAAGTCATAAAAAAAAGTACAATATGTAGATATTTAACAAGGTATACATACATACAATAGCTATTTGATTGGTCTGGAGCGATTCTTTTAGACAACCGTTGTAAAGCAAAGTTGGAGTAAGGAGCAGGATAAGAGCAGAGCCTGAATCAATGTTGTTTAACAAGTTTACGAGATATTATTGATTTATTTATTCATTACATTCAAACAGTAAAAAATTTGTATTCCATAAATAATGTAAAAAGCTCATCTCATTGTTTTGTTTATCCTTCTCAATATTAGTTTATAAGTAAATTTGTTGGTTTGTTTTACGAGTTTTTTAAGCAATTCGAGATATTTTTGCATTTTGCGGATCATGCATATACAATGGAAATACTGTGAAAAGAATGGTTCTACTTAACTTAGGGAATTATTTATCCGTTATTTAATAAATAAAATCTTTTTCTTCTTAATAAATTTATGTTTCTGTTGGAGCTACTTAAATGTTGTACAAACGATAGGCGTGAAACTAAGACTACTACACAAAAATTAATCAAACGAAATTCAGTTCATAGCAAATAAGTGCGCGAGCTCGCACTTTCAAATTTCAAATTTGACTCCTCAAAAATTGTTATTAGCCAAGAAGTTCTTTGTTAGTCTATAGTCTCGTTTGTACTAGGTTTAGGGTTTCGATCCACGACTTGGATTTCACCCTGTAGATTAATCGCAATCCTAGATAGATTGATTGCAATATAATATTATTTACTTTATCACTCTTTGATACAATATTACTTATTGTTAATCTCGCCTTAGACCCCGATATCTCCCCCAGGCTATTTATTGTCAGTATTTGAGATATATCTCATTACTCTGCGATAGATGAATGAACCCGAGCTAATTATATCAGTAATATTTTCCTAATACTGCGATTTTGTTACAGATGTGATATTTGGCAAATGGGAGGCAATAATATGAAGGTAAGTAGCGACAAAACGTTAAAAATAGATTCTTTATCTTTACAATACATACTTAGAATTTGTTTGTAAAGATCTCGAGGCAAGGTATTATTCACATTGACAATGATTATAGAAAAAAGACTATTTAATGTCAAGCAAACGATATCTTTAGTGTCCCCCCTACAAACAGCCACAATCTTAGCCGAATATAAAAGGATGAACTCAGAGAAATTGTCTATGCTCTAAAAGGATAGATATATCAACTTCATAGTGCATACTACGTGCCTCCCTTTCGGAAAATGACACTTTCTCGCAGTTCCGTCTTTAATGATGACTTATATGTGTCTTCAATTGTACCATAACCATCCGCGTTGAGTTTATCTTTCGGTGCATCATTTTTTTACACCAGTTAAACAGAAATGCAAGTAGGAATAAAATAAACTTGAGCTGTCATGTTAGGGCTACAGGACGAAAATGCAATGTTTTGGATCTTTGTTAGTTTCATTGAATTAAAGATTTAGTTGCGTTTGTAATTAAATGTGACACACCGTAAGCGATAATATTAGTTAGTTTTTTTTTTTGTTATAATAGTTATAACACTTTAACCATCGTTTGAAGTCAATATGTAGGTATAGTTAATGCCACGCTGTAAAATTTAAATAATAGTATTTTATGCAACCGTTGCATAATGAGGGGTCTTAAAACACGAGTGTGGTTTTATGAAACGAGCGTCAGCGAGTTTCATAATAGGATCACACGAGTGTTTTAAGGCCTAATTATGTACAGTTGCATACATTACTTTATCTAGACACATATCATTAGTACTCTATAATGGGTTCAGAAGCCATATTGCAATGACCTGCATTGCTACTAGCTACTATTGCTAGGTACCTATTAATTATCTATAGACTGTACACATTAAAATAATGTAATAAAAAATGATTTTGAACAAATATGGAAACAAATTAGAAAAATTCTCATAACAATATTGGTTGTTATAATGCTGGTCATTGCCTACGGTTTCTGAACGCATTATAGAGCATTTATGATATATGTGTAGATAAAATACATTGTTGCAATTTAAATATCCTTATAATTCTGTTTCTGGCTGTAAAGGGTAATATTTCACAAAACTGTAAGCCGTCTGGAGTCTACACAATTGTCTGAGGACAAGCCGAAATGACAATAATGTAACAAGTTTATTCCGAGGCGAATAAATGAGGGCAATTCAGAAAGTGAAACGTTAAGGTGTGTGCTGATTGAGCTACTAATTTAAGTGGAACTCTGTGATACAAACTTTTAGCAAAAACGTCAATACCCACCTCATGATACTTAATCAGTTGAGTAATTATTAAAAGCAAACCTGTGTTTTCTTGTCATAAATTAAAGAATAGGCGTTTTTAGTGAGCTAAGACCAGCGTAATAAGAACAACGCTTCATACTTTTGAATCATATAAATCGATGATACATCTTTTACATTTGATCGTACCAAGGAAATAGAAGGGCATCCCGTGAAGTCTTTACAATTTACTTAGAAAGCTATTTCGTTTTCTTTAAATATGAACGCCCCTTTATCGTAGAATTTTCAGGAACGTAAAATTCGTGACTCGCTCCAGTGTTTTGAATTACTCAGACCTGCCCATTAGAGGCCATTGTAAGGTCTTTAGTTAAATAGTAGACAGCTTGTTTACGCCAAACAGGTCAAGCGATATAATCACCTTTTCCTCGCTTTCTTGGTTCTTCGAAGCTAGTTATTTTTTAGGAATGTTTTAATGTGCGACAGAATTTGTTTCATAAATTTTTTTTTAACATCACATTTATGTTTTAATGGGGTGAAGTGCTTTGATGCAGAAACGTAAAAGCACAAGATTGCAACTTTATTATTAATTTCTACTAAAACCCAAAAACCATCTAATGTGGAATAAAAAAATAAATGATGAGCATAAAATCATTGCTTATATCAATAACTAGAATTTGGATTTGAATGCGTATGAAAAAACTACTATGTTGCCAATTCGAGTACTAAACTGAGGTTATAAATCATCGAAATCAACTTAAAAAACTGTTTTAAATTGTCTTGTTTCAAAAGACTTAGATTAATAAATAGTCTTACTATTGCTAAATTACATATTTTATCATACAAATGTTCAATTTCAAAATTCAATAGCACTGACAAGGATTAACCGTCGACTTTTAAACGTTATTATAAATTGGAATAATTTAGTATAGCGATTAAGGGTGATGAATCTCAAATGATAAGTTGCCTGGCAAAGATATTTCAGTTTATTTTAGATGGAGCAATCAAGAAAATGATATTTCAGAGCAAATTTTGATGTTTGGGAAATTGGTTAGGTGAATATTGGATTAGGATGACTTCCGATTAATTTGTAATTATTGATTTGGTAAATATAAACACTTGATTTGCTTGGATTTAAAGACAATGATACAAAGGAAATGTATGAGATGAACAGTTTGCGGGCGGGTTTTGCGGGTGGTAGGACCTTGTGCAAGGTCCGTCCGGATCGCTACCACCATCTTGCTCGCTAATCCTGCCGCTAAGCAGCAGTGCTTGCACCGTTGTGTTTCGGCGTGGAGAGGAAGACAGCCGGTGTAATTACTGGCACAAGAGGTATTCCATCTCAGCCCTCTGGGTTGGCAACGCATCTGCAATCTCTGGTGTTACGGGTGTCTATAAGCGGTGGTGATCACTTACCATCAGGTGACCCAATTGCTTGTTTGCCTTCCTATTTCATAAAAAAAAGTTTGAAATGAGTTGAATATTTATATACTTTTAGGGGATAAGTTTGCGTTTGTCCCATTATCTGTATTTTTCTGTGTATTTGTAATTGATTTTGTACAATAAAGATGCATGTACTTTTTTTGCAACATCACATGCGTACCAAAGTTTAGGCCCATTCGACCACTGGAAGTCAGTCAAAAATGACTGAATATAATTTAACCAAACAACTAAATATACATAGTGATGGTAAACTTTGCTAGGATATAGAACAGTTAATTTGGTTATCATTTAGGAAGCAATAGGTAGATACAAAATTAATAGTTTATTTTTTAGAAATAGACGCGAATTATTTCATAGATCAAATTACTCTATTCTTATTAATAAAAATGAAATACTCCCATCTCCACTTCTTAATTAACGATCAACGTTACTTTGAAGTAAATATTGAGCAAGTCGAAACCATTTTCTTAAAATTTATCAAAATCTGTAAGAAACTTACTTCGTACTCGGAATATTAAACTTTGTACATCTTAAATTTCTAATAGCCAAGTCTGTCAGACTTTACAGAAATCATAATTGAATTTAAATACCGCATAGAAAATAAATGAAGCCTGACCTTTAATTAAACGTCTAAAGTTTGAGAGTATTTTACTCTATTCATTCTAAGTAGTAGTCAATTAACAACGGATTGATTCGCTTATCCCACATTTACCTTTCATTTTATCTATTCAATATTAACATTTAAATCATCAAAGGAAGTTTTGACCTCTATTTCTCTATTACGAATCATAGAACTTTTTCAAGGGTGACGTGATTACTAAATCACATAATTATTATAAAACGATTTAGTTTAAGCGTGGTAGTTATAGACCGAAGTTTAAGTTCTTGTATGAGCCACGATTAGCTGAACCGCGCTGAACTCGGAAATGTTATCTCAAACTCGCGTTTTATTTATAAACATAGCTTAGATTTCTGGTTTTTAAGTATGCCATCAGTGAGGCGACGTTAAACCGACGACAGTTTGTTTTTCTGTGACCAAATACAATTATGCCATAATCAAATCATAGGCAAATCCTTCCATTTTGAGTTACATCCTTACAGACAGTGACAGTTATTACTGTCATTTTCAATAATGGTTTACTCATGCGCTGTGAGAACTGAAAGTGTTCAAAACGCGTAACCGGCTCAACACTGCATTCTACACGGCGCTCTAAAGCCCTTTTTGTCGTGGGTGCTGAAATGTTCAGCCGAGTTTAAGGGTCGTACTTTTAAACCGAGCTCAACTTCTAGTTCCTTACTGTGTCAGTATGAAACTCGAACTTGAGTTCGGTTTGAAACTACGATCCTAAGCTTGAGTGTGGTTTATCAATACGGATTAGCGCCATGCTTTGATCAGAACTCAGCTGATACTTGACACGATGACTTGAGCTATAGTTCGGTATAGAAATAAGATGAGTACGCGTTTGTACTTGAGCTAGGTTTATAACTACCACCAACTTTGAATTAAATCATCAGCTTTTTAGCTAAGGAAAAATAAAAATCATAACTATATAAGCATCATTGTTAAAAATTCAAATTCGCAATGAATCCGAAATATTCCAATTTTTTATACCATTTATATGAATCCATATTCAATTCAAGATTAGAAGCACTAGTTAAAGAAGGCAAGCTTAACAAAACAAATGATAGCGTTCCAATTTTACTCCAAAAGGACATACTTTACTCCTTTTGCTCCTTTGCTCACAAATGCCAACAAATCTAAAGGATCAAATACACATTTAACTTCTATCCGGCGTAAACTTTATTCGCGAACTTCCGACCACTTTATCGCGGAGCAACTGTAACAATAGGAGTTGGGAACTAACAAATGGGCATTGGGCGGAGTTAAATGATGGGGAAACCCATGGTAAATCCAGGTCTCTTGTTATGCTAATCCTGGCCCAGATAAGACGGACGTGAGTTTTCAGTTCAATGGCGCTTTGGTAAAACTAGATTTTACACCTATGTATAGGTAATAAGATGCCCACAGTAGTTTTTATTGCGCATATTAACTTTAACGCATAATAATACGTATTTTAATAAAAACCTTTTCTTCTTTTTCAATTAATTCTGTTCTCGAATATTAAAAATTCCAGAGAATTCACACACATACCAATAAATTAATCGATCAGATAATTAATAAGTTCATTAGATTTAGGCGTTACTCTGAGAAAGGTTTTTATCTAAGAATTGGACCTGGACTGTTACTTTTCTACTTCAGTTTCACGGAGCAACAAGGTAATTTGTTCCAATTACCATTACGAGTCTTTCGGACCGATGCATCCTTCGATCGTAAATTATTTTACTAAGAGTTATAGTTACGTAAATATAATCTAAACGGCTATCTTCGAGTGGCCGTCACTCGCTTAGGTAGTCACTCAATGCAGTTGACTAAACAAGCGAAGTAGGAAAGCCAAACCGACTAGCTACCTTTACGTAGTCGAGTAAAAAGGTTTTACTTAATACTGAATCACTTCGAAACTCTAAAAACATGTTCCATTATATTACTTTTAACAAAATATTTTTCCTCCTTAGAAAAAACATTTCCAGCACCGTCTACAGATTTGATATTTTTAAAAACATGAAATCATCCTTTTTACTTTGTAATGGAAATTTTGCCTGATCAAAGTGGCTACTTAACCCTTAAAATGTTGCCAATTTATACCCTCACTGAAATGCTACGGAAAGTCTAATAAATACGTAGACCGGGTAAATATACGAAATTACATTTCAAAAGATACCCTGAATATCATTATGGCGGGGCAAAGAAAAATTATAGCAAAGTAAATATAAGGAGTATCTCAACTAAAACTTTACTAAAATACGAGAGAAAAGATCTCTTTCCTTTATTTTAAGGCTGTTTTTAAAGAATAATATTTTATCTAAGTTCAATAACAACTCTTCTGCCTGATTTTATTTATAACTTGCTGCTGCCCGCGACTTCGTTTGCAAGAACCACTAAACGTGAACAAACTACTATTTCAGTATTAAATGAACATTTTACTCGGCTTCTAGATGGCGCTGATTAAGATGAATCATGCATCATATTTAAAGTCAAACCTTCAGTATTCATACAAAATTTGTATAAATGTTAAAACCGCATCCAATTTCGTGCAGAGGTTTTGACGTGATGCGCGTGCAAACACACAGCCAGACAGACAAACAATAATTCTGAAGATAATTGTTTTTATTTCTATGAAATGACACCGGCCACTTACAATTTTAATATGTATACAGAATAAATTTAGATAGTGTAAAACTACATTACTTTCAGTTGGTACAATTTCTTGAAATAAAACAATTTATATCGCGTGTGTAACGAATCTAATTCCCGACGTTTTAAGCCCTTTGTGCTTGTTTCGTAAAAGTTTTATTTTATAGGATTTTGGAGTATAAGTAGGAAACCTTATAGTTTCGTCATGTCTGTTTGTCCGTCTGTAAGTCATCGATCGTTTCTATTTCTTGAAAACTATCGAAGTTTGATTTAATTGTACCTAGGTATATATTCAATGCAAAAGGGCCATAAAGTAAGTCTTTCAGTTTTTTTTTTAATGATATTACCTAATAAATTAACTATTAAACTAAAGCAAGTGTTCTTTTTTTAATCCACAAGATTGAATATTAGTTAGACACTTCTAAAAAATGTTTTTGTTTTATTTGGGATAAGTAATGATTAAGACAATACGAGCATATGGAGGTGTAAATTAGTCACTTTTGTTAGAATTACGTGTCCCCTCAACCTCCACAGTCACACCTACAAAAACTTTTTAATTAAAAACCAATGTTATAACAAAGGAAACTAGCTAATTTGGCATCATTTCTATACTAAACCTATTTACCTACCTATTTCCAATAGTAAGGAGGACATAAACTACGTGTCTGCCGTCATAAATGTTACTTACGCACTCCTCTGGCACAACGAATTTTTGTGTGGTTTCTTAGCTTCGGCGTTATCATAAAAGTTAATTATGCCAATGGGCGATTATGCGTAATATGTAATGCTTAAATTAAACCTGGAAAGAGAAAAACACGCCATATGAATCCTATAATTAAAAGAAAGTTTGTTTCAGCAATGCAACTAGAAACATCTTCAAAGCCGTTTAAACCTTTAATCGCCTATCGAGTCAGAATTTGTCAAAACTGACATGTTTACATAAAGAAAAGACAAAAGTTATATTAAAGTCAAAGTCAAAGTCAAAATATTTTTATTCAGATTGGGCTTACAGCATTTATGTATGTCATAAAATTACCACCGGTTCGGAAAAACCTCTGATGAGAAGATACCGGCAAGAAAGTCAACGAGGTATAATTTTATAAATAAATCAAAATTATTTATTATTTTAAACTAAACACTTCACTCAAACAAAAATTAGTAGGTACTTTAAAGCTTAATATTTCACAAACGGATTCCTTAATCGAAAAGTAGTTCCCACAAACCCGCCATATTTTTGAAAGACCTATCCAATGACGCCCCTCACCATGGGGTAGACTAAAAAAGAAAACACATGTTACGTGTTTTTTTTAGGAGTAGTTCCCTAAAAAAACGCTTTTTATTTTACCACTTTTTTTTAAATTAGAATAAGAACACTATCACTATCAGCGTAACTAGTATGTATATCCGTGCCAAATTACAGTTTTTTAATTCTAAGAGTCTCAAAGCTAAGCTGCGGACGGACGAACGGACGGACGGACCTAGCGAAACTATAAGGGTTTCTTGCCGACTGCGGAACCTTTTAAACATACTTAATCACCAATAAATTAATTTTGGTTATTAACATCCCGAAATAATCATGGTTATCGCCTTTTGCACCACAGTGAAATCAACTTTTGATATATTGGTCGGGATAATTTATTCTTGAAAACTTGATCTTAGTAACTACGTAGGGGTCATAGTTTTAGATCGAACACAAATTTCAGTTTCTACTATGTTAGTATTAAACATGAACTTCTGTTTAGTTTAAACCTACGACCCTAGGTGTTTGTGATGAAGATGGCTGCGGCCGAGCTATAATTTCCTTTAAATAGCTGTTAATGGACTGTGATACCTTTCTGAGTGATGGGTGGCAATAATGGAGTTTGAATGAAATCTACCTGGCAAGCGTGAAAGTGTTTTTATCGTGTATCATGGCGTAATATACCCACTACAGCTCTGCGGCAAGAATGATTTCTCGACTGCCGTGTCGACATGCGATGCTATTGTTACTTCTAAAAATCTCGTAATTACAAAACTGCGATTTGAACATACGCAATCACCGTTTAAGAAAAATTTGGTCACACCAGTTCGTTACCACAGCTTTAACTTCACATATTCTTACTTCTACAAAATACTTCTCACCATAAGATCAACGAATCGAAAGCGTATACTTATCTTAAATAGAATCACACAACGCCCTAGAAATATTTTCGTTGAACCAAATCTTTATACGAAACCCTTGACACAGTTCCCGACAATACGTTGTCATACAACATTTTGATGTACCTCAGAGCGGGTAAAGAAATCCCACAAGGGCCCAAATCAAGTCATTCGGGACACTCCGCACTAGATATTCTAATCCTCTTACTCTAACGCCGGGGAAGCCTCCTTTATGCTTTACTTGCACATTTTTTGAAGGAAGCGTAATATTTTACTGATGTATGTACGTGATGGGAATTGTGAGGCTTGGAAAGCTTAGGGAGATGCTAAAAATATCAGAAACGTTCCAAAAACGTTCCTGTCATCCGTCTGCCCTTGTAGTTTGATTAAGAATAATTATAAAAGACAATTGAAAAACTGTAGTGAGTAGTTAAAATATTGCAACGTAAGTTAAAACCAAATCGCCTAATTCAATCAACAGCATTATTAATTTTGACTAGTCTTTGTTCTTAGCTAGTTAAAAATAACTTGATTTTTTTACATATTTTTATTATTACGAGTAGAACTTTTTAAAATATACTAGTGACTGAAAAGTTTCCTATTAGTCTCGAATATTTACGAAATTAATCAAAAGTACGGTTTTTAATATAAATAATGTTAAAGTGTAGATTTAAAATTATTAGTAGCACAAATACAAGCGCCACAGCCACGTATCACACCTTCCATTTAATTTAACGAAGTGTCTTACACAAAACGAGAGACAATCGGTTTTAAAAAGCCTCTGGCGTTTTACCGTAAATAATCCAGGTGTGAAGTAAGTACCAATTATCATTAAAGTCTCCCTTACCAATATATCAAAACCCTTTTCACCTTCTTAAGTTCTGAAACACCATTTTTCACCGTATATTAGGATTAAAGTCGCGGGAAGCATAATAAGTAAGCCATTATTCTCACCTCCTAAGTTGGCTTCGAAAGATTAATTTATCAAGTGTTGCTGGAACAATTTTAAGTAGCGCAGGTGTACAAAACGCGAACATGATCTTGTATAACATATTCTTTAGAAAAGGGGTGAAATTACTGCGTGTGCTGTTTTTAAACCCCCACTTAATATCAGGGGTAAGTGCTCATGTTACTTTGCTTAGTCTGAAATTAATTTGAGTATGGAAATGTTCTAGACTAGCACACTTTGGTATGTACAGATTCGTGAATAAAATGTTTGCATTTATAATAAATAGCTAAGAGTAATGCAGGGTAAAATTATCTAGAGCAGTGAGACCCATTTTACTATGTTAAATTTTAAGTAGTTGAGGCAAGAGGAAGGCAGTACTTTATTGAGTCAATTACAAATTACAGAGTCTAAAATACGGAGAAAACACAACAAGATAACGGTTCCAGTCATTGAGGTTCCAGTCTTTTTTTTATACTACATAGGAAGGTAAACGAGCAAGTGGGTCACCTGATGGCAAGTGATCACCACTGCCCATAGACACCCGCAACACCGAAGGGATTGCAAATGCGTTGCGAACCCAGATGGCTAAGATAGAATACCTCTTGTGCCAGTAATTGAACCGGCTGTCTTGCTCTCCACACCGGAGAACACCAGTGCAAGCACTGCTGACTTAGCGGCAGGATTAGCATACAAAATGGTGGTAGCGATCCGGATGGACCATGCGCAAGGTCTTACCACCCGCTAATTAGGTATTACTAGCTTTTGCCCGCGACTTCGTCCGCGTAGACTTGTTTAATTGAATCAAGCAAAGGTGCACCCAACGCGCAATCTGCAATATTTCCTGGACAAATTAATGAGCATTAGTTGCTTTTCTGCTGATGACGTCACGGCGGCGTATAACTCACTTATCGCTATCCCGTGGGTACTATGCATTTTAACTACTACTACTACCACTAATACTAGTACTATGTATTTTTTTTTAGGTTAACTGGAAGAGATCCCTTAAAGGGATAAGTTCGCCTTTGTACATCACTGTATCTCTTTTTTTTTTTGTACAATAAAGAATTTACATACATACATACATTTTTACGGGATAAAAGTATCTTTTGTGTTAATCCAGATTATAAACTATATTAGTGCCAAATTTCATCCATTCTGTTCTTTTTGCGTGATTGAGTAACAAACATCCAAACATACAAACTTTCACATATAGTAGAAAGTAGAATAGTAAAATTACACATACGTAAAAACGAGAGACAATTATCTCAACCTCTGGTAACAATGCACTACGCGAGTTTGCACCGGTACTGTTACCTTAGTTCATAAACATGAGTCCAAATAAAACATTCACGCCAGTTTTTCCTTTTCATTCACGTACAGTTTCTACTAAGAAAAAACATTTTATCACGGAAATAATTAAATAGATAACACATGCCTAAGTACCCGCAGGAAGCCAACTAAATGGTTCTCTCGCAAATGCAGAGGTGTAAGCGGAGGCCTTTCGTTCGATAATAGTGCAAACCAGCCAAAATAGACCTTGTTTACTATTAGCATAAGGTACCAGCTGTTCTCGGAAAAGCCATTGTTAAATGGAATTATCCCACCAACGTTTTAATTCTATAAAGAACTATTAATAGAGGTGATAAGTATTTATGTGGGTTGGACGCGAAATAGAATACGGCTTCATTGAATGTAGGTTTTACGTATTAGTCGAAGTAATATAGTTAGTTATTTGAGCTACAAAAGCCAATGTCATAAAGGTTAAAAGTATTATTTTTTAACGACAGCATAATAAAAGTACTGGCAAGGAAGGTTATATAATTATTTGGATTTCGAAATTTTTAGGGCTGTGTCAATGGGACTTTAATATAATGCCTAAAACGCCTTACTTTGAAGGATTTTATCTTTTTGAGGTCTATGTTGTTTTACCTAAACAAAATTAACGTATTTTTTTACAAATTATAATTGGGTTTGAGCTTCTCCACTTTGTTCAAAGGAAGCTGGATCGGTCTGTATGGGATAAATTCGGATTACTTCCTACTATCTGTTAGTCTGAGTATTATTTAATGATTATGCAAAATTATCAGTTGATGTTACAATTATCGATAATCTGTGAATTTTAACTGCAGATACTTATAATGATATAGGTATGTGTAGCTTTATAATGAGGAGAGCATGTGGTTTTAACGAAATCGATAATTATTCAAATCATTCGAAATTACTTGAATCCCTCAGACTTATTGTACTCAGCGACAATAGAATGGGACCGACTTCATTTCAAAGACATCCATTGTATAGACAAGACCTTCGCAAAATACAAATTGGTTGACAAATGAATTGGAGTGGGTGTATTTTATTTTAGTTAGATTATTTGAGTTTGCCTTGAAACTGACTGTATTCAAAAGAAGGATGACTGAAAATAGATGAGTAAAATGAAAACAAAACTAGTATTTGCAGCGATTAGAATCCTTTCTATGTCAGGCAGACTGAGATTACGTTAGTTGTGGAAGTTTTAATTATAAATATTAAAATGGATACTTACTACACTACTAGAAACTAATCAAAAGTCAACCAAAAAATTTATTAATATTTTAAGTATAACCGCTGTCTAGTACCCAAACTTACCTTACCTTACTTAGTTTGGGACTAAGCCCAACCACTAGGTCCACCAATTGTGGTGTAACGTGCTCAACAAAATTATTATTATTATTTGTACGTCTTTCCCTTTCACGTGACAATAGTTTCCCGAACTTTTAGGAGCCGTGTACGAAACGCAAGCCAACACGAAAAGCCCTTTAGACAATGAACTGTGAGGGGTACCCTAGGCAGATACGGTCCCTTTTCGTGCCACAGGGACGTACTCAGGGATAGTATACGCTAGGGGATAATGAGAACTTTATCAGACCTGAGACATGGGAAGGAAAATGATGCTGATGATCTCATTGCTCAAGTGAAGATTATCTTGGCATTCACTTGCTTTCTGTTAAATGGGTTCTCTTAAGAGCATTATCTTTGCATAGTAAAAAACAGACTTGCTATCCCATCCTGTCTGTCCTTATATCTTCCGCCGCTTACTCCTTCTAAACCAGGCAATGGATTACATCCCAATTGAACCCGAAGTGAAGCCGGGGGGGGGGGGGGTCGCTTCAATAAATATAATCAAAGGTCAACACACTAATGCTAAAGGCTAAGGGTTAAGAGGGATCACTTACATTTTCTAGCCTTGAACGTAGCTCTCACGTTTTCACTATTGCGGGTTGATTCAGGGAAGTCAGAAGTTGACCAGTCACTCGTCACTGTTCACTCCTCCTGTCCCACAGGGGCGAGGTGGAGGTGAGGGACAGGGGTTTTCCTTGGAGCACTCGAGTAGGAGGGGTACTGCCTCACAGCTCGCCACAAGCTGCCCCGCGATCTCATTATTACGATGCAGGTAGCTTGTTTAGATTAGTGTTTTTTTTATTTGTATGTGTAGAAACTTCATAAAGTTTTAATAAAGTGCTTGTACTGTAACTGATTAAAGTAAAAGACCAAAGCTAGTACTTACCATTCATAATAAAAGCAGACCAACATAAATAATGCACCCGAACTCCGAAAAAGCAAGCATCTTATTTTTAATATTTAAATTTAAGCCCGTTTTCTGGATCGGCCTTGATACCGCCATAGGACAGACAGCTCTGGCACTCATCTGTGGTTTATTCGCAGACAGGTAGCTTTAGCCCCGCTCAATATGTCGCGATCCTAAAACACCTGTCGTGGTGTAATTTAAACTAGCTACCCTTGTTAAGTAGGCGGACACCTTGCCAAGTTATCTAATGGTTTGTGACCGAGATTTACTTATGCAGGTATAAGCTATTTTACGAGTATTTTCAACAAAAGGTAAATGAATAGGTGGTCATGATAAAATTGAATAATAAAGTGTATTGCTCATACAGTTGATGGCCGTTGGGGTGGAAAGGCTCTTGAGTAAAACCGCGTACCGGAAGGCTAACTGATGGTCGGTCCACAAGGTGGACCAACGAACTGGCAATGATTGCGGGCGGTAAACCTTTCGATGAGAGTAGCACAAGACTGATCATCAGGAACATCCTGAACGAAGGCGTTTACCCAGCAGCGAAAGTTCTTTGCTGGTGATAATGAATCAGAACCGATCTTTAATTATCGGGCAGTCTCTGAAAAAACTTTCGTACCAGTTAAAAACGGAGTTGCTGTTAATTATTTGTATAAAGTAGTACTTGCGGCTGCTTCTCCTAGGAATTCGTATAACGGTAGCTCACAAGAACTTTTTTGGGATAAAAATTATTCTATTTTTGTATCAAGGACATGTTACGTCTGTCTAGAAAATATTATCCAAATATCCCTAACCTTTCTGTAGGCAAACTCGTATCATTCACGTCACGAATGATAAGGTATGTCGCTTAAAATAAACTCATAATCGATCTCTGCTCCCTTTATCAACATTGCAGCTTAATATCGCATGTTTAATATCTCATACTAAGCAATAATTCCCGTCTACCATACCACGGGAAAGTCTTAATCCAAAAGCCGTATTAATCCTACCGTTCCCGTAAACCTGTCAACGTGTCTTTGCCTAATTCGTGAGTTTATCTCACTTCACAATTTAATTATACACATTAACATATTTACGTGATGTTTCCAACCTTCAGTAGGGAAATTGGTTGAAAAAGTTTTCGACGCTTCGAACAGAGATTGTACTAAATTTTCGACATGGTTGGTGTCGAATTGACAGTCTTATCGCGCGACGAAACTTTTACTGCCTACGAGTCTACATAATTTTGCATTGTATCCGTTTAGTACGTTAATTTGAGAGGTGAAAGTTTGGAGGATATCTCATACTTATTATTTCCAAAATCGGACACTAAAGATGGCGTGGTTTTAACGGGAATACGAGTAATATGGCATCGCGTCATAAACTGTTGGTAGCTTAACATTTTCTAAAACAAAGTTCATAAATTTTAAGATTAAGATCTGTAACGACTGTTTTTTGCTAACTGATAGTAATATTTGACTCTATTATCAATCTAATAACTTAAATTCAACTAACAATCATAAATACAAACTAACATCCAGGAAGAGATTTCCTTGAAAAACAACATATTGGGCATTGAAGAAATGTTATTAAATAGATGGAATCCCCATTAATTATTCCGGGAATTACTAAAACTCTCGTTGAATATTAGACGAAGCGGTTTTCGTAAACAAGCTCGGTGGGTAAACAAACAATAATTAAATAAACAAACAAGTAGAGACCACATTTCGGCATTCGTCTCTCCAATTCTAATTTGTTCTAGAATTGGAGTATTGAAGCGCCTTTGTTGGTGTTAAAATGGTGCGGTATGTTGAACGTTTTTAATTGTCATACAAGTTCGGTACATTTTCATTAACAGGGCTTTGCCCTCTAGCACACTAGCGTTTGTCGCAAACATTCGTCCCTGTCGTTAGCAAGGGATGAATGCTTTATGTTCGAGGTAAACGCTTTGGGTTGGTGTACCAACGTTGCAAGTTGGCTGTACACGAGGCAGTGATTATATTTAGCTGACCATCAAAGTTGCCACAAGATGGCATTGCGCAATCTGAGGATGAAAAACTAAAGCATGAAAAAAGCATGAACTGTCAAAATTCATGTTCATTGTCAAGTTATCTTTGGAGTGCGTCAAGGTAGTAAAACCTGCAAATTAATAAAAAACCTACACCAACGGTAACCATTTTATCTATTGATGTGTGATTTACGTGTGATAAAAAAATCCGTCTTTAGTGAAATTTGAAGTTTTTGATAGCCGTTTGAAGGTAAATACAGTACGATTAACCATTTTTGCAGAGATGGCTTTTGCGATACGGACTAAAGCAAAATGACACACGATATCGCGGCGAACTGGTTTTTATAAACCGTTATGATTTAACTCACGGTTTTAGGTCATATGCATTGGCAGAGAGGAATGCGTGCCTTGCGAGGTCCCTTGATTAAATTGTCTAAGTTCATAACGCATCGCATTCAGAAACGTTATTTGAGATAATTAGATATTGAGGTATATTATTAGACTTATTGAATGATTTCAGAACAATTATTTATTATGATGACTTCAATAAATAACTAATGATGTATTCCCCAAAAGTCATCCCGTTATAGCAGTGTTAAACTTTTGCTTTTGCTCTCTTTTATCTCGGACAAAACCAACCATGAAAGGTTTAATTGCACGTATATTTAGTAAATGATACCATTCCCTTTATTTATTCTTTCCATTTATCTGTACAGCTTCTTGGCTTTAAGTACAGCTATTTTGTCTTATGTACTCTGGTATCCTTGCAGATACTTGGCACAAAAACGTATAATCAGGTAGGTACTTGGACACGCTTGGAAATAATTCGAAATGAATAATATTGAAGTTCAGTTCATTTGTAACATAAAACTATCGTGAGACTCGGACAAATTAATAAAACGGATCACTCACGTATTTTTAAGTTGAGTTCGAGTCAGTTCTTTTGTTTCAGGAACTAACTTGTGTCATAATACTTATAATTCATAAACACTAGCAGTTGGTAGACTTTAATAAAATTTCAAGGAGGTTAAAGGACACAGGCTCCGATGCTTATGTATATACTTTCCCCTTATTTCGCATAACATTAAGTGTCATAAAATGAATTCGCATTTTCTAATACAATATATACATCGTAGGTCGAAGATGATGAGCATAGGTTTAGATTAGGTTAGTGTTCTTAAGGTCCGAAGGGCCAAAAAGGACCCAGAAAAAAGAACTTCGCCTAGCGGAGCTCCGTCGAATAAAATCTAAATAAAAATATCGCGCGCATGTCGTTCGCGATATCCAAGTTACTAAACAAAACCTCATACCACCTCGCGTTTTGTTACGGAAATAGTTACTTTTATAAAACTATCAATATGCCTTTAATATTCAAACTTTTTAATAATTATGCCAAGTTCTGGTTACCACAAATAAAATTATGCGCAATAATATTATGGCTATTCAGTTTATACGAGTTAATGTGGCAAATTACGTTATGTGAATTAATTTAGATCCGTATATATCCAAGCACCCGCTTGGATGATTTAGATATTATGTATATTATAAATAGATTAATATGCAACATTATACAAAGATGTTTTTGTAAGTATCATAATAATCATAATATAAATTTTCTACATCGGTGCTTAGTTTTTCTGATATTCATAAATGTTTCTTGTGAACATATTCTAACAAACTTTGACTTGACTTCGAATATGTAACAACATGCATATAGATAGTTTATTAATGTGAGATGTCCGTAGCTAATTTAAACGAAATGTAATTAATAGATTCAGGCGTTACTTTGCGGAGGTTCATATCAACAAACTGGAACAAATTACCTTGCTACTCCGCGAAGCCAGTGCCGGGCTGCAAAATAGCTATGTCTGTGCGACGTATATTTATTTTGCATTAGCCGGGCACTGGTTTCGCGGAGTAGCAAGGTAATTTGTTCCAGTTTGTTTAAACTAAATGTACTCGTAACTTTCACATAAAAGCCACTGTCACCACTTAAGCAGATGGGTTAACTCTAAATTGAAGTTAGTTCTTGCAATCGTCGTATGTTCTAACGGCACTAGTTTTTTACGGCGTTTTTTTTGTTTTATTTAGGTACCAAATGTTTAACAACAAGAACTATATAGTTAATGGCTCTCGGCGAGAAGGGTTTAGTCACTCTAGTGTTATTTAGTTAGTTGAGTTTTTTTTTAGCACTACTTATACATTAGGAGTTAGAGAGGTTTTTGAAGTTTCGTTTCTCATCTGACGATGCGTTTAATCATCACTAATCTTAAGGGGGGTTAGAAATTATAGCAGATTTTAAAGATCTATCGGTGCGTCTTATACTGGTATTTTGTCATCATGAAGCTGGCCATTATTTTATTCAGAAATCAGCATGTTTGTGGCAATCTGAGGCAGACTTTTCTACCTATACTGTAAATTTTAAATCAGTTTTAGTCGTTTAAATTGAAACCGATAGAAGACTTATCAATAGTTAATTGTTAAATTTACTGGTAATTTTCTAATACAATATTATTATAAATACAAAATTATAACAGGAATAGGCATTAGGACATTAATTTTAGATTCTGATCTAAAACACTAACTAACTTGACTTTCCTGTAAAGCCAGTAAAACCTATAGAAACGACCCCCAATAATTTTATTACAGACAATAACATCAGTAAGTCAGATTCAATAGAGTTGAGTATCTAATAGAATTGGGACGTGGCCGTCATAAACTAGCTATGAACACAAACAACATTATGATTTCGGTTTTATTTGACAGTAAAAGGTAGAGAGGTTATGTGCCGTCAAACAAACCGCACGGCACTACCGAGAGTAGTATCTGGTACAAGTATGGACAGCTATACGACTAGTGAAATAACGGGTCTGTATCACATAAAGTACACTATGTCTCGATTACGACACGTGCGCCGACAATATTATCCCGTGACCACTAAATACACAGAGTGGCCTTTTCCTGTAATTTGTTGACGATGCATATGAACATTTGCTCATAAATGTGTACGGTGCGCACTGTTGCTGTCAGCGGATTTACGAGTTCGATCAATATGCATTGACGACAGAAGTTATGATAAAAATCACAGCGGATGGTCACGTGTGCCTCGTGCTTGTAACTTAAATCATCGGCGTCTGACAGGACTCGTACCTGCAACCTATGTCGTGCGACGCTCTAACCTTTTAAGCCTAAGATCCCACTGCTGGACACTGCGAGTTTTTCAACGTGCTTTGTTTGTACGGTCATTGCTTCCGTGATATTGAAGACTACATTAAAAATAAAAATAAATGAACGAAAGTTCGGTTACAAAAATATAAAATAAAATAAAATGCATTTATTTCAGACCATATTGTCCATAATTTGTTAGTTATAGTATTTTATGCAACTGCTATATAATGAGAGGCCTTAAAACACGAGTGTGGTTTTATGAAACGAGCGTCAGCGAGTTTCATAATAGGATCACACGAGTGTTTTAAGGCCTAATTATATACAGTTGCATACATTACTTTATCTACACACATATCATAACTGCAAAAAACCGTAACAGCAAAAACCAACAAACAAGTATGGCGGCAATTCGATCTATCCGTCAAGACGAACGTTTTTTTTTAAATCATAGACAAAATAATGAAGTCCCTATTGTCATGTCACTCGAGATCAAATGTCGTGCGTTTAAATTAAAAAATCATACTGAATTGACGTTTCGTATCGATAACTGTTTTAATATCTGTGTATACTAGAATAGAGACCAACTTGACTTTTGACAGCTGTTCCAAATTTAAATTCATAACGTCACGAGATATCGGTAATGTAATCACCAATAAACACAGACTACTAAGAGATACTACCCAATAAAGAACAGATTTACCTACTACCACAGACAAGATAATTCTTAAAATAACATTGGTTGTAATAATGCTGGTCATTTTCTATGGTTTTTGAACGCGTTATTGAGAAATTATGATATGTGTGTAGATAAAGAAAGAAAAGAAAACAAAAGCAAAAATTACTTATAACTAAGGTTAAAACTGAAATAACTATCTTAGGCACTAAACTTAGATGTAGAGAGGACCAGTGCCTCACCAGGCCGCTGTCCCATCTATCGGCCACGACGGCCAGGAGACTGTGGCGGTTAAGAACGACAGGTAAATACAACATCTTTATACCAACCATTTGGTCTCATTTTTGTTATATCAATACTTAGACCAAAGTGATAACGGAAACATGAGTAACGATGAACATTTATTGAACACAATCAGTATAACGAGTCCATCATATACAGAATCGGTATAACGAGTCCATTATACGTCGACCATAGCAAGGAGTAAGGTTAAGGCTAGAGGGTAGAAACTGAATATACGTTCGTATTTCCGGCAGTCTACGGCAAATAGGACCTTGTGGCACCGTCCATGTTTTCTTTCATCATGAATCAAACAATTCAGCAAGCGATAAAAAATCCAAAAATCATTTAAAAATTACTACTAGAAAGTTAAATCTTATGTATGGGCGAGCTTTTACCGAACATTTTACAAGATAATAAGTATTTTTACGCTGGTAGGACCTTGTGCAAGGTCCGTCCGGATCGCTACCACCACCTTGCTTGGTAATCCAGCCGCTAAGCAGCAGTGCCTGCACTGTTGTGTTCCGGCGCGGCGTTTAGAGCAAGACAGCCTGTGTAATTACTGGCACAAGAGGTATTCCTTTTTAGCCCTCTGGATTGGCAACGCATCTGCAATCTCTTTGGTGTTGCGTTTGTCTGTAGGCGATGGTGATCACTTACCATCAGGTGACCCAATTGCTTGTTTGCCTTCCTGTTTCATAAAAAAATCTCTCTCATTAGCCTTAATATAGCTTGTAATAATGAAAGAATTGAAGAAGTCGAAACGACTAAATTTCTCGGTCTACATATTGATAAATTTTGCAACTGGAAGAATCAGATTTCTGACATATGCGATAGACTACATAAGTTTACATTTGCTTTGAGGAGATTGAGCAGCACCTCATCCAGAGACGTAGCTCTAACCGCGTACCATGGCTATGTGTCATCTATACTGAGTTACGGGCTTTTATTGTGGGGCAACTCTGTGGATGTCAACAAAGCTTTTCTGGCGCAAAAGAGATGTCTTAGGGCGGTATGTAATAAACACTTCTTGGAACCATGCAGACCCTTATTCAAAGCCACTAGAATTTTACCTCTGCCTTGCATGTATATCAAGCAAATGTCTTTGTTTGTTAGAGATCACCCAGAATATTTTGATACACATGGCCAAGTTTTCCCCAGGGCAACTAGACATAAGAATAAACTTTATTTGCCACGTGCCACGCTCAATATTTACAGAAAAAATGCTTTCTGTATGGCTATTAAAATTTATAATCATCTTCCTAACCACATTAAAGATTGCCCATCTAAATTATTTATAAATAAATTGACTACTTGGCTTCTGGACAAATGTTTTTACTCAGTAAATGAATATTTCAATAGTTAAATAATGACCGCAGGATGACTAGATAATATTCTTTTCTTTTAATATATATTTTTTAATGACATTTTGATGTGTAATAATTAATAATTTCATTGAGTTTAATTTTTAGTAATTTAATCCATTTTTGTTTGTATACGTAGCAACTAAATTGACAATTTTAATTTGTAATTTCATATTTTGTTCTTTGTTCATCTGTTAATATTTCTACGCCTAATCTGGCTGGATATGCTGATCTAAATTTCCTGTACCATCTTCTCTCCATGTACCATATTCGAGGAAATAAATGACTATTCTATTCTATTCTATTCTATTCTATTCTGTTTAAATCCATTCAGTCGTTAATGCGTGATTGAGAAACAAATATTAAAAAATCCAAATATCCAAACATTATTACTTTCGCATTTTTATATTAGTAACATATAGTAGGAAGTAAGATAAGGAGGATATCACAAGGAATAACATATCTGAAAAGAAGTTAAGATTATATTCAATTGTAAATCTAATTATTCAATATATTATGTATACTGCAAATGGAATGGCAAATAGCACAGTTATTGAGATAATCAAGACTAATGACTAAAATTCATATTTAATGAGATTTTAATCGGAATTGTAATTGGATGGGAATTAAATCAGCGAAACTTACGTCAACTGTTGAAACGCTTCAATGCCTTCAATCATAATATATGTGAAAGAATTATATTCAATTTAATTCAATTCAATTTATTTAATCCGACAGATAACAAGATTCATGTGTTAGTAAGTGACTTAAAGCTAAAGTATATTAGTATATTATGGTAATAAAAATATCAAATATAATTTTTTTTATTTAATTTAATTTAAATCTAACCTAATTTACGCTTTAAGATATCAGTAGTAGTCCTGTGGACAGTAAAATTAACAGAAACTTGTACATTATACTCAGAACAATGACTTAAGCATAGAATGAGTTTAAAAATTAAAAGTAAAATCTTAGTAGGTAATCTAACTATGAATGGGCCGGCTTGACCGCGGTAGTACCACTTTCTCACAGAATACCGGCGTGAATTAGTAGCTTACTACTGCGCTTCAAATGAGTGACAAAACCCAGTTGCTAGGGGACTGAAGGGCTGGCAATGGATCCGTAACTGTTTTAGGGTTGCTGGCTCCCGCATGGGCGGCGGTGATTATTTCCCACAATGACAAAGTGATCTACATGCCTCAAAAATATCTCTTTACTTCGAATTGCAATTACAAGTGCCGACAAAAGACAAGTGTAAACTTAACATTTTGTATAAGGGCAAAATCCCACTGCGGCGCAAGCTACGTACAGACCATAAAAATTGCCTCAAGCCAGCTATGTTTTTGTATGAAGCGTGCGTAGTATGCGCCTGAATGTCGATTCACACGATACTAAAGTTTTACTTACTTGTATTTCGTATCAAAAAATCGACGCAAACATACGAGTATCTGTTTCGCGCCAACTGCAAACTTGACGTCTACTTGTTCCGTTTTGCGCAAACGTCGTTTGTGCAAACACGTGGCGCAAGCATAAGTTGGTGTCGTGTGGACCGGCTTTTAGTGGGGTTTCGTCCTAAATATAACGCGTCGTGACCACGGAGTGCTTAAAGGTAAAATTAAATTAACCTTAAAAATATGAAGCACAGCGTAGATTATAAGTATTTTAATTTTAAGGTATTAATATACACAAAGGTGAAGGGATTAATTTTGTGTAGTAGGGGGTGTCCATAATCAAAGCGTTAAAAAAATCCTAAGAATTTTATATACTTCGTTACTATTGTGAGACACTATACATGATCGTTATATTCATGTCAGTGTATGTACAAGCGACTGTCATTCCATTTAGGGTTAAAACACCTGTCAGTTATCGCAGCTAATAAAAAAATAAAATCCGACTTTAAGGTTGGAAATTGAATCAGAAATAAAAGGCTTTCTTCGTTTCAGACGTCAACGACACTCATCTTGCTCCTCCACTTATCTCTTCACACAGTGGATGAAGGACTGGCCATAAATCCTGGTGAGTGTAAAAATACTCTAGGTTTATTAGCACTCACTCCATTTTATTTAGTGCGCGTAAAAAATAATGCAGGTAAGTATTTTTTTACTCACCTGTTGTTTATGGATTTCGGGTTATGAGCGCAACTTATGTGTTTTTGATGGACTGTTTTTATATTGATAAGACGCAGTGTTTTGTCATGCTTTGTTATGAGTTTTTGCTAAAATTTTAATTTTTAATACAAGTTATTCGATGACTTGTTGAGCTACCTCAACAAATTAAAATAAATATTTAACCGGTTATTTAAGCCTTCAACAACAAAAACGATTCCAATACGGCTTAGGCCTGAACTTCATATCGTTATATGGACACGTTTTAGCTTTTAATCGCAGCTGAATTTGTTTTATGTCATGTTCACGGGCCAACTTGTTTTACTTATTTCAACCGAAGTGAGTAAGCGTGTGATAATTTTAAACCAATAGTCATACATACACTTACACAATATAAAAAAAAGTACATAGCATCACATTCATCCAATGCTGTAGCATCTTCACTTTGTCTTGGCCTAAATATAGGATAGATAGACAGTTAGACTTCTACTCATAGCCGATTTCCAGATGTCCGATAACTACCTTTGGTCCTTAATTTAGTTACTGTTGAATATTAACCAGCGTCTGGCATGAAACTTTGCATGAATAGATCTAGAATTGTACCTACTCGCATCGGATATCGTCACACTCCATCTTGAATGCATTCACGGACGTTAATCACCAATACGTCAACCGCGTAGTAAACCGATTCCAATGCATTTACCCATGCAGAGCCAGCCATCATTCACCCGCGACACCCGAAACCGTCCATTTATTAGAAACATCGAACCGAAGAAAGATAAATACCGATAAATAATTTAAAAGCCTGGGGCTTACTAGGACACGGGTGGGATAATAATTGAATTTTCCCCGATTTCCTCTGGCAGTTTTAACAAATTGCCAAAGACAGGATACCGGAAAGGAGAAATGTGGTGGCTTATTAGATTTCGCCTGTTGATTAATTGGGTTATACGGTGCTTCTTGTTAATGGAGGATGGTCTTAAATTAGCTTTTAGTTAAGGACTTTGGTAAGAAAAAACGTTTGTACTGCATACACGGATATAACGACACAGAGTATGTACAAGAATAACAACACGCGAGTAGTAAATTAGTCTCTAAATCAATAAATCTTAGAGATCACTATCTGTTTGTGCTACCAAATATAATAATATTATATACTAGTAATCTACCCGGCTTCATACGGATACAATTAGCATGTAATGTATAGTCGACCAAGAAATTGCTTGACCACTTTTCAACCGTATAACATAGGGATAAGGTTCAAAAGTGGTCAAGCAATTACTTGGTCGACTATATATATAAATCTTACGTAAAAAAACTCTTAAGTGACAATGAAGACTTTATCAAAATCCGTTGCGTGGTTGAGATGGAGGACGCGACCGAAGATATGTAGACAGGAATAGATAGCGACTATTGATACTATGTAAAGATATACTAAAGTACCTCTTCCTTCAGTGTAAAAATTCCATATCATTACCAACATAAAGTCTTCAAAGTTTATTACCCCTAAGTGACATTGAAAATATTACCCGCAGAGTCTTTTCTGTTTCATTTCGCAGCGCACTCGTATGTTCATTCGTATTGCAAATATTTGCTAATATAAAGGTTATTTAAGTTCCATTCTGCCGAGACACCGGTCGTAACGGTGCGTACGTTTATTTTCAATTTGGCAAAAGCATCTTGGATTTCTCATTTTCACACCGTGCGAGATTACACGGGTAAAACAAAGTTCATATACGAGATTTAGTCTAAAATATTCATCGGCACAAAGTCGCTTTCGGCATGCGCGTAATGCCTGCCACCTTTTGGAGATCGGCGTGGAATAAGTAATGTTCCTCCAGGAACGGACATTAGTGATTCTGTTGCACGAAATAACATTGGTAGGCAGGGAAGGGTTGCCGGGGTTTCCCTTCGCTGAGTTTTATTCTTGAGCGTGCTACTTATTTAACCCCAAGCTGTCAATGACAAATATTTATTAACCGCGTGTCCTGTTTGTTTCGAATAAGATGCTCTTTAAAACATCGTTTTTAATATAGGCTAGCTAGTATCAATTAAAAGTAATTATATATTAATTTAACAAAAATCTTGGCAATAAAGAATCTTATACGTACAGTCAAGGAAATTGAAACACGTACCACCGTAGAACCTAGTCGAAGAGACATACGTATGACATTTGTATGACGTAGCCTTTGGCGTTTAACGCGTCGCGCCATTGCGATAGTGTTCTAAGGTGGTACGTGAATATATTTCCCCTACTGTACAATAAACATGATGACTAATGGGCGGTTGACGGATGCAAATGATGTCAACTTAATGTCAAACGATATTCATAATATGAATCTGATCAGACATAACTCAAAAACCAATACATATATCGATTTTTTTTGGCAAACCTAAATTTAAACCAACCACTTAATAGAGACTGTATTGATTTTAAAATGTAATATGGAACCGAAATGCTGTATGAATTACATTATAATGTGAATGTTAACAAATAAACGGCAATAATGGATTGAATGCCACACAAACCATTTTACTAAAGAAAAATCTAAATTAAAATCTAAACTAAAACTACAAGTATCCCAAAAGAAAAACATACATAACAAAATGTATAATTGAAACTAAATAATATATGAACACAGTATGAAACCAACTTGAAATATCTTTATGGAAATATGGTGAAATGTACATTAATTACATACAATGATATACCGAACCACCGCCCGCAAGCCGCACTGGAACTTGGCCAGATTACTCGTGTACATGAACCCGTGTTATGCGTGCTTTACTCCTTTTATCACCGTAGGGTACACGCTTAATAATAGTATTAACTTATGAAAAACCTAGCGGTCTTATTATCGTATAATATTTTTAGGGTTCCGTACCCAAATTTGTGGGTGGTAGGACCTTGTGCAACGTCCGTCCGGATCACTACCACCATCTTGCTCGCTAATCCTGCCGCAAAGCAACAGTGCTTGCACTGTTGTGTTCCGGCGTGGAGAGCAAGACAGCCGGTGTAATTACTGGCACAAGAGGTATTCCAGCTTAGCCCTCTGGGTTGGCAACGCACCTGCAATCTTGTTGGTGTTGCGGGTGTCTATAGGCGGTGGTGATCACTTATCATCAGGTGACCTACTTGCTTGTTTGTCTTCCTATTTCATAAAAAAAGGGTAAAACGGGACCCAATTACTAAGACTCCGCTGTCTGTCCGTCCGTCCGACCGTCTGTCACCAGGCTGTATCTCAAGAACCGTGATAGATAGGCAGTTGAATTTTTCACGGATGATGTATTTCTGTTGCCGCTATAACAACAATTTTACTAAAAGACAGAATAAAATAAATATGATTTCGATACAAAAAACGTTATTTTATTTGCTGTTTTTATAGATAACGGTACGGAACCCTTCGTGCGCGAATCCGACTCGCACTTGGCTGTTTTTTTATACGGTTGAGCCACGATGCGTGTATATGTATCGACTGATAGAAACACAGCAGCTAACATCAGTCTGAAAAATCGCTACGCTCGGTTGAAGTGTTCCACGTATATTGGTCATCCATTTAGTTTTTTTCTTTTCTGTATTGTTTTAGCAGACTTCTAAAAGGAGGAAGTTCGCAATTACAACTTGACCACAAACTGGAACAAATTACCTTGCTACTCCGCGAAACCAGTGCCGGGCTCGTGCAAAATAGCTGCGTCTGTGCGACACATATATGTCCATGCAAAAACCCACCCTCCTCCGCTTCCACACGAAACAACATATATCACACAGACTCAACTACACACCACCACCACTAAACACTATAACTACACGATCGACGCGCGTTTCGCCTCTATACGAGGCATCATCAAGATCGTCAATCGTGTAGTTTTAGTGTTTAGTGGTGGTGGTGTGTAGTTGAGTCTGTGTGATATATGTTGTTTCGTGTGGAAGCGGAGGAGGGTGGGTTTTTGCATGAACATATATGTGTCGCACAGACACAGCTATTTTGCACGAGCCCAGCACTGGTTTCGCGGAGTAGCAAGGTAATTTGTTCCAGTTTGTTGATATGGACCTCCGCAAAGTAACGCCTGAATCTATTAATTACAACTTAACCAACTTATTCCAAATCAATTTGCTAGCTTAGATTTGATTTAAATTCTGACATAGTATAAAACATAGTCTCTATCTATTCTTGCCTGTCCTCCTAATCTTCAACCGCTCACTCCTTATATGCTCAGTGGGGTCCCTTTTCAGCATCAACCGTGTCATTTTGTAACTGTATTTGTTTCTTATTCTTTGTTGGATAAAACATTTTCTTTCTTTCTTTCTTACAAACCAAACAATGGATTTTGATAGGGTTTTCACTGCGATTTGGCTTTTTTTTACAGAAGATTTACGTACATTACATACTACAATACAATATGCTTTATTGAATACCACGTTACAATGTGACAGAATTACAGATAAAGCTTAATATAGGTATCCAAAAGGCGGTCTTATCGCTTGAGAGCGATCTCTTCCAGACAACCTTTGGATAGAGATAGAAATTAGAAACTAATTGTACCCTTGCGAAGTCCAGCGAGCCGCTAGTATTTATATTTGTTTTACATTTGTCAGGCTGCACGTGCATCCGTTTCACGTCGACCCACGGCAAGGAGCGCGGCACGTTCAGCAGCCCGGACTACCCGCGCGCCTACCCGCCGCGCCTCGACTGCCTGCTCTACACCTTCCTCGCCGCGCCGCACGAGATCGTCGAACTCATTTTCACAGACTTCGACATCTACAAGGGACACCTTGAGTGAGAACTTACTACTACTACTAATAATAATATGTACAGTCAAGGAAATTGAAACACATACCACCGTAGAACCTATTCGAAGAAACATACGCATGACATTTGTATGACATAGCCTGGCGTTTAACGCGTCGCGTCATTGCGATAGGGTTCTAAGGTGGTACGTGAATATATTTCCCCTACTGTACAGTTCCCGGCAAATATCTTGAGCATTGGCCTTGACCGCGCAGTAGTCGTTTCTAATACAAATGTGTATGCGCAAACTTATCCGCTCCATTCGATTTATGCTCAAGTTGTTTGCCTGTAAGTAATTATACATAGCTTTGTTGATTAGTCTGTCCAAATTGATGGTAGATTGAAGCGCTAAAATGCTACCCTTTTTACAACTTTCATCATTGGTGTGAAAGAGACATTCATACCATAACGATGATAAATTAAAATTTAGATGTGTAAAAATATGCCATTACATTATTTTATATTAATATCTGCGAGGTATACAAATTATTTATTCATATTCAACTGCGCTGCCCTTAAGTTCCCCAAAAACAACTACAACCCGGAGGTTCGTTGACTTCGGATGCACTAAATTATGAAACAGCCGACACTTTTATACTGAACAAAACGCGTAACAATTTTAGATAAACAAGTATGCAGCATCAAATGCTATAAATTTTCTCATAAAGAAGATCAATTGCATCCCTCGATATAAACACATTTTCTGAACAAGTGGTCATAAAAAGTCCTTTATCCAGTTACAGCTGAATGAAACTCAACATGCTCTCTTAACGTGAATATAACTGCTTCAAGGATCAATTTACATTTCCGTCACATCGCAAGCAGTAAAGCCGTCGCTGTGAACGGCTAAAGACAGCCATTTCGATGGCAATAAACATGTATTTTGGAATCCCAGACGTGGCGTTTTTAAAACATATTCGTTTCACGTTGTTAGTTGCTTTATATCCCTGAGATAAATTAATGTACGCAACATTTTTTTGTTTTTTAACTGAGTATCTTCAGAATCAGAAGCAGAATGGATATTTATTTGTATTGCATCGGTGAGACTCCTATGGAGGTACATGAAAAATAGTATTTTTCATACGTTTTTAAGTTCTAAAAAAGCCTAAAAAAAACAAATCTGAAAAGTGGCCTTCAAAATGAGCGTTTGTTTCTAAACTCCGTAAAAACTTTGGTACAAACAATATTTTATAAATAACTAGGTTTTCTAAATTACACGATATGATTTTAGACCAATTATTCTTACTTCTCTTTTTATTTTGCTTATCTAAAAAATGTGCATTATGTGCACATAAAAAACCGATTCCATGGAGATCTGCGTGGAAGTATGTAGGTATGCTTTTTACCAGAAAAGTTATAAACGTAAAACTCAAAATAATGGCTTCCTGACAGTTCAAGTACCAAACACTAAAATTAAATGGCGTTATTGTGAGAAGATCTGTTCGAATATTTTAACATACATTTGCATGTACTACATCCCAGAATAGCCCGAGATCTATATTTCGCTATATGAAGATTTAACTTGAATTTTGCGTATTAACCTTCTCGATACACGTTAACTCGCGACGTAACTCTGTGTGTCTCTCACCTAATGGGCTAATTAGAATGAGACGCACTGAGTTACGTTGCGAGGTAACGAGCTTCAAGGAGGTTAGTGCTTGGTGCACAGATCAGTATTTGTACCCCTTTCCCCGCAAGTAAACATGATTGTTATTATTTTCTTCACATTTTACTACATTTACCTAATTTTTAGCGCAAAACAGTGCCTTAGAAAACTATTTAAGTAAATTTTATATTGCATTACACTATGAGACAATAAATTGATCAATTGACCACCACCTGCATAAAACAAAACCCGTTTTCTGTTACATACGAGTACCTTAGCAGAAAAAACAACTTTCTCATTTGAGTTGAATGTTATGTAAAATTTCCGTTTGTAAAGGGTAATAAAAAGTATATTGATTTTGTATTTTGTTATTTTTGTTGATACTTTTTTTCTACTTTCTCCGGTTAGAGGGCTTTAAAACTATAAGCCAATTTCAAACGTGACGATTATGCCACACGGACTTCTTGACTATCATGTCATTTCCTGATATTTCGACTGTCAGGAAACCCTCACAGGCGTCTATTAATTTAATTCCCTTTTATTTACACTCAACGTGACAAATTAGTTTTAATCAATATAAAAGCCAACGCCGCACAAAGGAAGTCGGAGGACTTATACTGACGCTTTCCGTTAACAAAAGGCGAGAAAATGTTGTTGAAATTGTATAAAACCTCGTTTTTCCGGCATGTTTGGGAAGTGGCATGATAATAGACTTAGCAGGGTTTGGAGTGGTCACGAAAATTAGACAATGCAATGAGCTGTTGACCTGAATACGTAAGGCTCGCATTGCAGTGAAAGAAAATAACCCAAAGGTCTTCCTTTTTTATTTGTAACTATAGATTAATTGCCGATTTAATTAAGTTTTAATGTTATTTATTCTTGATTGCATTTTATTTTAAGTGTCACGACATTGTTATTTTGAAAAATATCTTACTTACTAGAATAAGATATCTTAATTTATTATGTTATTTTTTCTTTTGCAATTTTCATTCATATTTGATAGTAAGACGAGACTTCTCGCAAAGTATTTAGTGTTTATTTTATAAAAAAAAACTTTGCGTAATTCATTCATAAATCCTCTTGTTCATTCATAAACGCATGGCGTTGAGAACATAACCAATAGGTCGAGAGATAATACTGGCTATTATTTCCGAAGTTGGTTGGTGTTTTGCCACTTACGAACGCCAACCTTCACTCGCATTGAAAAAATATAGCGTCAAAAACCAACATTATGTAAATTTCCGTTATATCCCGAAATAGTATTGAATATATTTTTGTAATGACGTGCCATTCTATTTGTTGTTAAGGGAATAACTGCATAACGTTGAACTATAAAACAGCACGAATCACATTTCATTGGTAATATACAAGACAAGACAAATACTCTTTATTGAAAACCACACGGAAAATAGATAAAAAACAATAATAATATAATTTATAATATGTATTTTTTTTTTAATTTTTAATCATTTTAACACACTCCTTGTAAAGCTAGGCATTATAAAATCGACCTAGTGAAGCGTACTATGTATCAGCCAATCGCCACAGTGATTTGTCGAAATTACTTTCAAGCAAAATAAGTGTCATTTCCTCTCTATTGGGTTGTCTTCGATGACGTTTAGTAAGCCTATTTCGTCACTAGAAATCTGAAATGTCGTAAGAGACATGTTCCTTGATGTCCTTTACGACATTTGAGATTTCCAGTGTCGATTTAGTTGAAGTGACATTTGCCTTATTTTACTTAAGAGGTTGGTATTATTTTTAAGAAAAAATTATGTGAAATATTTTTGATTCTCTTAAATACATATAAGTTAAGGATATTTGTACTCTGTTCGTGATATGTGTTTATTGTGTTTATTAAATGTTTTTCTTCCTTTAAAATGATAATGATGATAATAAGGAATGTTATTTATGTAGCATTATTCTTTTATCCTCATATATTTTGTACCTTTTTCGTGGTACATTGTTTTTACACACACAATAATTTCCTGTAAGTGTAATGTTACATGAGTGTGTAATAAGTTTCTGAGCACGCCCATATATTGGCCATGACATATTCAATTTACAACTTTTGTTATTTAGCCCGTCTTCGTTGTTTTAGGGGTAGGTTATCTTGTTGCTTTTTTCGTTACCTGCATTATTTTGGAATGCAAAATCTTAAGTACTTTGAAGTAGATAGTGTTTGATTAATTCTTATGCGAGCTACAAAAACTTTCAAAATTTCTTCGCATTGTTCTCAAACCGCCTTCGTTTAAGCTGATCACCACTTGTTGAAAACGATCGGCAATCCTTTTATAAAATTCAATAATATTTCGAATAGGTACACATTCCGAGCGAAAAATCAGGGAAGTCCATTAAGAATCGGTACTCTAGAGACCCAATCAATTACAAATTCGCTGAACCCTCGTCTCTAATTTCGCCTACAGTTACCATTTTTAGGATTCTGGTCTCAACTGACAAAAAACAGAACCTTTAAGTATACTTTCGTTCTGTCCATACGTCCATCCTTTTGTATGTCGCAGTAATTTTACTCGGAGACTATTGAGACTTATGGCCGTTTTCTGTACACCGCTATACTTAGAAATAGTAAAATGTTGAAAAAATACAATATACATTCAGCATGGGACTTCGTAAAATGTAATTGAGGGATGCATTTTTACTCGACCGCTGCCTAAATAGGTAATTTCAAATTACAAATACGTTTAAAATGCAGGGTATGGTTTTATAGGTCTTCAAAAAATCAAACAATACAATCTTTTTTAAACTTAATTCTCATAACTTTGAATTGCTACAGCCTCCACATCATGTTTATTTATAACACTATTTTTTGGGCAATGTTATTTTAAAATGATGATTAATAACCATTTTACCCTTTCATGCCATTTGGTTAAAGTTGTCAAATACCCAATTTCGGCTTTCTGCTTTCCGTTTCATTTAAACTTCCATAGTGTAGTTGAAATTTGAAGCCTGTTGTGTTATGGAGTGAACAAAGCCGTAGCTCCAGGGGATAATTTAGACACTGACAATCAACAGGAAAGCCGATGCTGTGGCTCAAGTAGCCTGCCGTTTACTGTGGCAACGAGAATGAGAATTAGCTCAAATCAATATCTTTAGTATAAGCTTTTGTTACAACTTACAATAAACATCTAAAACGAGTTGGCACTTCTCAATTACTGTGGAAATATACAGTGTCTCTAGTGGCGGTTTTTCTATACAACAAAGGAAGGCACACCAGCAAGTGAGTCACCTAATGGTAAGTGATCACCACCGTCCTTAGAAACCCGCAACAGCAAAGATATTGTCGAAGCGTTGCCAACCTAGAGGGTTAAGATGAAATACCTCTTGTGCCAGTCGTTTCACTGGCTGTCTTGCTTATCATGCCGGAACACAACAGTGCAAGCACCGCTGCTTAGCGGCTGGATTAGCGAGCAAGATGGTGGATGTAGTTAGTGTTAACTTCTCAGTTACAATGGAAATATGCACTGTGCCTCTAGCTGCGTGTATTCGTAACCTTTTCCATAGTAATAGAAGTGTTTATTTTATTGTTATTTAATCAGTTTTGTTTTTACCCAACTGATCACATCCCCATCGTAATATATGATTCATACATCGAGGCACGCTGGAAATAATAGTGAGGCCATGCGGCGGTAGTTATCTGAACCAATTATTCAGTTCAAAACCGAGAATCAATCTCTAAATTACCATCGATTTGAATATTTAAAGACCAATTTTGACAATTAGTCGTACGTTGCTTCTGCTGAATATAAAATGAAGTTTCATAACCCGACATGCCATCAACTAATTAAGTAGCTCATAACTATGATTGAAATAATTTAATATTTAATTTAATAACCTCTATCATAGCACATTTACACAGCGAGCACACAATAGCATAAATCAAAGAAAAACCACACAATATTTATCAGTATACTGGAAGGCACATCTTGAAGGAATATTTTAATTCTAAATTTTACATGACTTGTGTAGATTATTTTTAATTAATGTTGAAAAAATCTTTTATCTTAATTACTCTCACTGCAGTATTTTTCACAGAGCATGGCCATAATGCACTATTGTAAAGTACGCAAACAAATAACATTGTTACTTTTTTGTTTTCTCTAACTTGTAATTTTGAATGTGTGTTTGTATGCAATAATGTTAGCACTCACACACATACTGGACACAGCTACAAAAAGACGAATCTTTTTTGCACCTTATTACATTTAAATGAGGAACAACTATAATAGATATATTTTCGCAATCATCTGTACCAAATAAACTATCTACTAGTTATTTCAAAATGTAAAGTATTTTCGAATTTAGCGTCTGATCGATTCATGTAAAACAAAGTTTCAGAGGGAAGGTGGGAAACTAAAGACACTGAAGCTTATTGAAAATCTATGAACAATTTCCTTCGCTGCTCCAAAGTTTCAGCGCACCTTGATCGTACAATCAGCACCGAAAGTCCATGAACAATACTGTGTATAATCTCATACAAAATGTAGACAACAGTGTTCGTAGACTTTCGTTGCTTACTGTACACTGCTTAGCATTGTTTGTAACTCTCCATACAATATCTCGGCAATATGTTGAAACTTGAACACGAGTTAAAGTGTCGTTTATTTTGCACCATGTGCGTTGGGAAGGTCGGCGTGATCGATTGCTAAGGTTAAGTACACTTTGATGGGCGGTCATGTGAAATCTTGTAGCATTTATTTATCGAAATCCTGCTTAGTCTGCCTCTTAATTCTTCTAGCTTTTTTACCGTGTCTTAGTTCGGGTAAGCTTTGACCATAATTTTGGTAGTTCAGCTACATTGGAGCAAAAGCGATCTGACCTCTGTAATATCATACAGAGAAACCTGATCGATAGAATCATGGTTACTTTATTTACATGAAGTTGCAGGTTTCTTGGATATTGTTTTTCAACGTAAGAGCGTTGCCGTTGGTTATATACTACTACAGTGCTTAGGTAATATTAATTTGTAAAAAAACTCATTATTTTATTTTTTATTTATTTATTATTTATTTTATTCATATTATACTTGTTACATAATAATGTCCTACAAAACTGATGAGTCAGTTTGACTGTGGGATCTTATTTTATTTGACGCAATTGAATCTTAATTAAGTACTTAAATACTATCAAGTCACTTTTTTTTATTCTTTTTGAATTTATTCTTGTTAGGCTCCTGTCGGATATCTGCGGGCAAACTATTTAGTATAGTATAGGGCAATCGTTTTATCGGTGTCCTATCTCCATAATAGTTATGTATAGTCGACCAAGAATTTGCTTGACCACTTTTCGATCGTATTACAAGGGATTAAGGTTCAAAAGTGGCTAAGCAATTACTTGGTCGACTATACTCGCGGTACGTCGAATTTTCCCGCAGTAGCCGACCGCGTGCCGTGCCGTGGTCGTGGCTCGCCAAGCATAAGTCAATGCCGGAATGATATTAAAAATTTTGAATTGTTTTCGATAGTTATTTTTATTTATAAGTTTTGTTTTTTTGCTAACAAGAAGTTTTAGGAATCTAATTGGATTTTTTTCTAATTTATCCAGATTAGTTTTAAAAGTTGGTTCATGGCTATCTCTAGACATCGAACTCGGTACCCCACAATCACGAATCTACCCTCCTAGCCACTAGTGCACCACCACTCCGCCTCCGCTAAGTCGTGCACGGAGCGGATGCACGCACTATAGAAAATTAGTATAAGAGCGTCCGCTAACTCGCGCGAGTGCTCATCCTATTGTACGATAGGCGTCCGTTACGTCCAACCGCGCGACTTAGCGCAGGCCCGCAGGATGGTTGTTCTGACCCGCCACCCGCAACGCGTAGAGACCCGTCGCAAGCGGCGTCTATAAGTACATGCGTGTTCGTGAATGTTCGGGACCGATCATTCTCGAGAGTGACGGGTCAGACCGAACATGGACTAAGAGAATAAAATACTTTATAATTATAAGTTATAATAAACATTATAAGTAGCTCTTAAAGACGTAATAGACCCGTTAAAAGGCAGTAATATAGATATATAGATATTTAAAAGTAAATTAATCTGTTTTACTTGATCGCTTTAATAACCTTTAAAGTAAGACTGTGAGTCAGCAGGTAAATGAATTCTCTTCTAAGTATTCTACTGATTTATCAATGTCAACTTAATATCTTCTAAAAGTATCTCTGAATACGACTTCAAACAACCATTCGCATAACGTTTTAGTGATCAAGATTGTAGTGTTCCTTGATTCCTTAAATTTCCCAATAGCAGTGTCCCGATGAATTAGCTTTGTGAAAACCACGAAATGCGAACATCAAAGCGTCTTCTCGGGTTACTTTATTTACGGGAAGGCCTCGAACCAATTACCTACCAGTTAGTCTACCGTGATGCTACACCTACGTCGCCAAGAATTCACTTTGAAGTGTGATGGCAGAATTGGCAGATAAACTCAAAGTACTTATGCTCATCAAAGTGTTTGTCAAATTTAATTATCGTCGCTTAACGCTGAATGAATTCGCTAAGAAATTTCAGAATAATATCTTAGACTTAAGTACATAAACTCGAGTAAGGCAAAATAGACTGCCTTAAAACGGTATGATGATTTTCGTACGTGTTTATACAGTAAAGTGAGGTGAGACAAACTCGTGGATAATTAACATATCGTTTACACAAAAATAAAATATTTTTGATATGGGGAAATGTTAAGATTGTATCATCTCCAAAAGTTTTAACAACAGAACGTTACGTAAGCTCAAAAAAACACCTTTGTATATTTCCAATTTGTCATCGGTTTGTGATTTGTCTTGTGCTCTGTGACAGATATCTACATAAATTATATTAAGCTTGCAAGAAAACTCTCGCGGGATCAAAACAAACGATTGATTTACCTTTTCCGCCTACTATCGTCCTTTTAAATGACATTCCGAAAAACATATGCTGTGATCTCACCCCGGGAACTAGCTGTTGGTTTATTTGACTCCTCAACCAAATTGGTTTCTTCTCAGTTTTTTCCGAAACCAATCCATCAACTAACCACTCCGCAAACTAAATACATAAGCAATTTTCTCTCAGAAGCCTTACGCTAATTGAGTATTAATCACTTTCAAATATTTAAATTAGAGGGAAACTAAGCCCGGCCAAGGGGTAAGCGGGCCGAAGGAACTTACAAACTATCTTTTGTTGGTTGTCGTTTGTCTCCGTCGCACTACCGCAATTGTGGTGCGGTGAGGCCCATAAATATTACTGTAACACGTTACATGGATGTATGAGTACGTAATGCAATAACGGAGAAGCCAAAATATTACTTAAATTTGATATGATAAAGTGTTTTAAACTTGCGCGATTTTCACAAATATTTATAAAAAAATACTAATTATGTCCTGTCAAAATCCCAATTGAGGTAATAAATAAAGTTAATACGGTCAAATGGGGTGACTTTGAACTGTAGCGGTGACTATAAAAAGTGGTTTCAAAGCCAAGTTAATCTTTTTTATTCGTGTTTTTTTTAATCCAATTGATGTCTCCATGGAATGTCTAGTTATCTATTTATCACAAATTTACTTAATAGGGGCTGCATTGATATTATGATGATTTTCAAATTATCAAGGGTTGCCTTTATGACTTTAAAATAAATAGGTTTAAAGTCACCCGTAAGTTTGACTGTATAAGTTGTGTATACTGTAAAAATTATTAGATACAAACCAAATAGTGCCCATTAAACAAACAGAATTCAATGCTTCGTCGTTCCAATAATTTTCTTGTATTTAGACATCAGATAAAGCTAAGTTGTACTGGCAATGAACTGTGTAAATGCAACGGGATTTTAAAGAAATAAGTTTTATTTATCTTTTTATTAATGCATGCCCAATCACAGAACAACATCCATCTCAATCCCTTGCTAGATGTTTGCAGCCAGGTGCGACTTTACAATCTTATATAAAATGTATGACGGAAGCAACGCTGAAGTGCATTGAGAATACCTTATGCGTATGTACATTATAGAAACCTACTTCAGCAAAGGATCGTCAACCTACACTAATATTAAAGAGGAAAGAGGAAAGATTTGTACCTATTTTTGTATGTTTGTATGTTTGTAATGAATAGGCTCAAAAAGTACTGGGCCGATTTAAAAAATTCTTTCACCAATAGAATGCTACATTCTTCCAATTTGACATAGGCTACATTTCATTTTGAAAAAAAAATAGGGATCCTTGGTAAAATTTGAACAATGTAACCGAAGGTGTAGAAAAATGAGTCTTAAAATTGATTGTACCCGTGCGAAGCCGGGGCGGGTCGCTAGTATGGTATAAAGTGCAATTTAAGACAATATGAGGAAACTTTCATTCGTCAGCAGCGAAGTACTGACTCTGCAAATAAGTTTATAGTCTTATGTATTGTGTAAATAAAACTTAAAGGGGAAACAGTCTCCAGGCACTTACTATCGTGTTCATCGAAATTTGTCTCACATTCGAGATACGTCAAAAGATACAGATTTGAAAGGGATCTAACAGTTATTTTTGACACATATTGAATGTGACGTCATCTGTATTAAGGCGAGAATGGCCTCGCAAGTGATTGCTGTTTGGAAATAGAATTCCGATTGAAGCAAATTGAAAATTGTATTTCTCCATATGAGATAGAAAACTTCTACATATAGATATTCAATCTCAATCTCAGTTCTTCTCTACTCATTACAAGATGTCGCTAGGGTCGCTACAGTGTTGGTACACTACTTAGGACCTGTTTAACCACTCTCTAATAAGATCCTAGTATTATATTCAACAGATATCTATGATGATACTTTTAACAAATAAATTATTATGAATCATGAATTTAGATTCCGTCACTGTTTATTTTGTTGACACAATCAGAGATGGTATCACAGATATCGGGAACTTATCGGAGAGTGGTAGAGCAAGGCCTAAGTATGGCATATCCAAAAGTTAGCAGATCATCATCCACCTCAAAGCCCGTATCTCCGGTTATAGATCACGCGGCGCGTTGCGGTGACATCGTCGCGACTAATCGCACGGAACTAACAAACTGTATCCGATGTTACAACTTACAAGGGTTGCCATTAATGTTAGCGGAACTTGAACATTCCTAAGACTGAGGGTAGAGGTGTAGATTTTCAATAGGCATTCCACGCGTCGGTCTGTGATAAAATAATCGTAAGATACGGGAAGACTAGTTTCAAAGATGAACTTTAAATGACCATCATCAATCGCCTCATTCATCATCTCTCATAACACACGATCGATTTTTAGTTTACCTAAAAATATATTGGATTTGATCTGCAGCTCCTTTTATGCAAGTAAGTCTATGTTGATGATAATTATAATGGATGCCTGCTTGCAAATTATACGTAAAAATACAATACAAATACTCTTTATTATGGTGTCTACAAATACAGAGAGGGTATAATTAATATAAGACAAATAACAGGCGATCTTATCGGTAAACAGCATTTTCCAAGAAACTCATTTTTTTATGTTAATAATATTTATCTGAAGGAAAAAACGCGAAAAAGGTCGATATAGCTATCATATTTTCCTATTGATAAGGAATTAAATGAACTACTTAGTGTTCAGTTTAACTTACCAATCTTCTTTATGTTTGCATAGTTTTAAATCAAAGTCGATATCCCTTTCTGTCTGACCTCATATTTTCCGCCACTTACTCCATCTAAACCACTCAACGGATTTAGATACGGTCTTCACTGTCTGTTAGATTTTTTTGTACGGGAGCTTTTTATTTATACATCTTATTTATTCCCATGCGAAGCCGGGTCGCTAGTGTAGAATAATTGCAAAATTATGCTTACTCACAATTTGCGTTAGCACAAATTTTAAGGACGCTGCGAAAATTCCATCTGTAGTGGTCTAGAAAATCAGGTTGCCTTTCACAATAGCTAGGTGACAAATTGGTGCCTGGCACTGTCGCACCCTTTCTGAACCTCAGTTAAGCTATACCATAATTTCGCAGTCTATTATTTGGACCAATTTATGACTTAATGAACCTAGCTTTAGTAAAGGCTTATTGTCTGCATGACTGTTAAGCTCAAAATATAGGTTAGGTTTTATAAAACGTAATTTAAGTATATTTAACCTAAAAAGGTTTGGTGCTTTTATCTTACGACTTTTTGCAATGGCATTTGCCATAGGCACACGTGTACATTTATAACTATTTAAGTGTGTGTAGAGAAGATCTAATAGTAGGTTTTTTGTGTACTCAAATATCTGCACCGCAAACAACAATCTTAGCAAAAAGAAGTTCGTGAAATAGATTAACTGTATCTAACCGAAAAAGATAAAATAAATCTTTTTTTATTACATATTACATAATAATATGTAATTGGTTTCAATACATACAATTTTCATAGAATAATAAATTAAAATAAGCCTCTACATCTTTAACAAATGATTTGAATGTTGCCTTAGCAACACCTATTTTAATGGCTGCACAAACAAACACGAGAGCGGCATCGTCGACCACACCGCGTACATGAAAATGCGTTGTAAACAAAAACGCAGCTTTTAAACAAAAGCAGTTACGGAATTCGGAGTCAGTTGAAATAAGTACCGCAACCAGATCATAAAATAACACTCTAGCAAACGCAACGGCTCAAATATTTGAATGCGGTTAATATCTTTACTACATCGCTTTTGAATTGCAATTGAATAAAACAAAAACTGGCACGCTATGGGCGTGGGGAGCTAACAAAAGCGTGACCAGTAATATTCTGGAATTTATCAGAAATATATATTGCAGCCAAACCTTTTGAATTTGGCGAAAGCAATAAGCATTGTGGTGCTAATAATTCATTCTAGACACAGGGCTTCACGATGATTTATATACCTTTCTCGGGATACGTGAGACTAGTTTTATAAGCCAGGATAGTAGTGGTATGTAAAACTAGTTCTCTATCCTGGTCCGTCCTGGCTATGTGCCAAGCTGGAGATGTGTACACGATGCTTTGAAATTTGAAGCTATTAGCTGATCGGATACTAGCTTTCCTGGCCAGACGAAGCTAGTTAATAAGCCAGAATAAAAAAGAACAAGGGTTGGGGCACTACAAGGTCAAAAATAGAACCCCATCTATTTTTCCTCGAAACGCTTGCTTACTAAAAAAGTCAATTTCTTGTAATTATGAATCTTACGAAGGGAAAGTCAGACCAATGTTTGTTGGTACTCATTTCTCTTTTCCTACTTTTACTTCTAGAAATAAAAAAAGGAAACAACCATAACTTCCCAAGATACAAACAGTGTTCCATTATAACAGAAACGATAAAGACTAAAATGCCAGCAAACTTCACATTTACCTAAACGCAATCGGCGAGCCGCAGCGCGGAATAGGTCTCCGATGCGTCGTACCGCCCGCCCCGACAAATTATTGTCCGACAAGAACCGGCGCTTTGTGTTCACGGGATTTCACTACTTTTATTGCTATTCTTTGTGGCGCACGCGATATCTGTGTTTTGGATGGTTTTAAAAATGCAGCCTGGCTGTATGTTTAGTTTACATTGCATTATGTTTTTATTTTAACCACTAATGTAAATCTGGGTATAATAATAATATGTTGAATTTTCTAATTGGGTTAGAGTATGAGTTGAGTTTATCATAATTAATGTCAAACTTTTGAGCGAAATTTTGAGTTCATACGAAATTTATCCGCAGGAGTTTTAAATTATTTAAAGTGCTGTCAGATCATATTTATCTATAAACTTTGGTAAAAGTATGTTTTGAACTTTTGTTGCTTGTTGTTGTCATTACGTTAATTGCTGAAGCTGTCGAAGGATGCAAGTTTCAGAATTTTGCATTCAAATAAGACCAAGAGCGATAGCATTTGATGTTATCTTCCAGACTTGAATGAAGCGACGAAAGAAAGCAATCAAGATATTTAAAAACATATTTTCTGAAGCATTCCGGGAAACTAACTTTTTCTTTTAAAAGCGCCATTTCTTGTTGGTACAATGAAAGAGCTCTGAATCTGATAAAATATGACGAGTACCATTTTTAGCTTGTTTACTGGACAACCGTTCTAGGAACACGATAACATTAAGTAACATCGACACATGACAAACCTACAACTTCGGTATAAGACTTGACATCTTTCTGGAAAAAAACTCTATCTTTATCCAAAACGTAAATAAAAATCCAAGCAGATTTTAGCAACAAGCTGTAACTATGCTTTATAACAGCTGGGTACGACTTTTATACTATAAGCTTTTATGTACGTATATTTCACTTTAGCTGTCCCCATGTTTGTAACTTACAACTAGTGGCCCGTTTCACGAAGCTACAAGTTACAATTTTACAAGTCTAAACCGGCAACATTGGTCATTATGCCCATTGCCATTGGTCATTATTGACCAATGTTACCGGTTAAGACTTGTAAAATTGTAACATGTAGCTTAGTGAAACGGGCCACAGCTATGTTCCATAGTTACTTTCGTGTGACATACTATTCCAGACTTGCCACGAGGTAGATATCTCGACCTTTATGGCTGGCACGCGTGCTCGTTTTCTCGCTTGTGCGTCTCTCTCCTACTTGACTAATTAGATAGAGGCTCACTGAGCGACAAAGCAAGACGGGGTGTGTCGGCTGTATCTGCGAGAATCTGCTGGAAATGACCAGCGCTAGACCCGTCATTGTGGCAGTAGTTGGGAGAGGCTTATGTACAGCTGTGGACGTTAAGTTTGACCAACTTCCCGGTTTTCGATTGAGCAGAAATATACTTAAAGCGAATGTACGTAATACAATAATAAAATACAGTCAACGAAAAACCTTATTTATTTTTAAAGAGATAGTATCAATCACTTTACAGGTATCGTTGTGTTATGAACGCTGTGTAATATTGCATTGAAAACGCTATATTATATAACTCTTTGTCACAAACCATACTCGTATTGAATGTTTCATCAGATTGAGGATTGTGCTCGTTTCATTACGGTAAAAGGAAATTACTTTCCCTCGTTTTAATTTTGTATTGTTCCCGTTCTTCGTGCGTACACGACTTTGTTCGATGCCAGACTGGAAAGTAGGTTTGTCCGATAGATTTTATTGGTGTTGTGTAATTATTTGCTTTAAAGAAACTGCGTTCTGCGTAACAACAACAAAAATGATCTCCGAACAAACGCCAGTTATGTTTTCAACCCTCTGAATCGTAATCTGTTTTGAGTATACTGTTAAATATAACAAGTATTATACGTTAGAAGATAGTTTGTAGATTTTGAGTTTTTTAGCATTTTTCATGGATTTGGTGATATTTGTACTTCAAGGGTTACATACATTTCTCGTATATCTACAAATCTAAACTACAAATTTAGTATAAAGCATGTCATAAACATACTAGAGAATAATACCTATAGGTTAAGGTTTAGTGGATAAAAAACGTGTACATGCGCTTTTTGTGATTTGGTACGCAATCCGCTTAATGTAACTAAATTTGAGGCATTGTGCTTACACAAAGCTGCCAACATTGCCTCCAGGGATGAGGGAAATTATTCAAGCAGACACATTTCAGTGAAGGACCAAGATTTAACGACGAAAAAGTAAAAAAAAACCTGGCCAAGTGCGTGTCGGGCATGCGTACTCGGTTTTCATAGAATACCGGGTTTCGCAAACCTCTTAAACATCAGATAAAGTCATATCTATCTACTCCCAAAACATAGTTTATCTGTGTGCTCACTTTCGTCTTAATCCATTTAGCTGTTTATGCGTGAATGAATAACAAATATCCAAACATCGTTACATAGTTTTGTATGTATAATACATTGGTATAATAAGGTAAATATAAGTAATATACGTCAAACATTCCTTATATTTTCGTGACTTTTGGACATTAAAATAAAACAGTTCGAAGGGTTAATATAGGTTAGTCTGTCCCTGAACATGAAACCTGAAGGGCTCGTAACATCTGGAATTCGATTCGTTGCGTTGGTATCCTGCAAATCGTTTTATTTCAATATAGGTTTCTGGAACGAAAGATAAAGTTTACCTTTACATTAAAAGTAATAATACCCAAAAAATATTCTGCGAAAAAATTGCGTAAATAATAAATAACTTGCAAAACATATTCCGCATTATATTCTCCCGTGATGAATGGTGCGTTCAGCAGGCACATCTGGCGAGACATCGCCAACCTGAGAACTATTTGTCAGATCCCACTTGCAAGATAGCTCTGGTTAATTTGTATAGACGACATTGCCTTCCATTGTATGTCTAAGGCAATCTTAACAGGAGGCATCAAGAGAACAGTGACCTACAAAAGCAGAGTTTGGTAAGCGTGGGTAGCCCGGAAGTTTGTGTGGATTAAAGACATTTGCTGACTTTGTAAAAGTTGAGCTATAACTAAAAATTAAAATTAACTCTCTTTTAAAAGATCTAACATCATGTTTTGCTCGTTAAAATTATGACTTAGATAAAAAAACTAAGAAAAATTCAATTCATAGCAATGCAACATTTTGGCATCTTCTACATATTTATGTTGTGTTCGTGTATTCAAACAACGAATCGTTTTACATACGCCAAAAGATTTCGACAGATTTTATGAACAGTGTGTAAAATTTTAGCTATCGGTTGGTAAAAGGATACGTGTCGTTTGAATATTTGCACCGGGCATTGGGCACTTAACAATCACAGAGTAATACAATAACTCTAAAACATCTCGGTAGTGTTCTGCCGACTCTTTTCAGAAGATGTTTCCTCCGGACCGCTGATAGACTATATGACCTCAGTAGAACATCGTCGTTTTGACTCGAGAGTCTGATTTCTTGCGGCAGTGTGTCCCTCACACGCATATAAGCCGACCATCACCATCTCACACGATTACTCGCACTTCACCCCGGGGTCTCTTCAGCGAAAATTCTTCTCATAACAGAATAATGACTTGTACGGAGTAACGAGTCCCTTTATCACCACCAAGTTTATGTTCTTGCCGAGCCAAATGAGAGTTGTAAAAAGTTTGGAATTAGTTTGTATTAGACTTGGCGTGATCAGGCAAGAGATTTGAGGTTACCTATCCAGGATTTTGTTGCAACAATAGCCATGTAAGTTTGGGTTAACATCACAATTAATTTAAACAACTGGAAGCGACGAATTTAAATTACAAAAGAGTATTCTGGGCGCATGAAAGCCAAACAAGACTTGATGCGTAGCTTAAAAGGCAAATTAGCTGGCCAAACATAATAATATTGTACTCATTAAAACGCTTGTTCTTGATATAACTCAAAGACGGCTATAAAATGCTGATACTTTACACGTAACCTCACAGTTTACTCTATATAAAAAAATAAACTTGCCTGTTTACTAGTCAACACACTTGACTATATTACGTTTTTAACTCGATTCGATTCTAAAATTTTAAAGGTATAGTAAAATATTTCTGGAGCTTTGTTTCTACTTTACGATATTGTATCGCTATCTTCAAAGTTTTATGGTTACTGTAGTTCCTAGTTTCTGAGCATGCTTTAGCTCTTAGATTATGGAGATAAAAATTGATGTCAGGTGACCAGATATTGGCGTAGCTTATTTTCTGAGTTTAAATTATAATTAAATTATTCATAACGTTATCGGGCCTTTAACGCGATAAAAAATATATTGTTAATTTACCTCGACGTTTCGGCCATGTTTCAACGGCCGTGGTCACGAGTAGACTCAACTGTGGCCGTTTTGCGGGTGGTAGGACCTTGTGCAAGGTCCGTCCGGATCGCTACCACTATCTTGCTCGCTAATCCTGCCGTTAAGCAGAAAGCAAGACATCCGGTGTAATTACTGGCACAAGAGGTATTCTATCTTAGCCCTCTGGGTTGGCAACGCATCTGCAATCTATTTGGTGTTGCGGGTGTCTATAGGCGGTGGTGATTACTTACCATCAGGTGACAGGTGCTTGTTTGCCTTCCTATTTCATTTAAAAAATATATATATATATTTGTGTGAAAATCGCGAAAATTGAAAACAATTTATAATTAAATTAGCAACCCGCCCGGCTTCGTACGGGTCCAATTAGGATACCTAGTACATAAAAGCCTTCTGTGAAAAATTCTCTAAATGACAGTGATAACTGTGTCAAAATTCGTTGCGTGGTTTAGAAGGAGTAAGTGGCCGAATATAATGAGGATAGGCAGAGGTGGATAGACATTTTGTTTTGTACTATGCAAAAAGATAAAAAAGATACAGACTAAAGATAAACTTAAGTCACGAGATATCCCATAGAAATTGATTTAGTCGCAGACTATACGAAAGCTATGGGCTAGAGAACGATATATCTACACACCAAATGTTCAATTTTAAATACAAAGAAAACATTCATCACTTTGGATCAAATACTCGTGCTCATCCCATAAATAATTTCACGTATCAGGATCCGAACACTAGACCTCTTGCACAGTAATCACATGTATATACCACTGTACCATTCAGGTCGTCACTGAAATGAAATTACATAGTACATTATAGTTATATTACGAGGCTATATAGAAAGATGATTCATTAAACTTCGCGACGACTTTATTGTTTTAAATTTACCAAAAAAGGAAAGTTTTAATAATTTTCAAATATTCCCTTGCTTGCCCAATCATTCTTAAATTTTCGCCAGTTACTCATTCTATTTTCGAAACAGAACGTTAAAACGGTAAATTAATAGGATCCTTTGTAATCTAAGTTTAAATTTGTTTTACGGTGTACTTTATGACCCAGCTTTAATGGTCATGGAACAAACATCACGAACACTTGGCCGATTTATTGCGGATGATACGACTTAACGAAGCTTGCTTAGTCCTGTAGTTAAACTTTATACCTCTGGCGAGTGTTTCCAATCAGTTTAAAAGTTTTATTTAAAATGACACAGACCGTGAACATCGTTTGGAAAAAAGTGGATTCAGTCCAACGACTTATATGTATACACTAGACATGTGTACAGAACAGAACCACCATCACACTGAGTTGTGGTACATGGGCAAGTTAACACGGCATTTGTGGTTTCAAAAAACAGCAGCTGAGCTGTCCTTTAAACCCGGTAATGCCGTGAAGAATTTTCACATATTTGGTTAAGTGTGATACATAAAACGTCTGCGTCTTACGTTTGCGCACATGAGTTGCGGCCGTGTACCGCAACTCAGAGTGACAATGTTTTTGTCCCGACAGCGTGTCTAGTGTATACATATAAGTCTTTCATTCAGTTAGAGTAACTACCTACATTTACAAATATTATAACATGACTGAGATCTACTTTAGTATTGTTGGCATATAGTCCGCAATGCTGTTAGCCTTTTGGGCACCTTTCCACTTAACTCTAATTTATCAGCTTTTTAATTTTCTTTTTGTGCATCCATGTTTGTTACTTTCTTATTTAGAGTGTGGTTGACTGGTAGATAATGCCTACTGGCATTAAGTCCGCCAATTGTATTTGTTTTGTAAACTGTGCAATGAAGCTTAAATAATAATAATAAATAATAACTCATAAGTTAATTTTAGGATATTTTTAGTTTTTTTAGTGTACCTACTCATTGTTGTTTTGCATGTTTTGTAATAACTGCTCATATTCTTACTGCTCGGTTTTAGTTTCAAATGTTAAAATAAGCAACGAAATACAATCTTACCTATTGTCATATTCCATAACATTTCAGTGCAATGAAAACTGGAGTAGGAATTAATCTAAGGAATGGATCTTATCAAGACAAATCTAACGTTACTTCTTGCAATAAAATCTATCCAGTATGTTATAAGTTCAACCAGAGAAACAGACATCCTCACATGCAAGAATGCTCCTGTAAAAGCTGGTTAAACGACAGAATTCACTAGTACTAGAATAATAATTTATACGCAGAATCTGATTATTTTGTTCTCATATACCACGGTCATTTAGCGGCCGCGATTCAAGCGAAACCTCCACAGCGGGGTATCTCATTCTGCTAACAAAAAGGACAAAATGTCGCCCCCATCCTGTTTCGTGGCGCTAATAGGGACCTTTTTGCTCTAAGAAACGAGTACAAGCACAGTGACAATATTACAAGCCTCTCCAAGCGTTCTAATTGAATTCTTAATTAGATGTGACGTCAAAAAGAAAGTCATTTGTGACACGCTGTGATATGAGATTAATTCTCTTTGAATGTGTTGGGTGGAACGCGACCTTTATTGAGCGCGGAGCTAATGACAGCGTTCTTTTTGGAAAAGTCGCACAATGTCTTATTTACAGAAAAATAATTTAATAAAACTGTTGTAAGTATATACTATCAACAGATGGAAAAAAACTGGCGGCACTTTGCGGATGTCCATATTAACAAACTGGAACAAATTACTTTGCTATTTCGTAAAATCAAACGAAACAAAGCAAAAATAAGATGCTCAAGCGTAGTAGCAAGGTAATTTGTTCCAGTTCATTTCATTCATGCCTTCTCCCTCTAAACCACGCAACAGATTTTGATACAGTTTGCACTGTTTTTTTTATAAAATAGGAGGGAAAACAAGCAAGTGGGTCACCTGATGGTAAGTGATCACCACCGCCTATAGATTGCAGATGCGTTGCCAACCTAGAGTGCTAAGATGAAATAGCTCTTGTGCCAGTAATTGCACCAGCTGTCTTGCTCTCCACGCCGGAACACAAAATTGTAAGCACTGCTGCTTAGTGGTAGGATTAACGAGCAAGATGGTGGTAGCTATCCGGACGGACCTTGCACAAGGTTCTACCACCCATGTTAAGAGTATTTTTTTATTTTTTATATGCATTACATTCCGATTGTATCCGTGCGAAGCCAGAACGCGTCGCTAGTACTTATTAACTAAATAAAAGATGAAGAATTTCGATCATGCCTCAAGGGGGGAGAACAACCACATCCATTCCTCCTTTTGCTTCCATGCCTGTCTCGAAGTCCCCGAGGTGCGTAATCCGGATCAACCTATTTTGTACCATCACAACTACTGCATCCATACAAGTCGCTTCAAAATTCATGCGATACCCGATGGGACGCTTGTTACGTGAGTGAACCGATGGCTGTCCTGAAAACGTTTTTTGGAATGAATAAATAAACTAGCCACCTACCATTTGAACCTAACAAGGCAAGCGATTTGATACTCGGAGCGGACGTTGTTAACTTTTTTTGAACGTTGTGGTTATACATTTAAATACCGGCAGCTGTAACTAAAATAAAATTGTAACAAAACTTTTAATGACAATATAGAATCAACATTGGAAAAATCCGTTACATGCAAACGAGTGTTTAATAATATAAGTAAACGCAGTAAAATAAACTTACCAAAGCTCATTAGGTCTTTTTTTACAAAGTAGCTCATCCCGTACGGCCGGCAACGCGCGATACTTCTGCTCTTACAAGCATCTAAAAGCTGCGATAATGAATGTTACCTTTATATCCTGTATCTTGTTCATCTCTCAGATATATGTTCACCTTAGTGTGATTTTATTTTTCTTGTAATTAGTTAGTACAATTCTGATTTGCGATAAAGAGTTTCACAAATATACTTGTATAATTGCTTGCAGCATGCTTGTTTCCTACCAAGGCTTTTATGAAAATGTATTTTTCCGCTACAAATCCGACCTCACCTTTATACGTACTGTTGTACGGTCACGTATGTTGTTTCTAATTAACATCAACTTGTTCAGCCGCAATGCGTTCGCTGTATCGGACTTCATTCCGTGTTGTTGGCAACTTTTGTAATGAAACCTATTTTGCTTTTACCGTTTTTGTGGTTCTGTACCAAAAAAGTTAAAAAGGATTCGTTATGGTGCCACTCCGTCCGTCACAGGGTGTCCCAGCGGCGTATTTTAGCAAATACTAATAATGGGAACGTTTAAAATAATGCTTAATGATCTTTATTGCTAAAGAAAAAAAAAGTAAGTATAAAAGTTTCAGCTTCAATTTTCCAAAACTGTTTTTTTTTTAATAAGAAGCACGAACGCTAACACAATTGAAACCAAAACAGTTTTTATTGGGGTTTAGAAACACCAAAACGATTATAATTATACCAGTAACAAACAACATAAAAAGCGATAAACAAATAACACAATAACAACCTAAATGTCCACTCTTCCACGGCCTAACTCGTTTTCATTTTCAAATGGAAAGACTTTACAAAATGAAAAACTCAAATTAAACCTTTCGCTTGCTTGTTTTTTGTACCTACATCCTTTCTATAGCTTATGTGGGGCACGTTGATTAAAACTTTAGCCGTTCCACCGAAACTAACGCACGCGTAAAAACATCAACTGATATGGAAACAAAATTGTATCCGCTCGCTTATGAAATACAAGATACACGGAATAAAACTGTGTTTTGCATTCGGGAATATTTACACGTTTCATATTTGGCTAAAAGTGTATTTTAGATTAAAATTTTAATATCTTTTAACTAGGGGTCGCAGTTAGTCTGGACTCAGTTCCAGTTTCGTACTGGATTAGTATCAAACTGGAACTTGAGTTCGGTTTATAACTACCACCTTAAATACTTAACTGATTAAGATTGCCCTAAGCTCAACCCATCGATACTGTACAGCACTTTATTTATTAAAGTTTACAAATACCTTTATTTTGTAATGTCTTTTAGCTCCTTACCATTATCAGTGAAGCTCTTCGGTACAACTTTTCCGTGGAACTTTTCGTTTCGATCTTTATTATTGTTTAATATTTACGCTATCTAAACCTATCGTTTTCTTTTGTCACCAGTTGCATCCAGGGTGACTACCTGAAGGTCTACTCGGAAGGTGGGACCCACGGCCCGGGTCCTCCTGGGGTCAACGAGTACTCTGCCTGGTCGCGGGCGCTTTGTGGCAGTAGGGCCGACGCTCCCCCCGCTCTGTACTCTCATGGACCTCTCCTCGTGTTGGAACTGCATACGGGAGAGAAGGCCACCAATGCTACGGGGTTCATTGGGACTTATAGATTTATTGATAGGCGTAAGTAATTTTTAGTTATGCTTTACTTTGACATAGTATGAAACAAAGTAGCTATCCATTCCTGTCTGTCTACATCTTCGGCCAATTACTCCTACTAAACCATGCTACGAATTTTAATACGGATATCACTGTCATTTAGATATTTTTAATGGAAGGTTTTTACCCCCGGCAATCCTTCGCGATTGCGATTTTTTATATACGATGGTAAGAAAAATAGTGCACGCGCATCTGAAATACGAGTGCAAAAAAATATTTTCTGTTTCATATTTAAACGCTGTTATAAACATTTGTTTATTGTTGCATGGTTTTTGTTATGAAAGTTTACAAACGCACATGATATGCAGTCAGTTCAAGTGACTGAGTATTACACATTTTAAACTTAGACAATAACTTTAATATCTAAAGATCAATACGCCATGCTTTGTACACGGGGAAATACAACTATTAGAAGAATCTCGAGGTAGGACCTTGATGCCACTTTTTGAGACCGAAAGACAAATAGCTCTAGCACGCTTGCTTTTGTCATCAACATAAGGGATAGATAAATGCTTTATGTACACAGTAGACACTAGTGTAGAGGATGTGGGTGTGGAATGTAAATAGTTGAGCACACATACCGGTATATATTATAACACATAAATCAATGCTCCATTATAAAATGCAGAGAATTAGGATAATTGGATGCAAAACTCATAATAGAGTCTAAAACTAAGATGAATTAGCTATTCCTGCCATCCACCTAACAACCAATTTAAAGTTAACTTCGTTCATAAACAGATCTAAATATCACTTTAACATAACAATGGCACACATAAACACGGGACCGTTCAGAAACTTTCCGGTTCACTTTAGATATCCAAAACACGTGTTGAATATATGTATAAATTAAACTACGGCTCAGCTAACTTCAACAAAAGGGCTCGACTATCAAACTTTTTGCCTTCAGGTAATTTCGAGACAGATGGCGTGCATGTTTCCGACACATGGTGCGACTACGTGTTTAATTCGCAACCGAATCGGCCCGTGTATGGGCGGCTTTATAGTCCCAGGTATCCGTCGAGCTATCCCAGCAATGTGCGGTGCACTTATCATTTTCATGCGAGGTTAGTGGAATCTCTATCGCTTGAGAGGATCGATTGCCAAAGGTATGTCGTACTATGGTGACCGGTTAGACTCTCGCCTGCACTGACCCAGACGCAATAGGTAATTCTAATCTTAAATGGCTATAGCCAGTCAAATTAACACTTTTTAATCGATGGGACGCCTGCGCGGCAGGAGGGGTTGCGGGGGATGTGACCTAATGATTGGGGACTATTACGTGGAGTCGCGCGGTAGGAGTTGTCGGTAGTGTATGGCAGATGAAGTTGATTCGCTGATGTTACATCAATTAAGCGGTCGCTTTTAATAAGCCTAATTAGCAAATTTCGACTTGTTTTTAAAGATTTTGGTTACGTATTGTTAACAATTTAAGCTAGGTTTCTTCTTAAAATCATACCCACGAGAAAGTGCAACCCGACGGAAAGTTGAGCCTTTGGCAGTCGATCTTATGGGTTAATAAAATTTAATTAAGTATTTCCATATCATTTAAGTGTCAATTATTACAAATCATTGCAACTTAATTAAGTCCGCTTGATTACGCAAAGTGGTTACACTAATAGTAAGTCTGCTTTAGGCGTGGTTTTATATAACTTCGTAATATCAATGTGTGATCAAATTTTAGTACTTACCTAACTTAGTAACATAATTATATTACGAGTACTTACCCGAAAATCTATCTAACAAACCTTTATAAAAGCCAGCTTAAATGTTATAAATAGATGCCTAGTTCCAGATAATAATATTCTAAAAATAAAAGTTATCCAGGGTGAACGGGCGTTTCAACTGCTCCCATTTTTAATTTACAAAAAAATTTTACCTGGTTAGTTTAGAATCCAAGCAGAACTTATCTATTTGCCAAGGTTTGTAGTGAGGGACATCACTGTAAAAGACGTAGAGCATAACTATATTATTTTCGAGGCACGATACTCCTTTTTGGCCAAATACCATAGAGAAATAAAAGTTTTATATCGCTTAAAGTGATATTAAGATGTAATTTTTTGCTAATAAATATAATAATTTTATATTTTTTAAGACTTTAACTAAAGTATACGCTGTGAAGAAATTAACCTAAGAAAATATTCAAAATGAAATAAAAGTATGCTTAATTATATGTACAAATATCTCCCAAATCTGTCCCCTGCGGTAAAGTGCCCATAAAGCTTGCTGCATTTGCACGTTAGATCGCAATGTAGTAAATATATGGTTTTTTTTGATGGAATATTGATGGCGAACTGCTAAAACGCCCGTATGTTTACCGACAGGATCAAATTCACAATTCCAAAGAAAGACAATATGTTTTTAACCTCCTTATTTATTTTGTTTATCGTTTCAGGCACCACGAGCGGATCAAGTTAGTTTTTGAAGAATCATTCCTTCAGAAAGGAGATGAAAGGTACACGAAGAATGTTATTTTTGTATAATATTTTATTTTTGTTTTGTTTACTTACGAGAGTCTTTGTTACAGTTGTCTCAATCGAGCTGATATTATAAAAGTTTTCGATGGAAGATCAGCTACCGCGCCTGTTTTAGCCATGCTTTGTAACGAGATAGTGGGTAAGATTAATTTTCTATCAGCCTCTGTTAAAAAGTTAGGAAATGACTTAGGAAAGGTCTGAATATAAATTTTGGACGATTTTTTATAACGCAAAAACTAGAACTGAGAATAGTTAAGTTCTAGATGGTACATATAGTGTAAGTATAGTATAAGAATAATGAAAAACCTAGAAGAAGAACTTTTGGTAGTATGCCATAGTTCTAAAATTCATGGAGTCGTTATTTATTAAAAATCTTTATCACTGATATTCAGAGATTTTTTATGGAAGGTTTTTATGTGATCCTAACTGTACCCCTGCGAAACCGAGGGGGTCGCTAGTATAATCTGTATATATGTATCTAACAATAATAAGAAATTTCGCTGTGGATGTAGTCGATAAGTTATTTGCGGAACTAAGAATAAAAGCCTGTTCTCAACCTCAAACAAAATTTAATAAAACTTGTCACCAATCCTTATTTATTTCTTCTTCTTTCTTCTATCACTAATGAGATTTAGCGGCTAGAATGCGCTGAAAAATATCCAATAGAGCTTTAACAATTTTTAATAAAGACTCGTTTAGCGACACGAAATTTATATGTGGTAGGTATAGTGTACACAAGAGCAATAAAATTGCAGTTCATTTTTCATCTATACATGACAAACGACGGGAAATTGGAAAAGCAACATTTGCACTTCCCAATATGACAAACTGACCGACGAATTTCAATGGTGTATTACACTGGATGCCCTTGAAATATCGAATTTACAATTCCGCAGAATTTTCATTTAGTCGAAACGGTTTCCTCCTGAAGGTGTGTACTTTTCAGGATACCATAAGCATCATGTATGATGGGTTGGGGTTGTGTTTTCCGTAACAGAAATGAAAAATATCTTTGCAGAAGATAACTTTCAGTAAAATGAAATTCGATGAAATATTTAATACATTAGATAGTTTGGCACAGCACCCTGCAATGTTTGTGTGTTTGCTTGTATCCAGACCAACTGCCAAGTGAACTGCTTTAAGAAACTCACTTTCGGTGCTGGATTTGATGGCATCGGGGACATGGCGTAATCCATATTTCTTTCTTTTCGTGTAAAAATATTTTGAAATGCATTTTTTTCTCTAGGTACCACTATTTTTCCAAAGGGACGCTTACCGCAAGGTGTAATTCTTGGTAACATATTGTTTTTTTCCATATAGGATATGAGATCCTGTCAACCGGTGCTGATCTCTTGGTGCAGTTCACAGCCAATTCAGATACCCCTGGGCAGGGCTTCAAGGCGAGCTACCAGTTTCAAATGGACGACTCAATCGCAGGTCTAGTAAGCGGTAGAATTATAATGGCAACTTTATTTGTTTGAATACTTGGTGTTGTAATATTTAATTATTTTAAGAGTTTTCTTACCATATTGATATTTTTGAAAGGATTATTATGATAATTCATCTAAACCAATAATCAAATATATGTTTGGTGGTAGTTAAAAAATCATTTGTACTTTTTGTTTGACCCACTGCCATTAACTTAAAACATTTAAATTACACTTAAAATGATTTTAAGGTAGTTATACCAACATACCTTTGAAAAGACTTTCTTTAGATTACAGGGCTTGATTTCCTCATTTATTTTATTTTTCTTACGCAGTCGGAGTTTTTTTAACTTATCAACATGGAAAATAAATTGGGTTATGAATTAATCACGTTATTTACAATAATATATATTCGTAATAGTGACAAATGTTAAAAGTAACGTAGACTTTTATTTCACAGATGCCGACGTCAATAAAAAGTCAAGCGCGAGCGAAGCAATATCCGGACTGGGCCCGGCTGTAAGCGCCGCAAGTGAGTTCATTGTGATAGATTAAGGATGTTAGCATTAGGAGCTTCCATTTAAATTCAGTACTAAGAAAATGGGTAATTTACTCTTCGTACTTCAAAGCGTTAGCGCAAGATGAAGAAATGACTGCTGTAATTTTTCTATTCGTTACAATCAAAGTGATAAAAAATATTTTTATTTAATTTTTATCAATTCATCTGTTTCTTATGAAAATTACATTTAATTTAAAATGTCATAACATAAGAAATTCACAAAAAGATCGTAAATAAAAGTAAACAAAGCAATTAAATATCTAGAAATATACGTTCCAAAAATGTAAGAGAAATTAAATAAATTCAGAAATTAAAAATTATTCTTATCTAATCCGAAATGTTCAAATGTCCTCTACCAAATACTCTTAACCTTGAAAGTCACGGTAATAAAAACAAATTCAACAAACAAGACAAAATGCATAGAAATACATCTAGACATACTGTAAATACTTTAAGGTGTAATAACAGATCATCCATATACAATCAATTTCAAATTAAAATTCACTCTTTCTAAAGACGTTATTAGGAATTTTAGATACCAGTTAGTAGGCGGTTCGGAATCTATTCGAAATATAGTTCGTCTGTGTTCCTTTTCTCGCCGATCACACAATTTTTACATGTCATGAAAATACATTCGTCAGTCATTGCACCGGCTGTCTTGCTCTCCAAGCCGGGACACTACAGTGCAAGCACTGCTGCTGAGCGACTGTATTAGCGAGCAAGATGATGGTAGCGATTCGGACACGCCTTGCACAATGTCCTACCATCCGCTAAACTGTAGTTAAGATCTTAGTTTCTGTAGTTCATTCTTAGTTACCACATTAAGAGATAATAATTTTAAGGCTCACATGTGTAGTCGAGATCTTTGTCAAACCATTTTTAATTAATAGATTCAGGCGTTACTTTGCGGAGGTCTACATCAACAAAATGGAACAAATTACCATGTTACTCCGCGAAACTTCCGTGTCGCCTGCTGTGTTGGTTTCGCGGAGTAGCAAGGTAATTTGTGGCAGTTTGTTAAACTTTTTTTTTCTTTCAGTGTAAAATATGATTTAATATTATTTATTGTTGCAGCATCATCATGTGACCAAGTATTCAGCAGTGACAAAAGCAAGAGTGGAAAGGTAACTTCTCCACTTTATCCTGCGCCATACCCGCAGAAAACTCAGTGCCATTATGATTTCTTAGCCAGAGGCCGAGAGCGGATCAGACTGGTCTTTGAGGATTTCAGCCTGCAGAGAGTTACAGCTAGTATTATAGAGTAAGTTTTTAACTTTGAATTGCCTTAAAATTGGAACGAATTGTTTGGATTTCTTTAAGATCCCTAGAAGTGTCTAATTGGATTTCTACATTAGCTCTTTATTTTGAAAATAATACTTGCATTTAAGCTTAGAATCTGAAAAGTTATATGTTCCTATCCAAAAAAATATTCATTGACATAATGTAGTATTAGAAATGTAGATTATTGTATAGAAAGTGTTTGGATAATTGTTGTAATAAATACTTTTGTTTTGATTTCCTTTACATACCTAGAAACATGATATGTATATCTGGTCTCTTGCTTATTAACTAGAGCAAACACCATAAGGCATTTAGTCAGTCATTTCCAAAAATAAAACCTGCAATAAACTTGCAAAAGATAAAATAATGTTTTTTTACTATTTACACACAAATGAGTTGATGACATACATATATGAACCTACACGAATAGAAGGTAAAAGTTCGACCTTTGTTTTTGAGGCAAATGAAAACACGCGCGGCTAAACAAAACAGTATAACAATTAAGTCGCTTTACAATATAAATACAGTATATCCCGGGATAATTTCCAGTCACGGAACATCTCCATGTCTTCCGATCTCATATAAAATGTATCCGACACTAAATCCCACGACGGCGGAAATTTATCGCAAAGCCGGTCGCAATATCAATGGCGGAACAGCATGTTCATGTAAATCCGGCTCGAAGGACCATGTGAGCAAAGTTACTTAGAAATTAAATTGCGTTAGATAAAGCGCAGTTTTTGAAAATATTAGACAAGGCTTTTGGTGGAGGTGGCTATAGCTATTTATTGTCTGCGAAAGTGTAAAACATATTCAGGGAACAAACCTAAGCTGTCAATTTCTAAAGAATGAACACCGGTACTTACTCTATGGCTTTGTGGATTATAATAATGTGTCTTGTTTATATATATCTCCTTTATTCTTTATTAGCACATCACAAACAAATAATTACACTTGATATAAAGATAAGTAAGAATATAAGTTTATCTTTTGAAAAAAATATTAAAAAGATTAAAAAGGCCAGGATAAAGCAAAAGAAAGGACAGCTAACGACAATAAATAGGCAAGCAATGTCCCCTGATGGGGAATGATTACCGCTGGCGATGGGAATTGGTCACTCCAAGAGAATCACTGATCCTGATCATGGTCTTAAAAAGAAGAGGAAGGGGGGGGGGGGGGTTAACATAATACACTAGCAGCTATCGAACTGGACCCCAATTCTCGGTTCATGCGAGATGCATCTCACGTGCGAGATCCGTCAAAAAGTGACAGATTTCCAACGGATTTGACAGTTGTTTTCGTGCGAGATGCATCTCGCATAAACCGAGAATAGCCCCGCTGATGCGTGTATATCACTGCACTTGTGTTTTTATGCTTTTTAAATGTTACTCTAGTCTTTTTTTGTAATAATTGACTGATGGCGCACTAATTACAAGCTTGGGGAGTGCATTCCATGAGTTTACATCAAGGTTAGATAAAAATGTTTCCCAGGGTTGCTTGCACTTGGACAACTTAGTAACTTAGTCATTTTCATAGAATGTCTTCTCAAGTATGTAATTATAAGGTGATAGTATGTACCAACCTCTACCATTAAATAAACCTCCTGAATTCTTTATGCAGGCGTCAATTGAATAAGCAGTTCTCTCTGGTCTGGAGAATATTTTCTCATGTGTACACATACTAATAAAAAGATTGCTATCTTACCACTATCGCAATAGAGTTCAGTTTGATGCAATTTACTTAGGTAATGGTACGCCTTCTCTCATTTAATACGTTTCCGATAAATTATTTATAAGCTCACTAGATAATTATAGTAATACTACTTTAGCAGAATTATGTATGAACGGTCACTAATTAATTAAGCTTAATGCACAAAAAATATGTTTTCCTGAATTACCTTGGTAAAGTAACACTAAAAAATTAGGGTTCTTGTTATCGCGAGTTGTAGATTTGAAATTAAACAATTTAAAATGTTTTATATCGCGTATATTGAATCCAGTTTCTGACGTTTTGAGTCCTTTTCAGGTCTCCCTGTCAAGTTTGCTTGTGAGATGGCTCTAAAAGGGGTTTAAATGGGCTTTTGTTTTGTTGCAATAAACGTGATTTATATCGTTATAATTATTTTATTTAAATTTTATTATGTTCTACATACTTAAACTTTCGATTGAAGAAATTTATATGGCTTTGCTTAATACATTTTGTTTTTGTTTCTTTCAATACTGCGTATCGATTTTTATCCACGTGTGGTAGTTGATCGATTTGAAATTTGGTACGTACGGAATATAACTCACTTCTAATAATCAAATTGACTTAAAATTAGGTATACGTGTGATCTGATGGTATAATTATACGATACCATTAAAAACACTTGTATTCAAATGAAATTTTTAACAACGCCCCAACATTCATCCACAAAGGTTCCAAAACCTCAAACTTACGATTCAAACAAACAACTGCTCTAAAGCATCCGCCAGTTCAAATTTATCCCCGACGTAGACCAAACGCTCTCGAACAAACCCCATTCTTTAAGATAAGCTAAATTCAAATCCTTGAGACGTAAACAACCTCAATCCCAGTAAATACTATTCATTGAATCACTCTGTTACAGCTGCGAGAGCATGGATTCTCTCGACGTGTTTTTGTACGTGGACGGTCGACTCGAAAAGATGGCGTCCTTTTGTGGGAACGATGTACCAAAGCCAATAATGTCGAATGGACCGAAACTGTCTATTGAGTTTAGAGGGATTTACTCGTCGAGACATAGTAGGGGGTTTAAGATATCGTACTATTTTGTAGAAGGTGAGTGGTGTATTAAACTTTGATTCTGTAGTGATTTCCTTTGTTCAGTTGGCTGAAGTAGCTTAACAGTCGCGAATGTCAAAACTATCTACAGCAGCACTAGTAGCATACTGTCGTTTACCGCACACATATATATAACATTCGTTCTTTTTGTACAAGCTTATTGCTTAGAAAAGGATTTGATACTTATTATCTGTCGCGACAAACGCTACGCCACCTTTTTGTATCAAATTTGCAATTATGTCAAATTGTAGAACTTGTAAGTTTTGTGGTTATAAAGGACAGCTCGTAATCTCTGGACAACAAAGTCATGTATAGATATTTTTAACTTCTTGGACTTAGTTACAATAGAGTATGAGGTTAGCCTCATAGTAACAATAACCCCAGGCCAACATATAGACTGTGATGAGGCTGTTTGTGGCTAGAAGACGAGGTAAAGTCATGTTGCGTCGGAAATAATGGTAAATAATTTATTGTACGTATTATCTTAGCTTCTGTTTCCTTCATTACTTTTGACGCTCACTGTCTTGTAAGAAACAAGTTAGTAGTAGTAAACTGCCAAACCATTAGGGCTAATTGACCTAATAACCGACTAGTTTTTCTAGTAGATGAAATACTTAGTAGTAGATAAAGTTATCCCAAAAAGATGTGATCGAGAATACTGTTTAACCTCACAGGTAATGTCATTCTACTTTTCTTTTAATCCTATGTAAACTATTCATGAAAACTTTTATCACATGAAAAGTACCTAAATTTTTAAAAGGACTATTTTAACTTTTTTTTGATCCTGAGCTTAGACTACTCCAAATACCATTCAGTATTGTCCATGCAATTATTTTATAATATAAGAAACCGTTAAATTGATGTATATTTACACGTATATTTTGACTTATAGTTAGGAAACTCATAATATTAACAGACAAACACAAGTCTGACAAAACAATCAAGTTACACGCATTCGTTTTTTTTTGTTTGTGCAGTCATCAACATATATGTCTACAATGTCGACGTCAAAAAGATGCGCACACGCCTGTAACTGACAAGAGAACAAGAGCTTATGTAGATCGTTTTGGCAGTTATTAATTTATTGTGACTAAATGATGTGACTTTTTATCAATTCGAGTAGCTTTCCGGTAATAAAATACTGTTTTTTCCGCAATTGTATTATGGATTTAAGTACTCAGCTGTCTATTTCGTTTTAAAGGTTGTTAACGTAAGAATCTCTATGAAATGCCGCGCGTCGTTACCGCTATTAATGTGAAATTTCCTTTTAAGTTTAGCTCATTCTGTTTCAGATTATGGGATAGCAACGGGGAACCAACTTTTGGAATTTCCATGTGCCTTCGTATTTAATAGCAGCGAGTGGGGGCGGGGCGCGGTGACGTCACCAAACTATCCCGGTCTGTATCCGCGGGATACAGAATGCAATTACTTTTTCTATGGGAACGAGAACGAAAAAGTACATTTACATTTTACGTATTTCGACGTCGAGGGTGTGGTGCCGTGAGTATTTGCCTTTATTGCATTTTGATCCGCGTTTCTGATTTATTGAGTGGAGTATTTTATATAAACGGCAATAGACTCAGGAGCCAGGCTTGGTATGATTATAATGCAAATTCTAAAGTATAACTAGAGATAATCAGTGTAAACTATGTCTCGTGCTCAAGCTGCAGTTGTGCTATGGTAAGGAAGCCTCAGTGCGCGAGACTGATTCGCACTTTGACTGGTATAAAATATTAAGTTATTAAGCTATACTCCACTTTATTTTTTACAAGATTTTTTTTAAGTCGTCTTGTACCTATTTTATTTGTAGGTTTTAGTAGAATCATGCTACTAAATTTTAGTTCATTTCTATGACCAATGACCCATTACTACTCAATAATAAAGTATCGTCAAAGAAGCGTGACCCAAAAATCGAGTTAATACTGAAAACAATATATAGTTTAAAGACGAAAAGTTGCAAATTGAAATACTCGTAGAATAATACAAGAAAGACGACGCTTCTTCATGCTAGCTATATATTTTTGAAGATAAATTTTACATCCTTTTTGAGCGGCAACTCAGCTCTCAAAGAAATCTACAGTGAAAGAGTCAAGCTTAGTGACCTACATTGAGCGAATCAGCTATCAACTAGCTCTATGTTCTTCACCAGCTGTGAATTCCTTGACTGAAGCACTAATTATCACACCCTCATTTCTTTACTGCACTGCAACGCCCTGAAGTCATCCTAAGACGAGTCTGTGTACGATATGAAGTTATGTGCAGATATTTGTATTGAGTAAGAATTCTGTGCCCTACCCACGTACTTTGTCCCAAATATATTAGCGTGGCGTGTCTGACAAAAGTCGTACACGACGACGACGGGTGAGATTTTATTCCGCACGTCGCCTGTACCGAACGCCTAGTAACAATAGGGTAGTGATGCTTTGTATTGAATATAAACGCAATATGGAGAAGAAAAAACTGGCAGATATTTTATACAGAATGTTTTGGTGACAATCGAAACGTGTTACCTACTATGCCCTGCCTATTTTGCCTACTTCTAAAGAATAGCTCACTAGTGCCGGGTTCCTATTTACAACAAGCCGATAACTTTTGATACATTTTATACGGGACTTTTGTCAATTTTGCCTCTAACATAAACAGCGCAGGTTTCATTTCTCCCTCCTTGTGTCTTCATCTAACTAGTGGCATAAGAAAGATAACCTTGGCCTGACATCTTACGGCCACAGGGGTTCTTAGGATCCCTTTCCTCACCGTAACTAAGACAGCTGTCGAAGTCCTGAATAGTAAGGGTGCTAGGAACTGGGGGGCTTGGTAAATTTGTACTATCCATCAAAGTATGTAGCCTTTCCCTCCACGCTGACAAGACATCTTGAGAGGCCGGGGCTTTTTGAGGGTATTTAGCCCTTATGGCTGCTCTTGATCGGACTAATTACCACCGCCCACTACTCGACGTTGGTTAATTTACGGCACTCTCGTCACTTCTCTGCCTTCCCTCTGTACGGCCCGCTGCTATGTTTCAATAGGTCTCTTCGATAAGGTTTTAGTTGCAAAGTTAATGTTAAGACTCCATTAATAGTTCATTAAAGTAAACGTTTACAACTTGTAAAGCAAGGTCATGTATCTTTGACGTTAGTTGAGCGAGTGCCCTGTGTGTGCTTGAAGAGCGTTTTATATTATGTTCATCATCATCATCATCATCTCAGCCACAAGAAGCCCACTGTTGAACATAGGCCTTCTCCATGGATTTCCAAAGTGACCGGTTGGAAGCAGCATGCAACCAGCGCCTTCCTGCCACCTGTATGAGGTCATCGGACCATCTTGTGGCTGGTCGTCCTACGCTGCGCTTGCCAATACGCGGCCGCCATTCGAGAACTTTTCGACCCCATCGGCCATCAGTTCTCCGTGCTATGTGCCTTATATTATGTTATTCTAGGTCAAAAATGTTATAGTTACACATATTAAAGTTGGGCACGATTTAAGCTAAATTGCTGTGCGGTATTAAAGCATACACACTCCTTGACCTTGTGATCTGTAACGGCGAAATATGTATATTTCTAGAATCAATAAAATATTTCATGCAATATTTTACTAACATCCTTGCGAATGCTCAATGCTCTGACAGATCTAAGCAATTCAGAGTGTTTTTTTTTTATACTGGTAGAGCCAGACAAAACCAGTCGCTGGTTACCGCTCGATCGTGATAGTACTCAACCGAAAAGCCAGCAACGGATCAACAACTCTCTTATGGTTGCTGCTGTTGGTTGGTGGTTAGTGTTGGTTGCATTGGCAACGGTGATCACTTACCAAATATCCCGCATGCTCCTTTTTCTTCTGTTTCTATAAAAAGAAACAGCTTAGGTATTAAAATAAAATTAACAATTATAATTTGTTTATTTTGCATAAAGAAGTAATAAAATGTTATCAGGCGTCCGATATTAGGTAATGCCTGTATCGCAGGAAACTATGTGTATATCGTAAAAACTAACAAAAGTTAAGAAATAACGAAAAAATGCTTTCTTAATAGCTAATTACATTATCATAAAAAAGTTAAACTATTGTCACAAGTCATTTGTAAGTAAAAAAATAATGACCCCATTATCTCTATCGTTTAAACACATTAAATTCCGTAGGGAGTACCATTTTTAAAACAAAATTAGGATTACAACAACCTTCGTCATAAAGTCCTAAATCATCAAAAGTACCAAAAATAGTAGCAGTTATGTACCAAAATAGTATAAATTTATTGATAACTTTGTATTAAACGGAACGTGTTACTTAATACGAGTATTAATAACATGGTGGAAAGTTGTCTACACGATTTAGAAATGTTTGAAACCGATTCAGTGAATTTCTATTGCCACTACATATTCATGAGGCAGCTCGGTGAAATGTGCTAAGTTATAAACATAGTTTGATATTTGATTATTATGTAAATAGGTAGTAAAAACTACATTCAGTATTATTGAATTACACCAAAAAAATGTGTTGTGAATCTAAGTAGATTGTACTAAAAACGCATCACTATGACGGCATTTTTTTCCGAAGACGAATCTCGCAAACAAAATTATGTACGAGTGTTTCCTTACTTATTATATGGATTTTAAGTTTTTTTTTTCATTTTACTTACAAAATACGGATTTTATGGAATGGTCTGAAAAAAAGTGTTTTTTTCATTAATTGTTTAATGCCTATCCAAGGTTATTTGTAACATAGCTCACGGGATTTCAAACAAAAAAGATTGATTGATGTAATTGATTTAACAAAAGTAAAGTTTTTGAAATTAAAACCAAACTATTTATCGCAATCAGTTTTAAAGTTACCTATTTAATATGCTACCTTCATAAATAATTGTCTCCCATGATACATAAAATTAATCACAAAATTAAGAGTATCCCTAAATATTTGAGTATGCAAGTATTATGACAGCGCTGCACAAATAAGAAGAGGAAACAAACAACCAAATTATCATTTGTAATCTGTTTTGAAGGACGGATCAGCCCAAGTAAACCCGCTTTAGTGTGAACTTTCCATTGTTTTGAGCCGTATTGTTAAAGCACACTTTGACAGTTAAAAATAAAAAAACTCATCTTAAAAAACTAGGTATAATATATTTATTTAATTAATCAAATAAAATTTTACAGCATTATTGTTATAAAAATATTAATATGACGTAGCCAAAAAATTACTTCAAAATGTTACGGTAATTACGTAATCTATTCCTAAAGCATAAAGCAAGTCGACATCCTATTTTTAATTTTTTGACGATCGGCGTTGAATGTTCACAAAAACACATTTATCATTCGCAATTTTTTCTTTTTGTTTATTGCAGCTTCGTAGTTTCCATGATCATTTTTAGACACTGTTTGATAAAGATAAATTAGAATTAACTTAAATTCTGTAAGTACTTCATTCAATTACACAACCACCACTTTCGGTTACTAACAGCTCTTTAATTCGTTAGCTAAATACAATTTTGGCTAATATTGTCAATACATAATTAAACTGCTTACTGTTTGGAATAATAAAAACGTTTTAAACGGAAACATTCGCAATAACGACTGATGCTTTTTCATTTATTATGCATAGATACCTAGTAAGGATTATTGCAAATCTATTGATTTTTTAAATATGACGTCGCATTTTTTGCGAACCATCATAAAATCCTCATTATGCAAACCCAGCTTGCTTTTCGCAGGTTTCTTTATTTATACTTCCTGCGACTATCAAATAGATCCGTTTCAATTCCTTGCTCCATTTTCACTGATAAATATTACAGTGAGGTATAAAGTCCGTATGACATTTCCAGATGCGCAGCGGTTTCGGCGAGCGACTACGTACAATTTTCTAGTCAAATAGTCGACACCGAGAGCCATCGGCACTGTGGACAGCTCAAAGAGCTTCAAGTGACTTCACAGAGAAACTTCCTGAGGGTCACCTTTAGGTCGAATGACAGACTCGACGGCACCGGGTTCAAAGCGGATTATATCTTCCTGAGAGATTCGGTGATGCATAGCATTACTATGCCGGATACTGATAATGGAGGTAAGACTGTTTTGGCACAGTTTGAAACACAAATGCTAATTGAATGTGCTTTAAAATAATTGTTTTGAGCCATGACTAAAATAAGCGATGATATTCAGTAAAAACTGGTAAGGGTTAAGTGTGGCTTATGATTAAAATGTCATTTGGAACTTTAATGCGATATAATCATTGTAAATTTACCTCGACGTTTTGACTAATGAAGACGACGTGATGATCGTGAAAGTTTAAAACAATTTAACGTATGATTCATAATATTAATACCAATGCGATTGATTTTAGTCCATTTTATAAGTTTTTCACTGTAAAGTCATGCACGTTTAAAAATGGTGTTTTAAATGATGGATAAGTCAGTGCCGGAAGCCCGGTAAGGGCACACAATAACAAAATTAATAACTTTACCTCTATATTTGTATATTCAATGTCCCTGTCAAGCTAGATACTATGGCTACTTTATCATTTATTTATATTATGATGAGACATTTTACTCGAGATCGTGTCTAAAATAATTAAAAATCTGGTTGTAACTTATACAATTTATTTAAGACGTATTAATACCAAATTCCTTGTAAATACAATTAGTGTGACGTTCCTCGACAATAGTAAATTTCCTACATTTGTCGGTTACGCTATTTTTACTTTAAACTTGTCCTTCAAATAGAGGCTAAGATGGCATCCGCGCCAAGCTTTCCTAAGTAACTTTTCCAGTACACTTCCAATCAGGAAGCACAAGGTATTTTCTACTGACAACGTCGACGTCGTTAATAATAGATACGACATGACTTGCCGTTACGGGCCAATGTCACATCATATCACGGACTATAATAGGCCTTCCTTCTAATAATCCCGTAATCCTATCCCATTGTTCTAGGAGCTTCTCATACATCAAAACTGATATTCCTGACTTGCGCGTTTGATGTCATCCGAGAACTCTATAGGCGTCTGAAATGTTGAACATTTTAAGCAAGAAGAAGATTGAAATAAATATTTTACTGTTACTACTGTGTTTTATTGTATGAAGCAAATCATTTTTTGTAATTTTGATCGTTTGAAAAAATGTTTTTTTTTTGTCTTTATTTTTTTAGGGGCTTTGATCAAAGCTGAACATGTCAGCTCTATTAGAAAACAGTACAATTAATTACACAACACATTAAAGATCCGCAAAACAACAAAATAAATACTACTTTATCAAACATTTATACAAATTTCTAGCTGCATCGCTAATTGGTTCGGATGAAATAGATTGCAATGAGAAAAAAATTGTGCCTTTTTTTGGACAATAGGCACCTTGTCTCAATTTCGTATATAAATAAAGTACCTAATTAAAGTAACTTTCATTACGAGACTCTTTAAAGTTTTACTTATTTGATGTCTATACTTTAAGTAACGCTTCTCCAAGTTGTTTTCTAAATAATAACAGTGTAAGTAAAGTAGGTAATTAATTCTGTGAGTAACTAAAAATTAAACTTCAATATTAAGGAAGGTACCAAGTTAATTTTATACTAAAACCATTTCAACGAACCTAGAGTCTATCGAAAAAGATATGAATAAAATATTGGGTATATTTCTACCCAAATACAAAGCTATTAAGGGTTAGAATAAATACCCACTACGTTGATGCCAAAGAGCCTTTGTGTTTTAGAAGCTGGACTACACTTATGCCATTTTAGATTACAGTGTTAGAATAGGGTAGCAATACGCCAAAAAGCCCCGGGTCAGGAATCCTAGTAATATTTGATTGCGTCGTTCATTTAGATCGAAAATGGAACGAGGCTGCGAAGCGCCGAGCGAAAAATCTAAAATATTCGACGTGCTATAACAATACACAATCGTAATTTTAAAAATAAGAAAAGTGAGCGTGTACCTATTTAAGACATTCTCATTTAAAAAAATGTGAGCAACTTGGACTGGATGTTAATAATTCAAGTTACTGTCCTTTTTTTAAATGGCATGAAGGTGGCGCCAGATGCCCTAGCAGGCTAGCTTTTATCCCTGACATAGAGCATAGTATATCCCTTTTCTATTTAGTGGGCGTGTGCTAGAGGGACGGATGCTTCTATATGCGCTATAAACGCTAGCAGGTCACCGTTAAGGCTTACTTGCTTACACGTAAATAAAATTATGACAGTCCTCGGAAATTGTAATCAGCTCGTGCATAATCCTTAACCAGTAGTTTGAAGTCTAATCTGACTAGTCTTTTTTCCTACAAAATATGCTATAAAAGAGTGGCGAATGATGTGCGAGTGACGCGTACGTCACCTCGCAAGCTGTAGCCTGTAAAGGGAAAGGCGAGTGGCAAGTAATAAAATAAAGTAATAAATAATAAATAAAGCAGTAATAAGCCGCGGCGCACATTACGAATAGTTTATAGGAATGGACCTCTTCAACTAGTGCCAAACTCGCAAGCGCGTGACTCGAGCATTATGTGAGACGCGGGTCGAGCTACATGCAAATTGTCATGATATTGGCTATCCACTGCCATGACAGCAACTTGCACATATGTGACTTAGGCATTTTTTATACAACATAGGAAGGTTAACGAACGTATGGGTCACCTGTTAGTAAGTAATCATCGCCGCCCATAGACACCCAGATCCTACAACACTAAGGATATTGCAGATAATGCATGTAGGTATGGCATTAGGCTAGATTTTATAAAGGTCTGATCACAGTTAGTAACGACGAAAAATTTACTAAATCGCTCAATTTTGGTCTTATCACATCTAATGATCTAACGAACTTAGTGAGCACTTCAAGAACCAAAATAAGGTACAATAATTTACCTTTCAGTAGGTCGTTACATTACTTTTCTAAGCAAGTAGCTACTATCAATATTCAAGATTGCGGGGGAGCTGTCACGGAACCAGAACGGATTGTCACTTGGAGTGGTAACATGAGGTACAAAATAACGTGAAAAATATTATGGTAAGTAAGAAAATAAATATTCCTTGCGGTAACTTAAAAATATTGCATTTTTATCTAAGAGTCGGCCAGATACATTTATATGTATGAAGGAAACACGGAAAGTTTGTAAGTAGTGCCACAGTCGATATAACTCATTAAAACCAAAAACATTTCCATACTTACCATTTCCTAGTAGATTCAGACATGTCGAAAAACCTGTATTTTACTTGCAAAATAATTTTTTCATTTTCATTTGCCAAAAAGTTAAAGAGGAATCCTTTTATTGCGACTTCATTCAATTCGTCAGTTTGCCTATCATAGAGCCGTATTTCAGCAACTACTGATGATTAACAATTTTTGAAAAGTTCTAAATGTTAATTACCTAACCTTGTTACGCATAAAACTAGGTACCTACTAATTGAAATAAACTTAAGACATTGCAAGCGGTGACAAAAGAGTAAAAAAAAATATACAAGTAGCTATTCGACACTATAAATCAGAAATGTCGTAAGGGACATGTCCCTTGATGTCCCTTACGACATTTGAGATTTCCACTGTCGATATGTTTTATAAATTTTATTTGTCTCCGCCGACAACAACTCATACATTTGCTAGGTAGGTACTTTAAACATTGTCCCAAGAAAACTATTATGCATAGATTAATAAATTACAGGACTAACTTCTCTGTTTTGATTTGATTTTTTTATGTAGTCCGTTTTTTGGTTTTAAGAGTTACGTTGTTAAACTAGGAACCTGAACCTAGGTCTGTCTAATTGTCGCACTCCTAGTGTCTAAAATGTATTATAACTGAGCTGTTCTTGACTCTCTTCTACCTATTTAATTCTAACAATTTTTATTTAAATCGCATTAAACCTTTATAATCAAAAATTTAATTTTACTGTTCGGCTTTTTTCTTTCATGGCACGGTTGTTTTAAAGCTAGAGTCCGACTTTCACTAGGCTATTTTTTTTGCCTTACGTGCAAGTAACGCAGCTCTACGAAGTGAGTTGGAGTTGTGCTGCTTACGCATCCGGTGTGACCCAGCCTTTAGGTTTTCTTTAAGAACGATACGGGATATGTCAAACGTATAAATTTTGACGTTGGCTCAACAACCATCATCAAATTAAATGTCCCATTAAAATTAACGACGTGCAAAATCAATCACTTTTCGCAACAACAAACGGACTACAGTTATCCGGTTGAGAGGAATAGCTTCAAAGAGAGGTTAGCAAAGGAAACCACGCCGATGTCGTAGTATACCTTCCGGTTATTAAATTTTGAATGGCATTAGACTAAATTGATGGTAAAAGGTTTTGTTTGAGGCTATGGAGGAATATAACAACTCTAGCTTAATTATAAGTGTCTCTCTCAATTCTCTATCAAGTAATTACTATTGAATAATGATTAACGACGTTACATAATAATAAATACATAAAATTTTACCAACCTCTTTTAACTAAAGTTGTGTTCCTTTCATTTCAAGGAAAACGGCACAATACATAATAATAATGTAAACTAATCTAGGTTTACTGAGCGTTTATGAATACGGAGTATTTAAATGATCAACGCGTTACTTTTCAGAGGTCTTAAAAAAAATATTGGAAGAGCTACATTTTTTTTTTGCGTAGGTACCTATACAGTAGATCCTTATTTTGTGTTAGCTTGCTGTTTCTCTATAAAACGGCTTATCTCCAAATAACACTTTCATGTATTAAGCAAGGTTTATACAAAATTAATCGTGATGTAAACTTAATACAACGAGTACACCAAACGCTCTATGTATATAAGTCAGAAATTAATGTATTATGGCAGTTACACAAACAAGAAAATGAAAGCCAACACACTGTTTTGAATGACAGATTATCCCGCGTGAATCCGCTTTGCTTGCTACTGCCATTGGTACTGTGAGTGGGAGATCTTGAGGCCCACGTGGGGGCGGGGGCTTGAACTTAAAGGTGGGTAACGGTTACCTGATGACAAGTGATTCCCATCAGGTAATCCGCTTGCTCATATTACTACGTAGAGCATAACTTTTTGTCAAGTGATAAGCAAGTGAGTTTACCACACGTCGTAGCACGTCACAATTCCGTTAGCACTCGAGTCACGGCGACAGAGATCAATATCGAAATTCAAACTTCACATTTTAGAGAGTCCCGGGGATAATCCGAGTATTTGCCTGAAAGAATCGTTTTTTAAGTCGAATAAAAACGGTTTATTCCCTGACTGATGGGGTTAAGATAGATGAGATCAACGTAATGCCCTTTGATTTACAGAATTGTCGAAAAATAATCTTAAATATAAAACGAGTCGTTTTGATACGTTCGCTTTTTAGTTTGTGAATTATTTTGCATGGCATTCACTTTAATTAGAGCCCTTAGTATAAGTTTTCTGTCAAAAAAGACGTCTCGATCTCGTTAGCGTTATGAGCAATTTACACGGCGGGCTACCGAGGTGTGATGTGATCAATCAATTGATCGAGCCACGCAATGTAATGTAACTCGCATATTAGAACTCGGTCCATGTAAATGACCCCTTAACTTCTAAATTGTATGGAAACATTTAGTTGCAGATACGCGCCGCAAGAGGCGCTGTCTTTGCTTCCATAGTAATTGAGAAGTTAACTCTAACGCGTTCGTTGCGTTTATTGTAACAAAAACTTACATTAGACGCATGGATTCCGCTGGTGATGTTATTGGACGAATATGTCTTATGAGGTTGCCCAGGTGGTTCTATTGGACACATTTGTATCCGGCAGGATCGTACCCCAGTGCACCTAGCGCGAATCTTCTCGATACGCGTTAACTCTCTACGTAACTCAGTGCGTCTCTCTCCTTCTGGGCTAGTTAGAAAGAGGCGCACTGAGTTACGTAACGAGTTACGGCGTATCTAAAAAGTTCATGCTAATCGCACGGACGTTTGCGTTTAAGTCATGTTGCTGTCATCGCGCTTCAATGAACAACGGATCTATAAAGGCTAAGTATCTACTCGTGTGTCTACACCAGGCATGAATTATTATGTGACTGCTGCAGCTGTCCGTAGCAATACTCGTAGTTTAAACGCAAGCCTTCTATGTATTAATACATTAAACTGTACGGTACATAGCCGCAACTCATGTGCGCACACGTAATAAGCAGACGCTTTTATGAATCACACTATACCAAATATGTGATATTCTTCAACAACACCGCATTTCCAAAAGGACAGCCGCTTTTCTTTGAACCCGCAAATGGCGTGTTAAGTTGCGGCCATTTAACGAAACTCAGTGACTATGTTTCTGTTCTGTAGGTACAGGATGTCTGATCATAAAAATCTTTGTCTTTACGTGGTGCGCAAGGCTCTACTCACATACTTATTACACAACTGAGCGACACAGCGTGTAACAGTTACTGCAACGGCTCGTATATGGAGTGGTGAATTAGAGATCCAGAGGCTCGCACGGGAGAGGGCCTAAAGGCCGGCCACAGATCAGTGTTTTTCTTGAAGTCGCTGGTTTCCATGGGCGGCAGTGATCACTTCTCATCAGGTGAGCCGCGTGCGAGTTGCCGCCCGTATACAAAAATACATGATTAAGAAAGTCGCTTAGCAATACAAACCATTATAGTTTATTTCTGTTTCTTTGAACGGTTACTTTCATTTTGGCCCCTTTGCGACGAGAGAAAAGCACAAATTATTTAGTGTTCAGGAAACATTACTAACCAGAATTAAGTGTAAGACCACGAATTTCCTTGTTTCTTGTTTCATTGGGCTCAGACCCTTTCGTTGTTCACGAAAGAAGTTTATTAAGAAGCAACCATTGCCAATAATTCTTACCCACTGTAATGAATGAACTCGTTTCGCGTTCGGTTTATATTGAAACTTTGTAAAGGTTGAATATTAACCTTAACGCAGCTCATTTCATCTTTAATACACATGCTCTACAAACGTGGAGTAATGGAATTGAGGAAATTCCTAACTTACCATTTCCTTCAGACGTCCGAGACGTGATATATTTCGTAGACGGATCTTGAGAATGGATGGCAGAACCTTTAAATCTTGAACACCATTACGGTAGAAGTTTGCGTGTGGATGCTTTACTCGACAACGGCAGTTTAAAGAGGGTAATGTATAACGTGTAAGTACATTCAAACATGCAGTTTAAATGCAACGAGTGTTTTTGGTAAGGTAGGAAAGTAAGAGAAATTTAACATGGCTGACGCTCGAATAGATCCAGCGTTTTATTGCTATAAAAATTAAATATCAAATGTAATCATGACAACGCGGTTGAACTTAAGAACGATATACAATCCTATAAGTATGCGATAATCTGGATAATTAAGTGAGGATCAGATTTGGACTGATTCGGACGAAAGTTTTCTCAAGAGATTTTGAAGTCCCTACTTCCTTTAATTATCTTCAGCGTTTAAAGTTGAATGCCGTTTAGTACAGACACACAGGTTTGTCAAATTTCAAACTTATCTCTTAGAATTATCAAGATACTTTTCATTCACGGAGTCAAAGTTGAAGAGCATAGTAACTATGGCATGGTAAGTGGGAAGATGATAAATATCTAGGCGCTACTGAAAGAAAAAGAGTCATGCGCATAAAAAATGTTAATTCAGTTTTTAATCATGCGGTTTCTTTCTACTCGCGAACTTTAAGTATTTTTTTGTTGACAAAACAGTTTTGCGCCGTAGGAATCCAGTAGGCTAAAAAATGCTGCTCACATTTCCGCCACGGGTTTTCGTGGCACAAAAAACTGATAGGAAACAAAATATTCTTGGTTTTTATCCAGCATGGTGTAAAAAGCTTTTCATAGAAAAATAATCGTTTGTATCTTTAACGAATGAACAATGCAAGGTCATTTTCAAGAACCTTGGAAAAGTTTTAAAGTAAAATACCAAAGTTAATGTGATAAACTAGCTAAGAAACAGATGGACGCACAATTCCTAACTATAAAGTTTTCCTTTTTTGCCATTTAATTCCGGAACCCTAAAAATGTAAATTCTAAGGTTCCTATTTTCATTATTACGGGTAAATCAAGAGGGCTACTATTCTAATATTTTTAATATTTTACTGACTGAATAAATAATTAATCTAAAAATATTTACTAATAATGTTAAAAAAAAACAATAGATCAGGCTCAAACTACTGCCAAATTAAAAAACATTGCCTTAGATAATCATCCTGTTAATAGCCGTGTATCAAATCAAAGAAATAGTTGTTAAAGAAAGTTTTAAGAAAGGAAAAATAGTAAGGTAAGGTCGTTCAATAAGCCGGTCACAGATATTAAGAACATTATAACATAATTAACACACTTGTCGCTTATTAAACTATATAGTAGCTATATAGAGATGATCACTTAGCTGTGCAGCTGCTATATATATTATATAGCACTTAATGTGCTAATGGGGAAGGATAAGCATTATGAGCTGCCTATAGGTACACGGATTGTAAACACAATTAAAAACACAAACGGCGTGGCGTGAACGTTTAATTTTTCAGAACAATGTAAAAATATGAGTCAGCCATTTAGAACAGGGTTTTGTGGAATGTCTGCCAACTCACCTGAAACTGGCATAAATTGAAAATACTTTTCGCCTCGGGTTCGGGGACCCGCGGAAATTATGGATCGTCCCTGAGGTTCCCGCAGGCAAAAACATAGCCTGATTTATACGCGATCCTCGAAGTACATTTGGTGCCCAGCAGTTTTTTATTTGACAGGCGTTTTATTGATGTGAATCAGTGCCATTAATTTTAGAAAGAAAAAAACACCTCCAATGCTTCGCACAAACGAATAGAAATACTCATTTTCTCAATTGTTAATTAAAATACAGAAATAAAAAATAAAAATTAAATATTAGAGAAAAAATTTAGCCCAAGCCAATTGAAACCAATTAGAAAAAGATAAAATTTAAGCGGATTCAAAATGTTGAAACCGCACTCGCCATGATGCGGATGACAGTTGACGTTTAGGTGGTTAATTTAGTTAGGAGAGCGCCCCAACTATTTTGCGACCACGATCTCTCAAGCAAACAGGAAAATGCTCTTCCGTCGGAAACTTTGATACCGATTTATGTCATGTTTGAAATTGGAAACCACAATTGTCGGTCTTCGGTGATAGGACGTATTTCATGGAACGGAGCTGTGGGTAGCACAACATGGTTGGTTTTAATTAAAGTGGAATAAATTCGTAATTAATTCGCCTATATCGAACAGCTGAATAAATTTTAGAACATTTAGGTATTAGCTATTTTAGATAGGACACTAATTTACCATTTCAAAATGTTCATAAAGTTTGGGCAATAGCTTGATACGTTTAACAGACGACAGAGCCTGGAAATAGTAATAAGAATTGACGGAGTTTTTAAATTGAAAGCGAAATTATAATAGCTGATCTCTTTACTTTAAATGGAAACGAAGGAAGGAAGGTCATCACCACATACTTTAATCTAAAACTCCTCTTCAATGGACACCTGTAAACAGATAAATAAACAAAATGGTCTCTATTGGTGTACATGACGGTAGTTTAATCTACGTTTTTCCTTAATAATTTAACGGTTTTACTACCTTGACGCACGCCAAATCTGATACCTCATATTATTATGTATGTTCGGCCGCCTTCTCCTTCTAAACTACACAACGGATTTTGATTCGGTTTTCACCGTCATTAGGAGAATTTTTCACGGAAGGTTTTTACGAACATTTACTTCTCCATTGAAACTGTGCAAATTCGGGACGGGTTGTTAGTTATTTATAAAGTTTGAATAGTTGAAGTTTAGTTTGGACTAATGGGCCAAAATTCTTTTTAGTGCCTAAAAAAAAATTGAAAATGTTTAAGCACTTTTACAAAATTGTAGAAGTCTCGAAATATTTTCCTAGTAATATTACGTTAGTTCTCAACCGGGCCCCAATTTTTATTATGAATTTTCCCACCATCCTGGGTTTTTTATTACAGAAAATTCTCATTTGGTACCCAAATTACCACTGCGTTACCAGTCCCCATGACTCCTCAAGAATAGTGTCCACTGCGTTACCAAACAATAGTTTTTTTCTTATTCTGACCCCAAATATTTTTATAACAGTCATCATTCGGGTATGCGTATGTCATTCCGAATTTAAAGATAACATATTATTTTAAGAATATCAGGATAAATAAAAAATATGCGTTAAAATGTACAAGGGACATTTTATTAGGCATCAAAAAGAATTTTGGCCCTAATATCAAATAAAATCTTATTAGTACAATGGTAGTTTATGCAAAAAACTCGAAGAATTCAAATGTAAAGAAACAAAAGAGAAGTGAAAGGCTTAATCGTCCTGTTTTCTGGAGACCTATTTAATACAAAAAATAGTTCAATTGGAAAAAGCTGGTTACCCTGAACTGGTCAAATTTACCACGTAGGTTCGTAAGTTATCACATTGGCTGGCATAATGAGAACAAACATGGGCTGTTGATTACAACCGCCATAAGGCGCCGTAGTACTGATTTATGCCCAAGCCGTGACAAATTAGCTGCCTATTTTACGCCCAAATTAAGCAGAGGTGGTTAGGTCAAACGCACTTTATATCGGTATGGGTATTTCGTCTCTGAATTGATTTTTAGGGTTCCGTACCTCAAAAGGAAAAACGGAACCCTTATAGGAGCATTCGTGTCTGTCTGTCACAGTCAATTTGCTCCAAAACTACTGGATCGATTTTTTTCATAAAAAAGGAACAATGTCAGAGCAGGCAAAGGCAAACAAGCAAGTGGGCATCGGATGGTTAGTGACCAATAATGCCCACAGACACCCGCAATACCGAGGAGATTGCAGATGCGTTGTGCAGTTATTATAGTTGATCGAGACCTGGTTTAAAAAAATCAGATTAATTAACTATTCTTGATTTTCCATTAAACAATAGGTGAGGCATTGAACAATTAAACTCTGAAATTATCAAATGCATAATGATAAAGGTTCTTGGTTTATGTATATCTCTATCAGATAATAAACTAAAGGTAGAAGACGGCGATTTGAAATATATCTAGATTCGTTTTTATGCTTCTAACAAAAGAGGTCGACCGTGATCAGTCATGTTACAAATTAAATTCCGTACATCAATTTTGCCGGGGTTCAAAGTTACGATCCTTTTTAGGGTTCCTTACATTAAAAGAAAAAAACAACCCTTATAGGACCACTGGCATGTCTGTCTGTTGTCTGTCTCATAGTTTTAAGATAAATAATTTTGAAGTTAATAACTTAAGATTGTATGCGAAAATTGAAAATTCCTCCCTCCTTATCTCCGAATCTCCGAAAGTAATTACAGAATACAGCAACACAGCTTTACCTGTAGATAATAGGAAACTTATAAAAAATCTGTGATATTAACGTAACATAGGAAATTACTCAATATTTTGTGCGTATACGGAACCCTCTCCACATGAATTTGATTCGCACTTGTCCAATTCCGGTTTCCGGTTAATTTTGTATTTCATACTAACATATCCAAGACACTTTTCTCATTTACAAAGACTACACACTGTACAAAAACAAACCGCTAATGATGCTAGAAAAAATACCACAGAATTCGGTATCTTTCCAATGTTCAAATTAATTTATATTTCACAGATTTTATGAAATATATCAGATTTTTTATCACTGCCATTGCTGAGGCAATTTCTTTTCCCCTGTTTATCTTTATGCCTCAATAAATTGTGATTAGGAGGGTATTAATTTTGTATTTTAATAAGCGAAATAACCTCTGAGTTTTTAAATGGGATATTTCTTTACCACGAAGGAATTAATATTGAAAGGCACCAAAGTTATAACTATTTGTTACAATATGAATTAAAATAAATACCTTTAATAATAAATAAGAAGGATTTATTTGAGTTACTCATTAACTGAACGTTGTAACCGTCCGCGTAGGTCAAACTTTCGGGATTTTCAGTTGCAAACAAGATTTTTTTTTATAGATAAGTAAGGTTAATTACTGGTAGATATTATGCCATAATTGCTTCTTTTCAGCAAGATTAAAGTGACGAAATCATTTGGAGCATTAACTTAGAAAGTTGCGGTATAAGCTGCAGCTCTAAGTCTAATGGTTTCACAGTCCTTAAGTACGTACAAGCATATTCACTTAGCATCGTCATTAGGAACGCTTGCAAGTACGTAGTATACGGTACAGGGTGAGGGCTGACTTAGAGCGGTTAAGAGCAGGGCAAATACTTATATTGAAAGCAATAAAGTGCTATTCGCTTGACCCGAAGGTAATAATTGACATTTAAATAGTTCATTACAGACAAAATTTAACTAACTTTAACAAAATAAGTATTTTAAATTAAAAGTCGACTTTATACATAAGGCTCAACCTCGTTTTTATTTGTAAACAGCGATTCATCCCTTAATTTTCCACATTTAGAGGTGGAATATTCTCTCCAAAATAAAACATGGCCAACTTTGAGTAGGTACCTATATCAAATTAAATTAAAACAAGAATCATTGACATTGGTTCATAATTAGCGGCGATATCGCGCAACATTAATACAAAAAAAGTCAAATTGAGAACGGAGCTTTTTCCTTACACCTCTTACTTACTTTATGGTCACTTTGCTTTCTCTATGCGATTTTATACTTGTTATTGCCACAATCGTACATTAGTAGCTTATTGGACATCTGTTGACGAGTAGCTGCCGGATTTGAATCAAAATCAGGCCCTTAAAGAAAGATTGGCATTAGGAGGACGCTTGAATGGAACAACGTGGTAAATTCTATAAACATCTTTATACGAAAAAACTTAGTTATTTGTTACCTAGTTCACGATTTGACATGTCGCATGAGTAAATCAACCTTCTCTCCATCCCATTCCAGACAATTGTTTTCATTGTCATATCTACATAGCAGGAACCTCTATCTACACTGAAATCTATCCTACACTGACATACAGAATACGTGCACGAATACGTGCCGAATATGTATATGAACACGTGCATTTATTTGTACCTGAAGACCTCCGACACAAAGCATTAGGTCTCTTTCTAACTATCCAGCATGTGTGAGAGGGAAGGATGCTTTACGTTCGCGATAAGCGCAAGTACGCTACTATAGCAGGTTATCGCTGTAACTCACGCCTCACCTTACTTCCACCAATTAGTGCTAATATAGCCCTTATTGCTGTGGCGCAAAGTGCACACGAGTCAAGCGGCTCACCGCACGTGAGATCGTATCTAAGTGCTCTTTTTAGTGGTTTTTACTTGAAGTAAACTCCAAGGTTGGAAAAAACTTAACGGTAACTTGAATCCTTACCCAAGTGGGATGAAGTTAAGGAAGAGAATAAATGTCTGTTTTCAATGCTACTAACTTTTTTATTTAGTCAAGATATGGTAATGAATTGTGACGGGAATGGGAAGTGGGCCAATCAGTTATTTTAAACACTTGATTGTCTTTGGGGTACCGCAAAATCATGTTTCCAAAAATATGTTTAATTGTACGAATATAACAAGTACTCACTTAGGATAACATAGACAAAGTGCGAAAAAAAACCAGCCATTTTTAAATAGAACTACGTAGAACTTGCCACAAATCTTCAATGGACCTCGTGACTTCAGAATAACCTAAAGTACCAGTCAAAGGCACCTAGAGATTGTCACTACTATTAGGTTAACTGGAAGAGATCCCTTAAAGGGATAAGTTCGCCTTTGTACATCACTGTATCTCTTTTTGTAATTTATGTTTTTTGTACAATAAAGAATTTACATACATACATACTATTGTCACTACATTATCTTTAAATAAAATTGAGTATACCTGTCATTAGACGACAGACAATGGGGGTGTTTACCCTATAGTTTAAACTCTCAAATAAAAAAAATTGAAAAGCGAACGAGCAAGTGGGTAAGTGATAACAACCGTCCATAGACACCAAGGAGATAGCAGTTGCGTTGCCAACCCAGAGGGCTAAGATGGAATAACCTGTGCCAGTAATTTCACTGGCAGTCTTGCTCTCGACGCCGAAACATAACAGTGTTAGCACTGCTTCTTAGCAGCTGGATTAGCAAGTAATATGTATAGGTATAGTCAAGGAAATCCAGACAAGTATCACCGTAGAACCTAGTCGAAGAGACATACGCATGACATTTGTATGTCGCGCCATTGCGACAGGGTTCTATGTTGGTACGTGAATCTAATTCCCCTACTGTACAGATTGAGACGAATATTTATATTTCGTTTACCTTTCATGCAACGGACCCAGTCATTGACAGTGATCCAATAATTGACAAGAAGATACGGAAACAAATGAGAAAAAGCGAGAAAAAATGAAAATTATCAACTACTAGTAAAACTAATGTTCTACGCGTTAGAGCATTGGTAAAGTTACCTTATGTACCACATAAACGTGTTTTATTCTGATAATACAGCCGAGGTTTTTTTTTTTCGTTAGGACCCGCACTAAAAGACAACTTATCTATTTCGACCCGCACACAGCAAAGGACATTAGCAACGGTAAGTAAATATTTGTTAAGCTCGAAGAGAAAAAGGTTCATATTGTTTACTTGCCTGATTAAACAAGGAGCCAGCCGTGGAATCATCTTCAAGGGCCTCTTTCACTGATTGTAATTTCGCGCTTCATTTGAATTCTTTTTTAATAATACAAGAGAAAAGGACCCGCTTAATTATTTTTAGGCTATATTGGGCAGCTGAATGGTTAGGAAATCTTTTATGGTCGTGTCTTCTTACTTCAATATTAACTTTTTAACGAGTAATGTTTAGAAAGAATAAATTAAATCCATGGAGAACAGGATATACAAGATTATACAAACATAAGTAAATTAAACTAAATTAATACAAACCTGCAAACCTAAATCTACAAATATATCCTAAGTCACTACCATTTGGGCAGGGTGCCATACGGCTGGCTACATTTCCTTGTCATATCGCTGTGCCGATGTGCTATCCGAGTATTGAGTCGCCCGTATGGTCACCGGTAGATCGTATTTATAATTTTATTAGTGAACTAAAAAGTTTATGCGTCTGGTCCCCACGGTCCTAAAGTCTCAATAGCGAATGTCGCAAATATACAGTTATTAGCTATATCATAAGTATGCATAGTTTAATGAAAAAAGGGGTCTAGTTAAATACATGGTAAATCTATACGCTAGGAAATATATTTGATCTTAATCTTTAAATCGATTTAATTGAAATTACGTCTGAAAAAGAAAAAGGTTTGGTGGTGGGGTTTGCAAAGGACAAGCAGAGACACCTTAGTGTTTAACACTACTGGCTCTTGTAAAACTTCATGACCGCAGACCAGCTAAAAGAATAAAAGATCAGACATTCGCTATTTGCTGAAGGCTTCTGCCACGAGGACATGCACCCATTTTCTTTATTTCTAACTAACGGACGCCCACGACTTCGTTCGTGTGGAATTAGTAGCCTATGTCCGTCAGGGATAGAGTAGTTCGTAGAGTAGTTAATAGTCGTTAGTAGTAGTTAGTAGAGTAGGGATCACTATCACTATAGTTCTCTATTAGTGAAATATTTTTTTCATTGGTTTCTCTTTATTATATTAGTGTAAATTAGTGTAGACTGTGTAGACGTAGATTATTGTAGACTATCTGTTCCCCGCGACTTAGTCCGCGCAGTATTCTTTCATCGCTATTCCAATTTTCTGCGCATATTTCTTAATTTTTCTTTCCGTAAGAACCTTCTACAAAGTATTGGAAAACTTAAAGAAAAAATAAATGAAATCGGTAAAGTCGGCGAGTCGTCATAGTCGGCCGAAGAAATGAAGACAAACAGGAACTAATAGAGACTTTGTTTTATGCTAAGCAATAATAAAGATAAAGATAGTAATTATAGATAGTCAAACTAGATCTTGCCTTTAAATACAGTCCATTTATTCTATCTATTCTTATTTTCGTCCGCGTAGACTTGTTTAATTGAATCTAGCAAACCTAACCCAACATGCAATCTGCAATATTTCCTGGACAAATGAATAAGAATTAGTTGCCTTGCTGCTCATGACGTCACGGCGGCGTATAACTCACTTATCGCTATCCCGTGGGAACTTTGCATTTTTACGGGATAAGAAGTATCGTATGTGTTAATCCAGGTTATTAACTATATGAGTGCCGAATTTCATCCAAATCCATTCAGTTGTTTTTGCGTGATTGAGTAACAAACATCCAAACATACAAACTTTCACATTTATAATATTAAGTATGAGTATGATTGAAAATATTTTTAATTGGAAATGAAGTCAAATAAGCATGCGGGTCAACTGATGGTTGCTAAGTTATCACTGCCACCTATGGGAACCAGCAACCCCAAGTCACTGATCCGTTGCTCGCTTATGTTATCCCCAGCCGGCTAAAATTCGGTATTGAGTCAAAATTCTACTCAAATGTTATATTTAAGGTATTTTTCATGCGAGCTAGAGACCACTGGCAAAAGGACAGGCAGAAAGTAGAGTGACTGTTATGTTTAGGCTATTTGACCGTGCAGATTAATCAGTTACATAAGGTACCTAACCGTTTTAGTGCATGACACCCGTAAGGTATTATTTTAACCAGTAGTTAACGTCATTGTCTCATGTTATCACTCGTGTGTTTCGTGTTTGTACTGTATTTTCACGTACATGACAATGTATCTATGTAAGCTGAGACAGAGCCAGTATACTCAGTGTTCAATTTCGGTCAAGATTTCCTCCTCGATTCGGATCGATTGCTGCTCGATATGTGCACATACTCAACACGTGAGTCTCGCCTTGTCGTCAATCGATGCTCGTGTCCCGATCTGTTTGCAAAGCACTTTGTCGATATTTGATTTGTACTTTGTACACGATATTGTTCTGTACTATCCCTAGATAAGAGCTTTACAATATCCTTTCTGGGCCACGTTATTGGTGTATGTGAAGGAGAAACTGACATAATTTAAAAAAAAGATGAAGAAGAATGTTGTAAAACGGACCTAAACCAACATAGTTATGATTATCATTTTGAAAAATGCCAAAAAGTTTTTTGTGCGTTTTAGCTCAAAAGTCGATTACTTATGTAATTAAGGAACTATCGCAATATTGTTGTATTTGGAAAAATTAAGTAATTTCATTGTAATTATTTACTTTTCTTACAAAGTGGATAAACATAATCTTTGTTATTATTTTGGAAAATAAGACAATTAGGTTTGCATTTAATAATTTTGTCATGGCGACTAATTTGCTTATGCTGAGATCGATTTTTTTTCCAAATATTGTTTCGCCTCTTTTATGGAAAACTACCTATAAGGAAACTACCTTACCATGAGAGAAGACTCTTCATCATTGAGACGAAAAGAATCTGAAATGTTTCCATACAATTAACAAAAGAAGACAGTACCATAAGAAGCCATAAGAGAAACAACGAAAAAATCCCTGAGTCTGAGTTTTATTTGCTTCATTTAACAAAGGTGAACGCTGACAGGTGGACCTATTCCGAATCATTCGACAATGACTTTGTGCGATTTCACAATACCGTCGCATGCTTTTTCTTCCCTAAAGAAAGGGAAAGCATACTCAAACCATTCGACTCGAATTTATCACACGGTACTAAATCAGGGGGCCCCTTCGAAGTAAAATACAGGCCGCGACCGATTCTCATTTTCCAGTTGAATTAATTTCAGAGTTTTGTACCTTTCTTACATTACGCAAGTGAATTTCGGATAAATTAATCAAGACTTTACGTATTCTTTTTAGGATTTCATAGAAAGAAAATCAATTAGTTGAAATTCAATTCCTTTTAATTATCAATCGTATCGTTATTGGTTCTGATATTTGAATAATCTCAGCCTAAATATAGAAAATCAGTAACGATTATTGTTAAATAATCTGATCTGACAATGACCAGATGACAAGGCAGTAATAAATTACGGTTTATATAAGAGCGCGTAATAAAAACGAAGTTTTCAACAACGAACCTATTATTAGATATGGTTTTCATTAATCTCTTACCCATTTTGTCAGCCAGAATTTAAAGTAGGTACTCACCTAATGTTCTTTATTCACATCCAACCTAAAATTCTACGCGAATGCTAGAATGGTGTACACAATTTCATTCATCTAAACTTCCTTTTAGCCTGCTCAATTGCCTTTTAAATGGACGGAAACTAAATGTCCCGCTCATTTTAGTTAGATATATAGACGCAATGTGTAATAATATATTTCCCATTACCCTGATTACATATTGCTTAACGGGTATAACACTAAGATAAAGCTCTACCTTATTATTAAAATGTCACCCTCGTTCCATATTCCAACTAAAAATAAACCAGGAGAACACGCCAGCGGCTTCAAAGAGGCATTAGTTAAAACTAGCGTTAAAAGCACGTTAATCCTTTCAAGTAACTATAACGGATAATGGAATTTGCACTTTTAATAGCTTAGTAAAATGGTCGTGAAAATGATCGATCACGAGTTTGTTGGGGTAATTGCACTTTGGAAATTTGTGATACTTATAATGGTTTCATTTTCTTCAAGGATTTTAACTCAGTTCCTAACAGAGGCAAGTACTAGGAAATGGGAGGATGAAGTATGAAATACTATTATTGTCAGTGTACAGTTTTAAAGAAGGAAAAAGGTTAAGACTGATTCGTAGCAGAAAATTAAGTAGAACAGTTGTCGGAGAACAGGGACGGCGACTTTTCCACGGACAGGAGTTTGGCCCTTAAGTTGAGAGAGATTTTTTTTTAAAGTTATAGTATTATTAAATAAGTATATTTCATTTTGTTTCATATCAGATAGATTATTCCTTTAACAATATAATAGAACAAGACCGACGGTCGTGGAGACACTAGGAGAAGGTCTATGCCCAGCTGTGGGAGTCTTGCCGCTGATATGACGATGATGACATGCACTAAGGTACAGACTTGTCCAATAGTAGACCGTAGCTAATCAAATTCACGATGCTTTTTCTACCGCTACCGGCTTGCACTCTACAAAGTGCTGCGTTTGTTGTCTTTCTACTGTACTGCGTTGAAATCACAAAAGCAAGTTAAGTTTCGATATTAAAATACGTACAATCTGCGAACATGCCGATTGCAGGCGCGGCGCATTCGCGGCTGCACCCGGGACGCGTTGTTGTATCTGCATTCATAGGAGTAGGGCATTCATCGATTTTTGCGTGCAGCTCGTCCACAGATTACATTTGTACAGCAGTATCTAAAATAATGTAACTTTAATACTCTGTACATTTTTTCAAAGCCAAAGTCCAAAATTCAGATTAGGCTTGCAGAAAGCACTTACGAGTGTGAATGTCAGAAAATTTATTTACCACCGGTTCGGAAAAAACTTCGGATAAGAAGATACCTGCAAAAAACTCCATGAGGTGTAATTTTTTCAATAAATCAAAAATATAATAATAATATTTTACATCTCACGTATTTAACATATTCGATGTTCATTATTTGGAACCATGGATCGGCCAATCGGAATCATTTCCAAACATCCCTGTCCAAGATATAGTCGTTGATTTTACAATACGCCCGAGAAATTGATGTCTTCTGGACAAGATTTGAATTTTGTATGATTTTGCTCAGTAATGTTTTTTTTTGTAAAAGCTTACGCAATTTCCCATGAACGACTTATTAGTTTTAGCCAATCTGAATTTTTGAACTTGCATCATATTTGCTCGAATCACCTACGTCCTACGCCCGCGCTGAATGTCAGCATTAGGTACTCTGCTTTAAATAACCTTATGACCTTACTGAGGGACGAGAGGAAAATTCATGATGATGATGACAGAATGTCAGAGATATGGAGCATGGGCAATATGGGCAATGGAATCTTTTGAGAAGTGACGGCACTTTTAAAATGCTACGTATTTTATTTATAAGTTACAGCTTTATTCCTCAAAACAATAGACGAATGACAGAGGTGGACTTAGTTCAGAATTAAGTCATTAAAAGTAGTCTTGTTTTTTTACATTTTATGATTATGGTTTCATTTGCTTTAAAGAGCTATACTTAGTTACTGCTACAACTAGTTATAACAGTAACTGAATATTTAGTTATTTTATTAATAGTTAAATAATTCAATTATGAACAAAAATATGCGTAGCATGCAGCGGCTAACCTATTTTGTTAAACCCTGGTTTAACAAAATAGGTTAGCCGTTTGTAACGAATAACAGAAGAAGACAAAAATAAAAACAACTTATGACATACGACATGTTCAAACCCCCATACGCTCCCCATGATTTCCGTTTAGACAGTATAAATAATGTAAACCTTAACATGTGACGACAAAATAATACAAGGCCCAGCAACACCCGAGGGACCGACAAAAATGGCGCGTCGGTAAATGTCGTATCAACAAGAGATTGATTGATATTCTTACGGAGCAGCAAGATAAGGGGCGTGTTATACTTATTATTATTGGACGAGGTAGTAAAATGTAATGAAGCATAAAAGTTCACATCACTAATGACAAAGACGGATACGTTCTAAATGCCATCATGCAAGAATGCGTTACAGTAATAGGTAGAGAAGGAAACATTAGCTTTGTATATTATCTTTGTATCTCTAGGATATAAGACAAGTATACCTACAAAGTATAACAAACTGGAACAAATTACCATGCTACTCCTTCCTAGTACTTTATTTCCATATTACTTGCTTGCTATTTGTTCCAGTTTGTTGATATGGAACAATGCCTGAATCAACTACTAATTCCACTAAGTATAGTTGAAAAACTTTGAAATTACCTTGAATATTTTGATTACTCAGGAATATTTCAAGGAATAAAAGCCAGCTAAGTGGGTGACGGTCACCATGTAAGCTCAGGGCTCCGTAAAATAACGTTAAATATTCAATCCGATAATATTAAATTAATATTTGTATCAGGAAGCATACATATTAGTTTGTCAGTAAGTTTGAAATGCTATATAATGAATGACAATACAGAGAAAAATTAGGGTAATGGCAGGATTCGAACCTGCAACATCAGCATCTGTGCCTTGCCTAACGCATTACGCTTTAGCGGTAATGTGGCGGAAACTGGCATACGCAAGGCACTGATGCTGATGTTGCAGGTTCGAATCCTGCCATTACCCTAATTTTTCTTTGTATTGTCATTCATTATATAGCATTTTAAATTTAATTTGAACGTATAAAAAAAATACAAAAAGAAAAATCGAAAAAATTTAAAAATAAATAATTTCGATTACAATATTTTGTCAGTAAGTGATAATTCCTAATAAGTATCTTATAACTATATTAATTTGTGTATAAAAACAAAAACTTAATCTACAAGATTTTTATCGGAATTATAATGTTGGTTTAGTATTTTTCGGGTTTGTTCTTTTCTTACAATTTTTATTCCTATAATCGCAAACATAACCTGCTGCTGCATACTGCAGTATCATGTCGTCCTCATCCAATTTGATTTAATCATTAATGCGTATATTTGATAAATTTGCCAATACGTTCATGTTAATTAGGAAATCTTTGAATGTTAATTATATTGAAATCTAATTAAACACAATTTGCGCAATGACATCATCTGCTGCTCCACTAAATATAAAGTACTAGAATTAGTAGCGTAAATGATTTTAATTTAATTATTGATTATTATTAAGTAGCAGAAATAATGATTATTTTTGATTCCTTTAAATATTTCGATGGCATTTAGTGACGATTTTTAAAATATTGTCATGTAACATGCGCTTTTATTACATTCAAATTGTTTTGGCATATGGGTAACCTTTATTTACCTAAATGTAGTACCTATTAAGTTACTATTATCCGAAATAAATTTATATCAACGAAGCGTTCTGCACAGTCTGTCTAATAACCTTAAATAAAATATCTAAAACGGTTCACAAAACAGTTTGAGTACATTTTCAAACTTTTTTTGATTTTAGTTTAACCTTTAAATGAAAGTTTCATATTAAAATTTGTACTTAATGGCAGTATTTGGAGTTTCATTTAGCTTTACGATGATTCAATTGTGATTATACTCAATTAAATAATAGGGATGTTTCCTGGGTTAAAACAACAAGATTCTAATTAGTCCGTCAGTTAGATTATAGAAAAATACTCGATACGTATTTTTTTATTTGTCCATACGAATAATATTGACAAAGATACAGCACATTCAAATTCAGGAGTAGGGGCTCGTGACGTCACTCTTTCGTAAAAATTTTACGATATAATGACGTAGCGCGAACTTTCGCCGCTCTGTAACTTTGTTATTTTAAGTTTTAGAAGCAAAAGAAAAAATACGTATCTACTATTTTCTGGCGTTCTAAAAGATGGACTAATTATTATTTTTTAGTCAACATCCCAATTATGTACATACTCCTAGTTTTTATAGGTCAAAAAAAAAAACAAAAAATGTTTCCCCTTACATTTTATAACTGACATGTGGAGGGTTATAATCGCTTTGTTATTTTTGTCTTAACCAAATTGAAAAGTAGGTACTCGTAAGTTCCGAAGCTTGAGGATTTGAAAATATACGTACTGGACAAGAGTTGAGCAAGTCACTCACTTATAGGTTCGTTTACTAATAGAGCAACATCATCGCTATCCAACATCTGTATTAATTTGTTTTCCATTGCTAAACATGTTTAGGCTCTATTTCAAACTTCTAAAATTTTGATGATTTTGGGGTTTGTGTTTCTACTCATGTCCCGCAATCATTCTATGGTATCATTATCATCCTCTCATCCAATAGGACAATATTTGGTCTTCCATGTATCTTACTTTTAGCATGCAGTCCTCACTCTTTGTTGCGAACTCTGCTTTTTATGTTATTTATGGTTTTTCTACAGAGATTTGATGTTTTAGTGGCAGTTGTTTTGTCGTCTGCTGTGTCACCTGTCCTTATCGTGTAAATATATTTTATTATTAACAATAAACTCGTATATCATACTAAAACTCGTTATGTTTCTCATTTAAAATACAGTCCACTTAATTCGCAACTCAACACTCTTCACTCACGCAGGTCCTCATTCTAGTACTATTCTTGTACACGTTCCAACTACGGCAACATGCAACTGATTTTTTTTTCTGAATAATTCACTCACTGCTGTTATGTTTAATAGGTATGTTTAGCTGCACAGTGTACACAAGCCCTTACCAGCTATGTGATTAAGACGCGTACGACATTATCAAATTAAATTTCAGTTATGCGAGCGCCAAGGGAGCGTGGGACACTTTGCAAATTAAAAATTGTGTTACAAAAATTTCACAGAGACTACATTAAGACCAAATTCCTGATGACAATATCCTGGTAATCTGAGGGAGTGTAGTAATGAGATTATTCTAATGAGGTTATTTATCATACTAATTGCTATAAAGAGAGGTGTTTTTTGTTTGTCACCGAGTTTCGTTGTAACAAGAGAAATTATGATGAAATTTTATACTTTACATTCTGTTATTTTATACATAGTTCGCAAGGAATAGAGTTGACTTTACACATTAGTTGTTTATCCATGATGAAATGAATTCATTCGTAAATAAACACAAAAAGTGACGACTGCTTCAAAAAATTTAAAACTGAATATATTTTCAAAACGACCCTACAGAGACTTGCTCAGACAACAAGAACGCATTACTACCCTTTTAGCACTAATGTGACCCTTGAAAATAAGGTTGATATGACAACAAAGGGCTAGAAAAACAAAAGGGAAGCCGCGGAAGGCAAATATTTTTTCTCTTACAGCTCTGCTTGGGATAGGGCCAAAAGGGAATCCAGCAATAAATCAAAACGGGCACTTTTATTAATCGGTGTCGAATAAACTTACGTCTCCTTTGATACAAATCGAAGGGAAGGCGTGTTTATGTGTTCGTCCTATAAAAGGTGCCATTTAAGTTTTTTCTAAAATCAGTACTTGTTTCAATGAAAATGAACACGGGGTTTTTACGTTGGGTTTAAATTTTAGGTACTTTCACAGAATTGGAGAAGAATTTCAATTTCCAATCAAGCGGAGTAAAAATTTGATCAATTTAATCCTTTTCCAAGGTCTCACGCGCACAGGGTCGAACGTGGAATTTAAATAAAACCTATCGAGCGAGCCGTTCACATGTAAAGTTTAATTTCCTGCAAGGCCCTCTGTCTTCGCCAGTCATTGAACCAGAACTATTCACTGTCTTAGGAATTCTACGGATACCTTTGATATCAAATACCTAGTAACGCTTATAGAAATTTATATTTTGATCTATTTGAGACTGAATTATTTACTGAAAGGTATTCGAAAATATAGGAAATGTTAAAAAAGGAAGTCTATATTAAATTTTTGTAACCGAAATATCTTTCGATTTTGTAAATATTTAACATTCAAATTATTAAATTAAAATGCTAATTAGGATAATGGCAGGACTCGAATCTGCAACAACAGCATTCCGTGCCTTGCGTTTTCCAGTTTCGCCACAATATCACTACCATACCCTGCTATATGCTTCGTCTTTACGGTCAGGACATATCATTGTCTATATTGTTCAGTAATAGTATATCTATCTCATAACATCATATATAATTTAATCATGATTGGTTGGTGGAAGTGACACAATCAATTTCTAAACAGTTTCGAAAAGTATCCTCAAGAAGATCCTACAACTGAGAGAATAAATCCTCAAGCCGTTAATTACGTAGGTCTGCGATCTCAAGTGATCTTCGCTCACTTCAGATTTAAGGTAGGCTATTTGAAATGGCTCGACGGAAATCTAGCAAATCCTTTTTGAATAATGATAGCGGGATATTGTTTATACTTGAGTACTTTGTAAGTATTTATTATTTTACATAGAACTTGAGCAGCAAATTACTTTTATCTACACCCATATAATAAATGCTCAATAACGCGTGCAAAAACCATAGAAAATGACCAGCATTATTACAACCAATGTTATTATAAGAATTTTCTTGTCTGTGGTAGTAGGTAGATAAATCTCTTCTTTATTGGGTAGTAGCTCTAAGTAGTCTGTGTTTATTGGTGATCACATTACCGATATCTCTGACGTTATGAATTTAAATTTGGAACAGCTGTCAAAATTCAAGTTGGTCTCTATTCTAGTATCCATAGATTTTAAAACAGTTATCGATACGAAACGTCAACTCAGTATGATTTTTTAATTTAAACGCACGACATTTGATCACGAGTGATATGACAATAGGGACTTCATTCGTGTGTCTATGATTTAAAAAAAACGTTCGTCTTGACGGATAGATCGAATTGCCGCCATACATGTTGACACTCGTTTATTGATTTTTTGCTGTTACGATTTTTTGCAGTTATGATATGTGTGTAGATAATGTAATGTATGCAACTGTATATAATTAGGCCTTAAAACACTCGTGTGATCCTATTATGAAACTCGCTGACGCTCGTTTCATAAAACCACACTCGTGTTTTACGGCCTCTCATTATGTAGCAGTTGCATAAAATACTATTTCGTAACATTCAATCTAAATCGAATTACTCGTAATGACCTCATTTTGATTTAAACGTTTCGTTTATCTCGATGTCATAGTATTTAGTGAGAGAGCTGACTCACCCATCTGGACTCATTGGATGTCCACTCACACGTCCTTGACTCGATAAGTTATGAGTTTAAAATGCCGTTGGTTGGGGGGCAGAGACCTTCTAGTTGATCGTCATCGAAATTAATTCAATACAAACAATACTTTTTTTTCTTTAGTATTAATTAACTTATTAATTTGACATCATACATTTTAACTTATTTTGACATTTGAATTAATGCAATGGCTGTAATTTTCAATTGGTTTCAGTTTTATTTCGGATAACTGTGGCGTAATGTTTGTAATACTTAATTATCACTTACCATAGTCTATTTCCTTAATTGTAAGTAAATAAATAATGTTACTAACAAAATATGAACAATGTTCGAAATAAAAGCTATTCATTCATTAGTAAAGGGTTGCCACCTTTCAAAAACAGTAGACCCCGTTATTTCGGTAAGTTGCCAGTGTTTTGTTAAAGAAATATTTTTTGCAGGACTCATTAAAATTGGTAAATTTTCTTGGTTTTCCGCAAGCTCAAATCACCCGGAGTAATTAACTTGCACCTTTCAAACCCGCAGAATTCGGGCCAAACCGGAGGGTTGGCAGTCATATTATTATGAAAAAAAAACAGATTGTGTTTAATATTTTTAAAGTAATTGAAGGATCCACGGACAAAATTAGAATTTCAAAATGTAGTTAATTTTGAGCCCTAAATTTTAAAATTAAAATCTAATTTTCAAAAAACATTTGATAATTACATGTTCTTTCGAAATTCGAATAGCATTTAATTAGTTATGATAATAAGCTTCACATGAGTTTTTTTTGTCCATTTTGTTTATCCTTATGAATTCCCTGGGAGGCAGTAAGGGAACATCATTGTGAAGTCCCAGTCAATAACAATGATCCAATAATTGACGGAAATATACAGAAACATACGAGTAAAAACGAGAGAGAATGATGTAAACCACTGGTATGGTTACCTTGACATACCATTATGGTATAGATTGTATAATAATTATGGTTTGTGTTTATATCGTACTGCTCAATGGAAAAGGCCTATACAATGCAGGAGTTATCTGGTTAAATGTTAATAACTAAAACGAGTGGCTAAATAATGTTACTATACGTTCAAATCACATAATCATCCAAATTACTAGATATTTGACACCTAGTTTTTTTAAGATTGTAAATTTTTGTTATGAGTAACTTTAGCGTATTTTTTCTAGTTTTTACAAAGCTAAGCGGGATTAATATATAGCTAAGCGGGATTTAAATCTCCATTCGTAAGTTATTTAATAAACTTCATATTTCGTTCGTATTGCAACGAGTAACGGCTAATGCAATATGACCGACGGCACAATGATAATCAAATATAGCTTTTAACCTTTAGACAAATGCAAAAAATATATAACGTACAATTGTATTCTAAGCCATATATCACTTGTTCCATTTGCATACGGAACCCTAAAAATCTATGCGTGCCTACCCCGATATCAAACATTGGTCATGGAATAACATCAGATATTTGGGGTTATGAGCGCAATAAATGGGCACACCTTGTATCAACTATTATGTTCATTATCATAATTTCTGAATAATCGTGCTCATATTTGTGTTAAATTCCGTATCTACTATAAGGCTTTTAACTCATTTATAGCTAGGCGATAAGATAGTCTTGTTAGTTAGCAGTGTCGTCCGTAAGCGGTTACTTATAACAAATCATGAAAACTTTTTTTGTTAATTTATTGCACTTAATGACACAGAAATATACCAATAGCGAACATAGTTCTTCACGACAGTACCTGCCAGTAAATGTTTACGCAAAATAGCAATAGTTGGGGGTGAATTTAGCAGCCTATGTGAGATACATGAAATTTCCCATCTATTCCGACTCTTAGTCCAGCAGATGCTTAAGAAACCGTTTGAAAGTAAACCTGTTTAAGGCGTGCTTAATAAAGCTAAAATAATTTATAGATTATGGCGTTACTTTGCGGAGGTCCATTTCAACAAACTGGAACCAATTACCTTGTTATTCCGCGAAACCAGTGCCGTGCTCGTGCCATATAGTCTGTGCGACACACACATATATATATATATATATATATATATATATATATATATATATCTTCATCCAAAAACCCACCCTCTTCCGCTTCCACACGAAACAACATAAATCACATAGACTTAACTACACACCACTACCACTAAACAATAAAACAACACGATCGATGCGCGTTTCGCCTCTCTACGAGGCATCATCTGGATCGAACAGTACGACTGTTTGCTACTTGAACGAATGGCGTACTGACAAACTAAAATTCAAATAATTAATATCAGTTTCGATAGTGATTTATTTACGACAGTTTTGAACGACTTATCAATCATAGCTACGAGTAAGAAGCTTCACCACTTATGAGCCCTGGAGTGTGATTTTTGAATCTCAAGGGGTCACTAAAGCTCACCAAAATAGCCATTTTTCATTGAGATTCGGCCATTTTGGCGAGCTCTAGTCACCTGGTGAGATTAAAAAATTGCACCCCAGAACCAATGGAAAAGCTTTGTCATGCACAAAGTACTAAGTTAATACCATCAGTTTTAACATCGGAAAATTCAGTGTCATTCTTTTAATAGAATTTTTCTATAACAAAATTAATTGGAATGTAGTATTGTGATGTGCAAGGAAAGTTTTTACAGTTAGGTGTGCTAGATATTTACTTACTAACTTGTTAGATATTTACTGTAAAAGGTTTATTTATTAGAAGTAAAATAATGAAATTTGTCGGAACTTTAACGACCTCTACTAACAGTTTTATAAAGTCGTTAACCGCTTAATCATTTTCCTTTTAAAGCCCCTCAGCTCATGATTCTGTTACTTTTTGCTTTAAAATGTAGGAAAATTATATTTGCAAGTTTTTAAACTAGCGCTCAACATGCACTACATTATAAAACGGTAACAGCTTGCTAATTAATTCTAATTAAAACATAAGTTTGCCATTTAGAACCATATCCAGATGTAACATTTCGTTTATTTGTTTTAATTTACCCTGTTGGTGCACTTATTATAAGCGCACCGATGTTTTATTGTATTGCATTTTAATTTAATACTTACTTTCATCTGTTTGATGTTGTTCTATAAAATCTTAAATTAACTTAGTTTTTGTGCTATCTCTAATATTACTATCTACAGCCTGGAAGCTTAATGTACCATCAGGGACTTTTAGTCTTGAGCTTATATAGAACCATGACATAATAATCATTTTTTGTGGGTGTCTTTAAACGCGATCCTAGAAACGTAATAATTATGCCAGTAATCCATAATTGCTTAATTTATAAATAACAAGTGACCCGCTCCAGCTTCGCGCAAGTACAATTGTAATATATTGTTTAAATTAAAAGCTTTGGCAATAAATTCTCTGCATGACAGTGAAAGCTGTATCAAAATCCATTGCGTGGTTTAGGAGTTAGCGGCTGAAAATCTGAGGACAGACAGGAACGGAATGCGACTTTGGTTCATACTACGTAAAAAAAGATAAAGAAGCTAAAGATGTACCCGATGCACTGTATGGTAATAATGTACTATTCATACCGACTCTGCTTATGCGCCCCAAGGCCAATGTGAAAGAAGAGCTGTTATTCGCTTTCCGATTGCTATTACAAAATAGATAACGTAAATTGCACAGCGCCGAATTTAGCTGCAGCTCTCACAGTCTCTGCCGCCTATCTTGACAGAACTGTTGACGACATGGCGCCCTCAGATGTCATGATGCATAAACAACGTCACCTTGCTTATTCTCGTACAGTAGTTGCGATAGTGATGCGACTATCTAGCAATAAAAATCCTATTAACATTTTGTGACTTAGGATATATCTTTAAAATGGCATATCATCGCTTCGTACTGTACGAAACGTTCACAAAATTTTCGTGAACATTGCTCGGTCATCTAAATTATTCATAGCACGACCCACTGCCGAGGTCCTGTCGCACTCAACTTCTGTATTCCCCTGTGTGGGGTACTTACAGAATAATGTATTATCTTACGCCGTAATACGTACGTGGACAAAGATTATAAGGATCCCTTTACACTTGTATTTTTACAGCGAGGGTGCACTGTGAATGGGAATTGTCAGGTTTTTGCAGCTGGATGCGAGGTTGTCTAGGTATTGTGGAGAATATTTTTTTAACCCCAAAGCAACAGGGAGTGAAGTGTTAAAAGTTGGAATTCTCTGTCTGTTGCCTAAATTTGAAGCGACTTTTTTGTTTAGTGGCTCAATTAGGCAATTAGTTCTGTGCCATTATGACCGCGAACGGTCGAGTTATACATCGGAAGTTCATTAAAATTTTTTGATGATATTTCCTTTCTTTTCTGTTCTTAGTTATTTGTTAGGCTTTTTACTAAACTTTTGTGTTTTTAACTACATCATTTTTGATTATATCATTTCTCGTCTCGAAAAAAAACGAGTAATTTTATAATGTGTTTATGGTACAATAAACATAAAAATCCATACCCCTAAATGCGTTTACAACTTACTCGATACTCTTAACTAAGCAGCAAAACCTCAAACCGGAACCCAAACCGCTCCAGACATCCTTTAACTAACACTTTAAAAGCTATCGGTTAATTATTTCACATAAACCCGCTTCATAATTTAATCTTCCATCACATACTATCGTCTTTAACCCCAGATTAACTTACTAAGGTATCCTTACCGAATATTGGGGGTAGATCCGCCGCAACACCGCAAGCTTGCAATTTGGGCATCGTCAGGTTAGCATAACAATGTTATTATGTGTATAGTTCGATAAGGGTTTAGTAGCATGTTGGTAACATGTATTTAGGATGAGAGCGTAGATTATTGTGGTAACAGAGAGTATAGTCAAGGGTCAGATTTTCAATGGAACGGCAAAGTAATTTAACGACGTATTCCAATGGTTACCCTGATACAGTTCCCGGCAAACAAGTTGTTTGCCTGCAACTATAACAAAGCTAGAGGCTGCTGGTTCGGTCATAGAGTTTTTTTTTTATACAACATAGGACGGCAAACAAGCAAGTGGGTCACCTGATGGTAAGTGATCACCACCGCCTATAGACACCTGCAACAACAAAGAGACTGCAGATGCGTTGCCAACCCAGAGGGCTAAGATGGAATACCTATTGTGCCAGTAATTACACCGGCTGTCTTGCTCTCCACGCCGGAACACAACAGTGCAAGCACTGTTGCTTAGCGGCAGGATTAGCGAGCAAGATGGTGGTAGCGATCCGGACAGACCTTGCACAAGGTCCTACCACCCGCGGATCGATTATCGTTTGTCGCTCATTAATTAAAACGAAAAAGAATGTCTGTACCCCCCTTTAATGGGGGATGTGTATATTTACTAGAATATTGAATGGGTTGTCACAAAATAAGCCCAGAATGTTTAAGCAGGTGGTTGATTATGTCACTTTGAAAACTTGCGTTAAATTCTTTTATCTACACATATATCATAAATGCTCTATAATGCGTTCAGAAACCGTAGGCAATGACCAGCATTATAACAACCAATATTATTTTGAGAATTTTTCTAATTTTTTTCTATATTTGTTAATTCATTTTTTTTACATTATTTAAATGTGTACAGTCTATAGATATTTAATAGGTACCTAGCACTAGTGGCTAGTAGCAATGCAGGTCATTGCCCTATGTCTTCTGAACCCATCATAGAGTACTTATGATATGTGTGTAGATAAAGTAATGTATGCAACTGTACATAATTAGGTCTTAAAACACTCATGTGATCCTATTATGAAACCACACTCGTGTTTTAAGACCCCTCATTATGCAACAGTTGCATAAAATACTATTAAAAGTATTTTATTTTTAATTGCATTTTTTGTTACTAAAGTCAATATTTCCATGGAAGATACTGGGTTTAAGATTCTACACTTTGTATAAGTATGTACTTTTATACATTAAAATGTCTGTGTTAGTCTAGTTGGGACTAAGCGTAAAAGATTTTCCTTGTAGTTTGCGGCTAGATCAGTTGGTATCAATTGTACCATGATATTTATTTATATTTATTATTTTTATTTTCATGTCTAATTTAAGACTCCAAAAATATTTTTATTATATTATGATGTAACTCAATAAACTTACTTTTTATTTTTACACGAAGCGTAGTCCCTATTTTGAATACTGCTAGCTATAGATTGATAACCGCATGCACTCTAAATCGCAAAATATTTTTTGTTTACATTTTTAAACACTAGCGACTCGCCCCGGCTTCGCACAGGTATCAATTAGGATTGTAGATAAAAACATTAATTAAAAATCACCAAGCAAACCAAAATGACAATGAAAACCGTGTCAAAATCCGTAGCTTTATTTAAATGGTCAGTCAAAGCCGGCGAGCGATTTTGTTTTATCCTATGTAAAGACTCCCTACCTTAAGAGGAAACACCAAGGCCTAGAGAATTGAAAAATAGGTATTTGTAAAATCTATTGCTGCCTCCATCTATCAAGCCTCCCCCCGCAGAGCGCAATAGAGACAGCCGCGGCTTGGACTAAAAATACCTATTTAAAGTACACAAAATAGTGGCCATCGATTTTTTGGAAAAAAAATATTGCTCTACTGGCATTATCCAGAGAGGAAACAGGGGACGACGTTGGTATGGAAAAACGGCCCTTGTGTTTCCTCTTAATACATTGCACGTTGCATTGTTAATAATAATGCCAAACAAAAGTCTCGACGTTGCAGGATTCTAAAAGTCTTAAAGATTTATTTTTCATACTATCAAGTATAAAACCCAACAAGACCAAAGGAAAATCCAAGGCTCTCGGTTCCCAAAAGGGCAACCAATCTCAGAGAAAATGCAAATCCACAACTTGGGATAGGCGAAGCTAGTTGGCACGATATTTGTCAATCTCACCAACTTGCTGAACGAAATATCGATAAAGTTTTGGGACGTTTTTCCGCTCTCATAAACAAGGGTCCATCGATTAATTTTATCGCAACACGGTAAGGCTGGGTGCAGAGGTAGTTTATGGTATTCGGGAAAAACGTGGGTGCTACACGGCGCGTGTGTAGGAATTCTCTTCTGCCTTTGTGGTTATATTCCTTAACTTAAATCTTTGTAGCAATGCAGTCGCGTTACCAACGCAATGCTGTCTTGTAAGGTTGTGTAAGTTTTTGACACATGATTAGTTGTAATCTCACTAGTTGACCGGCTGGATAGCCTAGTGGTTAGTGGCCCTGACTACAAAACTTGAGGTTCCGGGTGCGATTCCCGGGAGGAGCAAATGTTTGTGTGATGAATATGAATGTTTGTACTCGAGTCGTGGATATTATAATATATGTATTTAAGTATGTATTTATCTATAAAAGTATGTACATCCGTTGTCTAGTACCCATGACACAAGCAGCTTTAGTTGCTTATTTTGGGACTAGGTCTTTTTGTGTTAACTGTCCGAAGATATTTATTTATTTATTATTTGTTTACTAGTCAAATCATGAAAATTAAAACAATATACACAAAAAAATGCCATCCTTTTTTTATTTTTTAAAGTTTTGTTTTTATTTTCTGCGTGATGATCAATGAAGTTGAATATAATTATATTATGTATTGGAGACGATTTTCTTGTTAAGCAATTTATTAGTGTTATACGAGTTAGGCAGTGTCACAGGGAGGGAAAGTTAAACTTGAGTGGTCATGAGTTAGCGGCGAAACGAAATTAAGCAATGAATTTGGTAAAAACATTTCCTTAAATAATTATTGCGTGACGTGACCAGGTCGATTGATCATTCGACTAAAGTACGTCTCTTGGCTTTACTATCGACGTTTATTCAGTCGGAGGTCCACGACGGGCCTAAATCCGCTTTTGTATTTTATAAATAGCCGCAATCTTGACATCTCGGGCCTAAGCTCTTGCTGGCAATTTCCGACTTGGAAACAAAATATTATTAGGGCTAGGGATTGACGTCAGTCAATAACTCTGAACCGTAACCTTTTTATTTGTGGGAAAATAACTTATAAATAAATAACAATACTCTCTTTGTGTGTTCTGGCTAGTAATTAAGGAATATATAGTGCTTAGCTTAAAGGATCTGTATTAAAAAGATACAAATGTAACCCTCAATTTATGACCCTATCTGTCCGTCTGTTCAATTGTCTTTCTCCGCTCTCTCTCTTTCTATGTGATGAACTGTTAAAAACCTGAAAGTTTAAGGTTCCCTCGTTAATTGGTTTTCGGCATTATGAAAATTCGGGTTCACGTTGAGTTGGAAAATAATAATTCGGAACATCGACAGCTTACCGTCATACATACCTTTTAACAATTTAGTTTCATGTTACCGTCGGTACGTATATTTTAACCTTTTTAACGGATATATCTACACCAAAGGTTTAACATTAACGACAAATATATCCGTCACTGCGTGCGGCACAAAATAAAGTTAAATACGCTGGCGCAAGATTCAAATGCGCGTGGCTAACCAGCCTATGCTTGGCGTATGACTCGCGGCTTTTCTATTTCTATTTGATATAGCGTTAAAATGGTTAACATCTAATCGTATTGCTTTGCTCATCGGTCACAGAGTAATGAACGAACCAGTGTATTGTCGGAAGCAATGTAATAATGCGGTCATACGTCAACAAGCCATTTGTGTCATTAAACTGCGCTAACGACCGTGCGCGGTCCGATTCAATTCCGTATGTACAGACCCTTAAACATGGGGTGTTGCGTAGACCAAGTGAAATATGCAGATTAACCAGAAATATGTGCTGTTTGTTTTTCAGCAAAACGGCAGCGAATTTCCTTCTACTGGTCTAGTTAGAAGGAAGCGCCCTGCGTGACATCTGAAGTTGCGGTGTGTCGTGCTAGCCATACAGGTATGAATATGGTGCTGGAAAAATAATGTTAAGAGCTCAAGAGCTCGTGTTTTTATACAAAAGTTAATACATATTTTTATAGTATTTAAAATAAAATTTCTATCAAGAAAAAATATCAGCAAGGCTTCATACCTACACAATGGATTACAGAGAAAAACTCGGTACTTATATGAAATACAGAATATAGAACTTTTATACATTATAATTGTTGTCAGTTGTGTGTATCTATGAAGCGTAAAGCTTGTAAAAAAAACTAGCCAGAATTCTGAGAGTTTAAAGAGGTAAGGAAAGAAAAATAAAATATGTTTTTCATTAAAAACTTCATAATAAGGTGAAGTTTATTATCATGAGTATTTAAAGTGCGTAATATTTATGTAACATTGAACATTCGTTACAGAAGTTATTACACTCGTACGTATATTACCTAGAATTACTTAAAGTTTGGATTACAGCTGGATGTAATTGATTTTAATAGCCTGTAAGCGATTTGGTGTGCAAAACATTGTAAGATTAAAATATGATTTAGTAAAATAAAAAAATCGTTTGAGCGCTACTGGACTGCCTTGGCGATATTGACTTCATGTGGGAACTGGGAATGCCTTTAAATCTAAGTTTTACTTAGATTAATGCGTGCTAGTGACTGGCCATCTTTCACATCAGCTCTATTTGTAAATCTTTAGTCTACGTCCATTGATATTTTCTCTCTTAAAACTATGATTCCTTTTCTCTTGTGCTCTAGACGAATAGACATGTACAGTTGAGGAAGTGCATCCACAAATAATCGTTAAACTCAATCGCACTGCCAGGCAACATAAACTTAAATAATGTAGTGTTTTATTTGTCACTTCATTCCATCAGGTTTCTATAGCGGTACATTGGTCTACTTCCTCCACTATGGGTACGTAAACTCATCATTATATTTCATTACTAACTACCATTTCAATCAAATTACTCTGCCGTCCATCAAGTACTTCATTTATTCCTTCACTCCTAAAGGGTTCAATGGTAGTACAGCAATGCATTTCCTCCACTGTGGGTAGGCACGTAAACTGATCACTAATTTTCATTACCACCATTCCGATCCAAACTGCTCAGCCGTCAATCAAGTTCTGTACGGTGTGAACTAGCCGCAGCCACAACCTTTCACTAGGAAAAAAGCACAACCTCATAAGCAAATTTCAGTAATGCAAATTCGTCTGTATTCCAAGCACATACTGTTCAAAAAGACAAGCAATTAGGCGAGGGTCGCGATATATCACGCCGGACAGGTAGCGACATGTTGCCGTGATGGCGCTCTAATGGCCACGGTTAGCTATACTTAATTTTATGCTAAGCATAACGGGTAAGATTAATATTTAGGTTACGAGACAAATCATACAGTCATAACCATAACTAACAACATCAATAACAAACTTCCCCCGGATACAACAGTTTGAAGTGTGTCATTAAATCGCGCCTACATCGCACTACACAACCTTGAAATGGCATAAAGCTTGATTTGACAAAAAGGTGTTTGTAATAAAAAGAAATTTTCCTGAAAACACGTTAAAGTACTAAATACCTAAAGTAAAGCAAAGCTTACAATCACTTAAGAGCAGTCATTAAAAACTCCAACATAGCAGGCTTAAATAAGAATAAGTACCACATTTATTACGTTAATATTAAAAATGCTTGGGCTTGGTATAGACCAAGCTGACAGGTGACACGAGACCACAACAAATCGCTAATAGCTAACTCGAAGAGTTTTGTATTGCTGAACTAAAATAATGGATACGTAATGTACTTTTATCTATACACATATCATGAAGGCTCAATAACGTGTTCAAAAACCCTAGGAAATGACCAGCATTATTACAATCAATGTTATTATAAGAATTTTCTTGTCTGTGGTAGTAGGTAAATCTGTTCTTTATTGGTCATCACATTACCGATATCTCGTGACTGCTCGTGACGTTATGAATTTAAATTTGGAACAGCTGTCAAAATTCAAGTTGGTCTCTATTCTAGTATCCACAGATATTAAAACAGTTATGGATACGAAACGTCAACTCAGTATGTTTTTTTTTTATTTAAACGCACGACATTTGATCTCGAGTGACATGACAATAGGGACTTCATTCGTTCGTCTATGGTTTAAAAAAACGTTCGTCTTGACGGATAGATCAAATCACAGAGTAGGGTCAAGGAGGTAACAGTGACTCAGTCGACAACAGTGACTCATTAATGTTTCCAGGTTAGGCAAAGCATAAAGTAGGTTTGTCTCTTTTGCACACTATAGCACGTAACCCCCAAACGTGTTTGAACTAGTCGGCCGGCCGGTGCAGTGTCGTTGTGTTGTGTCACAGAGAGAAAACAAATTTCGCTTGGATGAAATTAGATTTTAAGATAAGTTTCTCTGTTTTTTTTACGTAAAATAATGGCAATTAGTTATGACTATTATATTTGCTAGTTGATAAATATTGTATAATCTTCATTCATACAGTTTTATTATAGAATTGGATTTTAGTTTTATTGTTACAAAATAAAGTTTTCAAAATGGCGTAGTAGTGCACAGTGACTCAATTTTAGAAAGTCACATTGTTAGCATTGTTTGTAAGACCAAGAGTTTGTAGACTGTTAGAATAACTTGTTTTTTTCTTTAATAAATGTATAAAACTTGAATTATTTTGACTATTTTTATTACTCCTTTTGATGAGTCACTGTGTACCTTTTGACCCACTGTGGACCCCAGGGTTGGGTCACTGTGGACACCTGGGTGTGCACAGTGGCTCAAAAATCTTTTTTTTGTTTTCTATTATTTATTTTATTTTAAACCTATTTTATGGAATTGTGTTGATGCAGTGTTAAACTATAATAGTTAATGAATAATATGTTTAAGTTTCATATCAATCCAGTAAGGATTTATATTTAATTTAGCTTTTCGAAAAACACACGAGTCACTGTTGCCTCCTTAACCCTACCTTTTTAATATACATGGCCGCCATTAGTCATTCGTTTGTTGGTTTTTTGCTGTTACGGTTTTTTGCAGTTATGATTTGTGTGTAGATAAAGTAATGTATGCAACTGTATATAATTAGGCCTTAAAACACTCGTGTGATCCTATTATGAAACTCGCTGACGCTCGTTTCATAAAACCACACTCGTGTTTTAAGGCCTCTCATTATATAGCAGTTGCATAAAATACTATTAATTGTCGTCACCTGACATTTTGTGAGTTTGGTTTGAAGCTAAATAAGTCAAAATACCCCTCCCTTCTGCGACGATAATTTTAGGTAATCAAATCAATTTACGCGTTCATTCAGCATTAGGAATTAGACTGAGTTTTTGTCTTTTAAATTCCTGAGTTGTAAATTTACTCAACGCATAGTTTTCTAGGCGCTTTACTTTCAAGTTCAAGTGCTGCATTATTAAGTATATTCATCAGGGCCAAAAAAAACTTTTTTTTTCATTTGTGCATTCAATAAGAAAATATAAATCACAAATCTTGAAAAATAATTAGAAAAATAAAAATTAATACGTAATATATAATAATAAAAAAATAAGCTTATTGTTATGGTAATGATTGTTATGTAGAGCGGAAGCTCCTGATACAAGTGCGTCAGCCCTTATTAGGAGGTCTCAAATCTATCTTATTGTTCTACGCCTGTAACAAATAAACTATTTTCATTTTAATTTTCAATTTTTTTTTTCAATTTTTCTAAATATTAAGGAGACTACGGTTGCAAAGTAAATTGATTTAATCAGTGCATAATTTTAATAGTCAGCACCGAAAGCCATTTTATTTTAACACATTTATTAGCTGGAAAAATGAATTATAATAATAAAGGTTCGCTAACGCGGTCTGTGAGAGATTGTTGCGATTTTTCTTTCAGAGAGAAAAGGGACGACCTATTATGACGATGAATTATAATAATTTGTAATGCTTTGTGCCACTGACGGCCCCTGGACTGTTGTGCTCGGTTTTGATATGATAATCCATGGGAACGACTCTCCTAAGTTGCCAGCATTAAATTTGATACTCATTTTGACAGGATATTGATTCGATTATCGAATGTCGAGGAGTAAGCATTAGTCGATTAATGCCGCGTTCCTATATTTAGATAAGGAGCCAATTACACTGAGCGAATTCTCGTATGCGAGTTGCATTACATTGCGCGGCTTGAACAACCGCTTGATCACATCATAACTCGGTAGCCCGCAATGTAATACAACTCGCACGCGAGAACTTGTACCATGTGAATGGCCCTTTACGGATTCTTTCACTTACAATTCGTCACATCTGGATTTATTTAGGACAGGAAATATCTCAAAACTTAACTTGGCTTACCAAGTCGAGTCGAGGAACGATCCCTTGGTTGAATATAGGAACCGGTCATAAATAAGACAAATCAATGAGTAAAAAATCTATCACGTATCGCATTAAGAGATGGTTTTGCTTTGGTTTTTGGAAGTCGGTTTAACGCTTGGCGTATGTTCGGTATAAATATATAGCCAAGATACCTGTCGCTGTTTAATTTTTAAACAATAAATGTCACATTAGTACACTTGCCATCTTAGAGGTGGTAAAATTATGAAATTACTGAGTCTGTGTTACGGTCACTTTGAAAATTCACTTCATGTTTGACGAAAAAGAAGCAATCTAACAATTTCATCAATGGAATCTGATTAGTGAAAATACTAAAAAAAAATCTACGTTTTTATTTGTCATTACTCTGATATTCGAGGAACTCCTAAGTGAAAATATTAGGATCACCTACGTGTAGTCTTGTAAATAATGAGGAGAAGGGGGGCATCTTCCCTCGTTTAGAGAGGACGTAGTAGTTTGTAAGGGTTAAGGGAGGATCTAAGGTAGTTAACGTTATTATGACCGCCCTTAAGCAACGTAAGCTTATTAACCTCAATATGAAGCCTGAACGACAAATTACGGTTCTAAACAAAACAAGGGCATTTACATTTTTAAGCACCACATAAATAACACGTAGATTTAGAACTGACCGTTCCAATGATACCCGGTTAGCCGGACAATGGTGATGTAAAATTTAATTGAATAATGACTCCAGTAAACAAAAGCTTAATATGCGATTAATCTCCGGCAAGTTAATGAAAACAGATGAATGTGCGCCGGCTTCGCTGCTGATGCTCTTTTGTTTGACGAAAACAGCTGAAAAATCAACGCGCCGATTGTGATAATACAGGGAGTCATCGGGAATAATGAGTTACCGGAACTTTACCTTGCGCCGATGTTAAATTGAGTTAATGCGTTGGGGTGAAATAGCATTGAAGGAGTACACGAAAATAACGCATATAGTCACTTTAAAAAAATGCAAAAAAAATGCCTTAAAGCTTTTAAAAAAAAGACTAGACATATTCTTTACGTGAGCATTCAACAGCGTTACGTTGAAAAAAAACTTTATGCATGCAGTTTTGACCTTGTTGAACCTTTTATGAATTAAAATAAAAAAATATATGTCAATTTTATTACAACCATATTTTTTCTGTCATATTTTATTACCAATCTTGCTTTCCATTGAAAAAAAAACCAATAAGATCCCTAATTATTGCAACTAAGATCTTAGGCCCATAGTTAGAGATCGTTCTCAAAATCGCATTTGAGGTTTCATTCGTATAGAAACGAAATGTAAAATTTGATCTTGAGTACGCTGCTATCCTTGAAAAAGATCTGTTACTACAGGTTTTAATTACAAAGCCTTTTTCAAAAATCCCTACATAGCCATTTTTTTCAGAAAGAGTATTAGTAACTCAAGGTACGCAATTGCTTCCATATAAAACGTGAAGTAACGGAACAAAACAAAAATGGGACGTTTTTTTTGGTGAATCCCGGTAATCTACACGATTCCGAGTATGAAAAACCTCTTTCTAAAATAAAAAGTGTAATAAAGGGTTTATTTTAAACGCACTACAGTAGTTAAGATTCTGTTTTGTTCATATAAAATCAAGACCTCTGTTAAACCAATGATTTTTCCTCTCAGTATAGTCTATTGCAAAGGTGCTTCCATTTTTACATCCTGCAAATAACCTCATAGAAGCACTCGTCTTGTTAGTGTTTTGTATTTTGATGTTTTTCCGAAACGCGGAAGGAAAGGTGAATTGTACGATTGGCTTAAACTCGAGTCGTATCTCATGGGCGGGTACCCGTACGCGAGGAAGGAAACATTAGCAGTTCACTTCTGCCAAACAGAATTCCGTACGTGGGCGGAATGTGGCGGAGTTCGGCGATGATAGTGTACTTGCCTCGCAGCGTACTGCCCTCAAAGTTAAGGCAGTTGATAAGAATTCCCAAGAGGATTGGTCGAGGATTTTTTTATTTGGGAGCTTTAATCAAAACTGAACACGTCAGATTCATTAGAAAACAACGAAATATATGTAATCAAAACGACACATTACAGGTTCACAATACAACAAAAAATAAAACCAATTTTATCAAACTAACTATTTTAGCTGCATCGCTAGTTGGTTCGGACAACATTGATTGCAATGATCAATGAGGGTTTGTAACTGCTTCATAAAAATGAGGTGATATTTTAAAACATACTATTAATGACATACTTATTAGCTTACTTACTATTGTGTGCACTACCTCATCTGAAACTATGTTAAAATGTATCAAACACATTTTAAAACTACAAAATAAATTATTTGAATTACTTAATTTGGATGGAAAATTTGGAAGTGTATTCATGTAATCGATTAAAAAATGAACCGCAAAACTAGTTTGTTTAGGATTTTTGATAATTTCTGAAAAACAATGCTATTTTAAAAGATTGTTCCTTTTTTTTAAATATAAAATTTTTTACAAACTTATGATACTAAATATACAATTATTTTCCGAACAAAAAACACACTGCTTTAAGAAACATTTTTTTGTTTTGTCGTAATGCAGTCTAATGGATAAAAAGTAGTTTTGCAGAATAAAAAAAATGTGAAAATTCCGAAACTGCCGCGTTATACGAAGCGAAGCTTAAATTCAAGGTATGTCCTCTGTTCCTAGTTTATCTATGCCCAGAAGCAGACGGGGACGTGATACGTGAGACGGTATGAATATTACGTGCGATATGTTTCCCAAATTTGAATAACTACTTTACTGCCAAGTATTAGGCTTTTAAATCTTTTGTAACTACGAGGTAAAGTATTTGCGCTTGAGCGGCTAGTGAGTTACAGAACTAAGTTTTTTGTCTTCACTATATTTAAATGTATATTCAATGCAATGTAGTTAATAAATTTAATCGAGTTGTTTGAATTAAATAAAATACCAAAACGTTATCTATTAGGTTTAATTCTGTCTTTCGTAAAGATCTATTAAAAAGGATTTAATTTGAGAGAGCAATTTGACAAAAAAACCACCGACATTTTTTGCTTTCAAAATACACACACCAAATTATTCACGCCAGTGAACGAACGGCGTCAGACCGGGCACGTAAAATATTAATTAAATTTTTCTTCATGTACCTTGGTCACAGGCATGTCTAATATTTAACATTGTATCCCCAAAACGGCCGCATAAAAAGTTTTACCTCATAAACCGTAAAACAACAACTTTTACCAACTCCGTTGTACGTGACAAAACCACCGTTTTATTACAAACAACTCGCAGTTTTAATGAAATAAAAACATCCCACTATTATGACTTATGGCAGGTTTTAGTTGTGAACTTTTGAAGCGTTAGTGATAAGTTTAACGACATTAATTTATAGGATAGAAATGTTGTTCTTTGGAAATGATTTTAAGGTAATGAAACGCGATCCAATGCGTGTGTCCTGATTCGAGCAAATGCTTGGCAATGGCGGATTCGTTGACCTGGAGATTTTTAGCAACTGCGTTATGTTCCTTGAACCTTACAGGTATGTATAGTTTGCTTCGTCTTTCCAATGTAAGAATTACCGTGACTGAAATCTATGCTAGGGATTGGTCGCAAAATTTCCTTGTATTTTTAATATTTTGTTCACATATGCGAATCAATGAACTGTGTGGTGTTTTTGGTGTAATTGAACAAAAAAAAACACCCTTTCGCGTTTATAACGGCTCGCTGGTTTGGACAACGTACACAACGTATTGCAACTAGGGATTGCAAACCAGCAGCATTTTCAATCCAGCTGGATTTTTGCTGGATCGGTATCAATCCAGCTGGATCCAGCGCGGATCCAGCAGTTTACCGATTTTGCAAAAAAAAAACACATAGTGCAATTCTACAGGTTATTTTTATAAAAATTGAAACAAACCAAACAAAAGGGAGGATAATAAGGCGTATTTTTTATAAGCATATGAAAAAACCTTTACTTGAGATCATACCATGAGAAAATTTATTTCTTTTGAGATCTCGGAAAGTGAGATCTCAAAAGAAATAAATTTTCCACACTGGTTGGTTTCAGCGTCATCAGCTAATCGTATACTACTTAAAGATAAGTTTTTCCCTCTGACTCCATCATTTTTGAAAGCAGTTTTTTTTTCATGATCATGTTAATTTCGTTTCGCTTCAGACCTACAGCCTTCTCTCGTTTTAATTAAAATTTTAAATCTTCTTTCATAGTAACGTTCTGGGTCTCTCACATGGGATCATTATCTTCCTTTGTTTTATCATCCCATTCGCCTTCTTCAGAATTTGCTTCAATTCTTCTCAGCCGAATAATTATATTTATGTAATTTTTTGGCATTGGGAAACACGAGGCATCAAACGTTTTTTTCTTCTCTCAAAGGTTATATTTAGAAATGGGCTAAGCGCGGGAACGCGGGAACGTTTAAACACAACGGTTTTTATAAGTATTTGTAAGGTTAAGTATAGTTTTTTAATAAATTTTTGCTATTAGGATCCGTGGCGCTGGATTTGGCGCCGCCTGCTGGATCCAGCTGGATTGCTGGATGTTGGATCCAACAATTGCAATCCCTAATTGCAACGTATGTTTTTGTTTTATATGTATACAGTCTTAAATAGACTATTTACCTAACAATGGTCTGGTTTTGTCTGTTACACCGCTCGCATAAGGCACGAATTTAGGCTGTATAGCGATACCAGGATGCTTCTTTCTGGATTTTCTTGTGGGTTGCCGTTTACTCATATATCCGTTAAGCTTAAGGTCTTCCTAAACATAAATAAACTCTTCTTCAAAAACTCGAGGTCACAGAAGTCATACTCTCTTTTCAGTAAGCAGAGATTGAAGATGTCGAAGACAGCGGTGGGATGATTAAACATCTGTCGGTTTTCAACTTTATTGAAAACATGACTGTATGTGATACTTCCCACCATATCTCTTTAATAACCAAAAAACCCAAGCTTAAGTTTGATTCCAGTTCATTCGTAAGCTTTATGTCAGGATGAACGGAATTGAAATAATATTACAGACTGTTTCAGTTCTGGCTACCTACCCTTCATTATGCAGAAGCCGTCATCGAAGCACCGTTCCGTAACTTGGCTCCTCATGGTGGCACATCTACTGTCGTCTCAAATGCTCCACCCAATATTAGCCAATATTGAATGGAGCATCAGTGGTGCTACAAGACTGCCCAGTTTATTTTATTAAAAAACATTCCAAAACTGATCAACGTTTTTCTGAGTTCATGTACTTCAAGGATTATCAGCAGTAAAGCTATGAAAGGCTCGTTAAAATGAATAGTTAATAGAACTTTATAAATACCTATTTTACACATAGTTGCGACTAAAGCCACCTACACTTGAATTTACGGAGACGTAGGAAACATTTTTTTAAGCCGTGAGATGTGATTTTATTGGGTGCGCCAAAGTTGAACAAAAATTTTAATGTCGATGTCCGAAAATGTTGTTCCTAAAAATGTGCATCCTAATAATCACTACTCATAACAACTATGTTCCTAACATTCTGAATCCCTAATCATTCGACTTAATAATGTCCGTTGCAATAAACATCTATGATACTACTATTTGTTTTCCTATATGTTCTCAACAAAACCATCTTTTACACTATTAATCATCATCATAATATCTTTTTTTACACCCTTTCGTATTCCCTAATCGGTACCTCGCTGGCAGCGAGCGAGCGAAGCGAGCGAGCAAGACCTTTTAGGGCAGAAGCGACTCGGATAGGTTAGGTTCAGAAGGCTAAGGCGGGAGCGAAGCGTAGTGTAGCTTCCGCCTTAGCCTTCGGTGTTAAGTATTTTTTTTGTAACAGCACAGAAAATGATTATTTCCATTAATTCCAGTGAAGTTCCAGTGAAGTTATTACTTAAAATTTTCGGAAACTGAGTGTTATGGACTACGTTAAGAGGAGTGTGAACCCAGCCCGAAAAAGCGCTCTCCATACAAACGGCGATAACGTTTTCCACCCTCTAAACCCTAACCTATTGCCATGATTTTTTGGTATGTTGTCACTATGCCCTAGAACTAGGTTTTGACAATATTTGCATTTTAGGAGTTTCATACAAAACAAAAAAACGTTAATATTTTTGAAACTATGAAGAACATTTAAAAAATCAAAACATACAAACCTAGTTCTAAAGCATAATGACAACATACCAAAAAATCATGGCAATAGGTTAAGGTTTAGGGGGTGGAAAACGTTATCGCCGTTTGTATGGAGAGCGCTTGGTTCACACTCCTCTTAATAGTTAAATAAATTGTAGGAACGAAAACTTTAGGAAACAAAATTTTAGGAACAGTGATCATTACGAAAATCAATTTTCGGAAAACTGAGTGTCATAGACTACGTTAATAGTAAAATAAATTGTAGGAACGAAAACTTTAGAAAACAAAACTTTAGGAACAGTGATCATTAGGGGTACAAATCATTAGGAAATCAATTTCGGGTGATGAACTTTAGCGAACCCAATATGGACCCGATTTTATTAATATTTTGAAAGGTATAAGTTTTTAGGATGTTTTTAACTGCATTTTATACTTCTTTATACTCTTCGTTCACGTTTGCTCCGGATAATTGTGTAACTATAAGTAAAATACAATTAATCACATTATTGACTACGCAATAAATAAAAGAAAAATATTTAAAATATTTTTCTCTTATAATACACAAAGTATAGGCGGTTATGTCGTTTTTAAGCGATCTCTTCCAGATCATAAATTATATCACTTCGTGAAAAGAAATGAAATTAACCATTTATTTATTAGTGAATCTCTTGTTATTTTGGATTGTTTCGGCAGCATTATCTATATTTCTCTAATTTAATACAGGGGTAAACTTTGTTAGGTATTTTGTCTATTTGTCTGTATGTAGGGGTAATCTCTGGAACTACTGAACCGATCCCAAATATTATTTTACTAATAGAAAGCTTCACTATCCCTGGCGGACATAGGCTACTAATTCTACGCGAACGAAGTAGTTGGCGTCCGCTAGTTTTTTATAAAATTGTCTTATACCTATCAAGTTGGAAATACGATGGAACCTTTCCAATGTAACAAAGTACTACACACTACACAGCGCAATATGTGGCATAACCGTCACATGGCGTCAATGTGTAAAAATTCCAATATGGTGGAAATGAGGTTTCTCTACGTTATATGAAACCTCAGAACAATAACTTAAGTGTAGGAGTTCATTGGAATAAAATAACATCAACGGTTTATTTTGCGTTCGTTGCAATTAATCTATGCCTCGTTTTTTAAAATGAGAAATATCGTAAACTATCTTGGTAAGCCTTTTTTGCAAAGGTGATATTTTAATAGTATTTTATGCAACTGCTATATAATGAGAGGCCTTAAAATACGAGTGTGGTTTTATGAAACGAGTGTCAGCGAGTTTTATAATAGGATCACACGAGTGTTTTAAGGCCTAATTATATACAGTTGCATACATTACTTTATCTACACACATATCATAAGTACTCTATGATGGGTTCAGAAGCCATAGGGCAATGACCTGCATTGCTACTAGCTACTAGTGCTAGGTACGAGTACCTATTAAATATCTATAGACTGTACACTTTTAAATAATGTAATAAAAAATGAATTTGAAAAAATATAGAAACAAATTAGAAAAATTCTCATAATAATATTGGTTGTTATAATGCTGGTCATTGCCTACGGTTTCTGAACGCATTATAGAGCATTTATGATATATGTGTAGATAAAAGTACTTTATGCAACTGCTATACAGGGTGAAAAGTTTGAATGCCACATGGATGGCAACCACCTTAAATACTGGAAATAGCATATTCTGTGTAAAGAAGACTATCCTTTATTTTTAAAAAACAATATATTCTGCAAAGTCTTCTTTACACAGAATGTTCTATTTCCAGTATTTAAGGTAGTTGCCATCCATGTGGCATTCAAACTTTTCACCCTGTATAATGAGAGGCCTTAAAACACGAGTGTGGTTTTATGAAACAAGCGTCAGCGGGTTTCATAATAGGATCACACGATTGTCTAAAGGCCTAATTATATACAGTTGTATATACTACTTTATCTACACATATATATCATAGCAGCAAAAAACCTTAACAGAAAAAACCAACAAACGATTGACAACAGTAATGGTGGCAATTCGATCCTCCGTCAAGACGAACGTTTTTTCTTAAATCATAGACAAACGAATGAAGTCCCTATTCTCGTGTCATTCGAGATCAAATGTCATTCGGTTTATATTAAAAAGCATACTGAATTGACGTTTCATATCGATAACTGTTTTAATATCTATGGATACTAGAATAGTGACCCACTTAAATTTTGACAGCTGTTTCAAATTTAAACTTAAATCGATACTGTAATGAGCATTACAGTACAGAACTCGGCACTGTAATGACCATTACAGTACAGATTTGCCTACTACCACAGACAAGAAATTTCTCATAATAAAATTGGTTGTAATAATGCTGGTCACTTCCTACGGTTTCCGGACGCATTATAGAGCATTTATGATATGTGTGTAGATAAAAGTCTTTAAAATACGAACAACGTTTATATCATTTTTTAAGCAATTGAAAAAACTGAGCAGAACAAAATGCGGAAATATTTGATAAAGCAAGATTTATCTGTTAAGAACTCATTCATGGTTGACACTGTTTTCTCATTAAGCATTATATTTAAATCAATCAACAAAGACATGAATACCTTTCAACTGGTAATTTGATGACATCACTGAGCTGAGCTGAAACTCAAATGTGGATTTTGAATGCAGATTATTGAAGATAATAAAACTCCTGAATAATTTTTATCACATACTATAAATTCGATATTATTCTCAGTCTATTCATATAGTAGTTATGGATATCATTTATATGGTAATGGTAGCCTGCTTATCAATTTAAGACGTTTTAAATGCTACACGTGAAATTATTTTAAGTTACTTAATTATTTTCTAATAAAAACTTTACTCTGTACAATATTTTTGTGTTTCTTCTTACTTCCCTTCTGCCTCTAAAAAGTCTGAAAAAGAAAATAAAAAATGGTCAAGTCTTTGTTTACGCATCAGTTTCTTCAAAAGTAATTTGACGTCAGTGTACACTTCTAAGATATATAAATGTAAATTTACGGTAGGGTACATTTATATGTTTTAGAAGTGTACACTTGTCTGTTTTCGGCACATTGGATTCACATTCAAAGTAAACAGAAGTAGCTACTGAAGAGTAGCTTAAATTTGAAGACTTCATAAGGGCTCGAAACGTTGTAAATTATATACACACATCGTTTGTTTTAAGATGAAAAATGCTGTAAACGAGAGTGTTTACAACATTTTGTTATTATATTATTGCAAAAGTGTGACAATATAGTAGTTTATGCAACTGCTACATAATGATAGGCCTTAAAACAGGAATGTGGTTTTATGAAACGAGCGTTAGCGAGTTTCGTAATAGGATCACACGAGTGTTTTAAGGCCTAAATATAAACAGTTGCATATATTGCTTTATCTACACACATATCATAACTGCAAAAGACCCTAAAAGCAAAAAACCATCAAACGAATGACAACAGTAATGGCGGCAACTCGATCCATCCGTCAAACCGAACGGTTTTTTTTAAATTATAGACAAACCAATAAAGTCTCTATTCTCATGTCACTCGAGATCAAATGTCGTGCGTTTGTATTAAAATAAAACATACTGGATTGACGTTTCGTATCGATATCTGTTTTAATGTCTATGGATACTAGAATAGAGACCCATTTGAATTTTGACAGCTGTTCCAAGTTTAAATTCATAACGATAGAGATATCGGTAATTTGATGACCATTAAAGTGCAGGTTTACCTATTACCGCAGACAAGAAAATTCTTATAATAACATTGGTTGTAATAATGCTGGACATTTCCTACGGTTTTTGAACGCATAATGGAGCAGTAACGATATATGTGTAGATAAAAGTATATAAATAACCTTTTTAACCGACTCCATCAAATAGGTTACACCAAACTAACACGATTTATTTGTAATATCTTTGTTAGCATCTCTTATTTATTTTAGAACAGCACTTTCGCAAAAAAACCTTACCAAGATTGTTAAAAATATTTTATCTACACACATATCATTATTGTTCTATATTTGCCGCCATTCCTTTAGTGGCTTTTTTCTGTTACGGCTTTTTGCTGTTATTATATGTGTGTAGATAAAGTAACGTATGCAACTGTATATAATTAGACCTTAAAACACTCGTGTCTTAAGGCCTCTTGTTATATAGCAGTTGCATAAACTACTATATTGTAGCACTTTTGCAATAATATATATCATTGCCAAAATGTTGTAAGCGCTCCCGTTTCCAGCATTTTTCATGTTAAAAAAACGATGTGTGTATACAATTTCCAACGTTTCGAGCCCTTATGAAGTCTTCAAATTTAAGCTACTCTTCAGTAGCTACTTCTGTTTACTTTGAATGAGAATTCAATGTACCGGAAAGAGACAAGTGTACATTTCTAAAATATATAAATGTACCCTACCGTAAATTTTTCATTTATATTTTTTAGAAGTGTACACTGACGTCAAATTACTTTTGAAAAAACTGATGCCTAAACAAAGACTTGACCATTTTTTATTTTCTTTTTCAGACTTTATAAAGGCAGAAGGGAAGTAAGAAGGAACACAAAAAATAACCTAATTACCAAATAGTTTCAACGGTTTTTATTGAGTTTGTTGCAATAAATTTATGCCACGTTTTTTTAAGATGATATAGTAGTTTATGCAACTGCTATATAATGACAGGCCTTAAAATACGAGTGTGGTTTTATGAAACGAGCGTTAGCGAGTTTCATAATAGGATCATACGAGTGTTTAGTAAGGCATAATTATATACAGTTGCATAGGTTTTTTGCTGTTACGGTTTTTTGCAGTTATGATATGTGTGTAGATAAAGTAATGTATGCAACTGTAAATAATTAGGCCTTACTAAACACTCGTATGATCCTATTATGAAACTCGCTGACGCTCGTTTCATAAAATCACACTCCTGTCTTAAGGCCTCTCATTATATAGCAGTTGCATAAACTACTATTATTTACACACGTATCATAAGTGCTCTATAATGCGTTTAGAAACCGTAAGAAATCACCAGCATTATTACAACCAATTTTATTATAAGATTTTTTTTCTCTGTGGTAGTAGGTAAATCTGTACTTTAATTGTCATCACATTACCGATTTCTCTAACGTTATGAGTTTAAATTTAGAACAGCTGTCAAAATTCAAGTGGGTCACTATTCTAATACCTATCCATAGATATTAAAACAGTTATCGATACGAAACGTCAATCCAGTATGTTTTTTTATATAAACGCACGACATTTGATCTCGAGTGACATGAGGATAGGGACTTCATGCGTAACCTGCTTATTTATTTAAGACGTTTTAAATACAAGTAAAAAGAAATTAAATATTTTAAGTTACTTAATTATTTTCTAATTAAAACTTTACTCTGTACAATATTTTTTGTGTTTCTTCTTACTTCCCTTCTGCAAATTAAATGTCTGAAAAAGAAAATAAAAAATGGTAAAGTCTTTGTTTAGGCATCAGATTTTTCAAAAGTAAGTTGACAACGGGATTATTCTTCATGTTTAAAACTTTACACTAAAGATAAATTAAACTAGATGACTATGTAACTTATCATATTTTCCTCATTTGATACTGGAAAGTATGTTTATACTGTACTACACTATTTCCATTCAAAACGTATCAAAATGAGCCATACTTACGTAATAAAGACCTAATGTGGATATTATCTCTAAATTGTGATTAATGTGATAATTAAATAGTTATTTGTATTACTTGTACTGTATTATAAACGCTGTTGAAGAAAATGAAATAATGTAGATTTTAAGGACAGCCTTATACTACTTAAAAAAAAATCCTAACCAGGCGGCGGAAGCGTAGTCGCAGTGCAATCACATTTGCCGGGAAGACCAGGTAGCCCTGGAGCACCAGCAGCACCCTGAAATGTCAATGCAGAGAAGGGTGGGGTTTAGCATGAAAAATATTATATGTTGCACAGACGCGGTTGATTTTCAACTGCAAGCACTGGCTTCGCTGAGTAACATGGTAATTAATTTGTTCCAGTTTATAAAAATATATTTATACGATCTTGATGTAAAACACTAATCAGTCCAGTCCACGTTGTCCTATAAAACAATAAAGAATTTTTTCTCTTTCCTTGGTGTTGCGGGTGTCTATAGGCGGTGGTGATCACTTACCATCAGGTGACCCACTAAATAAAAAAAAATTAAATATGATTTTACCGGTGGACCAATGCCGCCTGCTTCTCCGGCACGACCTTGTGGCCCCTGTTGAGAATAAATTAATAATTGTAAATAAATATCTTGAGGTAATTATTAATCTACACTAATCTACGTCATAGGGGTTCCACTCTACTATAGGTGCGCTCGCCGCATGACCTATGGCATAGGTTAATCGCAGTAGGTTGCCGGCTTGCCGCGCGCGCGTCCGCTCACTCTGTGTCGCGCGTTGTGATGGTATTAGTAAGCAGCCCAACCTTAGCGGTGCGCCAGGGCATTGCGGGTGGAAGGCGGGCGCAGGCGGCGTTTTCCTTTTGACGCTAGCCGACTGTCGAATGTTTATGAAGTAATACGAACTTTTTGGGTCTGATCATAAAGTTGGAATTCGTTTATAATGGTCGAAAAAGAGAAGTTTCTGTACGTTAGTACTATTATTTATTCTGTGTCTACGTGTGATTTTTTAATTTTATTCTATATTATTAATTTAACATTTTTATATTTGTAAACATATAGTTTTTGTTATTATTTATTCTTGACATCTGTATTTGACATTCTCTAGGCTTATTTCTAGACTTTTATTTTTATGTTTTAATTTTTTTCAATTTGTTTATTGTTATTACTCTTCTTTAAATTATCTTGACGATCTATTTGTGAATTCCATGTACTTTGACATAAAATGTAACGCAATTTTCAATAAGAAATAAATATATCTAATCTAATCTTCTCATGTAGACTATCTACATCTACACTAATCAACACTAAAGAGAAAGAAAAGAGAAAGAGATAAACTTTGTTTGTTTGGTTTTGTGCAGGAGTTAATCTCTGAAAAGACTGAATCAATTCCTTAAATTCTTTCACTAATAGAAAGCTACACTATCTCTGACGGACATAGGCTAAATTTTTCACGCTTAAGAAGTCGAATCGTTCGGTAGTCTACACCATCTACATCTACACTAATATAATAAAGAGGTAAACTTTGTTTGTCTGTTTGTTTGTTTGTTGTTTGTTTGTATGTAGGGGGTAATCTCTGGAACTACTGAACCGATTTCAAAAATTCTTTCACAGACAGAAAGCTACACTATTCCTGATGGACATAGGCTACTAATTGTACGTGAACGAAGTCGCGCGAGTCCGCTAGTTACTTATAATTTGCAAAAGTCGTTCTGTAACCGCGTCAACGCAGTAACAGTTTTGCCTACTTATTACGGTTCAAAAGTGACGGACGGACGGACAACGGAAGACGGAGGACGGAGGTAAAATAGGGTACCCGTTGACACCCATTGGGTATGGAGCCCTAAGAAAAGAAATTATACGTTTCATATGCTATTTAATATCCAAAATATACGCATAAGATTTACCTGTAGTCCCGGAAATCCTTGGTCACCTTTCATACCCTGAAAATATCAAAATGAGTTACTGTCTCATTCCTAAAGAATACCAACGCTTTTTAACTAACATACGTTTTTTTCCTCTTATTTGAAGGTAAACGTCACAATGATAGATAAAGACGACACCATGGTTTCAAGTAATTTGGGTTTACTAAGCGTTTATAGGAGGATTAGTCTTTATGTGTTTAATTTAATTACCATATTTTTTCGTACTTGTCACATATTTCCAATGCTCATAAATCACAAAATATTTAATTATCAACAAAAGTTGAACTTTAATTAAATAAAACCATCCTTACCTGGTCGCCTTTTTTACCAAGTTCTCCCTTACTACCCTGTAAAAGAAATAAAAACTACTTATAATTTGTTTTTTGGTACTAAAATTGCTAATTCTAGGACTTAAAAAAAAACAAGTTTTAGTATAAAATATTAGATACAAAAAGAAGCAAATAATAGACTAATTCCAACGATTTTTTCTCGAAAAACATAATTAAAACGGTTTTTGACAAAAAATAGTTTAGTAATTCAAATTTAGTTTATCTTATCTCCATAACAATATTATCTAAAAACAATTATAATCTGATGGTCAACCTGAATGCCTGTTTCACCACGCTCGCCCTTGTCACCCTGTAATGTAAAAAAAATCTAATATTAAGCAATAGTACATTAAGCCCCTAGGGCGACATAATTAAGAACGCCTCAGATTGTAGGTATTTGACGCACAACAGGAAGGCGGGGGCGATAAACACATAATCTGAGGCTTTCTTCATCACCGCTCGAGGTGTATACGTACGTTTTCCCTAGGGCCTGGCTAGAAAGCGGGATATTCTGCCCGCGTTGGTGGCGGGAAGTAAATGCTACTTATCTAAAAATACACGCAATGTAATGGTGTCTTGCGAAAAATATGCAACCCAAAATAATAATAATTTTGCGGGGTTATGCATAATTATTTGAAGGGAATAATAAGTTTTTATGAGAACAAAAAATCTAAATAGAAACATCATTAAGTATTAACGGTTGAGAAAACTGTTTGAAAAATTTCACCCAGTCCTGGTAACACCGACACAAACTAGTAAATTAAAATAAAACACTTTTTCTAAGTCACTAAATAAAATAAAACTAGGGATAAGTCTCTACTTTCATTTCACTTAGTCACTTTAAAAATGTTTTTGTTTAAAAGTTTTTGTAAGTTTCATTTCAGCAATTTTTGACTTAAATACCGGGAACAAAATACCTATACACACACCTTTTCGCCTTTTATTCCATCCTCACCATTTCTACCACTTATTCCCGGTAGACCCTGTAAAATAAAAATAAAATAGAAATAGGTCAATAATATTTATAAACAACCGTCACCATTTAGGTTTTTTTTTAAATCTTGATGTTAAATAATTTATTGTTCCCATTTCATGTTTCTTTTGTATTACGGGAGTGTAACTGTATGATAAGTATCATTAAATGATTAATTAAATAACTGCATTAATTATTACAAAACAACATAGATATCCTACTAATATTATAAACGCGAAAGTTTGTAAGTATGGATGTTTGTTACTCTTTCACGCAAAAACTACTGAATGGATTTGAATGAAATTTGGCATACACATAGTTTATAACCTGGATTAACACATAGAATACCTCTTATCCCATAAAAATGCATAGTTCCCACGGGATAGCGAAAAGTGAGTTATACGCCGCCGTGACGGCATGAGCAGCAAAGCAACTAATTCTCATGTCCAGGAAATATTGCAGATTGCATGTTGGGTGCACGTTTGCTTGATTCAATTAAACTAGTCTACGTGGACGAAGTCGCGGGCAAAAGCTAGTACATGATAATGAGCAGTATTACCCGGTCTCCTTTTTCGCCACAGTCTCCTTTAACACCCTGTAAAGGAAAAGTAAAATAAATTAACATTTAATTTTAAGATCTGAATTACAATCTACTAGCGACCCGTCCTGGCTTCGCATGGGTACAATCCGGATACAATGTACATAAAAACCTTCCCTATAAAATAATTAATAGATTCAGATAGATTTCAGGGGGATTATTTATTTTGTTTATTATTTATTAGGCGTTACTTTGCGGAGGTCCATTTCAACAAACTGGAACAAATTGCCTTGCTACTCCGCGAAATCAGTGCCGTGCTCGTGCAAGTTAGCTGCGTCTGTGCGTCATATATATGTTCATGCAAAAACCCACCCTCCTTCGCTTCCACACGAAACAACATATATCACACAGACTCAACTACACACCACCACCACTAAACACTAAGCAACACGATCGACGCGCGTTTCGCTTCCGTATTGTATACGTCTCTTTCAAAAAATGCCTTTTCTCAGTTCCGATTTTGTGTCTCTGTGTGTACACTCATATTATAATAAAAACGTACCATACTGCCGTTTTGCTAAAAAACAACCATGTTTTGAAGAAAACAAGAATAACAAAGCTAGCAAAAACTGTGATACCTACTTTTAACAATTTTTAATATTTTAAATTCTGTCTGAAAGTTTCCTGTAAACATACCTCTGGGCCTGTACTTCCATCCGATCCCTTCGCGCCATTTTTTCCTGGTATACCCTGCAAAAAAGCAATAAAGATTAATTAAAAACAAACAGAATAACTGACATTAACTGTCAACGTTGGCTTAAAAAGTGGTCAACCACGTTTCGACTTTGTTGCGAATTCATTGCGATTAAAAAAGCGTGCTTTTCTGCCGACTTTACATGATATTATAATATAGTTTTTAGTTTTTTTTTTGCAATGAAAACTAGGATGATTGGTATAATGATTTTATCATGAATAATCACTCAATCATGCCAATTTTTATCATGTACCGCATTATATTTTAGTTTTTCTTACAAATAATATACTTGCGTTTATTTGCGTATGAGTCAAATGCGTCAGCGACTGCGATTTTAGTACAAGTCACCATGGAACATGTGCTTCGTACCAGAGACAGACAAGAGACAGAGGTTTGCAATTTTTAATATAAAACTACCGTGAGACTCGGACATATTAATAAAACGGATCGCTCACGTATTTTTACGTCGAGAAATGCCCGACATGTTTCGGACCAGTACGAACGAGGGTAGTTGTGCGCCGCCTGTACCGAGCAGCCGAGCTGTCAGGGCTTCGGTACGCAGTCGTCGTCGCGCCACCGCCGCGGGGGCTTATGATTAAGGACCACGGACTGGTCCGAAACATGTCGGGCATTTCTCGACGTAAAAATACGTGAGTGATCCGTTTTATTTATTAATATATAAGAGACAGAGGGTTCAAAGAAAACAACAACCCCTTCACATTGCGTCAGAGGTTAAAAATAACTTTAATTACGTTCATCTAACACGGATCAGGCTTCATTTCATGCTAATTTCGCTTGCGTCATTCTGTTAGCGTCAACGCTAGTCAAAATGTAGGGGAGTATCACACTGGAGTTCGACAGATTGTGACGTTCGCATTCGACATCTTACGTCAGATCCATGCTCGCTGTCTTCTCTATCAGCGTTGACGCTAACAGGACGTCACTTTGTTTAGATACCCGCTAACCCATACTTAAATTGGCATCTTAGGAGTAATCGATGTTCTAAAAATTCAGTCTAAAGGAATTTTTAAATCACATATCTTCACGACTACTTACTATAAAACATACTTACTATTATGAACTACCTAAATCAACTGTTTATTTATTTACCTCGACATTTCGGCCGCGTTGCAGCGGCCGTGGTCACGAGCAGACCACGCCTCTGCTCTGCTCGTGACCACGTCAAACGTCAAGAAACGTTGTGAAACGTCAAGGTAAATAATTAAACAGTTTATTATCGCGTTTAAGTCCCGATAAACTTAATAAGTAAGTGTGAAAATCGCAAAAGTTTAAAACAATCTACCTAAATCAAATTTTTTTACATACTGACCTAAACATTGCAATGGTTTAAGTTGAGTTTATAAATACTGATTTGGTCATTAGTTCCAGGAAAACGTGTAGAATGATTGGTATTTCCATTGATTTGAATCAACCAGCGAGTAAAATAAGAATGAGCGTCGAATAAGGAAAACAATCTGTTCCGTGCTATGCAGAATATGCATTTTTTTTATACAACATAGGAAGGCAAACAAGCAAGTGGGTCACCTGATGGTAAGTGATCACCACCGCCTATATACACCTGCAACAACAAAGAAAGTGCAGATGCGTTGCCAACCCAGAGGGCTAAGATGGAATACCTCTTGTGCCAGTAATTACACCGGCTGTCTTGCTCTCCACGCCGGAACACAACAGTGCAAGCACTGCTGCTTAGCGGCAGGATTAGCAAGCAAGATGGTGGTAGCGATCCGGACAGACCTTGCACAAGGTCCTACCACCCGCAAATTAGGTACTTACTTTTTTTCTAAAGAGAACTAAGCATGAAGTAAAGTAAATATTATGACTTAATTACCATAACGCCTGTTTCGCCACGTGCACCTTTATCGCCCTAAAAAGAGTAAAAAATATATTTAGACTCTATTGCACAATAAATACAAAATGTACGAAAGGCGGACTTAATGCCTTAATGCATTCTCTGCCAGTCACCTTTGGGCATAATCAGAAAAGTTGTGGGTGGTGCAGTGACCAGTGCTACTACTTACAATACATAGATATAAAGACACACACATATTAATAAGTATACTGTACATAAAATACCTACATAAATAGACATACATACAATCTGTCCAGGAGAAAGCTAAGAGGAATTCTGCTTAGAGAGATGATGACGAAAAAATTTTTTGAAAGAGAGTTTGTTAGGGGCTTGTTTAGTGCTAAAGGGAAGAGTATTCCAAGACAAATAACCTGAAAGACATTTAAGAGTTAGAGACGAAACTAGTTCGGTGAGGTAGGACAGTAAGTCCATTTATAAGTGTATGTATTGTCAAGTTATATTCAAACTAAACTGGATTTAAATGAACGCTATAGTTAACATTTAAAAAAGCGACAAATTTAAAGTAAATTGAATTAATGGCCATTACCTGAATACCTAATTCGCCACGGTCCCCCTTGTCACCCTAAAATTTAAAAAAAAAGTGTGTTACAATTAATGGGTGTTACAAACGGAAGAATAATTAAACACAGAAATAGCGTTTTACATGAACAATTTAAAACGCTACATTTATTTAAAAACATATTTAAATTAAAAAAAAGAAATTTGTTTTAGTGATTATAATCATGCACAATAATTCTGTCTACAGCAATATTTCTACGATTATAGATTACCTTTGTCCCGTTTATTCCATCTGAACCATCTTTGCCATGTATCCCTGGTATACCCTAGAGAAAAAACCTTTTTTAGTAACCACCTCGGGAAGTAAGTAAATTAAATAACCATCTGCGTTTCTTAAAAACCAATAAATAAGTTGTGAAACGACCAGTACTTCCAAGCAAAATATACCAACAACAACAAATATTCTTTATTGTAAACCACATAAAAAAATACAAAAAAATACGCAATATAGTCATTATTATCAGCTCACGCCTGTTTCCCTTTGGGGTAGGCAGAGACCACAGAACGCCATTTGCTCCGGTCCTGGCATACTTCCCTCGCTTCCTCCACACACATTCCTCTCTTCATACATGCTCGACGGTTACGGGTGCTTCTAATTCACCGAGCCGAGGGCGGCTTCGGCGTACGTTCGTTGACCAAATTGGCAACGTCCTAAAGACAGACGTTTAGTTTTGTTTTGCAATTTCTAGTTGTTATTTTGTTTTTGTGATTAAACCATTGGATTTCTTTGTTTGTGTGATTTGTTTCTTCGTATTTTTTTTTAATGTGGTGTTCATTGAAGAATATTTCTGCCATTACCCTAATTTTTCTTTGTATTGCCATTGCATAACATTTTAATTTAATTATGACAAACTAAAGACCAAGTTCTATAATGTTTTGACCAGTTCGTATCGTGAATGTGCTAACAGTTGTAAGTGTTGTCATTTTGCCAGAATTATTTCCAAAATGTTTAATAATTTGATTAGAATTTGTATAAAATACTTACATGGATACACATAAATCGAACAATGATCGTAAAATTAAAGGAATCGCAGTATTTTCTATATGCCTTCTTTTCTTTTACAGAAGTTTATCAAAAATAAAGCGTCATGGTAATTATTAACCTCAAAAAATCAAAACAAGCGATCGTTACCTGATCGCCTTTTTCACCACGTTCCCCCTTAACGCCCTGAAAGGTTAAATAAAAAAATCTGAGTTAATAAATTTAGGCGTAACGTCTACATCATGCGGAGGTTCATAATTATGATGATATGGACCTCCGACAAATTATCTTGCCGCTCCGCGAAACCAGTGTTGTGTGCTCACATGAAACACAGCTGCGTCTGTGTACTCTGATGGACGATATTTGTTTCGCAAGATAGTTAATTTGTTCCAATTTATTGAGTTTTGAGCTACTCAAACTTCATTCAGTATTCCGTTTACTACAGTACGTACGTACAGTGAACTAGGGTTGCCAACCCTACTAATAATACCTATAGTATCCTACTATTTTAGGAGATCAAATACTATATTTCTAATAAATATATATAGTAGGCGAAACTACTACATTTTGCGTAAAGCGGAACGCAGCCTTAACTTAGCATCTGTGTGTGCGTGCCGTGGATTGCGCGCGAAAAAAAACATTCATCTGTCATGTCATTTAAAAAAATAAGTACATATTTTAACCACATACTTTTTTTTTTGCCATCTAAGGTAAGGTTTTAGAAGGCCGGATAGCCTAGTGGTTAGTGACCCTGACCATGAAGCTTGAGGTACCGGGTCCGATTCCCGGGAGGGGCAAATGTTTGCATGATGAATACGAATGTTTGTGCCCGAGCCGTGGTTGTTAAATGTATTTAAGTATATATTTATCTATATAAGTATGTATATCCGTTGTCTAGTACCCATAACACAAGCAGCTTTAGTTGCTTACTTTGGGTCTTAGTCAATTGGTGTTAATTGTCCCAAGATATTTATTTATTATTTTAAGGTAATAGCTTCGAAAATACTATATTTGATAGAAAAAAAGTTGGTAACCCTAAGTGTAACTATGTAGCTCAAATCTTCTCGAACGCGTTAAGTCGCTACGTAACTCAGTGCGTCTCTCTCCTACTGGGCTAGTTAGAAAGAGATGCATTGAGTCAACGCGTATCGAGAAGATTCGTGCTAGGTCCACTGTACTCCGTTTACTACGTTTTGCAATAAAGATGCGTATTTCTAAAAATATTATTTGGTATTCGTTTGCAATTGATAAACAAGATAATTCAAAAACACAATGCAGTAAATATTTAACATTTATTTAAAGCAATTTTGAAAACTCACCTCTTGGCCTTTTATCCCATCCAATCCATGCATGCCGTGTATTCCTGAAATCCCCTGTAAAAAAAAACTTGAAAAGACAAGTCTAAAAACCAAACTTCGTGCGCAATTCGAAAACTATGTATGCGTATAAGTAACAGATGTATGGTTTTTTTTATTACTATAATATTGTAGTGACCAACGCCATTATGGTAAAAGAAACCATTGCGATTAACCCTGAAAGCTCTAGTTTCCTTGTCACAATGGAACGTAGTGGGCGAGTTGCGTCTGTCAAAATAATCTTGTTTAAGACAATTTTATACTACAGCCAATGATATTATAATACATGGATGTACAGTGTCATACTAAATGACAGCAGAAAAACGGACCGACATAAGAATACAGGTTGTCGCCAATGTTACAAATGCAAATTATTAGTTCACCATTTATAGTCATTGGATTTACAATTTTACGTCTAACTGTATAAAACAAAATTTATTAAGTTCCGTTGCAAATAGGTTTTTTACAAAATAATAGTATTGACAGCAGCGCCGTCGGTCCGACTGACTGACAGCGCGAGCGATTATCGATTTGTGCTTTTGTTCGACTTTTGATGCGGCCATATTTTAAACGCTGATTAGAAGTCCATTACTTATAGGTCAATGACAACAGCCGTCTGTTTGTCTCAATCAGTAGCATAGTAGTCAGTCCATAATTTTCTTCTCGTGTCCAAATCCAGTTAAGGTCCAAGTACAGTTAAGGTTCCATCGTTAACTATAGTCCTGGTACTTGGGTAGGGACGGTATCCACTTGATATACCATTAAATTACATTGTATAAAGGGTCTCTATACAGGGTGTCCGGTAAGTAGTACGCCAAACTTAAGGGGGAGGCAGATGGGCAGGTGACCTCCCAAATTTTAAAAAATGTCCCTTATAAAAGTTTCACCGTTTTCGAGAAATTTCGATTTTTCCAATTACATTAATACGCATAAAATAAAAATTGAAAAATTTAAGTTTTTCGAGAACGCTGTAAATTTTACTAAGGTAATTTTTTAATGCTTGGTAGGTCACCTGCCCACCTGCTTCCCCGTTATGTTTGTCGAACTACTTACCGGACATCCTGTATGTGTTGGCTTCAACTTCTCGCACGCCTCCCAAAGGCCCGGAACACTATTGTCCCGTGAAAAGGATAGACATATGCTAATAATAGTATTTTTTTTTTATTTTATCAACCGAGTTGTAATATAGCAAAGAGTTTGCTTTACAAACTTTTGTTTTTGGTATTCAGTTAAGAGTTGATAACAGCAGGAAGTAGGTAAATATTAATTACTATATAAGGAAAAAAAATATTAACTATTCCCGTTGAGTTTAATTCTGAATGTGTAAAAATCAACTTGTTTGTACAATTTCCTTGTGGTGAAATAAAAATAAAATTAAGAAGATTGTTACCTGAGCGCCTGTGTCGCCCTTATCACCTTTTTCACCCTAAAAAAGATAAATTATTAAATAACAGTTTTGATGTTATTACAAAACCTCACTACCTTAAACTTTCAAATTTCATCTTTTATGATTCTGTAACATCATGTCAAAAAGATACTCGACTAAAATATTAATAAAGCATGCAAAATGTATAGATAAATTGAATAAAGTGATTTTTAAACAAAAGACCAGTAGAATAAAAAAATCTCTTGAACAAACCTTTTCACCGTCTCTCCCCTCTGAACCATTTTTTCCATCTTTGCCTGGTAGGCCCTGCAGAAATAATAACAACGTTTAAATTTTAAGAACATCAATTCTAAAAGTTTTTAATACAATAGCTCAAAAAGTTGGATTTTATGCAGTAGTGTTTTTGACTTTTTAATTTTTTATTTACTGTTCTTTCAAGCCATACGTCCAACCAAAGAGTTTGTTTTATGTAGGTGTATAACGAACCCGTTCTGCGAGTTGTTTCATGGGTATTGTGCATAATAGTACTAGTCTAGTAATTGTAACTGTCAAATATTTGATGAATAAGCCTGAATAAGCCAATCAAATACACGAGTGTATTTTAGGGCCATTTACATAGTACGAGTTTTCGCATGCGAGTTGCATTACATTGCAGGTTACCGAGGTATGACGTGATTAACAAACTGGAACAAATTACCTTGCTTCTCCGCGAAACCAGTGCCGGGCTCGTGCAAAATAGCTGCGTCTGTGCGACACATATATGTTCATGCACACATATATGTGTCGCACAGACGCAGCTATTCATATTATAGTAATTTGTTCCAGTTTGTTGACATGGACCTCCGCAAAGTAACGCCTGAATCTAATTATTATGACGTGATTGATCAATTAATCGAGCCGCAAAATACTAATTTATGTCTCTTTTTTATAACTTTAAAGTTTAATGAAAAAACTCACCACGTCCCCTTTTTCGCCTTGTTTGCCTTTCGCTAACTGTAACATAGTAATATTTGCATATAAATGTGTTTAGTTAATAATTACAGAAAGAACAAAACTTTTATAAGTGCCGAAGATGACATTAAAAATGTAAAAAGTAGTAAGTAGTCCTAACGGTAAAGATTTATCTAAGCCTTTTTTATTCATTTACGCTCTACAATACCAATCCGCCAGCATAATTAGCCACCTGACATTTCATAACTGAAAAAAAAAAATGACTGCTATGTTGATAAAACAGTTTCAGTTTCTTTTAGTCAGCATTTTTTTTATTATTTTGCTGCATAATCGCGGAGGAACTAATCCTATTTTGACATACCTTTGCTAACTCTTTAATGTCGCCATTGTATCCAAGTATTCCGGAAGTCTGTTATGAAAATTATACACAAGTTTAAAAATAGTAAACTACAAAACCACTACTGAAGATACGTAGTAACAAATAAGTGGAGCTTTAAGAGAAGTGTGAACCCAACGCTCTTCATACAAACGGCGATAACGTTTTCCACCCTCTAAACCTTAACTTATAGCCATGACTTTTTTGTATGTTATTATTATGCCCTAGAACTAGGTTTATATGTTTTGGTTTTTCTGGGGGTACGGCAGTGCCCCCGCCAAGTCGAGCAAAAAAAAGCGGCACGGCCGTACCATGCTTTTCTCGAAATTAAATTTTCTTAATAGTTTCAAAAATATTGCCGCTTTTGTGTTTTGCATGAAACTCTTAAAATGCAAATATTGTCAAATCTATGACGAATATTTAAAAAAATCAAACATACAAACCTAGTTCTAAGGCATAATGACAACATACCAAAAAATCATTGCCATAGGTTAAGGTTTAGAGGGTGGAAAACGTTATCCACGTTTGTATGGGGAGCGCTTTTTGGGGCTGGGTTCACAATCCTCTTGAGAGGTTTGGGTCGTATTATGTTTCACTTTTAGCGTTCATAACCGTGCAGCGAGCGTGACGATGCTGTGAATATAGTGCATCTAGCGCGAATCTTCATCTAGCCCAGTAGGAGAGAGACACACTGAGTTACTACTAGCTAGTCGACGCGTATCGAGGAGATTCGTCCCTTAGTGCACTAGACATTTTTTTCCTGGCGCCGATTTATTTTGGAATCATTATTTTACATGTAGTTAGTTTTGAGTTTATGAGTTATTTTATAATATGAATAAAAACTCTATACAAAGTTATTCGTTTACGGTATTTAACAGCTTACGATTTCTATGTTACTTCACTGAAATTAATACGTACCGATTTCACTTTACATTGTTCTGTAAAATAAATTTAATTTCATTAATATCAACAATATTATGGCATACTTACATAGTTTACTTATTGAGACTTGACCAAACTATACGTAAAAAAAAGGAATCTTACGCAAGCTCACTGAACATTGTCCATTTTCGATGGTCTCCTGTAACAAAATTACTGTATAAGTATAATATTAGATCGTACGTACCTATAAAGTCATTTAAATAGAATATATGTAATAGCTATGGAGAGGGCTAAGCTTGGAGTTTCTCTGCGTGATCGAATCAGAAATGAGGAGATCCGCAGACGAACTAAAGTAACCGACATAGCCCAGCGGATTAGCAAGTTGAAGTGGCAGTGTGCAGGGCACATAGCACGGAGAACTGATGGCCGATGGAGTCGGAAAGTTCTCGAATGGCGGCCGCGTATTGGCAAGCGCAGCGTAGGACGACCAGCCACAAGATGGTCCGATGACCTCATACAGGTGGCAGGAAGGCGCTGGTTGCATGCTGCTTCCAACCGGCCACTTTGGAAATCCATGGAGGAGGCCTATGTCCAACAGTGGACTTCTTGTGGCTGAGATGATGATGATGATGATTTGTAATAAACAAAACTCAAAGTGTCGTAGTTTTAAAGCGAACTCAAGTTCCAGTTTCAGTTTGTTTAGTTTATGAAGATGATGTGATTGCATTTTCGATGACAGCCGAAGTCACTTCTTAAAATAATTCGGTACTCTCTTGAAACTAACATTTTTTTTTGTATTTTATGGCCTGGTTACCTTTAGGCCACGTCTTAATTGTACGGGTTTTAGTATAGTCATGTGCAGATCGTTTTTGTAGATACAACAGAATTCTGTGGTTATACGCGAGTTTTGTTAAGTGTTTGAAGTTGGCCTTCTGTTATATTTTCCTTATTCTGTGGTAGATACCCACCACACTTTTCCTTATTGTGTGGTTTTGCGGGTGGTAGGACCTTGTGCAAGGTCCGTCCGGATCGCTACCACCATCTTGCTCGCTAATCCTGCCGCTAAACAGCAGTGCTTGCACTGTTGTGTTCCGGCGTGGAGAGCAAGACAGCCGGTATAATTCCTGGCACAAGAGGTATTCCATCTTAGCCCTCTGGGTTGGCAACGCATCTGCACTCTCTTTGTTGTTGCAGGTGTCTATAGGCGATGGTGATCACTTACCATCAGGTGACTCACTTGCTAGTTTGCCTTCCTATGTTGTATATTAAAAAAGAAGATACACTAACTGTTAAAATTTTGAAAGTTTTGAATAGACACGTCACTCACCCCATTCGTTTTTATTCCTGATTTATCTGAAAAGTATATTGCATATTTTAATTTTATTTATTTTAATTAGGGCTTCTATTACCGATTTTGTTAGTATGACCAATCCCGGGATCCCGGTATTGTGCATACTGAAAATACCGGTATTGGAAACCGGTATTTTAATTAAACTTTGTCGAGCTCTTATTTCTGTTATGTAATAATCACAAACGAAATCCATTATTTCATACCACCTTACCGTTATTATTATCACCAGTTATCAATTCCAATAAACACACCGAAACAATAACATAACTAACTAGTTTAGCTGACATTGTTAAACGATTCGTAGCTAATGTTAAACTGACTTGTTGCTTACAATAATTTATTATTATAAAATGACAATTTGTTTGTAATTTTTCCCTTTAAACTAGTATGAGGAAAAATATAGTTTACGAACCGGGATAATTATGCGCTGTTATTCTCGTTCACTAGCTATTTTTAGAAACATTAATCTAAATTGTCAAACTAGAATGAATTACCTAGCTACTCTGGGAAACCACTCGGGTTTCGCGGAGTAGCAAGGTAATTTGTTCAATTAGGTGGTAGGACCTTGTGCAAGGTCCGTCCGGATCGCTACCACAATCTTGTTCGCTAATCCTGCCGTTAAGCAGTAGTGCTTGCACTGTTGTGTTCCGGCGTGGAGAGCAAGACAGCCATTGTAATTACTGGCAGAAGAGGTATTCCATCTTAGCCCTCTGGTTGGCAAGGCATCTGCACTTTCTTTGTTGTTGCAGGTGTCTGTCTATAGGCGGTGGTGATCACTTACCATCAGGTGGCCCACTTACTTGTTTGCCTTCCAAAAAAATTGTTTTTATGGACCTCCGCAAAGTAACGCCTGAATCTATTAATAATTTGAATTGCGTTAAGGTAAAAATGCAAATATTTAACTAGCGGGGCTTGATAAAAAGAAAAACATTATAACCTTATTTTAATAAAAGTGGAATGTGGAAACAATATTAGCTTAATATCGTATTAATAAGTTTATTTATTCAGTATAAAAATGCGGCGTTAAATGTTTAATTTTAATCCGTAAACAAGAGTAAAAGGTAACGTGATGAAATATCTACATTTAAAAGTTGTTGTTGTTTTGTACATTTGTTGATTTTCTAACGAGTCTATCTTGGCCTCAATCGAATTCATAAAAATATGAGCAAATACGAATGTTTAACGCAAAATAAAATAGCGGTTTTTAATACGTAAGCACAATGAAATATGGCACTGATGTCAAATGAAATTCAAAAGCAACACTCCTTACATTAGAATAAAGGTTTAAAATTATACAGCGTGTGACTGCCATACTAACAAATATTTTAAATAACGATAGCTTTAAGTGCTGTAAACTGTTTTATCCAAAAAATATAACAATTACCTTTGCTAATGAAGATTTATAAACTTTTAAAATTTTCTCGAGCAGCAATGTAATTGTACTATTCATCTCATATTCGGGCTGAGTTCAAATGAAAATACTTAATAATTAAATATAACGCCATCTGTGTCAAATCAATGAAACTTATTCAAGCGACGTTAACTGAACGTCTGCAGTGTCAGGAAAGAGCGCCATCTTTTAAAAGTCTCCCGAAGCAACGACTTGTTGAGTATGACGAGACTCAGTTAACGTAGCTTGATCGAGGTTCGTACTAATCGCGGTAGATGGCGCTAAAACAGATTGCATTTTACACTTAATTTGGCCTATTTATTACGGCAAAAAACCAAACCAAATAAAGGATTATTTAAAAACCAAACATGACGATGCCCAAAAAAACAAAAATGAGCGTGTGATAATGGATGAAGACTACAGGTCCGTCGCTTAAGAATAGCTACAGTTGTAAAAGGTTTTACATAAGAAATCTGTAACGGTCCATTTGACTCGAGCCCCGGTAGTAACAGCACTTAGCTATTATTGGAGAGCAAAAACACTTATTGCTGTTAAAGCGGTGAAAATAAAAGATTCACGAATAAGTAACACGCGGCTTATCTAAGCGTGGAATGAAATTTTATTTTATGTTATTTTGAAAAATGGGTTGAACATAAAATTATTGTAAAATTGTTTTACAATACCTTTGTCTATGATTTCAACATTTCGAGAAAACTGTTTATTTTGGATTAGTGGGTTGTGAGCAGATTAGGTTATTCTCTTTTTGGGTTGTACTCAAAACTATGTACCGACGCTCTTATTATTACATTACATTACATGTATAAGAACTTTGGAAGTTCTAGAGAAACAACTCAATCTGCACCCCACCTCTAACCAGTAGATTTCTTTTTCTTTTTCTTTAAAAGTCCAGTAGATTTCTTGACACTATTTAATGCCATCTAGCGATTAAAACGACGATAAGAAAACTCTAATTAATATAAAATTGAGCGTGACAGAAATAAAGAAGTGTATGAAATTTTTATTCCTGACGTGCAAGCATGGTAGGTTAATACTCAATTTTGAAAAAAAAAAACAATTTGTTCCTAACTGCATTGATGATCGAATCCGCCGAAAAAAAGCTCCATATTATGTAGCTATGTTTCTAAGAAACTGCACAAAAAGGAGTGTAATTTAAGTTTTCACGATATGTCCGAGTTGTTTTAGCAATTGTTTCTAATAATCTCATTTTAAACGACGGCAAGTCGTCAATGAAATAAAAAAATGAACTTTTTGTGCTTTTGGTGGAAAGTTCGCCATTTATCCTGCATAATGGAATGCCATTACCATTTTCATGGTAAAAATCGTTTACATAAACAGCAAAAATCATTTCTATCGTCACGTAATACGCCGCCCTTAATGTGCCTCGGCAGTTAAGGCTCCGGTCACATTGTGTTTCTAAAGCCGCTTGTCATCAACAACTGCCTGACATTATGTAACATCGGTACCGTTTCCAATACCGGTATTGGAAATTATATTAAATAACCGGTATTCGGTAATTTGCCAGCGCTTTCACCATTGCTCATTACCGTTCCATAGTTAATTGACGGAATATCTAACGTTTAGCACCAATTTCTGTTAAAACTAATATCAACTCAGAGTACAGCCTCTGTTTTTGCCCAAGTCCAAGCACCGGTGAAATGATGGAGAATTATCGTATTAAGTATGCACAATACCGGGATTCCGGGATTGGCCATACTAGTAATACCGGTATTGGTAGCCCTGATTGGTACCTACTAACAGTCAGATGTATAGTCGACAAAGAAATTGCTGGACCATTTTTCAATGTGTTTCGCCCAAATTTCATGTATCTCTAACATCATTTTTTATGACCCTAGTTAGATAGAGTCGCAAAAGATTTTGAGACTTAAAGCAAACTACTTCTTAATTAATGATAGCTAGGGTATCACTATTCTAACCACTTATTTGATCACTATTTGATCAATTGAATTACTTTACTTAACAATGAGAAAATATACACAAACCTTTAAAAATACAGCTTTTGGTAATTCAATGCAACCTTTTCCTTTTTCCTTCTTTGATACAGTCGTTTTACGACGTTTAAAAAAATATTTATTCCGTTTGATCACACGAACAGCAGATGGATTCAAATGTCTTTTGTTTGTATTTGTCTCTAAATAAATACGTATACAAGATAAATAAAACAGAACGAACTTTATTTTGCTTCGCAACTCTACGAAATGTTACTGTTTAGTACCAGCCTCAGAAGTAGCTAAACACTTAATAACCTTGTCGTAGTAACGTATGCAATGAGAGTTGCTCGAATTTGTCATATTACGACAGCGACAAGGTACTAAAATTTACATCTACATCTGAGGCTAACCATATCATACCTATGCCCAGTTAGGATCGGTTTAGTAAGGTCCGTTTCATCAAACTTCTGTTAGTAATATCAAAATTATAACGAGTTATTGAACTTTTATCTGACATTATTTAGTTAGCTTGGACTTTTATATAACTGGACCTTACAGTTATTGTATACATACAGGATGATTGGTGGTTAAAAGCCGAGTGTAGATAGGCCATTTGCAACATTTATTTTCCCGGTTATTAATTTCAGCCTTACGGTTTCCTTTAGAATTCTTACAGATCTTTTAGACGTATTTCCCTAAAGTCGAGCTTTTAATTGACATCAGTTTTTTGTTGATTTAATGGTTTAATAAAATAATGACAGACATAAATTTACAAAATTCTGAAAATTATAAAATTGTATCTAAACTTTACTTTTACTTCAAAATTTCTAGGAGTAGTTTATTTCTTTTGTAACACTACATGAACGATAAAGTTTAAAAGCAATAGTATGCTCAAATAGGAACATGCAAATCTTATTTACCCTACTGTCGCCAGAAGAGAAATTTTTTTTTTTTACTCTAACTAAATTAAATAAAAGCCACAGAACATGTGCGCCTTTAGGTTTTTCATGGTCCAAGATTTTCTCTTGTTCAATGTAGAAATTTTATATCGTGAAAAACTAAAAATTCAAACTCATTTACTCATAGGTACTACAATTGAAAGTAATCGTAACAAGAAATGTTTGTACCATTTCGTTTATCAAAGTACAAAAAAATGTAATATTTATAATTTGTCTGTGAAATTTAAAGTTTAGCAATTAAAAACATTAAAATCATTACACCCTTCACATCTATAGTCAATAACTATAGTTGTTTAATTAAAAATTTGCTAAAATATAATATATTTTCTAATGACCACAATTTTCAAAAAGCATTCTTTCATTTTCATGAACATTCTTGTGTTTGCAATTTTAAGCATGTCGGAAACGAGCTTGTTACTTTCACATGATTCAGAACCATTTTTAGTGGCTGCGACTGAACTGAACGTTACTACAAGTTCACACAAACCTTTTAGAACGGACATTTTAAAATTGACTCTACAACATGGAACCAAGAAAAAAATTGAATTAATATACTCTCTGACAAAACAGAGCTCCTGTGGTGAAATCTTGAAGGATTATGTATGAGTATAACATTCTTTCTACTAGTGTTTTAAAGTATTCTTTAGCATAAAAGTATAGATTGATTATAATTCATAGCGGATTCTTAACTTGAAAATTACTTACTTTGGGTAACTTTTATCAATATCCATTAACAAATACCCATAGCAACAATCCGAATAGTTCTATTATCTATCGTGCTTAACCCAGGCTAACATAACTGTAATCTACAGTTACCCAGGGATCATCCCATACCCTCCAAACTGCTAAGTCCTTAGTGAAAATCTAGCTGTGGTTTAAACGTCTATTAATGGTGTTTAAGCGATTAGAGAGCTTTGCACAAACTAATTGGTTACTTTATTGAAAGCCTAATCATAATGTGGCGACTGGGGTACATGACCTTTATATTCAGTAAACATAGCTATCTAGTACCGTTTAAGTTTAAGGTATGGAGTGCCATTAATTTGCGCCGTATTTTCAGTCATATTGAAATCTAGGTAACGAAATTTAAAGGAATTTTCAGCTTTTTAAGATAAAACTACCGTAAGACTCGGACAAATTAATAAAACGGATTACTAACATATTTTTACGTCGAGAAATGCGCGACATGTTTCGGACCAGTCCGTGGTTCTTAATCATGAGCCCCCGCGGCGGTGGCGTGGTGGTGTCGTCGTCGCGCCACCGCCGCGGGGGCTCATGATTAAGAACCACGGACTGGTCCGAAACATGTCGCGCATTTCTCGACGTAAAAATATGTTAGTAATCCGTTTTATTAATATTCATTTTCGGCTATTATTGCTACAGCGATAGTCACACAACATACAGACTTTAGCATCTAAAATTCAATAAACATACCTTTTTGATTTTGTTTAAAATTTACTTTTTAAGCCATTGGTAAGAGCAACCAATGTCCGGAGTTGACTGAGTTTTCCTCGCTTTATAGAAAAAGTTTCTAACACATCTTCTTTTTTCGCTTGGACATGGCATCTGTCAATATAAAAGGAAGTTAAAGTTCCGTAACAGAAAAACCTATTACATTTGTATTATAATGATGCCACGAATTTCTATTCAATGGAAACGAAATGACTATACTCGTAACTGGATATTATGGTCTATAATCATACTATTTTGAGACAGTTTTACGTCGAAGTAAATAGATAAATAGTTTTTCATTATCATTTATCGCGTGTCGTGCATTTAAAACAAGTGAAAACCGTTTCGTCATCATTAAAGGTTTGTTCTTATACTTAGGGGAAACGCAAGCGCAATGTATATATACTCGTATTTCTCACCGGTGCCTTTCAGTAAATGTATATCCATTTCCTCACCCCCTTTCCTGCGGAACCCCAAAATGCCTCAACTTTTCCTGAGAAATACTTTTCGCAGTCCATTAAAGGCCATTTTGTATTCAGACTGTCCTATTTTATACAAAGGTGTGTTGCCATCGAGATGTACCGTTTTAGCGCAGAAAGGTAGTAAAATATTGAATTCGTTAATTCTGGATCTGTCCAAATTGTGGATTTGTATTGTGGTTCAATTTTTTGTTTTGGTGAGCCAACGAATATCGAACGAATATATATAAATTTACTTAAGCTAAAACTGCGGGTGGAAGGACCTTATGCAAGGTCCTTCCGGATCACTACAACCATCTTGCTCGCTAATCCAGCCGCTAAGCAGTTACGCTGTTGTGTTCCGGCAAGGTGAGCAAGACAGCCGGTGAAATTACTGACACAAGAGGTATTCAATTTTAGCCCTCAGGGTTGACAACGCATCTGCAATATCCTTAGTGTTGCGGATGTCAATGGGCAGTGGCATGTCAGGTAAGGTGACCCACTTGCTCGTTTGCCATTCCATGTTTTATAACAAAAACTTAAATCGCAGGGACCAGGTTTCCCAAATCAGATCCCTGCGGGAGGGTCCCAATGATGCTGGCTGCGTTCCCCCTTCGGATAATAGTACATTTTAACTTCACACCTACACTTCGGACTTTTAATACACACGCGTGGTTAACGCGCCGGTTAGATTTATTTGAGGCTTATTACGTGTCTAGCCTGACAATTATCTCTGGTTTATGGACACTTTATCTAAAATACCGTGGTATCACGCCATTTTGCAACCCGAGTAAGTACTAGTTAATGGTCTTAGATGGGTTAAAAGTCGCGAAAACCCTCAGTTCTTACTGCAATTTAAACCATAACAACGTTTTAGTGAGATTTTACGAGCTGTGACAATTTTGTGATTCCGTTTACTTCTTGGAGTTTAGCGGGAATGTTTTGACTATGGGTATTTTAAAGCTAAAGCAGATAGAAGTAAAAAGTATGTACACTAAAATAAAGCAAATTGTTCAATTCATACATATTCATACATAAACTCACGCTTGTTTCCCGGAGGGATAGGCAGAGACCGTGGACTTCCAGTTGCTACGACCCGAACATATTCACAAACTTTGATTCACTTATGCGCATAACCATACGTCAACTACTATTTGATAGTACCTACTGAAACATAATATTTCAGTATTGTAAAATCGTAGTTGCACCCGCGATAACGATGAATGCTTATAACATTCATCATCTCCTTAATTACATTTATATAGAATAACTTAGGTAATGTATAAGTAAAAAAAGCTCACTAGCACATTTCAATTCCCTTCAGTCCCCTAGTCATTTAACACTTACGTCGTACTAATCATCATCTCAGCGACAAGAAGTCCACTGCTGAACATAGGCCTCCTCCATGGATTTGCAAAGTGACCGGTTGGAAGCGGCATGCAACCAGCGCCTTCCCGCCACCTGTATGAGGTCATCAGACCATCTTATTGCTGGTCGTCTTACGCTGCGCTTGCCAATATGCGGCCGCCATTCGAGAACTTTTCGACCCCATCGGCCATCGTACTACTATTAAAAAGGAAAAGCATAAGTTTTATCACATACAATTACAACTTACTACGGTACAGCACCGCACCAGTAAAGAAATGCTTCTTTAAAAATTGCATAGCATATAAATAAAAACTAACAAAGACTGTGTTTGATAGAAAATCAACACCGAATTACACACGATTCAATTTTGCTGTAAAACTTGTAGTTTCATTTAAAATTGAATTTTTAACACCGACTGCACTCGTGTCAATGACTTCGATTTTAATCTATCCATACAAACGATCCAAAACCGAGGCAATCTCTTGAAAGTAATTTGATTCTTGATTAAGTACAAACATAATTGAGTGCGGTGTTGCTCCGTAGTTTGACGATAAATTCGAGTCAAATAATATAAACAAAGTAAAGAAGTTACTTTGTCACAACAATGGCGCTAATAGAGTAATTGAATTTGAACTAATTAATTAACTTCATTAACGAATGAGCGTGTTTTTAAATTCGGAGTTACGAAAAGTAATGTGGAAAATTTTAGAGTGCCTAGTGAATTCATACAATAGCGTCGTGAAGTATAGCTTTGCGATTTCCATTAAGAAAAAAAAAAGTGATGTATTTACCGTTTACTGAAGCTTTGCAGGCACTTACCAGGAAATCTAATTGCTAATTTTAGTTCAAGCAAGCCTTGAAAAATAGTACCGTGACCAATCATTTTACAAAAAATAGTTCACAAACTAATTAATTTCACTAAGTGATGACTTGCCGACTTTTGTTTTTCCTAAATCGTAAACTATTTAGGATTTCTTACAGGGCCATCGTGTTTAGGCTAGGTTTAGGTTTGTGTTACAAAATACCTGAAAAATGTACAGTTTCGGAAATAAAAATATTTTGCCGAATGATCTGGTTGTGAAACATTTTTTGTAAAATAATGGTAAACCAAAAAATGCACTATTTTCATTTTATTTTAAATTTTTAATGAGGTCAGTTTATAGCTCATAATATCGTTTGCAGTTAAAGTTATTAAAGTAAAATTAGAAGATAAAATGTGGCGGCTGCGATGGTACGACTATGATTTTTCAGGTGTTATTCTGAGCATGAATTTATTTAATATTCTATCTATATATCTAAGGGAGCTATAAAAAATGTTATGACCTGCGGTAGCTGCATTTCATATTCAGATATTTTCTTCGTGACTCAGGTGTCTCCACTAGAGTTGAAAGTTAGTATATAAACTATTTGACATTCAAGAACATATTTTCAGGTAAAGAAATGCAAGCACCTATGGTACGTACAGAATTGAAATATGACGGAGAGCATAAACTTATAATATGCGAAAGGTCCTACGTATGAAAGTGAGAAAGTAATATATAATTGGAGATGCAAAAGTAAGAAAGAGAACACGAATGCAATGGCATTGTAACCTATTTTGAATAGCAAGTCAGCCCAAGTAAACCTTGTACCATACTCTGATAGAATAAAAATGGTTTCACGTCATGGAGCTCTTCATTTGTCTAATATGCTAGTGGTAGTTCAAAAATGTTTTTGTTACAAATGTTATAATAAAAAAATCATATATTATTATATGTATTATCTACCTATTTCTAGTACCTTTCAGTGGGAGTTGGGTACAAAGAATCGGCATGACAGTTGTGATCCATTAGCTTTGTTCCGTCTTACTTAATATTGTTATTAAGGCTTTTGGTTACTTTCAGCAAATTTTTAACTAAAAATAGCCTTTATTTCCGTTTACTTTGAAAATGTTAGTTAGGAAAACCATTTTACGATAATGTACGCATTTCCTTTCAGAATCTATCTGCATTCATCATCATTTGGTTAATGGACATTTGCGAAACCTCGAATCAGTGCCACCAACTTTGCTTTTAACGTATTCATGGAGTTTCATTAAAGGTAAACGCACAAACAAATTGCAAATTTCGTGACAGAATTCTGAAAATGACCCATAATTAGCGGAAAACTGTTCGGAAAACTTAATTCTGAAAATGTTTGGAAAATTACATTGGAGTTAAAAGAAAGTTTAGAGGCCGTGACGCGACGCTCAGTCCAAACGGCGCGTACTTTATTAAGCGTTGAAAATGTATACAGGGTGGAAAGTTTGAATGCCACATGGATGGCAAGTACCTGAAATACTGGAAATAGCCCATTCTGTGTAAAGGAGACTTTCCTTTAATTTTAAAAACAATAAATTCTGCGACGTAACTAACTAATTCACAAAAAGGCGTACCTATCTAATTAAAAATCGATTTTGAATTGAGTATGCCATCCCAGTCCTACCGTCCTAGTAGTGTGTCAACTCAAAATGGAAATAGATATATAGAGAGGGTTAGTTGCTCCTCTATTTGATGCTCCTATAAAAAATTTTTTTTCATTTTCATCAGGATATGTTTCTAAAAATCGCTATATTGTGAAGTTGTAAAAACCGATACTTTATGAATCGACCGACGATGTGTGACAAAGGTATAGGCACAGTATAAAGAATAAGGCAGTACTGAAACTAGGCCAATTTGTTGAGATACATTTATAATTATGCTCTAACAGAGCGCTAGGGTTGTACTTTTACTTTTTGTTAAATTGTTTTTTTTTTGTTTAGGTAGCGTTTTTTGAGATAACGAACTACCTCTATTAAAGCATTAGGATTGTCTCTCTTATTTTTTTTATCAATGCTAATGAGAGTTCAATAAAGACCAAATAAATGAAATTAATTAACTAACAAATAAAATCGGGTAGGTAATTAAAAAACTTCAATATCTATGAAGTAAGAAAAAAAAATGTTCAAGTTTTATATGTCTACGTCTAGTTTAGAATGTTTAAATATATTATTGATTAGTTATTGTTTCGCTCTAAATAAATTGAATACATAACCAGAAAAAAATAAAGTTCCAGTTTTGAAGAAGCTGATTTTAAGCAGCTTAATTACTATGCAATACTTATGTGGCATGATTTTAAAATGATCGCGGACTGTCTAGAGCGGACGTAATAACGATAAACGCAAATCGCATCCACCCGTCTCGACAGCACCGGGAGATCCCGTTAGTGGTCTTATTGAGTGTGCGTCTGTGTGAGTGCATCGGTTCCGAGCGTTTGTTGGTAGATTCTTTACTGCTCAATATATACTGTGGTATATGGCACGTCCTTTATTAGAGCGACATGCAATCGAGACGACATAGCCGGGATCAGAATCCAACAATCGGATTATTTTCGTGCGTCGTCCAAAAATTTAGATTGGTGGATTTTTGTAGTATCCATGGCGTGTCAGTTTTATTACATGATGTTCAAATGAACGACGGGTTTTAGTCAATAAACTTTTCTTTGTTTTTTATTACAGCCTTGGCCAAAGGTATTGAGCAGTCCTGTATTTTTCATACAAATATCGAGTTTTGAATTGAAATGGCCTATCTTTGTGTGTAAAAAATTTTAATTGGCTTTCATTTCGCTTACATACAATATTACTTTGAATACCTACTAATTAAATTCTAGTTTTCTAAATTTATTAATACTTATTATATTCTACGTCATCTGATATTTTTGTAATTCGGAAATAAGATTTTATTAAGAAGTTATAGTATAAAAATGATGCCGTGCTCAATCATTTTGGCCAAGGCTGTATCTGTACCATGCCATTATTCTAGTGGACATCTGTTATTGGCTTTTCGTATTATTACTATGTTTTTAAGATCCGTAATGCTGTTAATGGCCTGAAACAATAAAATATAAAAAATATATTTAATTATTATCGCACTATCATTTCATTCAATTCATTCCGTTCATTAGCTTAAGCTCGTCCACTGCTAGACAAAGGCCTGCATAATAGCCCCCGTGATTTTATTCAGACAATCAATGTGGTTGTATGGCCGTGGACCCAAAAATATTGTTACCCATAGCTACAGAGGACTGCCATAAAAAAATCGCGACAATATTTAAAAATATCGCAACATTAACTCTAGCGGCGATGTTCCAAATTAATTGTCCCGAACAACCCACGCGGTATTTAAAGTTGAGGAAAGTAATAAAAGATACGGTTAGTCTACTCGAGTCAAGTACTCGTACAAGTAATTGACTTGACAGTATACAATCTTATTGCCAATTTATCTCGTTATGACTTCAAAAAACAAAAGTTAAACGAAAGCATATTTTTCGCAACACCGCATATGGCTAAAATATTATTTAATTTACCGGCAAACTAGTCTTCCGTTACCAATGTGAAACTTTGGTTTAACGGCCTCCTAGTATACCATTTGAATGTGTAACATCAGTATTTAAGTTCATCGTTGATTAATAAATACTCGCAGAAGAAATGATCTTGGTATTTTACACGAAATGGTTGAATACATAAAGATTTCTTCACCTTTCCCGAAGGGTGCAAACTAAAAAAATTGATGAAAATGACGATACTACGCTTGCTGATTACAAGTGCGTCACAACTGTGTAATCATTCTCAGCCCGTAGACATCTACGGCTGATTATTGGTCATTCCAAGAGAACGCAACCAATCCTGAACCTTTGCTTTCCCCATCCAGCCATTACCGGTTAGTTTTTCAGGCAGTCGCCCGGCGAGCCTACTACTTCACTGCCTACTCCTCTACTACACACTTTACTCCAGTGCATCTAGCACGAATCTTCTCGATACGCGTTAACTCGCTACGTAACTCAGTGTCTCTCTTTCTAACTAGTCCAGTAAGAGAGAGACGCACTGAATTACGTAGCGAATTAACGCTTATCGAGAAGATTACTGCTAGGTGCACAGTACACGTCTTTTCCACCGACCATCAGCTCCAAGACACACTTGACCCGCCTGTTATCACGTCAGCTTGACAATTTTTTCAGCTATGTCTTGGACTTTGGTTTGTTTCAAATCTCCTCATTGTGAATCTTGTTTCTGAAGAAGATTCCGAGCATAGCTTTCTCCATATAATAGCTCTCTAAGTGACGAAGAATCGATGGACGAGGTCTTTTGCTGCTGCTGTGCTGTAAATTTTTTAAAAATAATAAATATGCAGCAGTAAGCATTTAGATGTAAAAACGTAGAAGGTATGTCGTTTATTTCCCAAAAATAAAAATTAATTCCATGCAATGAGAAATAATATGCCCGCAAAACTCCCAGGTATCATGACTGTGTGTGTGTTCTACTAGCAGTTCTTGCGAAAGAAATACAATATTTCACCGATATTTTTTTTTGTAGCATACAAAACATTATTCAATGAATTCCTATTGAAAAGAAGTACCAAAGTCAATCCTACCATAGAAAGTAGAGTCAACTTGCAAGATTTGGACCAGAAAGACAGACAGAAGAATGATAAACATACAAACGCAGTAAGTTAAATAAAAATTAGAAAAGTTGATAAAAGTGGAGACACACTCTCTGGAATGACTAAATCCGATGTGCTGAAGTTTCCTGAAACTTGATAGATTACACGTCTAAGAAGTAATTTCACTAATGCTTCGCTTTACCATAACAATATTATAGTTTATAATAATACACCCTTAGGTGGTAAAGATAATTATGACTAAGGCATCTTACGAGAATTAAATTGGTCGAGTACTTAACTCAGTTGAATTCTGTAAAATTCAGTAAATGCATAAATAAAATTATGCAGGCGAAGCCGCAGGTAAAATTTCGTAATGTCATAAATGCGAAACTAATGATCATTAGGCTGTCTTGGTTGTTGATGGCTGGTTACTTTGTTTGTCCAATTTAGTTTATTAATAAATATATTTATTACGTTATATAAGTATTATTTTCATTCACTTCTTGCTTTTTTTTAGTGCATTATTGCTATAGTTATGTTGACATGGTTATTATTATTTTGTTAATTTAGCTATGGGTAGACGCTTGTTGTTTGTCTCTCCTTGTAAATTGTGTATATATTTTTCCTAGGTCAGCTGGAAGAGATCCCTTACAGGAATATGCTCGCTTTTGTACTACATATGTTATTTTATTAGTAATGTTATGTACCGTGTTTTATGTACAATAAAGTGTTAACTTACTTACTAACTAAACAATGTTTGAATGTTTGTACGCGTGTTTCTTAATCATGGCAGGACGGATTGAGATGCTATTTAGCAGACAGATATGTAGATCACGCATTGGATTACAATATAGAATATTTTTTATCTTGTAAAATCAATAGAGAATAATATCACCTAGTCAAAGCTATGGCTAAAAAGTCGTACTTTATAATTTTTCGTCTCAGAACTAGTATTGTAAGTCAGAACTAGTGTTATTTGTCTCAGAACTAGTATTGTGATTCATTGTGACTCTTACCAGTCAGCACCGCTTGTTATAATTAATCCCAGAGTGGTCGAGTACTTGCCCAACTACTTGCCTATTTCGGACCACAGCTGGTAGCAGCCGTATGCGGGCCACCGTTCCTTTCACGAAGAAAGGCAGGATTATGCCATTGTAGCTGCCACCCCACCTGGAAAATTGCACTTACACTGTTATTAAGAAAATGCCCCGGCCCAGTTCCGTACAATGTGTAGGGTTTTTAGCCGTCCGATTGTACATTTCCGCGGTAATACGGGTCGCTTTGGGCACGTTATGCGGCCTTTTAGATGATTAAAAATTAATTCATTGTACGTAAAAGCGTGGTTTAATTCCCGGTGCTGTTCATTTGTTTTTAAATGCATGACGTGCGGTTTTGAATAGGGATCCTAAAGTTAATCAGGGTAAAATACATGCTTTTGTCAATTCCACGTAACTAACAAACATATCATCAACTTATAGTCGGTTTCATTACGACTTGATTTTTACATTAAACAAATACTTTTATTCGAACCACTTTGAAGCACAATTAAAAAAACATAATATCCGTATTTTCTATATGCCCCTAATAAACATATGTCATCGTCGTGCTTTATTACAATTAATTTAATTCAACACCATCATAGAATCCCGGCGTGGAGTAGTAGCATCAGTTGCATAATAAACGGTCAGCGAGAGATCTGGAGGCCGACAGGAGGGGACCCTAAAGGCCAGCAATGGATCAGCCACTCTCTAGGGTCGCAGGCTCCCATGGTCGACGGTAGCCGAAGCCAGTAGCCGAACATTCGAGAGGTCAAGAAGATCTGTGCACAAACTGTTACCCTCTTGACAAGACCGTGTGACTTTCTTCTTAACCACCTTCTCTTTGTAGATCTGATGCCGACTGTACCAAAACAAAATTTCCTCCACGAGTAAAAGCCAGTCGAGAATAAATTGACTTTCTGTCAGATAATAAATAAAAAATATTAACATGCAAATCGCTGTAAGTACATCAAATTTAACTCTCTAAAGTGGAATTAGGCAGCTTAGGAAAACTTTTCGACAAAAATTCTGCATACGGTGCTTGGATATTCCGTATCCTATTACAAAGTTTGTTGACTAAGTTGAGGAAAAATCCATTTGGTTGGAATTTTTCCCGTTTTCATCTTATAAATATTTACATCATATTTTTCTGCGGCGAGGCACTTCGCGGCGGAGTGTTCAGGACTTCAACGCACCTGCTACAACTATTTATTTAGAGGATTTGTGATTTTTTTTGTCCTCCCCAAGGAATGGAGGCTTGAAAAATGTCTCGTGGCTGGAAAATATTAAAACATGCAAACGATTTTTAAGTGACTTTGCATAATTATTATTTTTATGGAAAGTTGCTGCTTTTAAGTAAAGTGATTACAAGACCAAGAAGAGTTTCTTTTTAACGAAAGTGCTTTATTATTAAAAAATGCGAGCTCATGTAGCACTTCATTATTTCATTACGCAGCATTGTTTTTTATTTTCTTATTAATCTTGATGGGGGAATAACTGTGTGTTTGCTTATTTATCACCACCATCTGCCTTTTCCAATCCTTTGTAAAACGCAAAGGTGTAAAAGCCGGAGTCGTAGAAAAATTGAGTTCTTACGTTTTAAAAAATTAAGCTAAGTAGTATTCATTATTGTTTATGTAAACTTTAGTCAGGGGTAGTTTCATCCCCACTTTACGTGTAGTGGAGAAGAACAATAAAAACATTTTTTTCAAGATTTTTAATTCACCACTTTCTCGGCGTAACTGATACGTATATCCATGCCAAATTACAGGTTTCCAATATTTACTTTCGGAGTAGAAGACATGGTAAAATTACAAGGGTTCCTTGTCAACTACGGAACCCTAAAAATAACAAGTGATCGGTTATCGTAGGGTAACCAAAAGTTTAGGAACGTCTAGTCTGGTTCAGGATCAAAATGAGGTGGCGATAAAACCCCTCATAGCCCAGTTACATGACGTTTATCTGGTAACTGAAATGTAATTAGGTGCGCCGACCCATGTTACACATATAATTGTAAATTATAAAACAAACAAATTAGTAACTATAGGTACTCTTATTTACGCGTGAACACTGATTAACCCGTCATAATCGTAAATCAAGTCTCATGCGCAAGTGCAACATTCAAGTGTACTTTACTATGAATAATGAAAGGCGAAAGTGAGATAATGTTAAAAACTTACGTTTATTGGGAAACGGCACATTTCATTATAAGTTTAACAAAAAAATATGTAATGAGTGTACGGTAGGCTACGATAGGGTAAATGCAGGTAAGAGCGGGTCACTATAGTTTTAAAATAATTTTCACATGAAAATAATTTAAAAATACATATACGGCGGTCACATATTGCGTCTAGGTGATGTGAATTACTGTCTAACTCCCCACCATGTCCGCCATGGGTAACTGTTTAATCATAATATGTATAGAAATGGCTATCGTTGTTAACACAATTATGAATTAAAAATATTCTAATTCCTATTCTTGTTCTGACTCAAGCATAAATTACATCTACACTAATCTACATTTACATCTACACTAATATGATAAAGAGGTAAACTTTGTTTGTTTGTATGTAGGGGTAATGTTTAGAACTATTGAACCGATTCCAAAAATTCTTGCACTAATAGAAAGCCACGCTACCCTTGACGGACATAGGCACTTATTCCACGCGAATAAAACACGCGATAATACGGTATAATTGTCACCATAACGTATAACTTTAATGTCGTGTCAACATACTTCAGTTTATCTTAACCACTAAAACATAAACGCACTCAATTACAGCCGAGCTGCGAGCACTTTCAGGACGTACTCATTTTTAAAAGCATATTTAAAATATTTCCTGTGCACTCTCGCGTGGTTGTAGCGGTGAAAATAATAATGTGAACTAACATTAGCAGCTCAAAATCCTGCCTTTTTGTATATACGTTTTTTAAACGGCGACGTATGATTATAAAATCATGTAGGCTAAACATTCTTATTGTCAGAATCCCTTCAATGAGGACACGTTCAATATTATTTTAAGGCAATAGCGACTTCAAACCCTTCTAAGGGCATATGTATTTATATCGTCATCATCATCATCGTTTCAGATATAGGCTTTCTCCAAAGATCGCCATAGCAATGGTCTGGTCAGCGTTGTTTGCATCCAGCGGGTACACACAACCATTACCAGCGCACCTAGCACGACACTTCTTAATACGCATTAACTCGCTCCCTCAATGATCAATGGTCCGCTCAATGGTCCCAAAATACTACATTTATTTAAAGTTACGGCAGCACATGCTACATCATACCAAAAATAAATATTACTATCATAATACAACTATCATCCGCAACAAGCGTTTTCCATACATTTAACCATTTAAAATTCTTACCTGTAGGCAATAGGAAGGAGGTAATAATTAAAACCATCTTCTCAGCATTCACAAAAGAATGAGTCAAGAGTTGCTTTTATTAAGTTTATTAAGGCAATCATAACCAGACGGCAAAGATTAATGAATGCAATCACTTTCAGACTAACGCATTTACTTACATCCTTCGCTCTAGACGTTCTTATGAATAATTTTAGCAGGGTTGAAGTTAAAAGCAAATCCAGTGCAAAGATTAAACAGAACTTCACAATCAAAGTCAATTCAATGTTCTTTAGCCATTTGTTTTTGTACTATTTTGATCGAGAACTAACACCACAAAACAGTATTGTTATTGTGATAATGATAATTGATAAGCGACTGGCATATTTATAACCCTTTTTAAAGTATAAAATAGGATGGAAAACGAGAAGTGTGTGCCCTGATGGTAAGGATCACCCCCGCAACCACAACCGAGGAAACTGCAACTGCGTTGCCAACCTAAGCTAAGATGGAATACCTGTGTCAGTAATGTCACCGGCTGCAATGTCTTCCTCCCCACAAATCTCAGTCAGTACGATTTTTTTTAAATCCATGAATGCAGTTTTCTTGTCATTAAAATCGATGACAGGGCTCCTGGGAACAGATCTTTGTATGTCTTATAGTTTCAGACTTTCCAATACTGACCCATAAAAATGGCCCACCTGTATACATATAGCGCTTGGCTACAACTTGTAATACGTGTTATTCAGCTAAATAAATAACAATTATCAACAGTCTACGATCGTAACTTTTCTCATTCCTGGGAATATGAACCTTAACTTAAACTAAGTGAACGGCAAGTTACTCACGCTTCATTTAGCTTAGTCATTAAAAGCGACTTTACGGAGGGTTTTATCTGAAACAGCGAAATATTAAAGGGGTCGAGTTTTATTGGAGACTATATAGTTTAAACTCTATCGTTATGGACGTAAGTCGGATAGCAAATAGCTTCTTACTCTTCCGTTGCTTTAGGAGATATTTACTCTCAGTATCTCATAAAATACTTAGAGAACAAATTAAATTTAAATGCTATATAATGACAACACAAAGAAAAATTAGGGTACTGGCAGGACTCGAACCTGCAACTTGAGAATTCCGTGCCTTGCGTTTGCCAGTTTCAGTTACAAAATCTTAGAAAACACTTGAAATTAAAAGATTTCCGTAATAGGTATTTGCCACTCGTTGATTTTAAACTAGCGTCCCGTGCCGGCTTCGCATATGAACAATTAGGGTACTACATAAAAACCTTCTGTTAAAAAATATCTACATGCCAGTGAAAATCATATCAAAAAATCTTTTAAACACAATTGTAACGTCCTGAACCATGTCAATTAAGTAGCTGGTTTTAATAAGTAATATTGCTTAACTAGTTACTAGACGCGATGTTTACGCTATACCTAAATAAAAATGAAGTCAAATCACATGATTTTTTATGGAATGTGGAGTTTCCGTCCCATGTTTCATCTGAGATAATATGGTTTTACAGCAGAACTACGCTATAATGCTAACGTTGCAGTCCCCTATAGAGATCCTAGTATTGAAACTAGGTTTTGGGTAGATGGTAGCTTGCGTATTTTTATTTAATTTACTGTTGCATTTTGTTCTATAAAGCTAGAGGTTCCGCCCAAGTAGATTTAAGCGCCATGTAAGCTGCATAGAGGCGATCGCCTTTATACAACAGCTACTGTACAACTTTTTACTTACTTAGGTGGGTTTGATTCCCTTAAGAGGCTAACTAGTATCATAAATAAGACCGTTTGTACCTAAATCTTGGATTTCATAATGTTAATATGTATTTAAGTAGGTTTGTATTTATGTATATTTAGTTTCTGTTATACTTATTAGTATTTTAGTAACATTGTGACAAAGAAGAATAAGAAAAAATCTAAAGGCTGACCATGTTAATAAGAATAAATTGACCATAGTTATTTTTTTTTTGTTGTCACTTTAAAAAGTTAGTTAATACTTCCGATCTCGTTTGAATTCCAACACTATTTCCGTGGCATGGTAATACTCGTTGCCCGGTATCTTTCGTGCCATAAAGTGCATACTCTATCGTTTATGAAGCCGCTTCTGAACTCCTTTATTTTATCGCAATATAACAATAAAGTTAGTATTATATCATCATTTTCAATTCCGATTTGAGGTTTTGTGAAATTACGTTAACTTTAGAAAACCTTACCGTCCGATGAAAGTGCATTAATAGGACCCCGTCAGCGAAAACTTGTTATTACTGTGAGCAGTTTTCATTTGTTTCATGGCTGACGTAACGTCTTGTATAAACGTAAACAATCCTTGGCTATTAAGGCGTTTTTCTACCTATTGTTGGGATGCACGATTAACAGCTCGATATTGTTGACTTAAGATAGGTAATCTTTTCTTATTTTATAAATAAATAAGTAATCTTCAAAAATACGTAACAGTATAGTTCGCAGTAACGTCAATCAGCCAAATGATTTGACTTTATTTATCTTCCGCAATGGATATTCCTTTAGAAATGGCGTTAGCTATCCCAAATAACTAAATAAGGCAGACTGTATTTAATCTGCAAGCCAGCTGCAGAACGGCAGTTTGGGTGCAGGCCGTCTATAATAGCTTTTAATTTGAAGTATGCCGATCCAGGTTTATTTATTTATCCTAAAAAGGTCACTAATGGCACTAAATAAATCTAAGAGTAAAATAATAAACGCTGAAGAAGTGGCAGGAAAAAACTAGAAAAATACTTTCCAGACGATTCCACAAACAGATCCAGTCAGTCAAACTTTGGTAAACAAGAATTCCGTTCGATTCTAGATTTTAGGCTTGACCTTTTGAACTTGAAACAAAAGTTATTACCAACAAACTTTCTGTATATTTCATAATAGGCTTGTTGTAAGATAAGACTTGAAGTTTAGTAGATTAAGAGATTCGTTTACTGTGTAATAGCTCAGATGACGATAAAAAAGACTTTACTAGTACGGATACAAAATTTATACAAAAAAAGGCACCTTCACTTCATAGCTTGGAGTATCGGATTTGCTATTTTTTGTTTCCCAGTCAAGCCCTAGAAGTCATTAATAATTAAGAAAAAAAAATGCATAAGACGAGAAGCGCTGTCTATTGATATTTGTTAATACTACCACGTTTGCTATTGAGCATAAGGTCCTAGTGATAATAGTCTTAAAAATTAATTCGACTTAGCGAGACGAATTCACGTTTCATTTCCTCTGGTTTATTCTGTTGTATTTGTTCCTTGGATATAGTTGCTAAATTTGAGGACATCTATGATAGTGATGAGGTAGTTATTGTATTTTGTATAAGTTACCCTTTGGCAATGGTATACGTAAGTTATATTAAACTTGGCAGGTCAGGTAATACGAATACCTATGTATACTAGCCATGAATGTCAAAAAATCTAAGAAAATCAACTGTTTACTTCACTGAACACTTAAAATCGCTTTGGTGTTGTAATTAAGGTTCTTCTTTTTAAATTGGTTGTAAGTTTCCTCGTCAACGCTTACGAAACAGTCCGTCACTTGTACACAAAAGAATAATTATCATAATTAATTACTCTGATTCCCTTAAACCATCGGGGATGGAGGAAAGCCTTCGCTTAGCGCAAGCAAGAAAAGATATATTTGAAGGTCTGACAGAGCGAGAGCCACTTAAGGAAATTGCCAGTAATAAGACAATCCGCAGGGAAAATAATTCTGCTATTACTAAATCGTTGGGACTGCTGGTTGGTCTACTTCACTTTGAAGGTATATTTATATTTAGTTAATCAGCTAAGTCTGTAAATTCGATTTATTAAAACTAAGAACCGTTTGTACAGTCAAGGAATTTAATTTCCTTCCCATGTCGTTGAAATGTCGTTAGACATTTGCAATGCATTAAGGTCGATATGTCAAACTAACGTCTTGCTCTATAGCTCTTATGGTGACAGTTTGCTATATGCTATTGAACCTTAGTTGGGTTGGAAATTTAATTCCTCGACTGTACGAGTAGGCATATCACATGAATGTAGTGAAACACAGTTATTCATTAAGGTTCTGCTGCGCTATGCATGCTTTGTTCGACTTATCTTTGTCAATGTCATTATTATCAATTATTCAGAAGATATTTTGACTTTTTTTTTAAATAAAATAGGAAGGCAAACAAGCAAGTGGGTCACCAGATGGTAAGTGATCACCATCGTCTATAGACACCAGTAACACCAAGGATTGCAGATGCGTTGCCAACCTAGAGGGCTAAGATGGAATACCTCTTGTGCCAGTAATAACACCGGCTGTCTTGCTCTCCACACAACAGTGCAAGCATTGCTGCTTAGCGGCAGGATTAACAAGCAAGATGGTGGTAGCTATCGGGACGGACCTTGCACAAGGTGCTACCACCCGCAAGACTGGATCCAGGATGACAGATATAAGGAAAGCTTTGTAAAATGATGTTTCCTTAGAAGCCCAAACACCCAGTGTACCTACTTAATTGGGATAGTTTCCCAAATGTAATGTGTGTAAGTCGCTGTAATAAATTTTTCTTCTTTTTGTGAATTTCACTTTCGTTCGTGTTGTCACCGATTTTAGATTAAGTAGTTTAGTTTTAAGAATCTCAAGGGTCCCACTGAAAATCAGCGTCTCGGTTTTACCGAGGCAGTATGCTGAGTGGGGCCCTTTTTGTTTCTATTCAACACAAACGTTGCTGTGTTTGTTATAATTGTACTTTGTGTGATGTGTGTATGTGCGTGTTTTGTGTTGAATAGTCTTAAATAAATGTTTTTCTTTCTTTCAAATCATGTCATATTATTTTCCTGCCCCTGCGCCCATCTACTTGCACTCAACACTGCTGCCTTCTGATCGCGGATGCTCTTATATTTGTGAAACCATGAAAACGATAAAAAGAAGGGTACTACACTTGATCAAGGTTTACCGGATGTGGTGCTATGACGGACAATTGCACACTTAAGCCACCAAGATGACAATGATCATCGGAGATGTATGTAATTAACATACGAAGAGCAACTTAGGTAGTTCTAGTGAACCAAGGCCACCATATCCATTCAGAGGGTTTTCCAATCTTCACTTTGCTTTTAGTCAAGGGAGGTCGTCTGACATAGCTGCAAAAATTCAAAATTTAGAAAACGGTCATCAGTTTTTTTTTGTAATTTATAAAATATTGATAGTGTGTCCTTTTTAAAATATAAATTGTTATATTTTGAAAAGTATTTTTACTGTAATGAAGGTTTTAAATAGTAGACTGTTAAAAGAAATATCTCGCTGGATTTATTATTCAAAGGCATTCCGTATTATGGCGGTTCATTCAGAAAACTTGAAGAGCTGATAAACCCTTCACATTGTCACTCAAAAGAGCAAGAATTAAGTTGTATTTCAAGTGGCAAAGTTAAATCAGGTATTTTAGCTGTACCGAATTTTGTTGGTACATTAAAAGTTTGGTACTTTTTTGGGTACGTACCATTTTTAGTATTTAAATATGACATTTTAATTTTGTACGAGAATATAAATTAGATGAAAATAATCAAAGAATAATCAAGTAATTTATTTGCTAATAAAAATTGTTTTTTTTTTCGTGTTCGAATAAAGTAGGTCGGTAATTGAAGGCTATTAAAAAAATTGGCATTACTGAGCTCATTTAATGTTCATCTATAATCAATTATGAAAAATAACAGGTAGTCTTAACTTACTCCTTTTTTAGCGTTTCGCGGTACCAGTTTGATTTTGTACCGGAATATTACTTATACTTTTCAATTCTCATAGTAACGGGAAGTCTTATTTCATCCTCGTAAAACAATAAGTTGGTCTCGTTGCTAATGATGAGATTTTCATCTGCCTTTGTTAAAACGGTATTATTCTGTGAGTGGCTAAAACCGGGTCACGAATTATGAAGTTTAATCCAACTTTAACTCGTCCTTACTTTATGATAATTCATTTCAGTACCTATAGGATTTACACGTATAATTTATTTAGTAAATTATCGGGCTTTAATTTTCTAACTACTATCTACAGATTGGGGACACTCAGATGACCAACGTAATCCAATCCCTAAACAGGTATATTATTTACATAAAAAAATATTTAACACATTAACTTCCGAGGGTTTCCCTCAATGATATTATAATGCATTGTACAGTGTCATACTAAATGACAGCAGAAAAACGGCCCGACATAAGAATACAGGTTGACGCCAATGTTACAAATGCAAATTATTAGTTTACCATTTATAGTCATTGGATTTACAACTTTACGTCTAAATGCATAAAATAATAATTTATTAAGTGTCTTTGCATATAGTTTTTTTTTTTACAAAATAATAGTATTGACACCAGCGCCGTCGGTCCGACAGACTGACAGAGCGAGCGATCGTCGTTTGTTGTACTTATGTTCACTTTTGATGCGGCCATATTTTAAATGCTGACTAGAAGTCCATTACTTACAGGTCAGTGGTTTCCCTACGAAAATTGGCACTGAATGTGTTAATAGGTACGTCATGTAACACAAGGCTTAGCAAGGGTTAAATCAATGACGTCTAGCTTTGCAGTCAGGTTGTCAGAATAATTTCTTATTTTTATTTAGTACGTTTCAAATTCAGTATCTATTTTCGAACGACTGTTACATCAAATAAAAATAAAAACTGTTTTAAATTCAAGCGCCATCTTGAACGTCGACGAGATATAAATTCGTTTTGCACTAGTCCCCTTTATTAATGTACATCGATGACATTTGTCCATTTTTCCCTGCGAAAGGTAACCTTGACTAACTGAGGAAAAATTCGATTTCACCGGCGAAGCGATAACGATGATAAATGGATGTTTGCCAAATCGGGGAGTTCGGCTTGCTTGAGTATTTAATTTTTACCCTGTCAGTACTTGGATAGGGAAAAATGAACTCAGTTACAAACGAATTTTGGATCCATTTCCATTTGGCATGGAGCAATGATGGGTGAACCAATTATGTCAACATAAATAAATTATTGCGTTTCATTTGCTCTACGACTTTATGACATTTATGCATTACCACAATGCATTACAAATAAAACACGGTAGAGTACGAACACAAATTAATTAAATGCATCCAACAATTAAAAAAATGTTGGTTTTTCTAATTAATCACGTTGAAGCTGAGATTCTTGTGGTATTTCCTCTCAGCAGGTGCCTATCATTTTCCAAGGCGCTCCTTTACAGAATCAGTAGTCTATGAACTAACTAGAATTATTTGAATAGGAAATGTTTAATTTTTTATACAAGTATTTGGGTTGGGATATTACTATTGATAGTGAAATCTGTAAGCGGTTATAAATATCGAAACTAAGATTATTATTATTACATTTTAATTATAGTACAAGCAATGTTGACACAAAGTTTCTTTTTCTTATTTCGCGGCACTCAAACACCTATGTCATTTAATTTTCATAATTTGAATGTTTTACATTAAAGTAATAAAATCAAAAAGAGTTTTGGTTATAGAAGAAGCATTATTCATATAAATCCGTTTATTTCTATAAAGTTAATTTAATATATTAAAGTTAGTAACTACGAAACAAGATGAAAAATTCGTCCATAACTGTAGTCCTCTATACAAGAAAAAACATGCCTGTGTGCAAAATTATTTGCCTTAATAATTTTGCGCTTATCGCGCACACATAAAAAATTCGTATCATATTAGCGTTATATTTAATGTTAATCAATCATACATCAAAAAGCCTTAACGAATTTCCAGTTCTAAGCTCAATCGACGTTCCTTTGAGGTTCCTAAAGGAAAGTTAAACTTGCCAAGACTGTATTTTACTCACGTATCAAAAGAGAATGGGCAACATATGAGCCGAGTTGGTACGGCGGTCACGGATACCAGGCACAGGTGAAAATATCGCTCTATATGGAAACACACAGTTTTCTTTGATCGTTCACTGGATGTATTGTTTTTAAAGACGCGTTCCGTTACTGGAAAACTCGTGTAGTTTCAGGCTACGCTGAGACGGGAAAAAGGAAAATTAAAGTGTCGATTTTTCTGGAATAGAAAAATTATAAAAATAATTTTCATTGTAAATTTCTCCGAGTATCCAAACTCCGAGGAGCTCGTAACTTGTTATTGTTAATTATTGAAAACTTTGTATTCGAAGCTAAAAAAATATTGTATGTTTTGCCTTACAACAATGTAAAGCTCTTTTGGCCTCTAGTAATCTAACATTATCAATTCCGGCGTTTATGTACTTACGTTTGAAAGGGAAAACCATAATTTAAGTTTATTTAGTTTGGCGTTCTATACTCAAAGATTGACGTGACTACAGATCATAATAATTTGTTATATCCCAAGAGACATACATCAGCTATAATAACAGCTGTATTATATGTATACAATCAGAAATTAAAGCATTAATTAATAGATTCAGGCGTTACTTTGCGGAGGTCCATATCAACAAAATGGAACAAATTACCTTGCTTCTCCGCGAAACATTTTTCTTAATTTTTTTTTTAAACATTTTTTTAGGCGGGATAGAAGAAAAATGTTTTAGTTTGTCAGTACGCCATTCGTTCAAGTAGCGGACGGTCGTACTGTTCGATCCTGATGATGCCTCGTATAGAGGCGAAACGCGCGTCGATCGTGTAGTTTTAGTGTTTAGTGGTGGTGGTGTGTAGTTGAGTCTGTGTGATATAATTATGTTGTTTCGTGTGGAAGCGGAGGAGGGTGGGTTTTTGCATGAACATATATGTGTCGCACAGACGCAGCTATTTTGCACGAGCCCGGCACTGGTTTCGCGGAGTAGCAGGGTAATTTGTTCCAGTTTGTAGACATTAAAGCTTCTTAGATTAAGCCCAACTGTACAAAGATTTGGCCAGGTATACAGTACTGTTAAAGGCTTTACAAATGTCTGAAATAGCTGCTTTTTACTGTACTACTACTATTCAGCCTTAACAATCCTTTTAAAAATGTTTACGCTGTATTTTGTCTGGATAACGGTAAAGCACTTTTGTTACAGTGAAATAAAATACTGGGAGTTAATTTCGACTTCAATTAGTGCGCTAAATGATAAATCTGTTATTATTATGTAATTAAATTGCTTTTATTAATTTAAATATTATTGCATAGAATTAACTATAAATGCAAAAATTACATAGTGCCTTGAGACATGCTCTACCAGTCAATGTGCTATTTCCTGCATTTGGCAAAGACAGCAAAGGAAGTGCAGCTAAAGCGTTAATATAGTACATTTCTAACCGGACACCACTTTCAGTTTGAGGCAGTCAGCGTAAGGTACCGCAGGAACCGTAGCGGACCCGTGTATAAAATTCCCTCGTGTGTTTCTCTCCCATTTTTTTACTGTTGACAAAACACGCCGTGATTCTACGCACGTAAAACCATGCCGTTTCTATTGACAATGTGTATCATCTTGTATTCCTTTGAGCGTCACTATTTCACCACCGACGTAAATGGTATTCACATATTGAAATAAAATGCTAATTTTAACGGTTACGTTACGTTTTTTTTCGGTTCGTTCGCGTTAGCGTTAACTTTTGAATTGTATGGAAACATTTTGTTGCAAATACGCGTCGCAAGAGACACTGTCTTTGCTTCCATTGTAATTGAGAAGTTAACTCTAACGCGTTCGTTGCGTTTATATACATCCATACATACATAAAATCACGCCTGTTTTCCCAGAGGGGTAGGCAGAGACCACGGATTTCCATTTGCTACGATCCTGACATACAACTTTCGCTTCACATACTCTCATGACATTCTTCATGCATGCTCGTCGGTTTAGGGTACTCCTGACCTATTGTAACAAAATCTTACACGAGACACTCAGCCAAAACAGTGACGTGAGTGAGTTTACTGACGTATCGTATGAGCTACCAAAGTTAGTGGGGTTATACTCATCCTCTTCTTCGTCGAAATAGATCTTATCGGTTCGTCAAATTAGCTTTATTACAATCACAAAACTTAGGATAGGTACTAAGCGGCAAGTTAATTTAGTATATATTTTTGTCATATTGAAAGTCTCGAGCGAGTCAGCGATAACTTTCCAATTACTATGGAAATATAGCCGGCGTCCCTTACGGCGCATATCTGCAACTAACTGTTTCCATAGTAATTGAAAAATCGACGCTAATGCGTTTGTGATGTTTGTTGTAGAAAAACTTACATTGAGGGTTTGGTGTGTAAGTGAGAAAGTAATCATACCAGTTGCATAAGTAAGAAAGAGGACACAAATACAAAGCCTTGTGCAACCAGTTTTAAATGACAGGTTCGTACTAGTAAATTATTTAAGTATATCCTTCGCATCATTTTGAACTTTATAGCGGAATTAGGCAAACTATAAAAGGTTACACGCCAATGAGCTCTTTGTTCGTCTATACGCTAGTTAGATAATGTTAGTAAAAAGACAAGACAAGATAAATACTCTTTATTGAAAACCACACGGAAAATAATCAAACGATCGGAAACGGAAATTAGTAACGATCAAAATGTTTGGGTCTTAAAAAGTACCTAACTTAGCCGTTGCTTTTAACAATACTTTTAACAAACAGTCTTTTCCATATGCTATGATCTTGGAATAGATATGACAGAAAAAGTGATAGTACATCAAACAACATCGTATACTGCAAATCTTAGTATTCTGTTTACTAAAACAACTCGCTACTCTGTTACCGATAGAGTATTACAAGTTGTAATACAGCTGTATCTACAACTGTATTATTAGTGAGGATTACAGTTTGGCAAATTTGATATCCAATAAAAGGCCCGCTGATTGCCCTGCCCCGGGTTTATTTGTCCTGAATTAAGTTATAGTTCGGACAAAGGACCCAATAAAATCATATTGTTGGTCGTCCCACACAATTTTATGCCCGCGTAGGTGAGTTTCGGTGAAAGTAACAAAATGTTTTCTTTCCCTACATCGTGGCCACACTTCCGAAAATAACAGTAACGGTGTACACTCAGCATCGAATATAAATCGAAGCGGGAAAGGTGGTCAAAAATCTGAACACACCTAGAGTTGAGTTCTGGTATTTTTCCCACCATGCCCGCTCCCATACACCTGGTGCTGACTGTACCACAGACTCAACAAACGATAGCTAGAAAAGTAGATTTTTTTTAAGTCCTCTTTTTCAGTATGAATGTTACACACACACATTTGGAACCACATACATTATTTGTAAAAGGCTTTATTAATATTATTTGTTAATACTAAACTTTCCCGTAATCCTGTATTTCCTTTCCAATAGTTCTTAAAAAATATAAACCTTTATTAAACAAAGATTTTTTTTTAAAGCAAACGTTACAACCATAAATAAATACGCCAAATGTGTGAAGTAATGGAGGATTACTAAGCGTTTATGAAAGATAATCTTATCTTTCATAAACGCATAGGTAAAGATAATTTATTGTACGGAAGTGGGTGTTACAAATAATGGGATAGGAGTTTAGGTATACCTTCAACTTTTTCCTTCTAAACCGAATAATAATGCAACGTATTTAAACAGACTTGTGTTCGGATAAAATATACGGCATTAAGGCGTTTTTCTGCGGAGGTTCATATTATAAAAAAATTAATAAAAATTAATGATTCAGACTTCAGAATGACGTAACCAATAAACAAATAAAAACGGCAAGTTCAAAACTTTTTAATTGAAGCACAGACTGTTGTACTTCCTACGGAGATTTGCACTTTAAAAATAACAGCAATTAAAATTAAAAGTTCTTAAACAAAAACGGTAAAGTAGAAACTAATAAAGATTTAACAGTCACAGTAAAATAAAATAAATAGGTTATCAGGCAGTTTCATTCTAAATGTTAATCTGAGTTTTTCAAAGGTTAAAATTCAAAAATTTGGCATTAGTTACCAATGCCCATACTGTTACATAGTTTACTATGTTGTTGATAAAACTAGTGTACAACTTTGTTATAGGAGTGACATAATAGTATTTGTGAGTCAATACTTGCTTAAAGATGCCTTGTGACAACCGTACTAATAAAATATGTTTATTACACAAAGAACTTCGAAAAGCTATATTGGCTACATTCCTGGAGTTGTGTTGAATATTTAATATCTTTAATATACTTATTGAGGTCCTAAGAAGATTTTGAAGACGTCTCTTATTAAACATTTTCGTTCAGCATTGATAACTGTTTTTATAGACTTTCATACAACCCAGCCTTTTAATAATTCTTATTTTCTCATTACTATTCAACCAAATCACTTAAATGATACTAATAAGAAAAGTATTCGATCTTAGCTCTCTAGGTTGGCAACACATCTGCAATCCCTTTGGTGTTGCGGGTGTCTATGGGCGGTGGTGATCACTTACCGTCAGGTGACCCACTTGCTCGTTTGCCTTCCGGTTGTATATAAAAATAAACCGGTATTTTATAAATCAACTACAAAACGACCGTTACAAGTTCATACATAGCAATGCGTCTGACCTTGTAACTGAATTAAAGTCCTATATAAAAGCTAATATTTAGCTGTATAATAAAGGTTTAGTGCTAAACCTTTAATTGAACATGACAGCAGTATAATTAAGTCGCGTACTATTCGGGGTGGCTGCCAAATCACATAAACTATACTGCATGTTATCCTCGAGGTTTAATTTGAAACAAATTCAAGTTAATAGGAATAAATCTCGCCTTATTTCTTTATTTTAAAATAATGAAGTAACATTGAAATTTTTGTATTTAAAAAAGTGCTACCTCGCCGTATTTCTTTTCGACTTTTTTCAGTGTCGGAGTTAGATTTGATCATCTTCGTAAATGCTTAAAAAACCTATTTGAAGATTATTTTTGTAAAATTCGAATTCAATCAAAACAGTAACAATACAATATGAAACAGCAACAGCCATAAACTTATCACTATGGAATGCAAAACCTGTTTTACGTTGTATGAAATTACCGGTTGAAACCGGTTATTTCTTTAAAAAAATAACTGGGTTTGCATTCCCTAGTAATCACTATCACAGTAATACATATAACCTTTCTGAATAAGCTCCCTAAGGGGGCACATGATACTGGGACGAGCAAATCAGTAACAAGATTTTCCAATCAAAATACACATGGGAGTAGCTCGGCATAATGTAGCGACAAATTTAGTTTGTAGGCCAGGGAAAGTCCGGCGCTGCATCTTATTAGACTAGCCTAGATTAAAACAACGTGAATAGGCAACTTCTTTGTAAGTAATTCAGTCACTACTATCATTCTCCTAGCGCTTTTTCCCGATTCTTAATTTGGGGTACGCTTTCACATGATCCCAGATTTGACAGGTCATGTTATTACATTAGTGCGACTGCAATCTCACCTGCTCCGTAACCCTGATAGAATTCACATGATTTTACAGATCTCCTCACGACGTTTTGAAAAACTCATTGGTGCATAGCGATCGCTGGTGATCGAACTCAGTACTTCACGATCATGAGTCCCTCCTAGCTACTAGACCACCATCGCTCTTTCAGCCAATAATATAGTCTTACAAAACCGTAAAGTACAATATACTAGACGTGCTGAGTATAAGCCCGCTTTACCATAATCATCATATCGTCACTTGGATGGTAAAACTTCCAAAGCGACACATGAGTCTAGTGTCGCTTTAGTAGTTTTACCACCCAAGTGTCGATATCATTTTGAAATTAGAGGCACGATTTAGTAAATCAAAAATGGTTATAAGCCAATGACTTGATCGTCCTCTACATAATACGAGTACCTATGGTAATAAATAGATTTAGACGTTACATAGGTCCATATCAACAAATTAACTTGTCATTTACTTCACGAAAATATGCTGCTTGCTTACGGTTCAGCGGAGTAGCAAGTTAATTTACAGAAAACTGGTTTACACTTGAAATATCGACAAACGAATCATCAGGTATATATCGCAAGAATAATATATATTTTTTTCTGAATAAAACGTTACCCTAACCTAACCTTCACGATCCATATATGAGATATCCTGAAAAAATCTCGACTTTAGCAGGTAACAGTGTCGATGAAATGAAAATTCTGCAAAATGATACATTCGGTGAAACGTTTGTCGGTGAAACAAGAGGATATGCTAAAAACTAAAACGCCGTCAATGTATGAAACACAAACAACTCAACCCTGAGAATGTTTACTTACATGACAACAATACAATAACAAATATTTTAAGAATTTGCCGTAATAATTATCATAATGAGTAGGTATTTAGGAGCTGCAAAATGCTCTTTACTTCTCGGTGAAGTAAATTAATCGTCATTCGCTCGTTTTCCTGCCAATGCTTTGAGCTATATTACAATAAATACATTGACCTTTTCCGTAGTTTGATCTAGGAATACGTCCTCTACCTCTCCTTACTTCCACTTCGCCTTCAATCATGGTTTTTATCTAATTATCATCTTGTATCAGGTGGCCCAACATATTTCCTCCTCAATGTTTTGATTGATAGGCTCTCTCATCATGTGAGAAAAAGTAACCTAAAGTTTTTCTGCTGCAGCTTTAAAAAGAAAGTCCCTGTTAACTTTACAATCAATATAACATTATGCCGGCTTAGGGTGTAAACCTAAAAATTCTCAATTTTAACTCTTATGAAATTTTTGTTACCGTTAGAAAGAGAAAAGTTTTCTGTGTAGCAGGTTCTGTGCAGCAATAAGCCAAACTGGAACAAATTACCTTGCTACACGGAACTTCGCGTTTTCGCGGAGTAGCAAAGGTAATTTGTTCCAGTTTGTTTATATGGACCTCCGCAAAGTAACGCCTGAATCTATTAATTATTTACAATAAGCCAGCAATAACATGGGGCGGGCGGGTCTATCAGTCGTAATTATGACTTAGATCTGCAATATCCCTACTTACCTCAAAAATAAACCAAGAGTGCGACGGATATTTCTGAAAATCATAGTTATCAGGTCCTATATTGACCAAAATCACTTTTTTTAAAACATGCATTCGTTTTTAGTTAGTCTTTAATCTTTGAATCTTTTTTCATTAATCTAACTTGGTCAATAAAAAAGATACCGTTGTAATGATTAAATGGTCTGAAAGAGGACAAAAAAAATTGTATGTTTATTAAAAAGTGATTTTTGTAGAAATTGGACAACCGACCTGTTGGATTTTATGTCCAGATTTTAATATTAGAATTTAAAAAAAAACATTTAACTTCTTTTGTACATGTCTATACACGAATATTCTTGCGAAAGTAAGCTATACTCCATCTAAAGTTCCAGTTTACCCAGCAGGGATGTGAAATTTCGCCTAAACAGAAACTACCTAAGTTAGACTTCCATTCACAGGTTGGCTAAGTTATTAGTTTGGACCTATTCTGGTCTCTGGTCCGGTCTGGTCGGGTTGCTTCCAATGCTAAATAGACTTGATCATAATTACCGCACTGTGTACAGTCAACTAATTTGATTAATAGGCCACTGTAGAACCTTTTCATTATAAACGTTATAATGACTCTTTTTATAATCGATTTTTTTTAAACATTATTCAAATTAAATTTAAATGCTATATAATGACAACACAAAGAAAAAATTGTTTGTCTCGAATGAACTTTTACTTTTAAGTATTTTTCGAAGAATAAAAAAAAGTGTTTTCGTATTTTTTTATTTTTACTTAAGGCTAACAATAAAGGCTCACTTTTTTTACGGTCACCATTTTATTTGGTTGTCGTGGTTAAAAGGTTGTCTGGAAGAGATCGCTGCTTAGCGATGAGACCGCCTGTTGAATCTCATGTAAAATTTCCATGTGTGTGTTCTTTTATTTTGTTTACTTGTGTGAATCAATAAAGAGTATTTGTTGTTGTTGTTGTTGTTGTTTATTTAGTTTCAGCGTGATGATTGATAGTCCCTGATTTCATAAGTTCGTATTTTTGAAGTTCATCGATGACAATAATTTTATGCCTTTAATATCAACACGAGAACCCTATACGCATATAAAAAACTGACAGAGTTTTACATATTTGATTGAGTTGATTCACTATTGTAAGTTTTTGTATAACAAACAAAAACCGATATAAAGGTGACAATAAATTATTATTATCTGCTTAAAGTGGGACGTAACTTTCACAGACTTTACAAGATCATCATCATCATCATCATCATCTCAGCCACAAGAAGTCCACTGTTGGACATAGGCCTCCTCCATGGATTTCCAAAGTGGCCGGTTGGAAGCATCATGCAACCAGCGCCTTCCTGCCACCTGTATGAGGTCATCGGACCATCTTGTGGCTGGTTTACAAGATATCTAGTTGATACTCAAAGAGTGACTTTAAAAAATACAGCATTTGGTATATACTCTTAGCTTAGTATTGTATTGCATTCATTTATTTTCACACCATAAACACCATTAAATTACTATTTGAGGTCTTCAACATCAAGTATAGGTTAAACCTTCGCAGGGCATTGCACAGTATTAGGTTGTCATCAGTCAGCAGTGATGTAGACGACATAGCTAAGATTAAAAATCTAGCACCAGAACTAAGTGTGTTTTTCCCTGGGTGGTTCTAATTTGCTTTGATATCCAGTTTATTTCAAATTCGAACGAGTTTTATTTCTGGAAACTTTGCATTGTGCGTTATAAAACCTACCTTCTTCGATGGAGAAAGTGTCTCATAGGGATATCAACAAAACTAACTTAGCTGAAGTGTGATCAATCAAAGTCGCATCCACATCAGGTCTCGAAGATCCTCGTCTTAATCCCTCCTCTCAGCCCCACGCGATTTGCCACTCTCTGTAAAAGCCAATGGGATGAATAAAGTTTTAAAAAGTTTTCTTAATAAAAACATGAAAAGTTAATTTTGGATTTTGGTTTTTTTGAATGAGAATACATTTTTTATCCTGAGGTATAGTCGACCAAGAAATTGCTTGACCACTTTTGTTCTCTATTCCTTTGTTGCTTAACTTTACATTAGTGGTGAAATATCCGTTAGTATTGTTCAAAAAGTTGATTTAAATATATCACCCGCGTAGATTATACGAACAGTCTGACTGCAAAATATCAATTAAAACTAGGGCTGAACCCAGAACCTACGTCCGCAAAATTTGTACAGTTCCAAAGAAAACGTTTGCAGAAAGCTAAGTAAGATTTCCAAATCTATTCTGCTTCTTTTGAAGCAACGGATAAGTTGGCAAAGTTCTAGACGTTTCCTAGACACAAAGTGGATTTGTCACGGGCGGGCATTGAGTCGATCTTTCTGAGAACCTTACAGATAGATTCTGAAAAGTTGTTACACTTGCAGTTCTTTAACACATAAGTTTTGAAGACAGACTTGACAGTAAACAATTTCGTGCCCTTTGTAGGATAATGGCTTATATTTTGTGTTATTTATTAAACGTTTATGAGTAAATTATATTTATAAAAGTTTTTAAATACGAGCTTTTACTCGAGGCCTTACCTAAATTATGCATTTTATGGGTTGAAAATTATCCTATGTCCTTTAATCCGAGATATAATCTGTCTGCTAAAATTTCATCTAAATCCGTCTAGCCTCTAATGCATCACACAAACATCCAAATATCCAAACATCTTTACTTTCGTAGGTAATTATAATGTTAGTAGGATTAGTAAGAAGTAGGATTGACATAGATAGTATTATAAATAAAAAAAAAGTATTAAGTACTAGAATCAATCAAACTTTTGACCACTATTGATACATAAATTGCTGTGATAAAGATGTTAAAATGAAGAAATTATCGAATAAAAAATAAAATAAAATAAAAGGGAAATACGAGTATCAACAACTAAATACACAATGATTATTATAGTTTGAGAAAAAAGAACAACAACTCTTTTTAACGATTCATTACAGGTACTACGTGAATCACTTTTATTTCATAAAACAGAATCCTAAATGAAACCCTAACCAAAACTCATACGTGCTTTTTGCTTTATAGCACATTTTATTACCTCTGTGCCTACAGAGCCTTTTTATTTCATTCGTAAATATGGCAAATTGAATAATAAATAACGTTTTACTTCTTTAACCTTGTACTGTTTAAAGAAAAACCGCTTAAAATGCTTTCAGCGCAATCATGAAATCGTATTGCAAATTAATTGTACAGACTTCGGTGGCAAAATATTATTTATTGATAAATCGTTATGTTTGATTTTAACTCAGAGATTTAATTTATTTATAAAACGGATTCGTCTTAAAAAACAACAAGAATTTTTGAGATACCTAGTGAGATATCGCTTTTGTAACTAAATTATACGTATAGAACTTAAAAAAAAGTATATTTGCAGTTTTTTTTTTTACATTATACGATTTTATATAGCTTCTTAAGGATTAAAAAGCCTAAAAAGCTTTGAAGAAACTTACATTTCTGTCCTCATAATTCTTACGATACATTTTGATCTGCGACGTTAATATAACCACTAACTAGGACATTCATTTAAGCAACAACTTGCTGCTCTCACTGAATAGAAACAATAGAATAATTTTGGATTAAGATTTCAAATCTAAATACCTGGCAATCCCAAAGCTTGTACAATGTAAAGCGGAGTGTAGTAATAATAACAACGCGACTGAATAGTTTTCATTGTACAAGTTCTGGCCGCAGTAGTTTTGGGCCGCGCACTTGTGTTTACTGCTGAAATTGCTCACAAATTGACTTGTAAGTTAGTAGTTCTATACACTTCGTTAGGCTATTGCTTGGAAGCGAAAACTTGTACATAGACATGTCCATCTTAATGGATAATAACTGGTTTTAATTGGATATCCGCTTCAGTTAAAATAGAAAATCCACTTCTGAGAAAACTCGAGGCGACATATTTCAGCGTTACTTTATACGTATTTATTTTATTTTATTATTTTTTATAATATACAATAATATTGGTACACGTTTCGTAAGCAATATCCTACAAAACTGATAAATCAATTTGACTCTGAGATCCTTGATTATAAATTGAAAATTAACACTGATACATTACATTGTACACTATTTTGCAATTTAGCAATTCAGCGTTCTGTTACAGAATTTTATGTTAATCAATCGATGCATACATAATCCTAGTTTAACAAGGAACTATTAGCAACTATATAATAGAAGTTCAAGATTATACTAAAGACAAAATCGTCTTGCGGCATAAAGTACAAATTAACGTCAGCTAGGCGATATATTATGAATCGCTTTTCATTTTCTTCTTGCAAATACTCGGCGTCGTCAAAGAATCCACTGGAATATTCCCCAAGCCATTTGTCTTGAGAATAAAATTTATTTATGCTATTTACACATCACGTTCCGTTTATTTGATTTCATGATTTAGAGGAAGCTTTGTGATGTTCAAACAGTGTAATCGGATGAAAGTTAGTGTTTTACTCGTACACGCGCTTACGTCCAAATTTCCAGGATTGGCGGAACGGTTCCTAACTTAATTGTCTTGGAGTTTTTCACGCCAAGACGTGCTTCGCTTAAGCAAAAGTTTATCTTAACTAGTGACTAGTTTTGGAATAATCACACTCCGCTTTTGAATGTTATGTTCTCCGAATACTGAAACATTAATAAATAAAGCTCCATTAACAAAAGAATAAACTGCAATCACAATTCCTAGAGTCTCTGCGTCGTCGTAAAAGTATTCAGTTTATCAAGGGTCATTGATATGAAAAATGTATTTGAGTCTAGACTAGAATGTACAGTATTGAGCAAAAGTTTCACCATAAATTCTGCAAACGTTGATAGTAAGTGCGATACAGCGATCAATTTGTAAAATGTTCAGAAGATTCTAAAGCAGATAGGTAGCAACGGCGGGAATTTTGGGTCCGGGCAAGAATGTGAAAGGTAAATTCTATGGATCATTCAGAATTATATTTGAATTGGAATTTAGGAAAATAGATTATGGCTTTGTATAGTCCACATGATCTGCCAGTTTAGTTTTTAGATCAAAATATTGATAGACTTTGACGAGTACTTTAATTGACTTTGATAGCATCGTAATGTTTTAAATTTTACAATTTGCTAAATTTTCAGCAACTATTACACTAACATATTTAAGTACCATAACATATTTAAGTTGATACATACATGTAATATTAATATTTTTAATTTTACTTTGACAAATAACTAAGTAAATTTTAATTAAATTTTAGAATAATTGTAGTTTTAATAAACCAATTTGATAAAACACAGTTCCTACTGATTGCTGTTTTGTGGTTCTATGTAAGCACTAGTTTTTTCCCCTTAAACTAAAGTTAACAAAGTCAAGTGTTTCATTCTCACATTCATCCTTAAGTTCAATACTAAATAAGTGATAATACGATCTTATATTCCCATATTCTAGTTAGACAATTAAGGTATGCTTTTCTACATCCCTTGTTGCCTAGCTATTTTTAACATTTCGACATCGTCAGAACGCTACTAGAGCATTTACGAGTGGTTATTGTACAGGTATTTTAGGTAGGATAATAATATTCTATTTTCTCCACTACGTTTCAACTAGCTGCAGAGCCATAATCATTTTAAGTAAACGTACCGTGGATAATTATGCAAGACTGCTTTCTTGAGCTAGCAAAGGTAAGAAGACGTAAGATTTCATGTAATTCCTTTAACATCCTTAGTATCTCATACTTTATAGTCTATATGGTTTTAAAAATGTATTGCGCAAAATGGAATGTGATTAAAAAGCTGACGTTGTTAATTAAGCTACAAACGTTATAAACACTATTTACAAAATAATCCGTTGAATATTGGCCATTCAAATTGTCAAAATTTATATCTTATATAAATCGTAAGAATAAACATAATAATATGCCTACCTTCAACTTCTTAACGGAGAGTAACTTATGAAAATTTTATGTGTAATTCTTTGCAAGATTCTATTTTGAACTATTTTTAACTACGAAAGTTTAAGTAGCATTAACAATGCGTATAATCTTGAAAATGAAATTTCTAACCACTTACTAACAATTTTTTTTCACTTTAAAGCCTAATTTAAAAACATTTATAAGAATAATTGAACACGTAAACCAAACGCACAAATGGTGCTTAAATACCGAGAAACGGAGCAACGTCAAGCCTTGTCAGTTGGAGAGATTTATCTGCATGTTTCACCTCTACGCGAGAAAACAATGTGTGGAATAAATGCTTTTGAAAAAATAAACATTAGAAATGGCGGAGAAAGTGAAACTTACCTTATACGTATACAAAAGCAATTCAGGCGTTACTTTGCGGAAGTCCATATCCACAAACTGGAATAAATCCAAACTCCTAAAATTTGGTGTGGCGGAGTAGCAAGGTAATTTGTTACATCGACTATTTAACCGGTTATTTTATTTATTTATTTAAACTTAATTGCACAACACAAAAAATAATGTATAAATGGCGGACTTAATGCCGTAAGGCATTCTGAACCAATCAACCATCAGGCTAAACAGATATTATTTTATTGTCCGAATAAATAATTATATGTCAAGCGATCGTACCGCTTCTTTGACGTTTTTTTGCAAAGACTACTACTACAAAAATCAAACCAAAACTATTAAAACAAATATACCTTACCTTACTTGTCAAATGAAGCTGTATTAGAATTAATATTGTAGTTTTTTTAACTTTGAACGGTTAAACCACAAACAAAGCTTGGTAATCGTACGTATAATTCCAATTAGACACAGAAGTAAGCAACCATCGCCAGCACACTCACATACATTTAAAATTAAATTAGCTACGCGCTCTCCTTTTTGCACTAGGGAGTTAATTAGTTGCATGTGTTCAGTACAGAACAGTATTGTAGACTAGCTTTTATGTGGATGAACATTATTGTTTAAGAATATTAAAAACAGCGCTTCAGTAGCAAAAACGTCTAATATCTGCATTTTTTAACATAAAACTGCCGTTAGACTCGGAGATATTAATAAAACGGATCACTCACGTATTTTTACGTCGAGAAATGCCCGACATGTTTCGGACCAGTCCGTAGTCCTTAATCATGAGCCCATGACCACGGACTGGTCCGAAACATGTCGGGTATTTCTCGACGTAAAAATACGTGAGTAATCCGTTCTATTAATGTATCTGCATTTTTATTTTATAATAAGTAGTTTAAAACTAGTTTCCTGTATTTATATGTGCGTCTTATTTAAGAACGTTGGTACTTGGAGCTTAAAGACAAGCATTTGGCATACATTTACAAGTAGGTACTTCTTTCTTATGAAAAGTCTGAAATAGTTTATTGTTATAATTGAATAATTAGTTTCCTTACAAGTGGACCAACACGCCATTCAGATGTTGAATATTATTTCGGAATTAACAAAGATTTACTCAAGTCAGTTGCTGGCACTGTACTATGTCAGGGCGAGTGACGGTTGATGTTAATTAGTAACAGAACACTGATCAGCTTTGGAATTAGATGGCTAGTATAACCACTCTGTTCGGAATGTGCTCAATGTTCCTAGCTTAAGAGACTTAAATATTGACAAGGGTACAGTCAAGTTTTAAATCATGCTAGAAAACACAGTTTCCGGGGAATATTAAACTGAGGACTCAACTATTGATAAGGGTTTATTGCTAATACCGTCTGATTAAACCTCTCAACTGTATGTAAATGAGGGACATTATAAAGATAATTCAAATGCTATGAAATGACAACACAAATAGATTTTTTTAAAGATAATTGTTTTGGCTTCTATTGCTCTTATAAAGATCCTTCATAATATTATTTTTTCTTTAATATCTCCTTTGTACAATCAACGGCTAATTCAATTCTATTACATGCAAATTGATATCGTCAGATTAAGCCTTTTAACTGTACCATAAACAAGGAATTTTATATAGAAAAGGAATAATGTTATACTTCGATGAGTAATTAACATCAGCCATGAAATGTTGTGTTATATTTTCATCCTGCCGTTACTGTTGTTCCAGTAAATTATCATAATTTATCTCCTATTCTATGTTTTATAGTGCCTACATATCCTTCATTTGTAATTAGACTATGAGATTGACTGAACCTTAGTTTTTCACTATAAGTAGTCATTGTGATTTTTGTCGGCGCCTATACCTACTACACTGATATAATTTTTTCATTAATTCCTATTCTTTATGTTAAATACATACTAACAAACATAACTATTTTGTGATTTTGTTTTTCAATAATGCGGTGCTTTTTCTTAATAGAGTTTTCCATTGTCAGAATTACCTAAATTTGAAAATGAATAAATTTTTCGTTTTTAAATTGGAAAAAAGTAAATAATTTATATTTAAACATGTAAATTATATTTACCAAGACTATTCAAGTATTATAATGTAGGCATCTTAGGTGCATAAGTGCAGAGCGCATTCAGATCATCGTTTTTTCAGCGCGTAGAAACTCGTTTTGGCATGCGCGCTACATTTCACGCTATAAAAAACCGAACTTACACGCGCTTATTCCAGCATGCTCACTTAAACCGATGGGTCAGTCAGTATCAATATGGATTCCAACGAGCTTATAAGTGCGTCAACGCTCTTACGAGATGCGCGTCTCAAAAGGTACACTAATACGCGCTTACAAAAACGAGCCCATACGCCACTGACCTATAAGTAATGGACTTCTAGTCAACGTTTAAAATATGGCCGCATCAAAAGTCGAACAAAAGTACAATAAATCGATAATCGCTCGCGCTGTCAGGCTGTCGGACTGACGGCGCTGCTGTCAATTCTATTATTTTGTAAAAAAACCTATTTGCAACGAAATTTACTTACTAAATTATTATTTTATGCAGTTAGACGTAAAGTTGTAAATCCAATGACTATAAATGGTAAACTAATAATTTGCATTTGTAACATTGGCGTCAACCTGTATTCTTATGTCAGTCCAATGTCAGTCCGTTTTTCTGCTGTCATTTAGTATGACACTGTACATCCATGTATAATAATATAATTGCCATACGCGCAAAAAAAAAGCAACTCTGAAAGCGCTCCTAAGATACCTAACGATGATAATGCTTATGATGAAATGCACTTAACGTTAAAGTCACCTTCTCAAAAATCAGGCCAAGTTGTATCACACGCTTAAACCGGCTGTTCCCGCTAAATTGCTCCAGCAAAGAGGATTTGCACTTATAATCAGAATTGTGTACAATTTTAAATGCACACTGAACTTTGGACTCTCTTACTGTGTACGTAAGGTTCCCGGTATATGTTTAGCTAAGATATCTTCAAGTAAACATAACAGCGGTTTGTGTAAGTAAGCACATGTATGCGCGGCACGGTGGAGTGTTAATTTTAAAAGTTTAAAACAATGTCACCCCAAGGACGCGGTGTAGGGAAAAAAGCGAGCGGAATTTGTGAGTTGCAATAGACTATACCCTTGTATTTATAAACGCTTCGTAAACGTTTGTTAGTTAACTGTTTTATGTCTTTATCTGTCATTGTGTCATTGTGACGTTTAGCCTCAAATGAAAGGGACAAAAGTTAGCTTAAAAAGATTGTTAACTTTTTATGAATAAAGCGGTAATCCAGTGGCCTGTTTTGTTAGAAAATTCGGTCCATCATAGCCACAAAAAAGAGAAACCGTCAAAAGTTTTTCTTTTTGTCAAGTGAATTTAATCATTAATGATTTTTAAAATATCTAAATATTAGCGTAATAACAGATTATTCCACCACTTTCATCACTATTTGTCAACCAAACTGATCAGTCGCAGAGTTTGTCGATATGTTTGATAGACGACCTTAAGCTTCTCCGAATTCAAATCAATGCCCTTATTGATTAATTATACGTCCAGGTCATAAAGCTAGGACTGGGGAATAGTTGGCAAACTAAAGTAATTTCAAAGTTCTATGTAATTGTTTCGTCTTACCGTGTTTGTTTATTAGTTATTTATCTTCGAGTAATATGCAAAGACCCTTTAGGGGTCAAAATCAAAAATATTATACCGTTACTGAAATAATTGAAATCAGTTTTGAATCGATTTTGTAACAATTTACATCAGTTTAGTAACTTTTTTGAAGACAATGATAACATAGAAACTTTAAATATTCAAGTAATTCTGAAATACTCATAATTTTTTTTTCACAAACTTAGTTGCGGGCATAGAATTAACCAGAAACCGCCTGCGCGCCTAAAACTGAGGCAACTAAAACCACTCTTAAATGGAGTGGTTGCGCTTTATTGCGCTTAGTCGCTCCTTTGCAAGTAGCGCGTCATGACGTATTGTACTAATGCCAATTTTAATTGTAAAATGCCGTCTTGTGTCGTTCCTTCCAGCAAAAATGCTGCTGGACATACAAAAAAACAGGATAGGATGACATTTCATCTGCTAGTAGCTCTTTTAAAAGTGAATTTATTTAATTATTTAATTTATTTTACTTATTGTGATTGACTTGGAAAAGAGGGCGTCCATTTTGTAAGTGTTGCCAGTGTAGTCAAAAATGGGATCAACCGTCTAAGTATGGGGAATCGGCCCCAGACGTCAATTGATTGCCCAGATTTATTGGCCCAGATATAAGATGCTGATTCACCAAATATTAACCCTAAAATGCCACAGGTTTACGAGGAAAAAAAATATTTTTATTTTATTTTATCTAAACTACAGAACCGATTTTTATGAAACTTGGATAGAATACGTAAGTAAAAAGTAAGGTTTATTGGTAAAAAAATATTAATATCCAATTGTCATTTTAAATTGTAATATTTTAATTAGAATTTTTTTTAATTGTTCAGAGATAGGGACCACCACCAATTTTCATTATTAAGTTGCTTAAACTAATATTCCATAACAATTTTTTTTTTCAAAAATATTAACTTGGATCAAGAGGGTGAAAATACCGTGTGTATGTGAATTATATACAACAACCGGGAATAACATATCGACCGTCGCAATTTAGAACGTGACGAATTGTTAAAGAGGATGATTAATATTATTATTAGCTGCATGCGGCCTGGTAGTACAGTACCACGAAATGAAAAAAAAAGGCGGGAAACAGAGCTTTTCAATATTAGGTGCATTCAAATTGATTTTGCAATGAAAAAAAGGGGACATTATATGAAAAATATTTTTATCTCTTATATTCGGAAAATGGATAATATATGGCGGCACATTTGCGGAAAGTAAACATCTCATATGTAATAGGTGTCTTTCACCCCTCGTTAAACAATCTACTATTAAAGTCGCCAAGATCAGAAATGTATACTTTACTTATTTTTTATTGGCGTCCTCTTTCCGCTGGTGCGGTATTTTGAAGATAAAGCTTCGGAGTGAATTGCTCATCTATCAAATTTATCAAGCTGTTTCAACAAAGTATGTTGAATTAGTTTTGTTAAGTTTATTTTGTTAATTATAGATTCAGGCGCTACTTTGCGGAGGTCCATATCAACAAACTGGAACAAATTACCTTGCTACTCCGCGAAACCAGTGCCGGACTCGTGCAAAATATCTGCGTCTGTGCGACATATATATATATGTTCATGCAAAAACCCACCCTCTTCCGCTTCCACACGAAACAACATATATCACACAGACTCAACTACACACCACCACCACTAAACACTAAAACTACACGATCGACGCGCGTTTCGCCTCTATACAAGGCATCATCAAGATCGAAGAAACAGTACGACCGTTCGCTACTTGAACGAATGGCGTACTGACAAACTGAAACATTTTTCTTTAATCCCGCCTACCGCCAACCTTATAACCTTATGTGGGTATTTCGTAATAATATATGAGGGTACTTTTGTTTTATTTTTAAATTTTGAGGGTAGGCTTTGAGAAAAATAATAAGGGTAGTTGTGCAAAAAAGGGTGGCGGTAGGCGGGATTAAAGAAAAATGTTTTAGTTTGTCAGTACGCCATTCGTTCAAGTAGCGAGCGGTCGTACCGTTCCTTTGATCTTGATGATGCCTCGTATAGAGGCGAAACGCGCGTCGATCGTGTAGTTTTAGTGTTTAGTGGCGGTGGTGTGTAGTTAAGTCTGTGTGATATATGTTGTTTCGTGTGGAAGCGGAGGAGGGTGGGTTTTTGCATGAACATATATATATATGTCGCACAGACGCAGCTATTTTGCACGAGTCCGGCACTGGTTTCGCGGAGTAGCAAGGTAATTTGTTCCAGTTTGTTTATTTTGTTATTAATTATACCGAGTTTTCTTTAAAAATGCCGTAGAGTTCTTGCCACTTCTTCTCACGGAGCTTTTAAAGTGGCAGATAAAAAATAAAATATTTGTATTTTTGGAAAGAATAATTAAAAAGATTTAGGCTTAGACTTTGAATGATGTTTTATTATTTGTATGACTGACTAAACTTAACTAAACGACTTTAAAGCAACTGGGTAAAATGATTGAATACTGGTTGTATACAACGTTAGTTAGTACCCTATGCCTTAATAATTATATTTGTTAAATATTTTTAACAAGTGTCCTGGGTGGGTGCAATGTTTCCACAAAAAGTGTGGAACTGCTCACGAGCTGGCAACATTACGCGGGCGGGGGGCGGGGCTTGCGCGGGACGTGCGCATTGCATTTGGACACAGCGCCGGGTATGACGTTTTAGTTGAACGCGCCTTCTAGTTAATTCTATGGTTGCGGGTAACCACTAGTCTTAGCATAACGAAGTGCTTCTTTAATAAGAACGTTTAAAATTTCCCGAGAATAATTAAAATGTATGTATGTATGTAAATTCATTATTGTACAAAAAAAAACATTAATGACAAAATGTACTTACTTATTTCATTTTTATTTATTACAACTATTCGACAATAGATGGCATTATTTTTAACAAATCATGGTCAAATTGATCTTCCGCTTGGTATAATTTATTCCTTTGCTTTAGATATTTATATTTTTGAGCTCAAAACTCCTCTTTTATGTGGCACCCCGTAGATATGATAAAAAATCTAGACCCCCACTTTTTTGGATTTTAGCATCCGCCATTTTGATTTGGTTCAAAATAAAATGTAGCCTATGTCACCCAGACCTTGATAACGAATCGATTGACATCTGATTCGTCATAATCGGCTCAGTCGTTAAGGCACTACACGGTGTAAGATATGTAAATACAAACATACATACATAATACTGCTAAAAATCTTTACCCTTTGCCTTTGGCTTTACCGCAGTCAGGTAATAATGTAAGTTATTCGCTGTCAAACACTTATTTTCATCTTATTTCAGTATCATAATCATTACGTGGAATATGGTTCTTAAATTCATTCGCAAATTTAATGTATCTTATAGAATAATAAAACAAAAATATTAAAATTATAAGCAGAAATATTATTGCTCGAAAAAATCGTAACTTGGTAGGAAGTAAAACTTTGTATGAAAGATATATATACTTTGTATGAAGTATGAATGATCTAATTAAGACTGCCCAAATATGCTAAAATATACGTAGGTACGTACGTAAACACAGTTAATACAAATACGAGTTCCTCAATTTGCAAGTATAAACGATGAAAGACTCGTTGAACGATGGTCATTATTTTAAATTGAACGTAGGTACGTTAATTTTACTTTTTGGGCGACTACGAATTCACATGATTAAATTTAAACGGGTAATTATTCAAGCAAATTCGAAATTAATCGTTTAAAGTGGAGCCTGATAATTATATAAATCAGCCCTGAGTTTATTTCATTAACTGTCAAACAAGTTTACCACGTTAATATTTTCCGTAGCTCATTACAAATAATGTTTTTTTCCCGTAAAATGAAAGCTACAAGTATTTTCTTTTGAAAAATTGATTTAAAACCCATGTATATTAAGTTACTACGAAATTAGTTGCAAAGGATTGAGAATCACAATCAAAAACCTAGTACTACAAGCACTACTAAATGTATAGTACCTAATTAAAATGAACATTCTACGGTCCAACTATACTAGCCCAGCGTTTAATCAAGGCATTGTAACACAGTACAACTTACTTAGCGTAGTTAAACCGCCAAGAACCAGAGTTTATACGTCGACGTTAGTGGGCGATTACACTGAAAAAAAAACAACTTCATTACGCGTAACCGAAGTTTCGTCTATTTTTTACATGAAAAAGTGACTACCAACCAAGTGTACGACCTTTCTTAACTCGTGATTTAGTGAATAAACCATTAAATATTGATCATCAGCTAGTAGTAATACACTATGACTAATAGTTCACAGCACTGGTTTCGCGGAGTAGCAAGGTAATTTGTTTTAGTTTGTTGATATGGCCTTCTGCAAAGTAATGCCTTGTTATAAACTAATAGTGTTGCTGATATAAATAAATTTTGACTGACAAAATATCGAGTAACCTAACTATGTAGTTAGGTTATCCCTTTTTTTGAGTAAATTGCTATAGTTGTAGTCTGCCTGTCTGTCTGGTTGTGGTGGCCTCTTGAGAGCTCCTGCCGTAATTTTTCACTGTTATGAGGGATTTTATATGGAGTCTACCAATTTTTAAGATCCCAGCCAAGTTAAGAACATTACGCAGTTTAGAAAGTGGATGCTAACCTTGTAACAGAGTTCTAATTTATACAGTTTTTTTTTTCTTTTAAAATCCTGCACTAGCTATAACCACTTCAGAAAAACTTTGGAAATCAGCAGGTTTTGTATTTAAAAAAAAATCATTAAAAGACCATTTAGTGAATTTTACCTCCTATTTAGAGAAACAGAGCACAAAAAAACAACTAACTAACATTTATAAAAGCATATTTTAATTATAGAATGGTTTTAATTTCTACATTTTATTTGGGTCTCAAGTTTAGCTTTTAGTTTAAGCTGCTCGACCAAATATTTTGTTTTGCACCCATTACTGCTTCCACCTCTTATTTTTCCAAAATTGTTCAACTGGCGTTCAACTGTGCGTAGAGCTATGTACAAACAATAAAAATTCACAAAAACAAAGCACTTTGAAAGCACCTATTTGAAAACAAACCGCACTTTTGCGAGGAAATTGTTTCAGGCAATCCCCCAAAAGGATATATCATAATTCCGCACAAAAATAAGACAAGTCCCCCTATAAATCTTTGTTAAGCGTTGATAAGTGAGCTTTAGGCTCAACGCCTCATGGCAATGGATACCATAACTTACAACTTACCGTCTTGACAAATTTCAACCATTCAGGACACTTAACGTGGCTTCAGGTTTTTATTGACCCGGCTCTGTTGTTAAAGTGGTCTTTATGACTTCGGTTCTGCTAGGCCTACACCCAAGTCTATACGTAGTAGATATGTATCGGTAGGATATACTCGTACGTGTATGAGAAATACTATAGGACTATGATAAAATGCTGGATGATCCACTAGCTGAATTAACATTCATCCTTATTCTTATATCGCATGTGATTGATATTACTACACCTGTTAAATCTATAGCCAAACACTGATCTATAGTCACTATAGTTACTATTTTATAGTATAGTTATTTCGCTGAAATTCTAGAGCGATAATCGAGGAATAAAACGACCGCAATACTAAACGGTTTAATAATTCAATGTCCCAGTTTATTAAGTATTGTATAGAATTCGGATAAATAGAGCATCGTACCAATATTTATTTCCTCCTCATGAAAATCGAACCCGGAAGCTCTAGCGTCTTCACAGGGTCACTAACCACTAAGCTTATCCGGTCTTAGATCAATACAAGCAGGGACAAAACTAGGAGTTTTTTTTTTGTAAATGTTCTTATAGTTTCCGCCTTACAGTGAAATTCTTTGTAAAAGTTACTTTCACCTTGATCCTGGGTCCTGCCAGATGACCAAGATTTTTCTTAAGAGCTGTAAATCTTTATTCTGTTATTTAAAAACAATTTAACTAAATTTATCATTTAAATTCAACAACATATTTTTAGTCCCTCATTTGAGCCACTGTAGAAATTGCGCTTCATTTTAAACTGTTTTAAGCCTTGTTCGCAACAACTTCATCTAAAATGGAAAATAAGTGGAATCTACTGAATTTTGTGATGGCATAATTAAGTTTGCAGCCGCTTAATGGTGTGAACTTTTAATGAGATGCCTAGCATTGCTAACTCGTGACATTAGTCTCACCGAGCTAAGACTGAGATAATTGCCAGCCTCGTGTCAGCAATTTACAGGAAATTTTGTTTCTGAAGCGACAAAAATGTAACAAGGTTCATTTAACAAATAGCGTTTGTCGCACGAATAAAATAACCGAATAAGGCGGATTTAAATTTAAAAGATGTTACTTTACCTATAATGTGAAAGTTTCGGAGCTGCGATATGAACATGTCTTATATTAAAAAAAAAAGTTTTTCTCACGACATAATCAGCTGTTTATTTTAACTTCTAATTTTACTTATTATAGTTTTTTTAACAATTTAAATTGAGAAAGAAAACGAATCATCGATTCTTATCCCAAAAAACGAAGAGTAATCAGATTCCTAAAATTCATAACAAATTGGATATGAAAAGGTACAATTTTGTAAGTAAGAAAAACTGAACTGGCAAATGAAACTGTGTTTCTTGAGTAAGCGTAGATTGCTGAAATATAATTTTCGCATGATTTCAGTTTTGTAAGATTTTAATAAAAATACATGGGACCACCAAACACGATTCTGCAATAAAACACCATTACTACACATATCGTTTTCCATTTCATTTGGGAATCATAAAAACTTTTTGTTAACCAGTACCGTGCGAAATTTATTACCTTTGTTCCTGATAAAAATCAGAAACCTTATTGGCTATAAATCTGAGTATGGTGTCACATGAGGTAGATATAAAGCATTTATAGCAAAGTGTTAGTTTGTAGATTATGTACTGCCTTCAGATATATAACAGAGCGGATAAAGTTGAGCGCTATCCTGGCGTTTATCTCACGATTCACAAATAGCTGTGTTTAATTCAAATAAGGTAGTGTTTTAAGGAAGAAAAATGTTATATTCCTATTAAAACTATGGCAATCTTTAAGCGATACAACAATTTAATCTACATCTCTACAAACAAAAACAACCATACATCGTCAAATCAGAATCGAGGATTTTAATGCGTTCACGTTGCAGTAATAATGTCGTTACAATTTGATGATTACACGTTACATTTCTTATTAATTTGAACTCATTACCTCTAGGTCATTTAAAAATGGATTAGTGATAAAGTAGAAACTATTTATGATCTACTAGCGGACGCGCGCGACTTCGTTCACGCAAAAAATAGTAACCAATGTCCGTCAGGAATAGTGTAGCTTTCTATCTGTGAAAGAATTTTTTAAATCGGTTCAGTAGTTTCAGAGATTACTCCCTACATACGAGCAAACAAACAAAGTTTACCTCTTTATTATATTAGTATAGAAGAGTAGATTGAAGCCTATGACTGCGTTCATTAGTCCACAAAATGTTAATGCCACACCGCGGTGACAGTTGTAATTCCTGTCGTTGTTGCTCCTCAACTTTTTCTGCATAGAATTATTTCGTCTTTATCTTGCAGGAGCTGAAAACTCTTACGGGATAAAAAATACTCTGTCAGTATTTTTAAATCTATCATACGGACTACCCGTTGACCAAATCCATCCAACAGTTCAATATGTGAGTAAATGGCACAACATCCGAGCACCTTCACATATTTTGACATTTATAATTTTAGTAGAAAAGGAGGACCTAGTAAATCAACATGTAGCTAATTTATTCATTAAGATTTTAACACTGACAATAAACCAGTTTCAATGCCGCGAGTCATTCCTTAGCTTTGCATAATAGACAAAGTTCTGTCAAACTTGGCCGAGTTAGTTAACTACGGCCTGAACGGTGACAGGGCATAAAATCATTCTCCGAGAAATCGGCTGATTCGCTCTTATTATATTTAGAGACCACTGGGAGGCTGCTGGGGAATTTTAGATTAGTTTCAGATTGATTGATGTGACGAAATCGGTTTCAGACGGCTTCCACTTATTTACATTTTCTATCAAAATACACCTATTTCGTTTAGTTCATAATCCTAAGTTTTTATGAGCAAAATAATTTGATACTTTTCGTAAATTGTTTGGTGAACAGAAACATTGGGAAACTGCACTCATTTGCAAAGCAATGCAAAATTATGTATATATGTTAAATCTACAATTCCTACTAATTCCATTACTACCATTGTTGAACTTACACTGTGAATTTTAGAGATAACAAGAATACTGACAAAGTGCTTTATGGAAAATATTATCTTAGCCGAGCAATAGATAGATAGATAGACGACCTACATTTGTATAGGGATCTGGAAAATATATCTTACATAAATCTACTGCTTTCACGTTTCATCTGAAAAGCTTTTGTCAGGCAATGTTAAGTGCATTGCAAAATATCGGTTCCATCTTCTGTCCCTTTGATCATCGTTGCCGAGTAATGTTATTTTCTGGAATGCGTCTTAGTGACCACTTTCTTGGAATCTGCTTGAATGCCTCAACCTGCGCCATACTTGTGGATAGAAAACATACTCACTTCTGTTTAAAACCGAGGTCCCCAAAATTTTTGCTATCGTAAACCTCTTTGACTTCCTTATACAGTTTTCCTTAAATCCAACTTTTGAATAAATAAAAAATATGACAGGAAATATTTCTAAAATTGAAAAGAAATGAAGGCATCACAAGTAACTGACGTACGTTTTGTCGGAAAAAAAGTGTGCCCCCTTAGTTCTCATTGATCCCCAAATTTTAATAAATTTTAATTTCACTGAAATGGACTCCTTGGGATCGATATAAACCACTTTGGAAATCATGGGCCAATAACAGACTTGCTCGCAAATAGTGTTAGGTAAGGTGACCTGGGGTTATTGTTGTACATCACATTAATCATCAGTCTTACAGCTTTTTGGGTAAAAATACTATAATTTCCGTGTGTCGTTTTAGTTTCTCTTTTCAATGAAAAACGATTCTTTCAAAAAAGGTTAGAAGGAAGATTAATGCATTAGTGACAATAACTCCATATTACAACAACCCTGATCACCTTACATTATTCTATTATGATGTATGAATACTTATTCTAGCAAACCTTTGATCAGTAGCAGCCACGGATACACAGGCTCGTCTATAAAACACAATAGTGCAGATTCGAAATATCGGATATTGTGCTCGAGAATTGCAATCAATCCTGTCCTGAGACTATTTTTTTTATTTGATGTTGCGTTGATTGCACAGACGAGTTAGAAATTGTTGATTGATGAGGTAAAGTTTGTGTTGACACAATACTAAATAACAATAAGAATAGAGGCAACCATAACCATTGGCGATCTATCTATGGGCGATCTACGATCTACTGATTGTAAATTAGAAGACATTTTTTTTTGCTTAGTTTACAAAAAGGGGCTTGATTTAAGAAGCCGCTACTCCCTTATTCATAAACGCTTCTTAAACGTATGTTAGTTAACATGTTTTATGTCTTTATCTCGTCATTTTTTAATTTTGTACTTTTAACTATTTTTGTCATTTTGTTTGTGAAAATGAGACCTGAAAAGTGCTCGAAACGCTGGATATAGATTTTTAACAATACACGCGGTAAACCATTTTAATTGTTTTCTTCAATAAATATTGTAATAAGTGACGCAAAAATTTTAATACGACTTTTAATAAAAAAAATCTTATTGCTGTAAGCTAACAACATGTAGAAGCAAAACTTTTATGTTTTAGCTTATATACAAAGCTGCTTATTATATAGAAAACTCCCCGTCGAGTCGTTAAAGTAAATAATATCCTAGGCCTCATAACCATGTAGATTGTCAGTAACCTCCGCCGTAAAACAAAACCATAAACCTACAGTAAAATAGTACCGGTTTATTGACACAATATTATCATTCCCTAGCGGCTAACATGACGTCACAGCAATATTTTGCGCGTAAGGAAATATCGTGAAGGCGGAATTTGATAAAATAAATCAGGCTATCCTCAGTTATTTATTGAATAAGCCAAAGCTAAGCCATAATATTGCCAGTCTTATTTCTCAGAAAAAATCTGATACCTAATATAAGTCGTAGTGATTCCATGAATTTCAAGTACCTAATCAGATTGGGTGCGTCTCATTTTGTGTTAAGGGGCTGACATGAGCCAATACGCCGTTTCATTCAGTTTGCACGGAGGTAAAAAAGAAGGTATGTGGTGAAAATGGGGCGCGCGGTGCGCGGTTTTCAGTAAAAAAACACTTATACAAAAAGTAGTAAAGTAATTTAAAATCAGTTTTGTCTAAATATTATGATACATTTCGGTTTCGAATCCTGATAGAGACAAAATATTCGCATAAATAGGAATGTTTGTACTCGAATCATGGATGCTTTATAACAACATGTACATAACATGTTATTATAAAACATCCAAGAATAGAGTACAAATGGATCTACATAATTATAATATATGTAAATACATATTTAAATATATTATAAGTATGTAGATCCGTCGACTAGTACCCATAACATAAGCAGTTTTCGTTTTTTAATTTAGGACTATTTATTTATTTGTGACTTTTAAGTCGCGTTTAATTTATCACTTTAGTTTCTGACAATTTTGTAAAAATAATGAAAGTAAATAGTTTGCAATCCTCAATCTAGAAAAAATATGTTTTCTATACAGGATATTATTCTTACTCGTGTTTCGAATACAATAACCACCTTCAAAATTACATCAAATTACTAATAAATAAAAATCGAATGCGATTTTTAGTAAGCTTTTTTCAAGGCCATTGGCTCTAGTCACCCTCTTAAAACGTTTCATATGCGACAATGAAACACTTTTCTATATTATTATTATTATTAGATATATTGGCTTAAGATATATGATTTTGGTAAAAGATAAAATAATGTGAGCAGTAATTCGATGACTCGGTATAACATAATTTAATATATCCTTCCATGAATGATTCTATGTTACAAAATTATGCAACATTATAGTAATACCATCTTTTTATTTGTATGTACTATAATTGATTGTTTTATGAACGACCCCATCTGATTCGTAATATTCAGATTAGCTTCTCGAAAATTAAATGATCTAATAGAATGAGTGTGCCAAACACCAACTACGTGTAAAAAAGATATTCTGCTGAATATTGCGTCAAATCTCAAACTTGCGACATCAAAGATTCCCGAAAAATGTCAAGATAAGCCGAGACTTTAGCGCTTTATTTGGGCGCTTACAAAATTTACATTTAAATATAACGCGCCTTCCGTTCGGGATGGCCGGTTTATACAAACATTTAGTACCAGAAGTTACCTGGTAAGTCTGCCGTTTCCTCATCAAAAATCATCCACATAATAAGATGATTTAGATGGAACATAGATTTTTTTAATGGATAGGGAAGAAAGCGAGCAGGCGCTTCACTATATATGCGGGTGGTAGGACCTTGTGCAAGGTCCGTCCGGATCGCTACCACCATCTTGCTCGCTAATCCTTCCGCAAAGCAGCAGTGCTTGCACTGTTGTATTTCGGCGATGAGAGCAAGACAGCCAGTGTAATTACTGGCACAAGAGGTATTCCATCTTAGCCCTCTGGGTTGGCAAAGCATCTGCAATCTTCTTGGTGTTGCGGGTGTCTATAGGCGGTGGTGATCACTTACCATCAGGTGACCCACTTGCTTGTTTGCCTTCCTATTTCATAAAAAAAAAACTCCATAGTATTATGCCCATGTGATCGCCGCTGGCCACAGAAATCTGCAACCCCAAGTGGGACACCAATAAAATCGTCTCAAAAAATGGGTCGTTCTGTGCCGTGTTCCGTCCATTATTTTTAAACTTCATGACGGATTTTTTCGTCGTAAAAATGTAACACTGTCCCAGCGTTATAATCTAGTAATAAAACGAAACCTGCTTGTTACTTCGAGGAGTATTGCTGGATGAATCAAAATCGACCAAAGTTTACGTAACCTTAGTCACAAGCCATCGGTTACCAATTCACTAAACACACCGCCATTGCCCATGATACGTAACTATGTATCCAGACAACAGTTGCTACACAATCTGCAGGTATGCCAATTTCATGGGTCACCGATTTTGCCACTTCTCGAGACGGGATGGGCTATTATTACAACTGTGGGACTCACGCGGGTCACTGCTCGCCAACTGATACCACACCGAATTGTACGTGAAATGTGGTATATCGCATTTCACGTACAATTATGCGTCCATCAATATATATATATATATAGCGAATCTCATTGGAAGAAAACATTGACGTTATCTATCAAATTAATTGGGAACTGATTTGTTAACTCAAACTAGGTGAAAGTTAGTCTACCCTAGATCATACTTAGCCGTGTGTTGAGATAAAGGTATTAGTTAAATGTAGAAGTTTTAGTTGTATTCAAGTTATAACCGTGAACACCAATTAACCTTTAAGTAGTCAGGTAAATCTAGTATACAAAGTTTTATACCTTATCATAATTCGAGGACAGTATAATAACGGATTCAGAATGTTGATGGGGCTACCGCGGGCATGCAGTGCCTCGGGCATGTTTGCGCAGGCTAGAACAGATGACGTGTATGCCTATCATGCGCAAAAAGACTGCATTGATGCTCTGCAGGCTGCCGGCTAGTCAAAACTCCATCCTGAAAACTATGGCGGCAAGGTACGACTCACCATGCATGCGCCACTTTGCCCAAGTCCTGGTCAGCAGAAGGTAACCCTTCTGTTGTTATGATACTTGTTAGGTTTATAGTTTAGAATTATAAGTTGCCGTACTGACATAGATATAAGACTTGTTTTTTTTTTTGTTTACTAACTAATGTGGACCATTTTGTGGTCTGTTTCTTGAAAATATTATTAAAAAAAAAAACATTAAGAATTCACGGCGACGAGAATAGATAATTTTTACTTTTTGTGGTATTAAATGTAGTAGTGAACTAGTGGCACATTTGAATGTCTCACGTTTTCGCAACATATAGACATTGAAACAAAATAATTTTAACGATTCATACTACCCGTTCATATGAGACCTGAAAATGACTCAGAAAGTTGGGAATTAAATACGTTCGAATGTGAGCGATATAAACCTTTTAAATAGTTTTATTTTAAAATAGTAATACATTCAGTTCAGCGGCAATAATACCTATATAAAATAGTCTAATAAGTTAATAACTTTAATTCGCTAGCGTTAACTGCTTATTCATCCAGAGGCCAGAAAGTTAGCTATATCAATTTTGGAGCGAATAACCGGGCAAGCTTTTCTTTCTAACCTCGAATATGGAGCTGTCTTCTTTACACGTTTTATATTAACATGAGATAGCTACAAAATTGCAGCTAGATATAGCAAAAAACTAGCCTATTCATTATCATAACAAAAGGCGGCAACAGATTGGTTTCAGATGAACAAAGGAAAGCTTTAATGTCTCATTAGCACCTTTAAATTGTAATTAGACACCACGTTTCCTTCACTACACTTATTCCGCCTTTCGTACTTTAACCTTTTACCCTTGATTTCCATTTGAAATAACCAACACTCAACGAATCTAAAGCGCCACTTTCTCACCGAATCTTTCGACGACCTTTCATAGACTCAAAAGAGTGAACTGAAAGGGGGATCCCTTCCGATAATTCTCGTACAGGATGAGATATGACGTTGATGGATGGAGGACAACGAAATATTTTGTGTTCCTATGATTTGTAATTCTACTAGAGATAAGTTCAGGCAGGAAAGGCTTGGGTTATGGTTGTAGGCTCCATAGTTTTGTAGGGATTGCTACAATTCTGACGGCCGGATAACCTAGTGGGTACTGAATCTGAGGTAGTGACCCTTATTGACCCGGGATTGGCAAATATTTGAATGATGAATACGAATGGTTGTAACCGAGTCCTGGATGTTATATGTATTTAAGTATGTATTTATCTACTTAAGTATGTTTGTCCGTTGCCTATAAGTTAAGTTTGTTTATATACCCAGCAAAGTGTCAATGAAGCGTGAATATTTTTATAGATATATTGTAAAATACTTATTTGAATTTGTGTGAAAATCACCATGCTATTAAAAATATGATAGAATTACATTCAATGTTTAGAAGTAATAATAAAAGTCAAAATTATATTGCTTAAAATCCTATTGAACTCATTAAAAAACGTAGGTTCAACCAATAACACTTCTATGGCTACGACCTCGAGTTTCCCTTCCCTTTGCTTCAGAGTAACCTGCCGTCTCCAACGTCTCGTCTCATCTCAACCGTAAAATTGAAGACGCGTGACTAGAAAATTTTAACAAGGCCGTCGACTAACGGCTAGCTATAAATTCACTGAGAAGTTCAAAGTACGCAGTTTAGGGTTAATTCTCTCTATTTAGAAATAGCTAATAGCATTTGCCCGCAACTTTGACCGGATGGCTACACTTACGTTTATTTTCGGGCTGTGGTGTTTTTGCGATCCAAAATAGCCTATGTCACCATTCATCTATTTTTTTAAAACCATTGTCTAATAATATCTAATTGTCTAATTGTGAGAGGTCTCCTTTGTAACGGCGCATAAAGCTGACGGCTGGCAACAAATAAAAAGGCAACGATGGTCACAAAATTAATAAGGTGTACTAGCCAGGAAAGCTGGCTAGCCTGGGTAACGTAGACGTTGCAAAGGGAGAAATAAGACCGCTGTCCTTCGTACCGTACCCTGTCGTTGCTCTGTTAAATGGTCAAACTGTATATTCTATGCTCTTAACTATTATTTAGCCAAAAATACGTCACTATGTATATCAAGTATAAGGTGAATAATTCATTAATTTTATTTTAGAATGAAGGATAAGTACTTACTAAGTATTTGGAAATCCTAGTAAACTTTGCGGGTTGGAACTGTCTATAAAGTTTTGAATTAAATTAGTACCTAAACACGGGACAGCGGCACAAACCGTTAAAGTCATGTTATAATTATATCACGTAGGTAAATTAAATTAGTACTCATAAGTGTAAGCAAATATTCTTTGTTACTAAATACTGAATTATAAAGTGGCATTTTAAACTGAAATATATGGCCTACTGAAGTCGTACTAAACCTCTAATTTCATATTTACGTTGTTGATAAACCGAGAACAAAGCACTCTCAAGTAAATGCAATATAATGTATACGCATTGTTAAATAATTCTCAATCTCCGAGCAGTTGAAGCGAGTAGGTAAATAATAAAATATGGTTTAAGCAGGCATCTCCAAGCCGAGTAAATTTATATTAAACGAGAGACTGATATCGCTTTCAAAAATTCATACTTTAATCTCGTCTTTCACAATAAGACATTCAGAATTTTATACACATTTTGTTCAACGTTTGTGTATTTTAAAAATATAAAGTAAAGCAAAATTTTGCTGGATAGCAGTATTCTTAGAATAATAATAATAATAATATGTTGGGACAGTTAACACCAAGTGACCTAGTCCCAAAGTAAGCAACTAAAGCTGCTTGTGTTATGGATACTAGACAACGGATATAAATACTTCTATAGATAAATATATAGGTACTTAAATACATATAATATCCACGACTCGGGTACAAACAATCGTATTCATCATACAAACATTTGCCCCTCCCGGGAATCGAACCCGGAACCTCAAGCTTTGTAGTCAGGGCCACTAACCACTAGGCTATGCGGTCGTCACAAATGAATGGTTATTCTTTGTTGAATCCTCATTAACTTTTAAAAAGTTTTTTTTTTATATAAATATTACATACTAGCAAAGCATTTGCAAAATTTGCACATCATATAAAGAGTAAAATTATTTTATGAGTGAAAAATTTAACTGACTGAAGCTAACCCTTCCACAGACTAAAAGATTTTAAAAAATCCGTTATAAAATCTAAGTGTAAGTAAACCCTTGGTTTTTTTTTAAATAGGAAGGCAAACAAGCAAGTGGGTCACCTGATGGTAAGTGTACACCACCGCCTATAGAGACCCGCAACATCGAAAAGATTGCAGATGCGTTGCCAACCCAGAGGGCTAAGATGGAATACCTCTTTTGCCAGTAATCACGCCGGAACACAACAGTGCAAGCACTGCTTAGCGGCAGGATTAGCGAGCAAGATGGTGGTTGCGATCCGGACGGACCTTGCGCAAGGTCCTACCACCCGCAAAAGGAGATAACTTAAAAAACCATACATCGGATGGAACCCTAAAAGGCGTTGTAATATGATTTTTTCAAACAGCACTTTCGCCGGGATGAAATTGTGAAATAAGACGTCATAAAGGTGTCCAGTAAATTTTTAAGACCATGAAATGAAAATGTATGGTCTTGATTTTTCTTATAAAGGCTGAGAAAGTGACAACAAAAAGAAGATCGATGAAAGTTGTTGGTCGTTTCAGGAATCAAATTATAACAAAAAATCTCGATACAACTTGGCATATTTCAATATAGTTTTTTTTATACCTTCATATCAGTGTGACGGTAAAGCCCAAGCATAACCTTAACTTTTTTGTGAATAATATATAATTAAATTAAAATAAAAAAAGTGGGGTGTGAACTCAGCGCCGTCCATAACGTTTTCCACCCTCTAAACTTTAACTTACAGCCACGATTCTTTTGTATGATGTCATTATGCCCTATAACTAGATTTGCATGTTTTGATTGTTTAAACATTCTTAATAATTCCGAAAATATTCACGCCTTATTGAAACTCCTAAAATGCAAATATTGTCAAATCTATGAAGAATATTTAAAAAGTCAAAACATTCAAACCTAGTTCTAAGGCATAACGGCGACATACCAAAAAATCACTGGCATAGGTTAAGGTTTAGAGGGTGGAAAACCTTATCGCCGTTTGTATGAGGAGCGCTTTTTGGGGCTAGGTTCATGTTCCTCTTAAATTATCGCAGCAGTTACCAAAGTTCAAAAATACTCGTGTAAGCGTTACATGTTATTTACAAAGTATTACTTTAAACAATTTATTTGATCATGACCAAAACATAAGTGTGCATTGAAAAGAGGACACACGCCATTGAATTTCCGTGACTTTCACAAATTTTGCTAATGGCGTTTTTATGGCTCCCCTGTTTCGTATGTGTAGTGTTTACTACTGAATTTAGTTTGGTCCTTGGTTTTTTGCTCAACCGTGGCTGACCCTAAAAGGAGGGTTGCAAATGGGTAGGTATAATTACTTCTACATTACGAGTAAACCGTCGGTACCTTTTTATTTTCCAATATCGTAGCTTTATTTGTAAAATAAAACAAAAACAACCAAAAACTATCGTATGTCTGTTGGTTACCTAAAAAAAATTGCGTATTACGTGTAACTATGGAACCGGATCAAAAAACGTTGATAAATGGGGCTTTTATTCGAATAAATTTATTAATGCCAACGAAAATATTAATGTGAAAAACCCGGGTACGCTGATAGTATTAAGAATTCCATTATTATTTCCTTTGACCAACCATCCAGTAAATAAATTGGTCCATAGTGCTCTCTCTTAGTAATCAACTCAATAAACAGCTTAACTTATAAACAATATTTTTAGAGTACTTGTGGCGCATAACTTTATTTATTTATATTTATATAATTATTACCTCGCTTACTTGCCAATTATTACGAAGCATGAAAATAAACCCCAGTAAAGAACCTAGTCTGCGGCACAGATATTTTATTTAGTTTCAATTACATATTAGACAAATCATCTATACCTTAAATACATTAAGGACATTTTAACCGATTTCAAAAAATCAAATATGGAGGTTCTCTATAAAGCGCGCGTAAATATTATATTATATATTTTTTGTTAAAGTATTTTTATTTCTAGGATTAAATCAGTTAACTATTACCTTACCTCACATGTGGTGTAAACTATAAATTTACAAACTCTAAGTTCGAGAATGCATGAAGCAAACAAGTTTTTCTCACGTACTTGCACCGCGAAATTTGAGTTAGTCTTTCTTGTTACTTATTAAGGGACGTTTTGACTAACTTCTGTTGTAAGTTAGTTTTAGTTGACGAAACTTATGTTAGTGTCAACGACGCTGAAAGCCTCGAGAGATGCTCCCGCAGATTTAATTATTGTTACACCGAAATATAAGTAAGTTTTGTCAACAAGCTTCTCTACTGCAAATTGGTTTTTGAAACCGTCGCTGTGGTTATTACAGGCGGAGTTAACTTTGTATTTTCAATCTTGTTCTTAAAACACGAAACTAGTTTACATAATAATTATGTCTAAAATAACGCTGATGCAGCAGACAAGGGGGTTAAAACATGAAAATAATTTAGTTTTAGTTCTGTTTATTCAGTCAATATAAAGTTACATTATAAATTGCATTACACGACCGTATACTGAGATCATAAATATTATATAATTTTAAAAACTAAATTAAACAAGAAAGAACTACAATATTTATAACACCATATACCTGCTTGAAATAAACACCATTTTAGATCCAAAGTTATGAAAATTACAATAGAATGTCAAGGTAAATTAAATTAGTCTCTAATAGGGATCGTTAAAAACACAAACAAAACAAACAAATGGAACAAGAGAAAAAAATAACATAATATTAAATTAAATATACCTAAGTCATTAAATAATAATAATTCGTTGTATGCTGATTTTCTTTTTTAACAAATGATTATTCCGAGGCCGTGTCTTGTCTATTTGGTTCAACATCTATTAGCATAAAAGCTTAAGATTTGTCTTTTATGCATTTGTCTACGAATAAGTTTTCACTTGAGATGAATTTTATTATTTATAGTTAGAAGATATGGCGTATTCTAATTAATTCCTTGATTATCATAATATCAATCTCAACTGACACTAAACCCGCATGTACTCATATGCTCACACACTTTAAATAAAAACGTTCTATGCATAGCGAAAGTTAATTTATGGTACAAAAGATGGATGGGTGGTTATTGTACTTTTGTAATTTAACCTACAAATGGAATAGCAGGAAACAATCGGTTGCGTTGAAATATTTAAACTAAGTATATTAAATGTTTACGGACCCGTCAAAATTAAATGAAGCAACTCACTCCCAGTTTTATATACGAGTATAACCATTATTTGTTCTGGTAAATCACTGACGGAGTTTCATGGCCTCATTGAAACGCATCGAAGTGTAACTTTAAAGGCAAACCTTCATTAACTGAAACACTGTGACCTAAAAAAAGCAACGCTTTCAAGAGATTTGCTTTTTTCTACCAACAAAGCGACTTTGAAGGAACCTTTGCAGCTCAGCTCCAAGAAAACACGTTTTAATTTGCTTGAAGTAACGCGATACGAGTATAGCAATTGTTTCAGTCATTTTGAAATTGGAAGGTTTTTTACACGCAGTGTTAATTTCGCCTCCTACTCGTAATCTCGAACACCATAACAAAACTATTTATAAAATGTCACTTGTATTTATTTGTCGTATGGCAATAAATAACCACTGGATGTAGCACAATTAATATTTTTATAAAACTAGGTACCTAAAATTAAAATTTCGCTCCTCTCAGGTATTTTAGTACCTTGTTGCTGTCAGTAATGTGACAAACTGAGCAACTCTTCTTTCATACGTTACTAACACAGAGTTCTTAAGTGTTAAGCTACTTCTTAGGCTGACTGTACGACCTCGATTCAGGGTTTTTTTTCATGCGTGTGCAGTTTAAAGGTATTTGAATCGAGATAGACGTTATAAAGTTAAGATATTAATTAAAAGCGATTAAATGATATGGATTTGCTTTGATATGAAAAAGAAAATAGTACGCTCTATTTTTTTGATATTACACACTAAAGTCAAAGTGTTACAGCAGCAGTCAAACCAATAAGGCAAAATAATAATTACCTATACTGTAAATCTACATAAACCTTCAGAATAACAACACCGTCATACGTTTCTTTGCATTGGGTTTAATAAAGATCCGTAAGATCAAATTTCGGTTAGCAATGTCAAAAATCCTGAGTTACTAGACTTTCGTCAAACATCTGATGTAACTGGCTTTTAAAACTGGGCTAAAATGACTTTGAAAGTTCTAAACAGACTCTGATGATTTATGAACCAATTGACTGCTCGCTGATATCCCCGCTCGCAGCTCTGAAATAGGTATTCCTTATTTTTATTTTCGCTTTTATATTGTCATACAACTTCATCGAAAACTACGCAGACGAAATGCAGTTCCATTCCTTCCATTAAGGAAGTAAACACTTCACGAACGCTTAAGATAAAGTCATGTCAGTGGCTGACAGTGCAAATTGCCAAGTTCAACTATAAAAGGCTAAGATGAAAGATAAGAGGGCCAGGCTACCTACATTAATTACAGTTTCAAAGTCTCGTGGCTGTTCCACAGAGTTAAACACAGCTGACTCACTGGGTATTTTTGGAGAAAACCGCAAAAAAACCTCTTTAATCGCGTCAAAAGATTACTTGAAAAATAAACTTATAAATCTGAAATCTTGAATTGGTTGCGTAGTGAGTGGTTGGTGGCTACTTCTAAGCTAGGCATGCGGTTGCATCTTTTATGTTTAAATAAAAAAAATTGACTTGGCCATCGCATGAAAACACAATGTAACTCACAAGCAATACATATTATAGTAAATAATATTGTTTAGTGCGATGGCCAAGTCTATCTATTCTATTTAAACATAAAAGATTTTAAATATTGATGTGATCACTGTAATTACTTAAGACAGAAGGTCCCTTGTAGGGACTGAATAAATCAACCGACGTGGTATTACATGGATCTCACAACTTTTTACGGTAGAAGAACTGAGTTGCTGTACTTGTTTTTTTACAAGTGTTGTTTTTAATGGCGTTAGTTTTACTAGCTTATGTTATTTCTGTCATGTTAGCGCCCAGTGCCCCCTTGCAGGGGTTCTGCCTCCCACTACCCGTCTTTCATGTATGAAAAACCAATCATGAAAAAAATATTTTATTTTATTATTTTATGAAACACAATGCCATAAAATTGAAACAATGCATACTAAACCTTTATTAGCTTTGCGTTGTTCGTTAATTAATATGAAACAACTAGTTAACAATGTTATTTTTTGTCAAGTGATGTAGTCTAAACCAACATGACAAAATATAATTTAGCTGACTACTTGTTGTAAAATAAAAATATGTTCGTTTACGATTGCGTCGATCAAATGACAGGATACCTACCTATAAAGTCTTTAATGAAAGAAAACAATTATAATAAACATAATTCCCGACGATTTCAGCCCATTACAGTGCACCTAACACGAAACTTCTCGATACGTGTTAACTCTCTACGTAACTCAGTGCGTCTCGTTCTAACCAACCCAGTAGAAGAGAGACGCCCTGGGTTACGTAGCGAGTAAACGCGTGTCGAGAAGATTCGTGCTAGGTGCACATATCCAATATTCACGGGCAGGCAATGAAAATTCCATAGATATTAAAACAGTTATCGATACGAAACGTCAATCCAGTATGATTTTTAATATAAAACGCATGACATTTGATCTTGAATGGCACGAGAATAGGGAGACTTCATTCGTTTGTCTATGATTTAAAAAAAACTTTCATCTTAACGGAGGATCGAATTGCCGCCATTACTGTTGTCATTCGTTTGTTGGGTTTTTCCTGTTACGGTTTTTTACTGTAATGGTACGTGTGTAGATAAGGTAATGTATGCAACTGTATATAATTAGGCCTTAAAACACTCATGTGATCCTATTATGAAACTAGCTGACGCTCGTTTCATAAAACCTCACTCGTGTTTTAAGGCCTCTCATTATATAGCAGTTGCATTACTACTATTAGTTATTAAATCCAATGAGATTGACAAAGTGAGGCAGCTGGATGGACGATGTAGCTCAGGCTTATCTACGCGAAGTGGTCATTTGTCTGGGAGCAGCCGAGTGTACACAGAGTCCGCGCACATCACTCCATACCGGCGAATGAAACAGGAAAATGGATTTTCATGGACCAAACAACTCGCCAAATATTCTAAAAAAAATATTTGGAGGAAAATATGACAAGGGTCGTTTTTAGAAAGTTGGCCCACAAAGAATAGTAAACAGAAGCATTGTTTGTGAATGAATTGACATTTCGTTAGTTCTTCGAGTGATGTGGTTGTTTGATTCCGAGTTTGTAATCATTTAAGATTGCGCGGGGTTGTTGAACTGATGAGAGTTTGAAAGGCGGCATAATTTATTAAAACCATACTAGATACTTAAACAAATTGCCAATTTATTTTGAAAGTATTTCATATATTGTGATTTTCTTTTAGGATTGCCTGATATAATAATATTTTATTTAAAAAACCCTTTTGTTATTATAAATTTGACGTAGCATACTTTGATTTTAAGTTACTCTGAAGAAGTATAACAACGGAAGAAATAGTGACATCATTACGGTACAAAGGAACTCGAATCCTACAAACAAAATTTTGCTGTGTCATTATATTTTTTCTTTAAGTTCTGAATGTAAATTTAAAAACCAGGCTCTTTTTAAGGCTACGCGGAGGTCTGAAGTCCATGCTGGTAACAAGGGGGTAAATCCCATAGTTACTACACAAGTCACGAGAATTAATTTATGTTCATAGGAAATAATTGGATGATTTTTCTTTATAATATCCGCAGTTCAATGCTCTAAACATCTGTAAAATAACAAGCCTGTCTGTACTTTCGGTTTGTAGTTAATGTTCTTATCAACTTTTAATTCCTCCTTTTACAAATAAAAATACAAGAAGTAAAGATAGAACTTTGCGTCTCAGTTAGCTAGAAGTAATCAACTTGTTTTAGAATTAGCACAAAACTGCATCAGATGGCATCCTTTAAGACCGCAAGTTCCACATAAGAAGATTAGACTTCACTCTATGGAATTAAGTTTTCTAATGCAGACAGAACTTTGATAATAATGAAACGAGTTTGCACAGTTTAATGAAATGTAGATAATAATTGTGTGAGCTAAAGAAAACCGGACAGTGTGAGTTAAACTGTCGTGGAGATGGTGCCGTGCTATGAATATAAGAACAAACTTAACATTGCAGTTGAAGAACTTGTTCTTTCATATATCTCAACTGCAAATGTAAGTTCATACTCGCAATATCGCAAAGAAAAATCAAAATTCTAAATTAAACGCACTTATATTTCGCATTTTGTTGCATTATCAAAAATGAAACAATTTCGAGATATTGCACCGCAATTGCATTAATCACTCTTCAATTCTGGTTACATTATGGCTTCCTTGTAGTCCAATTATTTGCATTTGACATAAATTACGAGTTTCAACTAACTCGATTGTCGGCGACACACCAGTCAAGTTGGCTTTGACGCCTGGAGAAACCTAGTCATAGCAGTAAATCGCAATCGATTTACTATTAAACAGTACAACAAAATCTCCAATTTATTCAAATCAGCCACTGCCAATGATTAATTAAATTGTATATTTAAAGCTAGGATTTCAACCTAATACAATAAATAGATCTGTCAACCGATCTCTTCTCACGATGAAACTATCAAATTGGTTTTAATTTAAATGTTTCTCAGAGTTTAAATTGATGACTTGTCTTAGTAAACTTTTGAAAACCTTGCCAAGTATTAACTGGAAGCAAAGTTTTGGTGGTATTACGTCATGCTCTATTAACGATTTTTTTTATTGTTTGCCACTTGTGAGGTCACAACTCGCAACTCCTAGGAGTGGCAATCTGTGAAAAAAAATGTCTACAATAACTTATTTATAAAGTAAAGAAAATGGCGTCACTTTGATGTCAACGGTATAAGATGTTCGCTGCCTGGTTATTTATATTCAATGGACAGTATTTAAGCAATTTAACGCACAATTGATTGTTTCGCCCGGTTTTTGTTAGTGACCAGTGTCATTTTGAAAAAAGGGATTAAAGTAAGAAATATCGCCTTAAAATGAATTTAGAATAGTCAGGCTCCCAATTCTGGCGTTCATCGAGATTCATCTCATGTTTGAGATATGTCAACAAGTGACAAATTTTGAAGGGATTTGACAACTGTTTTTGACATAACTAGAATATGACTTTCATCTCTACTAACGACTCTCTACTAATGTTGATTTGGGGTAATGATTAACAAAACGAAGACAAAACTAATCAGATAACGAATTTTGTCTAAGGAAAAAACTAAGAAGGCTCTGACAAAAGGAAGCAGTATCTCTTGGAATTTATCGCCGCTCGTCTGTTCTCGTTGTTAAAGGCATAGTTTTCAGACATAATTCGCTAGGGCTAGACCGGAACGCCCAAACCGTGTCCAAGACGTCCTAGAGATAAGTGGATTGGATCACTTGTCTTAAACTTCAGTTCACATCTGAATTCTAAAATAAAAAATCTAATACTAATGCATTTTGTAGTAAGTTTTCTACTAGGTTTTGTGCGGTGAGTGAGAAATCAGAAAGTAAACGAAAGGGACCTAAAGGCCAGCAACTGATCAGTGTTTTTCTTAAGGACTCTCTCTCTCTCTGTCTCTAGCAATTGATAAGAAAATTCGGAGAACACTACGCAGACAAGACCAAAATTCTTAAAAAAGGGAGAAGAAGCCGTGACTGTAAAGTAATACCTGCCTATACCTCGTTTTTTTAAGATAAGAAATTATGTAAACAATCTCGGCGGTAAGGCTTTTTTGCAAAAGTGCGACTTTGAAATAAATAAGAGCTGCTGAAAAAGATATTTCAATTAAATCATATTATTTCATTATAATCTATTTAAAAAAGGCTTATGGCATTTTTGCAAAAAAAGACTTACCAAGTTTGTTTACAATTTTTTTTCATATTATTAAACGACGTTGGTACAGTAGTAGCAATAATAGTCGGAGTGATGGTTATTTGCAAGCTTCAAGGCTAATTAAACTTTATTTTAATGAAGGACTGCCTAAAATAAAACGACTCAAAGCTCCTTCTGCCACAGAAAACGTAAGGAAGCCGCGGAAAATATCAAAGAGGACCGACAAAAAGATCCGATATTTTAGAACCTACTTCTCGAACAAGCTTAAGCTCCCATGCTTGGTACTTAAAATGTGAACCTTACTAGCTGAACATACATACCAAATTGGAAGTGTGGTAAGAATAGTAAAAACGTCGTTTTTGAAAGACTTCACTCATTTCCATGTATTGTACGAACACCTAGTTAAGCGTATGGGTCTCCGAACGTGACTAACAACCGATGCTGAAAAACCTCTAAGCGTGGGACTCGCCCTGGTAACGAGGTGAAATGCCAATTTATATATGCCAATATATACTGACGCTTTAAGGATTCTAATAGGATTTGTTGCAATTTTTGGGATTATTTTGTTGTTCAAGATGAATAATGATGTTTTCCGCGAACATGTAAACAGTGAATAGTACTGAAACGCGCGCTCAGATGCAAACATTACTGACGGACATGAAGCGTGCACACACACACACACACACACACACCCAAATGTATACGTAAACACGTAAAGTAACGAATAAAATTAATATGGCAGATAATTTTATATGCGACACTATTTAAGCCAATAATTATTAACTACTAAGCTCTGATGGATGATTTAGAACGTACCCGGAAACTTGATAAGGTTTTTATTTTATGTCAGTTTTATTGCACACACATTTTTGCTGATCTCATTTTGTTATTGCATTGTCATTGGATACATACTCGTACATAAACAAAATTCTAATCAAGTTGAGTGGAAGGGTTACAAAACAAAACTTGCGTTGCAATATTTGAGCCGATCGTGCAAACAGACAAAGATGTGAACGAACTAACTAACACACCAAGTTCAATAAAAGCTTTTAAAAACAAGAGATCCTTTGTTAGTTTTTGAATCAGGGTAAGAAAACTATACGGGTCGACTTGAGAATCTCGTTTTTTTTCGTCGGTCAAAATCTGAATTATAGCCAGCGCCGCCAGCGGTAATTTTATTTGCTAAGATTCATTTATTCTTCTAATATTATAAATGTGAAAGTTTGTATGTTTGGATGTTTGGATGTTTGTTACTCAATCACGCAAAAACAACTGAATGGATTTGGATGAAATTTGGCACACGTATAGTTTATAACCTGGATACACATAGGATACTTTTTATCCCATACAAATGCATAGTTCCCACGGGATAGCGATAAGTGAGTAATACGCCGCCGTGACGTCATGAGCAGCGAAGCAACTAATTCTCATTAATTTGTCCAGGAAATATATGTATGTTTGCTTAATTCAATTAAACAAGTCTACGCGGGCAAAGTCGCGGGCAAAAGCTAGTTTTCAATACAATTATGGTGCTGATAATTTAATTACTGTAGCTATGCGGTTCATTCTTATACAACATAGGAAGGCAAACAAGCGAGTGGGTCACCTGATGGTAAGTGATCACCACCACCCATAAATACCCGCAACATCAAGGAGATTGCAGACGCGTTGTCAACCCAGAGGGTTAAGATTTATTACTATTATTGCACATCTGTTTTACTAGCATTAATATTCTTGTTTGTATTTTAATGCCACATTTTTTCCAGTGATCGTATAAATTGGGATGTTGACAAAAAAATAATAATTAGTCCATCTTTTAGAACGCCAGAAAATAGTAGATACGTATTTTTTCTTTTGCTTCTAAAACTTAAAATAACAAAGTTACAGAGCGGCGAAAGTTCGCGCTACGTCATTATATCGTAAAATTTTTACGAATCGAGTGACGTCACGAGCCCCTACTCCTGAATTTGAATGTGCTGTATCTTTGTCAATATTATTCGTATGGACAAATAAAAAAATACGTATCGAGTATTTTTCTATAATCTAACTGACGGACTAATTAGAATCTTGTTGTTTTAACCCAGGAGACATCCCTATTGAATGAAGTAATACTAAATTACTATAGTAGTGCAGCAGTTGCAGTTGCAGATGTTTGCTCTGTGTAATATATCCTAAATATTTGAAGTTTCTTGTACTTACAAACGGTAGAACAATGTTTTGCAATTCACTCTCGAAAACCTCACTAGCGATTTAATCTTCATAATAATGAGATTCGAACCAGAATTTGCCAAACCAAATGACGACGGAGGTTGATCCATGTCATTATGTAATAACTCTCGTATTATCTGCCGTTTTGCATGTGCCTCTGGGCTCAACCGAATATAGCCTTCTGGAATATTCACATAGATCGGCAATGTGTCTTTCCACATCGGCAGGGTTTTCAAAGGATACATTCACGGCAGTCCGTCTTGATATAACGCCAATATCGTGAAGTGTTTTGCTTGTCAGTTCTAAATATGAAATATTGGCGAGTTTAATCGGATATATTTCAACAACAGCTTAAAATAAACTTTAAATTGCTTTAGATTGCTTTAAATTTAGACCACATTTAAGCAGAAATGTTAATCAGCCCAAAAATTTATGTTCAGATACTGCGAGGGCAAGATTTAAAACTTTTCAAAAATAAGAAGAAACTATGCCAGATTTTTTGCTATTTTCATCCATGAGTAAGAAAACTTAGATTTTGTGAACGCGAGCCGCAAAGTAAACATTTAAAGCTCAGAGTTTTGGCAAGTTCCATTGAAAAACACTTTACAAGATTTCATGTCCTAGTTTGAACGTGCCAATGCAACAAAAAAGCAGACGGATAAAAGTCACTTTTTATCGTATATTTCGATTTTTATCAAGAGCTTGCGCCGAAGATGTATGAAACTGTCATTATTTTATAGATTATGAATCGAACTATTACTTCACAAAACATGTATTTAGCTTCTAGTATTACACGTCATGGATGAATCAAAAACATTAAGAATTTCATCAAACTGCATCTCATTAACTTGCAATTTATTTCACTATTTCAGGTGAGCGTGTTCCATTTTGCTTTAAATAGTTTTATTTATTTTAATTGAATCAAAACAAAATGCATGAAAATGGGTAAAACTTTCCAGCGTGCAGCGTTCCGATCGCCGCTTCTATTGTGTTTTGCGTAGTAGAGGAATACTAGGACAGTTAAGGCAAATACAATTTTGGTAAAACTCGCTTCAAATTCAGAAAGGACATTTAGTGGCTGAGAATAGAAGTAGAAGAGTGGTATTTAGTATATTATTATAATACTATAGTAATCATTATGTGTTTCTAATGTGAGGCAGCAAACAAGTTTCTAAAAGTTAGTAAATTAGTGAAAACCATCATTTTGTTCATCAACCTACTTGTGCGAAGTTTGAATGCTTTGCAGTCTTTTTACGGTTCCGTACCTCAAAAGGAAAAAAGAGACCCTTATAGTATCACTTTGTGGTCCGTCTGTGTGTCTATCTGTCAAGACCCTTTTTTAAGAACGTGTCGAGTTGAAATTTATATCAAATACTGTAAATTTGTAGATATATCACAATAAAATATGTTTTGTTTGCACGCAGATGACACTTGAGCCTTAGTATTCAAAAGTTGCACATTCTAAGTTTGTTTTTTTTGTTATCTCTTTACTTCTTTTTCGAACTCATTTCCTTGCAACTGATTACCGCGACTCTTTTCAAGTTTATCAATCATCTGCCTCCTTTATTCCGGGATAGTATTGGGTACAACTTAGACAAGTACCGTAATAGTCACCATTATCCATTTACTTGCTGAAATTATCTATTACGAGCATCAAGAAGGAAATAAAACAAAGAATAAGCATAGAAATTCTATGTGTTCTTTGTTTCTCACAAAACAATAGGAAAATCAAGACAAAGTGGTGTTGCTTCTAAGGTAAATGATATAAGGTATTTAACAACGTTAAATAAGCAAAAACGTAATAAGTAAGTGAAAAGAGAGATCGTGCTACTGGCTCAGTTCCATTCCATTAGACCACATACGAGGATTGCTAGTAATTTAAGTACATTGAACATTATTTTAAAGTGCTTACGAAAATTGCCTCAAATACTTCTGAAGCTGTGAAATAAACCTCAATACCACCTAACAAAAAAGGTTATAAAAAGTATTTTAAGTAACCAAACATATCAAACATAATCATTGTTATTGTCATCGGATTTATTGTCATCTCTATCTTCGCCTGACCGCGAGATGTACAATGCGTTCGATACATAAGAATTTGAATTTAAATTGTTTTTCGTTTCCTTCAACGTATGCAAAGTTATCTCTTTCTCATGGAGCACATGTCGTCACAAAGCATTAGCGATCCAAAACCTATTAAAGCCCTCTGTTTTGCCCCGAGGGTTTAATCTAATCGACTCTGCTCAAGACACGGGTGTAATGGAACGCGACCATTCCTTGTGTTGTCGTAAAATGTCGAGAAACCGGATAGGTCTACCTGTAGGAACCAGACCAAATCTGCAAGCAGTTTTTGTTGTATGTGTCACTACACTATAAAAACAGTTTTATTACATGTAACCAAAGTTTTGTTTACCTTATACACAAAAAAGTTACTATCGAACTATTAGTTACACTTTAACTCTTGATTTTTAAATAAATCATCAAATGTTTATCAGTAGCAAATAGTTTCGCTAATTTGATTTCAACGAACTTTAATTAACATTTACCAAAATTACGAGTAAGTTCGGTTGTCCCTTTTTTTTTGTGTAAGTATATCGGCACGCGTTGATGGTTTGACACAACATAGTGACGAGAAATATGACAATTTCTTATTGAAAAGTATCAAAAGCGAGTGGCTATGTAAGTTTTTGGAATTTAAAGTACCTAGGTATTGTAAGTGGTAGCTAGTTAACGTAATTTAAACGAAACTTCACGATCGGATTAACGTCAAGCCGGCCATCATAGCGTGTCGGTAGTTTAGTTTGTTTAAGCAATCTGTATTTGTTTGTGATCACATTTTTAAACTTGCTTGTGTTCATAAGTGACGAAAAAACTGAATTATTTAATTCTTAAGGTAATTTTAATAATTATTATGATAAGCGTTAAAGGAACATAAGGGAACCGTATCAGTGTTTACCAGCGGTTGACGTCATTGTCTCTCAATTTACACGTATCACTGCATTTTTATGCATTTATTAGGTCACTGTCAATGACTGGGACAGTTAGCTTAGTTTTGTACTAATTCCTTTAAGGATTACATATTGCTGTCAAGTTAGCGTACTTACTCGTAAAATACTACCTGTAGTTCCCGGCACACAACTTGAGCATTGAACTTGACTGCGCAGTAGCCGTTTTTAGTCCAAATTTGTATGCGCAAACTTACAATTTATGTTTAAGTTGTTTGCCTGCAACTATACCCTACCTTAATAGTACCGAAAGGATTAAAAATAGTGCCCACATGGTTTTAGATAATTACTCTTCTTCTTTTACAGGTTTTCTTGGCGTCAAGAAAGAGGTAAAAAGTGATACCACTGTTAAATACTGACTTAGTAGTTTAGTAAGGAACGTTGTTCAAGAACATTTCTCTTATTAATCGACTTCAAAAAAAGGAGGAGGTTCTTAAACTCGTCGGGTTTTTTATTTTTACTCTCTGCAACTCACCCACTTTTATTAAATGTTGTTATTAATTACTTTTACAGTCCGTTGTGTCTTTGCATGGCCAAATAATATAAATTATTGGGAAAACGATCACTTTTAAAGTCATCCAGTCTTACAGCTATGTTTTGTATAAAGGTTTTCTAACTTTATGCCACCTTTTCTGTCAATTTCACGGATTTATAGTTCATGTTATAAAGATATCGGTTTATAAGTTTACGAGACGCCTCAGTCCATTTTCGCTTTGTGTTAAGTTTCCTACCATTTACGGCTTTGTGTTATCCGTGCTGTATGTTCCCCGCTGGGAAATCATAAAGTTACGTCCTCCGCTACCTACTGAAGTATAAAATCAACTGTGTGACATGTGCCTTGGTTTATCTTTTTGAAATAATTGGTTTCAGTGTAAAACAAATGATCCTTACGGATGAGTGTGATTAATAGATTCAGGCGATACTTTGCCGAGGTCCATTTTGACAAACGGGAACAAATTACCTTGCTACTCCACCAAACTACGCACGTGCACGGCACTGGTTGCGCGGAGTAGCAAGGTAAATTATTCCAGTTTGTGGATAAGTGTGACACGTTATGATTTTGGATTTTCAAGCAGTTGTAGTAGCTATAGCTTCTTAGTGTAAAAATTAAGTCGATTATTCATGCGACAGGTATTGTCGTTCCTTTTATTTACAAAATGTACGCATCTATTTCAGATGTTGCAGTAACATTTTCTAAGATCATTGACTAGGGTTTGATTCAGTTTTTTCATCATTTCGTACGTAGAATTGATTGAAATCGAATAAACTTGCAAATGAACAGCAAAAAAAATGGAACAAGTTGGTAGTTTGTTACGATTTACGTGTTTTCCTTTAATAAAAATAAACCAGAATACCTAAAACAAACATTCTAAAAGTACCCTTTTAAAAATTATTCATCCTTTACGGCAAAAACAATTTGGGAAGAGAAGCCCACCTTATATTTAATGAATTGTAAGCGGACGGCAAAACATCTTGTAATTTGAATAAAAAAGAAGCCTCAGCGTGGTTGTTGTCGCAAATAAATTAGCCCAAAGAAATGAAAAATTAAATAAGGGCAGTATTATTAATTTTGGTAACCAACGTTATTACAATTATTTAAAACTACTGACCCGCCACGGGGAACTGTCCGATTGTAATGTACATTAAAAAAACCTTCCGTAAAAACTTTTCAAAATGACAATGCTATAATGACAACACAAAGAAAAATTAGGGTAACGGCAGGACTCGAACCGGCAATCTCAGCATCCGTGCCTTGCGTTTTGCCAGTTTCGCCACATTATATTATGTCTAAATGACAGTGAAAACCGTATCAAAATACGTTGCGTGGTTTATAAGGAAAAAGCGGCCGAAAGCACACTATAAGAATTTAGGACCGACAGGAACGGTTAGCGACTTTACTCCAAACTATGCAAAGATAAAGAGATTATGTACAATTGACACAACTTTAACACTACCAGCTTATTCGCGGATTGCATATAAAAATGTACACTCATTTGGAAATGAAAGCTAAAAAAAGGAAATCGGAGCGGTTTCAATAAAATAATAGTATTTTATGCAACTGTTGCATAATGAGGGGTCTTAAGACACGAGTGTGGTTTTATGAAACGAGCACCAGCGAGTTTCATAATAGGATCACACGAGTGTTTTAAGGCCTAATTATGTACAGTTGCATACATTACTTTATCTACACACATATCATAAGTACTCTATGATGGGTTCAGAAGCCATAGGGCAATGACCTGCATTGCTACTAGCTACTAGAGCTAGGTACCTATTAAATATCTATAGACTGTACACATTAAAATGATACAATAAAAAATGAATTCGAACAAATTTAGAAACAAATTAGAAAAATTCTCATAATAATATTGGTTGTTATAATGCTGGTCATTGCCTACGGTTTCTGAACGCATTATAGAGCATTTATGATATATGTGTACATAAAATAAATAAATAAATATCTTGGGACAATTTACACCAATTGACCTAGTCCCAAACTAAGCAAAGCTTGTACAATGGCTACTAGACAACGGATATACCTACATACTTATATAGATGAATACATACTTAAATACAAATAACATCCATGACTCAGGTACAAACATTCGTATTCGTCACACAAATATTTGCCCATACCAGGATTTGAACCCAGGACCTCTTGCACAGTAAGCAGACCAGTGCCACTGCGCCATACAGGTCGTCAAAAGTCAATGCTCAGAGCAATAGAAAAAAGTATCATAATGTATCATCATCATTCACAAAAACAAACTTACAAAATACATAGGACTAAACTATCGATGGTGAGACAATTTGACAACAAAATGGTATCTCCACCAAACATGTGTACGTAAGATGAATGCAGACACGCTGGTTACTAACTCAATCCTTCAATCACTTGTCAATGAAGTCGAATTTTGTCTGAACATAATTTGAGGCTGAAGGCAAAGCGTAAATTGGCTTAGCCACTTGGTTGACGCCGCTCAATCACACTCATAGGTACGTCAGTGAAACATTCAACTTTAATGCTTGTATATATTTACCATAATCATATAAAATAAAAAAATAATTGACTAAAAATAGAAGGAAAATCTTAATAGGTTTAGGCGTTACTTTGCGGAGGTCCATGCCACCAGTAAAATCACTTATAGTTGCAGTTGGTATAAAACATATCACAATATATTTACAGATTGTTCAGTGCTGGTTCTTGTAATAACTTGTAACCTCTCAATTTATTTCTGAACAAAAAGAAGGGTACTTCTATGTATCATAATGCGTAAAACCAAAATTCATTGGAATTGAAATTTGAAATAGGTCAATGCTACAATCAATAAAAACATAACCCTTCCTTTTGGCTTTGCCGTAGTCGGGTAAAAAACCACCGCAGCATGCACAAGCCGAGTACAGTTCCCGGCAAACAACTTGAACATTGACCTTGACTGCCCAGTAGCCGTTTCTAGTACAAATGTGCATGCGCAAACTTACCCCCTCCACTCGATTTATGCTCAAGTTGTTTGCCTGCAACTATAAGTGATTTTACTGGGGGCATGGGCGAGGGCAAAGTAACGCCTGAATCTTTTAAGATTTTACTTGTATTTTTAGTTAATTATTTTTCTCGCGGTATTTTTATTTCTAATTTGATCAAGTTGTGGCACAGTCATAGCATAAACACAATCATGGTACTTAACGATTCGTAAAATGTTTTTTGTAACAAATAAATGCAACATTGTTGATAAAACGCAAAACATTTTATCTCAATTTGATATTCCGGTTAGTGCTACTTCGTAAAATAAATGTATTATCCTAAAAAACTTTGTTATTGTCCGCGAAACTATTTAATAATCGTCAAGGGACAGAATGATAACACGTTTATTACATGCCATTCGTATGAAAATCTCATTATCTGCTAATAAACGTAGAGCATATGAAAATACAAGTCATATTTGCAATATTATCCCAGAGGGACTGTGGCATATTGTGAAAATAGTAGTTTTTCACGATAGTTTTTTGAGTTCGATAAACTTACACAGACGGTTTTTGTTAAAGGTTTAATGGTAAGCTTATTCATTATATTTATTTTTATATTGTATTGTGTGTATTGTATCTGCAGATAAGTATGTAAAAGTGTATGTAATAGTGTTTTTTTTTTACAATTTGCCAGCCGGCACCGCCCACAACTTTTTTAGATTATGCCGAAAAGCTAACTGGTAGACAATGGCTTAAGGTGTTATTTTTGCTTTTTGTATATTTTGTTATTTTGTGCAATAAAGTTTAAACAAATAAATAGATTGCAGATTTTTTTATTGAACTGCCTTATTTTCAATGCGCTGGATAATGATTTATCGAGGAGAAGTTTGATCGAGGATAAGTAAAACATGGTTAAAGGGCCAAAATTCTTTTTAGTGCCTAAAAAAAAATTGAAAATGTATAAGCACTTTTACAAAATTGTAGAAGTCTCGAAATATTTTCCTAGTAATATTACGTGAGTTCTCAACCGGGCCCCAATTTTTATTATGAATTTTCCCACCATCCTGGGTTTCTGGGTGGGCTCATTTGGTACCCAAATTACCACTGCGTTACCAGTCCCCATGACTCCTCGAGAATAGTGTCCACTGCGTTACCAAACATTAGTTTTTTTCTTATTCTGACCCCAAATATTTTTATAACAGTCATCATTCGGGTATGCGTATGTCATTCCGAATTTAAAGATAACATATTATTTTAAGAATATCAGGATAAATAAAAAATATGCGTTAAAATGTACAAGGGACATTTTATTAGGCATCAAAAAGAATTTTAGCCCTAAACTCAATCGCACATACAAAGAATGTAATCAAAATTTTAAAGTAATGAAAACTTCCTACAAAATTTTTGTAACCGATTTTTTTAATTTTTTTTTCGTTACATTAACATTCCAAAATATTAAATTTAAATGCTATGTATTACAACCCAAACATTCTTCTCTCTTTTTTGTGTTGTCGTTAGTAGTCATTACAATGTAGCATTTCAACTAGGTACCTAAGTACTTGAGTAAGTACGGATTCACGTCAATTTCGTGCTAATACGAATTCGGGGACATATGAGTACAATTTACTAGTATAATTTGTCGTTTAACATGAATCTTTATTCTAAAGCGTTTTTATAATACGTAAACTTTTAAGGAATGTTTTAAAACTTAAAATAACGAGTTCCATACGATGACCATACAAAAAATTCTAAAAGTTTACGGTTTCAGTAAAAACACTTTAGTATTAATGATAACTCGTAATAAACGATACACTATGACAGTCAATTTTATGTGTCGCAAAATGACACTAATTATGACGCGCATCGTGTTAGAAAGAAACGTATTACTCTTTCTATTATCTTGTCAGGCTCTTTATTGTCTAAACTGTAATAAATTTTATTCTCTTACAGGTAACAAAACACAAAAGCTTAATAAAATAAAAATTCACCGCAAAATAACCCGGGCTTCATAAAAATATCCGTCTAATTTTGCGACGGCCACTGTTCTGGCCGTAGGAAGCCGCTTCGTTCCCCTCCACGCCATTACACTACAGCTAGGGTCACCACATTTGCATACTGTGAACGGACGGGAAATAAAATTTCGTGTTTTATATTTCATTGCATCGTAAAAAATTGTATATGTTAGTGACTTCTAGCAGAAAGAAATCCAGTTTTATTCAATATTAACATAGTGGAACGTGGTCTCTCGCATCGGGCCTAATGAGAAGGCTCAAGGTCACCCAAAGGGCAAGGAAAGAGCTATGCTTGAAGTTTTGAAGAGATTCGTAGAAGAACCAAACTTAGCTCTGCAAATTGAAAACCTTATGTGGTAGTGGGCGTAGTATAGTCGACCAAGAAAGTGCTTGACCACTTTTCGACCCTAATACAATGGGATAAGGTTCAAAAGTGGTCAAGCAATTACTTGGTCGACTATACATAGCTGTTGTGCCGCAATGATATTAGAGAAGTAGGTCCGTGTGTAGTGATGGTTGGCCTTCCACATAGTGGACGGACGATCTGGTGAGGATCGTGGGAAACAGATGGATGCGAGCAGCAAAAGATCAATAATCGTGGAGATCCTTCACAACAACTTATGACCATAAGTTTCCTTACACCGAGTTTTTTTTTTTATACAACATAGGAAGGCAAACAAGCAAGTGGGTCACCTGATGGTAAGTGATCTCCACCGCCTATAGACACCTGCAACAACAAAGAGAGTGCAGATGCGTTGCCAACGCAGAGGGCTAAGATGGAATACCTCTTGTGCCAGTAATTACACCGGCTGTCTTGCTCTCCACGCCGGAACACAACAGTGCAAGCACTGCTGCTTAGCGGCAGGATTAGCGAGCAAGATGGTGGTAGCGATCCGGACGGACCTTAAATCTCGGAATCTTTTGTTTTAGAAACAACTTATAAATCTTTTGATTTCATTTTAAAGGGATGTATTAGCTATAATTACTAGCAGACACTCGCATCTAATGTAGCTGAGGCATATATCACAGTCGGGTTCGACGCCGCCAAACCATCAATTGCGACAATAGCTAAATTTGTTGAGAAAGCCTATCGTTTGTTGAGTCTCTTGGTTTCCCTAGTGGGGTCTGATAGTAAAGTTAATCAAAGAAAAATGATCGTATCATTACAGTCATTAGTGCACCTTAAGCAAGGTCTAAACCAAAGATTACTCAGTTATGATAGAGTAACACAAATAAAAAATATTCTTATGAAAAAAGCGCTTAATTACAGAACGACTTATTATATTTCCATGCTATCTTACTTGTGCCAATGAATATTAAATCTTTTATTCAAAAAAACCCAAGGAAAAATATCTTACAGACTAAATTACACAAAATATCTAACAAAGAACACTTTATTTATTTTGGCGACAAATTTGGCGTGGCTCCGTTGCATCGTCGATTCTGGTGTCAAGTTCTTCAGTAGCGCTCCGCCTTTGAATTGTCCGAATGCGACACCCTTCAGCCAGATGTCTGCGCATGAGATATTCTCCAGTAATGGCCATGACGCGCACTAAAATAACGAATTCAAGTGACGCGGACGCAGCTGAAACACGCCAATGATGTATCTTACTGCTGTACTTCTGGTGAAGGAACTCGACGTTTAAAAAGCTTAATCGATTTTTCACTTCGCTGGGTCAATGCTTAAAGTTACGAGCACTAAACTTCAACTTAAAAAATGCGAAAAGGAAACTCATTAACCTGACCGCAATTATTCGCGAAAGGGCTAAAAGGTTATTCACAAGATTTAAGTGCGAGCATAAATCTACGCCATTTGTTCTTCCGGTTAATAAACTTAAGACGTAAGTACTTAAATGAACGCAACAGTTTCTTATGATAATATACACAGGTTTTATTTTACTTTTACACTATGTTCATAAAAATGCTTACAGATTGAATGCGTAGTAGAAAAGTTACCCCAAAAGTTTGGTGGTAATATCCTAAACATCATCATCATCATCATCATCATCATCATCATCTCAGCCACAAGAAGTCCACTGTAGAACATAGGCCTCCTCCATGAATTTTCAAAGTGACCGGTTGAAAGCAGCATGCAACCAGCGCCTTCCTGCCACCTGTATGAGGTCATCGGACCATCTTGTGGCTGGTCGTCCTACGCTGCGCTTGCCAATACGCGGCCGCCATTCGAGAACTTTTCGACCCCATCGGCCATCCTAAACATGCAGGATAATAAAAAAAAATACATAATGTGATTAATAATAAAAAATTGTAACAACACAACTATCGAGAAAAATCTCTTACATTAAAAAAAATTTAGACACCCTACCAGAACGTAAACTATGAAATTGCCGTATCTCGTGTACAGTTTCCGCTTTGCGAGAATAAACTAAATTCAGCTTGATTGTTTACGTTTTCGCGGGAATGTTGAAACTGAAACTTTTTTATTTGAATAATAATATCTGAAATTTAGTAAAAGCACACAAAAGAACTACGATGGGGTACTGTAAACGATAACCTCTGTCAGCACGCCCGCCTTATCAATTTTCTGAAAGCCATTGCGATTTTCGAAGCTGTGGTTTTCATATGACCGGCCCAGGTTTAATTTAGCCCTCCCTCCGTCTCTGTCAAACTAGTGTCGTAAGAAAGGGACGCACATAGAGATAAACTCAGATAAACTTAACTCCACCGGTCATGTTAGGGCCACTGGAAGCCAGCTGTTGGAGTTTAACACTACGACAAAAGAGACTGCTCACTGCTAGACTAGTACTATATATTTTAATAAATTATGATACAGGACTAAGAAGTAGCAGACCGTAGGTGGACAAGTGCTAGGGAGGTGGACTCATGGTCGTAGGTACCGAAAACCAGGTACCAACAAATTTTTATTTTATAATTTGTATGTATACACATTACCTAAATACCGTAGTGACCAACGCTCTTACGGTAAGAGAAATTATAATGAGAAAACCTGCACATTCATGTAAATTAATACGCAACTAAACTATGATCGTGTGGGTCCAGGGAAGATAGGGTAGCAGGAATTATGGAGGTCAGATGCCAGTTGCTCCAATGTGGCTTGACCTGCCAAATCTGGGACCATGGTCAAAGAATACTCCGTATTAAGAACACTGAAAAAGCACTAGGAAGACGCTGGGTACTAGAAGAAGTAAGAAGTTAAACCTATTTAAAACTCGAGTAAATAAAGTTATGGCATATCGTGAATGGAGGCGAACGATGCACATTGTATTATGATGATTTATGTACATTGTATATCGACTGCACATTGATGAAACTAACTGTTTGTCTGTATTGACTAGAACTGCGTCATCCTATTAGTAACCTGGAAAATTCGCACTCTTATATTAATCTATACTGGCCACGAAAAAAAAACTACCTGACCAGATTTAGTTTTATGCTCTGGTCACTGACCAATGATATCGTTGGCTCTGGTTTAAAGAATAGCGACGTATATCTCTGTCTTTGAATCTGTCTTTGAACCAATAAAAGGGCAAATCCATTTTTGCGTCTCATCCCTCTTTATGTTGAAATGTTTCCTTGAGCAAGGCCGTTAAATTACACGCTACATTTAGTCTTGTGAACAGTAAAAATATTCGGCACTTATCCTGGTGACTCTTCCTTAATTTTCTCGTACTGTAAATAAAAGCGATGGAACGAAAATAGAAATGAGTACAAGTTTATGTTCAGTTCTAATATTTACAAACAACGAAAGTTTGTATTGGATCCTAGTTTCATATTAAGAAAATGTGACTTTTTTTAAGTAAAAAAATAAAATTTGATGTGTCGTATAATACTTACTCATATTATAAAGGCTATAGTGATTTAAAATTACTAAACATAATAAAACTGCTGCGCTGCCAACTGACCATTAAACGGAACACTAAGAGCAAAGGCAACAACAAAATTAAGCATCTTTAGAATTGTATAGTATTTTAAACACTACATGATTTTCATGGGTATTCATTTGTATTTTCTACACCAACCTAAAAAACAAAACATTTTAAAAGACTCAGAAACGAGCCCAACAACAAAGCCACGATAATGTTAATTTCTTCATCGAAACGTTGTTAAATCAAGAGGTTCATTCCCTTTGAACGAAAAACTCTTTTGTGTCATTACACCACAGTAGAATGGGGTGCAGAAAAGCGAAGCTGTAATTATTTTCCTCACTCTTTATGACAACGGAAAATGCTCGCTTCATTTTACACTTGCATTAACTATAGATTACTAGCCTTTGCCCCAAACTACGTCCGCTATGAAATGGGTTACTTAGCACTTTTTTGCTAAAATTAACACCCTAAAACTCTCGTGCCAGTAAAAAAAAGTGTAATATTCTTATTTATTTTATTGTCACCACATACACCATGGCGACATTTAAGTTTAAAAGTAGATTATACGCGATCAACAGAGACTCTGTAAACACAATGTTTTCCATAATTTTAAGGTTTGCTTCGTTTATGGCCAAAAATAGCCGAAAACGCAAATGACACTTCGGTCGGTCACTAATTGTAAGATTAAACTTCTGCTACAACATTTCAGCCACATTGTGTTTTTAAAGCCTGGACTTTGTCCAGCATACCGTGAATCGCGGATGTTGGCACAATCGTTGGACTAGGGTAGCGTTCCCCGAGTACGTCCTCTTAAACTGCAATGGGACATTTGAACTTTTTACAGCTTCATTTTGTCGAACCAATAAAAGTTATTGCAGATACTTTTGAAAGCGGGAATTGCTTCGGAGGTTTGGTAAATGCAATTTTTATGTGGTAGTTAAAAAATATAGACGTTTGACGTTCAATGAAATGAAACTATATCGCAGTAACTATAAAAAATATATATTTGTATTTTTGCGAAGTTTTTTTATACAACATAGGAAGACAAAAAAGCAAGTGGGTCACCTCACCTGATGGTAAGTGTTAACGTTTAGGTTAAAATATGAGTTGTTATTCATTGTTAAAAATTATATTACTTAAATATGTAAACTAAACAAATACATTGCATAGTTTTTTTTTTGGAGGCATAATATTGTTTCGTTGTTGTTGTTGACATCGTAACAAATAATGTTTTTTAAAGTATAGACTGATTAAAATAATGTTAAACCTAAGTGTGATTATCTGATTATTATAAACTCGAAAATAAACCAGCAAACAACATAACGTGGCTTGTGTAATCAGGCTTGCATTAAGGATTCCGAAAAACCTATTAAACACAAATATTTTTTTGTTGTTGAATACTTATTTAACGCAAAATATCTCGTGTGGTGGTACGAAACCCTTGGTGAGTGAGTTAAAAACTGAGTAGACTTTTTTTACGTTTTCTTTTTTTATATACAAATCGTAATTATTTTGTGTAAAATACACTGCCGAGCTAGGAGACTGATTGGACGAAAATGGGCCTTTCAGTTTTTTACACGATTTATTTTGATTAATTCGGAGTGTCTCATAGCGCTGCATGAATTACTAACTCCATCATTTTTTTACCACCAGTTCTCTGGACGCAAGGAGATAAAATCGGCAAAAAATTCATGTCTGTTGTATGGGAGCCCCCTTAAATATTTATTTTATTCTGTTTTTCAGTATTTTTTGTTATAGCGGCAACAGAAATACAACATCTGTGAAAATTTCAACTGTCTAACTATCACGGTTCATGAGGTACCGCCTGGTAGCAGACGGACACACAGACGGACGGACAACGAAGTCTTAGTAATACAGTCCTGTTTTACCCTTTGGGCACAGAACCCGAAAAAGAATAGAATTAAACACTATTCGAAAATCTTAAACCTTCTTGGTTTTCTATTTTATAATTATTAACACCCTGGCCATTAGTTGGTGTATGATTTATTTGAATGTGTCTTTTCTACATTCCTATTTTGTTTATTCTGTGTCGTGTCACCCTTTACTGAATACATGCGCTCTGCTAAAACCATATTTTTATTAATTGAAAATGACACCAGACCTACGTTTTTGCTGTTTTGTTATCCCAAATCATTAAACGCCTGAATTTTTATGCGTTGAAATGCTGAGTTGTATATGTTGGGAACAAACATAACTATACTAGTTTAAAGCACTGCCAGTGGCCGTGGGAAACTCTCCAAAAATGTTCGTTTAGAAGACGCGGTTCGAGCGACACCGGAGCTGGCTGAATTAAAATAACACAGCGCTAGAAACTACCAATGGCACAAGAGCCGCAATAAACATCACCGGCCTGCTTACCACACTTTTAAAATAACATTTTTGCGCATTTTCAGGGCTCTTGATAAATTGGTAGAATTGCCAACTCAACTGCAGACTATTAATACCGGTGCAGTATTCTGGCTAACGTAATTTTTACATGCTTGTACAAACGAAAGTGGATTTGTGTTTTTTAAAATAGTAATTCTGTGGAAATTTTCAGTACATCATTGATTTTGTCAACAGGTTCCTAGCAATGCTTAACTTTTGTATCCACACAATTTCACTGCTCTAAATAGCTTAGCACTTCAATTAACCTCCGTTGCACTTGCGATTGGATACATAAAGAAAAACGTGAGAAAATTGAGTAAAATGTGTAACAATTTGTTTTTCCAACGAATCCATTTTTCATTTCCCATCGTTTTTAAAGAAGTTTTGCTTAAAAACTGGTGAAAAAATTAGAACTGTTACAGGTTTTTACATAACAAGGGCAATTATTTGACAGTCACTTCGTGTTAACTAGATTTTTTATTTATTTAACTTAGAAATACGGTCATATTCGAATATACAAGCCTAAAAACAGTCTTTCATGTATAAACTGTTAACATTTCTTATTTTGGACAGAATCTTAGAAATAAAATGTTGAGTGTATATTTACTAATGATCAACTAAGTGTGCTCGTGACCAATTAGACTAATTTCTTATTTATAATATAATTACTACGCAAAATGTCTATCTTTCTTAGAATAGATATACAATAATATATAATTATATGATTAAACGAACTTACCTGAAGTGAAGTTCTATCATAATTATACGTAGCTCCTTGTCCGAGACAATTAACAAGTAGTATACGATATTCATTAGCACCAAGTCACATTTCAAAGCCTAAAAAAAAGAAACCTTGTCTCGTTTGACAGCTATTTGACAAGACGTCATTTCGTTTAAAGATGTATGATATGAACAACCCTATGTTATGGGATAATACTGAGAGTATTTGTGGGAGGGTTTTTGGGAATGCCGTCTCGGACAAGGAGCTACGTATAATTATGATAGAACTTCACTTCAGGTAAGTTCGTTTAATCATATAATTATACTAATCTCCTTGTCCGAGACAATTAACAAGTAGCTGTTTAAAGCCAGGGTTGTGAGTAATTTTTCCTGATTTATTAGTGAAGATAAATTTCGTTTTATTATTTCTTTACACATTAATAAAAATAAACAACTTTTTGTAGTAATACAACACCATTATAATGGGTAAAAATAGACATAGACTTAACAATTATTTTAGATAAACGATAAACTATTAGATTTAATAATAATATTGTAGTTTCATGTAACAATAATCTTCATATACCACACCAAACATATCCACATTTTAGTATTGAGAAGGCGAGAGCAATAAATGGCCGCCAGACTTGAGTAACTATTTTGTACAAAAAAATTAAAAACCAACAACACGCGATGTCTGTATTTTAACAATACTAGTTTACACAAGCACATTCTGTGGTCCACTCACGGTCCACTAAAACTAAATAACCATCATTAAATTCTGCTACGTAAATGTAGTATCATGACATTGTTCTCCAATCCATCTTCTAAGCCGTTATGCTACGGGTGTTAAAGACTAATTGTTGTCACTACAGTAACCCTTACTGCAGTAAGTGCTTCAGCTTGCATTTGTTTTGTTCAAAAACTGAACTGAGCAATTGTTTATAATATTTTTGGAGATGACTAAACAGCTGTACAGTTGAGTATTCAGTAGTCATCGAACTTATCGTTTAATGTTTATTGGATAGTTATCAAAGATAAGTTCTTTGTTAAAAATATCATTTATCGCATCAATGATTCTGTTCATGTCTCTGTTCATTAAAAACGACAGTTAGTGCTTACCTAAGCAGGTAAATTCAAATTTCGATATGTATGTATAGTATAAATACTATGCTGTACGTAACAAAAGTTATGATACAAAAGTAAAGCTCAACTACTTCATAATTAAGTAAAGACGAACTTATCCTTCAAATGAGTCTCTTGTAGCAAACCTGCAAGGCTTAAAGGTTTAAGCAAAATTGAGGACGTGTATGTCTCATGGATTTTGTTGATATCATGTTTCTTCTTTCATAATGGTACTTGAAATAATGTTACTATTTTTCAAGGTAAAGATTGAAAAATTAGTAGTAGTTACATTTTCCAGTGTGGGATATTAACTTATTTCGACTTTTCATCATCCATAGTTATGATTCTTATCCCTTTTAAGGAAGGAAATACCGGTCTTATTGAGACCTGAGATTCAGCTCTTGCTTATCTTGGCCTTCATTTTTCCCTTTTATCATTGAATTCTTAAAATAGATCATCCACCAAGCGCTAAAAACGGACAACTTATATGTTGTTAAATGATAAAAGTGTATTTTGTAATTTTTCTCTGCTTGAGTTATCTTGTTTGACAAATAAAAATTACAATCTGTATATCCGCTGTGGTAGCGCGTCTGTTTATAATATTCCAATGAGTAAAATGGATTAACAGAAAATAATAATCTGTTGTTGTCATTTTATAATTCTTCGCCATTTTTGGGTTATATTGCCTAATAATACCGTCAGGCTATGTCTACCCGCTGTGTGTGGTAGCGCACCTGCTTGTGATGCAGGACAAGACAGAAAAAGAAAATGTAATTTTTAATTTCGTGTTGAGATTAGCTGTTTTTCACAGTGCATTCGTGATCAAAATACATTTTTTCAAGTTGTCTACCCGCATGTGGTAGCGCATTTGATTATAATATTTAAACATTAGCATGAAAGAAGTACAGACACAATGTCTTCCATACATAGGGCAACACATATGTTTCTCATTAAAAAATGTATTCAAAGTTTTCATGTAATATATTAGACAGGTTGTCCACCCACTGTGTGGTGGCGCATGTGTCCCAGTCCAGCATGTCAGGTACATGCCAATACTGTATTTTATTTCTCTTTCAATCATACTTACATTGCATTGCATGGTAGTACTGGTCAGAAATGCAACTTCAGCTAGTTGATTGCTACTTATTATGCAGTGATGTGTACACATGCAGTCTTAATAATATTTATAGACATGTGTCTTGTGAAGGCTCTTATATCCTTTCGAAAAGCAAATCGTCTCACTAAAGCTTTTTAGCAGTAGCAGGTCCATTGTAATGGCAAAGAATAAAATAAAAAGAATGCATATTAAAATTGACATCTCAGTCTTCTAAATTAGAATACACTGAAATCAGATTGTCATCCATTGACATAAAGATGTATTGGAACTAAAGGCTGTAAAAAATAATATTTGATGTTGTTTTCATCCTGACTCATGGTTACTTCGATCCGGCGACTTATAGTCGGTGTGGATAAGTTGATAAAAAATTTGTTCTTCCTGTAGGTGTTCCATCTTTATATGCAAAAATTTCTTCAGGGTGATAACTAGCTAATTATGAACTTATGTCCATAGACAATAAGAGTAAATATCATTTGTAGTCTGTCTGTCTTAAATGGTTTATCATATTTGATATGAGTAGTTGGATCGCATTATTATTAAAATGTATGTAATGCAAATCAATAGATGATGATATCTGCCTGTGACCCGTATCCTGTGGGTTAGCGCTAGTAATATAAATAATTTTCTTGTCAGATCTTGCAAGGAATCATCTTCCATTGGATAACTCACCAAATAGTGGTGAATATTGCTGTTGGGTCCAACCAAAGTCACATAGCATTTGTGAGTGGGTGGTTCTATATTATTAATGAGATGACTAATTTTATTGAATGGGATAAGGAGTCTTCAAAGATATAATTTATCTATTGTTTACCGTTGCAGAAGCTCCACCATAATAATTTAAGTGACAAATAATATTGGCATCAATCGGTATCCTTCAGCTTATGTATAAGTTGACAAAGTAAAAAGAGATAACTATTATCTAATATCACTTGAAAATGGGAGAAAAAAAATTAAAATAAAATAATAATATAGATTTTGCAATTAGGCCATATACCACATAATTAGGGTCTTTTACATGACTGAGTCTACGAGTCATGAGTATACCATTCATATAATTAAAAGATCCATATCTTTTTGTCTTAAAAAAGAGTATGTTCAAATAATAGTATCCACTTTTTCTTATTTTAACTTAATGTGCTTTATATGCAATGTTAACGCATAACTTAATAATATTACACAGTATTGTATTTTATCTGAAAGATTGACAATCCAAATCCCCTCAGTTCCAGAACTTTAATGTGTGATTATATTTTTGTGTTTGTCCACGGAGCTCTTATAAAGTGTCACACAATATTTATGTGTGTAAAATTTCCAAGTTAGATTAATGTCGTTTAACATTTCAATCTGGTATTTTTATTTAAGTAAGTAAGTACATTACATACGTTTTAGTACATTCAAAAATAAAACAAAAAAATATTTAAAATAACTTACAAATTCTCCGCTTCTGGACAGTTAAAGCAAACTAGCCATACATGGTAGCAGGGGATATAGGGTGATCCAGACAGTTCCAGTCCTATGAGGACATTATTATTATTATTTTCCAAAGGTATAAAAGTGTAAAGCATTCTATGAAAGACTGATCTAGTAAAAAAAAGTTATCAATCCCCTTTTCCTGTAAGTTCATAACAAATACTTAATTTTGTTTATGGAGTCTCTTTCATCTTGAATACCTTTATAATCTGTGTTAAGTTGACGGTAGCCAACCACATTAACAACAACATTACCATAACAACAAACTTTGTTGTTTACAGGTATTAAGGGGTCTTTACAGTATAATAGACAGGTAAACACACATGGTACTTAATTATGAATACACAGCAAAGTATTTAATTATGTATTGAATTTCCATATTCTCACTGGGTAGGTACCTACATGTTCAAATTATTTTTGGAAAAATTAATTATTAACATTTAAGTTATTTATACTGAAAAGTAGACTGTTGTGTCATTCATGTTACTTACTTTAATTTTCAAAATAAACCTAATGTTTCAATTTGAATTTTAAAATAAACAATATGGGGATGCTTAGCCCAATGAAAAACATTTTGAGATTATTCAGATGATCATCGGAAAGGAAATTCTTCCTGTTACTAGAATCCTATAAAAATAACTTTATAGCCTGTTACTGATACAATATTGCATATGCCCTGGTACTTTAATGGTCAATCTAATAAATAGTGCAAGGAGCACAGAATAACATTAATGATACCAGTCTTTTTAAAATTGAAGTGAAGAATTGTCTAACCATAGGATCACTTATATTGTTAGTCCAACAGGACTAATTGAGTTATGTCCAATCTAAATGAGTGGCAGTTATGATATAAAATTACCATATTTAAGATCTTTAAGTGATCTTATTATCCTGTTCTTGTTTACTTCAACTGATTACATATCATCTGGAAATAGCCGAAGCGTTTAAAGTTTATGACTATGTAGTATGAGTACCACATATCTGTATGTCTTAATCTACATATGTATCCTTAAAGTACTAATTGTGTTTTTCACTCATCGTGGGAACCAATGGATGCGTGCAGCATAATACTGACCAATGTGGAGATCCTTGGAGATAGGTTATTCTTAGCAGTGGGCGTCTTCTGAATGATATGATGATGATGACTTTCTTCATTTCATTTTTTAGTCAACTTCCTTTTAATTGCACTTAAGTACACACTCATAAATCGCATTAAATTCGAATGCTTGCGCGAAGATGACCGTGTTATCACATAGAAGTGAAAAAGAAAAAATCAGTTTTCATTTTCAGTAGGTAACCGTAAACAAAAAACAACTCGCGCAACAGTCTAGACTGTTAACTAATAACGCAGCTTATAACTAATATGTTTATTGAATATAGAAAGTGTAACAAAGTTGAACGGTTCATATAACCCTAAATAGGTTCTCATCAAGGTATGTCCACCAAGAAAACGTTTTTAAACGTTACGTAGGTACGTATGTAATAGACTGTCAATTCATCTACTAGAAAATAAGTATCAACACATACCTTCTTTGCGATGATTTATGTGAAACATAATTATATTATTTAAATACCAAACGGCGATTCGAAGCCGGCCGGCCACTTGTTGACTGGTCAACCTCATCACCGTGTTATACGCTGTAAAAGCTACACCAACACTTATACACTTAAACACCTTTATAAAGATGTATTTTAAATACATTAATATATCAGATTTGTATCAAAAAACTATTTTAATACATTGTAAAAACGAGAGATGCAGTGACATGGCGCTCACAAAACTTCGTAATGACGTCTTGTCAAATAGCTGTCAAACGAGACAAGGTTTCTTTTTTTTAGGCTTTGAAATGTGACTTGGTGCTAATGAATATCGTATACTACTTGTTAATTGTCTCGGACAAGGAGATTAGTATAATATGGTATGCTATGATATCAGGGAATTCGATCCCGGGATTCGTTGTATGGCCCAATCCCGGGATCCCGGGATTGGCCATACTACGAATCCCAGGATCGAATTCCCTATACGTATTAATGTTATATTAATTTATGTGGTCACTTTACGTTATTAAAATATAAAATCCGAACGGGGTTCGGGAACGGGGGAAGATTTTTTCGTTCGTTTTAACTTTGCTTTAATTCAATGCATATGATTCAGCGACCTTAAAAAATCAAGTCAAAACATGTTAAAACAGCTGTGTTGCTCACAGCTCGAAGGTGATTGGCTGAGCCGCAAAAATCTAATAAAATCAAAAATGTATAACCTCCTGAATAAATAATGAGAATATTTCAATGAAAACTTTCTGTTCGACGCACACAAGGCATTTGAAAACTTCCCATTGTTATCTCGCCGTGCTCTTGCGAATCTCGTTTACTTTGCTCTCACCAAAAATAATGAAGTGAACGTCGAATTTCGGTTACAGGTGGCTTTTTGATGTAAATTGAAAGTAACTTATTTGGTTGGGATTGTTTTCTATTTAAAGAATAGAATCTGTTTAAATAGGTTGACATCTAAGTAGTGTGAAGGTCGTGAGTAATCAGACACAACACAAGGCTACTTGTTGCAGAAAGCTTTGGGGATGGCATAAGTCATAACTAAACAGAGACAGAACTGGGCATGACGTGATGTTTTCATCGAATTAAATAAGTTATCTTTACTTCAATTTTCATGTAATCGTCTCCGTATGTTTATTTTCTTATAAAAATCCGTAGGTATCGGTTCCTAAAAGCCATTAAACTGTCATTTCAAAGAACCATGTCATCAGCAGACAAGTATTCTCACAAATTGATAACGACTAATAATATCCCTAAGTACCAATTTGTGTCTTATTTAAACAATTTTTGAGTTGTTGGAACTGATGTGTTACCTTTGATACATCTTGCCAAGTTAAGTGAAAACTACTAACGAAACTACTAACGTTTAAGGAACCGAAGCTTTGAAGTCGATTCGGATTTTGATTTCCAGCTAAACCTTCCGCAAATGTCTTCTGCCCGCCGCAGACATGTCAATTTGACATAATAAAGGCACGCCCAACTAGAGGTACTTTTGTGTACGTATATTTCGCTACAAATCCGTAACGAACTGGAAACGTGAGACGATAAAGGCACGGTGAAAGTGGAATGATACAGGTGTACCTTCGGGTATGTTTGAAGTTGATGGTTGCTTTAGTACAAATTCTTTAAATTATTCATGGGCAAAGACTTCAGTCTTTCTAGTCTAAGAGCTGTTGACATTGTTTACTCTTTAATACTGATAAAAGTGGTTTATTTTTTTTAAAGTGCTCTTCTTTATTTAATAAACACGTCAATAGTGGTATGTCTGAGTAAAGGCATCTGAGAGACAATGCAATATTTATTTCTATAGCAATGTTTTCCGTTATTGTATCCTTTGTGTTTTGGCACCTTTCTGTATCACAATGAGGTGGGTTTTAGTTTTTTTTCACTCCCTTAAAGTGTTGGATTTTTTTATTGTGTCGAATAAAATATCGGCTGCTGTCAAGTTTTTAACTTGTTCATCGTCATGGATTTGATTTTTCGTGTTATTTTTATCATATTTCGTGTTTGTATTTTTATTAAAAGTAAGCTTCTTAGATACAATAACCTCGTAAGGACAAGTGACAAATGTCAAACTGACGTTGAACTCACTGTCTAAAATGATATGGTTCAAAATACGTAGAACGAAATTTGAGGTGAGGTGAGGGTATTCAGACGTGTATCATTGTTGATGACCATGACAACCTCTAGCTTCGTAGTCAGGGTCACTATAGACTACGAGTAGACTATCCAGTCGACAAAATATTTTGTTTTGCATCCCTTAAACACTTAGGACTAGGTATAAGTACCTAATCGATATCAAAAAGTAGGCCGATGTAAGTTTCCAGCTTCTGTGCACTTTAACACTTCATACGGTGTAAGTTAATTCTGCTTACAACGCAACTAGTTAAATTTTCATCGTAACTAACATAGGTTTCTTAAACTCACGAGCTGTGTGTTGGTATAAATTTTAAACTTTCGTTATTTCAAAGTTTAAAGTAGTAAAGACCCACTTTGAATGCTTCAACTATCTCGAAACTAATAAGTGAAATGTTTAAGAGCAAAATTGCGTACCGTGTGGTGCCGTTTATTTACCCTGTTGACTTCTTACTTACTCGTAAGAAATCTCGTTCAAATTCAACATTTGACCCTCTTATGTTTTTTGACGTTCCTATATCAGTTACTTGTGAGTTTAGTTTCCGCATTACTAAACTGACTTATTTTGCGGGTGATAGGACCTTGTGCAAGGTCCGTCCGGATCGCTACCATCATCTTGCTCGCTAATCCTGTCGCTAAGCAGCAGTGCTTACATTGTTGGGTTCCAGCGTGAAGAGCAAGACCGCCGTGTGTAATTACTGGTACAAGAGGTATTCCATCTTAGCCCTCTGGGTTGACTACGCATCTGCAATCTCTTTGATGTTGCGGGTGTCTATAGGCGGTGGTGTACACTTACCATCAGGTGACCCCACTTGTTTGTTTTCTTTCCTATTTCATAAAAAATAATTTGGTAACGAAAACTAGTGAAGATTTATTTTTCATAATATTTTAAAAATCTGCACACACTTGCTGGCAAAACCTTATAAATAATTATCACAACGTTTCTCTAGAATCGTAATTTCTAGAATTTTATTTTAATTAAAATTGTTGATGGCTTATGTAAATTTATATTTAAAAGACTCTAGAAGATAGGCTTACCATGAATAATTACTTACATTAATCAAAATAATTGTTTCAATTTATGTCCTCAAAGTCATTTATTATGTACAGTTAACAGCATTAGTAGCTCCACACTCTAAGAGCCACAAATATCTGCAGAAGCTTTTACTCTTTTGACAATAAAGTCATGAGTAGATATTTTTGACTTCTTCGCCTGTGTCGATATCTGCTGCTGACTGTAAAACCCACATAATTGGGACCTGAGCCACAATGACCTAGGTCAAAGTGACGTTTAAATCAAATCGTAAGAAGCCACTTTGTATCTTACTTATTATGTGAATTAGACACGGTTCTATCGCGGGTCAGTGTTTCATTTTCTTGATTGTACAGTCAGCATCAAACATATCGGAGCGGACAAGGTGCTCAAACATATCTGAACTCGACTCTATTGCCAAATAAGTTCGAGTGAGTTTAGATATGTTTCACTACAGTCTCCGCTTCACTATATTTGTAGCTGGCTGTATACGCATCCAAATGCTCAGCTGGGTTTGCTTAGAATTTCTCACTTTACCGCAATGTTTGTGATATCTCCAACCCACGTTAAGCCGTGATACTTAGGCAAACAAAACTATCTAGGGAGATCTGCCTGGGTAGTATAGAAAGCTAGGTTAACAACTATTCGCTGCTTCAGAATGCAATAAGGCAAAGAATGCAATTTGAAAAGAAATAAAGGAATTAATTTTAAATATTTTTTCCTTTTTTGTCTAGCTTATTTAATTTGCACAATTTTGCCTAAGTTTAATTTATTCAAGCTTATCGCATTTCTAGCCATAAACTGAAAGGACCTGCGTTTTAGTCATTAAATATAGATTGAATGGATCAGAATAAAAACTAACTTTTTCCTGCGACTTCGCCACAAAGAATTTGGATTTAACCCTTTAACCCCTTTGAGATTTCCAAAAATTCCTTCTTATGCAGCACTCCCTCTAAGAGGCACATGTTCCTTACGTTTCTGTCTTCAGCGGTTTAGACTATGCTTTGTCAGTCAGTCAGTAACTGAACTCCTATAATTTATACTAGTGATCCGCCCGGCTACACACGTACAATTAGGATCTATTGTACAGTCAAGGAATTAAATTTCCAACCCACCTAAGGTCCAATAGCATATAGCAAACTGTCACCATAAGAGCTATAGAGCAAGACGTTAGTTTGACATATCGACCTTAATGCATTGCGAATGTCAGACGACATTTCAACGAAATGGGTAGGGAATTAACTTCCTGGACTGTACATAGAAACCTTCCGTAAAATATTCTCTAAATGACAGTGTAAACCGTATCAAAATCAGTTGCAAGGTTCAAAAGGAAGCAGCCGAATATATGCATAGCGACTTTTTGTACCTCTACTATGTAAAGATAAAGAGTATCTTTTATATCATTACTTAAAAGAAGTCTGAATACGCACGAAAATAACGTACATTCCCAACAGTTCGAGGTGAATGCTAGCCGATAAATCTAGTGTCAATAAGCATGGCCTCGTACATCATACAGATACTGAAGACGGATGCTTGAGCACGCCCGAGAACCGGCCACGGGCAGTGTGACGTGACGTGACTGATTTCCAGTTTCAGTAATCTACATTATTGCTAGGTTTCCCATTCATACTATTTCATAACATGCATTTATAGTAGTCGACATGTTCTACATTAATTCAAGTCATAATATGAAAAGGTGATTTATTATTATTTATATTAAACTCTTTAGACTACATGTATATAAAACATATATAACAATAAAACTATTTTGGCGACAAAATAGCGTGGCTCCGATGTCGTGCTCGCCATCGTCAGGGTGCCCCGGCACTGCCGGAACATAACAAGTTTCGGCTAGAAAGCCGCGCACGCCGACAACCTACTGCGATTTGCCTACTCTGTAGGTAACGCGGCGGAGAGTATCTATAGTACAGAGTGGAACCTCCCCTGATAGAGCCCTTTTTAGAACAGCCTTGAAAGGCGGGGGGGGGGGGGGGGGCTGGCATGACCGGTCCAGGTTTTTTGCCCTGCGTCTCTATCAAAAAGCAGCAGGGAATTTAATTAGAAGATATCTGTAATTGGTTAAAGCCGGTTAATGCAGTTTTGTCTAGTATTTCATTAGATTGATTTGCAACAAATTGACCATTGTAAATATAATTTTGGTTCAATTTTCCGTAATTTGAATTATCTAAATAAAACACAAAAATAACCACTTTAAACTACACAAACGGATTAACTTTTTCTTATCTTGTCCTTACCTTACTTTAAATAAAAGCTTTATAGCCTAGCTTAGTGAGCTTTTCAGTTAAAGCTTCAGCAATCTACCATCGTATCCTAGCGTAGTGTCGTTAAATCCGGTCCTGGAGTGCTAAAATAATTAAGATTTCTTTTAAATATTTTTTATTAAAAAATATGTATTAATAGTAGATGCATTTAATTTTCCTTTAAAACAACTTTTACACGACTGCCACCAGAAGGGAGGGTTTCGTTTTCGGATGTATCTTTGACACGCGCTGTAGTCTAAATGGCATGATTGATTTTAACGTGTGAGGTGTCGTTGGATTTGTCTTCATTGGAGAAGTGACATAGGATATATAAAATTTCTATATAAGTTCGCGAAGCAAAATAATGGGGAGGGGGGAGAATTATTTTTGAATTTCCAAGACCCCATGCCACGACAAAATATAGATACATTTTAAAAACTAACTGCTAACTTGATTTATTTACTATCAAACTTTATTGCACAAAAAAATGTACTCACAAAAGGCGGAAGGCTTTATTACAGGAATTTGAAACAATTTGAATCCTCCACCCACCAATGGACATAATTTTGCTCCCAAACTTGCCATGGGAGGGGCTCAGTCGTTCCCGGGCATTTTTATCTACTCCGGGCAAACCGCCACCCATTTCAACTCCAGTTTATTTGAGAACGTGTTCCTTAAAATTGTGTTAAGTTGAAACCAGGTCAGATCGCGAGACATAAAATTATATTATCCGGCAAAGCGTTTTAATATCAGAAAGAGTTCATCTTCTTTCTTTTTATTGCCGACATTATTTTAATAAAAAAGCAATTCTCTGGCGTTTCAAACGCTCTTAATTACCATTCGTTTATTATTTACGATATAAAAGACGCGCTGCTAAAACCAGAGTTACTTAAGTACATTTTCTCCGATTTCAAGAGTAGGGAACGTAACAAGTAATAAATAAGGAAAATACAGATTCAGATAACTTAGGTAGTTATTTGTCAATAAGTTAACGTCGGCGCGAAGATGTCACTGTCATCTTTGGTCTTCAAGATGTTCTAAGCGCTTGTCAAGTTATAAATCGAGTACATATTTGTAGTTGTAATCACAAATTATCACTTTGCCTTAATCTTAAGTTTAGTATAATTTACAGATTAGTAAACAAATCAGACTAAAATCGGACATTCCTTGCTAACACCAATTCATCAATCCGTGATCAACAACATTAATCAAACCCATGGTTATGGCGTTATTCAACGCAGTGCCGTCTGTCTAAACCATGACGTATCAACGTGCAACAGCAGTCCGATGATACATAGCCTCGACTATTTGCTGATGCTTCAATAAAACCGTGTGCATGTTTGGTTCCATTCAGCATAAAATCTGCCAATTTGAGCAAACGGAATTCGATTTGGTTCACGGAAGCTTCAAAGAGCGTCAATTTTGACTGCATGAATCAATTTTCTTCATTTGTTTCAATAAAGTGTTTATAGGTACTCACACAAAATTAGTTGTTATTTCCTCCAATCATTAGGCGCGAATCCGATTACTTGACCAAAAAAAGTTTTCAAAATTAAAAAAACCCGACTGCGTTATCAGTAAAGAAAAACTGAACAAGTTCAGTAGTCCAGAATTCTGTTAAGTCATATTGAATAACTACACCATTGCAATAGTTTCATGAACATTAACAGTCGGGATCCATTAAAAATGTAGACCGGCTTTGTCTTCCCAATAATGCAATTGCCTTTTTTACGCAGTCTGTTTTTTTAATTGACTTTTTATATAACCTTTTCAGTCGTAAATATCGAAATCGATAAAGATCCTAAAGGGTCATTCAAAATGAAAAATTGTAAGAGAAACCTAATAATTTTCAAAAACTGTATTGTACTATATTTCGGCTCTCCGTACTATATACTGTTGAACTAATATATAGTACGCAAATATACTATATTTCGAGCACTTGTCACTAGAGATGTAGTCAGTAAAGCCGACTATGCGGCGCATGAACGTATGAGACGCGTCGAACATTACATATTCCGCTCAAACATTAGCAAAAGCAATGATCGGCTTGGCCGACTAGTCGGCTTTTTCCCAGCCGATTAGACGGCTAGTCGGCCCATCTCTACTTGTCACGTTTTTAAAATAGATAGAACAGATAAATATACAACAAACTTACCCCATTGCCTTTTTTCATCTTTCCAAAAAAATACTATATTTTTTGAAGCGTACTATATATTTTTAAAGGTTATTCTCAAAAATACTATATTCAACCGAAAAAATGTTGGCAACCCTAACGATACCGCACTTAACAATACTTCGTCGACTTACATTTTTTCGTTTTCATAATAATATTATGTTGTCTGGTCGTCGCCATATTTAATTTTGATTATTGTCATATTTTTGTGCCACTTGCAAGGCTAAGACGAATCCATTGACGTAAGCATCATCAATATCGGCTCACGCGTTTGGTCTTTAGAGCGCTAGAAAGAACCAAACATACATACGTACATAGGCTGATAAACACATTACCCTCCTTTGTGTCGCGCAGTCGGGTAAAATATACGGATATTGAGCGGATTTAAAAGAAATTAGGTGGATGGAATTAGACATATGGATCATGTCTAGAATTAAAAAATAGAATACTTCTATCCCTTAAAATGCATAAATACCTAATCCCACGCGGGTAAAGCCGCGGGTAAAAGCTCGTCTTTAATAAAGGACACGTCCTAGAGTTCCAGTTGTAACTATTCTAAGGGAACGGTTATATCCGGAATGTAAGCCGCTGCCAAATTAAATCAGCTACGATCCACTTCTAGGTAAATGAATGCCTTTCCATTTACACGCCACTTTGCTAGACTATTCTGGAAAGTGATTCGCTTAGCGCAACAGCGACGAGCTCGACTGTAGGTACGATCGACCACCTTGCCTATGGCGTAGGCAAATCGCAATAGGCTGTCGGCTTGCCGCGCGCCCCCTCGCTCGCTCCCGCCGTGTCAGTGCAATTGAAAACGAATGCCGCGTAACCCTAACGTATCGCCGGGAGTAGCGGGGGGAAGGCGGGCGCGGGTGGCGCTTTCCTTTTGACTCGCGCCGCCTGGCGTATGGTGTATGGAGTAATACAAACTTTTTGAGCCTGTTATTAAAGTTGGAATTTGTTTAATCACGGTCGTAAAAGAGAAGTTTCTGTACTATTATTTATTCTGTGACGCTGGGGCAGCCTGTCTTGCTCTATCGCGCTAGCTCGAGTGAGCGAGACAGGGTAATGCCCCGACGACGAGTCCAACGCTGAATGCTTTTAGAGAATAACAGTGCTGTCCTCCCCATACAAGGACATTATTGTGTTCTAATTTCCGTATGCTGTATAGCAGATTTAGTAACAACTTGTAGTAAGCCGATTTCAGCACGGGTTGGATTAAGTTGATCAAAGGTTATCTTGATGAGATCCCTTAGACTATTTTACATAGAGACGGGAGCATGTGAATATGTTTTGTATAACTGTGTACATACTGAGTTGATAGCATTAAAATGTTTTCAACATTTAATTTAATAATTTGCTCAAAGCTCTAAAAAGGTATTAAATAGGTACACAAAAAGTCGCGACCCTATTTTGTTATTCTAAGAAATGTAACCCTTTTCGACAATAATGATGTAAACAATTAAGCTTGTGTGAAAATATTTTCTTGTTTTGAGTGTTCGTTAAAATGTTTACGTTCACGAAAAAAATTGTTAAAATAACCAAACACAGTAACTAAATTACTTTAATAATACCAACAAAGCACTTAAGTAAAAGCTTGTATAACGATAAAACTTTCAGATTTCACATTTAATTATTACAAAATATCAAAACAATGCCATTCCAGTCCATGTCCCACGTCCCATTCGACGACCGCTAAACAGGTTTTCTTGCCCAGCCAACGGTACTCAAAGTTGGAAGTAAAAAAGAAAGTCAGAAAAAAATTTAAGCCCGCCACCGCGCACCGGCCATTATTTATTCCGTCAAATCGTATGTCTAGGCCTCATTTGTGCGATATGCTGCGTTGACAGCGGACATAAAAGCTATACAATAGACAGTATACAACTTATATAGCGCCTGACGTGCTACTTGGATGGCCAATGTCAGGAAAACTCGCGTGCATCTAGCTCGTCTCTCCTTTGCCGGTCACACGATGCCTGGGTTACATATGTGATTTAAGAAGGAGTTGAAGAGGTTAATAACTACGCCGCAATTATTCAGAACATTTCACCGTATAATGCGATTTCGAATCACTATAGCATTTTTGTTTTCACGCGCTACTCGCCTGCGTCCCCAGCCACAGTTCACGTCACTGGTTAACTTCTCCTTTTTCGCCAGGTTAGTAACTCGCATGCTCGGAGCAAGCCAAGGTGACATAGTCAGGAGACAACTTAATAACAGCAGGCAGCAGCTACTACTACTGATAAGAGTAGCTGCCATGACGTAGAAAAGTGGCGGCTGTCTCCTGCTGTCTTAAAGATGTTTCCTGACTATATCACCGTCTGCGAATGTTGTAGGTGAGATGTAGGCGAGTAGGAACTTGTGAATGTTAGCTGTCAGGCTGAGCCCAATTTCATAAAAGCGACAGGTGACAGTGATAATTCGTTATATATTGCTTGCCTACTATGATGTTAAGTCTGTAAATCTATAGTGTTACTTGTCGATACAGTAATGTACAGCGAATTTTCACTGTCACCTGTCGTCTGTCGCGTTTATGAAGTTGGGCCAAGGTCTATGTTAGTTAAATAGCTGATATGCATGTGGTATCAGTATCTATTGTCAGACAAATACCAAAACTCCCGTTGTAAACTTCATATTCAATATCCACCGCTCCAGTTTTTTTTTAAAAACTATAGCGTCCTTGACATCCAATATTGTTTCCAGTTAATAATAAAGGCTGCTAAAGCAGTCCAAGGAAACGATTTCAGATATTAAACCTTATAAGTCCGACACTTGAAACACCTCGTTAACTTAAGTAGGTGCGGGCCAATAGCTTTGTCCCAATGTTTCAAGCAACTCGAGTCAACAACCGTCATTGAATCTCGCAAATTGCATCGTTACTGCATTCGTGGCGCAGCACACAGTTTACAGGAGTGTCGCATCGTTTGATATCACACATTGTAAAGGATTTGTTAAAAGCGTTGTTTGTTAACATGTGTGTATTTTAGTTGCTTGTGCTGAAAGTGTATGAAACACAGAATCTCATCAGTAACAGGGTTGAAACATAGTAAAGAAACGTAAACTGCTGACATTTTTGCCTACCGACTCCACGTTTCTACAAAATGCAAGGCTATTTCGGAACAGATCAATTTCTAATAATTAATTTGTAATGTGTAACTTTAAATTTATTTAATTTATTAATGATAATTTCTATAATTTTCAACTGCTGCGCTGACATACAATTCTATTTAATCTTTTACAATTTGATTTTAATTTAATTTATTATATTCTAATAATGACAATTTCCATCTTATTCTAGCTTATTTTTATTGACATTTGACTACCTGAATCCTAGTAATTTGATTTCATTGTTAAATCTGTACATAATAATTTTATTTAATTAATGTGTTTGTTTGTTATTATTTTAATCGCGATGTAAGTGTTTTGGTTTTGTACTGTAAACTTATGTGTGGATTATTCAATAAATATAAATATAAAAGCTATTAGATTTTATTGGTCTACATTAGTTAAAGAGGCTGAGGATTTATATTGCTTTGGTATGAGTTAATAATACAAAAACTAAGTTTTCGGCCTTGCCCTTGGTATACATATATAAGGCTGGCCTTAGCCGCCACCGTTAGTATTTTTTTTTATTAAAATCGCCTGTAAACTAAAAAAAAAGATACGACTTACGTTGCTACAAGCTTTTATTTTACTCAATGTACCCGATGACAATAATTGGTACCGTAAACAATAAAGCTATATTGAAATAAAAGTTTCACAAAAACTCATTGCATTATTTGTTAATTCAATAAATCTTAGCCCCAAGCTTCGGTCTTATAAAAGTTCATGAGATCAAACCAAATTTCAACAACAAAATACAATTGTGAACACTGTAACTGAAATAAAACTCAACTTTACAGAAAAAAGGTACAAAAGGCGAAAAACTAATTTTTTTGGAGCTTTGAAGCTAAGCGACTTCAAAGCCTTTTCCACTCCACCTTTTGTAGACTAAAAGCTTTTTATTTATATGTCCCTACAGTCCCTACACATGTACTACTATATGACCAACTAAAATGACTGAACAAATGAAATAAATTGTCATTTTGTTTTTATGTAACACAATTTACAATACGGGTATATTTATTTATTTATTTATTTTATTTATTTGGTCTGCCAACAGCAATTACAACTACACATTTGAGTACAGTTTCATGTAAATTAATCTTAAGTACTAGTTGCACAGCTACTTAAAGGCAAACACCACTTGTAAAAAGAAATTTAACTTAGGTTAACATTAAGAGAAGAACAAATTGTATATAAAAAAGTAACATTTAGTTTGTGGTTTTCAGGTCCTTATACAGATTCTAAATTTCTTGACTTTGAAAGTTGTGTTAACAAATTGAGAAATATAGCTAATTAAAAAAGAAAAAGTTTGTAGCAGGTTACAGTCTACTTTTTCCAATGTGGAAAGCCATTATTGTTTCTTGTATTTATAATTTTAATAGAACATCGCATACTGTTGGTATTTGTGTGTCACATGGTTTTACAGATGTCCATCTTGTAGCTAAGGTCAACCTTACTTGGGTTAGATTTATAAGCAATGTAACCTTAATAAAAAACCACGCATGGTATCTATCCGTTTTTATCTGCAGTACGTTTTATTACGGAGTATTTGGCTGACTCCGCTAGTTTATCTCTGGTGATCGACCTAAAGGTATCCTGTCATTGATATGGACTTTCAAAAGTACGAGCACAGTACGAGGTAAAGAAATATTGTTATATTATTCAGTTAATTTAAATCTAAATGGAAAACTGAAATAGAATGCTATAAAAAAAAATGTAACACGTAAGTGATTTTATCATCATCATCATCATCATCATCATCATCTCAGCCACAAGAAGTCCACTGTTGGACATAGGCCTCCTCCATGGATTTCCAAAGTGGCCGGTTGGAAGCAGCATGCAACCAGCGCCTTCCTGCCACCTGTATGAGGTCATCGGACCATCTTGTGGCTGGTCGTCCTACGCTGCGCTTGCCAATACGCGGCCGCCATTCGAGAACTTTCCGACCCCATCGGCCATCAGTTCTCCGTGCTATGTGCCCTGCCCATAGCACGGAAGAAGTGAAGAGGCAGTGGGCAGGGATTTTATTAGGTATGTATTATTTATTATCTTCTGAGATATTCATTGGATTATTACGGTGTAAAGGACAAATTTCTTTCACTAAATGCAAAAGGTACCTGACGTAAACTTTTAAGTTTTGCTGTTATCCTTTACGAAATGTCGTTGCAAAGTTTTTGAAAGTGTTCGAGGTGTTTTCTTCTGTGTACTGTCAGCAAAGAGTTCGCCCCGTTTTTACCTTAATATTTCACGCCCACTCCACTGAAACAGTGTAAAGCGCTTCGCATCTGTAATTAGGTGCAAAAGGGCGTTTTAGCCCCCGGTACAGCGCTAAATATAGCTACGAGTAAGGACTAAATTTTTATTCGATTCACATCGTTTCAGTATAGATCTTTATATATTTATGAAAATTGCAGTTAGTTTTCTTTTGTAACTTCCGCTATGTTGCTTAATTTTTTATTTTTCGATGACGCTTACTAGTTTATGTTTTATTCTAATGAATTTAATAAAATTTCGTCATATATTATGATTTTAATGTAATGTACAATCAATAAAATGGAACCCTGGCCGACTATGGAACTACCTATGTCAAAGGGAATTTTTAAATCAAATAGTAATAAGTATGTTTCTTTTATTATTTAATTTGTTATGTCAATTTGACACGGTTCTGCGGTGGGTCAGGGTTCCATTATGCTGATAGTAAATGGGTTAGTTGACCTGAAATAATTTATTTTATTTTATGTTTAATCACAAAGGTTTTATAATTAATAAAAGTTAATATTTACAATAAAAACAGTATGAACATTACTGTTCTAATGACATTTTTATCATCAAAACTGCGCCTACAGCTCATCATTTGAAACAATGTTTCTGATGGGATTTCTTTTATGAGACATCGTTGAGCACGCCATGTTCATTTTATGTTCAAATCATCAAGTAGCACATCATAAACGACTTTGTAACGGTTACTCTAACAAAATACTTGAAATAAGTATATTTTAACTATAATTTTATGCCTTTAATATTAAAAGGAAGACGAAGCGTCTTATAAAACGTACTTTTATTTTCTATCTTAAGTCACGGAATAAATAATAGTACAGAAACTTCTCTTTTATGCCCGCGCCTGCCTTCCCCCCGCTACTCTCGGTGACACGTTAGGGTTGAGCGGCATTCGTTTTCAATTGCACTAACACGGCGGGAGCAAGAAAGCGGGCGCTCGGCAAGCCGACAGCCTACTGCGATTTGCCTGTGCCATTGGCAAGGCGGTCGAGCGTACCTACAGTGCGGAGTGGAACCCCCCTGCTTAGGTACTATTGCCTCATCTTTTGACATCCAGAGAACTCAGTAATAACGACAGTGTCTAAAGATATTTGCATATAACGTCAAACGGGAGTTAAACGTGATAAAATTACCACCACGTCCACTTCCACTAGGTACATTAACTCCCTCTCTTTTTCCCTCTCTGGGTCTACTTTTGACTACGGCCGTTGCAACACGGTCGAAACGAGGTGAATTAACAATGATTTTATCGCGTTAAAGTCTCGTTTAACTTAATAAATACGTGTTAAAATTGTGAAAGTTTAAAACATTTTAGTGTCTAAAAATTATCTCTACAAAATTACGTAAATAATTTTAATTCTTAACTGGTCGGTTTCTTTTAATATTCATGGATTGGACCAAAGTCAGGTAGCAATCTTAAATAAAACAATATCCCCAATACATTTGTTACACGAGAGTATGTGATACGAACAAACCCCAAACGCGAAGAGAAGTGGCGATTGAATCAATTCCTCGTGATAAATGTTTTTTATTCCTGACTCACACGAGGCGTTCTTGCGTACAAACGTACAGATACAATACTGCAAGCGAGATCGGTGTTTATAAAAACTGCTTGAAAAAAAACGCCGTCGTTTTTAGAAAAGTTTTAAATGTTTTTTGCTTTAATTTTTTTTAAAAGAAGCCTTTTGCGACTCTTTTCTTTCGTCAGTCTGTCTGTTACAAAGTCATATTTCAGCACCTAATAATGATATAGAATGTAAAAGTATGGTATATTTAAGGCTATATGTACACATTGCAAGACATGTCGCGTAATTAATTTTCAGATAATAATGAAAAAGTACAAAAATTACCATTTCCCAGAGTCTTCTATCTCTGTCTCCATGTAGCATGAACATTAGCATTCTCCCCTTCCCCTCAAGATGTCAACGATATACGTGTATCAATGATCCAGTGGTGACATTTGTGCACCTAGCACGAATCTTTTCGGGACGCGTTATCTCGCTACGTAACTCAGTGCGTCTAGCTCCTACTGGCACAGAATAAATAATAGTACTAACGTACAGAAACGTCTCTTTTTCGACCACCATTAAACGAATTCCAACTTTATGATCAGGCACAAAAGTTCGTATTACTTCATAAACATTCGCCAGGCGGCATGCGTCAAAAGGAAGGCGCCGCCCGCGCCCGCCTTCAACCCGCAATGCCCTGGCGCACCAATGGGGTTGGGCTGCTTACTATAATACTATCACAACGCGCGACACAGAGTGAGCGGGCGCGCGCGCGGCAAGCCGCAACCTACTGCGATTAACCTATGCCATAGGTAATGCGGCGAGCGCACCTACAGTGCGGAGTGGAACCCCCCTGCTACTGGGCTAGTTAGAAAGGAAAGCGCTGAGTTACGTAGCGAGTCAACGCGTGTCGGGAATATTCGTGCTAGATGCACTGAAGTGCTCAATAAGTGTGTATACTCGTATCATAATCATAGCTGAAAATTGTCATCCGTAATATTATATTGCAGTGATTGGTTGTGCTTTTAATAGTTAATTTTCTGTTTGTAATGTTTCTTTTGTTATGAAATAGGAAGGCAAACAAGCAAGTGGGTCACCTGATGGTAAGTGATCACCACCGCCTATAGACACCCGCAACACCAAGGAGATTGCAGATGCGTTGCCAACCCAGAGGGCTAAGATGAAATACCTCTTGTGCCAGTAATTGCACCGGCTGTCTTGCTCTCCACGCCGGAACACAACAGTGCAAGCACCGCTGCTTAGCGGCAGGATTAGCGAGCAAGATGCTGGTAGCGATCCGGACGGACTTTGCACAAGGTCCTACCACCCGCAAAATATATATAAGTTATCCGTAATTATTTACCAAAGTCTTCCACTAAACTGACCGCCTGTCGAATCCCATGTAAAATTTCCCGTGTGTGTGTTCTTTTATTTTTGTTTACTTGTGTGAATCAATAAAGAGTATTGGTTGTTGTTGTTGTTGTAAACTGATAATATGTAACAAAATAAGTTTAAATGGAAACTTGTCTTCAAAATGAAATGAATAATATTTTAACTAAGCGTAAGTGACTTCATTGGTGTGAGCTATGTCACGCCTTATACTAAATCATTGCACTGATCCTCGTTGCCTCATATATCAACAGCAATAAGGATGGTAATAGAAATAAGATAAATGGTATCTTTAGACCCTTTTTGTAAGGTCTTATTGTTCTCCTTATTTCTTTTGTGGTTCTTGTCTAATTAAGGTTTTTTGTAATTCGTAATAGAAGGACCACACTGCATAGTTGCTGTGACAGGCTCGGCTCGATTATTACAACGAAATAATACTGGCGTGAAGCAGTAGCTCGTTACCGCGTTTCGTACAGGTTGGGACAAGATCAGGAGTCCCAGGCATGGGGAGATACCCCTTAATATTTTTTTTTATTAATTGTCAACAGGTTAACGACTCTCTTGGGATTGCTGGTACTAATGGGCGGCGGTGTTTACTTTCCATAACGGAAGCCGTATGCTCGTTTGCAACTTTTTTACATATTGTGTCATGCATTAGACAATCTGACAAACCATTTATTGGTATATCTATTAAAATTCAGGAAAAACAAGTACTTAAATATTCTCTAAGAAAGTAAATGTTGCAGTAAAACTGATTGATTGACTCGTGAAATTTATTCTATATCTAGCCACGGTTATTCGTCCGGTAAAAAAACGAGATTATGCAAAAATCCTCCAGTACCCTAAAAAGAATCCATTGGAATAATTTATTCTATTCGCATGAGATATTAATGAATCCAAAAAGTTTATTAATGGGTATTCCGAAGGTACGGTTATTGCTGTCCTGAAAACCGTGGGTTGAATTTATAATGAAGGCGGGTGTAATTCTCCTTGCTGTCAAATCATTTGCTCCTTTCGGTTCTAGATGCATAAAGTGACAAAACCTTTGACATGTCTAAGTCTTTGTGACATGACCACAAGGGTTTTTTCGCTTTGTCACCACTAGTATACAGGGGACGTCTGTAGTAAGATTGTCTAAAATAATGTGGTTGCGTTCAACGATGTGATAGCGATGAAGACTGAATCTGTACACATAGAGCTTGGAGCGTAATGAGCTAAGCTGGCCTAACGTAACAACGTTAGAGAGTCAGACCCTTGGGAAGCTCTAAGGCTAATAATAAAAACCCTATTCTTCACTATTTAAGAAACATTTAGTATCATGTCATAAAATAAAAACTGAAAAATGGGTTTTATAAGGACTATTATAAAAAAATGCGTTTTATTTAAGGCTAGAACTTTCAGCCGCTTGGAATAATTGTAATAGGATGTTTTTATATCCCGAAATACGAGAAAAATATACCTATTCTCAAAAAATGGAATACCTCTTGTGTCAGAAATTTAACCGGTTGTCATGCTCTCCGCCCGGAGCGGTGTCCCGACACAACAGTGCAACGACTGCTTATTAGCGGCTAGATTAGCAAGCAAAACTGTGTTAGCAATTCGGGCGGACCTTGCACAAGTTCTTACCACCCGCAAACCTTACCCTTACTTTCGCTTCAAATTAGTTGAAAAAATAACAAACGGGATTATTTCAAATGCCGTAATACGAGTCCCCCTTATCATATTCCTGTCATGTTCCAGATGAAATGGCTCTAGACCTACGCTCTCATCAAATAAACTGAATAGATAAAGATCAATCGAACTTTCCTGATCCTGTTGAAGTTTGAGGTATGAGATAAGTCTGTTGAATTTATAGTTATTTTAAGATCAGTTGACAACACAATTGCAAACATCACATTGTGAACACTGAAAAAGGCCGCAATAAAGTTCTGTTTTTTAAGGCTAAACGATAATAATCTGCTTTCATCATTTTTCATTTTTGCATAAAGTTTACCAACGGCACACGCTAACACAATTGTAATGAAGTTTCTCTTTAAATTACTAAAATAAAAAAAAATCAACTTGGCAAATTTTCTGTATTTTTGTCCTTAAGCTCTCGAGGAAATTTTCAAAAAATCCCAAAAAAATTCCCTCCTCTGCGTAAACACTCTGAAACATGCACATTGCTAACGAAGTTTAGCACGTAGTTAACTTATCTTAAATTAACGACATCTCCATTTATTTACTTCTTGAAAGGAAATTATGATAACAAAAATAAAGATTTCCTGCAGAATCCGTCTTGGTACACCTAGGTAAATAAGCATTCGGCACGCGTCCCGAACTTGCTTTACCAAAACTGTAAACATTTACCTTATCAGGGACGTGATACGGCTTACACAAAACTTTGGTCACAAATACCTTACCTACTGACATAGCCCACAATTGGCATTCATTGATGACCTAAATCCATCAAGAATTACCCATACTCATTAATGCATACTAATAATTATTAGACATTTTATATAAATATTTCATTATTCTATTTCACGTTTCTTTTACAATCAAAATACGAAAAGAACCTGATAATTAGTAGTAGTATAAACAGTATTTGCCGTAACGCCTGCGCTGCGAGGGAATGGGGAGGGGGAGCATCTGCCATATCATACCACTGGCCGAGGGTTGATTCTCTAAGCGTGAAGCTTCTATGCCTTGCTCTAACGCGCTGTCACGAGTGAGGGCGACAGAGCTATGACTCGACGTCCAGCTCGACGCTGATGAGGTTAGATAATAACATTGCAGCTCTCGAATCATCCTAACCATACTCCACCCCCTCCCTCATCAGGTGATACGCTATGAAGTTGTCGTTTTTGTATAGGTAGTAAAAAAACGGTCGAATTGAGAACCTTCTCTTTTTTTGAAATCGTCTAAAAGTAGTACTTTATCGCGTAAAACCTCAGTAGCATAAACGAACTTAAGAATTTCAACATGCGAGGAATCGTTGGATTTATCTTAATTGTGGGATTGGGACCTTTGGTCAACATTGGTGTAATTTGTATGGCGCGTCTTTTGTTTACTAAATATTGGTAGCGATGATAGAGGGTAAGCGCATCTGCGAAAATGTGTGTTCTTTAAGCGTGTACCGGCAGGTACACTCGTAAATTATCAACGTTTCCATGTTTTTTTTAAACCAAAAGAGTACCATACAAATTACATCAAAGGTCTATCATCAAAACACATAAACCTTATTTTTGGGTTCGTCGCAGTTGGGTACAAAAGCAAAAGCATTCAAGTAAAAAAAACACAATTTGTTAGTAGAAAGTAGAAGTTTTATTATTCTATAATTTAATAACGGTGGCTGTAAGACTTAAAGAACACAGCCTATGTTCCACTATAAAAGGCTGGCTATTATCCTACAGAATCAACTTTTAACGCAGAAAAAGCTTTTAAAAGTAAAAAAATATCCAACTCCTCGAGAAGTCCTGCTATGGCGTCACGTCTCCACTAACAAACAAACTCGTAAACAATGAAACTTCGCCCCATAACGTCGCTTTGGATTTCAAAATTAGTTCACTGGATTAGATTTGTTTGATGATATCTATGATAACTTTAATAAAATAAAATATAAACCTTTTGTTTTAGATTTCATTGAGATTAGGCAGTTTTCTAAACAAAAGAGGTATTTATATTTGTATTGAAATACTATAATTTATGACATGCTTTAAGAAACAATCGAATAACGTTGGATACATTAATGTAACATCACTGACATGACGAGGGCATTTCAAAAACTGCTGCGTAGTAGCATTGGTAAAATTTTATTAAATATCTAAGAGTATCTACGTGCCAGAAAAGGTAAGAAGATATGGGCAGGCCCTAACGTACTTAAGGATTCAGGCGTTTGCCTCGAGGGCATTCTACGAAAACAATTGGTTAGGCGGCCGAGGAATTAATAGAACCAAGCGGATCCGATATCTTTGTATCGAATGATGAAGAATTTAGGAACTGTCCTCCGATTTACTCGTGTTTTTCTGGTGGAACTCTAATTTCGCTTGAAAGTAAACAGTTGTGTTTGAGCTATGTAGAAATGATGTATTTAAATTAATTATTGATAGCAAAAATTTGCGTAATTTTTTATAGTTTAGTGGGAACCATAAAATTGATTGATTACTTATTGAAAGTTTCATTAAATTTAGAATGTCAAAACATAACAAATTCACTATAAGATCATCAAAACGGTAAACAAATTATACAATAAAAATATCTAGAATTTTTTACAAAAATAGAAGAGAGGGCGATCTTACAGCGTTTTATGTAATTACACCGAGCTTACATGTCATGACCGATTTTTAAATACAAGTCGACTAATTTTAGGTGAAAGTTAATAAATAATACAGTACAGAAGAGTACAAGCAAGATTTTGTTGCCAGCTAAATATTTTAAAACATTTATTTGAGCCCCAATGTAGCTAGGTCGGCTCAGTTTCTGGTACATCTGTACAACCCTGTTTTGAATGACTATCAGTCATAAACAGGACCAACAACTATGTACGACCACGTTCCTCAAGATTGCATTTGAAGTTTTATTCCTATAGAAACGAAATGTGAAATGCGAGCTTGAGTACGCTGTTTTACTTGATGACGAATAATAACTACAAGCCTTAAATAAGAACATGCTACATGTTTAAGTACTAGAAGTTCATTACACGCATGGCATGAAAGACTAGCTAGAATAAGACGTGGTATTCTGCTACCAAATACTTACAAGTAAAGGTTTTAAGCGTAAACACTTATAATTATATACCTTAGGGAAAGTTGTAGCACACACTTCAAAATGCACTTAGCTCTTGTACCTGTTTCATAATAAGTTAGGGCTCGCTTGAGTTGCGGGAGCTTTATTGATTAAGACGTTACTTAGCTGTGGGACAGGGAATGGAAAAAAGGAAACTCGACTTTATTGGTTTAAATCAACGATGAATCAATGAGGTCGTTAATTTTCGCCGGTTTTTGGTCATACTCATCCGTAATCAACTTATCTAAGGTACTGATACACTGACTCACATTGGCAAGATTCTTAATTGGAACTTTAAAGCCTTTAGTAAGAGGTGTTACTCTATAATCAACTCAGCATTTTTTTATATCCCTTATACACAACCAACCTTCAAAAATATTTATACTAAAGCTGACTCCGACAATGAGTTAACACATTTTTTTAAGATTTGGAAACATTAGCTGTATCTTGTCGTTTTAACTTCTTTAATGATTACGTATGGAGCCTCATTATTGACGGTAAAGCGGAAAAATACTAAATTGTACAGATCATTTATTTTATGACGCCAACTGTAAAGTTGGCCAATATAACCCTCCTGTGACTTCCGGATGATTTGAAAATAATAATTAAAACTTAGTTTCTGGTAATAATTTATGCTTCTTTCTGGTTTCTGCTGATCATTGATACTCCTATTTTGTGTGACCTAAATAAAAGCACCTCCACTCCAATCGGTGCTCTGTGGCAAAATCCGTATGGCGAAACGAGAGATTTATTGGGTTCGGTTCCGACGTTACATTTACCGAAATCACGAATAAAGACGGCAACAACAAGGTTTTCTGGGTGAAAATTACACAAAAACAAACACTAGCATAAAAATATTCAAAGCGCTCTTTAATGATAGTGTGCAGAGTGCTGTGACACCATTGTCAAAAGAATCTGAACCAATTTCGCAGCTTTTTCGTGTTAACTTTTTAATCATTCCATTCATACTGAACTGGCTTTTGTAAATATATTTTTTTTAATAATGAAACCTTGTACTACGTAGTTGAGTATTTCAAACAACGTTTATGTTAGTTTATTTACTTTACTGTTGAACCTCAGAAAATGTTTTTATGAAAGAAATGGGTATCGAACTTTTATTTTTACTAAGTATGAATATACATTTTGTAGATGTCGCACGCTTAGTATTAAAGTGACTCAATTCTGAATTTCCCAAATTTAAACCCTATGTCATTTAATTAAAGTGATATTTTGAGACGTGTATTATTCAGAAATAGGTCACTTTAATACTAAGCGTGCGATGTATCTATTGTTTGTTTGTCTACTCTTGAATATCCAATTGCTCAAAGGTAAACTGAAAGAAATCCCTTATAGAGATGAGTTCACCTTTGTACATTTTATTTGGTTTTCTTGTAAACTGTTATTTTAATTATTATATGAGCAATAAAGAGTTTTACACAGATACATAAATATTTAATAGAGGCGTTACTTGGCGGAGGTCCATATCAACAAACTGGAATAAATTGCCTTGCTATTCCGCGAAACCAGTGCTGTGAAAACTAATTTTTGTGTAGCTTACGTGTTTTGTAGTGGTGGTTAATAGTTGACTCTGTATAATGTACCTATGTTGTTTCATGTGGAAGTAGGGGGGGAGCCATGATAAATACTTAGGTCGCACAGACACAGCTACTTAAATAACTCTCCTTTCTGGCTTCAGTCGGGTGAAATATGAAGTCTTGTTTTCTTTAGGCATAACGTGAACTTTTTCTTTTTTTTCTCCCTAAATCCGAGACAAACCCCTATACAGCTTAAAAAGTCGTAAAACGTCGTCGCAACACTTTAAAACACTTGACAAACGGTATTGAATAAAAAATATAGCTATTTTTTGTTCCGAATTAGTGTTACGGAATTAATAATGTTAGTTTATCTTTTATTGTTATTAAAGTTAAGGCACTATTGAATTGGGTAACCCATAAATCCTATAATTTTAGTTACTGTATGAGAATAAATAAATAGAATTGAATAAAAATTAATTACTAAGGCGTTACCTACAAATATGATATATCTAATGTATACCTTGTTTAGAAGCTTACCCACCAATCTTTCAGAATTCCACTTAGTATTTTTGTTGCGATGACATGCGAACCAGCATACAGACTTACAGACAGACCAGTGTTAATTTATTTTTATTTTTAAGCTATTTGTGTAAGGATTTAAACGCCTTACAAACATGACCTCCGAAACTCTCCCCAATTAGCTTTATAGGTGACATTTCAAACAAACTAAACAGTGAAACATTTCGTAAATATACGCCTCCAAGCAATTCTAAACAGTGTTCCTACACTTTAAGGGTTACTATTGGTAAATAAGCCGTGTTAACAAGAAGCCGGAACCACTGTTTGTTTTCGACACTGTTTGTCTTGGCGATTTACGCACCCTGAAGGACTTCTAAACTAAGCAGTGATAATTCATAAACATTACTGATGAAAATCAAGGCGGCGAAGTTCTGTAAAGAAGACGTCAATAGCCCTAACATGATCGACATAGTTTAGTTCATGCCCATCTGCGTCCATTTCTTTTGACAAGAGTATATCAGAGACGAAGGGGAATTAAATTAAACTTAGGTCCTTCATTTCAGGACAATACATTCTGAACAATCTTAAAAACTCTTCCCGGTTTTATCGACAATCATAAGATATGTTATGTAGTAAACGGATACGAAAAAGAAACAGTTATTTATGTTACAAGGGTCACAAATAAGCAATTACAAACAGAGGGACAATCTGAGGCTGAGAAGTTGGCTGGTTTAAATGGCCAGTATGTTTGTAATTGCCGTACCACTAGTGGACAAGGTTCTTCATCTCGATTACGAGGAAATCTAAAAAGTCGACGGCATTTTAAGGTTGCGGCGCATGTCTATCGCTTGGCGGTGGCGGGACCGTATTATTGTCCGGAGGCGGTGTGAAAAGAATATCTCCCGATGACCCTGACATGACTGGTATAGTTTAGTTTATCTGAGTTTATCTCTATGTGCGCTCCTTTCTTATGACTCTAGTTTGACAGAAACGCAGGGAAGGATTTGTTAATACCGGTTTCGGAAAAAGAATCACCAAGATTGTTTTCAACATCTATCATCTTTAATAAAACGAGATGCAGAACTAAGAGCTATAGCAATTAATTTTTTAAAAACTGCTCTTGTATAAACACTTTTTCTTGCTGAATATGCTTAAACGAGCCCAGGAATACTGATGAAAGCCAAAATGATTGCCAAAACTTCAATAAAAGTAACTGTAGGTATAATTCTTCGATATCTCGCTCAAATAGTAAACGAGGAGATATATAATGTATTATATGTAGTACATGTATATGATATCACTTTCCTATGAAAGATTGCAGAACATTTTCTTTAATTCGGCCCTATGGCATCCATAGTACAGTCAATGTCATAAATAGATAGTAATATGTACACAGTTATTCACCCTATTATTCCAATCAGAGTATATAGAAATTTATGATTCTTACTCCTCCTACATAACATACCCTAAGCACCGATAGGTCAGTCTATAAATGAGCTGAATGACCCATAAAAGTGAAATGAAAAGCCAGGATCTGCATCCAATCCGAATTAGTTTCGTTGTCAAATAACAGTTTACTTCCAGTGTCAGTTCATAAAGATCAAAATCTTCGGATTCGGATCTAACTTGCGGAAATGCCCTCACAATAAGGTCCATCGTTCAACAGCAAACAACATTCATTACGACGTTATATTCTTAAGGCATGTTCGTCCGATATTTTTTTATTAAGATCGACGTTGACCAATGATATGGATTGTTACTTGGTACTTACGTCTTTTTTTAGCAAAAGTTCTACAATAAAATATAGCAATAAGTAGCGTATTTCAAATAGATTATACCTACTGAAATGACATGAAGTGAACGACAAAAAGCGATGTATGAACAATACTCTTTATGACGGACATTCAGTAAAGTCAGTACACGTATAAACTGCATTACCGACACGAGTATAATTTTGGTGTGACACAAAATACAATTTATAGGTTAACCTATGTAGGTGGAACAAGTGGTTAATACTATATAAAAACCAATAAATAGGTTCCAGCCAATAGCTCAAGGGAAATGTTCCCTTTTATTTACGAGTCGGGATAAATGGGAGATATATATCCAGATAATCTGATTAGATTCGATCGTAATACGATAGATGCGAGAACAAATATAGGCCTTTACACGCGGATTCTTGGATTTATTGAATCTTGCCACGTACCTGGTGGATTTGTGTGAAAACATGACGCAACGCCCTTCGATAGGCCTAGGTGATTTTGAGGTAATACTTTTGACAACTTATTTAAAAGTGTCATTATTGATCTCAGACATCTCGCTTATAATACCTATATGTGGGATCGTGTGACAGAAAAACAAACTTTAAACGAAAATAATGAAAAAGTTTAACTAAAAAATTTAATATAGATGTTGCAATTTAAGATGGTAAAAACTAGTAAGAGTCTAAAATTGTACCATGTAATTATTTTATTGAAAATAGTGCGGTACAAATGAAAAAACTGAGACCATGTGACGTGCGGCGGTCCCTAGAGCTTAGATCGGCACTGTTCGAGTTTTTTCGTTAATGCAATATAACTGCACGCATACCCCGCACCTCTCTCGCCTCTTACACTTCCATGCATAAAATTAATGATAGAATTTAATGAACAATGGAATAGAACAAAAAACACAATTAACAGCTAACCTATCGTCAAACGCACTCCCCGTCTCTCAGTCATACCCGTTCACTCCCAGGAATCTCTTTCAGTCATTCATCTGCTTGTTTACATCAGTCATTCGTTCTTAGTGTTGCAATCATTCCTACATATACATACACAACACTGATACTCGATACTAGTAATAATCTGATATTTTCGAAATACAGTAGATACTAAAATAAGTGCAAAATAACATTTTTTATTACTGCCTAAGACCGTAATTGGAACGTTACTGACTGACTAATAATCACGTCCACCGCTTTCAGGAATGAAGATGTAAAAGTAAAACTGTTTTCAAGCAAAAAAATTTTACGCAAATGAAGCATTTCCTAAACTTCCGCAGACCCTAACGACATTATAAAGTTGCCTTATGAGCTTTTAACTGTGGAAGGAACGACTGCTTTAATTACTCTTATAATTTTTAGCAGATATTTTGGCATAATCATCTACGACAAAGTAGACCAATGATAAAAAGTAAAATCCTTAAAATTTAGAAGTGCGAAGCTTATGTATGTGACAATCGCAGCGAGTCGGCAATCACTTTGCACTGTGAAGTCACCTTTAAAGATTGTTTTAAAAGGTTGCTGACGATGTTCCCAGCATTTCAAATGGTGTGGCTTCCTCCCAATGTCGTAGGTCATTTGGAATTCTCCTACTAATGACGCGGAACTGTCGAATGGTTTAATATCAATAGCTGACATTAAATGGGGACCAGAGATCCTAAGAAAATTACCTATGCGTTGCCCACCTTTAGGTTTAGGACTCCAGCCTCCCCGTTACCCTACGGATCCATATATCCTTTGATAATGTGGTAAACGCTACCATATTACCAATTATGCCACGACAATACCCACTAAAGGTGCTTAAACCTTTTTTTTTCATCTTACACACGAGGTAGACCATTTGACACGTGAAGTCTCTTCAAAATATATGGGGCTGGCTTCATTCCTACTCAATAACGATTCCGGCCAGCCGAAACACAGTTATAAAATTACAGAAGATCCTCGACCCTTGTTCATCGATTCATAGAATGACGGAGTCGAAGATTGCTTCCCACTGACCCGAATCTTGGGGCTGTTCTTTTAGAACGACCGACAATTTTGTCCGTGACGCCGTTACAACGTCACAACGGCCAGTCAAAACTTATGGCGCTTGTAGGCCGCTACTTACACCGTTTCAAAGAACACTATAAATCCAGCGGCCGGCTTCATTGTATAATACTTGTTATAATTATAGGCAAAGAAGACAGTGCAAATACCTTAGAGTTACTCGTAGATTATGGAAAAAATATCCAAATATAATTTATTTAAGATAACTCAAATAAACGATGACTCTACATAACACTATTGGGACGGATTAAAATAAAAAAATATCAGAGGTCAAATATTTTTTATCGAACTTGACTGAAAATAAAAAATAAAGAGTATTCTCGTATTTACGAAGTTTCACAGATAACGTTATGACGCGATACGATATTTTTGGAATCCCAAAGGTATGCCAAAATTTTCATAATAAATCCAGAAAATCATTAAGAATTAAAATTAGTCCCGAAAGATACTTATTTTAGGATAAAAATAAAAGAGTTATCAGTTACGTTGTCTTAAGTAGGTTGAGTTCATCAAGTTATTAATGAAATATTTGAAAAAAGGTAACTTCATATCTCTGAAGAATTCACGAAAGCTCTATATTTAACTCAACAACTTTGTAGATGTTGTACTGTAGACAAAATATTGAGCAATAAAAATCCTTCATAGCAGATACAACACTTTAGTTTATAAGTTTCATAGATATAGGATGTCAGACAGACTCTCATATAAGTTATTATCATAGATCTTTATTACTAAAGTAGTAGACTAGAGGTACGAGTATTATCAAGGGTAAAATAAATACTCTGTTGTAATGAGGTTCTTTTGAAACGACGGAGGAATGAACTCTGAAATCCACGAAAGGGTGATAAATTAAAACTTCTTTAGTAAGGAATGTGAGCATTTTAGGGATATTTAAAAGTGCTAGTAAGAAAAGAAACTTTCTTAATTTTTTATAATCTTTTTGAAAAAATCTATCAGTTAGGTACTTACAAAAAAAAGTTTGACTATTGCAAAATTCGACGCGTAAAGATTGATAGGTTATTGCGTTTTTGTTACATCTCAGTGTAAACAGCGTTTCATATAAAAGGTCCCCAAATAAATCGTCTTTTAGTACTGACCCTTGGAATAAATTGAATGTTAACAGATCTATTTGTTGCAGAGACTGGACTATTAGAAGGATACCACACTCGTTACAAATTGTATCGCTCAACCAATCATTTTTCGCCAATCAAGTTTTTCGAGTGAAAAAGTTCGATTCATAACCGAATTTGATTTTCTAAAAATCTATTCGTTAGGCAATTTTCGCTTCAGAGATGAACATTAAAACATTAGAAAAACGTACTTGTATTTTTTTCAGAAAAACTTCTGAAACAAAAATTTCTGTGAAACAAGTAATTCAAATTACTTGTACTGATTCGTCGAAAACATTCGAAAATTACGAAAGCTTTATGGTGAACATTTCCGAGAATATTTTCACGTTTTTTGAGAATTTTCTGCAACTTGTCCGTGTTGAATTTGAATGTGTTAGAAAGGGGAAAATCACGTTCAATCAAATTTAGCATCTTAAACAATTTTAACTTCTTGGTACAAGGTAGCCTTAAGATTTTATTGTAATAACGTGTGCAATTTCCCGCTAACTTATTGGTACCCGATGTAGGCTATATCACATCACTAAATACTTCAGTTCGTTAATGATGCGCGTCCCGTGGCCACTGCTGCAGTCCATCGCGTCTGCAGCATTCTGGCCGAAGGATGTCGTGTTTCGACGGTTTCGGGGAACATTACTGATGGCAAACACGACGTCGTAGATCTAGAAGGTATTTGTCGTATGGGCCTTGATGCCCGAAAAAAAGTTTTAATAATAATAATATGTCAGGGCGGTGACACCGTAATACCCCAACCGTAATTATCGCGATATTCACATTGTGGCCAACTGGCTCGTGCCTTACACATATACATAATAAGCACGATACAACCTTTATTACAACACCCACTCGTTTCCCTTCGAGGCAAATATAGAACCTAATATAACATCTGACCCTGTCTTGAAATGATTTATCATTTCCCAATTAAAAGCTCTAAATATTTTCTTTTTACTCGAATCTGACAAAGAAGATGAAGTGGACGAAATGAACTGTATAAATAGAGATGAAGGAAACTGCAAGGATAAAAGGAAAATAGGTATAACCATGAATTATTTAACTTACTCATATGAAGCTCTCGCTATTACTTCTCTGACACGACTGACAATTATATAAAACAAAACGTATAAAACAATAAATCACTAAAAAAGGATGAACAGCAAGGAGTTCACAATAGAGGATACAAATGCATTTCCTTCTACTACTTGCCTAAAACTGAAAAACGGAATTTTTGAACGCTTATAACAACAAAATTGTTACATCGATTACAATGAGGTTTGTAACAAACGACACTAAAGATTACTGATCAAATTATCAGACTTATAGGCTACTTTTTAAAAACGAATATTTCACAGCAAAACAATGCCATTGCAGCCGCGGGGGCTAAAGCTAGTCTTTAATTAGCTTCAAATCCATGAACACGGCAAGCCTGTGTCAGTCAGTTGATAATAGCGGGTATGTCTTGACCGGTCGGTCACTGATCCTTTGTTCGCAATCTCTTAGAAACAGATTAAGTCTCGCTCACGATGTGTTGTCTTTAGTTGATACACGTCGTGTACCTTATCTTGAGTAAGCTATATCACTTTAGACTTAGCGTATATGATTTTAGGAGCAAACGAGTAAGTCTTAAGCTTTAGTGTGTCTGCATGTGTTTCATATAGTCTTATAACCAGGCTATGTACGAGTACTCGTAATCTTGTGGCATTGACGTCATTGCATGCTTTGTTAGATAGGTATACATATAGGGAGCTTCGATATCAGAAGGTAAAAACTACATCTGGAAAAGCAGTACGTACCTCTGAAAGTGCTAATAATAATTATTGCATTTTTATTAATGGAAAAGTGGGAAAAACCAGCATGCGTGTCACTTGATGGGAAGTGATCATCTGCTCATAGGAAACAAGCGACCCCAAAGAATTGCCGAATCTTTTTTGCCGTCCTTTAGCTAAGAACCTCTGCCCTAATTTTAGAGTTCTTATTCAACGTACTAAAGCGATGGTAGGTTTCGACTATTATTAAATGGCTGATTTTAGTATTACAATATTTTTTTATTTACTAAGCGATCGTAGCCGCCCATGACCTTTGCGAGGACTACAATCAGCAAAACTAAAATTCTTAAAAAACTGCTACTTCATACCGGTATTCTGTAAAAGCGTGTAGCTATCTGGTCCATTCGTAATGCAACCGGCAACTGGCTACAGTCACTGAATAAATAATAGTACTAACGTACAGAAACTTCTCTTTTACGACCGCAATTAAACCAATTTTAACTTTATTGGAACGCACAAAAGTTCGTATTACTCCATACTTATTCGCCAGGTGGCTCACGTCAAAAGGAACGCGCCGCCCGAGCCCGCCTTTCCCCCGCAACTTCTTGGCGACACGTCAGGGTTGCGCTAAATTCGGTTTCAATTACACTGACACAGTGAGAGCGAGCGAGCGGGCACGCGGCAAGCCTACTATGATTTGCCTACTCTGTAGGCAAGGCAGCCGAGCTACCTACAGAACAGAGTGGAACCCCTCTGCTACAGTGTGACTCCACAGCTAGAAAATAAATATCGTAAATGTATGATCATTACATGACAGTAGGCACTAAATATGAATGTGATGTCCAGTTGCTCATTCACATGCTTTTTACCTAATGCTTTCAACCTATAAGGCTTATTATAGCAGGCACATTCTACAATATAAATGTCCTCAACAGAAAACAACTCTGAAACTGTAAATTTCTAAAGAGTTTTATTAAATTAGGAATGTTGTGTAGTGTTCTCAAATTGTGTCTATCGTAGGATTTCATAACGCTCTAACCAATAAACTTCAATGAAATGGATTTCAATCATATTCAATTTGATTTCACGCAGGTATTTATATAAAAAATGAAACGCTAGAAAGCGAAGTATTCAATTTCAGCTCCATTGATTAAGTAATCAAAACAAAACAAACACAAAGGACCCGACCTTGCATTAATACGATTTAACTATTTTGTTTCGTAAAAGGTTAATTGACAATGATTTTGTCAACAGTCTAAATCGCTGTTTAAATCTGAAAAGGCTTTTTGGTAAATATCAACTGTTTAAGCTGCGACTTGGAAACAACCTTCGGTGTTATAATTAAGTTTTAAGCCCTCATTTGACTGCCTGCCTGAGGCGAAAATATTTCAGTATACCGATTCAAAACATTAAATTCTGTGAAATAAATAATAAAATACTAGGTAGTAATAATACCTGCTCTTGGATACCTATATTTAAGATTTCCCAGTAATTCTATGAAATTGTAATGTGGTATTCAATAAAACATATTGTATTGTATTAAAATAATATTAGGCCTTGCCTTCGACTTCATCTGCATAGATTTTTAATAACATTTTAACTGCCGCCTACCTTTTTACCCTCTAAATGTTATAATTCTCGGAAATCCTTTTTTAATGTCCATCTACAACCTATAAGTAACTTAAACTTAAATTTCAAATTTTATGTTTATAATATCTTCAGCGGGCGGGGGTATGCCTTGACTATAAATCAGTAATGGAGCTAGTTTGTATGTATAGATTAAATTGTATGTCACTGCATCTAAGAAAAACTTTACAACCCAACTTTGCTACCCAACGTAAACACTCCCAAATCCTCCTCCTTTTTTTGGAATGAGGAAGCAAACGAGGGGACATATTAAACCTGATGGAAAGTGATTACCCTTAGAAAATCGTTGATATGTTGCTGGTTTTTAAGTAAAATTTAGGTTAGGTTATTTCTTATTAGCCATAACTTGTAAATCATGTCAAATATCACAAAACAAAACTTATAAAAACCCATTTAATAAACATCTCTGACATGTCCAGAAATCATTACGCTCGTAACTAAATTCAGAAAGGAAAAAAGGGTACGTGTGGGTCCCCTACCGTAAGCATAATTATAACCAAACAAAAGACGATCCTTCTTAGGTTTTTGGTGTGCACAAAGTGCGACAAGGTTTTTGATGTGCTTCCTGTGATTCTAGTCGGAGTGAAGTTATATTTTGACTTTGACTTTGATCAGCAAATGTCAAAGTAGTAATGTAAAGTTTAGAGCCGATCCAGCGCACAGCCCAATCCAACTATTAAATTGAGGTTCTCAACAAGGACCGAGACATGTTTACGTCGTACTCAAAAATAACAAAATATTTGCTTAGCAACAGCAAACAAATTACACACCGAACTTCACCACCTCAATTTATAATAACGATACACAGATTCCTCAAAGTCATAAGCTAATGAGGATATGTTGTCAGTTACACGTTGCTAACAAACTTCGTGTCGACTAAATTGATGGCTAAACTATTTCTCGACTATGTGTGGGTCGGTATACAAACGGTATTACGCGTTAAGTGGGTAAAACCTTTATTAATTAACCTTACTACTTTCTGGGCTAGCACAAGTGCCCATTTTCGCGCTTGTCGCTCAAAGTTTGAGGTTCCGGTTACTACTTGATACTGGGTGCTGGGTACCCGCTACAGGGTACAGCCACCACTACGCAAACGATGACCTGATTTAAATATAACACAAAACTACAGCAATACTAAACTGAACACGTACTTAACCTTAACACATTAACTGCCACGTCTTGCCACGTGCTACGCTCGTAGCTCGTAGCCAGGTCTTCCCGATATGTAGCGAAAATCCTCTACGAACAGAGAACCTACAGAGTCCGTGGCACTGAATGTGTTAAGTAAAATTTTTAAAAAGTAAAAATAACAAAATAATAAGGAGATTGCCTAAGGTTATGCCTTTGTATCTCTTTTTGTCATTCATGTTTTTGTACAATAAAGAATTTACATACATAATACAACTCTTTGAGCCAAAACCCCTAGTTCTATTTGCAATGGCTGTACCTTTGATCAGTTTTGGAACGCAAGTCCTGTATTGTTTTAATAAAATTTGCATTTAAAACGATTCTATAGCTCGAGTAAATGCATATAAATAGCACGTACAGAACATTAGCTTGCATAAAAACTGAGAGTAAATACATTTTACTTTCTTGAAAGTTGATTCGTACGTCTCTCGGCTGCAATCTTTGTAATGCTTCTAAATAAATTGGCGTCAGTAGCAATGGTTGGACTTTTATCTCCTCGAGAAATACGGAGTAAATACGACAGACGGTCGTTTTCATATTTCCTTTAAAAAGAATTGCTTCTACATATAGCAGAGATACTTTTCACAGAGTGACTCCAATTTAAGACATAGCTTGAGTGTCGTTGGAGGCAATTTGCGGACGGTGGTAACGACAATTTCACCCGCAGTGAAGAAGTTAGCCGAAAGCCTCTTAACTTAATTCACAGTGCTTTAACCTTACACGAACCTGTTGAATTTAATATAGCCCTTAAATCTTTTGAATATATGGAAAAGTTTACGAATGTCTTGTTACCAAGATATGTTCACGGCTTGACAATTTTTGATGACGATTTTCCTTTATAAACATCAAGGTTGTACTACTTGTATAGGAAGTACTTTTATATCCCACATAAAGCGTGGTAAAGCTAATGCGTGTTTAAGGAACAAAAATTCAAACATCCAATAGTATTTTATGCAACTGCTATATAATGAGAGGCCTTAAAACACGAGTGTGGTTTTATGAAGCGTCAGCGAGTTTCATAATAGGATCACACGAGTGTTTTAAGGTCTAATTATATACAGTTGCATACATTACTTTATCTACACACATATCATAACTGCAAAAAACCGTAACAGCAAAAAACCAAAAACGAATGACAACTAATGGCCGCCATGTATATTAAAAAGGTACTCTGTGATTCGATCTATCCGTCAAGACGAACGTTTTTTTTAAACCATAGACGAACGAATATAGTCCCTATTGTCATATCACTCGAGATCAACTGTCGTGCGTTTAAATTAAAAAAACATACTGAGTTGACGTTTCGTATCGATAACTGTTTTAATATCTGTGGATACTAGAATAGAGACCAACTTGAATTTTGACAGCTGTTCCAAATTTAAATTCATAACGTCACGAGCAGTCACGAGATATCGGTAATGTGATGACCAATAATAAACAGATTTACCTACTACCACAGACAAGAAAATTCTTATAATAACATTGGTTGTAATAATGCTGGTCATTTCCTAGGGTTTTTGAACGCGTTATTTAGCCTTTATGATATGTGTGTAGATAAACATCATTAAACCATTACGTTCGCATTTATAATATTAGTAGGATAGGATTATTACAGTATGCAACGCTTAATTATTCTACAAAGTCCAACATTTTTAATTGCAGTGTCTCTTATATTTTCCAGCGCAACTCCATTGGTTGGAAAGGTTTGATTAACGACCCAACACTTGAGCGGACCTGGTACCGCCTGAATCCAGCTTAATTACAAAGCGTTAAGTTCCTCATTTGTTAGCACTTTTTTGGGTAAAAAACACTCCTTTACTTGGAACGAGGTCGTTAAGGGGTAATGATAAAAAGGAATACTTTTTGGCTTAGAATGCCTTGTATTTACTTACTTTAAGCTTTACCTTATTATTCGCTCTCCCAAGGGTCAATTTAGATCTACTGTTTACAGTAAGCGAAGAGAAAAAAAAACCGGCCTAGTAAATATTTATGTTAGTCTTTAAGGTATTTATCGATGGGCCTATGCAATGTGAAATAAAATTATTCTATTCTATTCTATCCTAGTGCAAGTCTGACTAGCGCACGAAGGGTTATGTACAAAATTAATAAACACCCGAACCTGTATTGCTCTAATGAAAAGATAAACTGGATTGAGGGACAAAGTTGACTTTGCACTTACAAAATCTGTTGTCCCCATAGATCGATATAGTTCGCGGCCAGTTTACCAATTCCAAACTATAGCTTGTAATCACTTTTTTTTGTACTGTAACATATTTACGGTTTTCGCATTGTTTTCTTTAACCTGCCACATGTCATTTGAATCCATTCACCTGATAACGGGTGATCTGCGATCGACTTTCAAATACTTTCAGATTCATAATGTTAGGTAGGATCGTTGAAGATTTGCCTGCTGTTTTAAAGCCGTGTGGCCTTGCACGTGGCGATGGCAAGAGACCCGATGGCATGGCCCTCGTGCCGTGGCAATTAGGACGGCCCTTAGTCTGGGACGCTACATTTGTCGATACTCTGGCGCCGTCCTACCTTGGCTCAAAAGCACTAAAGGCAGGTAGAGCAGCTGCTACGGCATTGGCAGCAAAACGTCGCAAACATTACATACTATTTAAAAAATTAAAGAAAAAATAGTTGATACCTCTGGTGACTCAAAGGCTGGTGCATTCCTCGCCTAGCGTATTGGAATTGCCATTCAAAGAGGTAACGCCGCAGCCTGTTAGGCACCCTACCAAGAAACAGCGGCTTGGAAGACATTTGTCACTTTAATTGTAATTATAATTTTATCTTTCTAATTTTGTTTTCTGTAAAAATTTGGTACTATTTCTGAATAAATAGTGGTTAAAGTTTTTGCTCTAAAAGATTAGACTGCAGCTCGACAACTCTAAGCACTATGTAGCTCGACGTGTGTAATTAAGAATAAGTGATAAAGTACCCCCGGCAACGGACGGACAAAGGACGCCCCTTCTGGGTGACATGCTGAAAGGAGGGTTTTTAAGGACTTACCTATACACACAATACCTTCCCTCCAGATGTGTACGGTTATAAAAATAACTCACATTTGGGCCACCTTACATCGACCGGAGTTTGCACTTGAACTAAGTTTAATCCAGGTTAGTTGTTTATCTACACACATATCATAATTTCTCAATAACGCGTTCAAAAACCATAGAAAATGACCAGCATTATTACAACCAATGTTATTTTAAGAATTTTCTTGTCTGTGGTAGTAGGTAAATCTGTTCTTTATTGGGTAGTATCTCTTAGTAGTCTGTGTTTATTGGTGATCACATTACCGACATCTCTGACGTTATGAATTTAAATTTGGAACAGCTGTCAAATTCAAGTTGGTCTCTATTCTAGTATCCACAGATATTAAAACAGTTATCGATACGAAACGTCAATTCAGTATGATTTTTTAATTTCAACGCACGACATTTGATCTCGAGTGACATGACAATAGGGCCTTCATTCTTTTGTCTATGATTCAAAAAAAAACGTTCGTCTTGTCGGATAGATCGAATTGCCGCCATACTTGTTTGTTGTTTTTTTGCTGTTACGGTTTTTTGCAGTTATGATATGTGTGTGTAGATAAAGTAATGTATGCAACTGTATATAATTAGGCCTTAAAACACTCGTGTGATCCTATTATGAAACTCGCTGACGCTCGTTTCATAAAACCACACTCGTGTTTTAAGGCCTCTCATTATATAGCAGTTGCATAAAATACTATTACAGAGAAAACATTCTAGTTTAGTAAACCAGTGAATACACTAGTTTCACTTCGCTAATTACATACATAAATAAATATAACTATTAGAACCCGGTGCAATGTCTTAAGAAGCATTGAAACATGAATGAACTCACAATGTTCAATTACTGAACGCAGTATTGGAGCAATTAAAATCTCAGATCATTAATTAAAACATAAGATATCGTAACGGTGCAGTAAAAAACTCATAAAGTTAGAAATTGAGTGCGCCAGATGGTGCACTGCTTAAAAATAAGCCGACGGGCTAAATCAATATTTAAAACACAAACCACAATCTTTAACAACAGAGTTTAAAAAGTTAAACATAAAATGCTAATTTGGGTCATAGAGAATGTTAATTGGAACTTTTTCTTAATTTATTCGTTTTAAATTAAAAGAACCCATACTGTATAGGCCCGTGTATTTAAAAAAGAACATAAAAATGTAATGTCACAAGTCGCCAAATCACTAGAATAAGAGGCGGTATTTTCTAAAACGATATGTTTCTGCGTAAATTTCCTTATAATTCACTTGGCGGCTTTGTATATTTTTCAGAGCGGATTGGCTGATCCTAAATATCTACACCAGCTCTAATTCGTGACAATAGACTACCAGATATTGGCCATGCCCTATCATATGTGTGACTTATAGCGACCGTCTGTTTATTTAAACTAAAATTATTGTTTCAAACTGTAGGCGTTATTTAAAAATATCTTTAATTATTGTAATGATCTTGACTGCCTTTCATGTCACCAGTTCGTTAAAATTGTTTAGTCAAACTTTGATGTAATTTATAGACTCATGTTTTCAGTATTGACGGGTATCCGATAACAGTAAGATTCGGTTTATAGAACCCGGAAGTTTGTTGTTAACGATAAATAAGAGGAAGAAACAAACACCCGGAGGCAGCTGAAGAAATATTTTGAAAACGAAAACTTGTTGTTCAGAATATTAGGCCAGTGTTTGTATTTTTGTATATATTTATAGAGACATAATGTCAATATACAATAGATAAATAGTACAAGTACAAAAGGCGTACTATTTTAACAATTATTTGCATGCCTAAAGTATCTTGGAACTTATTTTTTAAACAGACAAAATAAATTAAAACAACGCGTAAACAAGTATATCCGACAACGTTAACGAAATAAATTCAATTTAAACTTTACAACAATCAACGAGTTATGTAGAAGGATCAGCTCTATAAATCAGGTCCCTATTTTAAAGTACGGCATCAAATATAAAATGTTTATTTCACCAATAACAACATAAGGAACAAACACAAAATTGTTAACAAACTGTAATATAATTTTTTTGAGAGGTTTCAATGAACTTCTGGTGATTATGACAACATCTGCAGCCCTAACATGACAGCCCAGGTTTAGTTTAACCCCTCCCTGTGTCTCTGTCTAACTAGTGTCATAAGAAAGGGACGCAGATAGAGATAAACAAAACTTGGCCAGTCATGTTAGGGCCACTGAGGGCGATTCACTTTATTTTATTTTCAATCAAAGTATCCTTAATATTTTACATATTTTTATACAATCTTTACTAACTTATACTTTTCAGATTTCGTTAGGCAAAGGCTCACTAAGTATTAAATTTATTGCTAGCACTTCCTTTAATCTTTGTCCCCTTTGAAAGGTATGTATGCAATGTGTCCGACGTGGTATAAAAAAAATGTATAAAGATAAAATATATTTTCGAATCAAATCTGCAATTTTATCACGACCTTCTGCTGTATCGGTATATTTGACGACCGGTTAGCCTGGTGGTTAATGACCCTAACTACGAAGCTTGAGGTTGCGGTTTGGAATCCCGTGAGGGGCTAATATTTGTACGATATTTACGAATCGTGGATATTTACAATTATGTATGTAATCATATCATCATACTGTAGTATGACTCCATAGCCTTTGTCTCGTACGCAATACCGTAAGTACATGCTTTGCTTTTGGGACTAGGTCAATAGGGATGTCTCCTGGGTTAAAACAACAAGATTCTAATTAGTCCGTCAGTTAGATTATAGAAAAATACTCGATACGTATTTTTTTATTTGTCCATACGAATAATATTGACAAAGATACAGCACATTCAAATTCAGGAGTAGGGGCTCGTGACGTCACTCGATTCGTAAAAATTTTACGATATAATGACGTAGCGCGAACTTTCGCCGCTCTGTAACTTTGTTATTTTAAGTTTTAGAAGCAAAAGAAAAAATACGTATCTACTATTTTCTGGCGTTCTAAAAGATGGACTAATTATTATTTTTTTGTCAACATCCCAATTGGTTGTAATATTGTCCCGTGATATTTTTTTATTTTATTGAGTCAATCAAATGCTAGCTTCTGATATGTATACTCGTTAAATTCATTTCATTGATGAAAACTATTTGCGACCGACACAACATCGATAGAACCTAGGGTAATTTGCGAATCAACTTAGAACGATAATGTGAACGAAGCATAAAAAAATAAGTTTATTCCATTTTTTTTAATTAATAACGTATGCCTATTTAAACACTAGCTCAAGTTTAGTACCTACAAACAAATATAAAATATTATTATGAAAAAAAGTCTATAGTCTCAGTATTCCGAAAATACGAGCATAGGACTGTACTTTTATAATGCAGGTTCATACGACAGAATGCCTGGACATTTTTAAACACCCTCTAGTAATTAACTAAAAACATTGTGATCACGCTTTATTGTTCAAAATATTCTAAAGTTCTAAAACGTTACTCAAATTTCTACTACCAGCGGCAGCGCAGGAAGAAAATTATGCTTGCTCAAACAAATGAAGAATAATAAAAGGGTAAATTAGTTTCAACAGTCCTAAACCAATAACGATAATCGTTTACGGTAGGTAAGCTCACCTTTAGGTGTACCCCATTAATCCTTAGCTATGGTAATTAACCTTGCTTTATAAACGCTATTATACCTATAACACGTACTAAAATCGTTATATTAAAAAAGTCTGCTAGAAAAATAATTGTTTACAATATTTAAAAAAATCCTAAGCAATGGATTTTTTTAACTGGACTTACCAGTCCAGATTTCAGTATTGATTTTCGAAGTTATAAGTTTCATGGCTATAATAATATTTGTGACAGCTGAAGTTAATCCAATTTACCCGGAAAATTGGCATACGCAAGTAGTAGGCGTAATCCCGTACGCACCTTTTTTGTCTAACCCTTTTTCCAATTTTTCTGGGGTGAGAGCACTCCGTCTATTTACGCTAAAGGACGTCGTTTAAAGTTAACTTTGCCTCTAGATCTTTATTTTGTATAGTCAGCAGTAGAAGTAGCTGAACAGTCGAAGAGGTCAAAATATTTACAGAAACACTTTCTGACTTGACGAGAAACTCCTGCGCAGATCTATTTGACCTCCTCAACTGTGTCGATATGTCAACTACTTACTAAACAAGTATACGACAGACCATTACTTAACACGTCGCCTTTCTCTTCCTTATGCTTGTTAGGGAAAATTAAGGGTGTTGTTGTATAGGATGGCATAACTTCGAGTATCATGATTTATTGTTTGACTGGTACTAACGTAATTCATCCTTTACTGCACCTAGCAACTGTAGAAACATCTTCATACGTAGCCACTGTTCTGTGACTAATGAAGCGAAGTAGCGTGCAAAGGAAAAATTAACCGACATAATCACTGTGCTGTACAGACCTAATTGTTTGTCACAGCTATTTTGGAGCGTTACCTTACTCCTCCAACCCATTTTAGTATCTTCATCTAGTTTCAGCGCGTTTATTTTATTAATAAGGAATGTGAACACGGATCTGTTTCGTGTTAATTGCACTTGAGCGACAAGGAAATCCGATTAGGCCTTCACATTACGTTAACGAATATATTAACGGTTATTTACTTTAAGTAATGAATATTGACAGGTGCATAGTAGTGTGATTTAAATACAGTTATCAGTTTGCATTAGTGCTCTAAATTTTCTGCATACATTGAAACGCCCTTGTTGAATAATTTTTACCACCAAGCTCGTTACGACGTCATCATCAGCATCGTGATCTGTTAGAAAACACCCACGGTTAGATTTAGACCTCCCTCAACGAACGCAACAACACTCGCTGGGCTTCTGCATCCATCTACCAGCTGTGACGCTGACCTAATCGTCAGTCCACCTAGTGGGAGGTGCGTGGTTGCTACTCGAGACATGTTTATTTTTCTTAAAACCTGCCATTTCCCACTTCAGCACACAACCTATCATGGAGTGTAAGGGTTGATTATTGTACATAGCTTGAACGTACACAGGACAGCCAGTGTCACAACAATGGCGGAAAAGATTTCAACAAAGATCTGGCCACGCAAGTTGCGTTCGATGTGTCTTGTTAGGCAAGTTTTGTTATTGATGATAGAGCTTTAGAAACAAAGCATTCTATCGCACGTATTAATTTTCATTACCACTTTAGTTGTAAAGAAAATATGCGGAAAGTAAATTAACCTATCGTCACTCAGTAGTAACTCTAATAACTTCGTACTGAATGTAAGTGAAGTATATTCAATCAACAAAGACGCCCCCATTCGCCTCTTTTCGTGCTTACACGCGCGTCCTATTCCTTTCATTTGTTCACACTGTGTAGTAGGAGTGAAGCGCGTGGCGCATCGTCTTGGAATCAACAAACTTTCCTAAACCCGAGTCGATTAGTAAAATATTACTATCATCATGCTTCCTTTGATATATCACTGTTTGTTAGTCTAAGCCCAAGAGAAAACATTTTATGTAAAATCTGTAACATTTACGTTCAAAACCTACTTGGCACCGGCCCAATGTAAGACCATTGGCCTGCAAACAGCTAGTTGTGTCAAGTCGGGGTTCCTACTTTTTGTTTTTCCTACCGTAAATTTCCATAGCTATTCAGGTAAGTCTACTTTTATAGGTGACTCGTAAATCTAACAAACGTCCCGGGGGTCCGTTTTCGTTATTATGACTTCTTAATACGAAAGCACTTACAGCTTTATGGGTAGAAGAGAAAAACTTTGTCTATGTTTTAAACATTTATTATTTCCTTCCTCAATCGCTCAATGTTTTCTTTATTTTAACGGTAAAGATAAAATTGATGTTACTGCTTAGTAATAATAATTAAGATCATAACGGACGAGCATTTCATGTTCGTAATAAATTAAAAATTATATTATTGAAAGCATAATTAATTCAGAAATCATTGGTATGTAAGTTTATAAAATAAAAGTGTTCACATATTAACGCTATTAACATTACTAAAACAATAATTAATGTAAAACCAAAAATACTTTTTTACAAAGTTAGATTGCAATGTTATAAAAGTATTGGTATTCAAAGTTATAAAGATGGGTATTAAAGTGGTATTAAATAATAATTCATAGCTTTGAAAAACGAGTGCTGTTAAATTTTTCAATAAACAAAACTAAGTATTTAACTTCTGTAATCATTGGTCTGTCATGCATATTTTAGTTACAGAAACTTCATAAAATAACAACCCGAAGGTATTTTACAAATTTATTTCTCACCTTATCTATTTTAATTTATACTATACAGGGTACTCATTAGAAATTGAGACGCTTAAGGCACAGCGAAATTACACTTAACTATAATTTACAAATTATCATAGACACTCTTGGTAACATATAGACTATTTTTGCAAAATGTGATATGTACAAAAATATTATCTTCATTTTACTAACTAGACATCCTATATTTTTAATTATTACGAAGTATAGAAAGGGGTTTGTTAAAATTAAAGTTAACAAAAGAAACAATGGGCATATTTTTATACATTAACAGCACCTCAGGTTAATGTTAGAAGTATTACTAACACTATAGCTAACAAGCATTTAACGTAAACACAGTATACTTAAACTAGTCACTAAATCAACCAAGCACAATAAATAGAAACTTAAGACTAGAACACTAAACCTTTTTTGAACTCAACACACTTACAAAACGAATCGCATTGGCACAAAATCACTAAGTTTAGTCACAGTACCTAGCAAAGTGTATCGGCTCTTGTTTTAGAACCGATATTCCTCAAATCAGGCATGATTATTTTCTCTTCTTTGCCTGTCCAATTGTTTTCTGTGATTTTGTCGCTTTCGCGCTATTATAGCTATTAATAACACTACTATTGCCACTGCAACGCCCACTCCAATCCACCAGTAAGCATTGTAGGACGCTTCTTTTACATTTGTTTCTCCTTTACTTTGGTCCCCAGATGCCACAGGGTTTTTGATTTCTAGAACTCCTACAGTTGATGTTTCAGCACCAAACTTTACATTTGTTTCATCGCCTGTATCTATCACGTTTTCATGAATGTCTTCGTGTGTTTCAGGTTTCTCTTCGGGTGTTTTAGATGCAGTAGGAATTTCATTTTCTATAATTTCTGGTTCATTGATAATTGGTTCTATGTAATCAGAATCACTGATCTCTAAAGAAGGATCTAACTGGTTATCTAAATACTCATCTAGTAGCCTGTAGTAGTCCGTAAGTCCCGTGTATTCTAGTCCATTTTCTCGTTTAGCTAATAGATCACTAACCATTTCAGGCCAGTTGGCACCAAATCCTTGAGTCATTGTGAACCTATAAAGATACAGCGAATTAAAAAAAAAACAGTAACACACATACACACAACATTTTAGTTTTTATTGCCTTATTTAAGAATACTTACATCAAACGGTCGTTGTTTTCAGAAACATGTTTAATTAGGTCAGATTCATCAGATACGAGTTCTTCAGCAAACGACTGGTAAATTTGATATTTCAAAATGAGACCCATAAATTTTCTGAAACAAGTAATTTTTTAGTAAAATTTTAACCGATTCATCTTTAGCAATGGGAAAATCCTTAATCATAGTAAATATTTACCCGATATATGGCTTGTTGTGTACAATAAAAGGATGGCCAAGGATATCAACATCGGATGTTTCTAACAGAGAGAAATTTCTTCTAAAGTCACTCCAACTGCTTACAGCACCCGTAGACATAACTGTTTCTTTTAAATACTGTAGTCTCCACTCATCAGCAGCCATAAATAAATTCAACCTGAAATCAAATTTGTAAGTAAATGATTAATTAATTTAACATTAAATAAATACACAATAAGATATATCACATCATTTTTTATGTTTCAAAAGGAAATTGCTAAAAATGTGATTTATAGAAGATGTGGTAAAATAAATTGGTATAGGTATAGATTTCTAATAACTACAAATAGTGGCATACACGTTAAACTTTTCTGCCAATAAAGCAGTAGTAGTTTTATTTTTCAAAGATAGTTATTTATTTGTACTTGCCTTGGTAGATCCCGCAAAGCTGTTATTAATTGCAAAACCAGACGGTGATAGTTTGGATTGAAGTTATACCTCTCGATTGGATATAATCCAGATCGATTTAAAGCATAAGGGTGTAATGCCAATAACGATGCAAATCCGGGTATAGCTTCGTAAATAGCTGCAAAAAAAATACAAACTTTAAAATTGCAAACTACCTATGGGCGATTATTTCGGCGTTTCGGCTCTACGAGATATCAATAACGGAGTTGACCGATGTTATCAAGTTTTGAATAAAATAGTTATGGTTTCGAGTACTTTATTCTCTTCTCGTTCTCCTGTTTTTGTCACAAATAGATGTAGATCATCATTTTTGTTACCAATATCCAGCAAAAAGCAATGAAGGTGGTCGAAATGACAGTATATCCCTGTACAATGAAGCGCACCTTATCTCTATAAAATTACCTGAATAGCGATTAGCTTCTCTTAGAGTATAAGTATTGTTGCTATGTAAAGCGGCTGTTTCTTTGTACTTGATTTTCATGACGACTTCATGGGCGTCAATGTAGTTGCCTATAGTAACATCTTTGCATGAGACAACCCTTAGCTTATTAGGTTTACACCAATCAACCAGCACAGGGGGACAGCTGGTATTGAATACAGACTTATCCCAAGTGTAGGGTTCAATTGGTGGCATATTTAACTCTGCTAGCAATTTTGATGCCTCGTGAAACGCATTCAAACCACCAAGGTCCTGTAAAATAAGGTTTAATAGAGTATTGAAATACTTTTATAAAAACAATATTATTGAAAGCGAAAAAATATAGATCTGACCTTTAACTGAAGATTTGCATACACTTTTTGGTAAATATCAGCGTGCTTAGGTAATAAACTCTCTATCACATTTGACCAGTCGTCTCCTGTAAGTGATCCTGGAAGTAAAATATTTGCTTGTTATTGTCATGAAAGCAGGTAATTACTTATTCACTGAGCTGCCTCAAGCATTTACGTAAATGCCATAATCCAGTCTTGAAATATATTACTTTTTTGGCATTTTGCCTTTCTGTTTGCTATTTCCATAATTTAGAGCACAGTAGGTAGGTATCTTAAATAAGTTACCGGTGAATATTCCATTCAATTTTACTTAACAATTTGTTTTACGATTTTTGTACAAAAATTATTATCACGTATTTAAAAAACCTAAGACTAATTAGGCCTGTAACTTAATAATGCTGTTATTTTTTAATACACTATTTATTACCGCCAACATTTAACTAAAAGTTCGTTTAAAGAAAGTTCTTTCGTAACATAAGTAACGCTCTCTCGAATTCAATTCTGTAAATTGATGACCATACGAAGAGACAAAATCAATCGTGAATTATTTCTCAGTGCAGCGGTAAGTGACATTATAAAATAGTGTAATTTTGTTTTAAAAATTACGTAGAAAATTAGTTAAAAGCATATTATTAGCCATTAGCAATCTCATATTAAACTGGAACTTACTTAACAAATAAACCGGTAAGGGTTTCCCAACTGCATCGGTGCCTTTTAACCTGAGTGCGACGTATTTGTGCAACTTCTCATAGAGTGGTCTCACACGGTCCCAAAGCTCTCGTGCCTTCAATATTGCGCCTTCGTATTCGCCAAGTGAGTTCCAGTACTCCTCGACGGTATTGTAATCTGTGGAATTTCCAAATGAATTAAAATTAACGGGGTTTGAACTCTTAAATCTCACATTATATTTTTTTAATATATAAAAGGAGCGACAGACAGGCCGGCAGGTCCACTGAATGGAAGGTGGATACCGCCGCCTATGTGACATCTGCAACACCAGTAGTCTAGCAAGTACGCTGCTGACCTCGAAGAGCTCTTTTTAGTCCTTTCTTAAAAACCCCTTGTTATAACGCAAATGGTAAAATGATGGCAGAAGCCAGGGATCAGGGAATATGCTTTGGTTTGATTTATGTAAAATAGGTTAATAGTACCAAACAAAAGGTCAAGGATGACGGAAAAGTTTATAAGCACACTTTCTGAACAGACTTTAGTTGCAGTTCAGGTAAAAGGATAAAAAATATTAAAAAATTCTACAAACTATAAACTTTAACTTTGTTTAAGGGTTTAAATTTTTAATTACTCACTGTTTTCCTTTGAAGCATTTCGCAGTAACGGCAGTATTTGCACAAGATAATCGTTGAGATTGGGCAGCTTCTTTTCCCAAGACTCTTTCATCCGCAGGAGCGTAGCCTCATCGTGCTGTTTTGCCAAACTGTTGTGCAGTTCTGCCAAAATACATTAAAAATAAATAAATTTAGCATATTTCATACCTATGAAGACTCTATAAATTAGTATGGAGCATAAAATATTAATATTTCAAATTGAATTCTCAAGTAGGTTCATTTCTTTAATCAGGCAGCAGCGTCAAGCAGTCTTCATTGGAAACTAATCAATATCATTCATATTTTACTTCTACGGTTTCTTATCTTCAAAAATGAGAATTCATAAAGGCTCATTTTCAAAGTACCGTGGCGATACTAATCTAATTGCCTTGGCAACAAAATGTTTCCATTATGTATCTGGGCAAATATTATTCATTTAAATAGGACCTCATTAGGAGACTGATTTGAATAGTCCATGCCCACCACAATAATTATATATCGTATCATCTACTATTATAATTATATTTGAACATTAGAGGTCGCGAATACAGATTTTATTGCAATCATTTGGTCACCACATACGACATAAACACAACATTAACGCAAGTAACGCTGCTGAACAAAATGGAGTGTTCACATAGCAGCGCGCATTGTTCGTAACACAAGGTGTGTAATACTGCGCGAAATGCCTTTGCGTGCGTTTATGAGCCTACAAATCATCCTAACAAGGATAATAAGAACAAAAGGAAGAGTTTTTTCATACGACTGACATTAATTTTTTGTTTACCGTGTGCACATTTAGAGAAATGCGCACGTGGGAATGATACTATAAAAGTGTGACACGTAAGAATTTTTCACAGCAGACGTGTAAGACAGTAACGTTTTCGCGTCTTTTTTTCAAATTTGACAGTATTCTGCATCTGGAATCTCAGTAAGGTACATACAGAAAGAATTCCCTTCCATTCCATTTGCCCGTTTCCGTTCCCCGTAACCGCTAACTTTCTCGTAACGTTATTAGCTTTTGGCATCAGCGTTGTTCTGACCTGCGTAATGGGATGTTAGAACGGGCGTCGAAAATTAGAGTTGCGCAATAACATTCATATAAGATCCCGCCCGCATTATGCCTTGCCCTATTCCAGTAGATGGATTAGGAGCTCTTGAGAATAACGCCTTACCAATAAGTATTGTTAACGACGCACTTAATATTATAGTAGTAAGATGAATCGAAAATATAAAAGAAAATATAGTTTTAAGATGTTCACACGTTTATTGAACGTAAATGACAGTTTTTTATATAAAATAGACAATATAGAGTTAAAAAGCTTCTGTTCATTATTGTCTTGAACATATTGGGGGCCCAAGCCAGTGATATAATATGTCTTGAGCCTTGTATTGCATTAACAATGTAATTTAACTTGAACCTATTAAATTATAAACAAAAACATTAGCAGTTTTAACCAATTGCTTTTACAAAATTTGAAACAACTCTACCTACCAAACTAATGTATAAGATAGAACATTTTACAAGTAATTACATTACAAAAGTTGATGGCATCAACATTTAGCTACCTAAATCCCAAATTGATAAACAAATTTATAAGCATCATTTCTGTATAAATCTTACATATACCTTTATTCTAGTCATTTTATCAATTATTTAAAATAAACATAAGTATTATTTTATTAACTGTATTATTTATTTCAGTACAGTATTATTATATTGCAAACCATAGTCATAGATTTTACTCAGATAAGTTTTACATACAGTATACACCTTTTATTTGACTAAAATATTGCTAAAATATATGTTTGTAACAAACAATATTTATATCCCATCACTTGACAATACAAAGACTTTATAGTTAGCAATATTCGAATAATTTACATGTCCCTATTAACTTTTTATATTTTTGATACAACAATGATTACATGAAGAAACTTTGCCAGTAGAAACTGGCAGAGTCCCGGCAACAATATAACCGAATCTCGTATTCACCAAAAACGGACCAGAGGGCGCTAGCGGCAACGATTCACGCTGCAGCACCTGGAAGAATATATCACATCCTAATAACAAAGAAATTTCATCCTTTTGGTTGAAATGTTTGTCTGCCAATTTAACATTAGACGGAATCTTAAATTGCAACTGATCGAAAGTTTGCTGAGGAAGGGGGCAGGTTATGCTTTTAGTTACACAGCATGCAACCTTTAATGAAAAATCATTGACAGAAGAACAAATAAGAATATCTGCCTTCTTTGAAACACAATTAGTGCTTTCACCTACTCCTGCTACCAATTCATTAGTTTTATTTACATTGCAGTCAATTTTATTCAGTAATTTTTCTGAAATAAAAGATACTTGACTACCGGAGTCTAGTAAGGCCTTAACATAGGTGTAAGTACCATTTTTATTAATTAGTCGCACAACAGCTGTTGGCAACAAAACACCTTGAGATTGCGAGGTCCCTGGCAAAGTTGCAGTATGATTAGAAGAAATAATACTTCTATTTTTATTATTTACATTTGAGCGCTTATTTACATTTCGATCCAAAAGATCATTTGTAGTAACATTGGTTACCATACCTTTGGCAGACACATGCAAAAGAGTATTGTGTTGTTTGCGACATGTCGCACATTTAAATTTCATCAGACAATTGCCCTGATGAGCATTTAAACACAACTTGCACAGTTTATTTTTATTTACAAAGGCTACCCTATCGTCACTTGAGACCATTTTAAATTGAGCACATTGATAGAGCTTATGAGGTTTCTGACAAAACTTACATGAGACCTGAGATGCCACAAGAAAGAAAGAATGAGACTTTATAGGCCTTTCTTCTGCAGTAGTCTCTAAAACCACTGCTCGCTTTTCTAGGTAATCAAGAAATGCTCTTAACTTGGGTAGCTGCTTCATTTCCTGTTCCATGTGAAACCCCCTGTATGTGTAGGCATCAATCTTTTTAGATAAGATATTTACTAGAAGTGTGTCCCATTGGTCAACACTTTCTCCTAAATTTTTTAATGCGGCCATATGCATATTTACATTTGACATGATGTGTCGTAGAGCTTGGGCAGTGCATTTGGAATAAACTGGCAAGTCGAGTATGCTATTTACATGAAAATTTACAATCTTTGGGATATTATTGTATCGCTTATCCAGCAACTCAAGTGCGACGTTGTAATTGGCATCAGTAAACATTAAGTTTTTGACCAGATCTAAAGCTTCCCCTGATAGCAAGGAGCGCAAATAATATAGCTTTGTACATAGACTTAAATTCTTGTCTGAGCCAACTACAGATTCGAACATATTTACAAATGGATAATAATCCACTATGCTGGTGCCATTGAAAGGCTTAATATTAATAGCGGGCAGCTGTTTAAACTTACTGGGAGCTGTCATCGATGCTGGTGCAGAAGGTTCACCATCAGGGACATCCGTCAGGCTTTTTAAATGGACATTTATACACCCTATACAATTATCATAACTGTCCTCCACGGAGCCATAACCCTCCGCATCCGTTGGGTTTGCTGATAATATGCTCTTGTTATATTCAACATAGTCGGCAAACGAAGTTTCAAGACGAAGCCTTTTTTCGACGAGCAACTCTGGCGAAGCAGGCAGAAACTCTTCGGAGTTACAAAACTTAACAATACGGGTGATAGCTCCTTTAACATATCCCCTACTAGCTACAAGATCCTTGAGCTCCATTTTTGTTATGTAGAATAATGCTATACACAAAACAACTACTTTACAAATTAAGAAAACATAAAATAAAGTTTTGATTTGACGTTTTGTTCAACGAAGTTTTCTTGACAGCTACGTTCCGTTCCGAAATAAGCCAGCCACGACTTAACCGCTAACAGCCCGCAGCTAAACCACCTCGGAACTCCTCACGAAACGCAGAATTTTTCTTCGGAAAAATACGCCTGGAAAACGTCTTTGTAACTTTGAAAATTTCTTCACCGTCCTCTTCTAATAGTATATCGCTCTCTCTTCTTTTGCACTATCGATCGCATAGACTTACTATTGAGAAGACTAACGCCGAGCGTGTCTCCGAAAGGGACAGCAAATACACACACATGAATATTTAGGGTTACCATCTTTAAGACAGTTTTCCCTGGGGTCATTTACGATGTCAATAAAAAAAACAATATTTTTATAAATTGAAAAAAGAAGAATTACTTTTGGAAAATGTTTTTAATAATTAACAGGAATTTATAAAATCACTCTTAATAATAATAATAAGGGTTAGTTAGTCTCGACCAACACCTCAAGAGACTCTCGCTAGAAGGTTGGATCAAGGGTCAGATACAGAAGGCGGTACTCATGGACACGTCACAAATAGTCAGGAGATTCCTCACTCTGCAGCCCTAACCACCGGTAGCTTGAGCCCTGCCCCGCTGCCGGCGGCACTCTAGGTTAGGTTTTTATAATGTTTGTATATTTTGTATTGATATTGTTTTATTACTTTTTATAGAAATATTGTAAAACTTAACCTAAGATTTTAAATAAATATACAAGAATAAAAATGGTACCTAATTGTATTGGTAGTAAAAAGGTTGGAAATAATTATGTAGTAAACCCACACTGTAACAATAGATTTCGGTCAAAATGTTAACAACACATTCTGGAAGATTCCAGTGGGTGCAATCCATGATTCCCGTATATGTGGTTCGTGGGGGAATCTGGAAGTTAAATCCAGAATACACGTCACGGGGCTTCATTTTATACAGCATTTGAGTCGACCGCCGAGTTACACGAGTGCTTATTTTATCTGTGTACTAGTGTTTTATGTCGTAAAACAAACGATTAATGAATCAAAATACTAGACTAACATGCTTTACGAAATAGGGTCCTGTATAAGTTTTTTCTATACCAATATTTCATCAACGTACTATTTACCCCTTAACGTGGGGTAATATTCGTGGGAAAAAGTGACAACACTGAGTTTTAAGGTTTGCTTAGCATAGAAGTATGCTGACCTTGAAAAAACTAAACATGCCATGAGGGACAAAAGATATCAAGCTCTGTCTCTTTTTTTCACAAGCAAATTCATAATTATATCTTGTTCTTGTGCAAGTGAAAAGGAAGACGTCCGTCATTCTATAGCTTTCTCTTTCTACGATCGATCGGCGATGATGGCAATATAACAGCAACACAGCAAATTAAAATGGCGATGAAAAATTTCTTTGGAATATATTTACGTAGTATGATTTATATAGAAATCATTTTCTTCTTTTACAGATAGCATTTAGATGCTTACATCATAGGCATATATAGATACCTTGAATGGATTAATTCAGCTTCAAAAATTTACCAGTCGGCAATCGGCAACGGCAATTTTCTTCAAATTTAGTCGTTGAATTTGAATCTCCACGGCGCTAATTCTTTTGTATGATGAACGAAGGACCACTTTTTATGTTAACGACGCACTTAATATTATAGTAGTAAGATGAATCGAAAATATAAAAGAAAATATAGTTTTAAGATGTTCACACGTTTATTGAACGTAAATGACAGTTTTTATATAAAATAGACAATATAGAGTTAAAAAGCTTCTGTTCATTATTGTCTTGAACAGTATTATAAATTATGTTTCTATGTTTATTTGAGCAGAAACGGTACAATAGGTCTTACATAATAAACAAAGGTAAACATAGGGAATGTTTTTTATACTTACAATAAGATGTAAATCTAAATTAAAATTGAGATTATGTACCATATTTAAAAAATGTACATGTTGCCATTGGCTTAACATGTACCATGATATATGCCAATTGGTTGAACCTACCATGTTTAAGGGCAATAAATTATTTTTAATACTCAGAAAAAAAATAACAAATTATTGGGCAAACAGTTCTCGCTAAAATGGTGGTTTTACGGTCCATCTTCATTAAATCAGCCAATATATATATAAATTAATCGTGGCTTAATTACAATTAATGACACGATATTGAATTTAAAAAGAACTTCGATAAAAGCAGAAATGAACTGAAAAAGTCACTAACAAGGTTTAAGGAAGCGCTTCGTAGGTGTCCTAACAATCTCCTTAAATGCGATCAACCATCTGGCGACATTTTGTTGAAGAGTTTGGCCATTGAAAAGTTATCTTAAGCGAGTAAGAACACTTACATCTTGAAGCGTTTAACATTTTTTACGGCCAGCATAAATCTTCGCTTGGTGTTTTTTTTTAGAATAAAATTGCTCTTACGAAGGATGAGAAATTAACTTTTTACGCGGCCATTCGTCTTAAGCACGAAGCTGTTAAAAGTTTTGTGTAATTTTCAAATTCGAAGCGACTTAAAAATTATCTAAGCATTCGAGGGTTCATTTGATTTCATAATTATATTTACGTTTGTTAAAAGATTCAAGTAATGTTTGACATAAATTGTTTTCAGTTGACCAACTCTTACAGTGAAAACCTTCAAAAGGTAAACCCTTTCCAAAAGCCCTTTTATTTATTTAGTTTCAAAGTCAAATTGAATTACAGGGAAATTTGATGTTACTCAAATATTACATTATTAAATAACTTAGTTTGATCGTGTTCAAAGTTGGACAGAAAAAGCATCAACTCAATGTACCTAATCAAATGGCGTTAGTTCATCGACCTCGTGTCATTTGAAATAAACATCTTTTTATTTTCAATTAAAATTACTTCGCTGCTAAAGTCTGAAATGGAATTCAAGATTAAAATTAGGGGTTTACAGTTGACATGACCCCTTTAGTGATGCCTGTGTAAATTTTGTTATTTATGTTTTTTGAAAACCTAACAGATTCAGGCGTTACTTCGCGGAGGTCCATTTCAACAAACTGGAACAAATTACTTTGCTACTCCGCGAAACCAGTGCCGTACTCGTGCAAGAATGCTGCGTCTGTGCGATATATATATATATTTTGCATGAAGATATAATATCGCACAGACGCAGCTATCTTGCACGAGCACAGCACCGGTTTCGCGGAGTAACAAGGTAATTTGTTCCAGTTTGTTTATGTTTTTTTGTACAATAAAGAGTTTACATACATACTCGTACATGATCTGGTGAATGTTAGGATCAGAGGAGGAGATTCTCTCAGACAAGACATATTAAGGCCAGACCGCATCAGGCATCAGATAATGTCATCTGTAAAGCCCAACTTTTGATCTCAGATCGCGTATCCAAAATAGAAATAGAATACGATAAAGATGTAAAATTCTCACCTCTCAACGTACAATTCGTCGTAGTCCCGCAATCGTAGTCGGTGGCGAACCGGAGTTTGTTTACTGCAGTATCTCCAAATGAGACCAGCTAAAAAAAAAAACTTAATTAAGTGCGCCAACATTAACACACAACATATAATAACAATGTTAATTCTTAGCAATCAGTATGGCAATTTATAGAAAGAATAAGCCCTGTCTGACAATAATTTAGTCATTACTGAAATAGTTGGAGCAAAGTGTTATCTATATATATAAAATTCAAAGTCCTGACTGACTGACTGACTGACTGACTGACTGACTGACTGATATATCAGCGCACAGCCCAAACCGCTGGACCTAGAGACTTGAAATTTTGTACATAGATACCTTATATAGTGTAGGCATCCACTAAGAAAGGATTTTTGGAAATTCCACCCCTAAAGGGGTAAATTAGGGGATGAAAGTTTGTATGAAAGTCCGTCAGTTTTGAAGTTAGGACCTCGAAATTTTGTTGTTAGGCTTACGTAAAAAAATTAGTTTATACGGGTCTCAGTGTTTTTGATAATTCCAGCCCTGGAGGGGTGAAAAGGGGGATAAAGTTGTGTATGGAAATGCCTTCATTTTCACAGCAAAAATCACAACATTTATTATTTAGGCTTATAACGCAACGTGTATATCTGGTATTATTGGAATTACAACCCTTAAGGGGGTGAATACGGGGATGAAATTTTGTATTTGAGTTGTTCGTTCACAATTTTTTTGTATTGAAGTAAAAATAACGTACGTGGTAACGTGTTATTACTAAGCCTTTATTGCCGCCCATCTATCCGTCTGTCTGACTGCCACGCGCAAACATCTCCTGACTGATTGCGATCATCGTCTAACCGAAACTATTAACGAATATAGGTTTATTTTATAACGTCGGCATCAGCTAAGAAACCATTTTTGGTATTTTTTACCTTCAGGGGGAAAACGGAGGGTAGGGGTTGAACTTTGTATGAAAGTCTTTGTTGATTGAAGTTATAAACATGAAAATTCGAATTAGAACTACTGGTCATAAATAGATTATAAGTATTATAACGTGTTTCAGGATTTTTGCTTTTTTTTTATACAACATAGGAAGGCAAACAAGCAAGTGGGTCACCTGCTGGTAAGTCATCACCACCGCCTTTAGACATCTGCAACGACAAAGAGAGTGCAGATGCGTTGCCAACCCAGAGGGCTAAGATGGAATACCTCTTGTGCCAGTAATTACACCGGCTGTCTTGCTCTCCACGCCGGAACACAACAGTGCAAGCACTGCTGCTTAGCGGCGGGATTAGCGAGCAAGATGGTATCGAATTTTAGGGGTGGGAAACGGATGTGAAACTTTGTATGGAGGGGAGATATCGGTTTATTCAAAAATAGGAACTTCAAAATGTTTGTTTGTTTTAGGGTATTTGGATTTTTACATTGGAAGGGGGTAAAACGGGCGGTGAAAATATGAGAGGGAGTGACAGCACTTATAAGTTTTTTGATAATAAACAAAGTCATTTGTTTTGTGTAGGCCACGTGGGCGAAGCCGCGGGCAGAAGCTAGTGATAAATAGAATACGACTGAAGAAAAAAAGATAAACTGCTGAGTTTCTTGCGGCGTTTCTTCTCAGCAGAATCTTCCATTTTCCGAAGCGCTAGTAGATTCAGACATGTAAAAGAGCCCATATAACATGGCCTACTTGCAAAATATTTTTTCATTTTCAGAACAAATTATTATCTTCTTTATTTTCTGTTTTTCCTATGCATTATCTTTATAGTATAAAAAACAAAGATGCTATCCGTTCCGTCTGTCCTCCTATATTTGGCCGCTTATAATCGTCGTGATCGTAATATTGATTATTTAAATGCCATTTAAAATACGCACATAGATTTAATTTCACCAATAAAGCAAATAAACAATTAAATCTGACTTTGGTGTGAATTTAGTAGGTATTTTGGATAACCAATTCAGTGTATTTTTAAGTTTCGATTATTTTTTATTTTTACGATTAAATACTATACTTTAGACAACTTGTTTCGATGGGATCAAACTTTTAGTATAAAATCAACAGTTCAATACCTTATTGAACCAAACATAGTTCTTATTCTTACTGAAATACAGTATAGCTACTACTTAAGTTTCTTTTATTTTTGAATCAAAATAACAAATCTCATAATATCCGATTTCAACGGCGACATATATCACGAATATGTAAAAATTTGGTAAAATTTCCATTGGCTTTTTGGAGAACATGAAGTGACAAACTCGCAAGTGAAGTAAACTTGTTTCTTAAGTTTTAAGAATAAAACTTTATCTGGTAACTTAATGCGATTTTCCAGCTCGATGGACCCTTTATCTTAGTGTCGTTAATTCACCTACATGTGTAACATCGTAACTGCAAAATTTTATGGGTTTACTTTTTAAAGCGGAAATGTTCGTGAAGTATTTTATCGTTTACAGCTGAGCGTAGTTTATCACACATCACATCTTCCATATCAGTCTGGTTATAAAAATATGCAAACAAAGACAAAGCCAAACACAATTATCAAAACGCTTTTTCCTGTTAAAAAAACTGTGTTGTTCCTGTGTTTTCCAGTTTCCGAATAAATATTCGGGATACGCTTTTGACTATGAACCAAAATTCCTACATTTGGCAAATTAGCCTTCAAAAAAAGGAGGAAGTTCTCAATTCGTAGGGATCTTTTTTTTATTTTTTTTATTTATGTTCCCCGATTGCTCGAAGACGGCTAGACCGATTTGGCAAAATCTTTTTTTGTTTTAATGTTAACGACATTAACATTTTTGTGCGTCAGCAACAAAGGCACCTAAGTCATAAGTTCGTTCGCCGTCAGAAAATAAATAAGTAATCGCCATCCTCCATCCCACGCCCCTAGACCAATCAGGTTGCAGAAAATTACAGTTATATTAAAGAGTCACTATTTTCTTACGTGAAACGAACTATAGTGACGGGTCATTGTACGAAATTACTCTTGCCCAGTAACCGAGTTTAGGAGCTTCAGATGTTATTACTCCATTTCTTACCCGGATCCACTGTTCAGTGTCCAACAACATATCTCCCGGCTGAAGCAGTAGCTTGACCTTGCGCCGGAGCACCTCGTGTTCGGTGTTCAGCGCATGCGCGTTGAGTGCCACGCGCACCTCCGTCGTCTGGCCGCGAGCGAAGATCCCGAAGGTTTTGTCCCGATCCAGCTGTTAAAGTTAATTTCATATATAAGTGACTATTACAAAGTGATGTGAGTGAGACCTGAGCTATAAGCTTCAATAGTGACTAACGTGCTTAAAAAGTTTAAATCTTAGGGCGTAAGCCTGCTAGACTTAACCATATTATTATACGAGTAGGGTACAAATATATGGCCGCCAGAAGAGAGATTTATTATGTAAATTATATTATAGTTTATAGTTTTTTGTGTACTGGTCAATAAAGCGTATTTGTATTGTATTGTTCCCGAAGCATTGACTTGGCTGATCTATCAATTAACTCTGCAATGGATAAACGACATAATATCTATAGAAACGGTTATGTCAAAGGGAATTTTAAGTACGCCGATGTACTTGATAACGATACTATAACTAAAAGCCCTAGGAACTGATCTGAATTTGATACCCGCTCAGATCTCATCTGAGGCGACGCCGACAACCCCGAATGTCGTTTGTTCTGAACTTGGCCCCTTTTTCCATATTTATGTTTTTGGTAGACTACTACTCTCACGATTTTACTCGCAACCGAGTACAATGAATAAAACATAAAGATTGCTCCTGAAGCTAAAACGTTGAACATAGCAAACCGAGTCATTGTAAACATCAATTTACAATAGCAATTTATTTTTTAAATGTTTTCAAGTCCAACTTAAGTCCAAATATAAATACTTACTTAAGTAAAAGCTGAATACGTTACCTAAACAATATCAAACATTAAAAATCAGAAATATTTATTTGCATAAAATCACGGTATATAAGTGATGTCAAAATTAAAATTAGTCTCTCATGTTTTACCCGCGTTATTTTCCCTTTTCAACAGAATTCCGATATAATTTTTCATCTCCATTTCGGTGAAAGTCTTTTCGTAATTTCGTCTCCAAAAATATACTAAAGTTTCTAAATTAAAGGTATAATTCAGGGGTCTATTCCGTTATCTACGAAATAAACGTTAACTGCGACAGCCTAAAGTGATACAGACTACGGTAACTTCCGGAATTCGTTTGTCCGACTTAAATTATGTTTATTCAGGGAAGATTGATTTTAATTGAAAATTAATGTCAAGAAGCTGAGAATAAATAGCGAGCGAAATGTTTTGGAATTGGCGAGTCATTTTTTGTTAAGTTACTGACCTGGTTTATTGCTAGGTTATATGTATGTAATACTAGTTGCAATAAGCAATTAATGACGGATGATATTTAATTAAAGTACTAGTAAAAGTTACGAATTTCCATTAAATTACTTAGTTTGGCTTAATGATAATAGCAATAAAACATAAGCGCAAAATCCTAGAGTCACTACACCAATTTGCACTCGAGATAATTTTTTACGTACTCAAGTAATAAAACTAACTTTGATATTTCAAACAAACTACTCTATTTGTGTATTTGACATAATCCTCAGCGAAAAAGTTTGCACTAAAACAACTAATTTGTTAATAATGAAACTTTAAGTTAGGGATTTTGAAAATACTTATTAAACAAATCGTATTACTTTACAATTTAATGTAAAAGCTAGTTGTGTAGCTATTTGGTTTTTAAAATTTAATGTGAAGCGGATCCAACTTTGGCACTGCGTCAAATTGCCAAATTGACCATTGTTGCAAAATATTACCGGTTTTATAGAATGAAGTTTAACGGTAATATAAAATAAATTAGATAGTGGGTATTAAATATTACGCCATAGGAATACCTTAACACCACTACTACTTTTAGCAAATTAACAACGCAATTTTCCTTCTTAGTCCTAAGGGATGAAGCCCCTAATTCCTGTCTTATCCCCCAATAATCTTACCTTATTCCGCTAAGAATTGTGAAGGTTCGATAGTCTGGCATATATAGTTCTCCTGAATGTAAATACAAACGAAAAGTTCCATCAAATACTATTTGGTTTAATTAAACCCATCGGCCTCCATCTTATAATGGAATGGATGAACAGATTTAAGAGTTCAAAAAAAGACAAGTACGTAGAAAATGTCTTGCCTGTTGTATAATACTTTAAATTGATCCAGTGCATCAATTCAAAAATATCTAATTAATTTACGCCAGGGATAAAAACAGCCGTACTTAGCTGAGGTCTCAAAGTTAAACCCACTATTAAGTATACATCCAGCATTGGCCAAAACTTACTCTAAGACATTTTATAATAATTGATCCTCTTCTTCCTGCATCTACAGCTATACCAATCCATTGATTTGTTTTGTAGCTGTTTCATGCTTCGACTTCTCAGCTGGTATGCAGTCACTACCCCAAAACTTTTCCTGTCCTAGCAAACAGTTGTGCCTGCTTACTGGAGCTTATTACTAGTGGTTACATCAAGTCTGATATTATTTTTTCTGCGGGTCAGCTTACTCCGAGTTCTGTAGAGTAACTCAAAGCACTGCCTTGCCGTCTATCTTACCTTCAAAGCCAGTCCTTTGCTGGAACCCGTCAGCTCACTCCAAGACGCCGTGGCCCTCTGCTCGCAGTGATCTTCATAGTCCAACTCCACTAGTTCAATGAGGGAGGACAACCAGCGTCTGTCATCGTCGCTGGATGACCTGCCGCTAGATAGCAGCGCGTAGAAGTAGACGCAGAGAAGAGTGAATGTTGCTTTCATTTTTCTGTGGACAAAGAGAAGATAACTTTAACTTCAATTAAAATTAAAATATGCCAAATATCCCAGGTCAGATCCTTGCGGGAGGGCTGTGTTCCCCTTATGATCATTATGCAAATCCGTTGAGCAAGGAAAATAACTTCTTCTACTACTTGATTACTATTTAATAACTTAAATGAGATGTTTTGATAGACGATATTCTTATTCAATCAAGGTTTCGCTTGTTATCTTTCCCTCTATCTGTTTTTTTTGATTAGGCTGAGTGAAATTGTGCACAATGATTAGTACTCAGTAGAAAAACGTTAATTATTTAAAGTAACCGTAACATTGTCATTAAATTTCATTAACTAATAATAGATGTAGGTAGTAGTTTTGTCATTTTATCTCACAAAATTGTAAATTTAGCTTACACCCCAACCTTATACTAATACTCAATTGACATCTGAGTTTAAATAGTTGGCTATTTATTGTTTTTTAATGGTGTATTAGTTGAAAGACGATCAGAGTTAAAATTGCATATATTTATCTAACTATGTGTAGGTACTAAAATTGCCAAAAAACCCTATAGTTGGTAACGCTTTTTAACGTCGCTATTCGCTATACAATATGTTTAATTTTGCTTCGTTACAAGCAAGACAATTAATTGATGTACCGATATTCCATTCGAAAAATTTTCAAACTAAATTTTATAAAACGAAAAACAGTGGAAACTAATGATTCCAGTAGGGTTTTATTCTATTTTTATTTGAAATACACATAATACAGTGAAAATTTATATTACGTTTCAATTATTGTTTCGGACAATTAGAATATCTAAATAGCATGAACTTGTTCTGTCAGAACAATCCCTATTCAAGATTTTCATAACGTAGAGACAAACGTGGATGTGACAGGTCTAAAATGATCAATATTGTTCAGATTTTGTGCGTTGAACTCTATCAAGTCCCGGGCATTTTATGAAGAAAGGACTCACCAGGTTATTTTATTTATTATCTTTACCTATATGCTAAAACGAGGTACTTAACCGCAAATGTAAGTTTCAGCAGCCTTGATACTGTTTTCCTCCAAAGTGCTATGTCAATATTGGTAACAGTCTTCAAGTTACAGCTTGATAAAGTTCAATGTCAAACACTAATCGATTTAACCCAAGCACGTGATGGGGCCAATGACCTTACTTGTAAGCAAACTTTTATTCCTAAATGGTTCCTTTCCTCGCCATATTTGATACAATGTACTATATACGAGCAAATATATATTGTATTGATTGTATTTGGTACTAAAGGACTCGGGATATATGAGCAATTGTGCAATACTTCTGAAGTCTTACATCAACGCTGACAGTACTAGCCTCCTCCACATCCAACAGACAGACGGATGATTGTTTCACTCACAGAATTCTACAGTTTCCTGAGTAGCACGGGCTATAGTTCAAATCCCACGTGGACGGAGATACGGTTTAAAGCTAGTTTAACCGACTTACAAGTAATATTTTAGTTGAAATAAAACAATTTAAACGGTTTATATCGCGTGTATTGTAACGAATCTAATTCCTGATGTTTCACGCGTTTCAATACACGCGATATAAACCGTTTAAATTGTTTTATTTCAATGTCTACAAGTCGCGAAAACATAAGAAAATACTTATATTTTAGTTATTTTTACAAATGTTCTATTAAATTGATTTTTGAGTTTTAATAGCGTTTTGAAGTGAAAATACCAAGCACTACAGTAATTATGCTAAACAAGCAGCAAAATAACTCTAAATACATTTTTTAAATTCCAATTTTCTGCTAAGTTTTTGTATCGCTTTTACAAAGTATTCTTATTAGCATGCTGATTAAAAATAACAATGAAAAATGAAGCCGTATAACCAATGAAATCAAACTGAACGTTTCAAAAGAAATTTTTGTTTAAAGCATATTTTTATTTTTCTAATTTGAACGCTTACGACCATTTTATGAATAAAGACGGCCCCGAGCTTCGTAAATTAACGAATCAACCGCAAACGAAAGTGTTATTTTTGCTTTTTATTACAACGGGGTATTCTGTACTCCAATATCAGGGTCATGATACTCATGATGAAAAGACGAATATTAAAGCCTTTTCGAACGATTGTTGCTCCAATCGCCGAGACTCAGTATCTTTACCCTGGCGAGATTGAAACTAGATCAAATGGAATCCTTAAGACTATTTTTATGAAAAAGTGAAGTGTTGCGTTCAGAAATTGTATACGCTTTAATGCATCGCTGAATAAGAAATGGAGCGCTGTAGAAATAGAATGAACGTTTACAGCTGAAATAAAAATCGTGCAATCGTCAATGTTTGAAGTTAAACGTTTCCTAATTCACGAATAATTAATGTAAGAAGTGATTGATGACATTCGACAAACTTTATGAAGAGTGCATTAATACAATCGTCAGTCGATAGTGAATTTACCTCTTCATTATCATTAGTATATGTAAACAAAAACACGATACATTAGTGACCCGCCTCGGCTTCGTACGAGTCAATATCCTTATGCCTTGTGGCATTGAGTCCGCCATTTGTACATTATTGTTTGTATTGTGCAATAAAGTTTAAATAAATAATAAATAAATAAATATCCGCAAGCAAGCAATATACATACCAACCTTCCGTAAAAAAACATGACAATAACAACGCTATGAAAATCCGTAGCGTGGTTTAGATAGAGTTGGCGGTCGAAGTTATTATTTAAATTAACTGATTTGAAGGTTGCTTGGTTGTTGTTTTAGGTGCATTAAAAAAATCTAAAGAGATGTATTTGTTATATATACTTACGTAACGTGCTCGTTTGGTTTTTACCGACTTCAAAAAAAAGGAGGAGGTTCTCAATTCGTCGGAACCTTTTGGTAAAACTTTTTTTTTTCACTATGAGTTCATCTATAATCCTTTATAAATCGTGATATTTCAAGCCCATTTCAGGTCTCTTGGGTACAGAAAAATCGAATAACAGTTTCATCAAGTAAAAGATACCTTTTAAACCTTTGTTATCAATCATGTCAAACCGAAAACAAATGTCAATTTATCAAGATTTTTGTTTACTCAGCAGAGTACATTAACTTTCATAGAGGCAAACTGGTAACCCAATCACGTCTCATGTTCAATTACTTCTCTCACGGACAACTAAGCAAGGGCTTTGTAACTTGCAAGAAGCCTGAGATAAATAAGACCGTTTTATTTTGACGCAAACGTTAATATCGTAACGTGGGTGTTTTGAGTTTGTTCGATAGACTTTAAGCAATTTATTAGCCGAAGCTGGATCGCATAATGCGTCAGATTACAATATGGCTTACCGAAATACAAAACGCCGCCGTTTTGTAACACGGCAGTGTGACAGTCACCCATTTTGCAAAACGACTGAAAGTGACACCCCCGTATTATGATAGCGATTCTCATTCTTCAATATAGCAGATTAACACGTGGCGCGCCGCTTTGCTACAAATACAAATGTTCCTAGTGATGTCATCACAGTTTTGATATTTAAAACAACGTAGTATCTAACCAACGCATCGCTGTAATGCTCAAATCTGAGCTGCTTCATTTACGTGCGAATGTTTGCTGTAGATACCCGACCTAAATTATGTTGCCTGAACAACAAAGAGGTTGCCAAAGACAAACAGTAATGCAGTTAAGGAAAAAGTTCCTACGTACAACCGAACATCGGAAATAGACAAGGTTGTTCAAACAAAGGGTTGTATTGTGAAATAAGAAAAAAATAAAGAACAAAGCTATGTTCATCCAGAGCTTGTTTAACTACAATTCGAATGAAAGTAAGAGCACAAACGTTTTGCAGGCTAAAATTAACCCTGTTGTGTTCCTAGGTGGAGTAAATAACGTTATTTTTCCGTGGTCTAAATTTGTAATATTACTCGTAGCCGTTGCTAGCAAGTTCGACCGCGTAGACTTTGTTTATCCTTATCCGGCTAGAATTTTGAATCTTTTCGGTATAGAAAGTAGCCTATGCCTATTCTCTCCGTTTCTTCTAAGTTCTCTGTTGCTCGCAACTTCTTCAGTCCCGAAAATTCAACAGTTCCAGCAGAAGTCGCAGCTAGTTACATAATTATAGAAGTTGCTTCTAGCAATATTAATCATATGGAAACAAACGAATAACTCACGTTTTCAAGTCATCGCCGAGACACTGCCGCGGGGGCTCATGAGTAAGGACCGCGGAATGGTCCGAAACATGTCAAGCGGTACCTCGGCTTTAAATACGCGAGTGATCCGCTTATTTCAATGTCTGAATCTCACGATAGTTTTATGTTAAAAAATATTAATCATTTAATTTGTATATTTTATATTTACCTACTTTTTCTTTGCGAAATAGGCATCAGCAGTAGGAATTAGGACGGTGTGGCATTCAGTCGTCGCTTTAGTGTTAAATGTATACCCTAGCCTGTGCACCTAGCACGAAACTTCTCGGCACGCATTAACTCGCTACGTAACTCAGTGCGTCTGTCTCCTACTGGGCTAGATAGAACGAGACGCACTGAGTTAACACGTGTCAAGAAGGTTCGTGCTAGGTGCACTACGCTATTCTTTAAGTGCATCGACGTCGGGCCCAACGTCGAAGCATCGCCCTGTCTCGTTTACTCGTGTTAGCGTGCTAGAGCAAGACAGGGCGCTGCCTCAGCGTCGAACTCGTCGCTGTTACGCTTAGAGAACCTGTCTCCTGTTTACCATGCCTGCGCTAGGCGATTTGGAACCACGTAAACACTGCGTAGGCTGCAGATACGCGGGTCATTGGTTTAAACCGAGTGCGGCTGACTCTAGGAAGCGATATATTCAGTTTGATTAATCTCGTTTAGCAGGACATAAATTTATTTGATAAGTCACAAATAATGATGATAATTGTTCCAAGTCTTCAAGAAATAGGGTTTGCAAGACAGACAGGATGTAAGGTTTCGTGCCTTTAAATTTTATTGTAACAAACAATAATGTTTTATTATGTAAAATAAAGAAATCTATTAAAATCTCCAGTGTTTGGTATCATCGTCTAGAAGTAAGAAAAACTTCGACTGCGTAAAAAAACCGAAAAGAGAAAAACAAGCCCAATAATCCGAATAAATTTTGTTTCAGTAATGGAATTAGAGACTTCTTCAAAGCTTTTTAAATAAATATAACCTAAATTTTAAAAGGTATTCCGACGAGACTTAATCTAGCCGTTTAGCCTACATTGCATTAGCTAGAGAGCGCGATAAACAAACAAACATACCTACAAATATACTCTCGGAAAATATTACCCTCCTTTCTAGCGGTAGTGTAGGGTCAAAGAACAATTTTAGCACCATACTCGTAACTGCGTTAGAGCAAGGAATGATAATAATCATTCATAGTACATTCTCCTTTACGAGTACATCCCAAATAATCAGCTCAGTGTGACGGAAAAGTGTAGTAAGTGGTATGGAAAATTCTGACAAAGTGAAGAAGGAAATCATCTAAGTGGATCAATTGATCTGCTAAAAGCCTGATAATACTTGACGCGCAGTTCCAAGATTTACCGTGGAAAGAAAAAAGTTTATTTACTACACTGAGAAAACAGTAATAATTATTAGCATTTTCGAACTATGCTTTTTTTGGTAAAATACGACTTCGCTCTATTTGCCAAATAATATGAAAAGGATTCATCACCGTCGTTGAAACAAGAAATACATGCATCACAAATATTTAGCAAATAAGGCAAATTTCAGTTGATAGTACGCCGCACTGTAGCTAGTTGCTGCATTACGAATGGACTGGCTCAATTGGAGACTACTACAGTCTCACAAAATACCAACGTTTTGTATGATGAGTGAGAAATCCGAAGGCCTGCAGGGGTTGGCTGGATCAAGGGGGTAAAATCCGCAAACGGATCAACGATTCTTGAGGTATCAACTAGCCCGCACACGGTTTTGCCTCCGATGCCATAAAAAAAATTATATTTATCTATTTAAAAGGTACAAACATATCACATAACTATCTTCATGGTCCAATTGCACATAAAGAGAGTAAGCAATACGTTTCAAATACTTGCAAAATTCTCCACGCACCAAACCGCATATACCCAACACCGTATAGCCGTAAAATTAAGTAATTTGTATTCTTGCACTATCTTTTAGTTTTAAAACTCCGTCTCGCGCGAACTGTTCATACCACCTTAATTTTCTTTAATTTTCTTGCTTAAGAAAAGTTCACTTTACCTCTGAGACCGCAAACATAATACTTAAAAGCATTATACTGTCTGACGGGGCGTTGAACTAGAAAACAAGTAAGACCTGTCTAGTACCTATTGCATTTTTTTTGAGTACATATGATATTTATTTGAAGAAAAACTACAGCCGAAAACATAATAAAAAGACAAGAAAGTAATATAACATCTACATTAATATAAAAGAGCTCTTGAAATTTGATCGTGTTTTAGTTCACAGATCTCATTTTAAACGAGTATATGAGACATTCACTCCACAAACAAATTAAATTCAAAAGTTTGTACGCATTGTTCCTTTACAACGTTGCACACAAAATTTAGATTTAGAGTTAAATATTTCGTTTACCAACATTCGTCAAAACTACCGAAAATCGTTGACAGAAATACTGTACTACAAGAATGGTTAAGTTGTTTTACATGACCACAAAAAAAAACACTACTTAATCGCTAATGAGAACCTCCCCCTTTTTTGAAGTCGGTTAAAAAGAGGAATATCAAAAAAAGTGAGTAAAAAAAACTTAGTATGAAGAGAAGAAGTATTTGTGTAAATTTATATATTGTATGTTTATTCGTACAGATTCGTATGTTACGAGTATTCTTTTCTTTAGAAACAACCCTGCGCTAATTTATTTTCTATTGAACCTGATGGTTGACAGGTTGAGAATGCCTTTAGGTGTTAAGTCCGCCATGTGTACATTAATTTTTGTGTTGTAAAATAAATAAATATCAAGATGAAATAATTGGATGGATTCAAGTGAAGCTAAGAACATGTCCAGTAAGGATATTTTAATTTTTAATAAACAGCGTATTTAGTGTTTATATCGTCAGTCACACAACACAAACTCCTTCTTTTGGGTTGTTCAAAATACGAGTATACCAGACGTGCAATCAAATTAAATATCCGAAACTGAACTGGAGCTATACTGAAACGCATAGTAATTAATTGCAAACTCAATACCACCTGCAATTTAAATCTCCACTAAAAATACTATTTTAAATGTATCACAGCTCCGCTACCAAATGAAGCTTTTAAGTGCTGGATTTACTGAGCATTAATGAATCAATTTCTTTATGCAAATAAAGTACCAGCTATTGTGATTGTGTTTGAATCCAATTAATTCCTAGAACTATAAAAATGGCGATTCTCTCTCTGCCCCATTACAAACGATTTGTAGCTACACTGTGACCAGTTGTTGGTTGCAGTGCCAATGGACCGGCGTAACCGCGGTAGAACCACACTCTTACAGAACACCGGCGCGGCGTGAAATAGTAGCGTTTCGTATGGTGATGCCGGTCAGAAAGCTGTAGCAGTGTACAGGCAGACGCCCGCTAAACAGTCGCTTTATACAATTTTAGGTCATTTGAAAAGAACGAGCACAGCGATAAAGCGAATCATAGCCACTCGTGCTAGAGGTTCTGACGTGATGCCGTGCTGGCTAAATACTTTTACGCTTATTGCATTTATTTCATATCGGAGTAGATTGAGGCACATAAAATGGCAAGAAGTGAAATCTTTAAAAAAAACATTCGCTTTTATTGTTGTTTTTCCTTTAATTTGAAATATGCAACTATGCATCGCATACACAATGTTTGCCGATAAATCTCGAATATTTTATTAAGATCTCATTTTTGTAGATACTATAGAGGTTATAAGAAACATAGGCCATTTAGAAGTATTCTATCAAAAGTGTATTTGATTCAATTGATTTGTATTCGAAAGACATACGCCACATTATAGTTTTATTTTCAGTCTAGCCGCCGTAGGGTCGTGTTTTCCACTTAGAACCAATACATTTCTTTAAAATAATATTTCTTGGACTCTACCTACGCCTACCACTGACTGATTGTACCCTACGGAATGGCTAACGCGTGCTCATTTTCTCACTTGTCGCTCAGCGCGTCTCTTTCCTACTGAGCAAGTTAAAAAGAGAGGCACTGAGCGACTCGTGGTGTGACGTGCTAGTCAATAAGTACCTATTCGTTTTATCGACCTGTTAAAGTGATTACGATGGACTGAAAGCTTAGTTTTATGAAGACATCGTCAAGTTCAAGGGACAGGTTGTCCTTAGCGATAATATTGAATACCTTTATGATAAAGTTTCACCTATTTGTATTTCTTTTATCTTTTATTTCGTTACTTGTTTAGTGTTCTGTAGAGACACATATTGCATTGTTTCGTCTGTGATGTTTATATCGCTTTGATCGGATAATAAAATACTGAAACTATTGAAACGCAAAAATATTTGAAGGCATATTCTTTTACTCGATAAAAATAATGTCTGTATAAAAACGTAATAATGGTTTTTATGAATTCCTTTACTCGTAACGTTCTAAACGCGGTCAACCATTAAATTACTGACTGAAATAAGCGAACGATCCGATGAAATGTATTCGTATGGAAACAATTTTATTGAGCAGGAACGCATTGTTTTAGTATCAAGAGCAACAATGCCACAAGATGTTTCTGAAACATTTATTTTGTAAAATTTGAAAAAGCTTGACTTCATTATTTGTCTCACGGTGGTGATTTTTTTTTGAGAACAACACGTTTAACAGGGACATAAAAGTCCATAATATATTTTTGATATTACATATTCTTTCAAATTATGGCGATCTACTTAGTGACCGTGGTCGTTGCAATACGGCCGGTTTATAATAATAATAATAATAAAAACGCAGGGCAGCTTGTGGCGAGCTGTTGGGCTGAGCGACCCCACGTACCCGAGTGCTCCCGGGGAAGGCCCCTGTCCCTCACCTCTCCCTTGCCCCGCGGCCGGGAGGAGTGAAGCCTGACGAGGGACAGGTCCCCACCTCTGGCTTGCCTTAGCCGGCCGGTCAGAGTGGAGTCGCGAGAGCTGTATGCTCGAGGGTAGATGTGGAAACATAAGTGGCGAGTTGGCGATAAGTTTAAAGTCCAGTGACACCTCTCTACCCTTAGCCTTCCGCACCGGTGTTGCCTCTGAGCCATTCTATATGTCGCTTTTAAAGGGGGCCCATCTAGCGGAGGGCGAGTCACCGTCTGCCAAGATCACTTTTATTTGAGACATTTTTATTTGGCAGACGTCCGGATGTCTCACGCAATAGCCCAGTCATTAGTCCATCGTTTTACCCCTGTAGTCTTGTATGGCTTAGGTCCCATCTTTCCACAATAGTTTTTACGCCTGGCGGGGGCTGCCTCTGCTCGTGTCCCTATGATGCGAGCAGGGACAGCATCCGCCCGGTGTACCCATCACATTTCATTAAATTGTCTAAAGGGCCTCTACGTGTTGGCTTCGGCTCCGCGCACGCCTCCCAAAGGTCCGGGGCACTATTGTCCCGTGAATGGGAAAGACATACATAATAATAATAATAGAAAATCAGTTATTTTGGGCTTCATAGGCGTGTTAGTCTTTGAGGTGTTAATGTATGGACATAAACACCTCAAAGACTAACATACATAGTTAAATAGCATTAAAATTACATAATTTGTATTGAGGTAAGGCATTTGAATCGCAACCGGGGGTGGTACGGAACTTTTTCGCAACATAATGGCTTCTTTGGCAGGCATTGGTGTATCATTACACAATTGTCTTGTAAAGCGGTTCCACAAACTCAATTAAAATGGCTAGACTATACGATACGCTTTAAGATAATGTGACAAGACTAGACTCAAGTTACCCTGGTAACTTACAAGACAAGTCTCATCCGGGAATGAAGACAAAACGGAAGAGGCAATGTTGCCACGGAAACGTCTGCCAGCAATAAAGTTACGCCGAAGTTAGCCTGCGTAAACAATCGCTGTAATTTGCGGACTAGCACTCGGCTAAGCGTAAAATCGCTGTTAAGGTTGCGAACCGGGCTCGTGGTTCATTTACTAAGTAGCTGAGGCAATTATTATTTATATAAAACCTGAATATATTATGTATTTTGCGGGTGGTAGGACCTTGTGCAAGGTCCGTCGAGATTGCTACCACCATCTTGCTCGCTAATCCTGCCGCTAAGCAGCAATGCTTGCACTGTTGTGTTCCGGCGTGGAGAGCAAGACAGCCGGTGTAATTACTGGCACAAGAGGTATTCCATCTTAGCCCTCTGGGTTGGCAACGCATCTGCACTCTATTTGTTGTTGCAGGTGTCTATAGGCGGTGGTGATCACTTACCATCAGGTGACCCACTTGCTTGTTTGCCTTCCTATGTTGTATAAAAAAAATGTAGAAACGTTATCACAATTTTGCACCTCCACCTTCCGAACATTAATGATTTTTTAAACCTATTTTTTGAACTACATCTGTATATACGGAGCCAGGTAAATTACTTTGGTCCTGATACCTATGAAGACCTATGTAGGTTCTGAATCCTCGAGAACAAAAGTAATAAATAATATAAAGCTAAATAAATTCCGTGTGTGAATGCTCGAATAATTTATTCGCATTAACCTAACCTACATTGTATCAGAAATGTTACGGGAAAATAGCTGTTCATTTTATTTATGTACCAAATCACTAAGCATTTATTATTATGTTTGAAACCAAATCGTTAAGCGTATCTTATAAAAAACATTAAAAAATATATGCGAAATATTTTGATTTGATTTCATTTAGAAAATCCATAATGACATTACTGACATTCATGCATTTGGCATCTCTTTCTGTCATATTTTATGTTAAAGATTTCGAGTAGGTCACGATACTAGTGGTTCAAGTGTACCTCTTACTAATAAATCCATTTTGTTCTTTTACGAACACTGTTACCTACAGCCACTGGTTTACACACTGAAACTGCCAATTTCCTGAACTAATTAATGGCGCTCGTTGAAAGATAGTGAGATACATTTCAAACGGCGTTTAGTTTTAGTCTACTTACAGTGTCATTTTAAATTTAGATGGCTCGCTAGCTCTGAGTTCAAAAATAATATCAAGAAGGCACCAAGGTCTTTAGAAAAGTCCTCAATTATTAAGTAAAATGCGCTTAAGCCTAGCTGCAGGCAGGTGAACTCTTAAGCGCGGCATATTTCAAGAGGCTCTTAAGAGCGTGATGAAGTGCTGCTTGAAGCGTCTATTGAAGCAAAGTCTTAAAAAGCGTCTCGCCTTTCTTTTTAATAAACAGTTTGAAGCCTAAGAACTAAAAATATAGTTTCGGAAATGATCATAATTCTTAAGCTCCGATAAAATACTTCTATAAAGTTTCATAAAGCTTAAGCTATGCATGAACAAATGAAACACGTATAATTATAAATCTGACTTATAAGGAGATTAAAATTAAATAGGATCGTAAGTTATAATAATTTACAGGTATGATTAAAGTGGCCAACATACATTATGATTTTATAATTGTATTAATAGGCCTTGTGTACTGAAATATAGGTGGAATAGAAAAAAATTCAACTGTAACTGACGCTGCGATAACAAACAAATTTTGTTGATTACTTGAAACGGCCCCAAAATAAATTGTCAAAAGGCTTGCTCTTAATCTGTAATGTTGATGGTCTTCAGCGTTCTTAATGTGGTTTTATGCATTAGTAAAACGACATCAAATAAACAAATGATTTCGTCCATTATTTTTATTAGCAGCACCATCAAGCATTAGCGACAAAAAAATCCTGACGAGGATTAAATAAATTAGAATATATCCCAAAGAGATTGCGCGGTTCCGATGGAGGAATTATTTATTCTCGTATCAGAAAAATCCTCGGCTCGCTCATCTGAGCTTTGTTTCCGCGTTAAAATCGCGCAAATTGCAGACGTCCTGGCGAAAATAATCTGACATTTGAGAGCAATTTTATATCTATTTTTAACCTCAAAGGCTAAATTGATAATGCGAGGCTTTGAGTTTAAAAATGGATGAATCTTATGGAATTTTAAAAATAGTCTTTAAACGTATTTTGTCGCCTTCAAGCCAAATTTGAAGAAAGTAAAATACTGCACACATTATTCGCTAGCTTTTGCCTTTCGGCATCAGCTGCCGTTGCGTAGATTTTCACCATGTTAAGATGTCTTCCGTAAACTTCACTGATATTGCTGACTAAAGTTACTTTACTGTGTTTTACAAACCTCTTTCCACTGAACATTAGTACGCGCACGTTTTTTCGTTCCAACCTTAGAGAAAAACGGATTTGCGACAGTCGGCTTAGCAAAGGGATAAATTCACTTCACGAAGCCTATCCGGAGGCAATAAGATCAACTCCAAGTATCTACAATTGTCAGCTACGTCTGTACAGTTTCAAGTGTACAATATTCACTACACAGACTTAAAGATATACGTTAAAATCAAAAATAAAATAAGAAATAAAGTTGTAAAAATAGAAAGAGATAAAAAGTTGACAAAAATTTTAACAGTTTTCCAAATGTTTTTCGTGACAGTCGATTGTGTGTAACATTCATAACACTTCATTTTTTAGACGTCTCTTCTAAGGCTGCTAGGACTACTGCTACCTTCCCTGTGTTAATTTGTTTACATTCACTGAACACTTTATGAATAGTCCCCATAGAGAGGATTTTAGTTTTTCAAGCATATCTTTTGGACGAAAGTCAAGAAAAATCATAAAACTTAAATTATCTTCTATTTAAATGTATTTAATTACAAACACGTAATTTTTAAATGTGCATGCAATGACGTTTGATACAAGCAGTATAGAGTTCTATTTTAAGACACTTACATGACATTTAAGAAACTGAAATAAGTCTTTTCTCAACAGTCCACAAAAATTATTTGAAATAACTAATTGGCCATAAACAAAATCAAATAATTTTTTTTAAATAACGTTTTAAAGGATGGCTTCTTTCCTAACTCATTGAGTTTTGATTAAACGAAAAATTTAACCATACGAGTACTTAACCGGAAAACGCTTCGCGGACACCAGATATGCAGCCATAAATCTAGAAGCTGAGCTCCGGCTAGCCATCTCTCTGTTTAATAAATTACGGACAGTTTACTGTTCTGTCGTAGTTCAGTGGTTCAGTTAACGTAGTTTTGGAACTTCGGACACGAAACTATAATTGTTCCTGTTGTACATAATTAATTTTGCATATAAGAAGTTATGGAATGACGTAAATTGTATTCTGTTTGATTTCAATTGTGCTGTAACAGCATTTTTAATGACCTTTCATTCAGAAAGCTTTTTCAACTGTACCATCGGTTTAATACTTACTAGAAGAAAAACATTAAAACACATATGATATGATATCAGTAAAGAAATCTTAAGAAATTTAATAAAAGCAACAGGCAGGTCTGTTAATACTCTTATAGCAGCCTACATCTTGACAGTTGTCCTACGCTACAAGCAACTGCTGTATCTAAGCCATTATATTATCACGTGAACGGTCAATATTACGTGAACGGTGACGACGAAAGTTGTAACAACAACAAAGACTCGGAAATGACAGTGAAAAATCAGGTATACTGAATCCGGTAACTTTGATGATCGCGCATCCAATACCTTAAAGCCGTAGCGTAGCATAATACAATCTTATAGCCTTACAGTAGCCTTATAGTAAGTAGTTTAATATTCCTTTATTGCAGCACAAAATGACTACAGGTTGGCTTGCAGCAAAACACACGCAGCGGTTGTCATAGAATTAATTAGGTGTATCGGCCATGGCCGGGCTTATCTAGGCACCAACCGGCCACGGTCCACAAAATACACGTAGTTTCTACTAGTACTGCATAAGTGGCGTGTGTATACATGAGCGCACGTGATAACTGTCGTCAGCTTTCCGTCAATGTAGGGGACGGAGCCTGTAGGGGACTACAGTATCTAAATTCATTGCGGGGGAGTAAGGCATTCTGTGTGTAGTAATATTATTATTATTACTACGTTCACCTTCATACTGCACGTGTCGTGTCGTATAAAAAAAAAAAAAACCGCCTTTTTTGAACTCTTGTGTGGTGGAGTTGTTGTTGTTTGTTTTTGTGATGATACTGGTGATCCTGCTCGTACTTCTCTGACATTTATTTTCCCCTGTCTCCTTCCTTAAACCCCTTTAATGTTATAGATAACTTACTAAAAGAAAGTACGGTTACCCTCGCCATAGAATGCTTCGTTGAACTTAAAGGAACGATGTTGAATGAAATTTACAACTAGGGGTTGCCACCGTGAAAATATTTCCGAGACGGAGTTTTTGAAAGTTGACATTGTGTTAAATAAAAGGTTGTTGTCATCAAAATTTAAATCTCTACTTGTTCTTAGTTTACTTACACATGTACGATTTAAACCACATTACTCACACTGCTTCATTACTCAACGAAGGTTGAGGATATTGGAGAGTAGGTATATCAGAGTGAAGACCAGTTTTACCCGGAGAGTCGAACGGTTGGAGTCTCGCCACAACGCCAAATTTACGTCTTTCTGTCCTACCGGCCTTCATGAAGCAGGAATTCTGGCCGAAGGCAGTCGCTTTCCGTCGTTTTTGCGGACGATTGTTGGACACCCCGAAACTTGTTCACAAGTCGCCGAAGTAACGTGCTAATTTCAATGTTTTATAAATATGTGCGTTAGTCTCTAAGGTGTTTTTTTGCATTCGTCTATGCAGTCTGAAATTTGTGGTTATTTTTTTAACCTAGATGAGACTCCAGGTCAAGCTCGGAGGGTTGGCAGCCCTATTTAGAACCCGTGTCGCTCCAACTTATATCAGATGCACCAATCATGAATGGAAATAGGTGCACCGCATCGCGCGATGCCATGCATATTTCAGTGACCTGCTATAAACTACCTTCAGACTGGTGAACTTGTTAGTACGTTTGCACCGTTGTTTTCAATCATTTCACTTGTATACATTTACTCGTATGTAGAGAAAATAGCGTTAGGTACAAGTACCATAAACTCTGTTCTAGCGTACAGACAAACGAAGTGCTAGTTGATGTAAGTAGAACCATTTATAAGCTTTCAAAGTGTGCTATGTGGTTCAAAGTTCATACTAAAGTGACGTTTAAAGCAGGTTAAAATGGCGTTGTTTGTTTTCTCTACTTACACGCTTAAGACGGCAGTAGATTCTTGGTTTTATGATAGCCTACCTACCTGACAATTAAAAAAAAAAAAGTTTCTTTATTGAAACGTATGTCGACAAACGTAGTTTTGTTATCAATAAATTTCAAACGTAATTGGTTCTTTTTTTTAATCCAAGAAATTACAATTCTTAAACCAACAATTCAACAGAGATAAACATATTTATTATTAACAGTATCACAAAGCTTTGAGTAACGAGAATTGGACAAAACAAAGCAAATAAAATTATTCGTCAACCCATTTTATGTGTGTTCGTGATCGGATTACAAGAGTAAGGCTTTAGCTAAGCCTTTTCTTACATAATTAAACAGAGCCATTTTCTAAGACTTATCAGATCCCGGCTTTTTGGAAAACAATGCCACATCATTACGGCTCAGCTCAGTTGTTAAAAATTGGCTAAGAGACAGACTAATGTAATCACGACAGTAATGATCGATATTTGTTTATGTAATGACTTCCCAACATCTGGTTGTGTCTTTACTCGTTCGAATACAGATTAGGTCTGATGCACCAAAAAGTAAAATGTTTAAGGCGATACTTTTTACTCTTGGTGTTGCAGGTGACCCACTTGCTTGTTTGCCTTCCTATTTTATAAAAAAAAAATTAGGCCCACGAGGGGATGGGATCTATACGGTAAAAACGGATCAGCGATTTTCTTCGATTTGCTGGTACAGTCAAGGAATTTAATTCCCTACCCATTTCGTTGAAATGTCGTCTGACATTCACAATGCATTAAGGTCGATATGTCAAACTAACGTCTTGCTCTATAGCTCTTATGGTGGCAGTTTGCTATATGCTATTGAACCTTAGGTGGGTTGGAAATTAAATTCCTTGACTGTACCTATGGGCGGTGGTGATCACATTCATCAGTTGACTCGCATGCTGGTTTTCCTTCCTATTCCAAAAAAAAGTGTCTTAAACTCACTTAAAAAAACTCAAAAGTGACAACTCCTACCTTAAAAGGCATTGATATACCATGTCGAGTCAAATAAAATGATAGTTTGCAAAACAAACAGTAGGTATTAGATAATGAAGCTCTTGAAAATGTATACTCCACCGTTGAGTACTTGTAACTGCTCTAGCATATCCATTTGATAAGTCCTTGATACACTTTCGTTATGCTCCCACCGCACGCGACTAACTGACGCGGGTGTAACGGCTTTTAGGGTCTGTTACACTAAGTAGTATATTAGTTGGGTTCAAAATGGCGTCAGGTCACGTAAAACGATGATGGAAACTAACACATAACGAGGTACGCCGTTATTGTTGTTTTTCACGTCCATCCATCAAATAAGGCCGTCACAAGACATAGGGCCACGCGTCATGGTTGCTAATATCCTTGAGTATAATATAATGACGTAGCGGACCTAACCTTGGTAAGCCAACGTAGATGACTGTAATAACAAAGTGACGTCACAGTAAATTAGGCTTTTGTATCTTTTTCCATGGTTTCATGGAACACAATCTTGACAAAGCACAGGGTAAACGCTCTTATTCATATTGACAGCACCTCTCCAGCGGTCCGAACATAGCAGTCTAAGTGTAATTAATACCGCCATGCGTCTTTATCTAACTTAGTGTTACGTGTGATAGGACCTTGCGCAAGGTCCGTCTGGATCGCTACCACCATCTTGCTCGCTAATCCAGCCGCTAAGCAGTAGCGCTTGCACTGTTGTGTTCCGGCGTGGAGAGCAAGACAGCCGGTGTAATTACTGGCACAAGAGGTATTCTTTCTTAGCCCTCTGGGTTGGCAACGCATCTGCAATCTCTTTTGTGTTGCGGGTTTCTATAGGCGGTGGTGATCACTTACCATCAGGTGACCCACTTGCTTGTTTGCCTTCCTGTTTCATAAAAAAGGAATTGAGAAAGAGACGCACATAGAGATAAATTAAACAGCCGGTCACGTTAGGGTTCTGTGACAGGCACTTGTTTTTATTTCAAAACAGTAGTAGTAACAAATTTTGTAAAAACTAGTTGCCTATGTCTGGTATATTGGTTCCCAATAGAAGGAGTGTTTGTTTACCCCAGTTTCAAAAACAATGGTACATTTTTTTAGTCCACTTGCCTTTTTCTTTGAAAGGTTTCTTAAAAGGAGTTTATTTGCTTACTCTGAACTAAAAACACAGCCAGGCGTCCCGTCTGACAACAATAAACTGGCACTGCAAAAGAGAATACGATATTCTTGACATCTTTGGATCATGTCTTTTAACTTTATGTGTGCACTATTAAACGTAAACTTTCAGGTTTTTTGAAAGGAATATCGTTATCGACGCAATGTGATAACTTAAAGGTGGCTGACAGACTTGATCACTCACTTGTAACAGAACAGCGGGAATTCACGCTGCGCGCCTTTTCTCCTATTAATTTTGTAAGCTTTGTAACATTCGTCAGAATGCTTATTACAAATCAATGCTTAAATCTATGAGCGCCTGGGCTCAGTTGAGCTGAGCACATGCTCGAAAGCATGCTTTTTAAGAAGCACTTGCTAGTTTTAAGCAAGCTTTGTACTATCCGACTGCCGCCAGAGAAGAGTGTATGTACGTTTAAAATTATGCTATAAGATCAAACCCATTTGTTTTCAAGGAAACTACTTGAGGCGTGAATAGAAAGAGGTAAACAGAGTATTACCATAGTCTGTGACCATATTTGAACATGTTGGTTAGTATTGTACAGTCAAGGAATTTAATTCCCTACCCATTTCGTTGAAATTTCGTCTGACATTCGCAATGCATTAAGGTCGATATGTCAAACTAACGTCTTGCTCTATAGCTCTTATGGTGACAGTTTGCTATATGATATTGAACCTTAGGTGGGTTGGAAACTTAATTCCTTGACTGTACCAACAAAAGATATTCCAATCAGACGTCTATTAATAATATAATACCTGTCGAGTGCGACAGTTTTTCTTGGAGACTGCTTTAGGTTCATGAGCAGCTCCTGAGGTTTAGGTCACTTTATTTAGCGTTTTTGAAATAATATACCGGAGCTGATATTCTTCTTTTTTTTTCTTTTTTCTTTAATGGCGGCCACGAGGCTTGTGCCAATGTCAGTGTGGGACGATATTGTTCGGTGTGGGCCGTAAGACCCGCTCCCCTCCCCCTTCCCCCCGTCGGGTTATTAGCCATCGGCCAATGATATCCCACATTATAGCTGTTATACTGTGTAATCAATTGAATAATAAAATAAAATAAAATAAAATAGACTAAGAAATCATTGACCGATGCCCAGGGTGCACTGGCCCGAGCACTGCTCTTCCCCCCGGAGAAGTCCATAAGGGAACCGCAGCACTTGGGCACACGAGGAGGAAATCCGACACGCACCCCCCGGAGCTGATATAAACTTGTCTATTGCCTCGAATTGACAATTCGGCAGTGTTGCCAGTACAATTTTTATAAAACATACTAAAAAATACACTATTATGTTGCCATGCAACAATACCTTAATAGCACATATCACCATAGGTGCAGGAGTTAGAAATTTAAAGGTCAGTATGAACCCCATCTGATTGCTTCGATAAGAGCTGGCATCAAATAAGCATACTTTTTAAAAATTAAGAGTGTCCAGAAACAGACCATACTTTTTCTGAGCATGTTTGGAAGAAGTATGTGTATTTGGGTTAGTACTTTATGCACTTCAAATGTGATAAATAATAGTATTTTATGCAACTGTTGCATAATGAGGGGTCTTAAAACACGAGTGTGGTTTATGAAACGAGCGTCAGCGAGTTTCATAATAGGATCACACGAGTGTTTTAAGACCTAATTATGTACAGTTGCATACATTACTTTATCTACACACATATCATAAGTACTCTATGATGGGTTCAGAAGCCATAGGGCAATGACCTGCATTGCTACTAGCTACTAGTGCTAGGTATCTATTAAATATCTATAGACTGTACACATCAAAATAATGTAATAATAAATGAATTTGAACAAATACAGAAACAAATTAGAAAAATTCTCATTATAATATTGGTTGTTATAATGCTGGTCATTGCCTACGGATTCTGAACGCATTATAGAGCATTTATGATATATGTGTAGATAAATACAATTTTCACGTTTTCATATCACATTACTATCTTTATTATTTATTATGTACGTACGTGATTCATAACACCTTATACGTAGACGTCGCATCTTATTTCATCATTTCTATACATTTATACCAAAAGAAAACAGGATGAAATGAAAATGACGCCGAAAATGCCAGCAATTCCTATTAGTGGAGGAAAGTGCTTTCCACGCAATAAAACGTTCGTGATGTTTACCTTGCTTTGATGTTTGTGCAAATATCAGATTCGACACAATAGTACATTTATACGTGTGTATTGTTCACACAGATTATTGATATCGTGCACTGCATTCTCATTACAGTATACATGTAATACCTAAATTTTTTTTTGTTGTGTAAATTATTGTTAACGTTGAAAAAAAAAACAAGTTGGTCCATTAATACCAATCTTTGAAAACGGCTATTATTTGCTCATAGTTAGATTTTTATGAAATTTTTACCTAGTGTTATGAAAAGTGATTTAGAATCTTCGAAGTAAAATGTTTTAAGATAGTATGTACAGCCTTAAGATATTTTCTACATATTATTAAGTTGCTCGCTAATCCTGCCGCTAAGCAGCAGTGCTTGCACTGTTGTGTGCCGGCGAGAAGAGCAAGATAGCCAGTGTAATTAATGGCACAAAAGGTATTCCATCCAAAGGTAGCCCTTTGGGTTGGCAACGCATCTGCAATCTCTTTGGTGTTGCGGGTGTCTATGGGCGGTGGTGAGTACTTACCATCAGATTACTCACTTGCTTGTTTGCCTTGCTATTTCATAAAAAAAAGGTTGCGTCTGCGTATAGGCACAAAATATATACAAGTATGTCATAGAGAAGGATCATGCATTGCTCCGCACCAAATTCCACTACAGGTGCCCCGCAAGCCTCGCCCCCTAAACTGACAGAAAGGGATGACTTTCAGTACCGCGCATACACATCGACGAGTGTGTGTATAAACGTGACCTTGGTCATTTGGGTAACGCGTATTTGTTGGGAGTGTCGTGACCCCCGTGTGGTATAAGCGAAGATATAGCTAACTTGGTATTATTATGCAATATCATCTGGAATGATGCAGCACAGCGGGAGCCAACTTAGAAAGAGGTCCTAGATACTTCTAGTAGCTCATCTTCTCAGAAACTAGTAGTGAATATATTCCAAGGCACCTTATTATGCGTATATTTATCATTCAGTCCGTAAAAGCCACGTACCACCTATTCCTTTCATAGCAAAACTTTCAGGAAACTTCTACTCGGCTTTTCCTACAAAGTTATTTCCCGTTGGTTGTGACAAAGCTGCGCATTTTGTTAAAATAATAAAAGTGGAACCACAACTTTCGGCATTTGCATAGTGGACAGTTTTGACGTAAAATACACGTCAAAAATGCTCAGTGTGCTTGACAGTGAATTCAGAGGAAACTAGTGTTTCGTTTCATAATAATGAAAGTCACGTAGCCGGCGAAATATTATGTATGTTGTAGTAAAACTTACGCTAGGTCGAGTGGCCCATTAGTTACTGTCACGGACCTTTGTGTACCCCTTATGACTTCCTTGAAAGTCATTTTTAGTAGACTTTGGAAAAAAACCTTTAATTAAAATACGAGAAATACTTAACTGACGCAGGGTCACAGGCGTTTAGGTTCATATTACAGTGATATTGGTAGTTTTAAGTGGAAGCGGAGAAAGGCATGTTTTGTATTAAATATAGTTATACCGTGACGACCTGTATGGCACAGTGGCACATATGTCTGCCTACTGTGCAAGAGGTCCCGGGTTCAAATCCTGGTATAAGCAAATATTTGTGTGACGAATACGAATGTTTGTACCTGAGTCATGGATGTTATTTGTATTTAAGTATGTATTTATCTATATATGTATGTTTATCCGTTGTCTAGTATCCATAGTACAAGCTTTGCTTAGTTTGGGACTAGGTCAATTGGTGTAAATTGTCCCGAGATATTTATTTATTTTATTTTATTTATTTACCTTTCGCTCGCATGCAGCTGCTTTCCACGTATTATTAGTATATGGTGTTTTCACGGAGAAACAAGATAATTTGTTCCTTTGTTAAAAAAATTGAGTTATTAAAAGTGAACCTTATGCTCATTATACTCGTACTTATTACAATTAGGTAATTTTTATGCAATAAGGCATTTTATGCAACAAGAAAACTGACGGAATTGGCTTTTAGCGAATCTACTTTCTTATTATTAATTTAGTGATGTTTTGACTTATGGCCACGGATACTCATGCTTTGGTCATGAATGTGTGGGTAGAAGAGGTCAGCTAAGTTACATTTACGGAGTTGTCATGTTTTTAGGTGAACTTGCATGACACTCGCCCCGTGTAACCAGGCGTGTAAGCAATCAGACTGCTTCATACAAACAAATAAAGCGCACGTAACGTTCTCTGAAACCATAGACACTCACCTCTGCTAAATAAATAGAAGATAAAATAAGGCACTGATACACGAGCTGACGGTGGCACTAAGCTGACATGACACGACGCCATGACGTACGTGACACCCGCGTGCGGTTCGTGTGATCCGGCTTTCAATCTGTACGAGAATGTGAGAATTACACTAGGTGAGTAATGATAAATGGCTTTAGTACTTACAAGCACTAAATGTTGACTCAGACTCTACAAAAAGTTAAATATCTCATATATACTGTAAAACCGTTTTCCACCAAACCAAGCTCCCATTTCTCTCACTCATCAAGATTCATCTCAGATTCGATATATTAAAAAAAAAACAAATCTCAACTATGACTGCATCTCTACTGGCGAGATTATCGCCCCACTGGCTAAGAACTATCTCGTTTAATTCTTCGCTTAAGCTTCCAAACAAAAAAATGCTTTTTTATCCGGTCCGGAACTATGAGGCTAAAGAGAAACAGGTAGATAAAAACATAACCCTTCTTATAGCATTCGGGTAAAAATACAAAGGATTTAGGTATAAAATATAGCACTCCGCTTTGCGTTCTGTATAAATAATTTAAATAGTTGTAAGAACAATACACGAACACTTTATGAATACCTTATAGTTATTGTTGTAATCTCGCAAATAAATGATAATTATGGTATTTGAATTAGGAAAGTGCAAATTTTATTGCATTATGTGAAATATATTGTCACATAACTATTGGCAATAAATTTCCCCTAACGCGATAAAAATTGCACTTTATCATAACAGTTTGAAATAAAGAAGATTTAATAACTTCGTGGTCCAAATTCAAACAAGACTAAGCAACTGCAACAACTGTTTGTTTTTTTAATTTATGGTCTGAATGGATGTATATACGATCTTTAAAAAATATCGAATCTCTTCGGTATTGGAACTTTATAGGCATCCTAAGGTTTTCCTCAGACTCTAGACTGCCTTTAATCGCTTACAGCTTCCTTTCAAAGGCTATCTCTTTCACGCAGTACAAGCGCTCCAATCCATTGTGCCAGTGCCGCAGTCTTAAAATTACATTAGCTTTTGTACTCCTGTCCTTTGTAGATATAATGCTGTATCAATCATTTCGAATACGTCGATACAGAAAGGATCTCTTGACTAAGTACCTATTGCCAATATCGCCTCATTAAATATTTATAAAATTATTCATTATGACGTAGGGAGCTTAAAATCTACACGATTATGGGCTTTGGGAGGTCTTGAACATTTGTTCCTCAAATTATTTAGATACACGGCAGTATGTCAACCAAGTTTGCAAAAGAGGCAACGCCACAGCCGTGTATATATATTTATACTTACCGTTTAGGGCCACTCTTGAGCTCTACATACTTGTCTAATAGGATTCCCCTGATGATAAAGCACTCTTAATTTAAAAAATAAAGTTATTAATAGTTCTTGACCTATAAATAAACCTGAAAAGTGTCATTTTACGACTCACTGACTAACTGAATTTATTATCCTCCTTCATTCAGCGTACGCTTTGAGCACGATCCCAGATTTGGTTGGCCTTGCTTTGAAACTTTGCCCTCCTTTAGATTATTTTTGCAAAGCAGCTAAACAAAATAATTCTATAAATTAATTTTCAAGAAGTTAGCAATATTTAAAACTATTTCAAATCATTCGTTGTGACAGACAGACAGTCGGCAGATGGACGGATGAACATGTTACCAAAAAAAGTTTAGTCACGACACAATTGATGTACCAGCGTCGACATGTTAAAAACTGCGACTAAAAATATATATACGCGCTTATACCTTTTGCTTTCAAAATATCATTTTCATCTTACGTGGCTACGCTTGCGTAACAAAAGAAAACACTATGGGGATATTACGGAAATTGGTTTTAGCGACAAGCCACGCTTAACAAGCGCCAACAGCCGAGTTGAGAGAGAAAACTGCGGACCATTTAAACTTTGATCCTGGCGATCTTTTTTCGCATCAACAGTTACCCACAATAGCGCATCGTTAAACACGAAACTAGGACAAATTGGAATTTTATATTGCGATAGATACTGTTATTTGTTAAAACTGTGTTTCTTGCTTGTTAAAAATACGATTGCAAGTTTAATCACGTTGTATCCTATCAAATCGATTTTTGAGCTGTGAATGAAATTTGAATTGTCCAAATATTTGATATTTATTTATTTATAGATGACTTTTTATACGATCACACAACATGTTGGTAGTTCGTCAAATTTTAATATGAAAGTCTACGGATATAAATATGTATATCCGTAGACTTTCATATTTACATAAACGTAAATAAAATTAAAAGTAACAAGTATTTACTCGTAATTTTTACAAATATTTTATATTCAGTTTTAATGTAGTACGGGTACCCATATGTTAAGAAGTATATAGAAGTTTTCTTCATTGCTACCGTCAAAATATTTAAAAAAAATTTAAATTAAAACAATATATTTTTTAATAAAATTGTAAGAGAAAGTAAACAATTAGGCTACTGCCTACTGTCTACGCTTTCCAACGCTGTGTGTTTTGCGGGAGCTCGAGGGTATTTGATTTGATAAAGACTTGGGCTCAGACGATGGATGATGATAGATATGCTTACCCAACAGTTTTTGTTTTTTATTCACAAGCCTAAAAGTTGTCTCGACGTCACTCTACGTGATCCACTTGCTATCCCATTTATTCAATGCTCGTCACGTATTTGGTCATAATTGGGGAACAAAAAACCTTTAGCTCCAATTAAAATAATTTGCGAAAGGAAAATAGGTCCAGCACAAACGGGGCCTGAAGTAATGTAATCTTCTAATCTTAGGCGGTATGTCTAGGTCAAATAAAGTTAACCTTTTTTAGAAATTAAGCCGTTTAGCTCTTAAATATTTTCGTGTAATTAAAAAAAGTGATTATAACTTTAAAAGTAAAGCCCAAAAATGTATTAGATTTATTTTTGGGCAATAAACTGAGTTTCTATATACATATCTTTATCTTTACATAGTATAAAGTGAAATCGCTATTTTTTCCTGTCTGTCCTAAATTTTTACAGTATAACTTCGATCGCCTTCGCCTCCTAAAACACGCGACGGATTTTTATATGGTTTTCACTGTCATTTAGAGAATTTCTTGAGGAAGGTTTTTATATACATTATTACATCTCGATTGTAGCTGTGCGAAGCCGGGGTGTGACGCTAGTAAATAAATAAATATCTTGGGACAGTTAGCACCAACTGACTTAGTCCCAAAGTAAGCAACTAAAGCTGCTTGTGTTATGGGTACTAGACAACGGATATACATACTTATATAGATAAATACATACTTAAATACATATAACATCCACGACTCGGGCACAAACATTCGTATTCATCATACAAACATTTGCCCCTCCCGGGAATCGAACCCGGTACCTCAAGCTTCATCGTCAGGGTCACTTACCACTAGGCTATCCGGTCGTCAAGTAGGTCGGCTAGTAGATATATATTGTAACTATTGTCAAGTAACCTTACAACGCGTTAGAAATAAATTTGGTGTAATCAATTAGCGTTAACGCTATTTAAACGGAGGAGCGATAAGAGGACGATCACTTTGTTTGTGGATCGAAATACTGCAAAAATATTGACACTACCTGAAGATTCTACAAATAGTTGTAAACAGAATGTTTTTGATCTTTTGTTTGTGTTGCCTTTGACGATGTCCTCTGTTTTTTGTGCACGCGTTTGTACCTACGTAGCTACTTATTCCAAAACAAACAATATACAACGGAAGTATAATTTGTCCGAAACATTAATAATACCCATTTATCTAATAAAAGCGTGCACGAAACACTCGACAAACTTTTCATCATAGTATTACTCGAATAATTCTCTAAATTTTGAATATGGAAGTACAAAACAGTGGTTAGAGCACTACGAAGCATATGCGTATGTAGAGTTTTATGTACCGGTAGTTAATTTAATCGTGACGTAACGAGAAGTGCTCTCAAAGTTCGGAGAATGGAAAGTAATTGCTTTCCGCCCTTGGTGATTTGCCTGCGCATGATAGGTATTAAAACGATGATTAACACTTCAAAGCGTCATCGCCGATAATAGTGAATTATGTATCGTTACTACTATCCCTACCTTAAAATGACTAAAAGTAATAATTGATGGAATAAGTAATTCTTCATGGCATTACGGTGTTATCATAAAACGAAAATTTTAAAAATCCGAAATGTAGCTAAGAATGCAATGGGATGTGCACGATTGAAGGAATATTTAAAAAAATAATTTGAATTTTTCAGCATCTTAAATAGTTTAATATGGACAAACTATTTTTGGTACTGAAAATTCTACTAACTTAGTTCGAGATAAACTTAATCTAAATCTCTTAGGTCATTACAGATCAAAGCTCCTAATGCAAGGGCCTGAGATATAAGATAAATTGCCCGATACGCACCATTCGGGATTCGGATTGAAAATGAAAACTGATAGCAATCGGTCCATTAGGGATATTAATATTAGATTAAATATGTAGGCACAGTCACACCAATTGAATAATGAGTCACTGTGAGACCTTTTCACAACAAATATCTGAATGATGTACCAAGCTCGAATGAAATGAAAGCAAAGATGAAACTTCAGAACATTAGTCATGTTCACACGAACACTGTCAAAAAGATATTTTTTGGTGTGGATCAAGATATCTCTAAATGTAAAAGAAAACGTAGATTATACTGCCCTAATGTACACCAAAGAACACTATTTAGATACTAGAACTCCTTAATCTAAATGTACAATGTACAAATAGGAAACAGCATGGATTGTAGGTATTCTTGTTTCTCGTCAAGTTAACATATATTCTACGGAGGTAGCATTCAGTATTTACTAATTGTTTGCAAACTTCAAATAAATGACTGAATGGAATAAATGTGTAGGAACAAAAACATGTCACGTCAATGCTTTGTTACTCTGATAAAAATCAAGCTTAAAAAGCTACCAAGCGGGACTGAGGATGTGTTTTAAGACTGAAGTTAAAGTTTTCATTATCACTATAAAGGATCAACAGGAAATTCATTCCCCTGAGAGCAAAAGCCAACTTAATATACATTTACAAGAATAATTTCAAATACAAGAAACTGAATTTCCACCACTTCAATTTCAAAGGGTCTGTAATAATATTCCATCTATATCTAGTAATGAATAAATTTAATTTAAGCAGAAAACCTCTCAATATTCAGGGCGAGTGTTATGGACTTTCTTAAAGTATTCCTTTTATCATCCGGCTGAGTCTTTAAAGCTAAGTAACCGTATACTTTTAATTGAATTTCGATACCTTACATTCTATTTTTAGAATAAATAACTTCGCTACTCCGCAAACCCAGTGCTAGCAAATCGTGCAAAATAGTAGCGCTAGTGTTGAATAAACACTAAGCGCCACACTCCACATAGAATTAAATAAGCAACATACGGAACCAGCGTCGACCGAGCGTCGGTAACAGCTCCTAATGATGCCTCTTACCGAGGCGAAACACGTGACGAGAGGTATTTTTAGTGATAGTGGTTATGGTTTTAGTCGCGTTCGTGTTGTTCATTTTATTTGACGTGGAGAAAGAACTGTATTCAACACAATTGCTGCTATTTTGCACGATTTGCTGGTACTGGGTTCGCGGAGTAGTAAAATAGTTTGCTCAAATATAAAGTAACTCCTGGATCTAATAATTGTTAATTCATTCAACAAATAATTACTATGAACTATGAACACATCAGCCAAATATGACTGACCGCCATTGAATTTAAATTTGCGCGCGGGCAAAGAGTGCGCGCTCTCTGCCATTCAACTTAAGGTTAACAAACACAGATTTACCCAAGTAGCAGCGCATAAAGTCATTAACAGGAAACAATACCGGTTAAGAAATGGCTCTTTTATATCATTAAAATTGCCGCTGCAAATTATTGCTACTGCACCTAATTAATTGTTGGACCTAAATATAAGCTAACCATAGCAAGAATGGTGGTTACATCTAGATTAAAATTTTCCAAATTGGAAAATCGAGGTTTTCTAGTCCCCGTTTCCTCCTCCAAAATTTAACGAATTCTGGCCATTCTTTTAAAATAAGAAAGGCAACAAAATGATATATTTACTTGTCGGTTTTGTTATTTATAAATGCGTCAATATTTCATATCGAATTTCCTTTTTTTTCTTTTTAGGATTTTGAGGGTCATAGTTTTTAAATCACTAAACTCCAGACTTAGATGTACGCGTTTGATAGACATTTCAACATATCCAAAAAACATTTCTGTACTATTAAAACTAAAAGTGGAGAAGGGAACTACGTTTGCACGGAACTAAGAGACTTCTGTACCTACCCACTTAAGTTACTAAAAATTAAATTATACCTCTACAAAATCTGCTCTCAGAAAGCCATTTTCTTTTTGCTTACCAAATTTTCCTCGCGAATAAATCCAAGTGCAAAAAATTCTCACAGACAACCGTGCTTACCAAGTGTGTTAACTGTTGGTAAAAAATATAACTCTTATATCGCGATTAGGCGAAATTCGTGGGGGAAATTGCAACTCGCGGATAATCCAGCGTGAGAAAATCCAGCATATGGCCACTTTTTTAAAGTAAATATAAATTCGTGTGAAAGAAGCTCGAGTTTAAACCAATTTCGGCGTTTCCGGGATTTTAAAGCTTTGCGCTTGTTGAGGGGATTATTCATTACTCGACGTTTTGAATTGAAAAATACTAAAATTACACCGCGTTGGTGGCAATTAGTCATGTAGTCATGTAGCTCTCTTGATAACCGCAGCCAAGACGCTGGTGCCAGAATTAACACCTGTTGACTACCAACCCTGTAAGAGGAGCATATAGAAGAAACAAAACTCTTTACTGTTCAAAAAATATACTTAACAGTGAGATTACTTTAATAGTCAGGGTACAACATTACTGACAATGGTGACAGACAGGAGAGGAGTGACACTGAAATCGTCATTAATTCTACTTTACCTTACAAAATTTTGAAGTACAAAAGCCTTTAAAGATTTTAAAATATTAGTGTAATGACATCTATCGGCAACTTTTCTTCGGCTATGATTACGGAAAACTTTATGTTTTTTTTTCCGACAAGCTGATAATTTAGACATAAACAGTACCAATAAAAAGAAGCCCGATCAACGGCTATTTGCTATTTATTTTCTAACCGACTCCGTTTAGTGATCGAATACCCCGAAGGGTATTTTATGGCGCCATCTTATTTCAATGAGTTTAGCCACATGGCTATATAAGCTATAATAGCCTGAAGATCCGAGTTACTATATCCACAAGACATCAGTTTTGCTCATTCAACACAGTTTTGTTTAATTGCAAAAGTACTTCTACGATGTAGGATTATTTTAAAATAAGACACTGCATTTTCATTGTTTCCTAGCCTTGCTTAGGCGTGAAAGTTCTCACCCATAGCTGCTCTTAAAAGTTGAAAAAGGTTGAGGCTACAAATACGGAATAGTTTCTATTTCGAGTGCTTTGAGGTGAACATGATACTTGTACCGTACCCTTAGTTTAATGTCATCTTTTGGTTTGACCTATGTAGACAATGATTCAAGAACTGAATTGCTGATAGTTAAAAGGCGTTCTATATACTAATTAATTAATTTTATAAACGGCTTTATACATACTTTTAAGTACGTTGATTTGACATGTTTCATAAACTAAACAGTTTCTGTGATACAGCCGTCTTGGATCTAATTTAAAAATTGACTAGAAATTTGCTTTCTCGACCTTGTCGAGCAATCTAAGCCAATTGTTAACCTTACATGCATAATAATATATTTAACTAGGCAACGTTGGTTTTCTAACAACACAATTCAGGTAGATACGAAGTTGTATCTATGTACTTACTTACTTATTATAAATTGATTCAATTCAAATTGTAAAAAAAGTATATTGTTATAAAATGATGAATTGCGCAACAAAAAATTCAAAACGACTGTTGTTAAAAGTTTGCATTCAAGTTTGAAAAAAGAAACTTGCAAAACATGTTTAGAACTACGTTCATCTTTCTACTTTTGAATGGAAAGCTTCAAAGTATCTTTTTTTATTCTTGCATCGGCACAAACTCCTACTGCTTTCAATACAGCCTTAGCCCAAGCTTTCCGTTACAGTCCCCCGAGCAAAGCCCAATACCCGGAGATTTTTGCTCAGCTCGAAAACTAGCCAAGTTTAGGCGACATAAAATATATATCAACCACTTTGGAACTTGGATGTGGGAAGTTTTCAGACCAGATCAGTGGAGAAATAGCGCGTAAGTGTCACGTATACAGACTACAGGTTTTATCTCATCTGTCTCATCGGATGCTGCTAGCAAAGAAAATCTGCTCATTAGTCGACCCACATACTTTGTACACATACTTAAATGAAATTTGTAAAAAATCTCTGAATGACAGCTAAAACCGTGTTAAAATCCGTTGCGTTGCGGGGTTTAGAAGAAAAGATCGGCCGTAGATACGATACGAACAAATAACGATGCATAACGACTTTGTTTTATACTACAAGTAAAGTAAGTAAGTAAGTATTAAAGATCATAGAAGGCAAGTGTACCTGTAGTGAAACCTACCCCACTCGTTAAAAGATAAACTAACCGCCAAACCGTATTATATTCCATGTAATATGATACAATAGGGTGAAAATTATTTTGCCGCCGCGTCATGAGATTAACAATGGTTCACTCCATAAAGGGAAAGGTCCGCTACAAATGCTCAGTTAAATCCCTCAGTTAACGGAAGTAAGTTAACGATGTTTTACTCCCGTTCACAATTTAATAAAAATACAGGAGGCACCATCTGAAATAATTGTTATTTTTTGAGGTTGCTAAGGAAATTTGGTTCGTTTTGTTTTACATGATGTATACGCAAAGCTGCAAGTCCATTGAGAATTACTTACGAAAAGGAGAATGGGCAAATTGTCCCAAGTGCTGTATACAGTTGTGCTATATCTTATTAGAAAGCTCTCAATAAGAGCTTAATTTTTTTATATGACAGCAAAACCGAGATGTTTGCAGGGAAAAAGCTACAGCCCATTTTATACCTCACTTTGTACTAGCAGTTGTATGAAAAGTATCTGTAAAATCATTTTCGAGATATAGCCGAAAGATTTTAACCACGCATTACTGAGGCCACTAGAAGTAAAAAACGTAATGTGAGCATAGGTCTAATTTGGTGTTTTTTTTTTTTTTCATACAAAACAATGATTAATGCTGCAGACACCTGGTCTTCGAAACATAGCCTATGATGATCCTTACACCGAGTACTACACGTCCATACTACTCACTATTGTATACAAGGGTTGGGACAGCGCCCATACAAAAATGCCCATTCACCTTTGTAAAACATATTTTTACGAAGGGTTAAGTTGTCACTGTTTTACTAGTCAATGTCGTTCAAACATTGCTCAACCATTCTAAACTGTTATCTGGTGAAATTGGTGCTTAGGCTTATAAATAGCCATACATAACTTCGAATATTGCATAAAATATTGAAGTAAATGGATCAATCATGTATTTGAAGTCTTATGCCCGGCACTTTTCATTTTTCTTTCCAGCTATGGAGTTGTCCGAAACATGACGGGCAAAAACGCGACTTTAAATAGGTCGGTGATCCGTTTAATTCAATAAGGAAACATTAAACGCGATTTTTGCCACCTAGTCACATCAGTTTGCGAAACTAACCTCACGTTATCAAAAATCCCTGATGGATGACCAACAACACTGTCCACAAGGTAAATGTATATTAGGGAAATATAATCAACCAATTTTTAGGCCTCGTTACCATTTTCTTATTTTAATCCCCTGGACTTATTCGCTACTTTGCACTTACACTCTCTATAACTGCAACTATCACTTTCGTTAACAAAATTGTCTTTATAAATCTTTTGGATGTCAATTCATATTGTTTGTTCAGCTATTGCCTCCAAGGGACTATTCTAATCAAAGTACATCAAAATAAAACTAAAACTGCACTACAGCTGCACTGTTTTGTGATACGTTTATTTCTTCATAATACGGACAGAACACTGAACAAACATAACATCTTACTAAATTTATCCAACGATGAGTGTAACAACAATGATCTTAACAAAAACAAGTCTTATACAGAAAAAACACTGCTTGGTTAGAAGGGTGGGCAGCAACATTATTTTGATACCCCTAAGGGTTAAGGGCAACAGTGCATTATATTTTGATAGTACCAAAGGTCTGGATTTGGTAACTTAATATGAATTTCGTGCCCAAGAAGCCTTTGTGAAAGTGAAAAGAACGTAAATAAACTTAAATTCATGCATACATACAGCATACATTAAAACTTTACACAATACTCCACTCCCTTTGCAGCCATTCGTAGTACAATTACCATGTTTTGAGCACGAGACAAAGTGCTTTTGATCCCTTAGGCTCGAATTATAATGAAGACATGTCATCAAGATACGGGACACCCGTAAACAATACAAAGAAATTAGCATAAAAACACCTTTGAGGCGCGTTCTAAGGTCGTTATGAAGCTTTATGTGTCGAAATGTATTTTTAATAACCTAGGTTACAAAATTACACATACGTTAGTTAAAAAGGTTACCTTTTAGAATATCAAACTTATGAGTACGCAATGTACGTAATGTAACTTACGTGTGAATTCATCCGTAATGTAAAACTTCATCTAATGGCATACCGACCAACTGTTTCGTCTTTTAACAAGACCATTACTCAATGTCAACGGAAAGAAACAAAATATCATAATTAAATTAACTTTATCGATACAAGCGTTTAGGTTCTTTTTTGTCAGTTAAATATATACAGTTAATATTGTACACAATAATAATATCCCATGACTCCCCTGGAGTTCACAAGTTCGCAATGAACAATAACCTTTCCAGCTTTAAAACTGAACAGAAAGCTGAGGATTCATGTAATTTAATACAAGACCAACAAAGATCGATGATATTGCGAAACTTGCAGAGGCAGGAAGCAAAGTAGATGTTTAAGTCGTTCAAAAGTGCAATTCGATACTTTGATGCTGTAGCTCCGGGACTTTGTTTCTTGTGAACTAATACTTTAATATTCTTTATTCATTCACCAGATCAAAATAGCAGAGGATAAGATATCGGATGTTGGGTACTTTACAGCGTTGCACTCAAGCGAATGTTTGCATTAAGAAAAATATTAGTACGTACTTTTTTATGCAAACTTCGTTAAACTTTTTTTATTAAAACAAAAAAATAATTGTAAAACACAGGCTTTCATCATCTGTGGCCCGTTTCACTAAGCTACAAGTTACAATTTTAGAAGTCTAAATCGGCAACATTAGTCAATAATCACCAATGGCAATGGGCATAATGACCAATTTTGCCGGTTTAGACTTGTAAAATTGTAACTTGTAGCTTCGTGAAACGGGCCACAGAAGGCTTTCTGAATGTAGGTAGCATATGTTTTTAATAATCTGTTCATGTGAACTTTTTGTTATCCAACAGAAACGATGATTGTGTTTTAACAATTGCTTTAATAAAGCTTTTAAGGTAAAATTTGCATATCTGATCAATTTCCGTAAAGGTCCGTGAACTCATGAACATTTCGTTCGAGCAGTTCGTCTGCATACAATAAAACTTTTCTCAACGTCTCGAACTGCGATTTAAAAGAAACTCAATCAATTTGACTTGAAATTTAATTTGCTTACAATACCAGATGTTTCACAAATACCAGATTATTATTGGACTAGTCTCCTCAAACATAAAGCCGGCAAACAATACCAACAATTCAAACAGCGCTTAGATTTACTAAGCAATCTGTATTTGGTAAGCCACTGAGGTGGGAACTATTACCTTAGATTTCACATTTCACTCCCGTTATAGAAATTCAAATTCTGATCACAATAACATAGTCATCAAAAAGGCATTAATTGCATATAAATTATAAGTAACTAGTTTGAAGATTAACAGCTTGGCTCGACGACTAGTCTTTTCCGAAGTCAAGCTCATCTCCTACAAATACCCGTCGGCCAGCAGTTTGCGGAAACAACGACGGACTCTAGCATAATAATGAGGATAACACATTTAATAAAATTTAAATGAATGGGGATGTATTTTTAAATGGAAATCAGCGGCAAAAGTAAGTCTTTGTTTTTGTGAAAAATACTTATTTAGACGTCGACCAAAAAGTCGGCAAGGCATCGTAGGCCTCTTCGCGTCCTAAAAAATCATGATATTAAGCCAATTGGAATGGCGCCAAATGTAGTTCTTACGGATATAAAGTATAAAGACGACTGCGAAAGTCAGCTAGGTTGTATTATAAGAATTTTTGACAGCTCAGGCTTTTGTTGAGATTGCGCCAAGGTCTCACATGACTGTGTATACCATAAAAATCAAGTACCCTTTATGGTGCTTAATTTTTATTAATTTAGTTGTAAGAGTTCGTAGTTGTTTAGCGTGCTATGGAGAGGGTTATGATAATGTTATTGTCTATGCTTCACTACAATACAAGAAAATCCTTTAAATACGGACTTTTGTTAAGCAACGAGTGAACCCGATATACTATAGAGGATTGGCATACTGAAATGATGACGAGAGTATCTCTAAATATAACAGTGATAACACTGTTGTGAAAAAAAGAAAATTGAGTTCTTCCTACCTAGCGCATTCTGACATGGATACCTCGCTCACAGAGACTGGCCGGAAGCCCCCAGCAAGTTGGTCGGACGACACCAAAGCGACCGCGGTCCCAGTCTGTGGGAGATCTATTGCAAATCAGACCGAGTGCAGAATGGGAGTCGTATGTCCAACGGCCCTTCAATGAACGGCAGTCGGACACAACGTTTCGTTCGGCATTTATTGCTTCCTACAGCAAAATTGTGTATTCAAATAGTTTTGACATCCGAGCCTTTAAAAAAAGGATTTACAATTTCTTTAAAAGTTTGCAACCAGGCACCAACTCTACTACGGTTGCTGGTACCAATGGATGATGGTAACCACCTTAGGTGACCCGTTTAATCATTCCCCCCTCTTACATTATGGTTCATAAGGTTACGGGATCAAAATTTGTAGCGCGAAGGAGATCTTTTATTATCCAGCAGCGCAAAATGATGATAATGACAATCATGATGACGTGTAGAAAAATGTACAAGGCGTCTCTTTTACACCAAAAGAACTATTTCGTAGCGCAAAACATGCGAAATAATAATACAGCCGTAAAAAACAAAACAGCGAACCGTTCCCATCCGAAAACATAACAATTTGCTTTGCACAAAAGACTGCTAATAAGAATGCCCTCTTTGTTTAGCCAGCGTAGCCCACTTGTTGTTGGGATTACCGCAACGTCGCCTCTTAATTAGAAGTTTAATTAGTGTTACGAAAGGTAGCATGCATTGTACACGCCATACAGATATTAAAGGGTTTGGCTGCGTCATTGCTGGCACTGCTATGGAAGGGCTATTGTGAATTCTGATGACTGATGGGAAGGGTTTTTATGGTCATTGTCATGTAAAATAGCAACATGTATACATATTACAGACAGTGTATCGTATTAATGTGATATTTAAGTTGTTATCAAGAAATTTCATTCAAGTTTAATGTATGGGTTGGTTCAAAAATAACAAATGAAGAAGTGTACAAAGTACAAAAGTGAACTCATCTTTTACAAAATTGTTTGGACAGTGTAAACATTTAATGTTTTATTTAATGAGAAAAGTTCTTTTTAAATAATAACGTAAGATATATTAATCTATTCAACATCGAAACATAATAAAGCACTCAATAACGGTAAGTAAGCGATAACTTTCTTACACCACTTTAGATTTCATGGGAAACAACAAACGTGACAGGCTTCACTCCAGAATCAAATAAATTTTGAATGTAAAGTAGTTCCACACATAAGGGTTTGTCCACACGCGCAGAAGCGCGGCCTTGTGTGGCGAACGTGTGTGGACATGACTCACAAACATTGTATGTTGTCAAACAACATGCCGCTAAACGTGAAGTTTACAAACCAATGTTTCTCTAAACTTATATTAAGCATTCTTGAAACCAAGGGTCTAAGAGTAAACCGACTGAGGATTCGCTCGAAACATGCGCAAAAATGTGGTGGTTTAGGGTTGACAATTAAGTTTGTTTCACTTGCAAATCATAACTCGAAACCGAATCCGGCGTCGTGGCTGGCCCAAAAGGAGATGACGAGGCGGATTGAATGCGTTTTCACCCGATTGGTCGTGAAAACTCAGGACAGGGATGCGTAGAAGAAGGGAAGGAAGCTTTTGCCTAGCAGTGGGACACCACAGGGTAATGATAATGACTGGTCCGTCTGTGATTTTACAGGTTCAAACCTGCGGCCCTAACATGACAGCCCAGGTTTAGTTTAACCCCTCCATGTGTCTCTGTCTAACTAGTGTCATAAGAAAGGAATGCAGATAGAGATAAACTAAACTTGGCCAGTCATGTTAGGGCCACTGCATTGTAAAATGCGCACCTATTTATTACGGTTTACTTTAATTTCAATGCAATCCATCTTATTTTACCCTAATGAAATTTGTAATAAGGTGTTTTTATTCAAACGATTGTATTGAATTAGCCATAGGTAGCCGTAGGTACCTACTAACCTGTGTTCTGGTATTTCCAGTTGTTTCTAGTTACGATTTTTCATTGTATGTTTCTAAAGTTTACAAATATATTGAAAAAAAGAAGAAAGAAAGAAAATATATTTATTCGGTCACATTTTAGCATGATAAATAAAAAATTACAAAAAATCTTAAAGAGCGTGAACACGAAAAGGGTAGCTGGCTCAGCATAATGCCACGAATTCTGCCAGAACCTTTAGCGTTAAGGGCTTCTAATACTGAACCTAACTAACTTAAAACTATATAACATTCGACAAAACGGGAACATGAAATGGAGCATATGATATTGGATTTGCTTGACACAGTAAGTAAGTGTGAGTATTGTGCTTATTGCAATAATATTATTATTATCTTCTATAGGTATAGTGGTACAAATACGAGAATCAATTCAGATCCGGCGATCGAATATTCTGAGACTATTGCTTGAAGAACCTCATTTCCCACAATAAAGGCACAAAAGATCCAATTATTTTCTTCCCCTTATTCCAATTCTACAAAATATACGCACTTAATGATGTGAATAGAATACAAACCGTTTTACGGGGATGACAAAAAGAACATTCCCCAAATGCTTTTTAAAGAAAATTTTGTTTAGCCTTCCAAATTGTTTTGTATTATCAAGTAAGCAATACGCAATACCAAAAATTCTATTATACAAATCCATTCAAAGTTTGCCATTACGAAAAAAACTGGGGAAAAGACTACGGTGGCTATTTACACGAAGAAAATACGATAAGATGTCTATATCTATTTCTTACGTTTGCGTGATCGAGTATAGTTGATACGCTTTACTTGTATTGTGTCAATAGTTTGTCAGCAGATGTGACGATTTTTGTATTGAACCTTAATCCCATTCACTACCATTGGTACAGGCGGTGAGGACAAACGCAAAAAAAGAAAATCACTATCCAATTAATAACATACATAATTTGTGTAAATATTCACCACACCATTTAAAAAAACCCTTGATATAACTATCTTATAGTACCTGTCCTTCATTAAAACAGAATGGTAGTAGCGCAGCATTAACCAATCAAAAACCAACTGAACAGATTGGAAATTGCTAAAATTTCACCAATTAAAGTCGTGATTTTTTGCTGCATCTCTGTCACGGTTCTTTTGTGACGTTTTATTAACAAGCCATAAAACTATTGTTCAGTGCTAATGTAATTAACCACCTGATTATCAAAATAGGTTAATTTACATAGAAAACAGATTGGTCCAGCCAGTATCGGTGATAATAATTATGTAAACACTAACAGAACTGAACATGCTTTAATCTTAAATACACAGTTACTAAACTAACAATGCAATTGACACGTTGACAACTAGTTAAGATTGTAAATGTATCGTCAACAAAACCTGGACCTAGACGACAATTAGAGATGCTGGACTTGTATTTTTTGCATTCTGGACGTGGACATCAATTACTTTTGAAAGAAATTAGCTCAGAATGCCGTCGTCTTGTAGACTCGCAGTTACACCTACTTCTAAACAGAAGATCTTATTTGTGGTGATTACATACCATCGACAGGGACACCTAAAGCAAAGTATTTCATTTATTTTACGCCGGCAGAGGCTGATTTATTTCATGTAATTTTTATAATTAATTTGCAGGACGTTGGCCTGCGAAAGATATGTGCCCAGCAGCAGCAGTTATATCCACATGTTGGGAAAGCTGAAAGATAAAATATTTAAATCTTTAAGCAATTATCCGTTACATTTAAACGTAATGAACAAACAAAACAATTAATTTATTTGTACAGTCGTAATGAACATCCGAAAATTAAACTTTGTGGGGAACGGGTGTAATTATCTCACCGTTTAGGGAACAGGCACGTTCCCCTTAGGTATGATCTCCAATTAAAACTTCGCCATTGTTGAAAATGTCAACTGAATTTGCTTAAGAGTCGCCAATGAGCTCGTGTCAACTCGAGTGTCAGCACAATTTTTTTTCCCAACCTCAATGCCAAAGTTACTATTTAACCAATATTCATACCAGTAGTATCTTGCCAGTAAGAGATGACATAGAAATCTGAAACATGGATACTAATAAGAAAACTCCAAATCATCCAGAAGGCAATAAGTTACGCGTGAAGCTTCTCTACGGGATCGAAATAGAAGAACCCACATACATTGCTCGATGAACAAGCTTAGATGCATGTGGCTAGCAAAATTAATATGACTTAATCCTTCCGAAATAGCGACTGCCTACCGGATGTCTTCACGGCCGAAGTTTCTCTACAAAGTAGATCTAAGTATGTTACGGTGAAGGACGCCAGAAACAGACGGATCTGGACAGCACAAGACCCATTGTCGTAGAGCTTGAGAGGGGGGGATTGCTTTGTCATGTAGGGGACTATTTTTGAGATTTTTTAACATGAAACTACCGTGAGACTCAGACATATTAATAAAGCGGATCACTCACGTATTTTTGCGTCGGGAAATGCCCGACATGTTTCGGACCAGTCCGTGGTCCTTAATCATGAGCCCCCGCGGCGGTGGCGCGACGACGACTGCGTACCGAAGCCCTGACAGCTCGGCTACTCGGCACAGGCGGCTCGGGCGGCGGCGAACAACTACCCTCGTTTGCTTCATTATTTTTAATGTCAAATATAGGGTTGCACACTACACTAACCACATCACTCTCTAAAGGCTCGGACACACCCGTCTCCGACGTAGTACTCAACACCGTTTTCCAGCTGGATGGCACCGACCATCCACCATCACGATTAAAATTCTTATTTATTTTTGAGATGACGCGTACATAAATTGTAAATCGCAATGCGACATTTTGTTTCACAATGAAAACAACTTTCTGAATCAGTCAACCACACAAGAGCTTCTTAAGTCTTGTAAGAAACAACCTTCAATAGATACACGAGAGGGCTCACGATAAAAATAATGACACCTCGTTTAGGTAAATACTGAAATTAAAGGCTCGTTTCGGTATCAATAAAAGAGTGGTTTCGGCGTTTAAGAGTGCTACGGTTCCTTTAAGTTTATGGCCCAATTAATCACGGTTCCTTTTCTTTTCTGTTGTCACACTTCGTGGATCTCTTGAGAAATGACAGTTTTCTCACCACCTAGACAGTTTTCAGAGGCTTCTGTCGACTTTGGGACCATTCCTTGTCAGAACCATGTTGCAGAGATACGTTGACGATTGTTTGAGGTTGACGTGCAGCGTTGCGTACATATACAGTACTACCAGTTCCTTGGTAACTTTCGGTTATCTACGTTCTACTACACTTCGCTTTCGCATCTGACAGTATATAACACAAGTGTTTATAAGAAACACAGAGATATCCGAAAGTTACTACGAAAATATATTAACTTATTAATCAATGAAGTCAATTGAACAAGGGATCTACGATTCGAAGTTGAATTAGTAGATATCTGTATAATTATTTCAAAATGTGACTTCGGCTGTCATCAAAAATATAGTATATAGAATTAAGAGAAGTACATTAGTGCCTTTAGATAGAATTTCAGTGTCACTTAAGTACTTGTCAACAGACGCAAAGTAATCAAAAACAATCTCTGTGACTGGTACTGAGATCTAATCTTAAGTAATTGTTTGGTACAACGATATAAGTTTGATGTAAAGTTATGTATTCTTAGTAATATATAATTCCTCGTGTTATATTTCTTCCTAAGACTTAATTTTAATACAAAAACACTCATTTTCATATGTTCATATAAAACACGAGTACAAACCCCGATTCGATTCCGATGTTCACATTTTTCTCGCCGTTCCAATTTCATTTAGATATTGCTTGCTACTCATATTATCGACAGTATTATCCAGGCATGATCTCATTTGAACGCAACAGCATTAGACGGCAGCTGCTCTCTATCGACATTGCTTGTCCACCAGAAGTTGATATAAGGCACAAACTCATAGCGATTTCAATACGCTTAAAGCCGAAATTCCTATAAGCAACCTTTATAGGAAAACGTAGCTGACACGGCTCGGTTTATATGATGCGTGCGTAGCATGCGCCACAATGAAATTCCGGTTTAATACTTTTTGTCCGTTAGATCAGCGACCCTAAGTGAATTGTAGTCTCCTAATTTTAATTGATCTTTTAACGACTACTGGGGTATTTTAAAAAACGATCTGCGATTGCGTGAATTTTGTAAAAGAAGAAAACAAAACAACACGTGCGGCGCGTTCGCGGCATATTCGCTAGATTAAAGATGCACCATAAAATTTTTAAACATTTCAGACAAGCAGTTATTTTGAGACTATGTAGTTTGTTGCACTAATTTTTATTAGATTTCCTTCCTAAAAATTGGCATTAATACAAAAAAATTCCATTAAATGTTTTTTATCAAGCCATGCTTAGACTAGGTCGTTATTTGGACGAGATTAAAAGATATCACAAAGCCTTTGACCGTCTCAAGCTGAGATTGTATTTTCAAGCACTAAGTCGGTAACCGTTAACAGCAATTGTTGAGCTAAATTGTTTGCACAATGCCGTTTTAATTTGACGGTTGTTTGAAAACTTGTTTTGTAAAGCAATATTTTCGGTTAGTTAAAATATCAGTCTATTTTTTTGTGTTGAGGGAGTAAGTGTAATAGCTACCGAATATCAGTAGTTGTTTCAATGTTTTTATGCACAATAATAAAAAAAAACACATTTTCTCTTTTACACTTTTTTACGGTTTGAGCGAAATAGAACCAGAGTAAAGCACCATATAAAATAATAATATAAAGTTATTGGACCACCTAAACGTTTTAAAAAATAAGCTTATTGCACCGCAGTAGAACGTTGGTAGTTAATTAAATGTGCTTTGTCATCGTTTCAGATACCTTAAGTATGACAGATCTAGTTAGCCTTAAACATAAGTACGACACACCTGGGACGACAGCAGCTGACTTCTACTCAAGTGAAGCATCCCATGATCCATGCATTACATCAATCTCCATTTCAATCAATTATAAAATGTTTTGCTACGTTCGTTCCTCAATCACAGATAAGCAGATGCGACCTCAACCCTAACATGAATGACACAAGTTAAATAACACTGTATTTTTTATATCATCATACGTCTAATTTCGCGAAGTAGCGGTAACTTGTTCCAGTTTGTTCATCATACGTCGTTGAGTTTCTTGCAAAGGATTTTTCCAATCATAAGTGTTCCTTAACATGAAACTACCGTGAGACTCAGACATATTAATAAAGCGGATCACTCACGTATTTTTGCGTCGGGAAATGCCCGACATGTTTCGGACCAGTCCGTGGTCCTTAATCATGAGCCCCCGCGGCGGTGGCGCGACGACGACTGCCGCGGAAAGTACGGGAGGCTATTGAAATTGGACGTCATCCGAATTTTAATCGTGATGGTGGATGGTCGGTGCCATCCAGCTGGAAAACGGTGTTGAGTACTACGTCGGAGACGGGTGTGTCCGAGCCTTTAGAGAGCGATGTGGTTAGTGTAGTGTGCAACCCTATATTTGACATTAAAAATAATGAAGCAAACGAGGGTAGTTGTTCGCCGCCGCCCGAAACGCCTGTGCCGAGTAGCCGAGCTGTCAGGGCTTCGGTACGCAGTCGTCGTCGCGCCACCGCCGCGGGGGCTCATGATTAAGGACCACGGACTGGTCCGAAACATGTCGGGCATTTCCCGACGCAAAAATACGTGAGTGATCCGCTTTATTAATATATAAGTGTTCCTTGTCATCCAAATCTGAATAAAGATATTTCGGTTTGACTTTGATTTTTTTTTAGACATAGCAACACTGAGGAGTAGATACTTGTAGGTTATCGTATAATTCACACCACCGGTCTATTTGAGGTGGACAAATAAATATGTCCTGGATTTAATCTAAGAATATTTTTGTGTTGAGAATGAGTCTTTTTTTACGTACTACAACTTGAAGGTTTTGCTCATTGTAGTCTCCGTTAAGGCTACGGATGGCTATGATCGCTTTAAAAATTGAAAATCCTTAGTTTTTTCAATTTTACGCAGATAGAGACTCTGCCAGTTGACGAATAAATAATTCAATTTTGGTTAAACTATAACGAAGATGAACCAAGCATTGAAATTTGAAGCAGACTTCCTACTCGATGGTGAGACGACGTCGAAGAGATATTTCGAAAAATCTAAATGATACTTGCACAGGACAACAGCAAGTAGAACAAAAAGCGAAACTGGAGAAAAGGCGATAGATAGAAAGCGAATAACTAGGTACCTAACGAAGTCTTATATTGCAGCAAGAGAAGAAAAACACAATTTCTTGCTTTACTTACTTATTATAAATGTCCTGTAGCGACTGCGAGCGGAATGCCAATTTCCATTTCAATGATGAACGTTTTGTGTTATCCTCCTTTGCCCGATTCCGTTTAAAGCAAAACGTTATTATCCGTCCCTGACCCAACTCCTTATACAATTTAGCATTATTTTTACAAAAATAAATCTAATCGGCGAACGGCATTTTTTCTAATCGAAACATGTTTTCGTTTCTGAGTGACTGCCAAATAGGTCAATGACATAGTTAAACTACTCTACACACTAGTTGGGTGGACGTCTGCGCTCTAATTCCTCCGATGGCTGACAGATACGTCGTAAATTTTGAACAGAAGCAAAGCAAACATCAAGGGTAAAGCTGTTAGAAGAAAATTATGTTTGCACAAACAACCCTGAAACGTTTCTAAAAACGACAGCAGCAAAAATTTATCCAATTTTTTGGCCGAGTAGCAACATCATTTCCCAAAAGAAACACAATTATAATTCACTTGCTTAAGTGGTGCTTTAAAAAGTATTTGAGTCAAACTCGGAATTAAGGTACGCGAATGTATTTCCTGTGGACGTCAGTAAAGGGTCTTTAGTAATCCGCATGCATGCATGGTGAATGTCTAGGTTTAGTTCAGCTTCATCATCATCATCATAATGGCTTAGTTTAGTTTAGCTTAGTTTTGGCTTTATTCAATAAAACATCATATTATATGTAAGTCGTTAAATATTAACCATTGGCGATACATTTTTGTTTTAAATATGCTTTTGACCCATTTATCAATTAAGTAATTGCTTGCATAATTTTATTGTTACCCGCACACTTTCTCGTCTGCAAATGATTATAGTATAGTAGCGCAGTGATAATAAAATAATTACAAAACGTATTGAATGTCGACAAAGAGTTTCTCCATGGAGTTTTCGACTCGAAGAACAATTTCATTGTGAAAATTCGTTTGCGATAAAAAAAGGTACATGACGCGATGAAAGAAGAAAGTCGCATTTCGAGAATCTAAATAAATGGATTTAACACATCACATGAAATGAAAATTGACGTTGAATGAGACCATAAAGGAATATTTATAAGACAATTCAAAGTAACTTCTTGAAATTCAAGACCGCTCACAGGTGTTCTATTTTTGGTGGTGTTCGATTTGCCAAACATTTCAGTAGTAGAGTAAAATACATTACATGAAGATTTCTAATGTACATAAGTGTATCAATAAATGTAACGATATTTATTACGTCAATGGGACTTAAACGCGATAACACCATTGTTAAATTATCTGGACGTTTTAACCGTGTTGCAACGGCCGTGGTCACGAAAAGACGTTACATTGACGTTATATTACATGTGTGAAAATCGCTAAAGTTTAAAACAATTGAAATGGTTCGATGAAAATTGGCAAATGGGTTATGAGTGACACGGATTTATTATACGACTCTAAGCTGACTATTATTTACAAGCTATCGTCCAACTAAACGCGTTAGATTATTTGGTTAAACAAAAGATTGACTCACAATGCAAAATATTTATAAAATGCAGCAATTTGACGCGCGCGACATATAGCTATCTCTGATTTGTTGAAGCGAAGGAGCGATTAAATCGCTTGCTACTTTTTATTGTGAGCCCGCCCTAACAATTTAATTTGTGGGTACACGGGCAAGTCGGTCACTTGGTTGTAAGTGATCACCACCACCCATAAACACCCGTTATACTGAGGAGATTGCAGATGCGTTGCTTGCGCAGAGGGCTCAGATGGGATACCTTAGCACCTTATGAATGCTCTCCACGTCTGAACAACAGTGCAAGCACTGGTGCTTAGCCGCTGCATTAGTGAGCAGGTTACAAGCAATATTGGATACACTTCCAGTTGTGCTGGCAATATTAAGGATTTTCTACAAAAAAATGCACTGATAGTTTAATTTTTAACAAAATCTCATTTCGATAATACTAGAAATTCACCTGGAATATAATGTTCAGTGTTCTTTCAAATTGAAACCCTAATGCAGCCACGGGAAATATTCTGATTTTATCTGCAACTCTTTTTCTATACTCAGAGACATAGGGAAAGTAAGCTAAAGTTTTTCATAAACGATCCTCAAATTTGGATTCTAAATAGTATTGTTAGAAGCCTATATTTTCCTCGTAAGTTTTTCTAACATACGTTTTATCCGTCTTAAACTATTAAAGCTAAGTGTGCTTTCAAGCACTTCAAACAATAAAGCTTTCTACGCATTGTGCATAGTTTCAAAGTTTTCCACTCACGATTTCATAGCGGAATTTTGCGATGCACCAGCCAAAGTTTATTTGGTTTTACCTCCAGGAGTGGTTTGCCTGGCTCAGGTCAAACAAGCTAGAAAAACCTGAATATCTGTAACAACAGGGTGAAGCTGACGCCGGATTTAATAAAAGGTTTTGCGTCGCCAAATCAGGTATGTAATTTATTAGCAGTTAACTCTGTATTTTAATAGGCAAAGAGCAAGTGCTAGTCATGGAAATCATAATAATTCAGAGAGAGATGAGTGTGTTGGCGTTAAATTAATTCGTAAATAAATCTTCAGGGTTGTTTGGCCACTCGAATACTATATGCTTATTAATAATTACCCCATACATACAAACAAACTAACAAACAAAAAAACAAACAACAAAAAGTTTACCTCTATATTATATTAAGTGTAGATACCTACTGGTAAATGTAAAATAAGTAGTTATGTTTGTATAAAGGCTTGTCACAACATACGTAAGGTTATCATACGAACTTTAACAAACTGGACCAAATTACCCTGCTACTTGGCGAAACCAGTGCCGGGCTCATGCAAAATAGCTGCGTCTGTGCGACACACACACACATATATATATATATATATATATATATATATATATATATATATATATATATATATATGTTCATGCAAAAACCCACCCTCCTCCGCTTCCACACGAAACAACATATACCACACAGACTCAACTACACACCACCACCACTAAACACTAAAACTACACGATCGACGCGCGTTTAACCTCTATACGAGGCATCATCAAGATCTAACAGTACGACCGTTCGCTACTTGAACGAATTGCGTACATTCACGGAGTAGCAAGGTAATTTGTTCCAGTTTGTTGATATGGACATCCGCAAAGTAACGCCTGAATCTATTAATTATACGAACTTTACCTTAGGGTTTTAAATAATCTTTTTTTTAATCCAATAATTTACAGTTTCAGCAAAAAACTTCTAGGTTCAATTATTGTTTGAATAGGATAGACGGCCTTAGGAACTTTGTAAGGTCTAGTGATCCCTAAAATACCAGGCCTTCTCGTTGTCCTAACGAGTTCATTCCGAGTTAACAAAGCATTTGTTTGAATAGATCTTTGAACTGACAAAGCCATATACAGGGTGTCTCATTTAAATCGGTCAGTATGGGAAAGTCTGAAACTATAAGACATACGAAGATCTGTTCTTAGAAACCATGTCATCGATTTTAATAAAAAGAAAAACTGCATTCATACATTTAAAAAAAACCTGTACTCAGCTCAGAAATCGAACCACGTTGTTTTGAAAAAAAAAAAACTTACACTTTCTATTTAGATATCGATTGTGTAAGTCTTAAGCAAGTAAATGCCTCCATGAAACATGATGTCTAAAATGAATAAAATACATTGTTTTCACATACTTTAATTTATTTTAGTAGGTGTTCGAAGTGACCGCCGTTTTTTTACATGCCTGAACTTGTTGAATATTGTGGCTGCGGTCACTTAGAACACCTGCTAAAATAAATTAAAGTATGTGAAAACAATGCATTTTATTCAATTTAGACATCATATTTCATAGAGTCATTTACTGCTTAAGACCTACACAATCGATATCTAAATAGAAATAGTGTAAGTTTATTTTTTTCAAAACAACGTGGTTCGATTCCCGAGCTGAGTACAGGTTTTTTTAAAAATATATGAATGCAGTTTTTCTTCTTATTAAAATCGATGACATATATGGTTCCTAAAAACAGATCTTAGTATGTCTTATAGTTTCAGACTTTCCCATACTGCCCAATTTAAATGAGACACCCTGTATATTAGATAAGTGAAAGTTTTCAAAGTCGAACAATACCTTGGTCTATTTTCGCTGCGACTATATCACCAACTTCGAAATTCTTAAAAGTTACGTCTAGTAGTGGGTAGAGCAACTAAGTTCATTATTTCACCTTTTTCTAACAAATTTCCTTTTTAACGTATATTCGGGGAAATGACTTACTTACTGGTCTCTGTAATATTGTACTATTATTACACTCATAGGACATTGTTTTTACCAGTAGTTGACATTGTGCTCGTCTGCTTCCGTATCTTCTCGTCAACTATTGGGTCACCGTCAAGGACTGGGACCTTATATTTAGGAAATGCAAGATTATTCAAACAGAAAAAAAATTTTGCTACGCCATATGAAATAACTGAATTGAATGCAGTTCACAGTACAAATGTCATTTACCACTCAGATGATAATTTGTTGTTTAGCGGTACTTTACATTTTTCGAGTACAAACAAAATTGTTGAATGTTGTAAGGTTTACTTTATAAGTCTCAAGACGCTGTTATTAAAAATCAGACCTCTTATCTTGAACTATTTTAGTACGGTCAATTTCTTTCGTAAAATAAGTAGTTGCTCAAATCAAGTTTAATCTGCACGTATACTCCTAACTACTGGTGAATAATTAAACAGCGAATCTCTCCGTTCACCTATTATAGATGCAAAGATACGGTACTGACGAAACATTGTTATTGTTATACACAATCATAATCAAAACGAAGACAACACCCTTCATGCAGATTGAAAGCACTAATACGGCTTTCCAGGACGTCACGAGCACAGAATTTCATATAACCACCGAGCAACGGGGACAGTAATGAGACGCCCATTTGTCTTCTTTAAGGCTTCACCAAAATATTCCTGAAGTAACGACCTCTTTTCTCATAGCTGACGCTTTTTAAAAGCTACCACGAAAGTATCAATCTGTTTAGGGATTTTTTACGTCACTCTACTTGATTGTTGTGTGGCCGGCTCAGTATATCAGTTGGGTCAAGACTTTAAGAAAAATCGCTTACATAATTAATAGATACAGGCGTTACTTTGCAGAGGTCCGTATCACTAATTTATGGTTAATTGAACTTACCTAAAGTGAACTTCAACCAAAATTATACGAGTTGCTGCATCCGTAGAGATTTAATAAACCATGTAGTCCGTTTTCCGTGGTACTGCATCTTCACACGATTTTTAGAAAACCTTTTAACAAATCTAAAAAGAAAAAAGGCTGAATGCATATCAATTCCTTTACCCCTTTCCCAAGTGTCGCGTAATAGAAAGTGCGGCTGTCATTCGTTTTAGAGTAATATCTTCTTAATTCTGCTATTTTTGGGGCAACTTAGCAAACCTAAGGGAGGGTAGGGACCTTAAATCTCTACGGATGCAGCAACTCGTATAATTTTGGTTGAAGTTCACTTTAGGTAAGTTCAATTAACCATAAATTATACTTCATTGCTGCATCCTAGGAGATTTAATAAACCATGTAGATGTTTAGCGCTCCAATGCAGAATTAAAGGCAGTTTTAAAGAAAGACATGTGTACTTAACTCAGTCAGGTTGTAAGAGGTAAAGTAACCCTTACTGAACATAGCTACGTTACACCAGTAATTAAAACCTCAGCAAAAAAAACTCACCCTCGCGTAGTGTCTACTAACGGTAAATCATATAATATAGTGAAGCAGACAGAAGACCTGGTCCAGCCAGCTGCGTGTTTGATGGCGTCTATGGAGACTCCGGTGCAGCGCAGCGCAGCGTTGCTGAACCATCGACAGTTTGACTATTTATAGTTGAACTCGAAACAAAAAATATATTGCAAATAAATAAAAAAGTATCACAATACCGATAGGCCCATCGATAGCATCGGTACCATCGATAGTTATTAAAATCCAATACCATCGCTAGATATGTTGTCGCAATGCTAGTGCAGCGAGCCGCCAACATTGCCGCATGCTGTTAGAGGAACAAAAAACCTCGACAAGGGGTTGACAATGAATCGGTCAGCGACTGTTAAAAAAGACGTGTTCAGTCTAAGTAGGCAGAGAGAGTTTTACTGGGCGAATGCTAGGATTTCCTAGAAAGTAAAGGAGTCTTCTTTGGATTAGCTCTATTAGCAGTTGATGTTTTGATTACATCGTCTATTGTGAGATTAATGTTTATCTTGTTCGTTACAAAACTTTTGATTTTAACAAACCACAGTGTCTGTATTCAAAGGCTTTGTACCTTCAGTTGATAAGCCCAGAAAAAAAAAAACAAATAACAAAAATTTTTTGGTCATTAGTTCTAAAGACAATGACTCATTCGCTGAATGATTAGAAAGGTCAGATAATACAATGCCAAAATCCCAACCATTTTGATATCTTGGTACATTAGGCCTAATTAGAAAAAAAAACAAATCTGTTAACACTATTATGGGTACGGATTTCTTTAACAGGTACCTAATTTGAGCGATGATGCTGATCTAATATAAATGATTTCAATGTGACACATTTGGCCCCATTTTTAACAAACTTCAGTATTAGAAATTTTACATTTCTGGCCTAGTTGCTTTAAAAGGTGTCATGCTGGGAAAGAATGGATGTGATGTTCTAAAAGTGTGGGGGAACTATTATTTTCATTTGGTGTTAAAAGTAAAAATAATAATAATACCTTTGAAATACTTTAAAGGACATGAAGAAACCATGGCTGGCCTGGCCAATAAAGAACTATTTATACTCCAGTTGTTTCATCATAATGATTTCTTAATACACAAAGATAGGGGATGGAAAAAAAACATAAGAGAAAGAAACTGTTGTTCCTGTCAAAAAAAATTGAGGATTAAATGTATCAATTTTTAAAAGAAAAATACTTCTGGAGCTTACTGCCAACCTTGCTTCCTAGTTTTTTTTTTTTTTCTGTGATCGTATGAATGACTTCGCAAATTACTATATAATATATATATATATTTTTTTTTTATTTTTTTATTCGTATATTATTATTATTTTATATTGATGGTCGAAATAAATAATTGCTCGACTTGGCGGGGGCACTACCGTGCCCCCCAGATTCTAATTTATTCTGTTCTATATTTATGGTATTAATGTAGGAATTGTCTCCCGCCCATCCTATTTATATGAATAACTAATACCAGTATGGTGTCGTCAATCCTTAATAAAATTTCTGAGCTGTTCACATTTTGACGGAAATACTTTAATGCTATAGAAGGTACTAACAACTCCAAATAGGTTAAGGTTTTTTTTTTTTTTTTTTATTATTATTATCTTCTTAAAATTATTAGTATTATTATTTTCAATTTTTACTAACAATTTATTGTGATATAGAAACTTCCCCGTCTCGAAAGAGTGTATACATTGTATATATAGTTATGTATGGCTGGTTAGCCATTCACATAACTTTTTCCAGCTACATTATATGGTTATATAATGTAGCTGGACAAACAGCAGTGAGTGTTCCTATAAACTATCTAAATTTACATATTGTTCCTAAGGATTTTTATACCTATGGATATGTCTAGACCTATATATATATATATATACTTTCATAAATCTTGTTTCTTTCCTTTGTTGGTAATTCTAAGGCCATGTTTTGTGAATTAGGATAAAACCTAAAAACATATAAGTGCTATTAGGTATGAAAATACTTTTTTCCTAATTGATTTTAAAATTCCATGTTTTCTAGTGTCACTAGTTAATTTCATTGTGCCATCTTAACAGCCCCATAGTTTGTGCCCTTTGGCACGTAAGAAAGCAAGTGCAGGTTTTACTAATTGTCTAAATTTTTAATGGTGCGGAGCACAGACAAACCATAATTATTATGCAAGTGAATTCCAATGAATTATTATCCAATCTGAAACAGATATTTCTGCAAGATTTATGCATTGGCTTGAGAAAAATAAGCAACCTTAATATTGAGTGTTGTCATGTATAAAAACTTTAGATAGTAAATTAGCAGCAGTGTCAGTCTTCCATTTCAAAATAAGTATGCAAAATAAATTTGTTGAGTGCTTTTAAATTAAGAATAAATCGGAAATTTCCTTTACCTATTGGTGTTAGAAAAATATAAATAAATTGACCTCTACAGTCCTTACATGACTTGATCCAACTTAAACACTTCAGTTTTTTAATAGACATCTACATTTTTGTGCAAAATGTAATTCACCTCCTTCAAACTATCTCCAGAATTTACGGTTATATGTAACCAATTATATAGATAAAACTGTATACAATTAGCATGTACCTGTAGTACTGTATACAACTGGTATGTACCTCTAGCGGCAGCCTCGAAGGTCCTGAGGGCGGTTCGCCTGCGCTGTTGGGTGCCGGCGTGCGGGCGGCTGCCGCGGTGGCGGGGTAGGGCGGGTAGCAGCATGAGGACGCAGGACGCGCTCGCGCTGTTCCAGGCTGAGTCTTGGAGCTGGTTTCATAATTTGAAGACTGTCTTCGAAATTGACTTGGTAGTTTTGATGTTATCGCCTAAATTATTTCAAAAAATAAATTTATCCCGCATTACAGCTTGGATAATGTTATTGAAGCTTTTGTCCAGCATTGAAATTAAATCTTCTGCAGTTCATGGTCTTCTTATAGTGTAGGTCTTCTTTTAGTGTAGGTTGTATAAAGTCTAATTTGTTTTTGGAATGTTTTTAGTAATTCCAAATTTATTAAAATCTTTCTGATTATCAGTTACCATATCAGGTTGACCAGTTTAATATATCAACACCTAGCTGGTTCTGCCTTTTCCAACTTCTTATTTATGTTGCTGATAGCATTTACCTTTAGGGCCTTTGATGCTTTAAAAATTCTCAACGAACAATATTTTGGGTAGCAGTGCCTTTGTCTGCAATGTTTGCCTTGACGAGTATTGTTAATTTCAGAAGTCATTGGAGTAATGGTCGCTATTGATTGCGGCTGGTTGGTTGTTGTTAAACCAGAGAAAAAATTTAAGTTGAGTATTGTTAATATTTCAGAGAGAAATTTTTTCTTATTAAGTGGGACTTTAGGATCCGGTTGACGCAGTGATTCGACGTCGCCTTCTTCGTGATCGTGATCACCATTATCTTCGGCGAATGACCAGGCGAGTTAGTCGGGGATACCCCTGTGCTGTGGTCGCCGGCGGAAGTTTCGAATTACATGGCCTATAGAGGCTCACAATTCATCATACGTCATAGGACGTCGTAGGAATAGTCGTCAAAAAAAAAACAGAGTCGTCTTCGATTTCTGTTTGGGCAAAAAAGGCTGAGTAAGCCATAGCTAACTTTCAAGATGACATCTCGTGCCACCACTTGAAGAAAGTTAAAATTTTATTTCCGGATAACATCGTGTGTTACCACTTAGGAAATAAGAAAAATAAAGTCCCAGGACTTTAATTAGAGGGTTACAGGCCCAAAGTTGCACATTTTCGGATGGTATCTTGTACCATCACGGCATGAAAATGTAGGTTATGTTGTGTTGACAACTTGCGTCTTAATTGAAGAGATAGTGCGTATACGCAATAAAAAAATATACTTTTGTAGAAGAGTGCCCCGTTTTATATTCTATTGTCAACCTGTAACATTGTAAGAAGAATCCAGTTACGTACGTATCATTTTGCCGGTTTCTTGTTTTTAATTCCTTTTCTGATCGCTCGATTTTTCGGCTTGTTTCTTTATTTGTCATTTCACGACTTTGTTTACGCAATGCTTGCTAAAAAATTGAAAACATATTGAGCTTTTCACAAAAAAACACAATATTTATCACGCGAATTATGTGCAAGATGCAACACGAAAAGACGAATGACAGCCGCACTTTCTATTACGCGACACTTGGGAAAGGGGTAAAGGAATTGATATGCATTCAGCCTTTTTTCTTTTTAGATTTGTTAAAAGGTTTTCTAAAAATCGTGTGAAGATGCAGTACCACGGAAAACGGACTACATGGTTTATTAAATCTCCTAGGATGCAGCAATGAAGTATAATTGCAATATATTACTACTCCGCGAAACCAGAGTCGTTAAAATGTATGTCATCCGTTCACGTAGCGAACAGACGTACAGTTCAAGATTCCGATGATGCCTCGTATAGAGGCAAAACGCGCGTAGATCGTTTAGATTAAGTGTTTAGTGGTGGTAGTTTAGTTGAGTGTGTTTCATATATGTTATTTTTGTTTTATGCAGAAGCAGAGAAGGGTGTTTTGCATGAAAAATATATATGTCGTACACGACACTGGATTCGCGGAGTAGCAAGGTAATTTGTTCAAAGTTAATTAGTTTACATCTAATTTGATGAAATAGTATTCTTGATCAAGCGTTTGAAACGCGGAGTAAAAAGGTCGTCTTCAGACAGGTTCAATCTGAAAATACGATTCAAACAATTACCTTCAACTTCAGTACTTTCACGGAGTTCAGACTTTCTTTACCTCACTTCTGGTTTTATTCGCTCGCCTTTGTGGTTGGAATAAAATTTAACATTCACTGTTTACGTGACGATAAGTTTACGACTTCTCCTATCGAAATAGACACCTTGAGGGGTTTCAAGCGTTAGTGATTGCCATAAATCACCCCTCAGAAGCTATAAGTACCTATCGGGTTCGATATCGAATACCGCTATAAGGAAACCTCAATCTCTATTATTTATAACCAGGAGGAAACATAAAACTGAATGTTTACATTGTACCGATATGAACATAAAGGGGCGTCCTAGAAAAACTATCATAAAACGCATTACCCTCCTTCTGGAATCGCCGTGATGGGATAATCTACTCTTGTTGAAGGGGTACCGGATGGCTTTGTTGAAATGTTGAGCTTTGGTTTTAATAAAAAGAAATACTAAATGTAAGATGGCGTCAATTGTATGATTAGAGTTTTTCGTTAAATACGAATGCCAAAAAAAAGTTTTAAGTAAAATACAAAGTTGTTAAATTATCTGTGGCTCCGGAACTCCAGATCCGGGCTAAACTGATTTTAATGTGGGTTATTTATTTGGTAGGTGAATTGAGCGACATAATCCGCAATGGAAAACTGATTAGCGTTATTAAAGAAAATTAACTTTATAAAGTGTGAGGATAATTTAAAGTTTTTATTTTGTAAAATTATTCATATAATTTATTACAACAAAAGTCTGACGTCGCTAAAGCGTAGCTTTTTTTTTTAAGAAAACTAAATAGTTAAATATCTATGTAAGAACTGAAATTAGCATTGCATTTTTAACTCAATTCACGATAAAGGTACTGAAAAAACAATAATATTCACAAAGAATAGAATTTGTACAGTTATGTTTTAACTTATGATTCAATAAAACTCATTGTAAAATTTGTTGAACAGTATCCCAACCCTATCTTGGACTAAACCTAATTAACACTCTTCGTGTCATACTGCGGTTTAATATTTCTACGGAGCACTGTGGTAAATTTCCCTAGTTAATTATTTGAGAGCGAACTGGCTCTGAACGGGTTTAACATGATTTTTGGATAGCACAGCATAACTTTGTTAAATATTTAATAACAATCTGGCGCATAAACTCTAAATTGTAAAGGGTGTTTGTTATACAATGTACTCGTAATATGATTTAAATCTTATTTTATGACCGAATAGCATAGTGGTTAGTGTAAAGCTGACTAGGAAACACTAGTAGTGCAAGACTACTAGAGGTCCCGGGTTAAATTCTCGTGAGTGGTAAATTTTTTCATGATGAATATGGTGGTTTGTACCTGAATCGTGGATGTCATATTTACATATTTGTAACCAAGTATTTGCAATACCTGTTTTTGAGAAAGTGCAAAGGTGCATTGAGATAGATTACTTATTGAAAATTTCACCATCAAGGGGGTTAAAAGGGGGGTGGAAGTTAGTATGTAAGCCGAAATCGACGCGGACGACATCGCGGCCTAAAACTAGTATAAGTATTTATATCCGTTATTTAGTATCCACTTTGGTCCATTTTGCACTATGTCAATTGGTATAAATTGTCCTAAGATGTTTATCTACATACATTTAGAACATAATACTATTAATTGTCATATTGAAGGCGCTTTTGTTTTTCTTAAAAAATAACACAATACGACTTAAGACTCTTTGAAAACTTACTTTAAGCTTAATATAAGCTCCAGAAACGTTACACGCTCAGAAGATGCACGTACCAGGCGCCCATAAAGCTCTAAGGTGCAGAATGTTTGCATAATCTCGAATCGCATTACAGGGTGAGTAACCCCGCAGCATGTCACCATAGGGTTTCTAGAGGCGCTTGTCATAAACGTATTCATAGTTCGGGGTGAACATTTGCAATGTTCACACATTAACATGATACAGAGAATCGGAGTCTCGTAAAGTCACACGCTTGTTCCTAAAAGGAACCATCTTTGGTTAAAATGAAAAGAAAATGACGATCGGACTTAATTTTGTTCCCGCCTCAGAGTTTCAGCCGTGGCTAAAATTTCTTTAGTCTTCAGAATGAGCTAACTTCAAACCAGTTTAAAAACTACGAGAAATAAAATAAAACGTGGCTGTGAAGAGAGGAAACATTACAACATTTCTTTGCTTTTTGAACAGTTTTTGAAACTTCTTGCACAAAACGTTCATATGGCCGAATTAAATAAACAAGATCTATATCAATTTACAGTTCTGGCAACAAAATAAATAAAACTACTATCAGTGGCTATTCAAATTGCCTATAGTGATTTGTTATTTAGCGATATTGAGTCTTAACCCCGGTTCATTGCGGCACATTTTGGACAAGCTCAAGTATTTTTATTGGTTGGGTTCAAGTTTGCTAACGTTGTGTACTTACTCGAACAATCAGCTTTGTGTGCTCGTATCTGCAAACAAATAAAACTTGATTTGAATTTAGCGATTTCAATGTGGTGACACATGGAAACTATGCTAGTCGAAACAAAATATAACCACTGAGTATTTTTGATGTATCACGCAAAACAAAAACGTCACAATCATACAATGTTATCATGTAAAATTGAGGCTTAATATTTTAACAGTAAAATTAATGAATAACTTCATTTAACTTAACTTTGAACAAGGTTGAAAAAAAATGCATTTATGATTTCTTTTTTGTAACTATGCATCCTCTTGAACATATTCCTGAAGTTTTCAGCTGGAATATCTTTCATATGCACTTTTCAAACAATAAATCGGCTGCTAACTCTAGACCTCTTGCTCAATTTCTCTTACTTTTCCTTTCAATTACGTACTTACTTTTTCACAAAATAAATTTCGCCGAAACATAAAGTTATCCAGTGGTCTTTTTTTTGTTTTGACTAGTATATTATGGGCAAAGGAAAAACATGGGAAATAAATAAAATTAATACTAGCCAGAGTGTGTTATGTCAAGTATCAATAAGGGATAAATTCGCCTTTGTGTATGACTGTATCTCTGACAGGTTTTTTTGTTTCATAAGTAACTCTAAGTATACGACCATAACTACTACAAGTGAACTTACGAAGTAAACACCTTGCGGTGTAGACGCCTATAATAAAATAAATAACTTCGCTTAAAGGAAAGGACAAATCCCCGCGGTACACCGCCATAATTATAACTTTTCTAATTAACAATATTACTTTATTGCAACTTGACAAATGTGCAAAGTTAAATAGTACATTTCGATACTAGTGCGGAAGGTATGTCATTACTTCACAAGTTCCGAGATATCTTGCCACGAGCCGCAGGCAAGTGGCAAGACTCGGGACGAGTGAAGAATGACATTTCCGCGCGTGTATCGAACGACGTTTTTCAATACAGTTGCGAAAAAAATACAATAAATTTGCAACTATTACTGAAGCTCTTAATTAAAGTAAGTAAGTACAAACCTTAGCAGTGAAAAATTTTGACAAATTAAACGCGTTTTTGTTAGCTGTCGTATTTCATAAGGCAATGGCTTTTGCTATTCAGCCAACTGAATGAAAGATTTTTTTTCAAATAGATATTAATATGAGCGTTAGGACAATTATTAAAGGATAACGAAATATTCTCAGAGAAAGGAACCCATAGAGTCAACCGAGACGTTCCCGCGCCGTACACTTTTTGCAAATTGCTAGTGATGTACATTAGTCGATGAAAACTGACGATGAATATTTGATATGAAGTACGACATTTTCGGGATACCTATTTAAAAATCTTGTACTGTGCCAAACTATAATGTCTTATAAAAGCTTTAATTGTAGCATAGCGAATACACAACCACAGCTGAAAATAAGTGAAGCGTCTCCTTGATGGAAATACTTTTGCGTACCTTCGATCCCAAAAGGCGAGTGGTGATGTGAAATCAAAAGTCAAAAGCCAAAGGTCAAAATATTTTTATTCAGATAAAGCTTACAAGAATCACTTATGAATGTCAGAAACTTTACTACGTCGAAGAAGTAACAAATATCTAAGTCACAAACTTTCAGCTTTATAATATTAGTAGGATTAGGACAGGAAGAAGGAATTAATATAACTACTGTCCCTTAAATATGACAGTTTTAGTAAAAAATGATCTGAGTTTTTCTTTTGACAGAGCCAGTGTTTTTGTTGAAATTAAAAGAAATTAACAATTTTGTGCGGCGGTACGGAACCCTCGGTGCGCGAATGTGACACACACTCGGCCGGCGTTTTACTCACGGATCACTATCGCTGCTATGCCGCGAAGATAGCTTCAAGTGCCACGCATGCGCCTCGTCCGAGACGAACCTAACTTCACACGTCTCGCAGTAAGGGCCTTCTAGTGTAACCTAAAAAAAATATATACATCACAGGAAGGCCAACGAGCAAGTGGGTCACCTGATGGTAAGTGATCGCCACCGCCTATAGGCGCTCACTAAACCAAGGAGATTGCAGATGCGTTGCCAACCCAGAGGGCTAAGATGGAATATCTCTTGTGCCAGTAATTGCACCGGCTGTCTTGCTCTCCACGCCGGAACACAACAATGCAAGCACTGCTGCTTAGCGGCAGGATTAGCTAGCAAGATGGTGGTAGCTATCCGGGCAGACCTTGCACAAGGTCCTACCACCCGCAACAATTTCATAATTTTCCATCATTATACCAGCCGGAACCCACCACTGGACAACTTTAATAATTCCATAATTCGTTTTTTCAGGATTCCGTACCCAAATGGTAAAACGGGACCCTGTTACTAAAACCGCTGTCCGTCCGTCCGTCCGGCCATCAGTTTGTCACCAGGCTGTATCTCAAGACCCGTGATAGATAGACAGTTGAAATAATGCCGCTATAACAACCAATACTAAAAACAGAATAAAATAAATATTTAAGTGGGCTCCCATACAACAAGCGTGACTTTTTTGCCGTTTTTATTAATAATAGTACGGAACTCTTCGTGCGCGAGTCCAACTCGCACTTGGCCGGTTCTTTTATTAATATTAAGAGGAGTGTGAACCCAGCCCCAAAAACCGCTCCCCATACAAACGGCGATAAGGTTTTCCCCTCTAAACCTTAACCTATGACTATTTGGTATGTTGTCATTATGCCCTAGAAGTAGGTTTGTATGTTTTGATTTTTTAAATATTAAGTACTCATAGATTTGACAATATTTGCATTTTAGGAGTTTCATATGAAACAAAAAACATCAATATTTTTTAAACTATTTAGAATATAAAAAAAAAATCAAACACACAAACCTAGTTTTAGGGCATAATGACAACATACAGAAAAATCATGGCTATAGGTTAAGGTTTAGAGGGTGGAAAACGTTATCGCCTTTTGTATGGAGAGGGGCGGGTACAGCCAGCGTTTTATTAGATAGGCGTATGTCTACCATCGATTTTTCAGGCCAATTTACTTATACTAACTAATGAATGAACTTCAGGAATGGATGCGGAAGGTTTATTGAAAGAAGTGACCGCAATAAGGACGTATAGTCAGCGTCAAATATACCAGAGCGGGCAAGGTAGTCAAAAATATCTGAACACGCCCGAGCGTATTTGTCAATAGAGTCGAGTTCAGATATTTTTGACACCTTGCCCGCTCTGGTATATTTGACGCTGACTGTACACACTCCTCTTAACAACTCCTTATCGTTTTATCAGCCAGTCGGTGTTTCTTCTTCTTGTGTACGTCTATCCCTTTCTTGCTAACGAACGTGTACCCACAGAGCTCGCAGAGGAAGTCCGACACATGTTTGATCCGTATGTGGCCCATGTATGTTGTGAGTTTGCTGTGAAAAAAAAAGGAATTCCATATCAGGCGAATCGGTGGAATAGAGCAATACGGTATTTCACTCAAAAATCTAATGGCATAAAATTGCTTGTGAGCTTAGTCGCGCAGGCGCACGGAGCGAGTGCACGCCTATAGAAAAATAGTATGAGAGCGTCCGCTAATTCGCACAGGTGCGGCTGCGGGCTCATACTATTTGATCGATAGGCGTGCACCCGCTCCGTGTACCTGCACGACGTAGCGGACGCTCTAAATCGACGAAAGAGCCTCTAGGTGTCGGCAACGGCTCCGCGCACGCTTCCCAAAAGTCCTGGACACTATTGCCCCATAGCAGGGAAAGGTATCAGATTGGCGGATACCTTATCGATAATTTCTACAAAATGTCAGATGCACCGCATCACTAGTCTATATTTCCATAACCTCTTATAGAAATAATAAATCATTTATTATTATTAAAATTAATAAATAAGCTTAGTTTTTACAAGCACAAATGAGTCTTTGCTCCATAATTTAACCCACATAATAATACTAGCCGTCCAAAACGCGACATTCCCATAAATAAATACCAAATAATACTTACTTGTAAACGCTGATGTGTTGTCCTTCATTGCTTTCTTTAGGACACCGTGATGAATGCTAACTGCAACCATACACGAAGTATACCATTTCGCACAATAAATATCACTTGCTTGTCTCAAAAATCTAACGATAACCATAAGAATTTTATTAAATTGCACCGAGAGCTCTACGAACCGTCATCAAAATTTGACGTGAATATTATGCGACTAAAAAGAATGGCTGCTATTCGACAGCATATTAAATACACGAAAGAAACTTTTTTAAACTGTTGTATAATAAAATGACCTATATGACCAAATGTCAGTACTGAGTGTGTACCCTAGTAAATTTAGAGACGGTGTGAAATAGCTATGTTTGTTCACTCCTTCACGTTGTTACATCGTAAGAGTGAATGGAGCAGATACATTGCTTGAATGCTTGCTCCATGGGTTCTAATCTCCTTGGAAATATTCTTGCCGGGAACATTAATATTTTCACTCTCCCGCCTATTTTTACTTTTTTTTTAACGATTCCGTTCTTAGTGGCCAGTCATTCAAAGGCGTTTTATTTTTTAATTTAGCGAAGCGCTTCGAAGTGCTTAAAAACACCCAGAATCGCTTATTGTTCGAATATCTTTGCCATTTATTTCTGAAGAAGTGGAACTAAAAAGAACCTTATTTTTTTAATGTAAATAAATATGGGGTACCAGAAAAGACCCAGTGTTCTGATTGGTCGATTTTATGTCGTATGCAGCACAAGTCGTGTTCTGATTGGTCAAATCAGTGATCAGCGTGCTGATGTGATTGGTCGATTTGCTCTTTAAACGGGTCAACAATGTTTTTGTCTCAGAGAATTCCGTTCCATTCAGCCACCTTAATAAGAACTGTTTTTAGGACTGTTATTATTTAAAAAAACATATTTTTTTGATGAACAGGCTAGTAATAAAATATAAAATCTCAATATTTTGATATTCTTTCATTAATAATAGGTTTTTAGTTTTATTACGTCTTGGTACAAACTGAAATTATAAAAACTCTTTGGTAAGTAGTTGTGAATTGGAACAAGTACAAATTAAAAAAAAACTGGAAAAGTAAATCGCACTAGTTCGCAAAAACGAACTTTGCGCACGCAAAACAGCCAAAAAAAGGGCACTTTTTGAGCAACTGTATTGAAAAATAAATTTCACGAGAAGCCAAAAATATTTTAACGGAAAATACTCATAAGCCAAAAAGCTTTTGGAGTTGTAGCTTTAAATATTAGAATTAATTAGGAGAAAGCACATAGGGCCATGCTCAGTATCGGGTTCCATAGCAATGACTACAACCGATAAAAATTATGAAATCAAGCTTTTTTTCATTTCAAAGTAATTAATGCTACTCGTGCCTTCGATGATTTTCAGAAAATATTACATATTATATACCTACTTATTACTCAAGTAAAAAATCACTTAACGTTGTTACTTGCGGGCGGGATTCAACAAAAATTTTAATGTGTGTAGAATTTTAACCCTGCATTTTTGATATTTCCTGACAAAAAATGACTGTTTCAGACTAATAACAGATAAATGAGTAAACATTTGAATTGAAATTTAGTATTAAAGAAAAAAGGGTTTTGTGAAAATGATCTAACAAATCAGACAAACAAAGAGGAAGATTAAAATAGCGAAACAGTAAGTTTGACTAACTACAGAACCATCAAATCAGTTTTGAAAATTTACTATACTCTATTGAATTTGCAGTTGACTTTAACTTCTATGCGACCGCCAATTTGGACGTCATTTGTTTTTGGCGAGCGCATAGTTCAGTTAGTGCTCGTAACAGTTAGTGAATGAAACAAAAACAGAGAGTATCGAAAATTGACGGTGCACGACGGGTAAAATCAAATTTACCGTCATGAAGTGTATAAATTTGTAGTGTCGAGAGAAGCTTTTTTGCAGAACAGTATTTATTTTCTGTATACTTTACATAGAATTCATTTATTTTTTCAAGATACTTCTAGGCAAATGGGATGCAAAGTGTTGACAATGTAAAAGTTCATCTGTTCACTTCTCCGTAGTAAAATATTACATGACATGTAACCTTATATTTAACCACTATCTTTGATTTCAATTACATGTCATGTACGTTTGTTTGTTACAAAATTAATTCGCTAATTTCATTTTCTAGTAATGCTCTCGTGAAATTGGGATTGTAGTCTCTGTATTTTTTTAAATTGCCGTTTGCAGTGTAAGCGCCTGTTCCGTCGACTTCTCCGAAAACAAGGTTCATTTGAAATTATAGAATTATGAAATCTCAAACTTGTCTAAACATTCAACATGTAAATACTTGTATTAAACCATCTGTAATTAAGTATCACAACTAGTGAATACTTGTTATACTAAATTACAGATGGTTTGATACAATCAGCTGTATTTTCTCAAATGAAACTGCCTGCATATTCCATCAGCTTACCCAAGTTTGAATCACGGGCCCATCAGTTGGGTCTCACAACTTCGTTACAAACTCATTACGTTGATTAAATCCAACCTTATTAATTACCCATTAAGAAAGATATTTAGGGTGATACTGGGACCAATCCGGCGGACCTTGGACTTAACTATACGAGGATTGTAACGGTTCGCATAATGTTGAAGTTCCTATTAAGCAAGGGTTTATTTTAAAATTCTACTCAATCATTTCTAATAACATTTCAGTTTCTAATTTAATTTAAATAATGCTGGAAACAGTAGTTCATTATCTTATAAGTTTGGCAGTGATTGTGACATAGATAAACGGACAGTATTTGCATCACCTTATTGAAATACAAGTCAGTAATTTATCTTAATTTGAAACGGTAAAATCCAAATATTTTAAACGTACGATATGAACTTAATGAACACGTTGACGATATATAAATGGGAAATGGAACGATTATTATTAATAGAGGAATAAAAGCAGCCAGAAATATGTGACCGGTTCTAGGTTTTATAAATATTTTCCTGATTAATCAATCCTTTTCAAAGTAGATGATTCGTTTCAATTTATTTTTCGAAAGGTTCAGCCGCACTGAAATTAACAAACGATCGCCTGATCGGCTGCTTCAGAGTAAACAAGTCAAGCAACAACAGGAAATTTATGAAAAGAAACGCAAGCCAGTTTGAGCAATTTCGTCAGAATATTTTATTCATGAGAAATTAAAAATGATAAACCCTTTCATTTCGCTATGTACACGATGTACAGTGTTTCCTCCAAGAGCCCTTTTGAAGATTTTCATTAAAATTTTATAACTTGCATCCTTGGGCGCCTTATTTGACCTACTTATGATTATTTCGACGCGGGTCTTAATAGGACTTAATTGTCATTTCTAATTCAATTTCGAGCCAGGGAAATGAGATATTCAATCATGCAGTTGATACTTTGTACTTTTAGCTGCATTATATTATTAACAGAGAAGATTAGATTCGTTTATTACTTATCAAAAAATAACATAAAATTTAGAATATCAAACATAACAAATTCACAATAAGATCGTCAAAAAGGGAAACAAAATATTGAAATAAAAATATCTAGAAATATTTAATTTTTGTACTTAACCGAAATTTCTTTAGATTTTTTATTTTTTAAATGTTTTTAACATTCAAATTATTAAATTAAAATATGTATCTAGAAATATGTCTAAAAAATGTCACACACCAAAAAAAACTAAATGACCAAAAAAAAATTTGTTTTAATAAATAGCAAAACAACGAAATCAAATATTTTTAATACTCACTCTAGTACCTTGTGGCTTATTGTCACATTCTCTTTGCAATCGAGGCTTTATTAATCATGAACTTTTTTCCACAAATGACACAAATAATTTCTAAACTCTTTCATCTTTACGTTTAGGCGCTTTATGAACTAGCTCTCTTACTCGTATCACACCTCACAACACTCTCATGTCTGATGACAACGTGTCGCCTGACAAAAATCAATCTGCTCTAATATTAATGGGCGCCTACTATATCGTTTACTCACAAACTAGTTTTAATGATCTCTCAAGGTGAGGCGCTGTTTGATGTATTAGGTACACTTGAAGGTAAATTGTCCTATAAATGACATCTTGCTATTTGTCATTGTTTCAGCTGACATGTAAGATCATGTTACGGTTGATAATGATTAATAAGATCACCTGAAAACACAAGTACAGTACCCGGCCAAAAAGATTGCACATAGGTCTTTGGAAAGAGACTCGGCTAATTTCGGCTTCATGGAGCGTTGTCACACACTACCCATGTGACGTTCGTCAGTCGTTGTACAGCTCCAGTAGGGTACGGACGCATTCAGTTGAAAATATATAATATAGAGTCGTTGAAACCCCTCAACTCTAAATCGCGCAATGGCATCATTTAAAAAAAAGAGGAAAACCTTTAGGAACGTGAAATTATTTACAATGTTTATATGTATATTGCAACCGAAACCGACAGATAAAAAAAATGAGGATGACAATGTAAGTTATTATTTTAAGAAGTTTCAAGGGCTGGTTGCAAATGCCACTGTAATTCCAGAATAACTTTAAACAAAATATTAAACGAAGTCAGTACTGAGATATCTTCCACTTCAGTTAAGTTCATCATTCCGAAAAAAGCAATTTAGATATAAAATAAACGATTTTGATTATGATGTTGTTACACTGATAAACTAGTAATAAATACGGTTAATGGTGACAATGATATTGACCTCATTGAGGACACAAATAATGAAATGGAAGGAATTGTAAATTTTTGAAATTTTAAATTTACAATACTTATTGAAAAAATTGGTCTATTTTATTCAATTACAAAATTATACAGAATTGGTTTACTATCCCTTTTCTAGTAGTTGCAATGACTCTCTATAGATATTCAAAGTTTACATGTCATTGATTTAACGTAAACTAATTAAGTCCATAAAGTGCAGTATTTATTTGGTATGAAACGACACTTAATTAATACGATGACAGATGGACAGTCGCCAGTGTTCGGAAATCTTCGTAAACAGCCAAATGTCTCTTTCCAAAGACCGATGTGCAATCTTTTTGGCCGGGTACTGTAGTTTGGTTAACTAGTACATTTATTGTTTGAGGTGTTCTGTTAAGGACCGGCTGGGTACCAACTTTTAGAACAAATTTTACCGTTTTCTTACAGTTTACAAGTATATGGTTTCAGAAACATCAGAAGTCGAATAACAAGAATATTAAAATGTAGTAGATCGAAATAATAAATGTATTGCTTAAAAAGCTGGAAATATGAAAACAACAGTAAAAGTTTACCTGTTAAATATGTACGCAGGTACGAGTACAACAATAATGTTTACACACGTCACAATAAACAAGTCTTTGATATTTCTCTTTCACATTTTTTTCTATTTTTACACGTGACGTAGTTTGTGTTTTCGTTTTAACTTTCGAATTCTTTGCTCTTGGCAGGTTGTGTAGGGGGTATCTATGGTAACTTTGCTAAGTGACATAATTTACTCCGCGCAGGTTTTGCGATTAAATTACGCGTCTATTACGTGTCTATTACATACTTGTGCTCTCTAATGGAAGCGTACCATAATTAACCATGTAACATCCCCTCATTTGAGAGTGAAATATCTCCATGTAATATAATAATGTACTGTTGCATAACGCGTCTGTACATGACTACAAAGGAGATACATATAAAAAGGTTGCTTGAGTGCAGCGGGAATTTTATCATAAACGGAAAGTACACGTTAGTGAACGTTAAGGTAGTTAACTGACTTAAAAAGAGATTCGTCTTATTTTATTTCCTTTTAGAGATAATCTGATACCCATTTCCAAAGCATTAATCAATATATATGTATATATCAATCAGTTTTTTCCATAATAAGATATGCCAAATCAGTTGTGCAGGATTATCGACAATCATCCTTTAGTTTTCTCGGTAACATATAGGCTCCGGTACAATATCTGTTCAAGTAGATCAGAATTAGGCGAGTAAAAAGCAAGCATAGTGGATTGGCTTAAACTTGACGATGTTAACATATTTTAAAATAACAAAACGGGACTTTATCCCGCAAATTGCTTAATCCCATTTGCTTAGAACGTTGAAGTAAATGAAACGTTCAATATGACTTGATTAAGTCGTTTTGTTATTTCATAAGCCACGTTCCCAGTTGTTTCCTCTAAAAACATGTCAGTCTGAGCAAATCTCAGTCATTAGATAGTGTAATACAAAACGTAAACAGTGTTATTGTTAGACATAACTCATGGTTACGGGGTCATATCGTAAAATATGGCCGAAGCTCACTGAACCCATGTTTTGGCTGAATTCCAAAGATCGTGTACTAGGTAGCATTTCTAAGCGTGGCTTTGCACGATCTTTTTCTATAACGGGAATGGATTTCAATCGAAAAGTGCTTAGGCTAGTAACGACAGGACCTTCTATTTTTGTCCATAATGGCATGTAATCTCGCCTTTTATCCTTCTTGGTGGCGCTACAAACGTTTCAACGTTACAAGCGGCAATTTGTTTTAACGGAACATTGCAACTTTACGAACGTACGATAAGTAATCAATAGATTTTCATTTTTTTCGTAAATAATTCGATAATTATTTGCTTAGCTTTTACTTTGACGTTAAACATTAACAAAAGTATCAAAAACAAAAAAATACGCTTTGACAGTGGAAAGTAAAAAAGGCTAAAGCGCCATTTTGGACGGAAATGATATACCATTCGACTGCTTTTTTTCTGAATCGATTCGTATATACAACTCATTTTCGTCAAAAATGGCGCTTTAGCGTTTTTTCCTTTCCACTGTCGACTTAATAATTACTTAACAGATTTTAATCTAGCGCAACTAATACTTGGATCATGAGCGAGCAGGGTTGTAAGTTTATGCGTCATATTGGCTGCTTGCTCACATACAAACTTAATATTTATCTGCTTACTTAGAACTGACATTACAATACACAATATTCAAATGAAATGATCCCGTACGAGAATTCAGCTCTAACGTTATGCGTAATACATATTTCCATGACTCTTTGGCTGCCTCCGAATTGAAGCGTAGTTTTTCTAAGAGTTCATTCCAAATACAATTTCATATTGATGATATGCTGTTACGTCATTGGCGTCTTTGAATTGATTTGTTTACTATATTATACTACGACATGATACTTACGAAGACCAATAAGAAATTTGATTTATTTACATTATTTTGTGCTATTTTTCAAGTAATTACGTGTTTGAATATTAAAACTGAGTATATTGATATTTAAAAAGCGATGTCCAAAATATCTTAAGTCTAAAAAGCGAACGGCTATAAGGTATAAGGCTGACGTTTAAAACGTCGACAGTATTTGTTTAGTTCGTATTTCAACGTTGAAAATTGAATATATTACTTCAATCGGAAGCATTTCAGGCAACAACAGTAACGCAGCTTAGATATTTGGAATTGTTAGCATTTTAAATTCTGATATGTTTAACATAGCTAAATATTTTACCGTGGTAGAGTTTTTTCGGGTACAAAAACGTATCCCAATAAGCATTGAACATTCGATATTTTAATCGTTTGGCATTTCAATATGGGGGAACCCTCATTGCGCGAGTCTGACTAGGTTTTTTTTCTAAAGCTCATCAGCGTGTCTGCGATTCCTTAAATATTGTAGGTGTCCGAGCTGCAGCGGTTACTTTCCCGTTTACTCCTACAATATATCAAACAGATATGTTATATCGGAACATAAGATCCCTTTACCTTGAAATTTTAGTTATTTGTACGAATATGCGCCTCAATTGTTTCGTTTGGATCTCTCACCGCGTAGTAATAACTTGTGTATAGGAATCGTGTTAATCTAAAATAAAAGGAGGTTCTACTGAGCATATTTATTAAATGAAGAACCCAACTAAAGACTCCAAAAGACACTAGCTCTGCAAGTAAAATTGAATGACTTACCTACTGAGAAGATAATAATCCACTGCAGGATGTATTGATACTACAATGATTCAACATGTCGCTATAATTACTCTCCAAGTTGAAGATTCTTTGTAAAGAAGTCCAAGTCACGTATCAGCTCACATGAGTCCAATAGATTCAATTGTTCCCGATTAATTGCTTACGATAGCAAAACTCGTTAGTCGGCTAGACACTTCGTTATTAACAGTAGGTATTGTACTCATCCGCTCCAAATGCAATGAGGATTTGGTAAATAATTAAAGAACAAAGAAATAGCCCGAGGAAATCTGTACCTGCTATGTAATCTCTGGTTTAATTGTAGCAAGAATTATTTTTATTCTTTACGTATACGCGTACGTACGGTGAGTTCACTAACATTAAGTATCCGCTTTTCTATACAGATAGTATGGCGAAGTGAGTACTTGAGTTGGGGCACTGACTGAACCTACTTACATAGGTGTTATTGGAAAAATCTGTGTACCTATCCATTCCCTACCTGGGAATATTTATGGTGCTTTAGTCCCAAAGTAAGCAACTGAAGCTGCTTGTGTTATGGGTACTAGACAACGGATATACATACTTATATAGATAAATATATACTTAAATACGTATAACATCCACAAACATTCGTATTTATCATACAAACATTTGCCCCTCCCGGGAATCGAACCCGGTACCTCAAGCTTCATAGTCAGGGTCACTAACCACTAGGCTATCCGGCCGTCCATGTCCAAAATGTACAGCTAAACCAGATGAACCGTAATCCATTGCGGGACCTTTTCAGAATAAAAATCATACTAATATTATAATGCCTATCTTGGAAAGTCATTGCGCATTTGTTGTGAAACAGTACGCTCAATGCAATGAGGATGAGTTCATAAAACCTTCTGTAAAAAATCTCTAAATAACACTGAAAACCATATCAATACCTGTTGCGTGTTTTAGAAGGATTAAGCGGCCGAAGCTCAGAGCATTCAATTATATTTTACATATCTATGGGCCGAAGATATAAGGACAGACAGAAATGGGTAGCGACTTAGTTTAGGATTCTGCAGTAGATTAGGATTCCAATGTTTCGACTGTATAAGAATGCCTTATAAAAAAGCAACACCTCTAATTGCTATTATTGGCTGCGAACTGCTCGGTATAATAGTTTGCGTAGTGTTCAAAAAGTAACCAAAGACAATGAAGCTGTATACAGTTGTATTCGACCTTTTTCATTTACACGATCCTTAGACTAACGCAATTTGAAAGTGAGTATCAAATGATTACTTCGTTTGGAGGTACGTTGCAAAACCAGTTTTTTTTTATTGCTGCCTAGTTTCAAAAAAAAAATACCATATTCCCCTCTTCCTTGTTACCACAGTTTATATAGCAAAAATCCTAAATAGTTACATATGATAGCAGTATGCAAATATTACAGAAAAACAAAGCAATCTTTCGATATAGTACATTTTTCTAGCAATCAATAAAATTCCTTTACAGTAGGGGGATCCCACAGTGCTAATTGGAGATTTGTTCGAGCGTCGTGGAGACCTACTGGATTTTGAAGATTAGATGATAGAAAGAAAAAAGTTATCTGATGACCCTTTCATTTTCAGCGATTTTCAAAAATGTTAAAAACAAGCAAACTTAGTTTTGTAGTTGATTGTTTTTTCATTCATAGAAATATTTCGATGTTAACAAAATTTACAGAAAAATATTTATTGTGTGGTATTCGAAACCTTCAGAGCGCAAGTTTACCTCGCACTTGGCCAGTTTTTTAAACTAATATCAATTGCTTTTCCTTGATTCCCAGGACATGATTAAACATGATATTGAGAAGTTATCGGACCGAAGTTTGGCCTAGTTTAGAAGTTTGTTTTCCTTGTTTTTTCCTCAACGCGTTTTCGCTGAATACCCAAAGATAACAAGAAATGAACATAGCAAACGCAAGGTCTGATAATAAGGCAAATTTCCATTTCAATTTATTTTAAGAAAGTTAGATAAATGAAAACGATTGTAACGTTGTTTTTACTCTAGGAGTAAGATGTTTTTCTTTTCGCTTTGGAACCTATCTATGTTTTTTTAGAGTTACTTGCCTTTCTCTTTGTATGGATAAAGATGTTATTTCAATGAAATTTAAACCAAATCAATCCATTATATAATAAGTTCATGCTTATTTTTAGAAATATTTATGTATATTGTTACGTATTTTATGACATTATTATGGTCCACCTTATAAGGTAACAGCAGAAGTGGAGGGGAGCTCTAGATCTTTATTGCGGCAGCAATCATGGTAAAAGGATCTATTTTGCATTACTTGCGTACAGTCGCCGACGAATATATTGGAAAGGGTAAGGTGTTCAAAAATATCTCAAAACGACCGGACGCTTTTGGCAATAGAGTCGTGTTCAGATGTTTTGATGCAACTTCTCCGCGACTGTACCGAGCGTGCTATTTACTTAAGTTTCGTTGTTAATTTTCTTGTGGTTGTTAAAACTAATTACTACATTTTACTTAAAAGTGCATAAAACCTACTTCTGTTATCTAAAACTATTCAAACATAAAAATTACAAAGGCAATTACATAATCTCTGTTTCTGAGTCATTGTTTGTCTTTGTCTCTTTTTTTCATTTATGTTTTTTGTACAATAAAGAATTAACATACAAACGATACGAGTATATGACTAAAAGCAATATAACATACAAGACTTATTGCAAACATATATGTATTTCAACATCACAAGACTTTGTTAATTTAATCCAATACATACAATACATAAATTAAAACAAAACAACACCTTGATATAAAAAAAAATGTTAATTGTAGTACTAAACGGTTGTGTAGCGATTAAAAATAATTACATCATCCATTCATTGAATTACATACCTACATAATTATTAATCACCTATTTTAAAACAGACGCAATAAAGAATTATTTATTTGTCGTCGAATGAAGGCCCAGTACACCTTAGTCTAATATTGATTTTAAAAACTATAAGTAATTTACGTGATGTTTGCACTCATCTGGCGCGCATTAGTTGACCTCGAGATCAACTCATCCACTGAACTAAATAACTAGTCAATTGAATTTGATTTAAAACGCTTTTTTATGTTTATGACCAAAAATTATGACTTTATTTGAAAGGATTAAACGAGTATTTTACTGCCTATTAGAAAAGAAACGTTTGGTTCGCTCCGAACCATAGCGAGAATCTAAGATAACATGTACCAAAAATAGAAAGTAAAAATGATAGCTGTCTATTACATACCATTCTGATGTAGACATTGTTTAACATGACTTGAAAATGAAGCGAAATAAATAAAAAAATCGACTGTTAATATAATAAATACCACCCATGAAATAAGAAAAACATGCTAGTTATCATAAGAAAGTATATTTGAGCAATTATTTAGATAGCAACAGCCTTTTAAATAATAATTACTTTAGTAAAACAAAGTAATTTTGATGGTTTACCTGTACTGCCTATTTCCAATTTATTACATGGAGGCAATATGAGCTTATCAGATATAACTATTTAATAAGTTAATAGAAAATTTCTCATACTTTATTATCATTGCTTTGCACCAGTTTTTTCTAATGTTGATAAAGTGGTACAGCTGTATATAATGTATAAAACCAAGTTCCTACATCCACGTCGTATCTCCGTATGCACTCAATCTAAGATCAATCCGTTGGCATCTGCAAATCATTCTGACTGTAATAAAAGAACATCAAAAGGCGCCGCATAAGGCAGTAACCATAAAAACTATGATAGCGAATCTCTCAAAGCTAATAATGTACGCGAACTTTGACCAAAGGATTGATTACCTATGTATAGCCAGTGTAATATTTTTCAACTCATAGATTAAAACCATTAGGGTCCATGAGATCTTAACGATACCGTGGCGGTCTTTCTTGAAAATATAGTTATCTTGTTTTCAATTCTAAATATTACATCTCTCTTTTAATTGCCTATACGATATTTGACTATGAACTCCGAATAGCTTTTTGAATTCTCATGGACTATAATTATGTAGGTTGAGGTATGCGAAACCTACATATACTTCATTGTTACTGTCTCTACCTCCACATACATCAGAAACAAAGGATTTTATTTCATTAAAGATGCTTCATTATCTTTCAAAATCTTTTATCACTTTACTGAACATGATTACCTTTTCTGGATCGAAAGTCTTTCGTTTTCATTGTTCACAAACATTTAGCTATCTTCAAACTAGGAGAATATTAGAGAACCTCTGTCGACACCGGGCGGGAAACAAATTAGACAGTGAGCCTATCTTAATCCGACATCACTTGACCGGTTATTTAATTAAGTTATCTTAAGCAATCTTAATCGCGGGCTTGACAGCGTGCTTAAGCAACTTAGCAGTTAAAAGACGATCTCGTTCTGTTTGCTTTAAACTGTTTGAACATGAAAGCATTGCTTTCACTGACTGATGCACTTTTTTTATTTCTACCATAATTTCTGCCTGTTGTAGCCCTCGCAAAAGGTGCAGGGACTGACATTCACATGACAGACTTGGTCCGTTTCTAATCGTTGTAGGTTTTTAATATTTTCCAAATACTGGTTACGATATTTTTGCATTTCCGAAAAATTAATGTATTTCGTGTGAGCTAAGAGGCTCCACGTGTTCATTTCGTTGCCTTTATGGTACATTTAGGCGCACAAGACACCTTCCTTATCAGTCTGTTTAATATACTACTTTATCATACAAAGCGCTACGCGTCACCTTTCATTTTACGTACCGTAGGGGAAATATATTCACGTTCCACCTTAGAACCCTATCGCAATGACGTGACGCGTTAAACGCCAGGTTGTGTCATACAAATGTCATGCGTATGTCTCTTCGACTAGGTTCTACGGTGTAAAACTCTTCATTTGGGCCTACTTTACTATCTTCCTACAAAAGCGCCTTCAAAAACAAAGAATGAATTTCTCCAACCCGCAATTCTATCTTCTTTATTATCGCTTATTATCAGGCGTGGATTTTAATAAACCTCAAGAATAGATTTGACCTAGGTATTTGTATTGTCTAAGGGATTTGAACACGATAAAAACATACATAGATTTGACCTACTATAATACACATACGTAGTGTAATTTCAACGAAATTCAACCTCTTATTTTATCTTAATTGTCTTATATTGCAATGGATCCTTTGAATGTGACTTCGACACAAAGTGAACCTTTTGATAACAATTTTCACCTTTGAATAAAACCCTTGAAGTTTTTACGACGTTTAAACGATAAATGGAATAAGTATGTACCTCCTACAATATTAGACTTTTCATAAGCAACATTAGTATAATAAAAAAGAAAACGTTGTTTTATTGTTTGTATGTAGGGAGTAATCTCAGGAGTGCGATTTTTGAATCGCACCGGGTGACTAAAGCTCGCCAAAATGGCCGTTATTCATAGGAATGTGGCCTTTTTGGTGAGCTTTAGTCACCTGGTGAGATTCAAAAATTGCATTGGAATCTCACCGGGTGACTAAAGCTCACCAAAATAGCCCTTTTCATAGAGATTCGGCCATTTTGGTGAGCTCTAGTCACCTGGTGAGATTCATAAATTGCACCCCTGGACCTACTGAACCGTTTCCAAAAAAAAATCGCTAATAGAAAGCTACACTATTCCTGACAGATATAGGCTACTTCCACGCGAACGAAGTCTCGGGCGCCCGCTAGTATTCGGTACTTTATTTGTTTACAGATATGGAATAAAACTGGTAAGACAGTCTCTGTTGGATTAGTAATTGCAAAATTAAGCGATGTGCCAATATCTGAACGAGCCCCGCTTCTCTTATCACACTATCTGCACCCATTTGACGCAACGCAGATGTACTACGCCACGCATATAAATTCTACACAAATCAGCTCTCATGTTACTGTACGCGAACCACGTTATAACGCTCCATACGAGCAATTTGTGGCGAAATAGAAGTTTTTGTTCTTTTATTTACCAACCATGTGGGGTTTGATATTTTCTATACAAAAAGCGTTTACCATAAGTAAACAAATGTATTTTTATCTTATCAAAGGTGACAAATAAAACTAATACGTTCGTGTCATGCAAATCTCATATGCGTATGGGATTAAGCTGCATTAAAATTCCTTTAAAAGTAAGCTTCGAAATCCCTCTGGAGTTACCCGTGATTTCCCCGTGGAATCCAGTTTATACTTTCTGGCACAAACATAGCAACTTGTTTGGCTTGTGACCTATTTTTAAGTTATGGACTTTCGTTTGGCTGTTGATACAGGAAAACTTGATTGGGACCCCAAATTTAAAATTAAACAAAAAACAGATAGCTTTACTGTTTTTGTAAAAGAACAAAGAAAGCAGATGTTATCATTATAACCGAACTTCCACACTTCGATGAAACGTAAAATGTTTTTTTTAATCCCAGAACATAAAGAATTTAGTTCAATAATTGTTATAAAAGTATATCTATAATGCACAGTAAAACCATTTCAAATTACAAAAGCCAGGCTTAATGTGAGGCATATTCTCTATACCAATCATCGTTCAGCCCAAGCAAAAATTGACGTGATAGTGCTATATACCTAACATTCAAATTACAGTTTTTTTTTACACAAACACCATCCCGAAATTCCAGTTTCAATTTTTCCTCACCGTGGTCATAAATATTTACTTAAGCTGGGTTTATAAGGGTTCGTTATATCAAATTTCGGTTAATAATGTCAAACGAACTTGAACAAAACGACCTTAAACTTCTATCCAGAAACCTAAGCTGTCACCACTTAATACTAAGGTATGTCGCAGGTGTTGTTGTCCTTTAACTAAAATGAAATCCCCTCTTTGTACAACATGATGCCGCGAACTAGACAAACGTCTACAGGTAGTGAAATCACCTCGGCTCAAGATAATAGGTTGAAATGAGAGCCTCTTATCAACACTACACATCCTCACCCTCTCGCCGTCACCGTGAATAAGTGGCAAGTGATACTTTGCGGAACTTTGAAGTATTATTGGCGTTACTTGATCCTCTATCTGGGAGCGATGTTCGTATGAATAGTTTTTGTTCACTGAAACACACGAAGCTGTTTTAAAATTGGCAGTTGGATTCCCTGTTCATTTGTTTTGTATCACGATACAGCAGACATAGTTCATTAGGTTTTGACGATCGTCGTTCTATCCAGAACGTGACTTTGCTTGAAATGGTGGACCGGAGTCTCGGTCATAACCTAGGATACCTAACTGAATGCGAATTCAGCTCGGAATTTTGCAAACACCGTAACTAAAAAACATTGATTAGAAAATAAGGGAAGGAAGTTTAAAACGTGCTTTGATAGCTTGCAAAAGTTAAAATTTAAGTGTACAGGAATCTGACAGCAACGAAATTTCCATAAAGAAATAAGAAAAATAAAACCAGTATCAAAATTCCTTCGAACGAGCAAATACTGAGTCATTATTTTCGTTCTATTCTAGATCAGTGTATAAGACACAAAATATTTAATAACTCGGTGCTAAATTAAATATATCAGAATTGATGGACAATACCGATAGATATTGTATGAATTATAAATAAATACATAAGTACTTTCATACGTAAAAAACATCCACAACTAAGGTGTTTGTGGAAGTCAAACCCGCAGCTTGGTGCTTAGTCACGTTTTAATAAAAATAATACTTATTTATTACTCGGAAGAAAAACGTTCACTACATTTTGACTTTAAAACCACAGTTCTGTTTCCTAAAAAAAGTTGAGTTTCTCCACAAAGTATAGTTCTGTTGAACTAATTCTGAGGCAAGTAAAAATAATAAATTCCTTGGTAGTTGGTAATGTGGTGGAACTGGTAAACGCACGGCACGGAATGCTGAGGTTGCAAGACCGAGTCCTGCCATTACTATAGATTTTTCTTTGAGTTGACATTGCATAGCATTTAAATAAATTCCTCCAACAATAAATAAGTATGTCCCTATAACACCGAGATCGAGAGTACAGCACTGAAAACCAAAAGTCTATACACACATTACAGATACGTTCACACTTCTAACTTTCAATCATAAATATTATTTTATAACGAAGTAAAGCAGTTCCTCCGTAAAAACTTTTAGCAAAGAAAATAATTAGCATCATCACTTAAAGCATTCTTCCGTAGTTATAGATCGTTCTCAAGTATAACAGCATACTCAAGATCGCATTTTACATTTCGTTTTTATAGGAATGATGAAACGTTAACTGAATTTTTGAGAACGCGGTAGTACTTGAAAACAATCAATACAGGCTTTATATAAATCCGCAGATCAAAGATCTTATTTGCGATGCCTTTGTTCGACTCTGAACTTTTCTCATAGCCATTTCTTAAAGCAAAAGTTCTTCGAAGGCCGTATGTGGCGACCTTACAAAAGGTCAGTAACTCACACTATCTTGCGCGTACGCTAGACAGATAAGATTTTTTACGCAGTGTACTACTTGGCGCATAGCCAATAGCTTGAGATAGAGAAAACTACAGCAGACGATGAAAGAATTATTTGGCACTGAGTTTTCTCTTCTGTAAATAAATCTCGCCATTTCATAGATGATTTGCTGTTGGACTGTAATAATTGGTTAACTTGGCAGAGCTTTCTTTGGTTTAAGCAGCGCGGCAATACTATGGGTGTCAAGATTTAAATTTATGCCGTATTACATACACTATCCTAAATACTTCTCACTAGTGCTTTGAAATATACCACATTTCTATTTTTTTCTTTATCTTGATAATGCACGATTATGTCTCCTGGTTTTAGGTCAGTTTGCCGTGTCCGCAGATTTCGGCGCAAAAACCTGGTTTAGTAGTAACAGATACATTCTACAAACTCGGTTAAAACAAGCCTGCTTCATTGACATAGGTAGTTCAATGACTTGTTAAGTACCTAATAGAGACGTTTAAGACTCGGCTTCTTATTTTTGTTAGTCAAAACATAAAACCAAATAGCAAGTCAGAAACTTTCGCGATTTACCGGCACTTCCCACATTTTGTTCTGACTTTATAAAACCCAACCCACAAAACCCTTCAAAACCACATCAACAAAGAAAATCGTGTGTTACATGTTAAAATCAGTCACAAAACGAATGTTTTACGTCCTTGCAAAACCTTCTGTATTTTTCCCCCTTACCTAAATCGTTCAATAGCGGGAAGAAGCGCGTCGACAAAAGGAACCGTGAGCCCGTTAAGCGGGAGTTACAACGTACCGGCTTTGTTTTCGTTGACTTAACGGTCTATTTCCTGAAAATATCGGGAACTATTAAAATGAGAGGATAACAAGAGAACGGACATGTTTGGATCAGCAAAGGATATGTCACGTATTGCTTGGCATGCAATAAGATAGTGACCTCAGCGGTTCTTACTTTCAAGATTTTGAATCCATTTTTGTTGAAAGAAATTATAATGATGAGAGATCATTTAACATATCTTAATGCCTCTTGTCTACCTTATTAATTGTATTTGTTACCTTTTCAATATTTGTTGTTGTTAATCGCGCGAAAATAGAATCTGATAGAACACACACCATACAATATAAGCCTCTTTCTGGTCCATTGTTTGGAAATATTAATTTTGTCCGGGTTCGAACAGTTACAGCAAATAGGTTTCGTTATTAACAAATTTCAATGGACACCTTTTGTATTGATGACTTCACTTTGGTGAATTCTGCCTGCTGGGTGAATTCGCCAATGCAAAGTTAGTGGAATTCCTGTTCATCATTTGTTCATAGGGTGTGTCCGGACGGAGCTATCAAAACGAAGTTATTTGCGCAGTTTGGGTTTGGAACATTTTCGTTTTCTCTTGATTTTGTTCGAGCCATCAAGCAATGCAGAGAAGATTGTTTATAAGTCGTTGCTTGTATTTTTTAAATCCTTTAATAAGTTTTATTTTATATGTATTATTGCCTATTGATGTTGACATGTTGAACTATGATCAAAGCCCCTAAATAAGTAAAGAAAAAAGTATTTGGAAAAATTTTGAGAAGTAACTTATAGTCGTAAATTGACATTCAAACTATCAGATATTAGCGATTAGTTTTTAAAGCACTGGCACCGCTGTTGCCGTATAAGATTGAACATCCTCATAATTAAAAAGGTGGCCACAATATTAATGCTTACCATACAAAAAAAATACAATTACTTTATGGACTGGAATAAATAATAAAATGGTTCTTAATGACCATTAGAAGAATGACAAACCAATAAAAATAGGGTTAACAAGCCAACAGTCATACCCTTTATGAACTAAAGTCAAACAACAGCCAGACGAAGAAGCAAAGAGATTTGCGCATCACATCCAGTTACTAACAGCCTTATTTCACATACTGCATCGACTTCGAAGAGTCATGTTCATAGATGCCCTTATCAAAGCTGTTTGTAAAACTGATGCCTAACTGTACAACTGTAACTGTGTAACTGTTGCCGAAATAACTGTCGCTTTTTTTACACATGAAACTGTTAATTTAATAAGAGAATATAAAACGTTTTTAACATTGGCAGACATAATAACAATAACATATTGAAATGAAAAGAGTAAACGCATCGTAACTCGCAAAGGCCTTGAATATTCAAGTCTCAGGGTGGTAGTAATATATTATGAAGACCGAGGTTAAGTTCCAGTTTCATACTGGATCAGTATTAAACTGGAACTTGACTTCGGTTTATAACTACCACCCTTGAATTATTTACAAAAACGCCATAGTGTAACCAAAATGCAACAGATCATTCAAGGACCTGGTGTCATAATTAATTGACTAGGTCGACAAATGTTACATCACTTGTATTTTTAATACTGTATAACTATAGAGTCTACCCGGTGGAACCCAAAAAACGAATCATGAATGCCTTTACTGGTAAAAGAACTTCATTGAATGGAATGCAATATTTTAAATTCCCACCGAACAGGGTCTCCATCGTAAATAAAACCCTCTTTGATCCTACTTCTTTTTGTGGATAGTCTTTGAAACACATTTGACCTCACAATGCAGTCTGATGTACAAAAACTATGAAGCAAAACATACAGTGTTATACTAAATCTTTAAAGACAAAGTTTGCATTACAATCAATTACACGGAATCAGGAAAAGCAATGAATAGGATTCCATTACAAAAGCATTTTTTCCGCAGAAACTCATAACAATAAAATCAATTTGTCGTGACCGTGAGTGGACGCTTCCTGGTGCAGATAGCAGTTTTTTTTATCCGAAAAGTTCACTATAACAGAATTTGATGCATGTTAGTAAAATCGGAATGATAAGGTTAAGGCTAAGGTTTTCTTGGATTACTAAAATTAATGAATAGGTACTTTTTTATGTATCGATTCTAAATTGATGATGTGATCAACAATTTACCGAGGCGCGGATTCCGTATTCAACAATTATTATTACAGTTTCAAATTTATTATCAAACCATGAAATATCACTTTTCCGATTCAAACGCTCATCTCATCTTGAAGTGCGCGGATCTCGGTGTTCTTTCTAATTTTACCTCGAGTATTTACAATAGTCCCACAAATTCTCTGGCTCGTTTTCAGTTCATCAAAAAAGAGCATTTTTGTTAGCGAAATGTTGGTTTGTTTGAAGTGGCAAGCTGCTAGCTAGCCAAGCTAATCTAACATAATCGGTGGCAACTGGCAGGACCTTAAAGCCACAGCACAAGTCCCTGACACATGAAAGTCCCTACTGCGGGCAACAGAAAATCATTATCTTCATCATCAGGATGTTTCTGCCTGACATTTTAAAGTGCGCTTAAATTTCACCGAAAACCGAAGTAAAAATATTGTAATTAAATAGCTCGTTATTTTGAAGCAGCTTTGTTTAAAATACAATAACTTACAATACGATAGGAGGCGTATTGTTAAAATGGTAATTAAGGAATTTCAAATTAAGTCTACCTATTGTTTTGTAGGCGACAATTTTAAGAAAATGTTATTTATGCTGACCAAAATGTGTCTAAATTTTCAACAGCTATTAATCTAGAACACTAGACCTGGAAAGACAGCGTTAATTATTCCTGAAAATACTCTTAGGGAATAAAGGAATATAAATAAGACGAACGAAACCTGAATAATCCTAATCCATACACTTTGTCGCATCGTGCTTACGAATGATTACAACTTTTTTATGACTTTACATTTTACTTTATTCAGCCTAAATATACATAGATGATAATTATGGTTTTTTATGTATTAAACTGGTTGATCACAGAGAGCCAATTCTCACGTGAAAGACAAAAAAATCACGCTTTGTACCTGATTTATAAGACGCCCTCGTAACATTTTTATTAGACATTTAAGATTAGAGATCGTCTCGTGATAGATTATCTTGAGGATATAGAAAATTATCTTTCTCTTGATCGTCGGCTGTCACCGCAGTACTTAAGTACAGATATAAAACCGGCTTCTAAACCAATTATCCTCGTGCAAGAGGCACATAATACCTTTGAGGCAAAAAACGCCGCAATTAAGAAAACACCTTAAACGTCTTTAATTGGATCATCACCTTGTGGATTAACACCGAATTACGAGCACGTTTTTCCAACGGGTCTTTATAAAATGAGGTATATTACAGTATATTCATGGTTCAAAATTAATCGCCGCACTGGACTCTTGACGGATTACTCAACAGCAACAGTTTGCCTACGAAGCGACTTGTAATCTTCGTGAGGACTTTATAACGTAAATGTCGGAAGCCTTATGCAAACAATCTTCATAATAGTCGGTCGGTTTTATTTTATAAACTTAATTTTGTGCTGTAAAAGGCAACATGCTCTAATTCCTTATAGGAAATACTACGTTAGTTTTACATCCAAGCTCTTGTAGTATTTGATAAGATTTGTACATAGCATCAGCTTCTTTTGCTTTTTCTTCTAGGACCATCGGAGATCGCCAATCATTCGAGCTATTTTAATTTTAATTTTGAGACTCCTCTAAAGATGAAACTGGTGCTTATCCCAAACCAGGCCCAAAGTTTTTTTTTAGCCAAAAAGCACGGCTTTATCTAGTTTGACTATATCGTTATTTTTTTCCCGTGCTTTTATTATTTACTACAGTAAACTATTTTGCAGTCAACATAATGACTTTAACTTGAACTTTTTTGTTAGAGCACGATAAAAAATGAATTCGAAACACTTTTGTTTGAGCCTTATTTTATTATTGAATAAAACAACCAAACGTGTCCAACGAGTGTTGAACAACATGACTACTGAACATGAAATGACCAAGCAAGGTTGAAGCATTTTAGATTTAATTTTTTTTTATAATCTCGGCAGTGTTTTGCGGGTGGTAGGACCTTGTGCAAGGTCCGTCCGGAGCGCTACCACCATCTTGCGCGCTAATCCTGCCGCTAAGCAGCAGTGCTTGCACTGTTGTGTTCCGGCGTAGAGAGCAAGACAGCCGGTGTAATTACTGGCACAAGAGGTATTCCATCTTAGCTCTCTGGGTTGGCAACGCATCTGCACTCTCTTTGTTGTTGCAGGTGTCTATAGGCGGTGGTGATCACTTACCATCAGGTGACCCACTTGCTCGTTTGCCTTCCTATGTTGTATAAAAAAAATTCTAACTGAAAGCTGGTTTGTTCGAAATATAACAAAAATAATCCAACCTATACACATACATCTCACATCAGGGTACAGACCAATGGATATCCACGTGGCCTTATTGTGGAATGGAAATTCATGCTGTTTTTAAATTGGCTTTATTGAATTGAACTGAAATGTTTATTTCAGATTATTTATCCATAGCGTAAGTTATAGTGTTACAAGTTTATGCTGCTTACTTGGCTACAGTTGTACTGAATCTCTGATTTCCCCTATTTCTTGTGAATAAGTTTCTCACTGTACCTACCTGTGTCTTATTCAGCTAATTTAATCATTTTATAGTGTACAAATCGTCATGATTATTCTATGGCATATTGTATTTAGAGTTATCTTCTTCATTACTCTTTACATAGCATAAAACAAAGTCGCTATCCGTTCCTATCTGTCCTCATCGTATCGGCAACTTCCTACTTCTAAACTAAGCAACGGATTTTGATACCGTTTTCACTGTCATTTAGTTTTTTATTGTAATCGAAATTATTTATTGTTAAATTTTTCATTCGGGCATTCGTAAATGACCAAGTTGAATGAGATAACTTGATTAAGTTTCTCATAGATGACACCGAGGGTAGTTTACCCAAAGAAAAAATATCAATAATGTAATGACCGTAAACACGAAACACATTGAAAAATTCGCAGGGTATGGCAGCGGTAATGTGGCGGAAACTGGAATACGCAAGGCACGGAATGCTGATGTTGCAGGTTCGAACCCTGCCATTACCCTAATTTTTCTTTGTGTTGTTATTCATTAAATAGCATTTTAAATTTAGTTTTTTCTTTTTTATGGAAGATTTTCATGTGCATTACACGATAATTGTAACTGTGCGAAGCCGGGCGGAAGGCTAGTTTAATACAAAGTAAGGCACTTTAGAGTTACACCAGAGTATATTGACAAAACAGTTCATGCTTAGTCACACAGGGACACAGGTGGGTTTCGGGTTCAGTCTCACTTAAGGCGGACGACTTTATTACCATGTTCACAGATTTTATCTACACTAATATAATAAAGAGGTAAACTTTGTTTGTTTGTATGTATTTAGAGGGTAATCTCTGAAACTACTGAACCAATTTCAAAAATTCTTTCACAGATAGAAAGCTAGAACAGCATCCCTGACGGACATAGTAGCCTATTCTACGCGAACGAAGTCGCTACAATTATTTCATATTTAGAACATGTTACTTATAGACTTGACATAAATAGGGCTAGGATTTTTGGTATCATATCGTGGTTCTAGAATCCATGGAGTCTCTATTTTGTTAGCATAATTTTCATAGTCAAAGTCAGCGTTTGTATTGTAATACAAAAGTCATACCTAATATCACTTTGAAAAAGATTTTTAATACATAACAACTCTGTGCATTTGAGAACAGTGGTATGTTCCCAGAATCCTACAAAAGGCCTTAGATATGTATATATCATGTATATTTTCAATATAACATAGCTAAAACGAAATAATTAAGAAAAAAAATCAGTCACCGTTGACGGTCTTACTCGCATAATGACTAAATTGTGATTATGTAACAATTATTTCTTCTTGTAGCTTATATTTCAAATTCAGAAAAAATTAGATAGGTAATCCATTATTTTGTATTATATACATCTTATATAAGAAAAACTAGCAGAACGAACTGTGTATAAAATACTTCCTAGACATGGATTTTTGTGAGCGCTAGCTTTGATGTGCCGCATAAACATCACTCAAACAAACTCAATTTGTCAACAAATGTTTCGTCTTTATATAGATTAAGACGGATTGTATCGTTTGTCTGTGTTAGAGGAATAAACCATATTTTGTTTATAAGAGGTTTTTAAAAGAGGCAAAGTTTTATTAATGAACAGCTAATGTATTTTAGCTGCTCACAATGACACCACACCTTTAATGTACTGCTATTTACTAGCAAACTTAATTATCTCGGAGTGGTTTAAGTCCCGTACAACGGTATCCTCCCACATACCGCCTAAGTCCTGAAATCCATCTCATAAGTGCATACTCGATGGCAAACAAGCTAAGCTAAAGTGTACTTTGTAACTAAGTTATATGGCTTCCAAAGATGTATGCTGTCATTTTATGTCAAATTTGTAAAGTAAGTAGTAATATACTGCGTTTTTTAGCATGAGAAAGAACTGTACAGAAGACATTTGTAGGTTATTTAGTAGGTATGTCTAGTGTTAAGGCAAAAGAGATGCAATGTACAAAAAATAACGTAATTTTTTTAATTATAACATATTTTTACTGCAATCACAGTATAAAATCAAATAGAACGTTACATTTTATTATTTTAATTATGTTTTATTCTTAATAACATTTAAAAATGAAATTGAATAATTGTTTTCCGAAATGTGCACTATAAAAGACCTTAAGAAGCAGGGGTGCTAAACGTAAAACAGAACTTTTGTGCTCTGTGGTGGCGCTGTACTAAAAATTAAGTATCAAAATTAAACAAACTTTACTTAAATATCTCAGTGTGCGAGTGCTATTGTTAATTGCTGTGGAATTTTTTTGCGTTGCGTTTACTTATTTTTATTAAATCAAGCTGGAATAAACTTAAACTTTTACGTTATTGTTGTTATATATTTTGGTACATTTCAAAATGGACGAAGTAAAAACCCGTCCGAGTGTTCTGAAAAAAGTGAAAACGAAGCGCACCAAATGTTTTGCCTTCACCTAAAAAGAAAAAGGTTTACGATCGCAAATCAAATCAACGATTTTCTTGGGATCGCTGATTCCTATGGGCGGCGGGGACTACTTTTTATCAGGTGACTGCATGCTTGTTTGCCTCCCCGTTCCATAAAAACACACTGCTAAACGCATTTGCTGCCACCTTGATGCCCCGAGACTTTTTTTAGGTGCAACAAACACACACGTGCGTTCAAATTGCTGCGAAATTTCGACTGATACTTTTTTACCCAACCGAAAAAGCATATACGTACGGTCAGCCTAAAGAAGTAGCTGAATACTTTAGTACCTTGTCGCTGACAGTAATATGACAAATTCGAACAACTCTCATTACATTCGCTGCAACGACAAGGTTCTTGAGTAATTAGCTACTTCTGAAGCTACATAGGTAGGTTGCTGCATTTATTGCTTTAAAGTGCGCGTTTACTTGAAGAACTTTCATAAAGAAACATCGTCAAGCTCAAATGAGTTACAGCACGATGAATAGTTTTAACTAAAACATCCATTATTCTCATTTTATCTGTTTGTAATACATTTTATAACTGTTTGACAAGCAATATAAGCCACGTGCACGCTAATAGCGATTTCAAATGGGCGGCTTGCTACAATCGGCTTTCATCTGGATTACGCAGGCATTAAACGGAATGCGTATGTGTTTTTAATGTTTTAATTTTGTATTAAATAATATTCTTTGCATCAACTAACTGTATGATGAGAGATTAAATTGTTTCTACGCGTGTTTTTGTAAGAAAGAGCGTTTAAAACAGATTATTTCTTTTGCGTCAGCGATTTAAACTAACTTAAGAATGAGTCGACAGTTATCTAGAATAAATCGCTTTGAAACCATAAGATCGTCATCCGTCAAATTAATTCACTATCGCAATATTTGACCTAATGATAAAATGATTTGTACCTAAGTATCTACTCCGTTTAAAAACTATGTTTTTATTTTTTATGAAATAGGAAGGCAAACAAGCAAGTGGGTCACCTGATGGTAAGTGTACACAACCGCCTATAGACACCCGCAGCATCGAAGAGATTGCAGATACGTTTCCAACCCAGAGGGCTAAGATGGAATACTTCTTGTGCCAGTAATTACACCGGCTATCTTGCTCTCCACGCCGGAACACAACTGTGAAAGCGCTGCTGCTTAGCGAGCAAGATGGTGGTAGCGATCCGGACGGTCCTACCACCCTAGCCCTAGGGCTTAGGCCCTACATCATATCGTGTTTCAAACATCTCGCCTAAAAAGTTTACTAAGAAAAATAAATTAAATAACATTTCTACTCACTCAGTAAGGCAAAGTAACGCTTCCCTCCAAAAATGCCGAAGTAAATTCACATCTAAAACCTGACTTGACAAGCTTGTTGTAAACGATTCACACTCTATATTTGGTACCGAGCGTGGGTTTTCGGTGTCATTTGTAGGTAGCACAGTAAAACACAAACCAGTGAATAAACCCTATCATAATATAACCACTAACCAGACAATAATGTAAATCATTAACACCTACTAAATGAAAAGCTACATTGGTTGGATAATTTAAACCTACGCTTTAGTTATGCTTACATCGACGTCAACTTACAATTAAACCTGATTCATTGAATTAATCGTTCTTTTGAGTATTGCGACAAAGAGCCATGGAACGATTGTATTCATTCTCCATTGAATAAGATGTAGACATAAATCAATTTGTCAGGTCTTTTATTGGACATGTGGCAATAAATAGAAACCTTTCACAGGCTGAAGAGTAACCGACAACGAGAGAAACACTGTAGCTTGAGTATTCTCTAAATCTTAGAGCTAATCTTTCATCGTTGAAGCAATTACTATGTTTCTCTATAAAGACGTTGCCTTCTCTTTGGCCTCCAATAGCAAGTGAGTGGAGAAACATGGCGATCGCTTCACCAACGAGAGACTATAGCTTTAAGTCTTATAGAGTGTCCACTCTGGTAAAGCACACAGGCTAAGCAAATGTCCCTATCTCACCAATGACTTTTTACTCCTTGTTTTTCTTGATTGAATGACAAGGCTGTTGAATAGGCTTTTGTGTACCGGAAACTATTAGCAAATTAAAATCGGTACAGTTTTGCAAAGCACGGACATGGTAGAGAACAAAGACACAATGCATGCACGAGAAAACCGGGTCCCAACGTAAGCGTACACCCGGTGTATAAATAAGTATACAAAGAGAGAGATTGAACGGCGAGCGAACGTGGGTGCCATTGAATAAAGTCAATAGCTCAGTGTGTTGTAATGGAATCTTTTCAGTCCCCGATGTGAAACACATGTATTAAAAGGCCACTATTTCTGATACACGTCGAGTTAATGAACAATTAATTGAAAATGTATCTTTGAGATAAAAGAAAGCAGTAACATGCCGACTTTCCTAACGCAAATGCCATTTTGCCGGCTAAATACTCTTCCAAAGGTCATTTTATTTCTACTTTAAGCACGCAATACGAATTCTTTTGCGTGCTAAGAAAATAGCAAATAAATATTAACAAATCCGAAGTCATATTGAAACTAAGCATGAAACAGCACGTGTTTATTGGAATACATATTTTTCTATACTCTACTAAGTCCCATCAACTATTCCCATTGCGACAACTAGTAAAATCTATTAATTTTCACGTTAATCGTCTAACTAGGTAAAAATTTCAAAGACGCGTTTTTCTTTTACGTACAAAGTTATGTTACTCTATAAGATTATCAATATATTTTGAACTTGATATTTTCTTCTTCTTACTTTCTCTTGTGGTAGACGAGTGTTTACCGTTCAGATATCATAGTACAATTCTCACAGACAATATCGGAAGCCAAGATAAATACTTGGCTTATGCATACAGATCGGTTCTAACCACTGAGCCAACACGAGGCATTTATTTATTTTATTCTGCGAGCGTCTGTCGTTTAGTTCGGGAGTCAATGTCCTTATGCAGAACAAGATGATAGGCGCCAGAAAGCCGTCAAAGAGTGAACAACTTTCTTTCTTTCTATCATTCGGACAGTGTTTAATTGATTTTATTTCTTCAATTTACCGCTGCCATGCCGTTGACTAATTAAAGTGACACTGAACTCTTTCGTAACTATCTGCCATAGGAAACTGTTGTTACTAAGAAACGATTTAATTGTCACTTATCTTTTTCTGCGAACAGCGCTTTAGGTAAGCGAAGACCTAATGTGACGTAGCAGGACTTGTTTATTCGATCGAAACCAATGGTACAAAGTAATTTTCATAAAAAAAAATCGAAATAACAGCTTATTGACGAGTTACTGCGCCCATTTCAACAGAGATTTTGCACTTTAACTAAATTCTAACGCATTGCATTTATAATATTAGTCAGATAAGACAGTTAGTAAGAAAGTAAGCGTTTCTAACTTAAAAAAGCAACCCATGCAAGCTTTCAACTCCTACTGGCTTTAAATCCGACCGATTTTGTATTGTTATTTTTATTATAATTTTATTAAGAGTTAGAGCACTCCGCTGCTGGGCTTCCTCTCATCTCGTCTGTTGTCATTAATCACCGGTTTATGGGATTTGGGAGTTGTCAGATGTCAAATAGATATTTGAGGTGTGGTTTATCGCATTTGTGGTATAGAGTTAAAATGGACCGATTGTTTCGTGATTTCACGCGGTAAAAAATACTGAAAATCCTTTATGGAGCCGAATACAGGCTAACGGATTAATCTGCCGGCATTCAGTGGTCGCTTCATGCGACCGCTTTGTTTAGGGATTGTAACATCGGATTAGAAAAATATTCTTTTTTGGTATTGGAAACATATACGGCTAAGTGGTGAGATACTTGCATGCATAAAAAAAAAACTTTAACAAGAATTTAGTCGAAAAGACGAGGATTCATTACAAAGAAGACTAGATGACGCTGTCCATTACATGATAAAAGCAGATTTATGCCAGATAAAGTGATAAAAAGAAATCTAGGTTAGTTGACACAATAGTAGGTTTGCACAACTTAGATAATCTCAGCAAGTTTAGGCACTAGAAGTTTGGCACGGTGCCGTCGTATTCGGCGCTCACTCAACACTACTAACACAGAGTTTTGTTACCAGACTTCTAGAGCCTTCTATGCACCGGTTAATAGAAATAGAAACAAAAATCATTTATTTTGATATAACATAAACATTATAGGTTTACACATACAAATAAGCCATAAAAGGAGTCCACTCAGCATGTGTCGAGGCACAAAGTGCAACGACGCTGATTTTCAGTGGATCCGAAAATATGAAATCAAGTTGTCTTAACTGACCTAGGTTTCTTATATCGTTTATAACAGTTAAAGTATTACCATAACCTTTTGGTTAAGGTTTAAGCCACAGAAATAGAATATAGATTTTGTTTCATTGGTAAAGGTTAACTGGAAGAGATCCCTTAAAGGGATAAGTTCGCCTTTGTACATCTGTTTTGTCCTGTTATCTGTTATTTTATGTGTTTAGTACAATAAAGAGTCATACATACATAAACAAGATTTTTTTTTTCCTCTCCTGTAATGTCCAGAAAAAGTATTGAAAAATGGTTTAAAATATTTCTTTAAATTACTCATAATAATCTCTAAACCCATCAACTACATGAAATCACCCATTTCCCTCATACTAAAAGGGGTTTCGGAGATTCCATTATCTGTTAAACGTGCCCAATTTTCTTAATTATGTACAATTTTCGATGTAAAACATGTACCTAAGCGCTCTCATATTGTCCTTACTTACTAATTAATACTGGCAACATACGAAAAAGGGATCAAAAAGGGATAAACAGGAAGGGTCGTGTAAAGCGAAAAGCTAAGTACTCTCATCATAAATATTACAAAAGCAAGCCTCGTTTATTCTCCTAAACATCTCTTACGGTTTCAAAGTTACGTTTTATTCTGCAGTCTCTGTTATTAGGTACTCGTATATACATAAATAAATAGGTACGAAAATACTTAAAATATATGAATACCCTTCTCAATATAAACGCGCGGGACAGATTTCAGATAAATATTTAACACTTTATCTTCTCTGACTTAGAATTATCTGAAGGCAACAAGGCATTTTATGTCTGGAAAGTTTTGACCATTCTGAATCTAAGTATATTAATAATAGCTTTTACTCACGATTTCGTCTGCATAGATTTTGGATTATTACATTAGCTTCCCCCCCCCCCCCTAACCTCCTTAATCCTGCAATTTACAAAAATATTTTCGTAGTATGCTTCTACACGCCATTACAGATTTTTTTATGAAATCGAAAGGCAAACAAGCAAGTGGGTCACCTTATGGTAAGTGATCACCACCGCCTATAGACATCCGCAACACCAAAGAGATTGCAGATGGGTTCCAACCCTGAGGGCTAAGATGGAATACCTCTTGTGGCAGTAATTGCACCGGCTGTCTTGCTCTCCACGCCGGAACAAAACAGTGCAAGCACTGCTGCTTGGCGGCAGGATTAGCGAACAAGGTGGTGGTAGTGATCCGGACGGACCATACACAAGGTCCTACCACCCGTAAAAAGATACATGCTTTTATGGAAAAGGGCATAGAAGCCCACGGAAACTAGCTATTTCAAGAGAATAGCTGATCCGTTGTGGTCCTATAGGTCCGCTCCATAGTTTGCCTCCTACTATCTTACTATCTCGATCGAGCCGGCCCATTCGGACTGCAGTTTGTAACTGGCTACGGTGCGACTCTACCAATATACAAATAAATAAATATCTTAGGACATTTAACACCAATTGACCTAGTCTCAAATTAAGCAACTAATGCTGTTTGTGTTATGGGTACTATACAACGGATATAAAATTAAATACATAAACAAATAGTTATTTATAAATCATGTTGTTGTTGTTGTTGTTGTAATTTCCCTGTGTGTGTTCTTTTATTTTGTTTACTTGTGTGAGTCATAAAGAGTATTTGTTGTTGTTGTTGTTGTTGTTGTTGTTGTGACCGGATAACGCGTAGCGCTTTGCACTATAAAATGGTATATTACCCAGAAGCTGGTAGTCAGCCATTAGCCAGAACGTTTGAGAAAAGAAACCAGTTAACAAAAGAGCAGTGACAAACGTGAATCATTCCACTGGTGCTCGGGGCTATGAAACTCAGTTCCTATTGGTGTTTCGTCGACAATTAACTTCTTTGCTTCGCGTTATATGTCAGAGACGCTACCTTGATATAAACTGGATTTATACTGGTACAAAAGCTTTACCAAAAAATTTTAATAAAATTAAAAAAGTACACAAGTCACGTGTCATAGAAAGAAAGGTTTATAAAAAGTTGAAGTTACAAGACATGCATATTTTGCAACATGGAGCGAGTTCTAGAATGCGAGTTACACGACATTGCGGGGTTTGACCTAACGATCGATCAAATCATACCTCGGTAGCCCGCAATGTAATGCAACTCGCATACGAGAACTCGCTCCATGTAACTAGGCCTTAAGTAGTGTGTATTAAGTCTTAATTTGCAATTTGAAAAAAGCCCTTCAGTTATTTTGTGTAGTCGCTTACTGGCAGTGAGAATAGTTTTACCTACCATCAGGTGACCCACTTGTATGTTTATCTTCCTATTTTATAAATAAAAAACAACTATGTATTTGTTTACGCTTTTTTAATAGATTTCGGTTAAAGATTCTTCCCTCAATCTGACGATATTGTCGGCTTGAACAAAGTTTAAGTAGCAAAGCAATAACCGAGTTTGATATTTCTACAGAGTACCCATTAAGCAATGACGTCAACCACTATTTTACATCATGAATTATTCACGCTGCAGTAAACCTTCCATTTTGTTGGTTACCTCCCACACTTGTAAAATTGTGGGATATGGAGATACAGGGGCTCTTGCAACCTATACCATGTGCTTTCATTTATTGCATTAAAATAAGAAATACAAAGAAAAAAGTAAATATTTTCTTGTATCTTAACAGTGCGTAAGTTTATGATCTACTTTTTTTACAACATTGGAAGGCAAACGAGCAAGTGACTTACCTGATAGTAAGTGAACACCACCAGCTTTAGAAACAAAGCCAAGGAGATCGCAGATGCGTTGCCAACCCAGAAAGCAAAGATGGGTTATCTCTTAGGCCAGCAACTTCACCGGCTGTCTTGCCCTCCACGCCGGAACACAACAGTGCAAACAGTGCTGCTTAGCTTAGTAGCGATTCGAACCGATCTTGCACAACAAACTATAACATATACTAACTATTTCAAAGTTTATGTGTTGCAAACAACAGTCTGCCTAAATGTATTTCTGGCTATTTACAAAAAAAATCACCCTTCCGTTAAAAATAAACATAAAAGATAATTTATTGTTTAACATGAATTACAGATAAATTAAAAATTAGATAATCCTTCATGTTGTGCCTAGCGGCGTACAGTTTTTTCATGGAATAAGTGCATTTAAACTCGATTCATTATTCATTAGTCATTACTAACAATTCGTTGATTCCTTTATCTACACTAATATATTAAACTACACTATAATCTACATCTACACTAATATAATAAAGAGGTAAACTTTGTTTGTTTGTTTTTTTGTATGTATGTAGTGGGTAATCTCTGGAACTACTGAACCAATTTAAAAATTATTTCACAGATAGAAAGCAACACTATCCCCGGCGGACATAGGCTACTAATTCTATGCGAACGAAGTCGCGAGCGTCTGCTAGTTCATTATAAATAAATAAAAATAAAACAAATAAGCCCACAGCTTAAATCACAATCCCTTTACATTAATTACTTCCGATATCTTACAAATATAGCGACATTAATTGAGCGGGGTTTTAATTAACGAATCCTGTATCAATTTCAAATCAATCAATTACGTATTACCCAAGTTAAATTGACTTGATTAAGTAACTTTTAAAATATTGCGGTATTTAGTGAAGATATAATACTTAAAGCGCTTTTATCCCCGTTGTATATAATATTGTAATATAAAATGGTGGAGATGGCGGGATGATCTAGACGCATTCTCAAATGACTGGCTAGAGATCGCTAAAGATTATACAGGGAACTAGAAATATCTCAAAAGGGTCTTTGCTCAGCAGTGGGACACGGTTGCGGGCTAACAAAACAAAAATATAAGGGCGGGTGGTAGGACCTTGTACAAGGTCCGTCCGGATCGCTACCACCATCTTGCTTGCTATACCTGCCGCTGCAGTGCTTGCACTGTTGTGTTCAGGCATGGAGAGCAAGACAGCCGGTGTAATTACTGGCACAAAAGGTATTCCATCTTAGCCCTATGGGTTGGTCACGCATCTGCAATCTCTTTGGTGTTGCGGGTGTCTATAGGCGGTGGTGAGCACTTACCATCAGGTGACCCACTTGCTTGTCTTCCTTCCTATTTCATAAAAAAACTTATAACGGTTATTCCAATTGAGTTCGTCCCAAACTAAGAAAAGCTTGGTTCTGTGGGTACTTAACAATGGATACGTTTACTTAGATAGATAAATACATACGAGTACATCGAAGACTCAGTCATGACACTTATTTTTCAATTGCGATAACATGATAACAGGTTTAGAAACAGATACCTTAAAGATAACTTAAAAGCAACTCAACTCAAACCTAATGGCTGTTTAGCCTCTCAAATACACACATTAATGCTAAAATAAGGGTCACTTCATTTAATCCTATTTGTGAATGTATTTTCCATTTCCCCAATTGTAAACATCAAAACAAAAATAAGCAGAACGCCCACACCCCGAGGGTAACAAAAGATATATTAAAATAACCGAGGCACTCGTCTTCCCGAATTTCAGTAAATATTTGCACGCCATCCTGAATTTAATTAAATTTGAATTAATATTCGGCTGCATGGAAGCAAATAATAGTACCAGTAAATAATTTTGCAAAGTTGAGGTGTGTCGTATTACAGTGCATTAGATTGTCAATCATTTGATTTGAACGAGCATTAATTTAAGGAAACAAATGCTATTAATCAGCGTTATCTCGATTTGCCAAGTGGGTGGCCGGTTTGGTAGGCGAGAGATAAATTTTACGTACTCTGTGTGACTACACACAGAGTCTTTTTTACAATAAAGTCATAATTACTCTTTTGGCTGGCAATGACTCGTTGATTGGATATTTTTTTTAATTTTAATTCAGTCAAATGGCAAATCCAGTCTTTTCCAGTGAATAGAGTTGTAGATAAGGGTTTTACAACTTTCTCTAGAATATCATTCTGATAATTTTGTGCCTTGACTTTGACCCCCTGTTGACAGAAATGTAGTGGAGTAACCCCTTCATATGAAACGCCCCACCATACAATGACGCTAGCCGGGTGATGGGCAAGTTGGACATTTCGCACGTTAACCGGGATATCCTTCGAGCTTTTAGCATAGATTTTGTTGTTTTGTCTGTTAAATTTTTCTTCTACTGTAAATGTTTTTTTATCGGTAAATTTTTTTTTTCTAGGATCGTGTGTCCTTAGCAGCATCCGACATCGATCAAGCTGCATTTTGCGAAGGCGATCATTTAAATGATGCACTTTTCTCCGACTGTAGGCCTTAACTTTAAGATCATATTTAAGAATTCTATTTACCGATATACGTGATATGTTAGTTTGAAGAGCCATTTTCTTCTGCGTGCGGCACGGATTTCGACGAAGTCGTTCCCTGATCAATATAATGTTCGCTGGAGTTCTTACCGATCGCGGACGGCCGGTTCTTGGTCGATCATTATTTGATTGGTTCTCTCTGTACCTCTTCAAAGTATAATATACAAAATTGCGACTAGCTCCAATACTTTTAATCTAATTGAAAATCTCCATAGGTTTTGCTCCAGCTTCGTACAACGAAATCACCGTTGACCGTAATTGTTTCTTTCCCGCCATTTCGATAACGAATGACAAATAATCGAATAACATTTCTTTTTTCAAATAACAAGGTTCCAAATTCAAAATTTGAAACACTCGAAGCAGCAAATTCGTCTCAAAACTTATGAACACACGAGGTAGTCTTCTTTTTATCCTTCTTTGATCCGCCATTTTTTAAACATTGACTAGAAGTCCATATTACTTATAGGTCAGTGTATCTGACTCACAATTTAATTTGATTGTCTGTACGATACTGAATGGGTGTATAAGAACCAACAAGCAAGGTCTAGAAACTTAAAATTTTGAAAAATTCTTGTAAGAGTACAGAGGTCCACTTCGAAAATTTTTGCGAAATCTCTAAAGGAGTAAAATTGGGGCGTAACATTTTGTCGTTTAGAAGCTAAATTCTTGAAAAATGACAGTTCAGCCTAAAAGGCTTTTCATCTCAGATAAATTCCCGCGGAATAGGGATAAATGAAATCTAGACGAAACATTTCACGGACAAAAATCCTGTTTCAATCCAGATCTTACGTAAAATTCTAACAGGTTAGCGAGAAGCAAGCTCTGTGCGGATAAAGTCGCCGTCAATAGCTTGTTTATAGATATAATGTATATACCTACACTCAATAAGGAAAAGTCTTGATTTCGTACGTTTACTTTAGGCAAGTTTTCGTTGAAACAATATTGATATTGGACAGTTTGAACCTTTCTTCCTAGAATTCGTAAAGTAATACCAAATTATAATGATCCCTACATCCCTGGCAAGAGGAATTGACGTATGCCTATTATCTTTAATGACCATGACTCATTTCATGAACGTTATTCAATCATCCATTATACTGAAGAAATTGTGATGGTAAATATTTCGATAGAAAAGACTTCGCAAAATATTTAATAATAATAATACTCATATTGAAAACATTGAATTTATTCTCGACATGTATTAATTTCGCTTAATTAATTTAGATTAATTGAGAGTCCGAATCAGGTATGAAATCTATTATTATAATTTTATTTCCATTAATCTATTAAAATTAATTTTGTGTCAAGTTTGTTGCATAAATTTTATCAGCATAATATTGAAAACGTTTCTGCTCCAATATGTAATTTGATCTATGCTAGTTTACACCCTTCAATCGAATTAAAGCAAACTTTAGGAAATTTCCAACTTTCGGGTTTACCGGTAGCTAAGATTAATTTATTATCGATATATATTTGTATCCCGATTTCATCGAATCATCCACAACGTTATCGGATTGAAATCCCTACACGTCAGCTATTCCCAAATCAGGGCTTTCGGTGATGTGAAAGAATTTTATTCCGCTCGCGATTTGATCAGTAATCGATCGTCGCATCTGTTCACAGAAAACTGACACAACATATTATCGACACTAGAAATCTGTAATGTCGTAAGGGACATGTCCCTTAATGTTCCTTACGGCATTTGAGATTTTCACTGTCGATATCTGCACCTAAACACAGCAATTACGCGTATCCTACAGACAAGAAGTATAGAAACTTCTAGTAACTTCAAACAGCAAAATAGAATACGTGTAGAAATTGTCTGGCCAAGTTTCATGGGAATTAACCATATTTGCTTTTACCCATGTCTGAATCCGAAACTACCTTGATTTACCTCAAGATGAAACTCCCGAGCAGGGATGGCCCTATCAAAAGTGCTAACTCCGCGTGTAGAGACTAACGGTTGCAGGACCTTATGTAAGCACTATTTATAAGAAACTTTAAAAATATAGCAAAACCGACACAAAATCTCATTTACTTATTTACGCTGCGCTTTCAAATATCCCTGGTTGTTTTAAAATTGGGACAGATTTTTTGAATAGATACATTATGACTATTTAAAAAAAAATTGGCCATTGGTTAGCCAGACATAGCACTTTCGAGTTGCCAAACCTTAGGAGGCAGTAGGCAAGTCCGTCGGAATGGAAGGGATTTTTTAATTGCCACTATTGAAAACCCAGAGCGTTTATATAATACTTGGGTTCTCGAGCAGAGGCCGCGCACTACAGCAGTTTACATCGTCCTGTTCCGGATGATTGGTTGAAGCTATTACCGACTTCGAGAGTAACCGCACCGTCAGTAACGCTTCGACAGAACACCGATGACGCCAGTATCTTGTTAATTGTAAATTTTACATTGTTTAAGTCCCCATACGAGCTACTTGTCTATTTTAGGTTTATAACTTGTTTCTAATAGAGTACGATCTGATCTACTTGTTACCAAGATATCTGACGATACCTAATAGAAAACGCGTGTTAACAAACTACACAGCTATCCTAATTTGCTGAGCTCATTGGTACATATTATAACTTGTTCATTAGTGTATATACCTACGCTAAATTAAACATGTACTTTGAAATTTATACAAATTTACTCAGTATAATCATCGTATAAGTTCTCAAAAGCGTGTCTGTAATAATATTTAGTAATACCGAGAACGATTGCGCTTTAACTTTACCCATATAACCAATCCCTTAGGTGCTGTTCGAACCAATAGGACAGCACAGAGGAGCAAATTAATTTGTATATTACAACTAAACCGTTGTAATCCAATGCGAAAGCGATCATGGCACAACTTTAAAACAAAATAGCGTTGGTATTTATCTAGGGACGTTTCGATTCTTCCACAATGCATTCAGGATAACTAGCTGTAACTGTAAAGTGACCCAGAGTTATTATAACTATGGGGTTATTATATCTCATGTATTAATTATCAATCTCAGAGCTTTGTGTAAAGAGATTCTAATTTTGTGACAAGTTTCCTTCCTCTTTCCGCAGAAAGATTTCCACAAAAAAATATGGATGGTAAAGATCAATACATTATTTAGTCACAATAACCCCGGATTACTTTACTCCTATGTACTGGGTTACTTAACCAAAAGGTGTGTGATGGTTCAAATACCTTTTAAGCTCTCACGATGTTGTCTTTTGACACCACGTATTAGTACCTTGCCAGTACTATTTGCATGTATTGGTGTAAACGAACTCATCTATTTTGATGGTTTTCACTTCGTTTCTGTCTTCATGTGAACTGATATATAGTCGTATCGGTTAGTAGAGGGCCTCAGTTAGCTGATTGCGCGTACATGGACGATTACACCACGGCTATTAGGGTTTGACTAAGCAAGAAGAATCGGTCGGCTACATCTGAGCCATTGACCCAACGAACTTTTAAATTACCAGCCATGTGTCTTGTTTGTTTATAGTATCTGTGACTCAGACGAACCGTACCGTATGATAATTATTTTTGTACTGTTTTTTACACATTTTTGTTTAACTTCACCTGTGCTAAATTGACAGTTAGTTATTAGACAACTTAAAAGAAATTACTGCATTTTGTGTGTGAACTTTAAATATTTTAAACAAGACTTTAAAATAACTTGTGGAACTTTGAGATAGGCATTTCACCAATGATGCTGCTCGCCTATAATATAATAATAATAATTATTATTATTTTCGTGGTCGGTTTGAGTTAGATTCGACGACATCACAATATTAAGAGTTAGAAAATACCGTCAAAACAGGCTTGGAATAAAAAAAAATTTTTTGAAAGTTATAAATGGTATTTACAATTTTTTTGGATGAGATGCAAATTCAAAGTATAGTACTAAATAACTCGCCCATCTCCGTCAAATTATTGTTCAAATTAGAACTAATGTTTTTTATGTGCTGGTTTCTGGTGGTACTGTATAAATTAACAGATTCAATTAAACTCCTTATTTTCTTAAAGTACATGTATATTCAGAAAGGATATTCCGAGATCAGTAAAAGACGAGATCAAAAGATTAATTACATAGAACTTTGTGGTAAAGTTGTTTCATTATACAGAAGTTCAAAAATTTAACCGAGGCGTCACTTGTTCGAAATTATAAGTTCAGCTATAATAAATAGGTTTGTTTGGGTATGTACCTTTGTGTTTTAATAACTGTGAATGAAAGACTTAGGCTGAGGATGTCATTGGTGATGAATCAAAAATAGGTCCGTCTACCGAACTGAATTCTCAGCTACTGTAGAACTTTCCCGTAGGAAATGAATCTGGCTACCTAAGTGTATTCATGTGATAGCAAATAGCCTAAAACTAACGTTCATTCCCTCAATGAATATCATTATGTCTTAATATCAATGGCCCAGGTTCCCAATTATGGCGTTCATCTGCCACTGTGGCAGTGTGACTATGTGTGACAGTGGAAAGATTTATCTCGCAATCGAGATATGTCAAAAAATTACAAATTTTGAAGGAATCTGACAGGTCGTTTTGACATATCTCGAATGTGATTTCATCTCTACTGACGCAAGAATTGCCCCAAAGAATAGGACGCGTCTTTTACCTAAACGCCGCTTTTGTTCGAAGACAAACTTCTGTACTTGTATCTACTGTGGTTTGGGTGATTGAACCAGCTCAGGTTCGAACGCACAACCCTCTGCTAGAGAGACGGTAGGTCCAGCCGTTTGGCTACCACAGCGGCAGCGTAATATTAAATCGCACGCTTAGAATTAAAGAGACCCATTTCTGAAATATACACGTGCCAAAATATCACCTTAACTAAAAGACATAGGGTTTAATTTTGGGAAATGTCATATTCAGAATTGAGTCGCTTTAATTCCAAGCGTGCGAAATATCTTCTTTATCTTTCTTTGAATAGTATAAAACAAACTCGTTCCCGTTCTTGTCTGTCCTTATATCATCTGCCGCTTGCTGCTTCTAAACTGCGGATGGTAGGACTTTGTGCGAGGTCCGTCCGCATCGCTACCATCATCTTGCTCACTAATCCTGCCGCTAAGCAGCAGTGCTTGCACTGTTGTGTTCCGGCGTGGAGAGCATGACAGCCGGTGCAATTACTGGCACAAGAGGTATTCCATCTTAGCCCTCTGGGCTGGCAACGCATCTGCAATCTCTTTGGTGTTGCGGGTGTTTATAGGCGGTGGTGATGACTTACCGTCAGGTGACCCACTTGCTTGTTTACCTTCCTATTTCGTAAAAAAAAAAAAAAAAAAAAAAACTATGAATGATACGATTTTCACTTCAATTTAAAGGGTTTGTTACGAAAGGTTTTTATGTATATTACATTCTAATTAAGTTTTCGTTAGTGAATTGCAACCGTGCGTAGCTTGGGGTTGCTTGTTATTTAATAAAAGAAGATTAACAAACCCAATTATATGTGAATACGAGTCATGTTTATTTGCAATAATTCATTCATAGTATAAGGAGAATCATGTCATTCACATTACCTGTTATGGGGAATTGTTTTTGCGGTAATATTAACACATAATGTTATTTTAAAACATGAAACCACAGAATACTGACAATGACACAGTTATGGAGTAACTTTTTCCTATTTCTTTACAATATAAATAATGACGTGTTACGTACCTAGTATTAGTAGTAAGATATATAAATTTATGAATCTACATTTTAAATTTAGTACTCTGTATATATTTTAAGTAAGTAAATAAGTAAACACTTTGTTTTAAAACAAGGTACATAATATTACAATTAAAATCAAATAGTACAAAGGCGAGCATATCCCTGTAAGGGGTCTCCCTGTAAGGGGGAGTACTTTATATCTGGAATGCTCATATATATCATTTACCTTTGTAAACTGTATTCATCCTTACCTGTCTTCAGTAGTAAACAACATTCTAACCTCAAACAGTTTTTGCCATCAAAACTTTGTTTATTATTTAAATAACATATTCTAAAGCAACAACTTACAAACTATCCCTTCTATTGATAGCCTTGATTTGATTCATTTAGACGATAAAGGGAGTTTAGGTGATAAAAAGTGAAATTGTAGGTGCAATGGATAGTGTTATGAATGAATACATCTGTTTTGTCCTGTAGTTATGTACAATAAGGAGTCAAACATACATATTAAACATTCATGTTTAACTATAGGATGTCTACGTACTGCGCCTGCGGTATTGAAATAGCAGACCCACAATTTCCTAGCGACCAAGACCATTCACAAATACCGACACGATCGGTCTTAATGACGCCTCAGCTGGTACTGGTATGTCGACATTCCGTCTCTCAATGATTTAAGGTGAGCACGAGGTGTGCAGTAAAGCTATGCGGGGCAAAGGGAAGACTAGCAGAAATTAGAAAAGTCTTTAAAAGTTGGCAAAAGTTTGCATTATACTCCTGCAAGAACTTCAAAGTTTTACACTTCAGTTTCAAGTTTCACACAAAGTTTTGAATTGTCCGTATTTAATATTTCGTTTCCTAGCTGGATATGCGTGGCGTATTTTAGCTATTACAAAAAATCTTATTAAATTTCAACAGAGAAAACAATAAGTAATATTTATTTAATTTCATTTGTTTCAGTTTGTTAAAATAAGATTTAGATTTCTTCATTTTATCAATGGCGAAAATAAGTTTGTAGTTTAATATCGTGAGGAAACCTACACAATGTATTTGTGTAAATGAATGTGTAACCGCAACCCTGTGTCAGTCTGATTTCCCTGTAAGAGAGGTTACGGTGGTCAGATGGCAGTCGCTCCAATAGCTTGACCGGCCAAATTTGGGATCATGGTCAAAGTATAACCCGAATTAAAAACAGAAAAAAGCGCTAAGTGAATGAATGAAAGTAACGCATAAAGCAAGTTATTTATTTAATATTATTGAAGTACTTCCAAAGTTTCAGTCTGTAACTTCAGAGCCGGAATTGTGCGCTTTTAATTAGTACCAGTTCAATTTACATTTTAATCCGTAAGCGGGAAATTAATTCGAGACAATTACTTTATGCGCCTGCCCATTAAAAATTACATTCACTCGAATTGTTTCAATTTAAATTACGTTTTTTAAACATCCATTAACTGTGTTTATACACTCTTACTAAACCTAATAAGGTAAGGTATGTTTATCTCGGGTTTTTTTTCTCTATATTTCTTTTGTTTGTTTTCCTGCGTGGTGTACAAATAGTATTACCGGTTTTTGTTTTATTTAAACGATGTTTTATTTAAAAAATATCCTTATTTCAAAAATAATACAACAGTTACGCCGTAAATTTTAACACTCAGTTAACATAAAATATCCCTAGAATAGCTTCTGTAATGTGTTTTATCATAATTTTTGTACTTAATCTCTTCTCTTCATTGAGGGTTCCGTACATAACAAGTTTTTAATTTGTGGTATTATTTTCAAAGCCATTCAATGTTACTTGATTATTCAATATTACTTGGCGTGACCGTAAATTATCGTAATAGAAACATATGTATTTCAATATTTATTAAGAGACTAATTTGAAAGCATACACTCACCTTTAAAAACTTTTTAGCCGACTACGGCAAAGCCAAAAGGAAGAGTTATGTTTTTAAATTCTGACATTTAGAGCCCTTATAATGCATGCATAACATTATCTAAACATTACGTATATATTCAAAACTGAATACCCTGTAAATATGTGTTTATAAATAGGTGGATAGTTTTAGTAGATTGTTTACCAAGAAGTTTTATCATCTCTCTAGTGTGTACCTTATTTCCAATTTAACTAGGCCTAAACCTAAACATCAAGTCCATTTTCATTCTGCAAACAACAGAAAGCCCGTATTAAATAGTTCTAAATTTTCTAGCTACCGACCGGTCCGAAGGTATTGGAATTGCAGCCTATTCTAATTAAAAGGAATTATTTGAATACAATGGTTGTACGCCTATACTTATAAGAGCTTATAGAAGGAACGTTAAATGCTGCAAATGGGACTTTACTCAACATCCTCCGAGTATAGAACCCGTATTGGTCGGTCAGTTGTAAGAAATATGTATACTAATAGATACGAGTAGTAAAAATTTGTGTTAATAGTAGGAAAAAAATTGACATGAATCGATCAGAAAAGGATCTTACCTCAACTTCTCAAAGACTTGTCAAATGTTTTTCAGTTTACTTATACTACTATTATTTTAGTTAGTTTAATTCAATCGAAACTAATTTAACTGCTTTGATTTCCTAGTTTTAGCGTATTATCAAAGTTTTAATATGATATAATTAATTGTGGAATACGTAGCATAACAATTTATTTGAATTTTACACGACATCAGTGTATTTATTTGTAACTAATATTGAAGAATAAATTATCTTTTATCTTTAGTTACATATGTTCTTCAGTAGAAAAAAATAATACTTTTGTATATGTTTAATTATCAAAACATTATGTAAATTCAAACCCAATCACCTACCCAGTAAATAAGTGGTTATAAAATGGTGGATAGTTTTAGTAGATTGTTTACCAAGGAGTTCGACCACTGTACCACTGTATTTTCACTTACAGGTTTGGGCGACCGAGCTTTGCTTTGGACAGATATAAATGCAAAACGATTGTGCCAAAATTTAAAGCTAACTTGAATAATTCAAAGATTTTTCGCCTTAATCTTTTTTTTTAAATTTCATCGTAATCGTTAGAGCCGTTTTCAATAAAAACAAACAAATATATAATATTACTCATAATAGTATAGGAAAGGATAATGTTCTAAGAGTGTCTAATCGAGCTGCAGTCTATTTAACAAGTGTTCAATTTTTAATTGCGAATCAATCATGATTTGAAATTATTTCATTCGCAAATATCACATAAACCAACGTACGAGCGGAGGCAGTTATCGAAACCGATCATAGAGAACTAACGCAACAGACAATAAAATAGATTTCAACTGTTGATATCAAGAAACCCAATTGCTAGTAAATTCTACTATGAATACGTAATCGTACAGAAGCTAAATTTATTAGTGGATCCTCTAAAATTACCTCCAGTGCCCTAAGACACGCGGCAGAGAGGCTTCTGCGGCGCGTTAACCAAAACGGTTGGTTTATTTTGAATTTAATTTGCTATGTAATTTTATTACGATATTATAGGGCCCCCGGATAGGGGTAGCACGAGGTCTCGTTATTGCGGAGGGTCTTGGGGAGCCAGCTGTAGAGCAGTGAACGTGAACATTATGATAATATTGATTATTAATAGATTTATGTGTTACTTTGCATGAAAAGGTAATTTGTTCCAAATTATTTATTTAATTTTTATTGCACAAACTTGACTATACAGCGAACAAAAGTGGACTTAACGCCTTAAGGCGTTCTCTACCAGTCAACCTAGGTAAAGCAGAAAAGTTGTTAGTGCAACAACTTAGAATTTAATTTAAAATTAAATGTAAAGTACTCACAGTAAATAAAATGAAATGAACATTTATTGAAATGGCGAACATGTGTAAACACAATGTGGTCTTAAGTACAGTCAACCAATTTGATTCAAAAGCCACTGTAGAACGTTGTCGCAATGTGCCATTGCCGGAATATTATGACATTTATTGAGAAGTCATTGTGACGTTAATTGCGATAAGGTATGAATCAAATTATTTGACTGTACACATTACACGTTACTGGTATGTGTGGTGTACATAACTTCCTTATTGTATCCGTACGGAGCCAGGGCGATCCGCTGGTTTTAATTTATAATGAATGGTCTGTATTGCATTGTCTGTGCCGTGGAGGTATGACGGCGGTCTCTAACTAACAGGACGCCTATTATTCACAAAGGTTATAACACAGCTGGTTCTGCTTGGAATAACATTCCTGTTACACGGTCCTAGCCGAATGTATACTCTACCTATACATTATACATGCAAAAGACATGCACAGACTTAAATTTAAAAGAGAATGCTAAGAGAGTTTAAATAAAGACTTCCCCCTTTATTCATAAAAAATAACAATATTTTTAACCTAACAAATGTTATGCCCATTTCACTTGAGGGTAAACGTCACAATGGCAAATAAAGACATGACACATGTTAACTAACATAGGTTTACGCAACGTTTATGAATATGAGATTGGTAAACTTTTATGAAAAGCAATGTAAATCAAAAACGATAATTGTCGACTAAATCTGAGCGACATACTTCAAATGATCGTAGTGTTTACATTTTTTTTTTGGTAGTGCGGCCGTTGGCGTGACTTATGTCATGCATTCATTGTTAAACAACTGGCGAGTAACGTGAACGTGATGAGCAATTTTGTTGCAAGCTGTTTGCTACGAGTAGTTGCTCGCAATTTTAGGTTGACAACTACAAGTCGTCAGTCAGCTAGCATAAACATTAGATTAGCGTTTAAGGAGGATCGCTTTTCATAGAAGCGGGAATTTTGTAATTTTTACTGTTTTTAATTTATTGTGGCTAAATGGTGTGACTTTTTATCAATTCAAGGTGTTTTCCGGTAGTATAATACTGGTTGTTAAGGCACTGTGTTTTGCTTTTGAACGTTCAATCTGCTGATTTTAAATAACTGTGCATTCAATGCCTAAAAGTCCGCTGATGCATAAAGTGTACAATTATTTAAAATTAGTAACTTGAATTTCCATAATCATACCACAATCGCATAAAAAACAGTGTTTTACTACCGGGAAACTAGTTGAATTGATAAATAATCACACCAATTGGCTACAATAAATTAAAAACTGAGAAAATTTTGAAATTCCCGCCTCATACGAAACGATCCACCTTAAACGTTGACAGCAATACACACCCACTTTGTTGCTAAACAAATGTTGATAATGAATTCAGCTTTATTTACATAGACCAATTACAACTTGTCTAGATAATATATTTATTTATTATTGTAATTTAAATTTAAATCTTTTCGATTTTTCTTTTTGTTTTTTTTTTTATAATAATTTAACAACAAATGGCGTCATCTCTCGTCATCTAACGGGCATTCATAAATAACCACGTTGAATGAGATAACTCGATTAAGTTTCTCATAGATGACACCGAGGGTAGTTTTCCCAAAGAAAAAATATCAATAATGTAATGACCGTAAAGACGAAACACATTGAAAAATTCGCAGGGTATGGCAGCGGTAATGTGGCGGAAACTGGAATACGCAAGGCACAGAATGCTGATGTTGCAGGTTCGAATCCTGCCATTACCCTAATTTTTCTTTGTGTTGTCATTCATAATATAGCTTTTTATATTTATTTATAACCGGTCAGCGGACTACTAAGCTATATGTTAAAGACAGAGAATAACACACCTGTCCCACTTTAACATATAACTCTATTGCCCTCTAGCTGCCTGTAAAACGCATCTTTTGGACAAAGTCTTAAGAACTGCAGCAACAGAAAGTGAAAAGCTATAAACGATCCCCAATATTTCAGTGTTCGTTAAAGCGAAACCAGAATCGTTTTTGTTCACTTGCAACTGTCTATTGGAAATTCAGGAAATTTCCAAACGACCGACACTGACTTCCGTATCCAACTGAAAATACTCTTTTGCCGTCGAGCTATTTGAAGAGGCCATTTTGAGATTTTCGAGTAAACTGAGTGTAATTGTCATGTTAAAACATCTATGTAGTCAACGATATCTATTCACTTAGTGACTTATGTAACCTATAGTTCAATGTCTGTAGTTAAATAACAGTTGTATTTGTATTTTTGTTTATCACACGTTCTGTGGCTGTTTAAATTTTAATGACACTCCAATTTTGCTAAAAATTCTTCGCCAAAAAGACAATAAATTTTATACCTAACAGCTACTCTGTTACCACTAAAAAGCAGGTTTTCTTAGAAATCCTAAATGTACTCAAACTTTAATAAATCAAGTATGCTCGGCAATCAGCAGCGAATACAAACTGTATAAAAAGCATCACGAGACCATATTATCGGAATTTAAAATTCACCACACAGATTAATAATTTCACAAAAACAAATAAGATCACATTCATCTAAGACAAGTTTATAGCCCAAAAATAACTTAGATTTTTTTAAATAGTCTACTGATATTATAAATAATGTCAGGAGAATATTCTGAATATCAACTGGTTGACCTTGCGATAGAATATGATTTAATGTTGCAAATGGGTCACATTCTGTTGGTCGAGTCGGAAATCCAGTTCCTACATTAATTTCATTGCTCCCGTTTGTCCAATTTAAACGTGGCGCACGAAAGTGGTTTTATTCGCTGTTGTTAGGGCACAAGAGTACATTTCAGGTTTCGACGGAACTTTTATATGGCTCTCGCAGTTTGAGAACCATACTATTATGAAATTGCAAATTTTTGGCAGACCTCTTCAAGCAATGGGTAGCTTTTCATACCTAATATTAGACACTTTTTCTCTCTGTAACCTGTGCTACATATATGTAAAATCGTGTCTAATGATCGACAAGCTATTTTTTTTAACTAAAAAAGCTTATTTAAAATGTCGGTAAGTTCTTTAAATAATACGAGTGGATATGGATGAAGTTGCTCCTAATATTGTGTACCTACTTAAGAACTACAATTGTTACTGCCACATACTTTTGTAGTCAGCAATGCTGGTTTTTTCTTGTAGTTTTTTTTGCCATCCTTTGCGGGCTATATGAAAATTATGAAAACTGTGCAAAAATATTTTTTTATGTTTGAGAAAAGATGGTTCACTGTGATCAAATGAAGGACCTTTCTTTTATAGATACGGAAAAAAGCAGAAGGAATTCTAACAAAGACAATATATCTCCAAGAAAACTAATTTTAATGGACTATTAAATGCACGCGGAGTTTTAGGGTAGTAGTTATAGACCGTTCTCAAATGCAGCAGAGTACTCAATATCACATTTACCGTTTCGTTTATTTACGAATGAAACTCCTAAAGTGATTGAGAACGCGATCGTACTTAACAACGATCTATAACAACAGATAACAGACCATAGATACTCGTACGATGTAGTAAATCTGCAGTAGTTAAAAGCGGTCTCCAGCCGAAAATACGCCCAAAAATCTTGAAGGCCCTTTGAACAAAACTGTCGGCTTAATGAACATAGCCAGGTACCGGAATGAGACTTCCCTTCAGTAAATATAAACGGGGTTTGAATTCAAAACGGCCCTTTTCCTAAACCGCGCTAACAAACAAGAGTTTACGTGTTTAAATCGGCACGGAACCTGTTTGAGAAAATGAGGTCTAGGTTTGCATAAGCCATTGTTGCATAATTATGTTATTTTTAGGATTCTGTTCCGCATCTAAAAGATAAAAAAAACACCATTATGGTGCAACACCGTCCGTCCGTCCGTCCGTCCGTTCGTGACTCCGTTGTATTTCAGCAACTACTATTGCTATGGTCTAACAATTTGGAATAACTGTAAATTTAACTTACACAATTACTGCAAAAAGTAATGTGAAGAATTTGGTTTCTTTGCCAGCGATTTAGAAAGAGTGCTCAAAATTTAAAAAAGAGATTACTATTTAGGTCAAGTAATCTACCTACACATTTTTAAATGCTTTCTAGTTCTAGTTTTCGAATGATAATGTAAAATTACCAAAACAGCCTCCCCATAAAAATGTTACACATTACAATAAGTATCGATTACTTAGCACCTTTCTTATTTTTGTTATTTACAGTCAAAATCTATTTATTACTACTTTGTCGCAATGAGAAAAATAAAGCACCAATTTGAAAGTGACCAGTTTTTTTGATGTTCGCTGTACTGTTAGGTACTGTTTCTTTATTACATTCTGCTAATAATTAATAGTTAATAAAAATTATAGTTTGCCGCTTTTTATTCTAATAATTATGTACCATTCCGTTGCTGTAACATTAAATTAATGAATGAAAATCTTTGCTTCAGTAAATAAATACCTTCAGCAGTAAAAATATAGTAAGAGAAATAAAACAGCATACTTACACAGAATCCGATTCCACAACAGGAACTTGATCGGGATCATACACTGTAAACAAAGGCATCAATTAATTATAAGAACTTTAAATATTTACATTATTAAATTTATATAAATCCCATCTGTTAAATCCCATGTAAAATTTCCCTGTTTGTGTTCTTTTATTTTTGTGTACGTGTGTAAATCATATAGAATATTTGTTGTTGTTGTATATAATTCCTGAATAGAACCTCAGACTACTTGTCAAAACATAAATATGAGATTAAAATTTAAAACTCACACAACATAAACTATAGGCCATTAAAACAATAACAATATTTAACTCTTTTACTGACACACTCAGTTCTAACATTTCCAAATAAGTATCTATGTAACTTTTTATACGTTTAAAAGGGGGGTTATCTGATAGGAAGTGGTTACGCCATCTTTAGGAACCAGCGATCCTAAAAGAACCGCTGATCCGTTAATGGTCTTTAGATACCCTCTCCTTGTGGACCTCGGAATCCGTCACTCACCGTACGAAACGAAGTAGATGCTACTTCATGCCGGCATTCTGTGAAAAGCAGTACTAAAAGCAGTACTAAGTTTGCCACACATGATGTTACATTAACCTAAATATTATAACGTTATGTTAAGCGATAGAGATTCTAATATAAAGTTTATAGAACACTCAATATAGAATTCGCTTTCGTATGTTTCAAATTTTAATATGCTTTAACATTTAGTTAAGGTAAACATTTTAATGTAGGTGAGACCACCGAGGTTTAGTCTATAAAACAAAGATGTTTATACATTTTTAATGTTAACAAAATTTCATGGAGGAGCCGTGAATTTAAAGAACGAAACTGCAAATAATAAAAATATTTTTTATGGCTTATCCAGACTGAATGGTGATTCTGAAATAAAATGAAATGATTATATGATTCTTTAATTTTGTTATAGCTACAAAATAAGGTCGAATTCCTATCTTATTTAAAGCAGCCACGGCTGAGAGGCCGGGCCACACCGGATGCGTATGCAGTACAGCGCCGTAGACACGCGCGTGCATATGCCAGTTTCAATGTATGGAATTATATGTTGAGATGCCGCATCGCTTGCGTTGCGTGCACGTAACGCAGCTCTATGAAGCGAGCTGGTATACACATGGTAGAGATATTTGTAACAAGTTTTTAATTTTTGTACAATGTACACTAGATTGCGCCAATAAAGATTCATGATTATGAAAACAAAGGTTAGTTTCACAGTTTACGTGTTTTCGTTAAGCTCGGATATTGGTGTTGTTTGTAAGGTACTTGTACATGGAACTGAATTATATATGCTCGAAAACGATAGTATATCAACCTCATAGTGCCTACTATACGTCTCCCTTTCGAAAAATGACACCTCTCAGTTCCAACTTTAATGGCAACTTATATGTGTTTTTGACTGTACCCGCACATGCTAAGAAAGAATGAAAAAAGAAAAAATTTAATCAGCAAACAGAAGAAAATAAAGGTACAAAATTATACTATAATATTAATGCTGGAAGGGACCACCCCCCTCAGCATAATGCTGCTGCAAGCAACAGCGCTAATTTTCAGTGGGGCCCTGAACTTAAATAACTAAAACTAAAAAACCTTAAACCTAATAGGGTGATGCCACGCTCACTAAGACCGTATGGTCATAAATTCCTTTACCTTACTGTGGGGATAAATTAAGAAAATGAGTTACTACATGTAAAGTTAGCGAATCGAACCGGCCGCTTACACTCGGCGATACTAGACCTCGCGAATCTGACTGACGGAAACACGCGAAAGCCGGAACTCTTACTAACCTGTACTATTTGTTTTAGACTAATGCAATGCCAACAATAAAGCGGCTGTTACAGTCTCGAAATAATTCACGTCGTTCAGCTGTTTCAATTTCCATTTTCTTGGTGCTACATCCACATTATTAAATTAGTCAAGGAAGCGTTCACGTGAAACTCGAGTCGCGGAAAATGCGAATAATTAATCCAACATTCCGTACTTACTCAAAATATACCTACATAATATTAATATAATTTTTTCCTGCACTAGCTTTAAATGCCACTGAAAATTCAACTTAGTTCTTATAAAAACAGGGAAGGAAAAGAGTAGGCAATAAAATCGTGACCAAAAAATGGCTGTAGCGTGTGGGAGTCGCAATATGCCGAGTGGTGTGTAAACATTGCGTATGAAACGGAATGGTTTGCATTTGGTTTATAAATTACTAGAAAATGCAGTAGAAGCAAAGAATATGCTAGTTCATCTATCTTACTTAACAGAGGCGACATGCCTTCAATAGATGAAAAAACTTTTGACAACAAAATTAGTTAATCCTGCCGCGAGCAAGATGGTTATTGCGATCCGGACGGACCTTGCACAAGGTCTTGCCACCCGCAAAAACAATAATTGACATTCTTGTGCTTAGTTCGGACCTGGATATCGTGTAAATTATCCCGATACATTTAATACCTTAAATGAATTACATTTATTTACAAATAACATTAAAAAAGCTTGTTACTTGTTAAGCAAAGCGTTAACTTGTAACAAAACGACCTGTGTACTCATAAAATGACATCGGTATTTCATGTTAATATGCAATAAAGCGTAAACAAATTTACGCTTAATGGCATGAACTCGGAGGCATTAGCTTTGAATATACCACTTTAATCTTTATCGAGATAAACTTGGTTTAGTACTCAGCGTCCTACATGCTACAGCTTTAGGGGCATAAAGGAACGTTTGTTAAACAATTTTTTGTTTCCTGACTCTAGAATAAGCTACCAAATTCTGGAGTTTCGAGCAGGCAAAGCAAAACAACCAGTCGCAGATAAAGATATTCTTATTCATTATATAAGGTCTAGCATCGTCAGTGCTAGCGCTGTACTTGAGAACAACTATGATCACTATCACTTAATATTTAATATAAAGTCGCTATCCGTTCTGTCTGTTCTCATACCTTCGGCCACTTACTTCTTCTAAACCACGCAATGGATTTTGATGCGGTTTTCACTGTCACTTAGAGATTTTTTTACGGAAGGTTTTTATTTACTTTACATTCTTATTGTAAATTATGGCGTACTTAAGAATAAATTTTGTATAAAAAAGCTGCGTTTAAAGTTAGTATTTTCCATGTGGTTTTCAATAAAGAGTATTTGTCTTGTCTTTTCTTGTCTTACTGAAAAAAAAGAATCCCTATAATGTAAGGAAAGTTTGAGTGCTGTAGTAACAGATAGCAACATCTTAAAAGCCATTTAAACATAACTTAAATGTTACAAGGTATTGCTGGCGAGAAACGAGTGCAAAAATGTGACATAGGTGTGACAGCCACATAACAAGACCAACTATAGTTGTCCCTAGAGGACTGAAAGGTTCGTAGTAAAGCATTCAGCCTTGCATGGCTAGCAAAAGTGGTCGCTACCTGATTTGTCGCTTTGTGACTCTTTCTTACTAGTATAAAACGAAAAGGACTCAACTGGCAACCTAACTAGCTGTTCTAGAGCTACCAACAAATCGTTCATGGCTTTTTAAATGTTCCAAAACAAATACATATATACAAAAACACATTCTCTCCATGAATTGAGTCACTGACGCAATGATTTTTGGGAGCCATGATTTGACTAAAACGTTTGGTATGTAAAATTGACGTACAAGTATTTCAGGAAAAACTAAGCATAGGTACTAATACAAAAAAATACTGAATTTGATTTAGTTTTGAAGAAAGAATATGGGTACGTCGAGACCTCCTGTTTAACGACATCATTAACAGCTTGAGTTGGAACTGCTCTTTTCATGGTAAGCCGATAGCTCGGCCGAGAAAGTATTATCGTATAAACAACGAACGTAATATCGTCTTATTGCAACGGCGAACACTTTAATTGTAAAAGCTGGGCTCCATGAGCGGTATGTACTCTCTCAACTACTGTGTAAACTATTTAAACAGGTGGCTTTCTACCACACCTGGACGAGGAAGCTGAGCGTCGATCGAAGAATATCGATCAGTGGTTCACTTCATTATCTCCTGTATTCATATAATCCCAACTCATTGCTCGACTTTTACCGCGCACACCGGCACAGTAGACTGGCTCAACTCCCTCACAAAAAATAAACATTGTCAATGTATGAAACACGAGTAGTTTTGTACGCAACTTGTAATGGCGGCTCATTATTGTTTCATATATTTTTGATACCAAATTAAAAGTGTCAGAATCCCAACACTTAAACATAGTGATTCTATTCTCTTTGACTTGCCGCTTCATTCCATTGCACAGCTCTTAAACCCAACGCAACTCTGTTTTGTAGTCAACAACCTACCTATTATTGTATAAAGGTTATTCAAACCCAGCATCAAGGAAACTTTAATGACACATTAGCCTAGTCTAGACTCGACATTTCATAAACGATGTTCTGCAAATCTGATTTAGGATGGTAAATTATGCAGTTGTTGTCAAAGACGAACTTTGTACAATGGAAGTTTATCTCAAACAAATTTATATTAAGAAGATGCTTTAAATTTTTTATGATTTAGGGGCCTCAGGATTAGGGATGGACGGCCACGCCAAAAGATGTCAACGTTTGTTCGTCTAAAATAACAAATGTCATCGCATCTATTCTTTTAATTGCTGTTTGTTTCACTTTAACCGCATTCTATGCTTCACGCATTTTCCCATTTCTCTCAATTACTTCCAGTGTAGACCATCTGGTGCACGTTTTGATGAAAAAAGCTAACAACTGGCACTTTATCACTTTTATAACAAACAGCTACGGTAACGGGCGTCATTTACTTACAATTAAAGCAACTAAAGCAAAACGAAATAATAAACGTGTGCCCATTAGTTTCAATTTGTGATGAATGATGGAGATAGCTTTTGCTGTAAATGAAATGGTCCTGAAAAAGCAAGTCATAGGGATGCCGCACGGTGTTTTTTTTACAAACTTTTTAATGGAAGCGGTGATTATTAAGGTGACATCAGAATTTTAAGCTTAGGTAGTGTGATCAAATTTAATTTTAGTTTGACTTTTGTTTCGTATTTAATAGATCTAATATCTTGATAATATCGTCAGCACACTGTCATTTCATAAATATAGGAATGAAGCTGTGACTGTACAGTAGGGGAAATATATTCACGTACAGTCAGCGTCAAATATACCAGAGCGGGCAAGGTGGTCAAAAATATCTGAACACGCCCGAGCGTATTTGACAATAGAGTAGAGTTCAGATATTTTTGACACCTTGCCCGCTCTGCTATATTTGACGCTGACTGTACCACCTTAAAACCCTATCGCAATGACGCGACGCGTTAAACGCCAGGCTATGTCATACAAATGTCATGCGTATGTCTTTTCGACTAGGTTCTACGGTGGTACGTGTTTCAATTTCCTTTACTGTACCAACAAGTTTTTCTATTTTATGCATATTGTCAAAGTATTAAAAGAAATAAAAAAAGAATGCAACTCAAAAAAGACACAAAAGAGAATTTAAAAAAATTACATTACTGACGCTGAAACAGACCACTCAGCATATTATGCCGCAGTCAACAGTGGTGTTTAGTGGGCCCTGAACTTAAAAAACTAAAGAACCTTAAATTTGAACGTATATTTCAAACCTAAACCTATCGGCTTACTTTACGTAACCCACTTACAAATTAACTCCTTCTACATGAAAGTTTACCCTACCTCTTTTAACCAACACATATGTCAACTATGGCCGTATGGGCATAAATCCCATCGCCTTACTTTTTTTTCAATCAAAAATAGAAAAGAATAAGCGTCATATTGATAGTAAACAACGTTGAAAGATATAATTAAATAAATATCTTAGGACAGTTAACACCAATTGACTTAGTCCCAAAGTAACCAACTAAAGCTGCTTGTGTTATGGGTACTAGATACTTATAACATCCACGACTCGGGCACAAACATTCGTATTCATCATAAAAACATTTGCCCCTCCCGGGGAATCGAACCCGGTACCTCAAGCTTCATAGTCAGGGTCACTAACCACTAGGCTATCCGGCCGTATAATTACATCATATATTTGGCGCCGACTGTACCATAATCATAATATGCTCAGTATACAAATGGAAATGTAGATTCCGCAGTAAATTTCTGCGTGATACGAATCCGACAATTCTTCGCTTTCAAGGATTCCTCGTAATATATGAATAGCCGACCCTTCCGAAATAGGTCTTTTAATTCCAAGACCTCGCTAATACGGAAAACGTTGCATATATAAAGCAAATCTTTATAAAAGATATATGAAAGTAATATCGCCAAAGAAACTTGGTTCTATTTTGGCCTTCTGCGAGCTTAGATTTAATAGTCGTCACGACACGGTCAGTGGATAATTGAAATTAGTCTGTTTTGAGAAAAAAATAAACGGATTTTGAGATACTCTTATGTGGCATAGTTAAGAGCCAACGTAACTTTCAAACAATAAGTCACACTTTGAAAGTATTTTTTTTTCAATAATGTCATTTGTTATTTTTTTTCGGTAACTTTATTATTGCACTTTTTTTAAGATATTTTATGTAGATTAGACCATTTTTTCCTACCTTCATACATAAACCTAATTTGACACAATACGATCACTGAAAGTTAGTCAAAATTGACTTACAAGATTTGTCCCAAACAATTATTATCTAACAAACTAACAGGTAGAGTTGAATAAAACCTAGTAAAAATAAAGTCGCCACGGCTTCAAAGTCATAGAAATATTTAAATTGTGTTAAACTTTCGCGATTTTCAGACATATTTATAATGTTAACGGAACGGGACGGGGGTCTCGTGACCACGGCGGTTGAAACATAGCCGAAACGTCGAGGTAAATTTAGAATGATTTTATCACATTCAAGTCCCGTTAACGTTATAAATACGAAAGATAATGTATTGAGCAGAATTTTTAACTACCTCTGACCAAAATCTTAAGATTCCCAGTTTGAAATTTTGAATAAAATATACTAGATAGTTGTTGTACACGGATGTTCCCCGACAAAATGCAATGTTCTTCCGGGAATACCGATAAATTACCGTTACCCGGGCTCGCCCCCGGCGGATTGCTGGAAAACTGAGAACAAAGACCAGTTTTAGCCTTCAGTTCATTAAGGGCTTATTTCATTCTACACCTTTTCTAGACTAAAGAGAGGTTTAAACTTTTTATTTTAGCTCAATTTCCGAGCGCACAAAAGTGGTTTTAGGGTTCGACGGTAAAAAATATGGAGCCGTTTAAAAGTAAGAAGTCAAAGACAAACAGACTAATGCTAGTCTTACTAGCGCACCGTATGTACAGCCAGTCTCAGAAGTTGCTCAACATTATAGTACCTTGTCGCAATATAGTACCGTGTATTGAGACACAAATTTAACTTTACAAGTTTAAGTGACCAAATTTCGGCTATAAAACGGTCACGGTTATTTCTCTAACTGCAATTGTAAGTTTCTGTAAGTGTAATTTTTTTATGTGATATAACTACAACCACAAACTGGCGGTTTTCGGATTATTGTTCTTTACTTCTGACCTTGCTCCTTGCGAAATTTCATTATTTTAGGTCACCGGGAATTACCCTATAGGTTTTGACTTTTTGCGCTTGACAGACAGACAGACGACGAAGTGATCCTAAAAGATACCTAGATTTGATACTGACTCTAAAAGTACTTATTAATATTACTACCATTGACCATTGCAACACTGCAAAAGTGCCACGGCTCAGTGGAACATGGCTCAAAATAATATAAGAGGAAAACTTGCACTGATATTCCGCTACAAAGCGTGTTATCGCGTTTTATATCAAGAAATATACTCAAACAACAAAAACAAACTAAACTAACACAATATCAAATTCAATATAGCAGTTTATTTATCGCGCCACGTTTCATTTAGACAGCATTGTTTTGTCGATCGGACCAGGGTCTAAATAAATCAACAAGCTGGCGCGATTCTCTTATCGCGAGATATTCCAAAATGAATTCCAATCGACAGAACAAACCTTACTGAAACAAAACTCTTAATTTCTTTTGACTTTGATTTATATAGGACATTACTGAGTTTGTTTAGGACCCGACGAAAATTCCTCGCGCTATTTTCTTACAATGAGCATCAAATTAAAAAAAGATTCAGGTGTCATGCCTTTTGGTAATTTGATATAAAAGTCTTCCTAATAACGTGCTATCGTGGAACTGGAAACCAATTAAACTTTGCCGTTATTACGCCGTTGAGAGCAAAGAGGAAAGGAAAAGTGATATAGGTACGGTACAAGGAATATTTCTCCATTAACGAAATAGGTAAGTGGAGAAGAGGCTTACCTTACTAAAGTACAAGCTATTGGTTATAATAAATACAATAACTACTTTCAGATGGCCGATGGGGCCATAGAGTTCTCGAGAGGCGACCGCGTACCGGAAGACGCAGCGTGGACAGACCCGCCACAAGGTGGACCGATGTCCCGATGATCGTTGCGGGAACCCGCTGGATGCAAGCAGCACAAAACCGGTCGTTGTGGCGATCCTTGGGGGAGGCCTATGTCCAACAGTGGACGTCTTTCGGCTGAAATAATGATGATGATGATGATGATGAATAACTACTTTTGCAGTAAAATAGATCAATTTAATTAAGTATCCATGTTTTAAGTAGGTACTGTAGATGCAATTATGCAAAAAAAATGAATTTTGCTTTAGTAAAAGTCATTAAGTTAGTCAATCAGTTTGAAAAGGACTGGCCACTCATAGTGCCAGATATAGGCAAGTGTCTTTCTATAGAAAGTTGTGGAAGTCTGAGACGCCTTTGCCCAGAAGTAGCACCCAAACAAGTGCAATAAGAAAATTTATCTAGTCCATTCAATAGGTAACTAATTTTTTTTTTATATATTATATGCATTTGTCTACCATTCGTCAGCTTCGAATGAAACTTTTGTGGGTTGTTAAGCAAGCGTCAGGAAGTTAACAGTACCTAGCGCACTTTTTTGTCACATTATATTTACTCTAACCGTGCTGGTAAATAAAAGATTCTATTTAATACTATTACTATTATATTGGCAAATCACAACTAATTCTAATAAAATAAGAAATAATATTCGCTGAGTTTGTGGCTGGCGCCCCTAAGTGGAGCTTTTATTGGCAGTAAATTTATTTTTTCAATGCTTGAGCAATGAAATCTAAATATTTTAATTTCACTCTTACGCAGAATCTCCGCAGATCTGGCAGAAAGACGAATTTTTTGTATTGAATTTGTCTTGATGAACCCATGTGCAATTAATACTACAGAACACAATAAACATACTAATCATCTGTTTTTATCAAAAGCAAGCAAGGTATGCACACTAGTCGACACACTTTCATGCCAGAAAATGTAAACATTTCTTCACAATGTAAAACCTCATCAACTGCCTAGATTACCGCGGCATATTTTTTATGTTTATTCTAACGTGATGCAAGATTTTTACAGCTCTTATCTAACCGTACCAAATAAGTACGATTACGCGGTAATATACGCCATAAAATTACTTCATCGTGCATTTATGAGCAAACAAAACATTACCTAGAGCTTCAAGCTTGTTTTGCCGTCTTACGTCCGATTTTAAATAAGATAATAAATTATTCCGCGAATATACATTTCTTATCATACCAGCGCATTGTAAAGAGAGATGTTAAGGTTCATAAAACCTCTATGTGTTTGTCTGTCGTCAGTCTGTGGCCCATAATTCAGAATCCGATCGACTGGTTTCGACGCAGTTATTTGTTTGGTGTTGGAATTCTGCTAATTGTTATTAGCTAAGCTTTTTTTTTATGAAACAGGAAGGCAAAAAAGCTAGTGGGTCACCTGATGGTAAGTGATCACCACCGCCTATAAACACCCGCAACACCGATGAGATTGCAGATGCGTTGCCAACTGGCTAAGATGGAATACCTCTTGTGCCAGTAACTGCATCGGTTGTCTTGCTCTCCACGCCGGAACACAACAGTGCAAGCGCTGCTGCTTAGCGGCAGGATTAGCGAGCAAGATGGTGTTAGCGATCCGGACGGACCTTGCACAAGGTCCTACCACCCGCAAAACCCACCCGCACCCGTAGCTATGTGTACGGTGAGTGAGGGATCAAAAAAACCACGACTGGGGTAGCCAGGCTGGTAACGGATCAGCCAATCTCTTTAGATCGCTGGTTCTAATGGGCGGCAGTGATCACTTCCCATCAGGTGACTCGCATTCTCGTTTTGTTCCTTGTTCCATAAAAAAATGTTTGTCGGCAAGCCCCTCAGCGGTTTACAAGATGTTTAACTTTTAAAATATGTCGGGGTTAACCGTTAGCTTTGTGTACTTATATTACGTGTATATCCGATAAAGATCCTATTTGACTTATTAAAAAGGCTGGCTGTAAAGAATGTACTTGGTTACTAATACAATAAAAACAAAAAACTACCTTCCTTCCTTCCTACTACTTACTTCCATAGCTTAGTTTTTTTCGTAAAATAGTTGGTTACTTTCACATCAGTGGCCAGTTTCAAACGTTTGAAAGGAACGAGTGTCGTGGTTAGAAAAAAGCAACTAAGTGCTCCTGCAATTCAGTTCACAGTTGCAGTAAAAACAAAAGAACAGCGTGAACATTTACACAACATAATTACAACAATGTCAAATAATAAACCAACTGAAAAATGCCTTATTATAGCATTAAGGCCGCTTTTCATAATGAATATATTTCTGTGCAAAAGGATTAATTAAAGAAATAAATATTTACAATCGCATGAATGCCTGATTTTATATAATTTTGCACCAATAAACTCGCGACTTTAAAGTTATTGCGCACGCGCGTAGCACGAATACTACTCGGAAATACGTAAGGGATATATTTTGTGCCCTCTCATTATACGTTTTAAAATTGATTTCGCTTGCACGTTCCTCATTCCCAGTCATTGCCAGTTGCAACAAAGACAAATAAATTGGATGCACACCAACGTATCGATTCCAAATTCAACCGGACCGTTAAACTATGAACTCGCACACGTTATGTGAAGAGAAAGTCCTTTTGGATTAGTATGGACTCTTCTATATAATTTATGAAAATATATTTTCACACTTTTCATGCTTCACTCATACAAATAAATATGGGTTTATTCTAATTTCGTATAAATAGTCTTCAGTTTTATTATACATACTACTTACATAGATAAATGGATAGAATATCCAAGACTATGCCTTAACGTTCTTATTATAAGAGACGGCCCATAAGTATACGATGTAAGTCATCTTCGACTTGAGTACAAACATTTATGTTCATCGTAGAAATAACTGTCCCTATCCGGATTCGAACCCGTTAGTTCTCTATTCATTCCGAGTCACTAACCACTGACGTATCCGATCGTCGACCGTATTATTACTAGCCGATACTAGAGAAAAAAAGGATACTATTTATCCCATGTAAATTTAAAGCCCCGTGGGTTTAGGAAAGACTTATTCGCCTCGTAAAAGCTTTTAATAATACTAACGGTCAATATAGTATAAGTACCTATAGACGGAAAATAAAGTTCTGAAACATTGGAACACGCTTTAAGCAATAGACTACGTGTCATATATATATATTGAAAACCGTGTCGCATATATATCTTATCACCCGCTTAAATCTAGTAAATTGTATCGCTGCCAAACGATCTAGTGGATTCTTTGAAATATCATCCAATGGACTACAATTGTCTAGGTTTGTTTATAGACTAGAATAAGTTTATTTTAGGCTGCATAGATAAATACCTGAAAGACTAACATAAATATTTACTATACATAACTAGTTAATAACTTAATTACTAGCACGTGAAGTCTGCAACATGACCAGTTTCGCGGCGTCAGTTAACCGACCACGGAACCGTCGGAATGCGACACCTTGCGGCCAAAACTCTTCTTTTGTGAAGGTCGACAGCGTGTCAGTCGGAACTTTCACCACAAATGAATTATAATTCATGTCATACGTTTATGACCTACCTGCCTGTGCAATCTACCATTTCAGCAGAAAGTCTTAAGGTTAAATGAGACATTTGTCAATTCGAAGTTTGGTGGCCTAGTGGCTGGGAAGTTGACTCGTGGTCGTCAGGTACAGTTTGATCCCCAGCAATCGCCATATACAAATGAATTCTTTTTTATACATCTACATTACCTGAGTCTGTTCCTGAATATTCATGCAAATGAATATGTAAACATGAGCCGTCGGTCCGGTTTCGCTGTAACAGGTGTTACGGAGGTCAGATGGTGTCGCTCCAATGTAATAACCTGACCTGCCTTTAGGATCATGTGGTCACAGTGTACAGTTCCCGGCAAACTTCTTGAGCACTGACCTTGACTGCGTAGTAGCCGTTTCTAGTACAAATGTGTATGCGCAAACTTACCCCTTCCACTCGATTTATTCTCAAAAAATTTTTCAACTATACCTGGGATTAAAAAACGGGAAAGCTCTTGGAGAATGAATGATGATAGTTTCGGTTTGGACGATTAACGAGGTTACTATACCTTTAAACATCTTATTCCGTCGTACAGTAAGGACACAAATAACCCCGTTCCTTTATTCATAAGAGTTAACCAATATTTGTTAAGTAATAAATGTTTTGTTCCTTTGATTGGTGGCCAAACGTCCTAATGACTGATACAGACCTAACACATGTAACATAGGTTTACGCAGCGTTCATACAACAACAACAACAACAAATAAATACTCTTTATTAATTCACACAAGTAAACAAAATAAAAGAACAGACACAGGGAAATTTTACGCGGGAGTCAACAGACGGTCTCACCGCTAAACAGCGATCTCTTCCAGACAAATAAATAAGACAGTTACAAATTAAGAATGTAAGTGCCAATTAGCTACTGAAAATCAACAATAAATTTGAAGGCATCGCACGTTGAAACAAGAATTTTGAATAATTTACGACGCCGACAAACACTGTCACTCGACCCGTATCAATGCGGCCCTATCTCGAGAATCAGGAAGCGATCAGGTTACCCTATCGAACTGGCGTTTGAGTGGTTAAGTGTGGCTTTGTCCCGTAACGGAATATTGCGGAGATAACTGCCCCATAGTACTCCTCAAGTGTACAAGCGCTATAAAGGCTGTGTAGTAGCTGTATAGAACTGCCTTTGCCTGCCGAAAAAACCTGTTGATGTTTAATAAAAATATTATTTTAACATCCACAGGTAACATGGTATTTTACATTTATTATATGGAAGGGTCCTGTAACACATGGTATCCTAGCACAGGGCTCTCGGTTGAAATCGTTCTGTAAAGTTTTATTGGAATAAACCCTTTTCATTTCATTTCATTTCATTACATTTTCAATGCGCAGTTTTATTAGTTTGTTTTTTGGCGGTGGTAGGACCTTGTGCAAGGTCCGCCCGGATCGCTACCACCATCTAGCTCGCTAATCCTGCCGCTAAGCAGCAGTGCTTGCACTGTTGTGTTCCGGCGTGGAGAGCAAGACAGCCGGTGTAATTACTGGCACAAGAGGTATTCCATCTTAGCCCTCTGAGTTGGTAACGCATCTGCACTCTCTTTGTTGTTGCAGGTGTCTATAGGCGGTGGTGATCACTTACCATCAGGTGACCCACTTGCTTGGTTGCCTTCCTATGTTGTATAAAAAAAAATTATATATTAATTTCAGACTAAAATACTCCAACGCGGTGAGGAATAACATCGTCACGTAACCACACTTTATGTAACAGAATTTCCTTGTCACAGGGGTTACGGTGTCCAGATGACAGTCGCTCTTGGTCTATAAAAAAAACTGTCAAAAATAGAATCATGGTTCAAACCTTACATAAAGAAACTGGAAAAACCCCTACAAGGACAATTCATAGATTCAGGCTTTACTTTGCGGAAGTCCACATTGATATTAATGGAACCAATTACTTTGCTGCAACAAAAATTTGAGTCTATTAGAATTCGATGTTCGTCGACTGAGCGTCGAGAAGTCAATAGCTTCTTATGATGCTTCGTGGAGAGGTGAAGCACGTGTCGGGTGGTATTTTTGGTGTTGATGGTTGGGCATAACCCGTCGCGTTTGTGTTTTTTTTTTATAAAAGTATTACAAGCGCTGTTGTTTTTCACGATTGCTGACACTTTGTTTGCGGATCAGGAAAGTAATTGACTCCATTATTACCCTACAAGGATGAGGATCATCATGAACAGTAAAATTAAGAAATCGGTCCCGAGGTACAAAAGTTTCCATACTTTTACTTAACCAGAATTTTGATATGTCAATAACGCTTGTAAAAGAGGTTAACTGCCTATTTATATTGGTAAATGAAGCCATTAAAGCATCTTTAATATGATAATTTAGGAGGCTCTAATCCTTACGATATGTACTTACTTAAGTTTACGACGGCAGAAGAAAATAAATTCGCCTGAGAAGGTTGTATTTTGATTCAAAAATCCCTAGTGAGCACTTTTATTATACTCTGCCAGTCATCAAATATGTAAGCACAAGCGAGGAAAATGAACAAGAGATACTGGCTTATATGTTTCACTCGTATTTTATCACCCACATTTTTTTGCAGGCATTCGATATTATTGAGAAGGCAATTAAGGCGAGTTACGAGCACACTGAGATGAATTTCAATGAAAAGCTTGTTTGTTCTGTAATCTAGTAATTAGTTAAATATTCGCTTTTGAACTAATCTGAAGTCTTACCTTTAACCTTTAAGAAAAGACTATAGGAATGTTGTTTTTCACTGTTTTTCTTTGTCTGGAGATGCTTTTGAATAGAAGTCGTGTACCATTATATGAAACGTTGACAAAACATTCAATCAGCCTAGAACAATTGGTCCGAGAGCCTTCTTGTTGAGCTGCTGGTTTGTTTTGCGTTACACGTTACTCATTTAAAAACTTTGGTCAAAACTAAATTAGCTGACTAAAATAGGTTCAAATAGAGAATATGGGACTGGAGTCGCGATATAGGTCGGCACCCTATAAGACAGACCGAACGACAGTACACCTAGCACGAATCTTCTCAACACGCGTTTACTCGCCTGCATAACTCAATGCGTCTCTTCTACTAGGCTGGTCAGAAAGAGACGCACTGAGTTACGTTGCGCATTTACGTGTATCGAGAAGATTCGTATTATGTGCACAGTAGATGTAGCAGATGTAGTAGATGCGATGTTGTGTTCCGGCGTGGAGAGCAAGACAGCCGGTGTAATTACTGGCACAAGAGGTATTCCATCTTAGTCCTCTGGGTTGGCAACGCATCTGCACTCTCTTTGTTGTTGCAGGTGTCTATAGGCGGTGGTGATCACTTACCATCAGGTGACCCACTTGCTTGTTTGCCTTCCTGTTGTATAAAAAAAAAAAAAGATGTAGCAGGCGGACGGCCGTTCGTTGTAAGTCTTTAGGGATGACCCATGGTCAGCAATGGAGGTCCCCGAGTTGAAGAAAAAGAAAAACAGAATGAAGCCAGAGACTGACATTTAACACGAATAACATGACTGGCGGTTTATATCACGTTTAAGGTAACAAATCCTATTCTCGACATTATGAGACCTGAAAAGGCTGCAATCACGCGATTTCAAGTCTGATGCTCAATAAACGCCATATAAATCATTTAAATTATTTTACATTTAAATATCTACAAATGTAAATGTTGCAATGTAGTTGTTGTAGTGCGAGTAGGTACATTGACTAAGTAAGTGATTGTTACACAGCATTTAGTCTCTAGTACTCCGCCAATATAACTAAAACAACAAAGTTCCAGCGTAGCATATTACTTTAAAAGGATTGGGCTATATTTTTTCGGCCACGATTCGTCATAAAAATAGAGGCAATTCTGTTTCCAGACCTTACTCCGTTACGTGCATAGTATTTTGAGTCTTACAAAGAAGGGTTGGGAGTTTATTTTTCCAGCGATAGTAAGGATACGTGTTGTGTACATTGTACGTGTTTGTTAATACTGCATGTAGATTGAGATGCTTGGAACCTTCCACAATTTACTCCGAGTTTGACGTCAGTTCTAGTAGGACTTCCTCGCAAACGTCACTGGGTTTAAGATAATTTTTGCTGTTCAAGAAAGAAATTACTTGGCTATACTAATATAAAACAAAATCTTCTTGTTTTGATGGATGGATAATCAACGAAATTACTCATATTTTTATCATCACCATCATTTTCCTTTCGCCCCTCAGCAAAGGCTCTCCATCCATTTTTATTTCCACCTGATATCATTTTTATAGTTTACTCTTATCAATTGTTTTATTAAATTAAGCAACGGTAACCAAGCAGTGAGCAAACAAGCTTTTAATACGATTCTGAATCCTGTGCCTTACAAAGTCGTGCATCATAATATCCTCTCAGTTGCACCGGCTGTTACTAACTAATGCGTTAATTTCATTGATTGAATGAGACTAAGCCAAATATTTAATCAGCTTTCTGTCATTTTCACAATCAAACAAACGCTGATATGTACAAACAGATGGACAAACATAAAATTAGCACATTGTTACGTGTTAAATCATTCTGTATTTTGGATTCAGTGGCACTGATTTGATCAGTTAATACTGGTATTAAAATTATGATGCTAATAAATAGAAAATAGGTATGTTCTATCAGCATAATGGAACCCTGAACCACCACAGAACCGTTGCAAATTGACATTAAAATTGAAGTAAAAAGAAACATATTACCATTCGATTTAATACTCCATTTTGACATAGTTCTATGTTGAGTCAGGGTTCCATTTTGTATATTGTACATAATTTCGTATGCTTACATAACATATTCTATCTGTAAAAGAATTATGGAAATCGGTTCAGTAGTTCCAGAGATTACACCCTACATAGTAACAAACAAACAAACTTGGCCTCTTTATTATATTAGTGTATGAATTTTTTTTGTGTGTGTGAATTTTTTTTTTGTAGATGAAAGTGATTAAATTAAAAGTAAACAATCAAAATGCGTTTGATTAACCACTTTTTTTAAATTTCGACACATACTTTATTGTCTACGTTAATTTATTATAAGCTATCTTTCTTAATAGTATATACCTAAGAGTCTTAAAAATTTAATTTCGTTTTGAGGAATTGTAACTTTTCTTGAACATTAAAAAGCACATTTCAATTAAGTACTTGAGTTGAGTAACTTGTCATGTAAATTTACCTATAATTGTAGTAACAAAACTTATCAAGAAAATTCGTATAATACATCAATATTAAAGTTGAACAACTCTATTTTAATCACCACAGCTTTATTCAATCATCATAGACAAATACCATAATTGAACGTATCGTCTAGTCTTAACAAATCAATTTATCGCCCATCACGACTTTCCCTAGAGCATGTATCAATTCTATCAATATTCATTAAGGGAATATGACAGTGAACGCAAATCGTAAATAACGTGTGGTACTCGAGTACATTTAGCTATTCAATTTAAATTATGATTTAGTGGCGAGTAAGTCACAAGATTCAGCGTGTGCGCCGTTTATTATTATTAGGTTTCACGACTGCAACTACTCGTAATCTACATCTGTGGACCTAACTTGACTGGCCAGGTTTAGTTTATCTCTATCTACGTGTTTCTTATGACACTAGTGAAACAGAGATACAGGGAGGGGTTGAACTAAACCTGGGCTGTCATGTTAGGGCCGCTGATCTGATTCATGGAATTTTAACAAATTGCGTGATTTGTGTTGGCAGATTAGTAATGTGATTTAGAATTTTTTTTAAATGTTTTAGTGGAAATTTACTAACATGCCAATCTGGTTGGTGGATGTTCAACATAGCGCTTATTATTATTGTCGCTTTTCCAAGATGGTCACTCTTATTATCATTCCTTGATAATTTGGCTTTTAAAAACGGTCAAATGGTCAATCTGGTGCTTATTGCATGAAAACTAAAAATCTTTTAGTTTTGGCAAAAAAAACAAAATTACAAATAAAATCGTAAGTTTGTTAGTAATTTATCATGCGACGCAGCCTTGATTGATAAAGTTTTGTCAAGTTGCCAACCTGACTGGAAGACTGAAATTGTCGTGTTACTGACGATGGGTCTAAATAGTCCTTATAATAAAACTGAGGCATCGCGTTTTGTAAAGAATATCGAGAAACAAAAAGAAACAGTTTAGCTCATAAGCTTGTTGTACTAATGCCTCAAACCAGTAGCAATCAATCATATTTTACTTTTTTGCAATCTTCCTTTGATTTAAAAGTTGTTAGTTCATTATGAACAATCTGGCTGGAAAGGATAATCAATCATCTATCAATTTCAGACATTAATCTAATTTTTGTTTATTTACTTTGCAACAACAAGTCGGAGTAAACTCGATCTGAAATCCGAGAGCAGATACGTAAACAACCAAGTCTATGAATTGGAGCGAGATTGAAAATAAAATTAAAGCTGCAAAACCAAAGTCTGCTATTTTATCTTAAAGCGTAATTTTGGGTCTACGTGGGTATTACTTTCACCTAGGTACAGGCAGATGCACCATAAAACCAACTAAGTCCATTTTACTTTGTGCAGTAGCGCCCAGTACAGATTGATGGCAACCCGAAACTAACGAGAGGATTGGAGTGGTTAGCCACAGAGCAGAAAAAGAGGCAAAGTGTCTACTAAATTTCCTTTGTAGACCTGTACACCATTTGAAAAACGGGTTGTATTTTCTCTTCCAAACACAAACTCCGGATTTCAATCCACGGCTATTTTTTATCGGCACTCCGTTGACACACAGAAGCTTCACACGTTAGAATCTATAGTGATCAGCCTATCAGGTCACGTTTGTTCGGTATCAAAAGGATATCCTACCAACTACAATTTGACATTAAAATTAGGTTTTTAACATGAAACTACCGTGAGACTCAGACATATTAATAAAGCGGATCACTCACGTATTTTTGCGTCGGGAAATGCCCGACATGTTTCGGACCAGTCCGTGGTCCTTAATCATGAGCCCCCGCGGCGGTGGCGCGACGACGACTGCGTACCGAAGCCCTGACAGCTCGGCTACTCGGCACAGGCGTTTCGGGCGGCGGCGAACAACTACCCTCGTTTGCTTCATTATTTTTAATGTCAAATATAGGGTTGCACACTACACTAACCACATCGCTCTCTAAAGGCTCGGACACACCCGTCTCCGACGTAGTACTCAACACCGTTTTCCAGCTGGATGGCACCGACCATCCACCATCACGATTAAAATTCGGATGACGTCCAATTTCAATAGCCTCCCGTACTTTCCGCGGCACAAAAAACTTTTCCCTCGCCAGTACGGACACCTTATCGAAACGGATAAAATGCGTCGAATCCGAATTTAATGAATGTTCTGTCACTGCCGAAGCCTGGCTGTCCTGTTTCTTCATACTACGTATGTGCTCCGATAACCTTGTGGATATGTTCCGGCCAGTCTCACCTATATAGTTTTTGCCACAGGAGCAGGGAATCATGTATACCCCGGGGACATTCAGAGCCTCCTTATCCTTTGGTGAGCGCACCAACTGCCTAAGCTGCATGTGAGGTCGAAAAATCGTCTTGATGCTATATCCGCGGCGCAACAAGTGCCCGATTCTATCCGTTACGCCTTTGATATACGGAAGGTATACCGGCAGCCTCTCCACTACAGCCGGTCTCAGACGCGGGAAAATTAGGTTCTCGTTCAAACTTTTAGACATTGCAATTAAACTATTCAAACGGTATATCGCATATCTCTTTTCGAAGAGATAGAGAACAATAAGTGGAAATGGACAGGACACATTGCAAGGATGGAACACAGCCGTTGGACAAGAACGCTGGAGTGGCGATCCCAGGGAACACGCGCAGCAGAGTGAGACCCCCATAAGATGGAAGGATGACATATGCCGACAACCTGGTGGAGACTGATGCAGGTGGCATTGAACCGTCAGGCGTGAAGGAATGGAGGGCAAGCCTATGTCCGAAGGCGGATAAATTAAGGCTGACATGTGGGCCGAAATGGTCAAATTTGGCAAGTCTCGTTGAAACCATTCGCGTTGAATCGTTTGTGACTTACGCTGTGTTCGCACTTAAGTGGCTATAGCTGGAACACTGAAGTGTCGATGCGGATAATTTATGCCAAGTACATTTGCTACGTCCATACAGTACCGCCACAAGAGGGCATTTATGTAAGTGATATCGTGCCGTGAAATAATGGTTGACGACTAAATAGTTAGTTGGGTTTAATGGGTGCAATGCTTGTGAGCTTGCTTGGAGTTTAATTGCCCTTCGAATGTAAAGTAACTTTAATGGTAAATCTTTAAAGATCCATTAATTATTAAAAACGGCCAAGTTCGAGTGGGAGTCGCGCAGTGTAAGGTTCTGTAGTTACTCAATTACTCGTAAATTTGTACTGTATCTTGAAAAAAGATGGTACCTCTACACGTAAAGTTGGGGGATGTTTTTTTTCTCGTCTACCCCATGGTCTGTATTATCGTTGAATAGGTATTTCATAAATATTGCAGGTTTGCGCAAAATACGATTAAAAGATCCGTTTGGGAAATATTAAGCGTTAAAAGTGCTTATTTTAGTTAGAGTCAAGTGCCCCCCACCACTACCAGTTAAACGGTTGTTTTTCGATATTAACAAAAAATCACGGTAACCGTATTATAACGAAGTAAAAAGGAAAACTATCATAGCTTAGTACGCTTTACAAGTTTAACAAGTGATAGTCAGGCAACTTATAAAATGTACAGTAGGGGAAATATATTCACGTACCACCTTAGAACCCTATTGCAATGACGCGACGCGTTAAACGCCAGGCTATGTCATACAAACGTCATGCGTATGTCTCTTCGACTAGGTTCTATGGTGGTACGTGTTTCAATATCCTTGACTGTACTTGCAACTACGGAACCCTTCACGCACATGTTGTTGATTTGGTCTCGATCATTATTTCTTAATTTATTCCTTTCTAGCTATGTTTCATTCTTAATATTTGCTATAAATTCTTTCATACTCTCACTGTTTACACTTATAAAAACAAATCTACCGAGGAAGTTAAATATCCTTAAAGATTTCTAATAACCATAACTAAATCGTATAGCACTATTCGTTATGGTTTGTGCTATGACGTTATCTACAGAACAATGTGTTCAAGGCCTTTAATCAACAGATATTTTTTGTTCGGAAATCCTAAACAATCGAGTAGTTGAAGAAGTTAGCGAGCACTGTTGATTTTTAATTAGCAGATTTTTAATTACTCGTATGAGAAATTTAGTTGTGCGTGTTTTGGGTCTGGGTAATGCTAGATAAGTTATATCTTGCTTATAAGGAAATACGTAGAACGCTTTGTTAAAGTATTAAAATATATTTATATTAGTGATAGGCAATTGGTAATTGCACAATATTCTCAATTATCACACACAAAAATTTTTTTTAGATAAGTAAGCCAATCACTGATTTTTAATAATTCTAAGAGTGTGGTGCGCTTTTTCTTATCCAAATGAATTAAAAGTACGCGTAACGAGAAAACGCTCAATCAAAAATATCATCGATCTCTCAGAATATTGACGATATTTTGTTTTTGAAGATTTTGAATACTTACAATTATTTTGAAGTTTCTGCTAATACTGTCATATTATTTTGATAGTCACAAGGCTGTCGTACGTACGTAGTTTGATTGTTTACAACTCTCAATGACTCACATCAAATAATTACGTACGGAATTATTTATTAAACATACCTATCGACAACCTGTAGAATGTATTGTTTATTATTTACGTGAATTGCCCACTCATTCATTAAGAGATGCTATTAAGCCGGAAGTTTTGTTTTGGTTACAAGTTAAAACAGTTGAAAACAATTTTGTTTGAGAATTCCGATATTGTGTGTATTTAAACAGAGGCAAACAAACAAAATTAAAATAATAAGAAGGCCTTACTCCCACTTATACGATACATTTGATCATCTTCGATTGTTATGTTGCGTCATCAGCCGGAAGACGCCCACTACTGGGCAGCGTTCCCCAAGGATCTTTTTTTTTATGAAATAGGAAGGCAAAGATCTCCACACGGCCAGTCTAGTGCTGCTCGCATCCATCGGTTGCCCACGGTCATTACCAGGAACCTGTACTTCAAAACTACTTCTACACATTATAAATAGCATATAATAACAAATTACACGTTTTTATATTGAGTTCGTCAAAATAAGTACAGTTCATAAGTATAAGTGTATTTTTGTTTGAAAAATTCTGCCAAATTGTGTGGTACAGGGGGCAGATCGCCGGTCCACTTTGTAGGAGGCCTACTACCACTTCGTCTACCGGTATGAAACTAAACCACGATAAGTATATCCCTACTCATGAGTCTCATAGTACCCTGAAAACTGCAAAATTTTCTCGAAATAACCTTCCCCCGGTGACAGGAGCCGGATAAAAACACCCAAAACTTTACACTTTGTTATATTTTTATGCTGATAATTAAGATAGTCATAAAAAATAAGAGATTCTCTAATAAAACATTTTTTTTTTCAAAAACATCACGTACCTACCTCGGACAAGGAATAAATTATTTGCAATTATAAAAGCGTTTAAAAAACAAATTGGTAGTCACGTTTTTTTCTCTTACTAGACTAGTACAATATCAGTATTATATTTCAGCTTGTATTGCTTTGTCGAGTAGAATAGAACACCATTCAGAACAATTAGTAAGGAATAAAGGCACGGAACCCTTTGTGACGTGCGGTTTGATGCTACTAACGAACCCGTTGACCGGGAGCTTCATTAAACTTGTTTAACTAAAGTTTCACCAAGAAATTTCCGACAAAGTTGCCCTAGTTGGTTTTTTACGCTGTCGTTGACGTACTCAGGGGATTGGTTTTTGTAAAGGTAAAACTCCTGTTTTTGTTAAATTAGGTTGTGCTAATCCACAGCCACGTTTCAATCAAGATGATTTTTTTTTTGTACAGACAAAAGATTTGTTAATACAAACGAACCACTCGCGTATTGAAAGTCGAGAATTGCTCGACATGTTTCGGACCAGTTCGTGGTCCTTAATCATATGATACACATTAATATGTCAGAGTCTCACGGTATTTTTATGTTAAAAAGACAGAAGATAGACAAGTACATTAAGCTACTTTTGTACTACTGTTTTGGTGTAAATACTAAAGAAATGTAAGCACTGCGAATCAAACTTTACGCGAGGCATTTCTTCAAAGGTATATAAGGTATATACACAGTACACGTAGTTTAAAGATAATATTAATTAGTACTAATAATTTGTTCCTACAACTAATACAATTTTAGATCAAAGGTGTTTTTTCTCTATCTGTTATTGTGACGTTTGTGTTTAAAAGAAAGAGACCAAGATTAAAAAGACGGGTAAAATTGTATGTTTAAAAGAATTATGTTTAAACACTAACACCAACATTCGGTAGAAAAGTAAGTGTGTATGAAAAATGATTTACACAGTATGCAAATATTTTTTGTAACCAATAATAATTAGTTCACTTAAAATTCACTTGAAAGCAACAAAACCGAAGATTGTTTACATTGTAAATGATGTACAAATTATAATGAATTTTATTTAGTTGTTTGCCGTGATGTTCCATAATTTTATGCTAATTCTCTTGTGTTTAAGTACTGTTGTTGTTGAATAATAATAAATAATAATGATGTACATATTGTACTAAAAATAAATAGAATTAAGATCCCGATTCGCCTCCCGGTCTAGCGAACCGTGCGCGGGGCCAAAACGGTCAACGCACGCATTTTCGCTAATTGAGATGAAGAAGGCCGTCCAATATCGAAATAGGTTTTTTTTCGATTGCTAAGCGGAAATCGGTCACGTGGTTTAATTGGGGTCGCTCTCATAAAAAGGGGTGATTTAAGTAATGGACGATTTTGTTTTAAGTTAAAACCCTGATAATATATTTGACTTTAAATTAAATTAGAACCGTTTTGTTTGTTATTTTATTCGTCTATGGAAACGATGTGATAATAAAACAGTCCGTAAAATCAAACAAGAATTCGCAAGCTTTCTTGTTTATAAAGAAGTCGTCAATATTATTTGCTCTAATCAAGGAAGGTACTTGTTATTTTAAGAAAGGTTTCCTTTCCTGAAAATAGGGTAATAATAACAATCGAGCCTATATATCCCACTGTTTGGAACAGGCCTAATCTCACAATGAAAAAGGAAATGTAGATATGATCTAAGATAAGGCTTCCTTGCCTAGGAAATGTCTATTCCTCTTGAATAAAGACTGACAGGCAGTATCCCACACAATCTGGCTTCCAATTTCAAATTCGTAAAACGTTTACTTACTTGATCACGTCTGCATTCCTAAACGTCAATTTCTCTTACAATCACGTTACATTAACCGCCCATTAACCTGGAACGTCCATTCCCTCAAAATAAAGTCAATTTCTTCGAGTGGAATGGTTGAGGTTGTATGCACGCCTAGCTGTATGTACTTTAATTATGCATTTATTCGACTCAGTTGATTTCTAATAATAATTCCGAGGGAGCCCACGAAATTGCTGAATTATTTCAAGTAATTGTCGGTGACCTACATTACAATCAACGATTTGTTGGTTCCATTTCCTGGGCCCAATTTTATAAACGCGACAGGCGATAGGTGACAGTAACAATGCGCCGTACATTACTGTGTCGACAAGTAACGCTACAAACTTACATCATAGTTTGCAAGCAATGTATACTGAATTGTCACTATCACCTGTCGCGTTTCTGAAATTGGTCTCTGATATGTATATTTTTACCTAATTTTGACCGAGATAAAATTAAGCATTTTTGAAAGGATAAAATGTTTTAATCAGCTCGATTTCGATATTAACCTGGTTATTTATTTTCGATTAAGGAACAATGTTTGCTCCAAATTGAAGTTTCTATTTATACCGTCAGATTGGTAGCGAAATGATTGGCCAAGCGCGAATCTTACTCATTTTTTTAAGGACTATCTGACTATAAATAATTAATTAAGATTGGCACCTGAAAGTGTTTTATACTATACTATATTTATTAGTTTCTTAGGTTGGTTATTTTATAAATAAACAAATAAATATCATGGGAGAATTAACAACTATTGACTACTTTTACTATGTAGGTATGATGGATACTAGAATCAGATAAAAATATTTATATGTATAGATAAACACATACTAAAATTCATACAACATCCACGAGTCTAAGACTCAGATACAAACATTCAAACAAACATTCATATTCATCATCATCATACACACATTTGTCCCTTTTGGGAACCGAACCCACAACCTCTAGCCTCGTAGTCAATTCGACTGTCGTCGTTATTATATTTAGTTTTTGGTAGTAATATACATTAATTATTACATACATTTAAAAGGTAATTTCCATACTTACGGTCCCCAAATTGTGGGATTGATTAATTATTAAGACACTTCCTGTTTGTTTTTCGTAATTAAATTTCTCGCTTTTCGAACTTTATATATTAATTTTGACATGAAGTCATACACTTCCAGGTCTGGAAAGACAACACATCAAACAGGATAGTTTCCAATACTTTGTGAACGCAATAGGATTAAATTTTTGACAGTTAAACATTACTTAACGATTGCTGCTTTGTCGCTAAAGAAGATAAGATCATTATGTTATATTACAAGCAAATGTTTGATATTATTTTCCTCCCATTTGTTTGGGATAAAAAATATCCTACGTTTTAATTCAGTACATGATCTATCGTCTGCCAAATTTCAACTCAATCCATCAGCCGTTAATATAATGCACGATTAGAGAACAAACATCAAAAAATCATTACTTTTACATTTATAATATTTAGAAGGATTAGTAGGATAACCTCACGCTTGTTTTCCTTTGGTTTAGCCTGAGTCCACAAAACGCCATTTGCCCCGGTTCTGACAAACCTCCCTCTCCTCTTTCACACAGATTTCTCTCTTCACACATGTTTTGCGGTTCCGGTCCGGGCACTTCTAATAAGATAAAATCATCTTTTCAAATAAATCTTGCAATGCAGTTAAGCAAAAGTAACTTCAAAATATTCATGATATATATTTTACTTACACTTATCGCGCTCGCGAATGGGCCATAAGTGCAGAACAGGGACGACCGATGTGACTTGTAAATTATTCTCTATCCTTGAAGAAATTGTTATTACCTTGTTGAGGTCAACTTGGTGCTTAGCGCATGGAGAAGAGATTTCTCGGTAGCATGTAAACTCTGTATGGATTAAGTAAGGTTTGCTTCCGTTAACTATAAGTCAACAATCTTAAGAGAGGAATTATGAATCAAGTTTCGGGTTGTTAACTCTGCGTGGTAAAATGGACGACTGATGTACTTTGGTAATATTCTGTTTCTTGGCAAAAGGAAGCCATGCAGTCTGAGAGTTTTTGCCTTCTTTTGCAATTTTGCGGGACGTTGTGCAAGCTCTGTCCGGATGGCTACCACCGTCTTGCTCGTTAAATCAGCCGCTAAGCAGTGCTTGCACATTTATGTTCCGGCGTGGAGAGCAAGACAGCCAGTAATATTACCAGCACATGATTTATTCCATCTTAGCCCTCTGGGTTAGCAACGCATTCGCGGTCTCTTTGATGTTTCAGGTATCTATAGACGGTAGTCATCACTTACCACCAGGTGTCCCACTTGGTCGTTTCTCTTCCTATTTTTAACTGGTCTAGCCAGTTAATATCAAATTCATTAGTGTTTAGAGACATAACCAGGAACGACTGCAAACACTCTTTCTTAGAGCGTTTCGGTTAATTTTTTCTAAATTTTACTTGCAAAGAGAATCGGTCGTAGTCCCTATGCGACAGTAGACTTCGCATGCATCGTTGAATTGCTGAGCAGATGTCAGATCCCTTGCTGTTTTCCCTTCACCAAAAAGATCGTGACATATTTCAAATCAAATTTCGCACTTTAGTCGTGAAAACGAAACTTCGAGTGCGAGCCCGTTTCTAAATAGCAGTTTTAAGAGACGGTTTGAACTGACTCAAGAAAATAGTCAAAAATATAAATGCGACTACCCACGCACATAGCTTCGCACCTGACAGGTTCCAAATTCCTATTCACCGTAAATTAGGTAAACCTATATCGCCATAGGCCTATTATCTCCCATTAAAGCAAATTGTACTGGGAAACTGTACTTTGACAACCCACACATACTGATTCTGATGCTAATAAGCTAGTTACCGCATACGATTCAATCAACTGCAATGGACGCAATCGACTGCTATCCATTCTCTCATACACTTATTGTGAAGAGGATTACAGGGACGAATGTCCGTTTAAATACCACCCGTAATAGCACATTAAGCACTATGTATAAGCTGTATAGTATCTGTATAAAGGCTATCGCTAACTTTTGAATTAGGTACTGAATATCTCGAAAATTAGGTTTTATCCAGCAGCGTTTATTTAACTTTTTTTTGTCCAAATAGGCACTAGAATCGGTTAAAATCTGTCGGTATATTCCTTTCCACACTGTATAGCATTTACTAGATGCTGAGTGGATTAGTATATTGCATGCAAATTCACGAAACAAACCAACAGCAGATGACAAATTAAGGTACCTACATGGTCACTAAACTGAAAAATTGAATTTTGAAACGCCTATAATCTGAGTACCTTTGAAATTCTGTGAAATTGTTAATACACAAAGTCACGCCTGTTTCCCGGAGGGGTAGGCAAAGACCACGGATTTCCATTTGCTACGATGCTGAGACACAAACTTTGCTTCACTTACTCTCATAACATTCTTCATGTATGCTCGGTGGTTTAGGGTACGCCTCACCTGGCCTTTCTACAAAACATATTTGTTTTGTATTGCATGCCTTGAAGTGCAACTTCTCTCTTCAAATCACAGTCACTCACACACACGCACTCACTCACGAAATGGAACATTGAAGGTCAATTTAATTGATATGCTTTGCACAGTTTTTTTTGGTATTGATTTTAAATCAAGGAGCAATGTTGTCCACTGAGTCATGGTCCTTTTGTACTGTTTACGCTGACAAGTAGTCATTGAATTTGTTACCTTTTGTTTTTTCTAAATCGAAAGTAATTTTATTTTATACGTATGTACACACATTACAAATACATAAAACATGTATTTGGTACTGCGAGGATGCAGTACCAAATTAATCTATCTGTCATGTAACAAAACTTGTTAAATATAACTTTTTTAAATTAAAAATCGACTTCGTACATAGACCTTCTGATGATTCTCGTATTTTTATATGTACACTCGCGATTTATTCCTTAATTTTCCACCCTTACAGAGGTGGAATATTTTCTCCAAAAAACTATAACTTGAACCGACCTCAAGTATAACCGATTCAATAGTAAAAAGGAAACATTCGAAATCTGTTCAGAATTGGCGGACATATCGCGTAATATAATAAATTGTCAAATTGAAACCGTCTCCTTTATTGAAATCGGTTAAAAGTACAGAATACTATAAAAAGGACATGAATATTTATTTGGTTGCAAATACTAATGCAGAGGTTTAATCCTCTTATTCATAAACGCTGCGTAAACCTATGTTAGTTAACATGTGTTACGTCTTTATCTGTCATTATAACGTTTGCCCTCGAATGAAAAACATTTGCTAGTTAAGAAAGATTGGTAATGCTTTATAAATATCGGGATAAGAGTTCAGTATGGTAAAAACAGCGCAGCGTAGGACGACCAGCCACAAGATGGTCCGATGACCTCGTACAGGTGGCAGGAAGGCGCTGGTTGCATTCTGCTTCCAACCGGCCACTTTGGAAATCCATGGAGGAGGCCTATGTCCAACAGTGGACTTCTTGTGGCTGAGATGATGATGATGATGATGATGGTAAAAACAGTAAAACAAAACATACATCCATGTTGAACACAGCTATTTTAGAGATGTCACTTCAATACTGGATTGTCAACGTACTTCCACATCACTAACTACGTTTCAAACTATTAGTAGGTATGTTTACTGTTTGACATTGGAATCCGGTTTGTATAATAGTCGCAAAAACCGGCATCAAATAGGTGGACATTAAAACAGACAAACAAAGGAAATACAATATTGGACATTCCTCTCACATCACACGTTATATCTAATAGTGACACTCCCCATGCAAAACTAATTATTGTTGGAGTTTAAGTATCCTATTAAAAACAGTAAACTTCAGAGCGCAAATAACTACTTACATACAAACATATATATTCATTTGATGGTGGACTATTTTCTGTGTGGTGTGCAATAAATACACTTTATCTACACCCATACCATAAAGACTAAATAACGCGTTCAAAAACCCTAGGAAATGACCAGCATTATTACAACCAATGTTATTATAAGAATTTTCTTGTCTGTGGTAGTAGGTAAATCTGTTCTTTATTAGTCATCACATTACCGATATCTCGTGACTGCTCGTGACGTTATGAATTTAAATTTGGAACAGCTGTCAAAATTCAAGTTGGTCTCTATTCTAGTATCCACAGATATTAAAACAGTTATCGATACGAAACGTCAACTCAGTATGTTTTTTTAATTTAACCGCACGACATTTGATCTCGAGTGATATGACAATAGGACTTCATTCGTTCGTCTATGGTTTAAAAAAAACGTTCGTCTTGACGGATAGATCGAATCACAGAGAACCTTTTTAATATACATGGCCGCCATTAGTTGTCATACGTTTGTTGGTTATTTGCTGTTACGGTTTTTTGCAGTTATGATATGTGTGTAGATAAAGTAATGTATGCAACTGTATATAATTAGGCCTTAAAACACTCGTGTGATCCTATTATGAAACTCGCTAACGCTCGTTTCATAAAACCACACTCGTGTTTTAAGGCCTCTCATTATATAGCAGTTGCATAAAATACTAGTATTCACGTGTAACGATATGTTATAGTATTATTCCCTACGTGAGGTTCAACTTTCCTCCTTAGAAATAGTCAATGTTTTCACAGTACACAGAAATTAAAATTTTCTCTTAGGATTTGTGAGCTTAACCAAAGATTTAAAGGTAGATAATTTCTTAACAGCTTTACGTTCAATTACTGAAAGCACTTATACTTTTTATTTTTGTAATTTTTAATAAAATAAAACTCGTTAGAAGATCGAATATACATTTAGAGGTAAGTTAGCGAGTTAAGAACCGGAGATAAGAATCAAAGTCGTCAGGTTTCTATTGGATAAATAGCTCTCTATCCAGTTCAGCACCTCCCTCGACACATTACGGGCGAGTTAGTACTTCTGTTTCCTTGAATGACAATTTAACCGATGTTATTGAATACGTTCCTAAATTAAAACAACGGATCACTTTACCTACTAGCCGTCATATTTTGACAGATTTTACCGTTCAGTTGGTAGTTACGGTGACCCGTTGTTTTATGCACTATGGGAAGCGGCCATAAGTGATCAAATAATTGATAACAAAGGTCACAGTCAAACAAATTGAGTTCTGGGCCATTTAGAACCTTCTCACATTCCATGCATTAAAAAAATCGGTTTACAAATAAAGTATTCTATTCTATTCAGCCATCTCCGGGTAATCGGTGAACATACAAATATTTCATTACATACACTCGAAAAACATATCCTCCCTTCTGACGGCAGTCGAGGAAAAATAATTAAACAATATTGTAGCATAAAAGTGTTAAAAATTTATTAAAATAAAGAATAGTCAATTACTAGCTTTAATTAGATATCCGTGTTTGTTATTCACACAATTAAGACAAATCTAACAACATCTCACATTTTAAAATCCGTCAAGCCGCTCAGGCTACAGAGCTTGCCAATGAAAAAGACATACATATGAACCCAAACAAATATACATACACGCAAAAAAATTACCCAATCAACAGTTTAACAAACAATATCAAATAGAAAAGTCTAAGGCCTAGGTCTTCTATTAAAAGCTGACGTCGACGTCAGCGTAAATCACTATAGTGGACTCTTGCAGCCAATATAGCGTGTGAAAAAGATCACTAGGCTTAGACCTAGGCCTAAACGTACCTTCACAGTTCCCGTATGCAAGTCCACAACGCACACCCACAGGATACAAGGTATACGAGTTTGCAAATTTAAAACCTGCCTCGAAAGCCTTTGGAGGATCAATTTGCATCCGTTTTTAATTTTTATTTGTATCGCAAACGGATCACACAAAAGGCAGAAGTCGCCCAATGAATACTGATGAACTGTATGACCAGCGGGACACGTCGCGACTCGCTTTAACGCTCAGTGTCTCTTTTTAACTACTTCAGTGGGAGCCAGATGCACTGATTGAGGCAATGAATGCTTACCGTTCTGATAAAACTTGTTTGTAATGAATTGAAATTTATGATTAAAAGATAGGTTTGCAGTTATTGTTTAGGATGTTTTCAGCTGGCTCGTTTTGACAAGATTTATGTAAATTTTTTGAATGAAGGCATGAGTGAACCATTTACTAGCTATTGAATTAGGTCAATTTATATTTTTTCATAGTAATTAAGGGGCACATCGTCAGTTAAGTACAGAGGCACTTGGTAGTGCCTTTTTGCCAGACTCGAGTCTATAAACATACTCATTAATGTTTTCATGCTAATTGAAAAGCATGTTTATAAGTCCCTATACGTATTTTTGTTTTCCTGATGCAGATAAAGATATCGAATCGGGGCAATACAAAGGTATTTAAGAGTCTTTGGCAAAATATAGTCCGTACAAAACAATTAAAAACAAATCAATAATCTCATAATCTATTAGCCTACTGACCCAATACAGATATCGTTGCTCACAACTGATAAGCAAACCAGTAGAACATTCATAGTAATTATGATAACCCCCTATTTACGTCTAACGTCTTGCTTAACTGGACAAGATAATGGCAAACAGTTAATGAGGTCAAACTGGCATAATAACATTTTTAATGTTAATCTAATGAGTTGAAAGGAGAACACTTATGAGCTTGTGGTTAAGTCACAATACTCATTTCAACAAAAAGACGTCCACTTCCCAAAGGACCTCCATAACATGACACCACATGCTGTTCATGGCGCTGGTGATGGCAACTCGAAGGAGCCCCGCCGTTTAGTCGTCTACCTAATAAGGTTTAATTGGTGTTTTTTGAATATTACAGCACATTGGTTTCAACTGCAATGCTGTGAAGTTTTATTTTATTAAATAAATAATAACAGTCAGTCTTCCGGTTTCCCGTGATCCTCACCTGGTCGTGGGTCCATCTGGCATCAGTAAGGCACAAGGCACTGGATGGCCGAAAAATAATCGCCCGTATCATACTTCCGTGAATATAAAATTCACTCAATCATATTCTATTTTATATATATATATATTATAAATACAGCCACAGCCGTGATACAAATTTGATCCCGACGGAAATTCGAGACGTTCTAATGTGATATTCTAACGACCATCTGGTTTCCACTCGGCTTTATATCAAAAAGAAGCCCTGCTCTCATTGCGTAGGTATCCTCATTCTTTAATACTAAACAAATAACTGAGTCGCATTCAACAAACTCAAATTATTTTAAAACGGCATGATACCAACAGTAAAGTTATGTAATAAGCGCAGCGAACTCTTGACCAACTAATCTTACAAACGACACTCTTTGTTTGCGAGACGATCCTTTAAACCTCCAACTTCAACACATTATCTGTGCACAGTGTTACGAAGACAATGCTAATATTAGTGCAGTGAGCCAGAAGATCGCGCATTTCGCTCTGAAAGTATAATTAGGAGCTCATTATGTGGCCATTTGAATGTGACACGTTTTTGTAGAAATAATGTTTAGTTTGACACACAATTATTAAGAAACTAACGGGCTAGCTTCATCTTTACTAACATAATGCAGGAAGTGTGTTCGCTTGTTTACTCTTTGTTCATGTCGCAAAGTCAGATAGATTTCAATATTTACACGGGGATGGTAGAAGCGTCGGAGAGTAAATTATCCTAAAAACTTGAACCTAACTCCCGAACTTTCGGGAGAGTGCCATATGTTTCAGGCAATGAATTATTTGTATCTCATTTTACTTTTTGTAATAATGATTGTATTTGTAATTTAACCAGAATGAGGTGAAACCACGGAGAAGAGTAATTTCGAGCTTGTATGCTGTTGATAGTTACTTGAAAGCGACCCTTTAGCTATACTTTTCATATAGACACATCTGTGATTAGGCGCTACAAGCGAAAATTTCTTGATGTAGGGTATTTTTCTTGTCTTAGTAAACAACATAAAACCGCCTAAGGCAGTCTAGAATTTACCGATGTATAGAGCAAATTGCGTGTGATATAATCCGTATGAATGATTGCAATTGCAGATAGGATAGGTACAGCAGATACGCATAATTTATATATCATAAAGTAGCGACAGGCCCCGGCTTTTCTCGGGTACAATCGGCATGTAATGTACATAAAAACCTTCCGTAAAAAATGCTCTAAATGACAGTGAAAACCATATCAAAATGCGTGGTTTAGAAAGAGTAGGAGGCCGAACATTTAAGAATTTATAACAGATAGGAAAGGTTAGCGACTTTATTTAATACTTTTTAAATAGGATTAGTAATGAAAAAGGAACTAATAAAATTTTCATAGCAGTGGGTGAAATGGGACAATTAGCTACTTTATTTTTTATTCTGACTAACAAGCCTTCCCCTACAGGGCTGAAGAAACTTTGGAGGTCGCGCTTTGAAACGCTGATTAGGTCATTAGGCCGGGTGTCCACAATGCCAAACGATAGGATTAGGGGGCTGAATAAAATGACAATATTTGTTTGCTTTTTAAACTTATTCTACGTAATAAGTCTTTAGTAATTTTCCATCAAATTATCGTTTTCGGTACTTTGTTTACATTTACGTCGAGTTTACGGACTAAATTCCACGCCAATCAACTACTGAAAGATAAATTATACTAAATTTGTTTAAATAAGTATATTTACTATTTCAAACTGTATGCTGTGTCAAAACTATTTTAATATTAGTTAACATCAATATTAAATTAAACCAAATCGAGTTTGTAAAACTTTCGTTGTTAAAACACATAATTGAATTATTTATAATGTAAAATTGTTTTACTCCACAACGACTCTAGATTGACTCATACCATGTTTGTTATTCAGATGTAGCATTTTTTTCAACGTTTGCTATAATGTAATGTTGATTACTTGGCGTGTCACTTAATAACCACTAATTTTACCTTTGCAATGGATGGTAAAAGACAAACAAATTGGCGTTACTCAGGCCTCTAAATGAAATTATTGTAAAAGCCTGTTTTTATTACATAACAAATAATAGCAGCGTCATCCTACATTACCTAACCTACGAGTACAGTCAGACTCAGAAGTAGCTAAAACACTTAAGAACCTTGTCGTAGTAACGTATGAAATGAGAGTGTTTCAAATTTGTCACATTACTGACAGGGATATTTATAGTACCTTTCTATAAAATATTCAGCTACTTCTGAAACTGACCGTACTTGGTAAGTACTCGAAGCTCCTAGGATTTCAAACTTTCCTCAATAACGTATTTTCCAAAATATTAGTTATGCCCCGGTCACACGGGGCGACTAAAATCATACGAAAGTAACACATTGACATGCACACCCGTCACTGTCAAACGGAACCCATAGTAACCCCGCAATGTAACGCAACTGAGCTCTTCCACTTTTTTTTTTTTAATGAAATAGGAAGGCAAACAAGAAAGTGGGTCACCTGATGGTAAGTGATCACCACCGCCTATAGACACCCGCAATACCAAAGAGATTGCATATGCGTTACCAAACCAGAGGGCTCAGATGGAATACCTCTTGTGCCAGTAATTACACCGGCTGTCTTGCTCTCCACGCCGGAACACAACAGTGCAAGCACTACTGCTTAGCGGCAGGATTACCACCCGCAAACCTACCACTCTTTTTTATATCAAATAGGTAACATAACACCGCACCGTCCACATCGGTATATCCAACCTAATCACGTGTCAAGTAATTCCGCTGATTTATTCTAAAAGAAAAAACTCATTTAAAAAGCGAGTTCCATATTTCAGCTCCTGGCTGCTCTATCTGCTAAAATACGATCGGACACGAGCCAGTTTGATTTACAATCCGGCGCCTGATCCGACCGGAGTCACATTAGTCAGCGAGCGACACCAGATCCCCTTCAAGCTTTAAAACACTGGCTAGTAAATCTGTCTTCAGATTTATGTTAAACTCTAGTCAACTGCGCCGCGAATCCTTACTCATCCTTCCAAATGTGTTCGTTTGTTTGTCCGTTTTCACGACTAAAAGCTTAACAGATTCCCATAAAGTGTGACAGAGATATGCAGCCAGTAGTATGAAGATGAATAGGATACCTTGTAGCTAGATATCCTGGACAGCGATAACTATGAAATATGCTATGGCATCTGAGCATCTTACATTCTAGAGCCTTAGAAATTTTGTTACGAGGCAACAATCTCTCGTATACAAACCTGCTTTGTTTAAATTTTTTCAATACAGTTGCTCAAAAAGTGCCCTTTTTTGGCTGTTTTGCGTGCGCAAAGTTCGTTTTTGCGAACTAGTGCGATTTACTCTTCTAGTTTTTTTTTTAATTTGTACTTGTTCCAATTCACAACTACTTACCAAAGAGTTATTATAATGTTAGTTTGGACCAAGACGTAATAAAACTAAAAACCTATTATTAATGTAAGAATATCAAAATATTGAGATTTTAAATTTTATTACTAGCCTGTTCATCTTTATTTTTTAAATAATAACAGTCCTAAAAACAGTTGTTATTAAGGTGGCTGAATGGAATAAAATAGTTGCCGAAACGCCTGTCAAAGATGTTTGCCTGTAACTATACATACATGTCACCGTATATAATCTGGCCCACTGCCTGCAATGACAATCATGTCAACACCCGCGTGTTACGAATTCGATCTTTTAGAGAAACTCCGAGCATAGCCCTTTCCATAGCACGTTGATGCTCAAGATGTTTGCCTGCAACTATACAGACATGTCACCGTATATAATCTGCCCCACTGCCTTCAATGACAATCATGTCAACACCCACATTAGACATTTCTCAAATGCCGTAACAATCAACAGTGTAGATACGACTTGACCTTGTTTTGATAATTGCGTAATTGTACTGAAACTTCATTGAAAACGTCGCTGTTAAATTTAACTACGAAATTTAATAACTCATGAAAATGTTACTAAAGGTTTCAACAATCTGCCACTTTGTTCCAAGTCGGAATTTTGAGTACAATTTAAATAATTATTAAGTATAAACTTTGCTTATATTTCGCGGCTTGGTATCAATTGTAATAAAACAATTAAAACAGTTTATATCACTATATTGTAACGAATCAAATTTCCGATTTTTCGAGAACCTAAAAAGCCAAAAAAAGTAAAAAGTTAAAGGAATCAAATGTTGTTTTAAATAGCATAGCACTATTTATCCCGGGAGGAAAACTTATTTCTCCGAAAGTAGTCCCTTGGGAAAACGAAGTAATATCATTGTAAATGGAAAACGAATTTATTCGATCCCATCACGCATTCACACTAACTATACTGACATTTAAGAAAGAAAAACGGTTATTTTTATCCCGAAAAACTTCTCCGTTTCCATGAGGAATAAGGAGGATTAAGTTCATGCTTTGTTTAGTTCATCTTGATTTCAAAGTCTTTATTTCTACGACTCCAGTTGATGGCTAATTTATCAATACATTAGCATTGACAAACATTGATATGGCATTTAAATAAAGTTATGTCATTTCTAATGTTTACTCTAAGGTCGTTAGCGCCTCGTTGTCACGTTTGCATCGAGGCCGTTTGTTTGTGGAGCCTCTGAGGTTGAATATGTTAATAGGTACGTAGGTACAAAATATGGTATTCTTATATGGTGTTAAATATTACTTTGCAGTTCACTTTTTTTTAGTTAAAGTGATGTCTTAGATATTTATAACCGGTTTTTTATCAATAAGGTATTGTCAGTTCCTTAATTCCTAATGTTCTTCTTACCGAAGAGATCTCTTACATGCAACCTAATTATTCCATTAACTTTTAAACGCACTAGATACGTAAATAACATAAAAAGTCCATACTACGCCAAATTCGTATGTGAACATTTAGCAATGAAATAATATGTTCATTCAACTCGTGAACCATCGGCGCGTGAGCATGAAAGGCTGTTAGATAGTCCCATTTGGCAAGTGTCTAGTGGGTTTAGTATGCTCTTGATCCGGCCAGTGTACGTCGTGGATATAATGTAACCAGTTAACTAGCGCATAGAAAATAGATGATGCCGATAATAATTGCCTATGTACAGTCAACCAATCATTCATAGGCCAATGTAGAACATTGTCGCAATGTGTCGTCGCTGAGATGATACGATATTTATTGAGAAGTAATTAAGACATTATTGTGAAAAGGTTCTAGAGTGGCCTATGAATCAAATTGGTTGACTGTACAGTCACGAGTATAAACGTCTATACCGCCAACGGTCCTTAAACATGTATAAACAATCTGTAACAATCAAATTAAGATAACTATTGTTGAAAATTTGAATGTGTTGGCGTTTGTGCGTCTGTGAGCAGCATTATCTAAAGATGATTGTTGCATCGCAGAAGACAGTCCCCACCCACCCGATACCCCGCGGGCATTAAATGGCTATTCCACTGACAATTGTTCTTACATTTATCTAAGAAAGGAAAGCAAAATCCATTTATTTGACGTTTTGAATAATACGATGTGACATATTACATAAACGTAGAAACTTAACAAAATCTAAAATTGATGTAGGCCAACGTCAAAATGACTGTGTTTAGTATCTCATTGGCGTATTTGCATTATTTCCGTATGGACTTCATTTAAACGATTTGGAAAGATTTCTCATTGAAAAGGTTTGTGAGACGGTAGGATAGTGCGTATAAACCAGAGATTTTGTGTATTATAAAAATTCCATTTTCTACTGATCACAAGCGTTTTGTTAGATTTTTAAACATCTATTTCGTAACTGTTCGTAAAAGGCATTATAAGATGAAAATAGTCTAATAGCGTATCGTAAAATATCCGGCTTTTGGCACAGAACCAGGAAGGTACCTAAGTGTACCTAAGTGGTCTACATTCTCCGGGATTTCAAGATATTTACGTTTTATAGAGCTACAAAACGGCGCGGTCTTTGTAAGTTAAGTCTTACGACTTTATTTCCGGAAATAAACAAGTTTCCACACAAAATATTAGAACACTATGAATAAGTACGCTAAGTGAAAACTTTAGGTGCAACATATTTTTATTTAAAAGTTAAATATATCAAAAATCTACTACATCATCTGCATTATATTCATACGACTATGAACCAGGACGCTTAATTTGGCAACCAAATAAAAGCCATGGTATTTTAATGGGCTCTTCGGATCTAGCGTTTCAAGGTTGCAGATAGACAGTCAGACAAACCGCAGAAGCTTATTTAATAATATTATTCTTTGCATTACGGCATAGGTTAAAAAGAAAATAGTGACGTACAAAAAATAGGTAACTTAAAATGATTACAATAGGTAAATAAAGGAAGAAAAAAATTTGTGAAGACAATTAGTACCTACTACTATTATTTATCGACTTTTGTTATGGAAACAGCTGCAATAATTAATTTTAATTTTAATTTTAATTACTTGATGCTAAATCTGGCCGTCGTTCTTTGTCTATACTCTATGATTAGGCAGTCAGGTTGAAATTTCAATATCCAGGGTTTGTTGTTTTTTTTTCGTCTTTTACATATAAACTAGTTCAAGAAACAAAAGTTTGGAAGTGTCGTTAAGTAGGAAAAGTAGGACATTTCCGAGGGAATCGGAGGACAAACTAAAATGGATGGTAGAAGCACTTAAAGTTACGTCTACTTAAGATGGCGTATAGCTTTTCATAGCATTACTTACTTAGTCACATTGTTCCTACTTTAGCAGTTTTTTAAGAAAGTAGCTCTTGACTTATAATTTCTGAAAAGCCAAGTCAAGTCTACTTTCGCAGTGTACCTACCCGCACAAGTTTTGGCTTCTTAAAAAATAACATCAGTGGTATGCTCCCAAGTCGTTAACGTTTGACCACAGGAGAGACAATTCCTGTTTTAATGTGATTTACTCTGTTAGCAGTTGATCGGTGTTATCGACTTGCCTTGATACAAATGTCACAACTTTGTCCATCAACTTACTCCTCGGTAAAAAAGGGTACACTAATCTTATTTTTTTCTTCAAATAAGAATAAATACTAAGTTCTAAATCAATGCTATCGACCTACGCAAAGTAACGCCTAGTAATATTTACCGTGATATGAACTCAAAGTGTTATTATATTATTGTATAAAGCCAATTGTTTATTAAAGTTACCAGTGGCCAACTTAATTTAAAATAAAAATCAAGTCAAATCGTTTTTAGATCTAATTTATTGCTAGCTGCTTTTTGCCTGCGTAGGCAAAAAGCAGGTAGCAATTCCTAAAATGTAATCCTCTTTCCGACCTGATAGACCCTATCTCATTTAGAATAATTTAGTCAGCCCAGACAAAAGTTGGTCGGGCGAAAATAATTCTTAGCCCATTCATTTACAGAGTCACGACTTTTTGTTTGACGAAACCCAGTTAGGTATCAGCTAACAAACTTCTGACCTTTTCGTCGCCTTATGGTACACTCGGCGCCCTTCCCCTTCCCCCGTTCCCGCTATAAAACGCAATCACAAAACACAGCGGATTTAACTAGAATACCTACTGTACCGCGCTTGCTAAGTGAGTTAATGTCGACACACCGTGACGCCGCGTACCATACAAAAGTTCCTTAAAGCTGGATCCACAATGCAAAGTGACTGCCGTATTGCTGCGACAAAAAGTGTGCGACGCCATTTTACTAACTTTGTGCGCCTAGGGTTACCATTTCACGGAATAAATCCGGTTTTAACCGGATTTTAAGTTCTTAGACAGAACATCGCCCGGGTTTCACCTGAGACCGGGTTTTTCAACATGTCTGGTCAAAATTCTTATATTCATTAATAACACTTAGTCTGCTATCATCTCCGCGCAATTTTGTGCATGGCATGCAAAATCATAGTATTAGCATTCGATAAACCTCTTGCGAAGAATTTCACAATACAATTTGTAGTAGTAAATACTTTTATTTTTTAAGAATAATAGAAACGTCATGAAAACAAAGGAAAGTTAAGAGAAACCAAATACGCTAAACTAAATTAAATTAAAATGAAAAATAGCTTAAAACTAACAGATAAAAACGCCTCAAAGGTTATCGTCCGTGGGCATTATTCCCAGAAGACTGGCAGTGTTACAACGCTGTATTGCAAAACTGAGGCGTTGGCCGTATAATACTCATTCCTATCGTCATACAAACATTTGCTCCTTAGTGAGAAAACCCGGTACCTCTAGCTTTGTACTCAAAGTCTTGTTAGAGTCACTATTTTCACTATAATTATACAAAACTACTAGGCTAGTTGTTACTCAAGCCAACTCTCTTACTACTACGGACCGTTAAACATATTTCTGAGGCTAAATGCATGACATCCTTTGGCCCTAATCGTCAATCGTTGTGAATTCGTCATAAGAAACTATTTCATGTACCACTTCTTAAGACCAAATATGCAAAGAACACGTTTACTCCGCTCTTGTGATTCATATAACGATATTATATCGATATTGAATTATTTAATGTTTCTCTTGATTAATTTACAATATTTAATAGCAGAATAATGCAGTAATTCGGGTTGTTATTATTAGATAAGTTAAAATTTTCTTTTGTGTGTTTTAATTTAGTGCTTACTCAGAGCAGTTTGCATGACTGCGCCAGTTTGTATAAATAAATGTCTTATTTGTCTTGTAACTTTCAAGACCGTCAGTTGCAGCTAGAAGGACTGATAACTTTTACATACCTATGTTACTCGATGTATGGACACTGTTTTGTCAATGTTATATTTACTTTATTATTCATTATGAGTTATGACTGTTTGTGTTCTTAGGATTAAATAAAAAAAATAAAATTAAACAACATAATTTACCTAGTTACACCGAAAAGTTATATATTATATATATTCAATGTCATTAATTAAAATATGAATATTAATAATAAATAACGATAGACTACGTTTGAGAGGCGAGAAGGGCGTTGAGCTCAAGAGATTCTACCTAAGACGTACAAAGGTCTTAATGTTCGGATACCACGGCTTATGGCATAAATTGGGATAAGGGATAACGAAGACGGCTACATAATATTCTCCTATTTGCCCTTAACACCCACACTTACAATTACCTTTCACAATTACGTATATAAAATGTTAATGATACCTTAACATGACAATCATACTGGCATTTTATCCATTTAAAGCCTTCACATTTATAGAGTCATTATTTTGCACTCGGATCAGTAACGATTGCACATTTTGAATCCCTCTCTTTATACGATGAAGTCATCTACTTTGGAACGTCTTTGCACACGGTAATTTAAAAAGATGTTATGGTTCTTACACATTATACACTACAGTACAAAACATCTTTATTGATCACCATATTAACACGTTCATGTGCGCTACGTGATAAGACGTAAAAAAATGCTATATACGGCGCAACAGAACGTAAATAGCAGTCAAAATAAAAAAATTAAAATCTCATACAACGTGACTGAACGCCGAGCGCCCGTACTAAATTCTATCAGCTACGTCATCGTGCTACATTATGTCAAAAATTGGAACCACTAGAGCCACGCTATATCCAACTTTACCCTCACTAAAGATGACTAGAGTTCACATACATGCAAGGAACTGTACAACGTCCTATGACGTCGCTGCTAGTTCCGCCAGTTGACGTTAAGAAACGTTCCTGTCAGATTTCGCGTTATTTTTACCTACGTTGTATCACAAAGTCTATAGACGTCGTTGTATTTTGTATGGGGAAATACTGTGCGTAACAACGATATTCTATAAAATCGACTGTGCACGTGAACGTGTTAATAATATAGATTGTTTTTCTATAAAACAAGAGGGAAAACAATAGGCGGTTGTATAGCTTTAAAGCGCAATAATTAGTACTTCAAAATAAAACAATTTGAACGGTTTACCGCGAACACTGTTTTCTTTCAATGTCTGCTAGTTAGAAAAATATGGAAGGTATTAGTTGTTGCTTCAATTAATCCTTATTTTTACTTCTTGCTACATATTATTATACCTGCTGAAGTCTATTTGTTTGTATTTTTGTTACCTTTTCACATTAAAACGGAGCAACTAATTAATTGACGTAAATTGAGCGGAAGATTCCTGCGCAAAAACAAACGTGATTTGGACCAAATAGCAACTTTACCCAACTGTGTTTTATTTGTTTTGTCAGTTCACACGTTACTCGTTTGTGTGGTAGCCGCGTGACATATCCACAAGTGAGCAAATTCATTCATTAAAAGGCGCCACGCTTTCAAGGCACAAATTGCACATTCCATACGGGCCCGTCGTAACGCCACGTTTATTATTTATAAACTCAGTGATGTTATTTACGCTTTTCATTTAGCACCTACAAGCCGTGAATAATTTCGACAGCCGAATATTACGGAAAAGTTTTTCCTTTTCGATTCAATTTGCGAAAACCAAGCTGTTTTCAATCCGGGAAACCGAGTTGTTTTCGGATTTCAAAGAGTATGGAGTTATTTTTGAGGAAACGTTGCGCAATTTGCGTTTTTCCATTTTGGTTTCCGCGTGGCCTTTTGTGGCTGAGTTTTTACCAAAAAACGCGTTATATATTATCGTATTTTATTTGAAATGCTTTTATACGAGGCGCGTGCTTTTGTCACGATTTTTTATGTCTAATTGACTGGAAAGTCGCTTTACCACTTTTCCTTCTGAGCCGTGTAGATAATAAAATTAGGTATGTAACCGCCTTACTAAGAATTTTTGATGAAATCATAATTTATTACGCCTTTAATTATTTCATTAAAACAAAATATTTACAATTAAAATCAACTCGGAAACAGCAAAATTAAAAACAAACCCAAACTAAAACACAATTTATTTACAAAACATTAATAATCCCTAAAAAGGAAGCACACCGCCTACGTTGCCGCTGTCGCCATGCGGAAAACACATTAGAAATATTAAAAAAAGTGTTTACATGGATTATGGTAGTTTTCTGAGTTATCTACACGACACAAACGTACTATTCGACAATAAGATTCAAAAATGGTAAGGCAACTTTGTCGATTATTCCTAATCCAAATTACTTAAACTATTTGCAGTTGCCCCTGATGACTTACAACTGTTTACTGTGTATACAAAGGTTGTAATTTCAAAAAAATTACAAACAAAGATTAATAACGAGTAATATTGTAATTGACATTTGACAAAAGCATGTCATTCCAGTTCTGAATTTTATGAACAACTAAGCACTCCATCTGTTTAAATATCACGTTTCTATTTTGTAACTTATTAACGTATTTTAGTAAAAATAAAACTTTGGTTAATAGTAGGTAATCTTGATTAATTTTACGAGCGATTTTTAAGTCGGTAACGCCCTGGTTAAACGGTAAGAGTAATAAAAATCATGCAAGAAGTATACATACCGAATAGAAGTAGCCGCATATCGTACATATCAACCTGGTACTGCAATGGAACTCTATAGAACTCCAAATAAGTATGATACCCTATAGCAAAATATCTATTAATTTGTTTGCTCTATACAAAGTGTAACTGTACTAACATACTAAATATTCTTATCACTGACGACCTGCATGGCACAGTGGCACATGTGTCTGCTCCCTGTGCTAGAGGTCCCGGGTTCAAATCCTGGTATGGGCAAATATTTGTGTGACGAACACAAATGTTTGTACCTGAGTCATGGATGTTACTCTTATTTATCTATATAAGTATGTTTATCCGTTCTCTAGTACCCATAACACAAGGTTTGCTTGGCTTGGGACTAGGGCAATTGGTGTAAATTGCCCCAAGATATTTATTTATTTATTTTATTTTATTCTTATCACTAAGCATTTAAATGTTCAAGCCTTATGAACCACTCTAAACATTTCATAGAAATGATATATAATTTCCTGACGATTTCTTAGAAATTCCGATTGTAGTGTAGATGATAAGAAAAATACATTCAGCAGAATAAAGTCCTAAGTAAAAGCCAACAACAAACAAACGAAAGCCCTTTATTTTGCTAGCATGAAAGAGAACAATCCATTAAACTTAAAAGTACAAAGTAAATTATTGATGGTTCGGGGATTACGGAAATATAGATTTTTACATCAATTTTCCTGTCGAACCAAAACACGGGAGAGTATCGGGAAGTTTAAGGGCATGCCGGGGGAATATTTCGATTAAGACAATAGAAAGTCAGGAATGGTAAGTCGTTATATGCCAATTTGGGAATCCTAAAAGGAGCTGAAAGCTGAATGGGCGGTCAAATTATCTGGGAACCCACGATCTATTATTAAACGACAATACGAGTGAGTGCTCTATCTTTAATATCGTCTATTTAACAGATACAATATTTAAGAAGCGGATTGAATTCTTTAAGTTATCTACAGAACGATTATATACTATAACTATTAGATATACGGATAATCATGTAGAACCGGAGTAAGATGCTTTATCTCACTCTTATAAACGCATTACGCGCCACGTTTAAGATTGAGTACAGTACTTAGTTTTCGCTTCGCTTAATATTTGTATTACAGACGACATCAAATAAAGGCAAAAATTCTGATAATTCCCGGTTTATTTTTTCACTTTTTGTTCTTGCTGGCCCAGCGCCGTTGTTCTCTAACCACAACACCGAAGATCTCAACGACGAGGCATCCCTGTCTCGCTCACTCCTGCTAGCGCGCTAGAGCAAGACAGGCTGTTTCAACTTCGAGATCGTTCCCCTGTTAATTTCACGCTGGACGTTCCATGTCATTGTCACAATAGAGCGGTAAAACAGCAATGAAAAGTTAACGACGTGTTGTTGGGTAGCTACAATGCGACCGGTCGTATTCGTATCCGTAGTCGTATATTCACATCAAGAAGGAGATAAGAAGGAAATTACGACATTGTACGATTACTGTAGCAGATCGCAGCATATCCATTAAACGGGTAATTCATTGACGTCTCAACCAGACGTCAGCACCATGACCCAATTATTGACCAATATGACGACTCGTGCAACGTTTAAAAATAGTTACGAAACTTTTCAAGTGTCTGCTAGTTGTTAAATACTATGAATTAGATAGATAAATAGTAGCGCAGTATATCCTTACTAACAAAAAACGTTATTCGGTATCAAAGGGATAACAAAAACGTTTTACGCACTCACATTATGCACAAACGCACATCAACAATAGTTCTTGCAACTTTATCGAACATTCCGTTGGTTTATTCATTGCGATAAAATATACATGAGTAACGCTTTGCCCTGACTCGAGATAGATTTTGACTTGGATTTTGCAATTGTCAGCTTTCGTTTCCTGCGATCTGCATGTCTTGAATCGCCGCCAAGGAAAGAAAAAAATATTTTGGTTTTTAAGTCAAGTCATTTTATTTGGCTGTTCTGCCTGCAAGCATTAAAGGACCTTTCAATGTATGAGAAAGCTAAAATATACATATATATAGAAGTATATATGTAAGACCCATCATTCGACACATGACAACACCCATATAACGTAAATGTGCATTATCCATTGAAATTATAAATAAAACATTCAACAGCTTTTGAGCTTCACAGATACCTAAAAGCTATGTATATGCTCTTTTGAGGTCCAACTAAGTGGTTGTTACATTTATTTCTATCGTAATAACAAACTATTTCATACTAACAACTCAACACGTAAACAGTTACATATTAAGTCTTTTTTTTCTTAAACTTAGTGTAGTGACCAAGTTCTTCGTTTCGATTCAGATAACATTTTCGTAAATTTGTTGAAATCGATTAATTTATTACAAAATCAATAATATCAAAACATTAAGTCAAACATTAAAATGAACCAAAAAAATCCCCATGACTAAGAACGCGCCCTTTTTAACCGACTTCAAAAAAGGAGGAGTATGTTCCGCGATTACGCGATTACTGGACCGATTTGAAAAATTCTTGTTTTGTTTGAAAGGGTATACTTTCAAGTTGGTTCCATTGTCATCAGGTCACCATCTGATGGTGGGATCCTGGAGAAATCGAGGGAAATCTTAAAAGATATATGCACCTGTAGCGATTTGGATATTTTTTATTTTTTAGTAACTTGTACTTTTGCTATTGGAAAACTGGAACTGATGGTGAATACAGACGGCCTCCGGAACCACTCAATAATAAGTATTTTACGGGTGGCGATACGCGCGGTTAATTTAATAAAGTTGCTAAGGCAATTTATGCTCATTGCAATGCATTTGGTTAAATGAGGCTGATGGTGAAGAGGTGCAATTTTTTAATCTTACCAGGTGACTAAAACTCACAAAAATGACCAAATCTATATGAAAAACGGCCAGCTTGGTGAGCATTAGTCACCCGGTGAGATTCAAAAATCGCACTCCAGGAGAACTCCTCAAGAATTAACGTCCCTTGGGAAAACCAATATTTTGTAAAGGGTGGTGAGCAATTGACAATAGGTGTGTAACTTAAATAAACAACCAGACTCACTAAAAAGCGAATTTTGAATTTTCAAAGCATAAATTTCTGACCGAAACAATATCAAATTATGCTACCTATCCGGGCGGAACCTGCACGAGGTTCATCGTCGTAACTCAGATAAAAATATTTTTAAAAATCGTCACTATAATCGATTGCATTAACCTGCCACCCTTAGTCGATAATCGGTAGATACGTAAATCAACACGCCTTAGCCTCATCACTACAAACGTCAATAGACAAGTGCCAAATATCGTTTGTTAGATCTCAGTGATAATAGTATACATCCATGGATATATGAAACACTAAAATTTGTATGATTTTCGAGTAGGTACTATACTTTGTAAGGACCATGCAGATCATTACAGAAAAAACGGAAATATGATTCGCTACTGTTTTAAATTGCAATCCAACATTCTGTTCATCACAACGTATCCATTATCCTGTCGTCTCAGTAGCGCAAAGCTCGTAGCTTGAGTTTTTAATCCATCATCTTGTTTGCATGTATATAATACTGCTGATAGTTGCAAGACTAAATGTGTCATATCCTTACTAGATGGCCTCATCACCTTACCTGATAGCACTTATAGCTACACCAAACTTGTAACAAATAGCTATTTTCATATTTTCATTTTCATTGTTTTTACTCACCACTACCTGGTTCATTTTAGATATCACATAAATCACATTGGCATATTTGGTACACAGGTAAAAACTTTTATTATTGCTAATTAGAAGCGTTGGAAACTCAAAACTATTTTAGTCATAGGATAAGGCGCTTTGACGAGGGTACTTGGAAATCGGGTTGACACTACATTTTAATATAAATCCCAGAAAAGGACGGGTTAGGAACTTTGGCCAAGCTCAAAATCCATTAAAAGGTTCCGTAGCTAACGTAGAATACTAAAAACCTAACCAGGATTACCCTAAGTCCTAGGGCCGTAAACTAATAAGAAAAGTACACAAATGGAAAGGAAGGCATAATACGATGTGATCCCGAAAGTATGTAGTTATTTTAAGGCTACTTTAGTATTCTGCGGTGCTCCTACGTTCGAAAGTCAGATTACATTGAGTTGGGATGTAGGCACAAAGACTTCATATTACGCGCGTGACCTCACGTTACCTGGAGAGAGGGCTCGCCCTTGGGCCACGATAATATGCTATTGGGAGGTTGATCTGCATAACCCTTCATGTCAGCCGCACGGATTACTTCATAAAATTTTCTGCGAGATTGCCAGAAAATATGCGAAACCCGCCACGTAAGTGTGACCTTCCTCGTTAATCCTATGATTGGATTAGCGTGTTCCAAGAAACTGGCGTTTTTTATCACAGCTAATATTAAATGCGTAATCGCTTATGATCCAGATGCTACGTAATTTAGTTATAACTAATCAAAGGGGAATCTTCGTAACAACGTAACGATTGTAACAAATACCAATTTTATAGTACTTTAAAGTTTGAAACATTCGAAACTTCAGATGTAAGGTCGATTCAAGTTTTTTTTTGCAAATAAATTGGTACCTAACTAAAAACAGTTCAAATTTAAAAGAATATTTCTAGCACCGCCAAGGTTGGGCCAATCTTTTTTATCACGCGCACATGACTCTTCCTCATATTTCATTGTATTACATCTGACTATACAATCAGCAGTAACCGCTTCAGTGTTGATATTTGTCAGGGCAGGCCTAGAAGAAAGATCTGCTTTTTACGACATCATAAAACCTTTTTATCCCCCCGGACGAAATAATCTGGAATTTTCTCCGCCAGTTCTCGCAACTAAAGAAGATTTGCTACCGATTTGTGAAATTTCCTCGGCGAATAGCCAGGATGTTCGAGATCTCTGTAATTTGAGCATTAACGTAAAGATTAATGAATCCGAGAGTAAACGAGAACAATCCCAACTCAAACAGAAGTCGGAAATGAATGAAAATGAATATTTAGCAAAAAAAACTTTGATCAGATCATCTAACCGATACTAGCAATTTCGCATTTATTGAATTCAATCAAAGACTACCTAACTACCTATTTAATTTAAGTTTTTCTTGTTTGATTCCAGCCAATTCCAGTAAATTGAGAATACACGGCAAAAAGAAAATAAAACCTAATAAAGTAGACTGAACTGACAAATACGGAAGTGAATCCAGTTTTATGTGTGAATTCATAACCAGATGCACAGGAAAAGACATAAACACTGTCAATAACCACTGACTAATTGAATCTCCGTCATATAAGTCCACCATATTGAACGTTCATTTGAGTACGGTCTTATATAATTGTTAGGTGGGTATTCTATAACAATAAACCTGTCAAGCAAGCAAGGCCAAGCGGCTCGTTAGATCTAGACCAGTAATTTCCTTGCCCAGACCATTAACTATCACTTTGTTTTTCTCCTTTTGTCTAGCGCTTAACAATTTATCACCTAGAATCTCAGCTTCTGAAGCAGACGGAATATTATTGCCCCGATCATAATTAAGATAATAAATGTTAATTGTGACACTGACATTATTCTCATGTTCTTTTCTAATCGTGTTCTTTAATAATGCCTATATCTTCACGACAGATATTTTTTTCGCGCCAGTGGTAAATTTTCTAACACTCGTCAGTGCGTCTTGGAATCCTAATCTGCATATTAATGTTTTAGCTTTGACTTTGACTCGAATGTTGATTGACTTTGGAAGTCTCAATAGAGTTATAAATCCGCTATTTTGAAAGACCTTTAGACAGATGTGTCACGGATTCTTGAATAGTGACAGCAAATTCAGCACTATCAGCTGAATCTAGAACGTTATCAAAACTCTTTATCAAGGCCTGTAGTACCGTGTTTACATGCAAAACGCGATAATCCACCGGCTTTATAGCCGGATCTGTCAAGTGGACATTGACACTTATAAATAGTCGAATCAGACTTAATTAGATAACTCCACTTAATTATCATTATTAGTTATGCAGTAGCTGCGCGTATAACCGAAGTATAAAAATTTGTAGCTAAAGTTGTAAGTATAAGAAAAGGAGTTGGACGTAGTCATGTTGATAAATGTTACAATTATTTACTTAGAGGAGTCTATAGTCACGTAATGTTTTGACAAGTTTATATTTGTAACGTTTTATTGATATTTGCGGTAGATTAGAAATTTAAAAATTTAGGTATAATCTAACTGTGATTAGATACCTTGTCATTACTACTCTAGCTAGACAATTCGAAATCACAAGCATCTTCTTTTATCGGTAATTGAATACGACAGTAAATATTCTGTTCTCAAAATAGTGTTTGAAAAACAGTGTTGGCAGAATTGGGTTTTTGTTTGGCATTACTTGTTAAGGTTAGGTTTGGATTCTTTTAAATTGACAATATTTTCGCAGTGGTTTGAATAATATCAATTTAAGAATCATCAGCAACCATCAATAAAGAAAAATGCTTTGCAGAAAACTATAAGAAAAGAATAAAATATATCAGAAGAAAAGTAACAATGAAAGAAAGTTTCTCAAATCATAACAATTTGTATGAATTGGCTGGCAGCAGCAGCCACTTTGGCAAAAAAAACTATTTCCAAAACTGCTACGTCATTACTCTTTGATGGATCTGAGCATAATCCATTAGTCATGCGAAATAAAACAGCTTGCTAAACATGAGCTAACAGCATGATCTTTTAAGTACACTGGTTCAAGGCTTTTAGGCCTTTAAGAAAGACGGCTCCAGTAAATAGCTCATACTAAAGTAACACTTGCCTAAGTCTTTCTATGCATAATATATTTAGGTAACATAGGGATAAGTATTGGTTTGGGATAATAAGCACGAGACAGAATCTTAAAGATTTAAAAGGTTTCTTTTAACCTAACATAACAAGGTCAGTGCAAGTCGAACTCATTCCAAATAGTATATCATTACTTTATTGTTATTATTTACTACTACCTTCATCTGCATAACCATTTTAAATCAATGTATTCATGTTGAATTATTCAACTGGTAGTTTTTAAACTACAGGTTAAAGACCCATTTAAAATAATGAAGCAGTAGGTACCTCAAGTTAACACTGAACGTAACTTTTTATGATACTCACAACAAAAACGCCGGGCAAGTTGAAAATCCACTCGTCACGTGCACAACTTATGTTTAAAAACCGAACAAAACCATTCAGATATCATAAAGAGTTTCCACAAAACTTCATTGTCACACAACACAACACTGTACGGAAAAGTTTTTAAAATTTTCAACGATCGCGAACTATCGCCGTTGAGTTAGATACACACGACCTCCGTTCACGGCTGCCGCGGCCTGACTAAAGCGAAAATCGTGTGGCAAGACGCGAACGCGAACGAGTTGCAGGATTGGGACTCGATTGAGGCATCGGGCAAAGGTTGAGCCGATACGACCACGGCTAGGGTTCAGTTTTGTTAACCCAGGTCAGCGAGGAATACAAAAGTAGCATGTTCTATGAGCCGTTCAAAATGTTTGTAAAGTTCGATAGCGCTACGTGTTTAGAAAAGAAAATGAACTTTTTGCTTTCCTTGTAGAATGGAACGGTCTTTTATGAACCCTTGTCGTTTTTGCTGTAAAAATGATAAGATAAGGTATCAGGGCCCCATTTCTCGAAACATATTAGCATTTTGATTATTTCTGTCGTTCATTTTAAGAGACAAAACATTTATTTATTATTATTAGGCTAGTATGCTTTGAGAATGGGGCCCAAAGCATAAATAGAGCCTCATCCGAAATTTTCTTTTCATCTTCCTTTTATTTCCGGACTTCCCGGTAATTAATAAGTTTTAAGCCAACCACATCAGGTTTCTCAGCTTTAATTACATACTTGAGGCCTCAGATATAATTAATTATGTTTGGCAGGAGTAGGAAAAGAACACCCAGGCCATTTTCTGGGAACTGCAGAGGCAGATTGCTAAGAAAAGCGATCCTAAATCTTGGTATGACAATGGCCCATTTGATTTGTCAAGTAAATACAATCTTGAATGCAACTGAATGAATTCTGATAAGTCCATGCATAACACATTAACTTAAGCTATAATACGAGTAGTTAAATCACTCTTACAATGCTACTTCCGTATCTTGCGGTTTTGTATTTTGATGATCCAGTTAAAATACTTAGTTGCAGCGGTAGTAGTCGCTAACTATACGATAAACCCGTTTATTGTTTGGTTAACTAGGACGTTTGTAGTAAACAGTGATTATCATCTATCTTTCTTTATACTTAATATAAAAGGGTTCGGTTACTGACTGACTGACATACAGGCAACGCAAAGCTAAAGCCTGAATGATAGAAACATGTATCTTAGGAGGTAAGAAAGGATTTTTGGAAATTCCGTCATGAAGGGGGTAAAAAGGCAGGAGGAAGTTAGTCCTATTATAGTGATAGTAATCCACAGTTTATACGGGCGAAGTCGTAGGGAAAAGCTAGTTGTATATAATTGTGGCAGAGCCATACTGAAGTCAGTTAATGGTTCCAGTACGAATGGGCAAGCTAGATCAGAGACCAGAGTAATACCTGCCATACTCTCACAAAATAACAGCGATGGAGCAGTAGATACTGCGATTTGTGCTGTTAGTGTACTAATGGGTAATCATAATCATAATCATTTATTGTTAAGTAAACAAAAAAAATACATTTTTGGCCATTAGTTTGTAAATTTGCACTAAACAATGTTTTTCTATTATTTTTTCATTTATTTATTTTTCAGAAAATAAACTGAAAAACTTCCATAATTTGAAATATTTCGAAAGATTACCCATCACTAGGTGAGTGAAAGATCCTTCTTAAATTAATCACAACTGATCTCCATTTTTGGCGGTCAGCTGTCTGATTTACCAACTTTGTTGGGTCAATATTGCAGCTTTTCATGATGTGGCTCTTAAGCTCATTTGTGTATCTAAAGAGTTGTCTGCCATGTTTTGGTCGCCGTCTTCTAGTTCCACTTCCCACTTGCCTCTCTGCCATTTTTGAAAGAGAGATTATTATAGGTACCTAGTATACATGTTACAGCTGTAACCCCTCCGCTCGTCTGCGTAGGATTCGGGTACTATCACTATACCGAGAGAACAATTATTAAAAAAATTCCAGACTAAAAATAGCCCCCCATATCCATACTCAATATGCAAATTGTCTCAATTCCAAATTTCACCTAGATCGGTTCACCAGTTTTGTCGTGAGAAGGTAATAAAGAGACAGACGAAGCTACCTTCACTTTTATAAAGTATGAATTCGTTATTTTGTCAACAGAATGCTTTAATTATCCTATAACCACGAATGACATCCGATATTTCCAAACGACCCTTACAAATGCTTCAAGTGAATTTGATTTCCTAAACATCCGATATTCTCATCGTTGATTTGGTAATATGATATCTCAAATTGCCTTTGAAATTCCTGTTTGAAAAACCAATCGTCTGACAGGTACTTGTACTCAAATCGTTTCGTCTTCATCTTCATGTTAAAATTAAAATATTTGCAATGTTTTACTTACCTATATTAAATTTTAAGGTTTCGTAGCCAAAAAGTCCAACAGAGCTCTATTGCTCTCGGTCATCCGTCTTTCCTTCGGTCTTATAGTTAGGTAGGTATTAGTACAATCGAAAACACATATAAGTCACGATTAAAGATGCATATAGTAGGCACTTTGAAGTTGATATATATATCACTTTCGAGCATATCGCACCCTTAGAATTAAAGCGACTCAATTCTGAATATGATATTTTCCAAAATTAAACCCTATGTCTTTTAATTAAGGTGATATTTTGGGACGTGTATTATTCAGAAATGGGTCACTTTAATACTAAGCGTGCGATATATTTCTCTCAATTCCCTCATTAATGGTGGGAAAATTTTGTTGCTGTTTGTCCTTAGCGTCTTTGGTATCGTTGAACAATTTTTATTTTTTATTTTTAGACCCTGTATCATGTTAATGCCAGTGAGTTTTTGATAAAATTTAACATGCTTTCTTATACATATAAAAAACAATCTGGCGGTGTAAATTCTAAACCCAATAAACTACATACCCGATTGCTTTCAGAATAGGAATGTACGTGAAAGGGTTTCTGTGTCGGTAGTAAAAAGGAGTGTAAACCTTTTTAAAGGGTTTTCTAACCGTTTACTTTTATAAACAAAATTTATATTCTGTTTCGAGGTATTGGATTGTTGACCGTCCATTTGTTCTATAAATATTGACGCCTTTTAGAAAAGAATGGCAATGTTACACCAGTTTTACTTCCAACGAATAATCTTTTTAATAAATTACCTGCTTTTCTTCTTGAATCAGCGAATACATGTTTTGATTAGATTTCAAAAGTATAAGTATATAGGTACGTAATATGAAGGGAACGGAAAGACCAAGCATAGTATTTTTTTTATATGAGATTTTATTAAAGGGGTATTCCATCTTAGCCCTCTGGGTTGGCAACGAATCTGCAATGTTTTCGATGTTGCGGAAGTTTATGTGCGGTGGTGATTACTTACCATCAGGTGGCTCACTTACTCGTTTGCTTTCCTATGTTGTATAAATAAAACTCGAAGTGTAAAGTTCGCTATGAACTACATTTTAAGATAAAAATCTCATTTACAAATAAAAGTAACTAGACGTGTTGTTTCCGTGGACACTTCATTTAATGATATATTTATCATTTTGTCGTCTATGTCCATTGACGTGGAATATAGTAACGAGTTTATGCGGCCTCTTTGAGTGCTTGCAGTGAATTCTCTTTATACCCAACCCTCCCATATTGAGCGATTTAAGGGAAATCATATGGGCGGTAAAGAGTCTCCCTATCGGGCTTATTCTCATCTTGACACCAATTTACAAATTTAAGCGTTTATTTTATTTCTTGGCGACTGGCTGCAACGTTTCCTGAGATCAATACGAGTACATTCTTAAGATGCTGTTAATTGTGTTCAATGTAGCTTTGTTTTGCACCCTGCCTGGCAGTTGTACTGTCAGGTTCGCAGAGCGCGGAGTGAAAGTGTTGTTCTATTGATGAAAAGCCTTGATACTGTGTAAACTAGTGTTTCCATCAAAGCGAAGCACAAAACATACGTCTTACAGTCCATTCGCTAACATTATTATTATTTTAATGCCAGGACGAAGACGTGTAAATATCCATCTATTTATCAATAAATACGAAATGAACCACTGAGTACATAAGGGCTAGCACAAGATTCCGCAAACTTACATAACTTACTTTAAATTTTACATCACTATGACGTCATACTTCGATGGAATACACCTTTAACATTCTGGTCATTTGAAACGTAGCAGTAACACCTAAACGTTTTAGCAATACAAATCCTTTTACTTTTATAAACGAAACAGAAATTTTCATATGCAAATATTTTTACAATAGCTCCAAGCTGCAGTTGACATTACCTTAAATACCTTTCTAAATATTTGTTTAAAAATATTATTAGACTGTCTAGCCGCTGCTATTTGCTACCACAGTGCAAGCAACGATGTAATTATTTTGCAAACTTTTTTTTTAATATACCGACACCAAGGGTGCACCGGAATATAACAAGAAAGCCACAATTTCCCCACGGTACTGTTATTTCTAAAACGACTTCATTTGCGAAGTTGTTGTTGCTAATCAGACTGACTCTGTCACTCCTGTTAAATTGGCATCTATCTGTCTTTGCTTCGTTAACTAATACAGGTTTTGTAAATCCGCCGAATACATGGAATACCGGCCTTTTACCGCGATGTGTATGGTCCGGTTCCGGATTAAAATGTTTTCACATAATCCGATACGATTATCGGAAGAGGACACGATATTGGGGCAAATAAAGTGTATGGAATATATCGGATCGGATACTGGATCGGACAATGTGAAAGACACATTTTACTGGCCAAAACATCCTATCGGATAATTCGAAAACACTCACTGGCAGCGGCGTTTATATTTCGTTTCTTTTCAGATGAGAAAAATAACAGTCAAACTTGCACATGTATTTAGTAAAACGAGGATAAAATTGGAAAATGTGTTAAATTCTGCAGTGTATGTTGATCCGATCCCCGAGTTTAGGTCTCCCTTCGTATCACTTACCAAATGAAATAAAGTAAAAAAAGCTAATTCTAAGCCATGAGAGTTTTCAAACTTATGTATAAATATTACTTAAGTATTTACAGTAGTAACCAACGGCGATGAAAACGTCGCAATGGACCTGCACATTAATTTAACTGAATGCGTTCCTTTAAAGGTCTAGTTTCCCCAGCATTATTGCTGCCACAATTTTTATTCAAAGTCAAAATCAAAGTCAAAATGTTTTATACAGATTAGGCTTACAGGTAGCACTTATGAATGTCAAAAAATTTACCACCGGTTCGGAAAAACCTCTGATGAGAAGATACCGGCAAGAAACTCAACGAGGTGTTCCTAGTAATGCTGGTACTTTAGGTCGTGTTATGGATCTCTTACCGTATGAAACGTAGTACCAAGTTACTACTTTACGCGAGTACTATGAGACTCAGTGGTCCTACCTCAATCAAGCCCATTCGTACTGCAAACCAGAGGCTGGCTAAGGTGTGACTCTACCACTTTTTTTTTATCTGAATGCTGCAAATCTTACTCCTCACGAAAGGTACTGCCTACGATTGCTTAGCAATTAAAGTGAATGAATACATCATAAGGGTTATTATGAAGATCGAAGGGTCCACCCGCAGACGTCACTGCACATACTGCACTGCACTAAATTGGTAAATAAGGCAAAGTTGAAGTGCTAGCATTTAATGTTTGCAGTTCTCCGCACTACAATTATTGCTTAACAAAAAAAATCATGTTAAATCTAAAATAAAACAAGTGGCAACAACAACGGGCAGAGTCTGCCCGTGAACATGAGACCTGTAAAGGGCTTGAAACGTCGGGAATTAGATTCGTTACAATACACGCGATATAAACCGGTTAAATTGTTTTATTTCAATGTTTTCGAGTTGCAAAAGAAAATACCAAATAAAATCTCTTTCATTTTATTAATTACTAGCGACCCCCGGCTTTACACGGCTACAATTAGAATGTACTGTACGTATTGTACATAAAAGCATTCCTTAAGAAATTCTCTAAATGTCACTGAAAACCGTATGAAAATCCGTTGCGTGGTTTAGAAGGAGAAGGTGGCCGAAACACCATAAGAATTTAGGACAGACATGAACGGATAGAAAATTTACTTACATGGTCTAATGTAAAGAAAGATAAGCTACCATATTTAAAAAACTAAATGGTGCGAGGTAAGTAAATAAAAATAAATACAAATTTAATTGTAGTGTGTAGTAATTTAAAAGTTTCCCGTGCATTTTTAAACAAGCTCAATAGCAACAAAAGCTACACAAATCACCACAAAAGGCCTTTGTTCATTGAAATCGCGAGCTTTTTGCAAATAAAACGCATTTCGCTATATTTGTAGCACTTCATTAATTAGTGTTAATGATTAACGACAGTTAAATTGTTAATTACGATATCGTTACACGCTTTAAAACGTGTAACGACGAACGAAGAACATTTTGTCAGCAAATTTTGAGGACTTCCTTATCTCTGACATTTTCGCAACATTAATTATGATCCTGTACGTATTTGTGCTTAATCATTATTTTTAACTCCTGTCTAAAAAAAAGGACTGTTATCACTTCAAAGGTTGTGTCAAAGTGACTGTCAGAACCAGGATCAAAACCTGACTGTGAAGCAAAGCGGATCCAATTCTCAAACAGTAATCGACGATTCTGTGCACGATTGGATTTCGGCCAACCCACAACTTGCAATACATGTGTAGTACAGTAAACTTACAAGAACGTTGAGCAGTGTAGAACCATGTCGTAGTGAACTAACAAATATATTACACGAAACAGCTCTACACTCATTGACGTTTGCGCTGACAACGCTCTAACTATAGTTATGCTTAACATTTTCATGAAGCAACTATACCATTCAGTACTACGAAGATAGCTAGCACGACACGATGCGACTCGGCTTGTCGCCAAGTGCGGTTCTTCCTAACTAGCCTGGTGGCGAGAAACGCACTGAGCGACAGGCGAGAAAGCGAACACGAGTGCTAGCAGTTATCATCAAGAGTCAAAATATCTTTAAGCAAATTAAGCTAACGAAGCAAAAGTGAATGTCAAAAAATTTACCACCGTTTCGGTAAAACTTTTTCTAAGAAGATACCGGCGAGAAACTTACGAGGCAACATGTTTTGAAGTAAACAAAAATAGTTTTTTTTTATATTTCGAGTAGCTCATAAATAAATAAATTAATATCTTGGGACAATTTACACCAATTGACCTAGTCCCAAACTAAGCAAATCTTGTGTTATGGATACTAGACAGCGGATAAACATACTTATACATATATACATAAATGCATAATTAAATACAAATAACATCCATGACTCAGGTACAAACATTCGTATTCGTCACACTAATATTTGCCCATACCAGGATTTGAACCCGGGACCTCTTGCACAGGAAGCAGACACATGTACCACTGTGCCATATAGGTCGTCACAATAAATACTGTAGGTGTACAGTACACTATTTGGAGCCAAGGATCGCTAATGCAAGTCGGAATCATTTTCAAACATCACTGTACACGATGTAGTCAATAATTTGATATCACCCCCGCGAAATTAATGTCTTCTTGGCAATAGAATTTTGAACTATTACTAGCGATAGCGATATATATATATATATATATTCTTCGCTAGTAATATGAATGAATGAATGAATATATAAATAAATGTACCTTCCGTAAAAAATCTCTAAATAACAGTGAAAACCATATCAAAATTTGTTGCTTAGTTTAAAAGAAGTAAGTGGCCGAAGATATGTGGACAGACTGAGGCGGATAGTAACTTTGTTTTATAATATATAAAGAAAACGTACAGTAATATTAATTTGATTTTCGTTTTAAAAATCGTACACAATTTCCCATGAACAACTACAAGCTTAACTATCTACAACCACTTGTGGTCTACATATATTCAAACAACGAAATGAATTTACCATCAATTAAATTATGACACTTTCTGTTTGGGAAATCTATTAAAATTTAGCAGCTTGTAGGTAAAACGATCAGTTGCTTGATTACAGGAACACGGTTATAGCACATTCTATGGCAGTTGCACTTCTATACGACGCATCTTCAGGAACAGATCGATATGACATATTAGACACGGTCTTACGCCGCTTTAACGGTTGACAACCCAACCCAATTAATATACACGTCGTGAATCCACACGTATAGCTAGAATTCGCCGTAACATAAATCGTTATCTCTGCCGTGACTTATTAACTGGCACTACTACTCATACTTACAATTCGGGAACGAGCTTGTAGGCCACTGTCAAAGGTAGTTCCTTGCACAATTCATTTTATTGCGATTTGGGGCAAGGGCTGCCCGGCTCATTCCAAACCCATATATGCAACTGTGGCAACTTAACCTTCCTGTGGCATATTTATAACACACACCGGGACTTTTACCGCGATATGAACTTAATTTATTTGGACCATTTAACTTTTTTGCCCACATTAAACTAAGCTGTCCCTTGTGAAATTGCAGTGGTACTAACGTGCCCGGGAAGTTTAGGTTTTTTGAATTAATCTCTATATGCATCACTTTGACGTCACTCTTTATGACAGTAGTTTGACAGAGACGCAGGGAGGGATAAATAAAGTTAAACCTGGGCTGCTCATGTTATAGCCACAAATCGTTATTAATGGTTATAGATTATTGTTTTCTAATTTACTTCTTGGCGTACGTTCATCAATTTACATTACACACAGCTAAATCCATTATACAGTAAAAAATCTTTTTAGAAACACAATTTTGTGGTAACGCCAAAGACAATTTTGGTAACGACAGGGACACCAAAACTGTGGGTAATATAATTGATTGGCCCATTTACCTTGATGTTTCGACCGTATTGCAACGGCCGTGGACGCCGTGGTCACGAGTAGACTGAAGTGAAGGATATCATTGCTGTTAAACCGAGCGAGTTAGACGAACTCACAGTATATATAACGCACCATTCACAACGTATAAACTATTGCTCTACAAATTTATTTAGGCGCCTGAATGGGAAATTAAAAGAATTATATAATTTAACTACGTGAATGTGAAATGAATGTTTTGAAATTTATTCCGTAATTTCTGTTAAAAGAGAATCAAATTTTATGACAGAAGGTCGTCGTCGGGAAGTGCTCTGTAGGTTTAGTTTAGATATCTTGGGTTGCGAGTATTGCAATATTTTATGTCATATTAATAACCATCTTTATCACTTGATTGCATTGGTTTGGGTTTGAATTTCGGATACCCATAAGGTAGCGAAGACCTGTATGATATTGATTTCATCGATACCCAAACGACAAATTAGTCGTTGCTAAATTCTATTTTTTTTTAATAATTATGTGTATAACATTAAAAATAACGAGTTTTACGTATTACGGTTTTTATTCATACATGCAGACGCTGAAATTAGCGTTTATTAAATTTTATCGTGAATATCCTACGTTGCGGTAAGCGCACGCGAGCAAAGGGCGCCGCGTTTGAAAATTCTACCACACCTCCATTGTGTTTACAGGCATCATCTGTATTTGCTTAATTAATATCTTATAAAGGATAGATTACTCCCAAGCTCCCCCGTCAAATAAGTAATTAGCAATATCCTATCTGGTAACGAGCACGGAACCCTCAACGGGAATTTTAATGCTCATTTATGAGCATCAATTTATGTATGCATAATTTAAGCACCGCGGGCTTGCGCATTGACATAGGAGATTCGAAATTAACTGAAAAATGTTTCAAACCGACGTTATGCAAATGGTGGTTGCAGCAGAGTGTAAAATTATGACAAGCGTATTAAAACGAAGGATCGCAGTCATTTTTAAAAATTATGTCATTATTTTAAGCATACGATTAGCTGTCCATATTAGTTGCCATCCCACCAATATGTGGAAAGATTATGTAAGATTTTTTTTTTTTTAATACGACTGATAACGAAATAATAAATATTAGTTGAAACTGAATTAAAGCTAAAAACAGGACTGAACGAAAATGAAAAAAAAAACCCCTGGAGCAGCATTTCTTATTTGAATGCCAATACTTTTTTGCAAGGAAAAGCTGCCAGTCCTTGGGTCACGCTTTTGGAGATGCTTCATAAAGACACTAGCGCCGGGACCTCAAGGGCCAGGAGTCCCGATACCAATTGTGGTAAAATTGTGCTCGTAGCCGAGACCGTGAAATTTATTTAAGGGGGTTCGATTCCTATAGAAACTGTTAGGAGAACCTATAGAACCACTTAGGCGCTTTTAGGATATTTATTTAAATTTGATTTTTTGGCTATAGTTAGTTATGGATAAATACGTCCAGAAAACCAAAGAAAGAGTTGCTTTACCAATCCTGAATTGCAGTACAATGCAGGAAATTGTGATACAATTTGATGTTGTGTAAGTACAACCTACAGCGTTCGACAGAACCATGTGTGAAATGTTAAAGCAGGGGTGTCCATATAAAAGTCGCATCATGGACATTTTTTTTTATGAAATAGGAAGGCAAACAAGCAAGTGGGTCACCTGGTGGTAAGTGATCACCACCGCCTGTAGACACCCGCAACGCCAAAGAGATTGTAGATGCGTTGCCAACCCAGAGGGCTAAGATTGAATACCTCTTGTGCCAGTAATTGCACCGGCTGTCTTGCTCTCCACGTTGGAACACAACAGTGCGAGCACTGCTGCTTAGCGGCAGGATTAGCGAGCATATAACAACAACATCAAACAAACATTCAACTGCCTAAGTAAAGCTACGCTTACGCTTTTCTTCGATATATCTACTGCTAGTGTACTTTTTTGTTTGAACGTAAGTAATAAAATTCAACCTTAAATAAATGTGCGGTTTAATTTTTAGTCGTAGAAATTGGGTTATTTATCTCCGATGTGAACAATTAAAGCAATAAAAATATAATTTGATACCTGCGTACGCGGCGTTCACATTGTTATCCAAGCACGCAGGACTACACATATTCAAAAGTCAACAAAAGAATGCCGTGAAAAACAACTGAACCTGAATTTAACGATCGGCCGGCGATGATTCCATGAAAAATAAAACATGGTCGTTAAAAATTCGTTTTCATTGATGCCGATCGTTGACTCGTACGGTACGGTATCTCTCGAGTTGGCGAGCGTGTGAAAAAAATTGTACTAATGTACAGTCAAGGAAAATAATTCCCTACCCATTTCGTTGAATTGAATTTAATTCCTTGACTGTACCAATACCAATCTACGCCACGTAATCGAAATAATTCCACATAATTATGATTAGTAATATAAAACGTAGTCTATGTTATCAAATAGTAGTAGTAATTGAATAAAAATAAATCACGACATTCTATTAAACTATTTATATTTAGATAAGAAATTACTTAACCACTTTTCGATCTTATTGTAAGAGACTACTACTAAGGTTCAAAAGTGGCTAGGCAATAATTTAAAAAATAAATAAATTCAGATTAAATTGATTTTAAAATTAGCGACACACAAAATAATAACAATAATTAGTATTCCTAACTAATTCAACACATTGAAATAACTCCAAACAAATCAGCGAAATTGACAGTGATAATTACCTAATCAATCAGTTAACTGTGTGCATTTAATATTTGATTGAAGGTGAATTACAGATCAATCGGAGTCTCCCAGTGCTTTAGCCACAGCCGATACGTGATTAGTTGTTGATACGATTTCTGACGTCAAAGGAAAATCAATGGTAGTAGCTTATTCGATAATTATAGATCCAGTTTCTCAATAGAATAGTATGTATATACTAGCTTTTGCTCGCGACTTCGTCTGCGTAGACTTGTTTCATTGAATCAAGCAAACGTGCACCCAACATGCAATCTGCAATATTTCCTGGACAAATTAATGAGAATTAGTTGCTTCGCTGCTCATGACGTCACGGCGGCGTATAACTCACTTATCGCTATCCCGTTGGAACTAAGCATTTTTACGTGATGAAAAGTATCCTATGTGTTAATCCAGTTTATAAACTATGTGAGTGCCAAATTTCATCCAAATCCATTCAGTAGTTTTTACGTGAAAGAGTAACAAACATCTATCCATACTTACAAACTTTCGCGTTTATAATATTAGTAGGATGTATGTAAAACTCTTTATTGCACATAATAATTAAAAAACAGTTTACAAGAAAATAAGAAACATGTACAAAGGCGAACTTATCCATTTAAGTGATCTCTTCCAGTTGACCTTTGAGTGGATGAAAGGAGTATCATAGCAGGGACAGAAAAAGAGCAAGATTATAGCAAAAAAAGTGGAAAATTATCATACAATATACTTACACTAATAATAATTACAATACAATGTAATTGAAAACGAATGCAGCGCAACCCGAACGTCTCGTTAGGGTGTTGCGGGGGGAAGGCGGACGCGGGCGGCACGTTCCTTTTGACGCGACCCACCGGTCGAATGTATATGAAGTAATACGAACTTTTTGAGCGTATCAATAAAGATGGAATTCGTTTAATCGCGGTCGTTAAAGAGACGTTTCTGAATGTTAGTATATTATTTATTCTGTGTGCATTCTTATTTATAACTCCATTCCATTTTCCGGTCTCATTAAATTTATTGCCTTCATCTGCGTCCAACTTTTCTATTTTTAATAATAACTTTTTTGGAAACGTGATAAGAAGTCTAATTTCTTTCTTATAATATTATTAAATAACTTTTCCTGTTGTGACCGTAAAGTTTGCGATCCTTTCTATTTTAGGACCTATTCGCGCGAGGCTGAAACAGGACGTCTTGTGCACGTATCGTGTATCTACGTTCTACATAACGTTTCTAAACAACACTTCTTCAGCTTTCAGCAAGTTTTACGTCCTCGTTTTTGCTAACGTCTTTTAAACTAATTACTACCAGCAACATCATTAGGCAGTGCTGCACAGTCAGCGTCCAATATTATCGGAGCGGGCACGGTGGTCAAAAATATGCGAACACACCCGAACGTATTTGACAATAGAGTCGAGTTCAGATATTTTTGACTGTCTCGCCCGCTCCGATATATTTGACGCTGACTGTACCAAAAAGACAAAGAAGGTACCTATCCTTATGACACGACTTGGTTCATCCATCTTTTTCTTGGTCTACCTGTATGTCACAGCACCATTATCTCAGAAAGTAAAAGAAAGAAAGAAAATTGTTCACTCAGCTCCTACAAGAACATAGGATATATTTGAAACCAAGACATCTATGCAACTACTCGCTTAATGCCGAGTCATGAAAAACACCACGAAAGTAACCCAAGACCAAGAGGTTTGTAAACGTACCTCATAGGCTTATAACTCTTGAGACGGGGCCTAACCAACCAGATCAGACATTAAGGTTTCTTGGAAGAGAATCTTGCTATAATCGAAAACAGAACAACGTTGAGGTTCAAAATGTCATAAAGACTAAATGCGTCCAGCCATAGAGGATCCTATTATAGCGTCACTTACACCGTTTCAAATGGTGAGGATTATACAGTTATGGCATTTCTAAGATTAATCTATCGTAATAGTTCATGCGTAAATTTTGATGTGCACATTATTAGTAAATTGTTCGTACCTAATAGTTCTGTTAAGTTCACATCTTATTAACCGATAATTATATCGGATCTGTTCGTAATATTGAATCAGCCTATAATTAAGTTAATATAGTTGAAAAAACATGCTTCGGTATTAAGTAGCTTTGAAAAACCTTTCAACGTAATAATTTTAAAATTTAACTTCAGCCTTAACTTCAATCCTTAGATTGAAAAAGGAAAACTTTAATAATAAAAAAACTGGGTGTTCCATAATGATTTCATCAGGAATTTGGGTATGAAAGGCACAGTTTTATGACGGTAAATCATAACACAACGTCCACGTGTAGATAACTTGTCTAAACCTATTTATAAAATTTAATTTTTCGAGCATAATTTTGATGGAATAAACGTAATATCCTCTACAAAAATTTAATTATGCAGTACTTAAAAGGCACCGTGTTCCGGCTTAACCTAATTCGTGGTAATAATAATTGCTTTTTTGGTACGGTATCTAATCAAGGAGAAAAAAATATGACACGAGATTGCTCTTTTTATAAGAAGTGCTCTTTTTGAATCGTTGAAGGTGAAATGATATTATAATAAAGAAAGCCGATCTAGAAGTGATAAAAGCGTTAACTCAAAATTGCAAAAACATTGTATTTGTAACATGATTAACCTGGATAAAGCGTAGTTTGGCCGCTTAGAATATGAACTTAATTCTAAATTAATGAACTATTTGGCTACCTATTGTTTTTGTTTCACTTGATCTATTTAAATTTTGTGCGATACGCAAGGGGCAATTTAATTGCAAAAATATTAAATTACTTTTATCTACACATATATCATAAATGCTCTATAATGCGTTCAGAAACCGTAGGCAATGACCAGCATTATAACAACCAATATTATTATGCGAATTTTTCTAATTTGTTTCTATATTTGTTCAAATTCATTTTTATTACATTATTTTAATGTGTACAGTCTATAGATATTTAATAGGTACCTAGCACTAGTAGATAGTAGCAATGCCGGTCATTGCCCTATGGCTTCTGAACCCATCATAGACTACTTATGATACGTGTGTAGATAAAGTAATGTATGCAACTGTACATAATTAGGTCTTAAAACACTCGTGTGATCCTATTATGAAACTCGCTGACGCTCGTTTTATAAAACCACACTCGTGTTTTAAGACCCCTCATTATGCAACAGTTGCATAAAATGCTAGTACCTACAACTGCATTAACTTTATATTAGTATAAAGTAAAGTCGGTATCCGTTCCTGTCTGTCCTAAATCCTTGTAGTGTATGTTCGGCCGCCTTTTCCTCCTAAGCCACTTTTTGATGCGGTATTGACTGCCATCTAAAGTTAGTATGTGCAATAAAGAGTTTTACATACATTCATACATACATGAGCAGTAGGTACTGACTAAAACAAGGTATGGTATATTATATCGCTTTTTTTACCTGTTTCCCATTTGCACTTTGCAGAATATAGTTATGCACAATGTCCGTGTAGCAACCATTCATATAAAAACGAGTACTTTAATAAAACGAAACTTTGTCAAATCTAGTTTATAATTAATGAATGCGACCCGGGCATTTATATTTAGTACCTAACCCGTAGCAACGAACATGAGCCAAATTAAATTACGCTGAAACATTTCAGGCCATATGAGCTGGTAAACGTCTTTTAGTGAAATTGGGCCCGTAACCTAATAATCCATTTTCTTGTCTAGAAATTTCAGACGCTTACGTATTTTATTCTCATACAATAGCGAAGTGTATGTTCAAGACTGAAACACAACTTCCAAAACAGATATGTCTGCGAAACGAATTTCATCACTGAACAACATTTAATATTCTGTTTTCTGTGGCAGAATTCGAATTTTTACTTAAACTATGAAAAATAAGAACATAGGATGACTTACATAAAAATGGGTAACATCCTAAAATCACATAATTGTTTTATTTTTTAAACAAGTGTTCTAGAAAAAAAAACTGTTTCTGGGGAACAGGAGGCAGAGTTTATCTTTTTTTACATAGTAGAAAGTAAATTCACTATTTTTTCCTGTCTTCGACCGCCTTCTCTTTCTATTATTATATTGATGTGGTTTTCACTGTCATATAGAGATTTTTATAGGACAGGTTTTTATGTTCATTTAATCCCGATTGTATAGTCGACCAAGTAATTGCTTGACCACTTTTGAACCTTACCCCTCTGTAATATGGTCGAAAAGTGGTCAAGCAATTTCTTGGTCGACTATACACGTGCAGCGCACTATTTATTTATTTTTTTCTTGTGTATTCTAAGCGGATTTTTTTTATACAACATATGAAGGCAAACGAGCAAGTGGGTTTCCTGATGGTAAGTGATCACCACCACACATAGACATCAGCAACACCAAGGAGGTTGCAGATGCGTTGCCAACCCAGAGGGCTAAGATGGAATACCTCTTGTGCCAGTAATTGCAACGGCTATCTTGCTCTCCACGCCGAAACACAACAGTGCAAGCACTGCTCCTTAGCGGCAGGATTAGCGAGCAAGATGGTGGTAGCGATCCGGACGGACCTTGCACAAGATCCTACCACCCGCTTTAATTCTTTCCTACAAATACAACAAATTCACAGTCACTATTCACTTCTGCGAGCTAATACGAAAAATTCTGTAGCACCCACAGACAAAAAGAAAGATTAGCTTAGTTTAAACAGAACAGAATCCGTTGGGTGTACTGCCGTTGTTAAATCTACCCGGCAAACACCAAATTTCCAGGGACAGCAAATGGGGTCGCGACAAGTATAAATTGTTAAAATCCGGGAAGATTCCTTCCAAGAACTTGCCATAATTAGCCTGGTTGAACGTATTTTTCTCCAGGGATGCGTTCTGAGAAGTTAACGACTCCGTGCTTTACTTTGTGTCATGCGCTATGGGTATATATGTATGTAATCAGACGGTTCGTTTTCCACCTAAGTGTTAGGCACAATCAGCCGGGCGTATTTACGAGCTCTCACGACGGCGATTAGTTAAATTTGATATGACATTCGCGTCGTAGTATATTTGTACGGGAAGAAAAGACGTCAAATTCTTCATAAAGGGCATTTTTCATTCCCATTCTAAGTTCACGGCTTACTTGTACAGTCTGGGGGAATTCTGGGGCACTATAGAAACTTACCTTAGAAAGCACGGATACATTTTCTGGGCCGCAAATTTATTTATTTTCAACTATTAATCAACTATTTATTCAGACAATTTTTGCATATCTAGATCATATTTCGTCGGCAACCAGGAATACCCTACTTATACATTTATTTATTTAAAATTTATAACAAATAATAAAGCAAAATATACGAAAAGCGGACTTAATGTCTTAAGGCATTCTCTGCCAGTCAACCTTTGGGCATAAACAATAAGAGCAGTCGAGTAAAGCATTTACAGGCATGCGCGCTCGACTTGGCGACGGAACTGCCGTGCCCCCAGTTATGCCAAGATTATATTCTCATTAACACACTATTGTGTTGAACATAATCCGCTTACCTAACTGAATCAATGGCTATATAGAATACTCGTGAATTGCTCTTTAGTCGTATATTGATGACATTATCTTAACTGCAGAATAAGTGAACATTGACGAATATTTATTTCACTAGTGACCCAGCACTACGCAACTAGGTAGTTTCTAATTGTACCTGTGCAAAACCAGGGCAGTTCTCTAGTTATAAATAACATAGTTTTTGCAATTTTTTTCTAGGTTTTTTTTTTATAATATAGGAAGGCAAACAAGCAAGTGGGTCACCTGATGGTAAGTGATCCATCCCCTATAGACACCCGCAAAACCAAATAGGTTGCAGATGCGTTGGCAACCTAGAGGGCTAAGATGGAATACCTCTTGTGCCAGTAATTACACCGGCTGTCTTGCTCTCTATGCCGGAACACAACAGTGCAAGCACTGCTGCTTAGCGGCAGGATTAGCGAGCAAGGTGGTGGTAGCAATCCGGACGGACCTTGCACAAGGTCCTACCACCCGGAAAACAGTAATATAGACAGAGATAAAAATAATTGGTGTTCACATGGACCAAGATTACGCCTCACGAAAATGTCGGTACACCATCAGCTCTTTGGTCAGACGGCATCTGGCAATTATATGAAATAGACTGTAAACAACAAATGAGTAAACAGGCGGATGTTGAAAATGAGATACCTTTTACCAGCAGCTAGTGAATGTTTAACTTTGTTTATTTATAACTGTGAAACTGGGAACTTCTTTATGTTTATTGGAAATTCTCTAAAAGTCAAGAAGTGAAGAAGAGTACATGAAGGCAAAGGTTAAGTTCATTATAATTTTCAGCCCTTGGACATTTCTTACGTAGTTAGAACGCCGACCTGTGTAGGTACATGTAATGCAACGAGGTTTGAGATGAACGATGATTACGGCTTTTACGGGTGGTAGCTTGTGCAAGATCCGTCCAGACCGCCACCACAATCTTGCTCGCTAAACCAGCCGCTAAGCAGCAGTGCTTGGACTGTTGTGTTCCGGCATGGAGAGCAAGACAGTCGGTGCAGTTACTTGCACAAGAGGTATTCCATCTTAGCCCTCTGGGTTGGCAACGCATCTGCAGTAGCCTTGGTGTTTCGGGTATCTATAGGCGGTGGTGATCACTTACCATCAGGTGACCCACTTGCTTGTTTGCTTTCCTATTTCATAAAAAAAACATACATTTAAACACACACGACACACCTCATACGAAACAAAAAATAATTTAAAATTCGAACGAAACTCTCAGGTACAGTTTAAAAATTTAATTCCCTCCCCTTTTCGTTGAAATGTCGTTCGTTAGACATTCGCAATGCGTTAAGATCGATATGTCAAACTAACGTCTTGCTCTAGTTAGCTCTTATGGTGATAGTTTGCTATACGATATTGAACTTTAGGTGGGTTGGAAATTAAATTCCTTGACTGTACATACATGATATGCAATAGTGTGCGTGACCTCAAGTCCCGCTGCGTTACCTTTGTCTATACCTACCGTGGATCGTTTAATATTTGTTGTATTGAGCGCATAATTTTCTTTCACTCGTAAATCTGAGAAAGATATTAAAACTGCAAACAAGTGGGAGTTTAATGAAAAAGTGTTTTCCTTGGCCGTCATAAAAAAGTTCAGTATTTTTATTAAATTTCAAAGCAATAAAACATGCTAGAAAAAAGGGTCTTAATGAAGCACTCAAGATTTATTTTCTACGTTTATTATCAGGTTCGGTTAAGGTGAAAACCTTTCTAACGTAAAATAACTTAAAAACAATATTTTACGAACACAGACAGATTCAAACAGATTTTTAGATGCAGTTTTCTGCTCGCGATGACGCCAAATTTTACTTTCTATAATTTAAAATTTACTTAATTTCCATTAATCTTTTTTAGATATTATTATATTAATAAGCAGATTATACGAACTTTTGAACGAAGCACAACACAAGGTGGGGTTTTTTAATAGGTTAGGTTACTTATTTAGGTTAATTTTAGACAAAACTTGTTGTAGGTCCAATTTTAAGTGAAAACCAATTAATAAAGCCTGGTGCTGAGTTTTAGTTTTTGTATTTTTTTTATTCAAATTTGTGCATGTATATTGTTTTGAAATTTTAATTATTTATTTGTTAATGACATAAAATTTAATTTAATTTTCAAATTATGATTATGTATTTGACTTTTCAATTTATTTTTCTATTTGACATCCAAAGTAAAGATAATCAACATTTTAATTTTAATTTATATTGCGCACTAACATAGTTTTGTAAGTAATTATTGATACTAACACATTATGGGATCAGATCCTGCAATAAATGATTTTGATTGATTGATTGATTAATTGATATTTTTATTACATATTATAGTTCTCTTTAAATTTGTATTAAGTTCAGTTTCCAAATAACCTTGTTTCTCTCCTTTGTATAAAGTCGCTATCCGTTCCGTCTGTCCCAAAATGTATAGTGCATGTTAGGCCGCCTTCTCCTTCTAAACCACGCAACGGATTTTGATACGGTTTTCACTGTCATTTAAAGATTTTTTACGGAAGGTTTTTATGTACATTACGTCACGATTGAACCTGTGCAAAACCAGGTCGGGTCGCTAGTTTTAAATAAGCAAATTATAATGAATGGCAAGGTATAAAAAATTACGCTATAACTTGAATCCCGGTAATAATGTCTCGTATTTTCGCAACTCGTATACATTGAAGTAAACAATTTTAACTGTTTACATACGCCTACATTACGCGTATATGACAAAGAACCTAACTCCCGAGTTCCCGACGTTTTGAGCATCAAACTTTCCTTTCCAAACTCTTGTCCGCCTGCCGGTGACCGCATGACACCTAAAACGGGCAATATGCGCGATTTTCTAATTTTATTAGACGTCGGTTACAGGATACCTACCAACAAATTACTTCATTAACCTTTCATGCCAAATGTTTGCGCTCCAAAATAATTATAACCTCTTATCTTGCTTTTATTGTTACAATTTTTTTTCTTAAAATATTACACCTACGCCTACGCTGCTTGTGATTCATAATGAAGATGAAACAAAGGTTAAAGTTAATGAATCCTTTATAACTGATTAAATATTCAGCTTGAAGTTACCGTACAAGTACCGTGTTCAGGGCAGTGTTATTTTGGAGACGTATATAAGTAGATGGGGTTTTATTGAGAAGATCGTAATAAAAAGATCATTGAACATATTTCAGCTGCCCCTTATAGATTTTTCATTTTCAATTGTGGAAAAATAGTTCATTTTGATGCAAGTGCAGAAAGTATCTCGTTTTACACGAATCCCGAGGTGTCTCAGCCCGAGCCGCAGACTATATTGATGCTTTCATGCTTCACTACTTCCAAAAAGTTTTGAAACAAGCGGTCTGCCCGTACAAAATTAACATTTCACTTAGGACTAGGCAATTACTGGGCAGACAGAAACAAAAACCATCCTTAAAAGCCAACATTAGCGAACATTTACGCACAGAAAGGCAAAATCCCCTCAGTCGTGTGATTGATCATTCTCATTTAGTTATAAAACACAAGAGCTGTAGTAATTCGCAGCTGTCTAGAAAAGTGAAAGGAAGAGAATCCTCTAACAAAGCGCCAGACGGTCCCAAAGATATTAAGGAAAAGGTCAATTATTTCTGTATCATTGTATAGGGCGTCGGTGGATTAGAACGATTCTGAAGTGTATTTATTTATCGAATGGTATACGCCTGTGTTATGTGTGAAACTACATTTCAATGCTAACAATGGCACGCTTATCTTATGTAAAAGGTTAATATTGCGTTCCCTTATAATAGAAGGTTTACGTGACGTCCCAAAGTTCCAAAGCCTTTTGGGGATTTCAGTTACCAGTGGTGTGGAGTCCAATTCTAACTTTTTACTTTGATATGGCTACAGTGTTACCTAAATATTACAAATTGGCTACTGATTCGATAATTTAGAAAATTTGTGCTGTGTTTGAGTTATTTTATGGCGACACTGAATTTTTTTAACCTACTCAGGTGTTTTGGAGCGATTACACGCAGGTAGACACTTATTTGTTTTTCTTTATTAGGTTTGTGTTTCGATGACTTTATGTTAAACGAAATGTACACTATTATAATAAAAAGGTAAACTTTGTTTTTGTTTGTTTGCATGTAGAGGGTAATCTCTGAAACTACTGAACCGATTCCAAAAATTTTTTCACTAACAAGAAGCTACACTATTAAAGAACTTAAACTTTGACGGGCACTTGGTTGAAGGATTCCATTGTCATGTTTATTATTGTTATTACTAACATATTAAAATTAAATTATTATTCTTTCATATTTATTTAAAATGTTAGGTCAAGTTTTTACAATATTTCTATAAAAAGTAATAAAACAATATCAATACAAAATATACAAACATTATAAATTATAAATATTATTATTATTGTTATTGTTACTAACACATGGATCATGTAGTTGTCTGAATAAAGAATTTGTATTATTCGTGTATATTTATTTAAAATCTTAGGTTAAGTTTTTACAATATTTCTATAAAAAGTAATAAAACAATATCAATACAAAATATACAAACATTTGAAAAACCTAACCTAGAGTGCCGCCGGCAGCGGGGCAGGGCTTAAGCTACCAGTGGTTATTATTATTATTCTGACGGATATAGGCTACTAATTTTACGCAAACGAAGTCACGGGCACAGTATATAAATACAGCAGTACCGAAACTAACGACGAAAAAACCTTAGCGGCCGTGTTGAGCGTGCGTCTGTGCATGCGCCGATTTCGAGCGTTTGTATGTAAATTCCTTACTGCTTATATGTATACTGTGTCTCGGGCGTCCGATGCTATCGAATAAAATATTTCTTTTTGTTTATCTTTCCTACGTGTTTTTTTATTGAAAAAATGAGCCCGCGAATCACCGGCTGGAAAGTGATTAACGCCAGCCAAAAGAGTCAATAATCCGTTGGTCCGTGTTGCCGTCCTTGAATCCTCCCCTGTCACCCTAAAATGACCGGTCAAGTTTAGTTTATCTGAGCTTGTCTCTATGTCTATCTCATTCTTATGACACTAGTTCGACACAGAAAAGGGAGAAATAAATTAAACCTGGGCCGGTCATGTAATGGCCACTGCCCCCGGGATCTCGTCACTTCCTCGCCTTAACGATTTTTCATCAAACTTCGTCATCCCTGTGTTTCGTTATTCAGGGCCAGTCGGCCGCAGGCATTCAATATTGTACCTGAATAATAGGCACTGAAATAGGCCAAGTTCCTGTCGAATAATAATTTCGAATTTATATGCGGGATCGGTCGTCTTCAACGTTTGCTGAGGGTCCGATGACGTACAAAGATTAACGACGTGGAGGCCATGGTCGTTTCGGAAATAAGACGTCACACGTCACACGAACTTCACTAGCGCTAAGTCACATGAACATCACTAGGGCCACGAACTACGTGACGAAAGACTAAAAATAGACGTGGTACCTAACCTGAGAGCTGCTGAGATTTGTTTGAATAAATTGATAGATAGTATATGCCGTTGAAATCTTTGACCAAAAGGTACTCGTTAACGTAATTTGTTTTCATTTTAACTTAATCACGCTTAACGCTTTTAACTACTGTCTTAAATTCCTGTATTTCTCACATCCCTGTCAAGACACAGCTTAACCTTTCTAAACCCTCGACTCAGCGGAAAGCGGGGTTATAAGTTTTAAGTCTCTGTGTGTGAATTTTCGTACCTCTTCATAATAATGAAGCCTGATAACCTAACTGTAAAACAGCGTAAATGTTTGTAACTACAAAAGACCGACATTATCAGAACCCACTGATGTCAGACACCTGCAACAACAAAGAGAGTGCAGATGCGTTACCAACCCAGAGGGCTAAGATGGAATTCCTCTTGTGCCAGTTATTACACCGGCTGTCTTGCTCTCCACGCCGGAACACAACAGTGCAATCACTGCTGCTTAGCTGCAGCATTAGCAAGCAAGATGGTAGTAGCGATCCGGACGGACCTTGCACAAGGTCCTACCATCCGCAAATAAAGAATATTTTTAAAAATCAGACTTACAGACCTAGTTCTAAAGCAAACCAAAAGAATACCAAAAAACATTTAAGTAAGTTAAGTTTTAGAGGGTGGAATTTCTTAAAATGCAGCAAGAACAAGTTCAACGTTGACTCAACCAGCATCCTGTTAGTTGTGCTCTAGTGAACTGACATAAACGAGCAAGACAGAGCGATGTTTCAACATCGTGCTTGTCCCTTCTGCGCTTAGAGAATAATAGGGCTGCACTAAATCATCTGGCAATTATAACCAATTCCCTCCATCTTACTGGTAATTACTTAGAACGGCGATAGTATTTGATTCATGGTTGATGGTAGCATTCTTTGATTTATTGACCTTTATGATACAATATCACCACAAACTTATTTCAGTCAACGAAAGAAACAAGTAAAGAAAATTCGCTTTCGAAATTAAATTCTACTGTTCAGTAATAAAAATAATGTTCCTAGATAGAATACTTTAGTAAAGTTTGGTCAGATCTGTGGGCTTCTTTCAAAAAACTTTTAAAGCACTCTGCCTATGATTACAGTAAATAAAATTAACAGGCAGTACAAAATGCACAATTCGCTCATTTAAAGCATTTTAGAATGTAAAGCATTTCAATTTAGATCATAAAATAAGGATGTCAAAGTTTAACGATTGGTGGGTAAAACGATTCGTTGCTTGAATATGGTCGACATTACGAGAAAATCAATCGGTCATTTTTATTGGCACTAACTTTATGAACAAACGTATGGTAACTCGGGGCACGTTCTAGGGATTCAATATCGATAAATATGATGATTTTTATGCATATACCCATTGGTAATCCTCTAATAGTCTACTAGTTTAAAGAGGCCAATAACAAAGTGGCTATTTTCATTTAAATGGTATTCTTTTCGATCGACAAACACTGAGAAAATTCTAATTGTAAAATATGAAAACTATTTTAAAAAATACACTCAATGTAAAGAAAACGAATAATATTTATTATTGTTGAATAACCCTTGATCATAATCTTGATCTTGACAATTATATCGATTGAACATTTTCGCTTAAATTCATCTCGCCTTTTTGAGATGAAACCCCATATGGCAATTCATATACTTCGTCTTTGTTTATTTACCCCTAAATTCATGTACCTGTTGCGTAGCTGCCCCCTGTGGTATTTCCTCGCTACAACTACATTAATCGACTCGACACTGAAATCCACAGTTAAAAAAATCTTAAACATTCAGCTGGATGACCGTTCGTGGGCACAGGCTACCCTTCCTATTTCTCTCGGTGGTCTGGGCATCCGTCTGTCTTCGAGCGTAGCGCTCCCGGCTTTCTTGTCTTCTGGTCACGGTTCACTATCCCTCATCAGCATGATCCTCAACAAACCTATTGCCGATGTTCGGGTTGCGTGCCTTGCCGAAGCCTTGTCAGCCTGGAGAGCTTCATGCCCAAATGCTAGTACACCCACTGAGACAGGGAAACAAAACCTGTGGGATCGACCTATGACTGATTTAACTTACGCATGCCTCTTGGAGCAATGCACTGACGATACCGACAGAGCAAGACTCCTTGCCGTAGCGGAGGCGGAATCGGGTCACTGGTTGCGAGCCCTTCCGTCAGACAATTTGGGTACCGTCCTAGATCCCAATTGTCTCCGGATAGCAGTGGGGCTGCGTCTAGGTGCAAGAGTGTGTGAGCCTCATCGTTGTCCGTGCGGGAAAGCCGTAGATCACCTCGGACGCCACGGGCTCTCATGTTCAAAGAGCGCCGGTCGCTTTTATAGACACTGGGCTGTGAATGACCTCATTAAGCGGGCGCTCACCACGGCTTCCGTGCCCGCAGTCCTCGAGCCAAGCGGAATGCTGAGGGATGACGGCAAACGACCAGATGGTGCAACTCTAGTTCCGTGGTGTCTCGGACGCGCACTCGTCTGGGACGCCACCTGTGTGGACACCCTAGCGCCGTCACACGTCAGCAGCACCGCTCGCAAGGCCGGGGCCGCGGCTGACCAAGCGCAGGTCTTAAAATGCAGGAAGTATTCACAGCTCAGTGTCCACTACGAATTTGCTGCACTGGCTGTAGAAACCATGGGCCCGTGGTCATCTCATACAAAGGCGCTGTGCAAGGACCTGTCAACAAGACTGGTCCTTGCGTCCGGGGATCTTAGAGCTGGCTGCTACTTTGCCCAAAGGCTAAGCCTCGCTATCCAGCGGGGCAATGCAGCCAGCGTTTTAGGGGCTTTTCCGCATGGCGCAAGCGACTACGCAGACGGCGTGCTTCCTTTTTAGGTAAATATTTTTAATGTTTTGTGTATAATTTGTATTTTAGTTAAGTTTTTTCTTTAATTTTACTATATGCATTCATTTGAAGTGTAAATATTTTGTTCTTACAGTGTAATAAAGAGGAAATAATAAATTATATCGATATTATTTTTCCCGCAAAAACATTTTGCTACATCACTTTAGTATTTGTGCCCCAAGCTAGCAGATATTTGTTTATGAGCTACCAAAATGCTACATTGATAAGGAGCGCTTTTTCAATGCACAAATGCGATTGAAACCTTGTAATGGTAGAACAATGTTTTACTCCATCATTTCTTCGCAAACTTTTTTGAAATACGCCCAGATGGGCAAGTTAATTGCCGGACTTAAAAAAAGAGCCCCAATAAGTCTTTTGTATCTTCTTTTCTCGTGCGAGAACGTATTCTGCCAGGAAACCCGTTTTTCATGTTCACGCGTGGCATAATGAAATGCCAACTAGAGGTGTTTATTTTCTTTTGAAAAGAGATGAAAGGTGATACAGGAGTGAGGGAAAATATGCATAGAATGGAATTGTATTCAAATGTAGGTATTGGGTGCGTATTGATTTTAATATGTCGTGTGTTGCTTAGCATACATACATTGTTGTTGACGTGTTGAGAAATTGAATCTGTGGCTTCATAGACGTAGCACAACTTTTTTTACCTACTGATAATGTTGCGATTGTTTGTTTAAACTTATATTTATGTACTCGTATAGGGGTAGAATTTTAAAAATCATGAAAGATTTATGTCGTCAAAATTGACGGAAAATCATTAAACTTATTAACACTTTGGCGCGTAAATATTATGATATTTATGACCCAAGCATTTAAATTTTCATAAAAAAAGAAGATTTTTTTAAATTGGGCAATTTTTAAAAAAAGAAAGAAATGCTTATTGCGTTTATGGCACTCCACTCCACCTTAACCCTATACAGGGTGTTTGGAAACTCGATGCAACCTTTTTAAGAGGATATAGGGGAGCTCATTTGCAATAAAAAGGTTGGGTTCGGAAAATTATTATTTCCGAGATATTGGTCATTATAGTTTCATTTTTGGTATTTTTTTCTGTAGGGCAAATCCTTTTGTTCATGAATTGTTTCAAAGATATTTCAATGTAATTTAAAATTTTAGCAAACTCTATGAACTTGAAAAAATTAAACCTATCTGAATGTCTAAATACCCTGTACATATTAACAAGAGTCAATTGAGCAAGAGGAAAAATTAAGTCAACTTTTACTATCTAGACAACAAATTCCAATTACGATTAGACCAAAAATTTGACCGCTAAACGTTTCTATGTTCCCTGCGGCCCTAACATGACAGCCCAGGTTTAGTTTAACCCCTCCCTGTGTCTCTGTCTAACTAGTGTCATAAAAACGGGACGCAGATAGAGATAAACTAAACTCGGCCAGTCATGTTAGGGCCACTGAGCGTCTAGCGTTTTTGAGTAAATACGTCGATTTAGTTTTACTTAACTGTCGGGCTGACGACAGAGCAGCATTTCCATCATTCATCACTGCATCATTCATGCTGCTCATTTTCATTAATGATTTCATCTAAGAGAGAATAGGATTTTTAAAAGAATATTGTCTGAACTGAATATGTTTGTTCTATTTCCTAAAACTCGGCCTACAAAATAAGCAAGATAAGAAAGTGGCAGCATTCCAAAACGCATTAGCAGGGAAATTTATGATCGCGGCATAGTGTGCGTCTGAGTGGCAGTCGAACTTGTACCCTCATAGTGGAGAAAGTTTTGCCCTGTAGGGCCACTACGATTTAGTGAAATGAGCGGACTAGGTGCTCGTTTCTTAATTACTTCTAATAAAAACACAAGAGATACTTAAGGAAACCAAGACAGAGTTAGTTGTTCACAATATTCGCGCGGCTATAGTGCGGTCATTTAATTAGCGTAACAGTAATATTTCACTGCCATGCAAACCTTCATCGTACCTATTATACCTTAAAGTAAAAACAGGTAAAATTGTCTTTTTGCATTTGTCTTAGCAGGACTCGAACCTGCAACATCAGCTTTTCGTGCTTTGTGTTTGCCAGTTTTGTCACATTACCACTACCATACCCTACGAATTTTTCAATGTGCTTCGTCTTTACGGTTATTACAATATTGATTTAAAGGGTATAACTACCCTCGGTGTCATCTATGTGAAACTTTTAACAAGTTGAATATTTAACATTTAAAAATCAAAATCAAAAGAATTTTCGGTTACAAAAATAAAGGTAACCTAAACTTTTATTAGTTTTAAATCTAAAAGTCGCCGCTGACGATGCGTTCAGCTGTCCAAATGGCGGGGCCGTCTTCAAATTTTAATGCATCCATTTGGAATCTTTGGAATGCTACCACTAGTGTCGCCGAACTGTTGATCGTTCCGCTATCTATAGTCAAATTGATCTTAAAAATCGGTTAGGATATCTAAAGTACTTGAAAGTATCGATACTATCGAAAGGGCCACTGTCAATAATTAATAATAAGTAAATTTGTTCCAGTTTGTTCTTAAGGCTTCTAAAGATGTAACCATCTCGAGTGTTAGCTACCATTAGTGTTACAAACTAACTGGTTACAAGGTCAACAATCGATATCGGAGCTGTATCCGAAAAAGGTTACCTAGAAAAGAAACTAAAAGCAAAACGCACCCTTAGAATTAAAGCGACTCAATCCTGAATATGACATTTCCCAAAATTAAACCCTATGTCTTTTAATTAAGGTGATATTTTGGGATGTGTATTATTCAGAAATGGGTCACTTTAATACTAAGCGTGCGAAAAGCTAGTTTAAGATAAAGTGAAACGCACTTTACCTTTTCACAAACCTACCCAACTCCACTATTTTCCATCAGACTTTTTAGAGTGTGCGCACTCAAATGACAAATAAAAAATCAGGATTTTCTGATTTTTCTCGGGAACTGAATTTCAGTTGTGAACTCAGGTCAGATTATTTTTTTATACGTACAAAACAAAAATTCATTAGGTTTCACCTAGTCCATATTTTTTTAATTAAATCCATCGGACACAGTATTGAAAATCGTTTTTCAATTTATTATATTTTTTGCTGCCGATGAAACATTTTCACAGCGAATGAGCTTTGCCTAAAAATGGTCCCAATTGACATTTCTATCGCCCGATTGGTTTTATTGAACGATTTTAATTTTCCACACAACCGAACTAAATGTCCGAACTTTTCATTCTAAAAGCTGGTAACCCTATAGCCACCTTTAGGAATATTTCAAACCGACCAACGGGATCATTCTTATTCACTTGTAAGAGCTTTGTTGGTGAAAGATAGCAATAGTATTTCGTTTGAATTTACTTCCAAAGTTGCGGTTTTGTGCCGAATATCAGGAGCTGTTTACTTCCTCTTTTGTTATTTTACTGAAGTTAGTGTGACCTTGGCATAGTTATGTAATAATTCTGTTTTCAAATAATAAACATGTAATAAACTTGAAGTTCAAGTCGTTGGAAACACATCGTAAATAAACTCTTTTAAAAGTAATATTTCTCGTTCACAATTTGTGTGTTAAGGAATACGGAGGCAAATGAGTATGAGCTTAACCTAATGGTAAGTGATCCCGATGTGAAGCAGTTCCTAGTATCAGTACAAATGGGCTCCCTTGACGGTGGTAGTACCACACTCTTGCTACTCCGTTTCTCGCGGTAAGTTAAGTGACGAGATCACGAGCAAATAGGGGCGGCCTAAACACTGGCAGTCCGGCAATAGTTCAGCGACTCTTCTTGGGTTGCAGGTGCCCATGGGAAACTATATTTTCCTTAAACTTTTTTTGTTACTGTTACAATGTCTAAACAAGCCGCTTTGGTTATTTAAAACTTTTCATTTAGAGATGCTACCAATGATTCCATCTATTATGGTTTATGTAGTGCTAATTATATTTTATCCAAGCTGTGTGTATGTGCGTGTGATAACAATGCAAAAAAAATAATACAAAACTTTTTAATTAATCTAAACTCACTGGCCACATAGAAAATATCCCCGCGGCTATGACGTAAAAAGCATTCATGATTTTGACAGTTCCATTTTCATACGTCTTTATTATATTTTCGCAATCGAATAGTTAATTTTAATAAGTTTATCTTTAAAATTCTAACAATGCAGTCGGTTGTGACGTTTGAAAAACCGCTACCTCATTTAAGTTTGCCTGATTGGGATGCCCGCTTGTACGGTTTGCAGGTAAGATACTTTTACATCGTCATGTTTGCGGGTGGTAGGACCTCGTGCAAGGTCCGTCCGGGTCGCTACCACCATCTTGCTCGCTAATCCCGCTGCTAAGCAACAGTGCTTGCACTGTTGTGTTCCGGCGTGTAGAGCAAGACAGCCGGTGTAATTACTGCCCCAAAAGGTATTCCATCTTAGCCCTCTGGGTTGGCAACGCATCTGCAATCTTCTTGGTGTTGCGGGTGTCTATAGGCGGTGGTGATCACTTACCATCAGGTGACCCATTTGCTTGTTTTCCTTCCTATTTCATAAAAAAAACACCTGACGATTTGTCCCCGATTCTTCGTTCGGTGTACGCTTCTGACCATACTCCTGATTTGGCATTTCATCGGTCAGTTTAATCAAGTTACTGCCATCTGCCCTCCGCATCCCATGTGACGTGGAAACCACATGGCTTACTAACAAATTCAGTACAGGTTTCAAATATTTTCTGTCTGAAATTGAATTGACCTTTATGCCATACCAGCAATCGCTTCTATACCAAGCCATTTATGCCATATATGTTTTCTGGAAAAGGAAAGGGAACGAGCAGGCGGGTGACGCGATGGGAAGTCATCACCGCCGCTCATAGAAACCAGCGATCTTAAAAGAATCGTTGATCCGATACTGGCCTTTAAGTATTGGGCCTGGGATTTAGTAAATTATGTTTCGCCTGAGTGGTCGAAGCTTCAGTCATACATAATCGAAAATTAATCGTTTATATTTAAATCATGACCAGACCGTTTTAATATTATTTGAGATATAATTTCGAACACACCATGGATTCATGACTTGCAATCTACCAAATCAACTGACTTAGTTCCTTCCCAAAGAATTATGGCCGCGAAATCACTCAAAGATCTTGAAAACCTTCGGCAAATGATAAATCATTGTTTCACCGCCGATGGGCACGTCGCCCCAATCATTTCGGGTCGGCCTGATTTCGACGGCAAATTAGAAAAGTTTCGTGCCCGTACCACGTTGCCGAAATTGCCTGGCAAAGGCTTTAAGAGGTCCAAGTGCGCTGCTAACATCGGCTATCGATTTGTTTACGATGATAAATCGATGCTAGTTGGTAACGGGAAGCGTGAAGTGGTCACTGCGTCGATTCAGGACTATTGGGGTTAGAAAAACACGCTACTTCTACCTAACATAGGGTAATACAACCTTGTAGCTTTTTTAATCTGCAAATTATTTTGTAATAGTATTTTATGCAACTGCTATATAATGAGAGGCCTTAAAACACAAGTGTGGTTTTATGAAACGAGCGTCAGCGAGTTTCATAATAGGATCACACGAGTGTTTTAATGCCTAATTATATACAGTTGCATACATTACTTTATCTACACACATATCATAACTGCAAAAAACCGTAACAGCAAAAAACCAAAAACGAATGACAACTAATGGCGGCCATGTATATTAAAAAGGTACTCTGTGATTCGATCTATCCATCAAGACGAACGTTTTTTTTAAACCATAGACGAAGGAATTAAGTCCCTATTGTCATGTCACTCGAGATCAAATGTCGTGCGTTTAAATTAAAAAAACATACTGAGTTGACGTTTCGTATCGATAACTGTTTTAATATTTGTGGATACTAGAATAGATCCCAACTTGAATTTTGACAGCTGTTCCAAATTTAAATTCATAACGTCACGAGCAGTCACCAGATATCGGTAATGTGATGACCAATAAAGAACAGATTTACCTACTACCACAGACAAGAAAATTCTTATAATAACATTGGTTGTAATAATGCTGGTCATTTCCTAGGGTTTTTGAACGCGTTATTTAGCCTTTATGATATGTGTGTAGATAAAAGTATAAACTGCCGACAAAGCATACCGACAGCAAAATGCAAAATTTGAAACATCAAATTGTGGGTTTTGTTACACATTTAAATCTGATCAATATGAAGCCAGTGCAAGATGATTGTTATTAAGAGTCCTCGCGGATCATAATACTTTTTTCAATGTTATTTCATTACTTGAATTATTAAATCATGATTACATACTTAAATATGCATCTGACAGTTACTTTTCTTTGTGCTATCATGTTATTGCATCAATTTTTTTAAGCATCTATTGTTTGTTCACACTTTGGTACATTTTCACGGCTAAACTAGGTATAGTCGACCAAATAATTGCTTGACCACTTTTAAACCTTATCCCTTTGTAATACGGTCGAAAAGTGGCCAAGCAACCTCTTGGTCGACATACCTACCAAATTAATATTAGTGTAGTTTGGGTTGGCCAGATTAAAGTAAACCAATTTACGCAAAACTGTATAATAATTTGAAGATGAAAGCAGTCTTGGTATAAAAAATGCGCATCATTTTCGTTGCCAATAATCTTCAGTGTCATTAAAAATGTAAATGAAATTTACGAAGCCAATGTTACGCGAAGGTCATTAAATTTTCAGTTGGCCCTGAAACTTTAAGTTTTCAAATCTTCAAGTATAAGTTAATTTCGTTAATTAAGATCCAGGCTTGTCTTTGACAGGGTACTAATCAAGAGGAAATCAGATTGCTTCTATATTGGATATCAAAGAGAACTGCTGAAGTTCTTATCCTTAAAAAAATCTATTAATCTTTTTGCTTGATGTTTTTACCCACGTCGAAGCTGAGTTTCAATTACGGGGTTGTATATATTATTATGTGTGCAAAGTGTGTGTGTGTGTGTCTTTGTCTACATTTTATAAAAACGGACTTTTGTGGCTCTATCATGACTGAGCCAGGTTTAATAGGTCCATCCATTAGTATCTGCCAAATTGTGTCTTAATAAAGGGACACACATCGAAATAAACTCAGTAGTAGCAATATATAACATACGCGTAGTTACTAGTACAGTCAAGGAATTAAATTTCCAACCCACCTAAGGTTCAATAGCATATAGCAAACTGTCACCATAAGAGCTATAGAGCAAGACGTTAGTTTGACATATCGACCTTAATGCATTGCGAATGTCAGACTACATTTCAACGAAATGGGTAGGGAATTAAATTCCTTGACTGTACTACATTATCAATTTGTATACGCGCGGTGACATTTTGTACACGCACCTATGTTTGCGCGTCAGATTATTAATCTCGAGTTTTTCATCAATATAGGGGGCGGGGCCTGCGGGGGCTGCGGTATTTCATTTCGGTGCGGGGTGTTACGTGGTCATTCTATATGCAGTACCTGCAATTTATTATGTTTTCTATGTCTTAACATCCTAGTTGTCCAAACACGATCGGCATAGGTTTAATGAATTGCTCACGGTGTCTCTTTCAAACTAGTGTCATTAGAAAACGACGCACATGGAGATAAATTCAGAATATTAAACTTGGTCGATCATGTTACGGCCACTGACCTCTCTTGTTTCGTTTGGGTTGACTTTTGGACGCTGAAATTCAATGTAAGTGTCGAATATATCACTAGGTATAGAATCGCTCTCGAAAAAAGCAATTTTCATTCATACGCATTCAAACTTGGATCCTCGTAAATATTCATTTCAACAAACTTTCTTTCTGATGTAAAGTTGAATTTATTCCAGTCAACATTCATATTAGATTGTTTTTGGTCGTCGGAGATGGCAAAGATTGGGGATTCAAATTTTACGAAATTGAATAAGCTTTCGAAGTGCGCAGTTACGAGCTCTTGACTATGGAAGCTTCCAAAAGGGACACTTTTAGTCTGCTTTATTACTTTTTTACCAAGATATTTGTTCCTTTGGTCAATATAAAAAGCCGGGCGAGTGCAAGTTGGACACGTGTAAGCTCAAGGTTTTGTAGAATACTTACCAGTTACTCGTATTATATTGGGTTAAAGCTTATTTTAGAAAGCACATAGATCTTGCTAACTGAAATTTAATCTTATAATGCGAATATCTGTATAAATCTGGTTCAGAAGAAATTACGTTGAAAGTGGTTTATAAAATGTCTAGTATATAGTCTGACCAAAGTTGTAAAAACTCCTCAATAAGGACGAAACTTGTGATTTATAATAGGCAACGGGCAATAACTTGTGTCAAATTAAAGTTATCAGTGCTATTGTATCAAAATAGATAACAACGTATATTATGATTTTGTCAGCTTAAAATAATTAGCGATATTGTAGGTACACAATAGTTTTCATGTTCACGTAATTTCTTTGGTGTTTTTTTACACTAATCCTAATTATTTCCACTTAAATGACATAAACAACTTCACTATTTACAAGCAATCGTTGTAGCATAATAACAATGGGTGTAACTGTTCAATTGCCAGTAAAAGAAATAAGTCCTCAAAAAAATAAATTTACATTGTTTATAAAGCGTGTATTACACGTAAAACACGCGATATAAAATACTTCAATTGTTTTATTACAATGTCTGCAAGTCGCGAAAGCATAATTAAGAAATTATTATAACACTACAAATTTATTACGTTTATTTCATAATGTTCATTTATGATAATTTTTGTATACGTTTGCAGGTGACTGCAGACACCAGGAGGGCTGATGCCTTCGACCTGCGCCACGGCGCCCATCAGCTCAGAAACGAGACCAGAATCAAGACCGAGTGGGACAGTTATCATAACAACAATCGCCTCAGAGCCAGGTAAATGTAACCTAAACATTATTTAACCTTTTCAACGCCAATAGCGCCTACAAAAGATGTCGCCCACACGCATGAAATGCGAATTTAAAGTTTAAATATATTATGCACGTTGGTCGCTATTGCTCATGTCATCGATCAACTATATGTGTCGGTGGTGTGATGGGCGCCTTTAAGCGTACTTGGCGTTCAAAGGGTTAAAGACATTCAACTAAATATGTTTCAATACAGTAAAATTCTTCATAGTCTAACAGTTATGCCTAGCGCTAACATAAAAACCCATGGTTATACAGTATTACCAAAAATATACTGTGCCACGATGTACCTGCGCAGTAGACCAATTTTAGTAGCGCGAGAAATTTCGATCTACCAATGATAAAGTACAATTTTACGCGCGCTAAACTCTTGCGCTTTTATTGGTCTATCGATTTCGCAGCAACATGGCGGCAGCCCGTGCGCCACAGTGTACGAATTGTGTAAGCGGGACAAAGCTAAGAATGCATAGCAAGCAATACTCTGCCAGTTGAGCTTGCAAATAAACTACAATATGGATTATTCACACGTTCGGCTACTGTCGGAAACCGGTCTGCGCTTCTCTGCGCAAACGAATAGGTACTGCCGATGCACAATATATTTTTGGTAAAACTGTAACCGTGTATCACCTTATGAAAAAATAGGAAAAAAAACGGATATCGTGTCGAATGGCGTAAAATGGCCAACCCAGCAGAAAGCCCCGGCTAGCCATCGCCTTGTTTTTTAGTGGGATTCACAGAAGGCCGTGAAGAAGGCGAAGTTTGGACGCGCAAATTTCGCAGACTGGACCTTGGCTAAGTCGCGCGGTCGCATGGAGCAGGTGCACGAAGTGGGTGCACGCTTATCGAAAAACAGTATGAGAGCCTCCGCCAACTCGCGCGGGTGCTCTTTCTATCGTTCGAGAGGCATGCACCCGCTTCATGCTCCCGCGCGACTTAGCGGAGGCCCTTATAGAAGGCATCAGTATCTAAGTTTCTCTATATATACATACAGCAACACACTAAACTGAGCAACTGGAAGAAATTGTCTATGCTCGAAAGGGATAGGGATAGATCGAACAACTACACAATGCATATTACATACGTCCTTTTAGAAAAATAATAATTTATCTCAGCTCCGTCTTTAATGGTCACTTTACTTGTTTGTCTTTGACTGTGCAAAATCGAATTTATCCGAACGTGGTCGACTACCAGCAGTCTTGTTTGAGGTCAACAAAATCTAACTGGATATGATTTATACAAAAGCATATTGAATGCCCTAGACGCCCTGTCGTTGCCATTCGCTGGTACGTGGTTATAAGCCGGCATGTCTGTTGATTTCCATAACTTACATACTCTCAAACGACTTCATTCAGCTTAGTTTATGCGCTAGGATATCACAGGCTTTTCATATACGGAGATATTTTATGAAGTGAAATGAAATTTTATATTCTGGGCACGGCTAGCATGCCATGTATGGTTTTCGTCACCTAGAACATGCTTTTAGTTCGTGTGACTGACACATTTAGTCTTAAATGAGGAACACATACCGTTCTTATCTTGTTAAGGAATTTTAAGAATGATGGATACTTTCTTCTGACCACTTCACTGAACGTAAAACCGACTAAAATTTAAGGGATACCTTGATTTAATTGTTTTAAACTTTCGCGACTTTCACACATATTTATAACATTATCGGGACTTTAGCGCGATAAAAATATATACAAAAATAAGTAATACCCTCCACTTCAGTCTACTCGTGACCACGGCCATTGAAACATGGCCGAAACGTCGAGGTAAATCAACAATATATTTTTATCGCGCTAAAGTCCCGATAATTTTATAAATATACCTTGATTTGTTTAATGGTTATAAATCAATTTTGACCTTTTTTGCTTGATTTTTAGCATAGCCGTAATAGATAAAAATGAAAAACAAAGTTATAAACGCACCAACAGTGGCAATAAATGTTAAGAAGAAATAGTAAATTGACATTCAGACTAGTTTTTGAGGTCGTCGCTGCATTTAAAAATAATCCTGACTATGAAAAGTAGGTAGTGCAGATATATTTAAAATGCTATATAATGAATGACAATACAAAGAAAAATTAGGGTAATGGCAGGATTCGAACCTGCATCATCAGCATTCCGTGCCTTGCGTAGTCCAGTTTCCGCCACATTACCGCTGCCATACCCTGCGAATTTTTCAATGAGTTTCGTCTTTTACGGTCATTACATTATTGATATTTTTTCTTTGGGAAAACTACCCTCGGTGTCATCTATGAGAAACTTAATCAAGCTATCTCATTCAACTTGGTCTTTTATGAATGCCCGTTAGCTGACGAGAGATGACGCCATTTGTTGTAAGATTATTGCAATCGAAATTATTTATTTTTTAATTTTTTTTCCGATTTTTCTTTTTGTATTTTTTTACATTCAAATTAAGTTTAAAAACAACAACACAAAGAAAAATTAGGGTAATGGCAAGAAAAATCGAAAAAAAATTAAAAAATTAACTATTTCGATTACAATACTGCAGATATATATTAAATAATAACAAACAAGCATTTATTTTTGTAATACCGTTTTTTGCTTTAACACATAAGATAACTAAGGCTAGGAATAGATCGTCCTCAAGTACGAACGCGTCTCTAGATCGCATTGGTCGTTTCATTCCTATAGAAACGAAATATCAAATGGGATACGGAGTCACTGCTGTACCTGAGAACGATCTATAAATACAGATCTAAATACACGAAGTAAAAACTTCAAACTAACCCCCGACATAATTTAAAAACTTACATGTCTTCTAAACCGTTTTCCACCACTTTTTTTACTTAATTCGGCTTCCATACGGAAAAATCGCGTCGCAATCGGTTCATTGGATCCAATACAATAAGTTCACGGATATACGGAATCTATAGACTTGTAACAGGGTCCTTGCCTTGCAACGAACCAATCATTATGTGTCTCTATAATAGTGTTTCTAATATGCAATCAACTAGGAGTTTCTCTGTTTGTCATGTTTGGTCTATGTAATCTTTGGCGAAACATTACACTTCTGGGTGTATTCCATATTGTTCCATAGTGCTCCCTCTATGCTATAACTTGCGGTTTCAAACAGATTTAAAGGACGTTAGCTGTCTCTGTAAACTAATCCCCATAGGCACAGCATAATAATATGAACTAATTTACAGTTTAACCATATTTCCCAATGACATACGAATCACGTGTGGCAGGATTGGCAAGCTTTAATGAAATGAAATGAAATACTTTTTTTTTCAGATAAGCACTTTTATTTCACATGAAATGCAATAAAATGATCATATTACAAAAAAAATCAGACGCAAATAACGATGAGGATATCTTTCTTTAATACTTAGGGGCCGCCCAGAAATAATATCTGACTTTTTGTCATCTTAAGAAACACAAATTTTGTCTGTTCAAGAAACTGTTTAATTATAACTTCTTTCATATTTTGCGTGAGTCGCAAATTATTGGAATAATCTGACGTACCTAATTTATGCAATTGGGTTGGGTATAGATTAATAATTTTATTAAACATTATTTATGATGGTGTGATCCGTTGCGACATAACCCTTTTATCATTTTTTCGTTTGCCTGATGTCAGCGACAAAAATATTAAGAACATTTTCCATACAAACGTATTAGAGCACATTCCAAAGAGTAACTCTCTAGTGTAGTTAAGAACCCTCATTCAGTCCATTTATATAAATCAGTCACAAAAACTGGCGCAAACGATGTCTCGCTGACACCAAATTTAAAAATATGGGTACGTCCAACGATCTCCGTTACCTGTGTCATAATTCATAAATAAGGTCATGGCTATATACTTTTAAGCATTTTGAATGTACCCAGATTTTCACGCTTAACTTTTGTTCTTGCGCTTATCCGGTGGCCTAGCTAGTTTAATCCCCTTGTTTCTCGTACATAACCAAGTTAAATTACCAACACTGAGAGAGGGAAATAGTTCCTGCTGTTAAGCCAGCTTATTTGGAGCGAATAAATAATTCCTTGCACAAATCCGCGGAGTATATTTATAAACCTGGCTTTGATTCATTTACACTCACGTGGTTTAGTTTAATAAAACTATTTTTTTGCAAAATTACCACTCAATTTAATAGAAAGTTGTTCAACATTCGCCGGCCGATGCCGCGGCTCGCTTGCTGCGCTTGATCAGTGCATATCAATTTATAATTAATTGGTATTTTACAGAGTGTACGAAATAGAACAGTGGAGATCAACTCTTCAAGAACTGCTAGATCGCTTGGACAAGGAGATGGCAGCCCTAAAAGAAGAGAAAGCTTCCACTGAGAGAGAGTTAGAACAGCTAAACATGCCTCTTCTAGTTTGCTCGGAATGTCTTTCGAACAGAGACGGGAGAAGGAGCTCTGAATTGACTTACGATCTTGCTGATACTGAATTGAAGAAGGTATGCTTTTTTTAGTGTGATCTTGTAAGCCTTGCTAGTTTTGGTTTGAAACAAACGTACAGTCAGCGTCAAATATACCAGACCGGGCAAGGCGTCAAAAATATCTGAACTCGACTCTATTGTCAATTACGCTCGGGCGTGTTCAGAGATTTTTGACCACCTTGCCCGCTCTGGTATATTTGACGCTGACTGTACTACCCTTATATAGACAATGTAGATAGCTTCTTTCTTTGGCCAACAATTACATATTTAATATAACAGATGCTCTGGATGTGCATTAAAGTTATGTTATGTTATATTTCATTATAAATGCAATAAGGGCACATAAGGGTTGCAGACATAACTTTTGCATAGCATTTTGAATACTGTTGATTCTATTGAAGTAACGAATCACTGACGTATTCAAAGGAGAGTTATTGCTATACATGTTGTTGGTGTGAAAAAGAATCAGGTATCGGCCTTTAATTTTTCTTGATGGACTCCTAAACATGACTGGCAACAAATCTGGGAGTGATACTTTTAGGTACTTACTTCAATATGTCTGGATCTCACGATAGTTTTATGTTCAAAACTAGGTCGCATTGCCTGCATAAGTAAAACAATGATAACTCTCTCAGGAACTCTGCGTAACTGAGAGTAACAAGAAAATGCTGATAGACCGTTGTCAGTCGGCTTGGGAGAAGATAAACAAACTCGAAGTGGTGAAGTTCAAATTGCAACTGGACTTGAACGACAAGAACGAGACGCTCCAAATTGACAAAGACATGCTCAGTTTGGACAAGGTTTGCGCTAACATCACGTACAAGACGGATTCGTTGAAGACACCAAAAAGGTACCTAGGTATATACTATACATAATTGGGACAGTTATGTTTACGATTACGTGTTTAGTCGTTATCGAAATCATCTTCATTATCATCATATTAGCCGAAAGACGTCCACTGCTGGACGTCCAACCCCTGGCCATGCGCTACTCGCATCCAGCGGATTCCCGTAACCATCACCAGGTCTGCCCACGCTACATCTTCCGGTACACAGTCGGCACTCTAGAGCTCTTTGACTCCTCGGCCATCTGTCCTACGAGCAAGGTGCTCCGCCCACTGCCTCTTAAGTCTAGCAATTCCTACGCTATCGCTGTTCATCGCTTTAATAGGCATTTAAAATGACACTCTAAGTAGATAAATTTTTGAACGAAACTATTACAGAATGATAACCTACGACCAATGGTTGGACAAGTGCGAGTCTACGAAACAGATGGCGATAGACGAGCTTCAAGACACACTCCGTCTCCGTGAATCACTGTTCGTGGCCAGGGGCCGCGCTAGGAACGCTCTGAGGGCCCAAACTGATGTTACTAACTATATGATGCGTAGACGCATATATGACACGCAGAGGGCGCGGAATGAACTGGACTGGCAGAAGATGAAGGTAAGAGTACAACTTCATACCACTACATATAGTATAGTCCATTTTATAAAGCGTGAAAGAAAGATAAACAAGAAAACGAAAAACTCAAATTAGGTGAATTCATTTATTTCATACTTATAAATCAACAAAAGGTTAGTAATGTGAATTTTCTTATAAATAATTAAGGATATTTGAGAGCAAAGAGTTTCATTGTGGTAAACTGAGTAGAGCAGTAGTGTTTTTGTAGTGATATAAGACTAATGGGTGCGTCTGTTAACTATTTTTTATTTAAACATCTAGGTAGTAAAATAATAAGCCATCAAAAACAAAACTTGTAAAAAAACCAAGTCTCGCAACTCAGTTCTTCTACAGTAAAAAGTTGTGAGATCCATATAGTACCCTTGTTTAGCACGGGAGTTGATGTCACAAATTGCTCAGTATCTAGGTCCAGTCAGCAGCAGAGGTTAAACATTCGAAGAGGTTCAAAAGATCATCTTACTCGCTTAACACTCTTAACAATAAGTTATTGTGCAGATCTTTTTGACCACTTCGGCTGTTAATGTCCGATCGAAAGTTTGGTTTCGTGCGCTTTCATGCGTTTGATGTGTTGTTACTTCTTTGTTTTGCGTTGCAGTGTGCTGTGCATTCAACAATTTTGAGGTTAAAGCTAAAGTGTACAAATGGTTTCAAATATAATCTGGAATTGCTCTCGAAGTAAGTTTGAATTTCGGCCGAAACCGAAAAAGACACCGAAATACGGTTTTGGTTTCGCTTAAAAAACCTAGTTTCGGTCGGATACTATGGGCTGTGTAGTATATTTGCCGCTGACTGCACATAAACAAAACTTCCACTGTTACGGATACAGAGACCGCACGAATTGCACGACAGATAACATGACAGGCGCGGCACGGGACTGTTTATTTTTACCTAGTTTCATAACTCTGAAGGGTGATGTAGCAATTTTAAGTCTCAACACAACACAGAGGGGTGTTATAAGTTTTTGAAGCCTTTTCATTTCTCCCTGTCCTAAGAAACTTGAGATATATTAGACGTCGAGTCTGCAAGTGATTTACCTAATATAACATGGCAGTTGCACAGGTTAGAAAGAGAAAACAATCTCGACGCCATTTGTAACCCGTTTTGAATAACAGATCACACCAAGTGAGCCCGCTTTAGTGTGAACTTTCGCATAATTTGGAACCTTATCGCAAACTTTGATAGACCAAAAATGGTTAAGTACTCGCCAACGAGTTCTTTGTACGTCCAAACGCTAGTATGTTATACTATGTTTATGGTAGAGCTGTCTGCCTGTCTGTTGTCTTTTAGCTCCGGAGTACGAGATCGACGAGTCCCGATTACGTCGTGACTATTTTGTTGTTTTGAAGCTGAATTAAGCGAGTTGCTTCTTAGTCATGTTTGGTGGCAAATGAGTTAGCGACTTTGAAGTTATTTAACTTTTTAATTTGTCAGGATTCATTCAAAGTTTAGTTGAAAGGAACTTCTAGTCCCAATTTCGCTAAACTAACATAATATGTCAGATGACAACGACAATTCAAAGTACATTACGTATTTACTATTTAAACCTGGTAGTACAAAAACTTTTCGACTCAGTCATGTATGCCGAATTATTGTTGTCACATATCACCTGTCTTGTCATGTCAACGGTCTTGTCGTTCATTGCGTTGGTACCCCAATGCGCGGAGTGGATTGAATGTCGCTTCTGTTAGATCCCCTTTCAAATACCACTTCTTCAAACTTGCTTCCACTATCGTAACCGTTTATAATTTCGAAAAAATGTCTATCTAGATGGAAGAAAACATGGACAAACTGGCCACGGAACTAAAGGTCATGGGAGAGCAGTTCGCTGATAAAGTGAACGCTCTCAAAGTGGCGGAGACCCGTCTGGAAACTCGAGGCTACCGTCCTGGGACTGAACTGGCCTCAGACGAAGCTGATATTGGCCTGAAGGAAGAAGTCCGCACTCTGAGGGAAACTATTCGTCAGTTGCAGGAGAAACTGGATTGCGGCAAGTAAGTTGATGACATTGAATTAAGGAGTTTAAGTCTCTTCGTCAATTTCAGGGGGGTGTGTATATTACACGGGATATTAATCCAAAGCCGATTATATGTCTGCAGGAAGAATAAAAAGGCATTTTGGAATCTCCGTCATTTTTAAGACCCATAGTTACATGTATGGAGTGACATCTTTAATTTTCTTGTTTTGTTTAATCATATTACTCCATCGTCTAGCAATTCACAGAGGAGACCGTTAACTTTAAAATTTCAAACATAATACTTCTAATAGTCTCAGAGTAACATGGTTGTGCTGACAGATTGACAGACAGACGGACCAGGCGTAATTATAATAATTCAGTTTTTTGCCATTTGGCGACGGAACACCAAAACCGCGCCAGCCAAACCGCGGGTAATGGCATGCGTGGTACAGTATAAACTGCGGTTAGGCTTTGTTACGGGTGGCCTGCAAATCTGTTTATCTGCTCCCAAAGGTCTAATGGACAAACTATAACCCGATTCCACCACAAATTACGATCTGTTAAAGAGCGTGTTACACCGCCAACTCGGGTGACCAACCCTGAGTGCTCATTTTACGGGAGATACGTTCTAAAATTACAGGATTCGCGGCAAAATACAGGACTAAGTTATTTTTGGTATGGTATGATCCTGTATTTTTCTTGTTAAAATACAGGACAAGGCCAAAATGATAGCTGACAAACGGGACATCCTGCTATATACAGGACAGTTGGCCATCCCAGCGCCAACGCAGGATTATCCTGCGAAATTCGCAAGTCACAAGGGAAGGTCCGAGGTCAAATTATTTATTCACCACGCGGGACATAACTTATGCAACAAATTGATGGCGGGAACTCAAATAAAACATTATATGCAGGCAGACTTGCAGACAATGGGCCCGTTAGAATACTAAGATAAAGTTAAATTTACAAATGAGGCATGATTCGGAAGTTTAGCAACTTTAAACCATAATAAAAAGTAGTAAGTACTAGTACAGAAGGTTTACTTCGAACAAAAATGGTGTTTAACTCTAAGAAGCGTCCTACTGTTTATCGTATAGCCTGTATATACCTGCCTTTCTGTTAATTGTATAACTCTTATCCATTCACCCGAGCGGCAACTCAATTCGGCCGGCCCCAGTGCAGTGGGGCGGCGATGTTCTTGTAGCTTCGCGAAGAAAGCCGCGCCTGCTAGGTATCTACTACGCTAAAAACTCCTTGTGAGCTCACTGCACCTAGAGATCGTCGATTAATCACGTGAGGCTCGAAAGGGGGGAGGGAGTGTTGAAAAAAAAAATCGAAATATCACAAGGGTGATATCACGTGTATTATTTTTTAATTTCACGCGCGATTTCTAAGCCGAAAAGTGGCATGAGAGCGAATAGTTTTAAGATTTTTAAGATACTTATTTGTAGTAAAAAATACACATGATTTTGGGTAGGGTAGGGGGGTTCGAAAAATGCTAAAAGGTGTCACATGATTAATGGCCCGGACGACCCTCTAGCACGAATCTACGCCGGTGCAATTACTGCCACAAGAGGTATTCCATCTTAGCCCTCTGAGTTGGCATCGCATCTGCAATCTCTTTGGTGTTGCGGGTGTCTATAGGCGGTGGTGTTCACTTACCATCAGGTGACCCACTTGCTTGTTTGCCTTCCTATATCGACACTATACAATCTCGCGGATAGATTTTATATTAACGGTGTTCAAAATGACACATTTTCACAATAATCGCTTGGCTACACTTAACGATTACATCCTGTATACCATAATAAGTATGTATCATGCGACAGTTGCCGAAATTACATCTGTATACCACTGAGTTTTATGCGAGACTCTAAGAGTTAACAAACTGGAACAAATTACCTTGCTACTCCGCGAAACTAGTGCCGTGCTCGTGCAAGTTAGCTGCGTCTGCGCGACACATATATGATCACGCAAAAACCCACCCTTCTCTGCTTCCTCACGAAACAACATATATCACACAGACTTAACTACACATCACCACCACTAAACAATAAACAACACGATTGTCGCGCGTTTCACCTCTGTACGAGGCATCGTCGGGATCTAAACATAGATCCGGTTTCGCGGAGTAGCAAGGCAATTTGTTTCAGTTGGTTGAAATGGACCTCCGCAAAGTAACGCCTGAATCTATTAATTAGTCTAGGAGTTGATTGGAAAATTATACGCTAGGACTCTCAGTGTACTCAAAACATTTTGTGGGTTAGACTCGTAAAACACACTTTCCCGAAATGTGCACTTTCTCTAAAGGTGCACTTCTTTAGAAGGATCATTTTCTCGGAAGGTACACTGTCTCTAAAAGTGCACTTCCCTTGTTTATAGTACTAAGGGTTTCTATGATATAGTGCAAAAAAAGTTAAAAGTTACTGTTTGAAAAAGTGCACATTTCGGGAAGTTTTCAAATTGGGAAAGTGTCATTATGGGAGTAGACATTTTGTGGAAAGTGCACTTTTAGAGAAAGTGCACATTTCGGGAAAGTGTGTTTTACGAGCCTAACCCATTATCTCTATAGCAGTAGTTTTATGCGAGATTCTAGGAGTTGATTAGACAATTATACGTAAGGACTCAGTACTCAGTGTATGTAAGTGCTTAAAACATTTTGTATGGGGACTGCGAACGTGTTAAAGCATTGCCCCGAATTCCAATGACGAGGATTTGGACATGATCCAGATGAACACAATAGATTTTTCTTTTGTATTGATTTCTGTATAATAAATCTACTGTAGGTACGAGAGGAAAACAACGGATAGAATAGTATCTGAGAATTACACGAATAACTGTCTAATTTAATGCACTTATTTAAACCACAAAATGGTCAAGTCGCTTTAGTTTCTGGTAGTCATTTATTTACATCTAGCTAATTTAAATAAATCCATGACGAACAACAATTCCAAAACCGTTTCATTTTATTACTGGATTTACCGACGCGGAAACCCGACATTTAATGGGGTATCTCAAAATCTTGGACAGTTGTGGTTTTTTTTAAATGATTGTGCAAATATTTAAATCGTGATTCATAACGGGAATTTTTTAAGGCATTCACTGTCGGAATTGTTTATCGAACATTTGCCAGATGCCAAAAACGCATATGTGTGTGCAAATGACTGCAGAATTGTGACAGCGGGACTGAGTGAAGACGCATATATGCGTTGCCGGTATTAAATGCGGTTATGGTTGCAACGCCAAAGACCGATAATATTCACCATGAGTTCAAGGCCAATGAGTCAACGACCGATATAATATATGTCGAATCGTGGGCTTCATCAAACCTTCCTGTATTATTATTTTCACTATCCATTTTGGGTAACTCGGGCGAAACAAAAGAAAGTTTATGTTTGAGTTAAACTCTGTATTGGCAAGTAATCATTTCACAGCACTAATAGTTTGAAACACAGTAATAAGTCTTAAATTAAACAACAGTCGCTTTTGAGCGAACCGGCAAGTTCAGTTCACAGTCTTTTCGCCTTTTATTTTCTTTAACAAAACCACAACAATCAAACAACCCGGCATAACCTCCAATACTCGTTCCACTCTCTCCTCTCCGAACTCTCCTCTTTACCGACCGAGCACCAGCCGTCCAGACTGCTTTACTGACCCCACCCAGGCATCTAGCCTGCGTTCACTCACAAGCTATTGAAAAGAACAAAACTAAGTAGTACACAACATAACGTACAGATGGCGTTGTTATAATTAATAACACTTCAATAAAGTGGCCGAGAGATAGCATTGTGGTAATCAATGCTTCGAGCAATCTCCGACATATATATAATATAGTCAACGCGTACCTACAATATACAGGTGACCTACGTGCATTCGCATAAGTTTCAATTACGTTACTTATAAAAAAAAGCTTGGCGTGAATGGCAACTTTTGCATTTGACGTGACATTGAAATGGTTAAAAATGCTAATAAATACAAATAAATTGATTGATAAAAGTGCTTATTGTGTGCTTTTTGTGTTTTCTCTAAATTTTACCGATTAACGCTGTTTTGTGTTGTTAAATTAAGAGTTATTGTATTGTAAAAGTGACTCGATCGGATACGTTATTATTTAATTTAATGTTCGCCCCAGCCCCGTAATTTTGAGCCCTTTCTAAGTCTCCTGGGGACGGGAACGTATCAATTAATTATACACTATCCGGTCACATTAGATTCGTTTCACTGAGTGTTTTATTGAATAAACGTATTGCGTAGAATTCATTTATCGATAACCCTCGGGAACTATGCATTTTCACGGGATAAAATGGAAAGCTACGTTTATCTTTTATAAGCTTAGTAGGGCTTAATTGTCTTAGTCTAGATGACTACATATTTGTATTCACTAGTGCATACAATGGGATTTTATGCAGCCAACACCCAGTACACCGTACCTGCGGCGTACCTGTAAGCCTAATCTGAATAAGAGTATTTTGACTTTGACTTTGACTTTACAAACAAGGACTATACGACCATGAGAAGTGAAACAATCATTTTTGTTCCTTTTTCAGAGCCACGTACAACGCCCTCGAAGCCGCTTCTATCAAAATAGCCATGGACTTAGCGGACAAAAACCAGTCTTTGGAGACCGATACGCGCGCCCTTGAAATGCGGGCTGCCCTTGAGCCCAAGAAACCGACAGGCACCGACAAAAATCTAATTCTTGCGAGCATGGCCGACGAAGTTCCGAAGACGGAACATTAAAAAAAGTTCAAACCATAGATGTATTATCTAGCCTGGAATGTCATGTTTGGCTAAGTTAACATAGTCGCGCGACAGACTACACGAAACGCAACCACTCGTAACAAGATATGAGGTTTACAAGCCATATGATTTGATGGCTGATATGGCCAGTTCAGAAACAATATTGGAAGCTTGTCACCTGATAAATCTTTAAGATATGATAAATCAGGATTTACCATATCAGAGATCAAGTTGTGTTTAAAGACCTTATAAAATAAGCATCGTCATCATAGGACATTGCCACATGATTAAAAAAGGCTCTACACTTTTAATTTAATAATAATCTAATTATTAATCTACTATGGGGACATTCTGAAAGCATTATATCTAGACAAATTCATCCCTTATTTTAAATAGATACATTTATTTTAAAAAAATCGAACAATGGCTTGATAAAAAGCGCAGTCCAGGTTAGGTAGCACATCCATGGTTCAATCTTTATCGGAAAGTTACATTTTGATTTAAGAAAATTCTCCCTTTCTCGCGATAATTTGGCAGTCATTTCGTATTGGTTCCCACCCCGAGGCAATTTTCTCGGTCGCAGCCTGGAACATGTCTGGAATCTTTTCAAAAGTTACCAAATTGCCCATTTAACTTCGCCCTTTGTGAGTGCGTTATTATTTAAAGTAAATTACGAGTGTTGTTTGTTGTGCATTAAAAATAAAAGGCTAAAAAAAAAAGGTGTTTTTGAATTAAATATTGTTTTATTCTGCAATTTCCAGGACGGGCTTTCATATATTAAGGTATCGCTTGGAACGAAACAGTAAAACGAAGGGATAGAGGTAGAAAGTTATTGAGACGAACTATTATCGGTTTATTTCATACATTTAATATAAATTTTACGTGTCATAACGGTTGTTTATTGACAAACTAAGTTATATTCTATGTTAATTAATATTTAGTTAGAGGATTAAAAAAATGCGCAGGATCTACAAAAAACGAGTTAATATCAGTCTTTTACAATGACTAAGTATTTAACTGTAATAAAAAAAAACACTCGACATTTTGTCTATATTTTTTTATCTAATTATAATAAAAACAATACATTCCTAAAAGCACTTACAGCTAATTTTCTCATACCCAAATCCAATTCCAGTCTTACAAACTTAAACATTCCTGCGTCTTCCAGTGGAACTGAAATCGCAGCATAATAAAATGAGAAGCATACTGAAAGTGAAGCATTTCTCTACCCGCAGAGATAATTTTGCATCACTATACCACCCGTTGGGGTTCTTAGTCGCGGTTCGTTTAGAAAAGAGCTTGAAAATAGTATAAAAACTGAGCACAACGGTCCGTCTTCACATTCAACCCTCAGCTGACTCTGCATCTGGAAATCCGATAAGTAAGTTAAGTTGCATTTCTTTGGTTTCTATTGATTCATATAGTGTTACAAAATGTAGTTTTTTGTCGTAAGGTACCTCTTTACTACACTTAAACATGGTTAAAAACGCAGTAACTTTGAATCTAAGGGTAACTCATCCCTTGTCCGCTCATAGGCGGTTTTTTGAACTTCAGTAACTAGGAGTACGATACAAAGACGATTTACGTGAAAAATTACTTGCTTCTTAATGATTCTCCAGTTTGTTGGAAATTTGACACCGTATTTCATTTTTTCTTATCTGTATGTATGGGACTGTTTAACGGTTAACCAGCTTTTATAGCTACCATAATATTAAATAAAGTGGGATTTTATTTTCCCGCATATTATGATCAGGAAGGGGCTTAAGTAAAGTAATATTTTACGATAATTTTCTGCTTAACGATTCTCCAAATATTTATTATTTTTTGATCTTAACCTTATTTTCATAGTTACCCGAAGTAATGTATACATAATAAAATACTAATTTTGTATATAATAAGGAATTGACCTTTATCTAGATTCTCGGTAGTACTTTTTTTTAGAAGCCTACTTTCTTCGAAATTTCCACATTAGTGGCCAGCCCATTATATTTTATTTCTAGAATTAAATAGTAAACACTCGTAATTTCTATGCTTATCAGTTTATATACTAGCAAATTCTGCATGCAAACAAAATCCATGAATCATAATCAACAAAAAAAATTACAAAAACTTGTCAATGCAAATGTTAACGAGGTTGCATCTGTGTATGTTTTATTGGTATTGTGTAGTTTTTAGAACGACCGCTATACGACAACTTACTTTCAACCAAAACCAATGTTAACCGGTCCAGAGTCTAGTCTAGCTAGACAAAAAATTCGGACACTTCTGACTCATAGTTTTTTGAAGAGCGAAATACGTAGGTAAATACCAACAAACAATCTAGACAAATATCTAAATATATCTAAAAATAAACCTGACTAAAACAATGCTGTTTGTAATGAGCAAAAACCTAACAGTTTTTTTAGTCTCAAAACTTGTACACGGAAATCTTACAGAGATGATTTTAAAATCAATCATAAGTCGGCACTCATTCCGGCATAGTTTCGAATTGATTAATTTAGGAAGTGTTCTTACGATCTGGTAACTTCGTAGCGATCGAACGATAAGTAGATCCGCTTCCTAAATGACGCAAGTTTTATTTCGATCTAGTGCACTATACATTACTCTTTGCGTTCTACTACGAACACTATTTGCGTACGTAGTGCGCAATGAAAGGGGAACCTCGACAGTTCAAAATCTTATTGTGTCGCCGCGTAACGCAGGTTATTTACATTTGACTTTTGGTCCGTCAACGCGGAAGTTAAATTACTTCTGTCCGAAATAAAGGGCCATTCTCTTAATAAACAAAAGATACTCCATATAAACATAAATTAATTTCTGTTCCTCCGAGACTTAAAATAGCTTTACAATGTCATTGATTAAGCCAGGGATGTTTCAAATCAAAATTACGTCGCCCGATATTGAAATGTGTACCTTAATTTTCGTCTGTGACAATTTTCGTGGAATTAATAACTTGGTTGAATTTTCAGTGGGGATTATTTTGACTATAAAATGTTATAGAATAGCCCTCGGAGTATCATCCGAACGAGTATTCAGGCGCCCGAGGCTCTGAAGGCGAGCCGGTCGGCGCGAGCGCAAAAGTATAGCGTGGACAAGTCTATAATTACAATTAAAAATATGCTAAAATTGGATGAGTTCAGTAGCATTAAGCCAATTTGTAGGTAGGTATAAGAAAGTGATGTGAGCCTTTAACTCATTTGACACTATTCAATGCATTATACTCTACTTATAAAAATTTTCATAATCGGGGGAGAAAACATGTATTATACTTCTTTATTTAATTGCTACACTTTTCCTTTTTGGTTTACTACATCTTAACAACTAAAAAATATTTTCATTTTTGTCGAAATTATATCTTCCACCTGAGATAACATTTGAAAAATGCTGCTATAATTTTGCAAAAAAATGATTAAATTCAAAGTTTTTGCTTGGTGAAATTATCTTACTGCTTTTCGTCAGCAACCAACGTAAAATTGGGAAATAACATAGACAATGAATGAATTGAAGCCAGACTAGCTTGTATACCTACATCATTATCTCGTCAGATTCTCGTGATCATAATTGTAGGTTGCACTTTTTGCTTACTTAGTCAATCAAATCGTTCTACTTCGCTGTACCGGTGATAAATCACGGGATTTTAATATTTTATCCGGTTTGTAAGCAATTTAGATGCCCATGTGAGTGAGGTTCTGTAGCTTAAAAACATTTTATTGATAAAATATATTGTAAGATGGCTATATACTAAATATTTTTAATTCATTGAATTATCACGTTACATTGCAAGACAATAGTGTTCATTCTAATTTTTCACTTTACAGCAAGCAATAATAGTAGTAGGGGTAAAGTAAATAGACTTTATTTTGCCACTAGAAACCGGTATATTTACTCCGATGCGCAATATTATAAGTAAACATCGATTCATCATCTATTGACTACTGTTTTTTCTACCTATTTGGTTAAGGGACTTGGACGAGCTCAACACTTTGGCTCCGTTAGAAAACCAATACTTTCATTGAGCCGTCTCGTATTTCAAAAAAAGCAAAGGGAGGGAGATTACTTTTGCAAACACTTATGTTTGAACAGTCATTTCGTTAGACACTGGCACCGCGATGCGTGTTCTTCATAATTCCGCGATTCACGCGCCAATAAAGTTTACACAATTCTTATCCACATGTCTTCCACAAAATTGACACTTCCTACTTAGAAAAGTTTTCTGCTTTCGCTTGCTTTTGTACGGAGCTCGGACGGAAGCATTTCCTGGGGTTACTACTTACTTATGGGGTACCATGCGAGCCTCTGAAACCCCCACCACGCGGTATCAAACTGGTTACTTATAAGCAACCAGTTTTGAGACTAACTTAATCACTACGTAGGTTGTGAGTAGAGCCTTACTATTTGTCTCGTGGTCTTACAGTCATAAGCTTAGCCGGTAGGTTGTGCGGTGTCCGTTTTGTGAATGAAGTCGATAAATTTGGAACTCATGCCCATCGAAGTAAGTGGCTCCATTTATTTTAATGTCCCAATGTGTAGCAATAGTGACACTTTTTTTCTTTACATACCGCAATCAAGTGCAATTTTATTAATACACACAGATGTGACTCAATAGAGAAAAATTGATTTGTTTCGTTTGGCCAGCGTTAATAGTATTATAAAAAAATACGTTATACTACCTCTTAAGTGTGACAGTGTCAAGATTTTTCCTACCGTAAGATAGACAAGAATTAATTGTATGTTAAATAGATAAAGTCTAATTTTAAATGTGTTTATAATAATTTCATTCAACCGCTTAAGGGTCTATGGAGGACAGTTTTCTTACCACGTGTTGCAAAGAAATATAATTAATTGGTATATCGTCTCTGCCTCTTATTAGTTTATTATCGATTTATTTTTTATTTTTGGGAGAAATTTCAGAATAATTTTTCGGCCATAAAGCTTTTTCAGTACGAAGTTATTCGATCGATAGAGATTGTAATAAAAAAAGAAAGGCTTATATTTGTTCGGTATTTTTCCTGGGTCGTTAAAAAGGTCCCTATTTTCCTTAAGTTCATCTTACTCTAGAGCAAGCAGGGTTCTTTGAAATGTTTGCTCCCACACTTGCTCATTTACCTTTCTATTTAAAAATGCTATTTTTAGATGTTATTTTTTAATGGTCGATGAACAATTTAAATTTAATTCGTATTTTTTTCAAAACCTACTCTTTAGTTGACTGAATTTTCGAGTCGATGGTATACTTAAAGGAGGTCAAAATGACCTTTTAAGATTAGAAACAAACAGCGAATTAAGCGAAATCAAAGACTGTAAAACCACCACATTAAGTACTTTCATTTATGTAGTTTTTATGTAAATATTCTTAAAATTCATCGCAGTTAAGATTTTGAGTAAATAATTATTTCAATTGAATCGGACAATGGGTCACAAACGGGTGACAATGAAAAGTTGTATTTCTCAAGTCGGGTATTTTTAACATCCAGTTAGTACCGATGCCGATGGCCGGGGAATTCCGAAAGCTTTTTCCTTTATCTGATACACTATTACAGGTAAGTTTATTTCTGGTCTTAAATAATTGAAACGACCGCGGTTACGTTCAAATATGTCGTTCATTCAAGAATGTTCCATAAGTATTCAGTCTAGTTTCCTTTATGGGCTTTGTCATAAGTGAAATATTTCAATTAAAATATATGTTATCGATGTATTTAGCGCTTTATCTCTTTATTATGGCATAATAACAAACAAAGAAACCGCAAGGCTTAGTGACGGCCAAAACAAGTTTTTTTTATACTTTTTATCGAACAACAACAAATTAAAAATAATAACGACTGACGTGCGAACCGATGTTGTACTATTTAATTAAGTAGTTAGACAAAAAAACATCATATTATTATTATTATATCTTAAATATTGTTTAAATGGACAGATAACTACTGTAGAAATAAAGAAACTAAGGGTGGTAGAGATTGCACTCAAGTTTCAGTTAGATACTACATATTAGTACGAAACTGGACCTTGAATAGGTACGATCTATAACTACTACCCTAAAATCAAAGTGTACTTAAAATGCTTTAAGACTGTGTCGAAATGAGCTCGATATTGTCTTAATAATCTGACAATGACGATTAAAAGGTTAACATCCTACTTTTTGCAGACTACGTGACAATGTCTGGAAAACTCACAGCCTGTCTGCTCTTCGCCATACTGCTGATCAACCTAGGAAATGTCAGCTGCAATCCTGCTATTGGTAAGTAATTTCTATGTACAGTCATCAGCAAAACTAACTGAACTCTCAAATTCAAAGAAGCCAAAAGTAACTGTAAACTCAAAATCCAAAAAGCCAAAAGTAACTGTAAACTCAATACCCAAGAAGCCAAAAGTAACTGAACACTCAAATCCAAAGAAGCCAAAAACTAACTGAACACTCAAAGCCAAAGAAGCCAAAAGTAACTGAACACTCTAAGCCAAAGAAGCCAAAAGTAACTGAACACTCAAATCCAAAGAAGCCAAAAAGTAACTGAACACTCAAAGCCAAAGAAGCCAAAAATAACTGAACACTCAAATCCAAAGAAGCCAAAAAGTAACTGAACACTCAAAGCCAAAGAAGCCAAAAGTAACTGAACACTCAAAGCCAAAGAAGCCAAAAGTAACTGAACACTCAAAGCCAAAGAAGCCAAAAGTAACTGAACACACAAAATCAAATAAGCCAAAAGTAACAGCACTAAAAGTCAAGTAAGTCAAAAAATCTACACAATCTTTTACTTTCTTGACAATAGAGTCGTGTGTCGGATCTTTTTAACCTGTTCGACTGGATAGATGCTTTCTCTACTGACTTAACACCAGGCTTAGCAGGTTTAAAATTTTTCATACTTCTAGAATGTCACCTACCTATCTAGTCTGGTCAAAAACTAGGCAAGTATTCCGACCGTGTTTCAGTACAAAATGTTAACCTTCTCAACACCAAAGACCGATTTTTATCGCAACTTACTAGCTCTATGAGTTTATCGCCAATGACCGATTTATACGTCAACTCGTACCGCATATAATTAAACAACGTGCATTCGCGTAAGGTTCAACTTCGTTACTTACAAAAAAGATTTTCGGGTGAGTCATGACTTTTGTAGGTATTTAACGTGGCGTTGAAAAGGTTAATGGCCACTTTTATAGAGTTTACTTTGAATATATAAAAACTATATTATCTTTTCTTAAAAATTGCATCTTACTTTAAAACATTTTTTTCTTTAGTACCTTTTTTATCAAAAGTACACTTTATAATTATTTTGTATTTCGTGTTTATGCAACGATATCGAAAATCTATTCTAAAGATTTAAAAATTTTTTAAGTTTCGAATGGAAATGCGAGCGAGTGGGACCATGAGCCTGTGCTAGTTAGAAAGATCCTTTATTAACTGCAAATATTTCAGATTTTTTTATTTCCAATCGTCAGAGGAGGTAAATGGTTTAAAAAGATATAATTAGTCATTTGATTCTCCATTTGACCTCGTAGCCTCACTTCGAAATTGTAAACTCTTTTCAATACCGTTTGTAAAGAAACCAAAAATCACGTCGCATAGTTGCTGAAATGTCGTAAGGGACATGTCCCTTAATGTCCTTTACGACATTTGAGATTTCCACTGTCGATATGCCGCTGAGACAGAAAGATGGACGGAGGACGGAACGCACCACGAGTATTCCTTTTACCTTATTGATAAGGAACCCTAAAAAGAGAAAAAGTCATACATGTCAGTGAGTTAAGCAATCGAGTTACGCCAACTTGGTCTTCGATATTTTTTCTTAATTATTTATGCATACATTATTGCTGTCATGTGGGATATTCCGTGGTATTCAAATCTATAAAGTACCCGTGTTTTCCGCGATATTTTCCAACGTTGAGTAATTTCGCATACACTTGCTACGATAATTAAAACTAAATACTTACTATATTTCTGAAAGTAAACGTAGGTGCACTTGGTAATGAACGACGTAAGCAAAGACACGTGGCGCTTTTTACCCGACTGCGCGACGCAAAGGAGGGTAATGTGTTTATTAATATACCTAATAGGTGACCAAAAACACGTGGCGCATTGTCATTTATCTTTATTTTTAGCTTTACATAGTATAAAATAAAGTCGTTATTTTTCCTGTCTGTCCAGAATTTTTACAGTATCTTTGGCCGCCTTCTCCTCCTTAAACGGATTTTGATACGGTTTACCCAGTTAAAAAAAAGTTAAAGGTTTTTATACATATACATTACATCCCCGATTGTACCCATGCGAAACCGGGGCGGGTCGCTAGTACCTAATATAGGTAACCAAATACACGTGGTGCTTTGTCATACTATAATAGAAATCTGAAATGTCGTAAGCGACATGTCCCTTAATGTCCCTTACGACGTTTGAGATTTCCACTGTCGATATAGCTATCATAATATAATAGGTGACCAAAACCACGTGACACCTCGTCGTATATGGTATATTACGGTACCTAACCTGAAACACGTATTAAGGAAAATTTCTATTCATACATTTTCCGTTTACTCGAATTCACTTACGTTTACTTGAATTACGTAATTGTAGATAATTGAGGCTGTACTTAAATAATATCCAGTTTTCATGATAGGTGACTCAGTCACTTGGAAAATAAATAGTTGCTACACTTGCTACCAATTTGCATATTTATTTAATCAGCGCCTATAAATATAAATCCCACCTACATCGTGCGACTTGGTCTGAATCATGTACGAATTTAAAAAATACATGTTAGGTACCTAACTCAGGAATTCTGGTGCAACACCGCAGCAATGGTGAAATCTCCGTTGCGATGATCAACGGCCAGTATAATAATCAAATTAAAATATGGAAAAATCCGGCTCTTCAACTGAATTAGGGCATATGAGTCACAAAAATACGATGACTAATAAACTTCAATGGGATAAAAACGCGATGAAGTCCATTCCACTGAGCAACGGAGCGGAAGAGCTTCTCAAAAATATTCTGTGACGCCACAAGAGTAAAGTGAAAAGAATCGACCTTATTGTGAAAGCAATGTAAGCTAAGAAGGGTACACGAAAATAATTATGTCTATACCTAATTTATTTTAAGGTGATAAAAATGAAAGGTGTCAACCTGACGTAACTAGAGATGTCCCTATTGTTATGCAAACTATCGATACTCTCACGCAGAGTACACGTATTTCTAGTACTAAAAGCATCAATACTAGCATTAAAATGTTGGAAAATATAACGCCATTAAAATTAAAGTATGCATTTCAATAATTTATTCATCATTAGCAGAGTCAGTTTCCCAGTCTGACGAAAATTCAATAAAATTGACGAAATATTACCGTGGTCTAGAAGGAGAAGCCGGCCGAACATACATTATAAGAATTTAGGACAGACAGGAACGGATAGCGTCCATTTATGGAGGACTTTTATTAGCAGATTCGAGTTCAAGTCTTTACACAATCCACATTTTAGAGGTGATTTCATATTTCTAAACATTATTTCTCACTTCGAAAAATTATTTTTTACTTACCTCCTTACAAAGTTACATACCATTCATGAAGTGACACCTGCCATTTTAATCACCTTAAAATAAATTAGGTATAGTCACTTTTTTTGTGTAAGAATTTTAATCTCAAAATGATGTTCATTGCGAACTCTACATTTTGAAATGGAAATCGATTTATAATAAAAATTACTAGACATGTTCTTTTCGTGTAGGTACCCTTTAGACAGATGAATCATAAAGTCGGTTCCAGGAATAACAGTCATAAAGTGAACTAACTAGAGGTGCAAATTACTTAACCCATTCACTGTCGGCATTGTTTTTCTAACTATCGCCAGGTGCCGCAGATGTGCGTTCAAATGACAGCAAAGTAGTGACAGCAGCAATGCGTGAAAGTTCTCGTTGCGAAAGTGAGTGCGCAGGCATATAAAATCAGATTCAGTTAAACAATCCCTAAACATAAAAAACGAAGTAAAATGTACTTTTTTACCTAGAAGACAATTCTATCGACAATAACCTGTGACCTAGGTCAATAAAGATCTATTCATCGTACAAACTGCCTCGTGTGGGAATGAACCTCGCAACTTCTGGCTTCAGGGTCTGTAACCACTAGGCTGTCTGATAGAAGGTATAACTTTTTAGAGACATACAAAAATCGTTAGTCCCATTTTCAACACTGCATTTTTATTTTCTCGCGTGCCTAGTTGTATGTAGGAACCTATACTGCTAAAAACCAGACTTCCCAAGCGGTAGGTTGAAGTATATACATGAAGGTCATTATTTTTATTCGATGCCTAAATAAATAACATACGGAGAGTAATCTTGATACACGTATAGGGTAAAGGCACCAGTGGTCAGCCTCATAACGACTTTTTGAAGTTTGAACGGTCGGCATTTCTACAGGATCAGTCGAATAAATAAACGAATTACGTGGTTAAATTAATTGCTTATTAAAGATTCAAAACCAAACATAGAAAAAAGTAACAATCTTCTTTATTATATCTATAATTAAGTAAAAACAAAAAATGGCACTTTTTTCCAGTAGTCAGCCTCCGAAATCCAGTATGCAGCCTTGGGGTACCCAGTACTCGGCCTTTACAAACTATTAAACATAATGAGATCAAAATCACATAATATGTGTAAATATATTATATTTATAATATCAAAATCAACGATATCTATATTATTCCTAATATTTATTGTCCCTTATGTCTATTTTCACCCGACTGCGCGACGCAAAGGAGGGTAATGTGTTTATCAGCTATGTATGTATGTTTGTTCCTTTGTAGCGATCTAGAGACCAAATGCGTGGGCCGATTTTGATGATTCTTATATCAATCGATTTGTCTTAATATTGCGAGTGTCACAAAGACATGCCAATATTCAAAATTCAATATGGCGACCATCAGATGCCCTATTGTGAAAAAGAAAAAAATTTAAGTCGACGAACTATGTTGAGTTGGGTATCATTGGATACGTATTCGAAAATTATTATTAGGTTTTTCAAATCATTTTTCATTTTGAATGACCGTTGAGAATCTATAACGATTTAAAGTTGATTAGCAACCATTCTGACGCAATCCGAACTAAAAAGTGTAAAAAAAAAGTAAAAAAAAAACCCCAACTGCGTTAAAAGTAAATCAAGACTGAAAAGACTAAAACAAGACCAGTAGCCTGAAGTTCTGTAACTCAATAGTTTCATGAATTTCTACAGTTGGGACCCATTAACTCCTTCCAGTCTTTAAAGGATATGGCCCCAATTCAACTTCGTATGACTTCCAGGGCAGAAGTGAGTTTTTCTGGAGGGTATATGTGTATCTGTCTCGGCATTTTACTACAAATAAGAAAAAAAATTATGTAGGTAGCTCAATTATTTGAATATACAAGATACATACATTTTACTCACATATGTCTGCGTAACAGACTTAAGAAGACCATCATTCAAACAATACCTATGTACAGTAAACGTCAAAAATATTTATACATTTTTGAACCTCATTTCAATGAGATAGAGTTCAAAACGATGTACCACGCAAGGATAATGGCTGAGTACTGGATCCGCTAAACCCAATGATCAGCCGCGTATAACCATTATTTCAAATGCGGCTGACTACTGGGTTTTACTTTAAATAGACTAGAACATGCTTAACTAAATTTGAAAATTTAAATCTAACGGTCGTAATGGTTGTATCGGCTCGAAAATAAAAATAAAAATGAATAACCCAATGGTCAGCCGCGGGAGGCTGGACACTGGATTTTTTGTAAAAAAGTGGTATCCAGTAGTCAGCCCCCTCAATTTATAGGTTAAATGTTGATATTTTTGTTAACATATAATGTTAGTTAATAGATAAACTAATAAATAAACCAATCATGTACAAAAAGTATTAACTATAACATTAAAACATGGTTTTTCATACCTGTTAAGAGAACACCACGTGCAACAAAAAATATGGCGGACATGACAATATTGCTCTCGCCGACAAAGAGCACCTATATGAACGAGTATACCTCTTCCCCCCGATCCCTCACCGCAACTGTCGCATGATGTATTGACTAATAAGGAATCAGAGCTACAATTGAAATACTCGCGATTTGTTAAAACGAATATACCAGATATTTATGACCAATAAACGTCTCAAAAGGCTGACCACTGGTCCCTGGCTGGCCACTGGTGCCTTTACCCTAGGAATGCGGATGAATTCCCAAGTTCGATTTTTTTGCATTTTTGATAGCGTCAGACTCAGAGTTTGCCACTGCTTAAGTCATTACAGTGGTACATTATACTCGTATACATGTAGGTACTTACTACTTACGAAAATTAAATTTGGTATTTAAATTTTTAAAAATTAATGTTACATTAAATTTTTAAAAATATATACTTATTTAATAATTTTATTATTATGTATATTTATTTAAAATCTTAGGTTAGGTTTTTACAATATTTCTATAACAAGTAATAAAACAATATCAATACAAAATATACAAATTATTATTATTATTATTAAAAATTTAATAATCTCTTTCTTTTATTTTTGCAATAACAGATAACAGATGTAACCCCAGAATGAAAATGCCATAAAAACTATAATTAGTAGGGAGTCTTTGGGGTAAGTACATTGTAAAAGGACAAATAAATAATAGCCTACAATCGATGAATAACCGATTATTAATCGATATTGTTTTATGCCCTCATCGATTATGATGATCGAAAAGGCACAACACTATATAAAACACGGCCTAACATGTATTGTCTCTATGGATATGAAAATAAGTCGACGAGACCTCTTCCATTTCTCTAAGGGTTGCTTTAAAAATACATTCCGTCCCACAATTTTCTTCACAATAGACAACTAATTATTTAGAAAATGAAACCTAAAATAAAATGCCGAACTCTATTTTCGAAGAGAGGTTACCGTTTCACCTCATATTAAGCTGTCATAGACCGCATAGAAATATTACCAAATAATCCAATCTAAGAGAGTGTTACTGCCTCATAAAATGCTAGAAGAAACTTATTGGGGTATTCTGCCAATAAAGTGGAGCCGAGTAGGGTTTTTTACTCAACATTGCCACATGGGGTGGAAAACAGATATTTTTCTCTTTAATTTTCTCTTATGTAGTAACCTCGCCTCGGTTTTTGAACTTTGAACAATTTTCTAAAGTAGTTTAAGGGTGAGATTATCGGAGCTATAAATCTGCATTAATACCCGAAAATATCAAGGATTATGCTTTGAAAATTAGTGTTGTTGATAATGAAGTGCGACAATTTTATTTTTTATGGGCACTTACCTAATTGAAATATAGACGGATGTGGAGGCGAAAAAGTAGTGAATCAGATTTTTTTTATGAATGAAGAAAAATGCAGACCTTAGGCAGAAGATCGGTACAGTAAACCCAAGCCATGAGAGACTTTTCAGGTTGCGCTTATTTCTAATAACATTTAAGTATTTATTGTGCATTTTTACGTTTACTAACTATCACGATGGGTATGTGGTGATTTCAATATCAAAATTCGAGGAACGCCGAGATTTCACAAAGAGCCGTAAAAGGATGTCATGTAAACAAATGGAAAGCAGTCATAGAAGAGTCGCGTGCGAACCGAGGCAATGACCCCAATCCGCGGATTTGACCGGTTTACTTTCGCCGTATGTTTTGTTACGCAATCTCACCTTAGCCGCTTACACTTGACCTCGCGCTGGCAGTTCGTGACACGAACATCGGGGCTCAACATATTCTGGCAACGGAAGGCCGTGACACGTCCTCAGTGTCCCCGGACCAAACAATTAAGTAACGTTGTAAGGGAATTCTAAAAAAATAAGCTTAAACATTCTCATCATTTTCGTCTCCCTACTTTGTCAGAATATGATGTAATTTTTCGGCAAAAGTAATTTCAATAAGCCGGACGCTTTTCTCTTTAGGCCTTCAATTAATTCACCTTATTGTGGCAGGACTGAAAAGTTTTCTTTCGAAAATAATAAGTATATAATGGTTCCGTAAAACCAGTCTACGCAAAGAGCTTAGAGTTCGAAAGTTTCGGAAGTAGATGAGTAGGTATTTTGCATGAGCCTCTCAAGAGCCATACCTAACTGAAGTGTCCTTTCCGGAGGGACGGAGTGATTGTTTAATATTTTGGACAAAAGAAGGTCGAAGGAGGGTCCGCACTACAGGCATAAGAATGGGTTTTGTGACACGCAAGTAATTTAGCAAAATATGCTATGAATTGATAAAAAGCACTTTGCTGCTGCCTGCAATATTTCCTAACTGAAATTCGAGGTCAAATACTGAATCTACAGACGGAAAAACCTGGGTATATAATGAAATTACCAACATGTCGCGGTACGGCGTTTACAACTTTTGACCCCGAGAACGCACGCAAAGAGGAGTGTTACAATTTTGCCTCTGTAGCTTCGGATCCGATTAACCGATTTTTTTTTCATTTTTGTTTGGTACAGTCAGCGTCCAATATATCGGAGCGGGCACGGTGGTCAAAAATATGCGAACACACCCGAACGTATTTGACAATAGAGTCGAGTTCAGATATTTTTGGCTGTCTCGCCCGCTCCGATATATTTGACGCTGACTGTACTTAGTTGTATAAAAGAGAAATGGTTCTTTGCTATGTTTGATGGCAAACGGGTTAACTGTTTTCGAAACATTAAACTTTTTAAATTGTGTATGGCGAGTAATTTAGATTTTTGCAATTTATGTAGAACGAGCTTTTGTCCACGGCTTGACTCATGTGATATTGTTTTCTATGCATTTACGGGATAAAAAGTATCCTATGTTTGAAATCAGGACATGATCAATCTATCTGCTAAACATTATCTTAATCCGTCATACAAATATCCAAATATAATTACTTTCGCATTTATAATATTATAAACAAAATAGGAAGTAGGATAGGATTGTTGAAACGATGGAAACGCGATACATTCGCGGTTCAATTTTGGCCCATTCATTGTTTACGTGATTTTTTTTTTGGGTTTTTAAAGCATTCGATTTTGTACGCGATTGACGAAAAAATGAATACATGTAACGCCGCTTTTCGGTTCAGTATCGCCGAAAAATAAGTACACGTGATATGTGATATAATTAGTACACCCAAACCTTGTGATATTTCGTGATTTTTTATGGACCCCTCCCCCCCTTTCGAGCCTCACGTGATTAATGGACGGCCCCTAACGCCCGACGCGTATGCAGCACGCTTCATAGAGCTGCGTTACGCATGCGTAATGCAGCTCTATAAAGTTGGCTGGAGTTGTATTGCGTACGCAACGTGTCCGCATCCAGTGTGGCCCGGTCTTAGGGCAAAAACATAGCAGGCTCCCGAAGCGCACGTCCAGGGCGCTGCGTTCTGTGCGCTCCGATAAATTGTATAGAATTGTAAGTGACGAATTATAGCAAGCGGCAGAGGCACCGCCGCAAACGGAACGCGTGGCAGGCGCACGGAGAGCGCGTGTTTCAAATTTTGTACTGACAAACTGCGATTACTCCAACTAGCATGTTGACGGCTCTAAAGTCGGCCAAAAAGTAGCGTCATCCTAGCTGTCCGGGCGCTGCGTATCCGTCAGGCGGGCGCGCGGATACGCGGTGCCCCAAGGCGCTTAGACAATTTAGATACTCAAAGCCAAGGCGCTGCGCTCGGTGCGCTATGTTTCGTGCCTTAATATCCAGTATCAAAAAACAATGCGACCCGATTAATTTGCACTTCAGTGTACTTACCTACAGTTTGTTTCCCTTTCAGCCTCCGGTTTCGACCCGTTGGAGATCTGCATAGAAAACTGCGCCCAATGCAAGAAGATGCTCGGAGCTTGGTTCGAAGGCCCGCTCTGCGCTGAAACCTGCATTAAGTTGCGGGGGAAAATAATCCCAGAATGTGAGGACTACGCCTCCATAGCACAATTTATTAACAAACTTTAATTCGATGAATTCGAATAGGAGTGCATGGCATGGACTTAATCTGTCGTACGTTTACTTATAATAGTTATAATCTATTAGCCTTTATTTATTCAAGAATGAAACGTCTACTAGTTAGTTGGTTGGTAGTTACCGACTTACTTAAAATTAAATTAGATCCGATTCGAACCAGTTAGGTATTTTTAATAACGAACGCACATGTGTAAAACAATTCTTTAGATAATGCCCGCTACTGAAATAAACAGTTTTAACTATTTCGGAACAAATTAAGGCGCGTTTTATACTTTTTACTACAAAAGCTAAAGAAAAGTGCACAATTTTGTACAAAAAGCCAGCTCCTAAACCAGTTGGAATAAGGCAAATCCGTGGGATTTAGCTTATTCCAGCCGTTATTTCTCATTTAATTAAAAAAACTAGTTTGCTAGTACAGTCACGGAGTTTATTCGTTGGGCTTGTATGGAACCTTGTCGCACTGACATTGCTTTGGATTGTTTACTAACACGTGACTACAGTTTGGCTAAGTCATTATGAAAGGGTTTTGTGGTGGCCTAACAATGTCTGCGACCGTACCTTAAATTAACAATGCCTGGCTGAAATTGACACAAGCATTTTCTATCTACCTTAGTCACAGAAAATCTTTGCCATGTCTATGCACTCGAAAAATATAAGGAGATAAGTGAACGACATCATGCCAAAGTATTAGCTGTATTCTCAATAGTTATTATTATTAAGCCTAGGTACCTATTACTTTTATTGGAATTTTATACTTATCTTTAATGTTATACAGGGATAATGTAATAAAATATGATTACAATTACAAATGCATTTTATTAAAAACACAGTCAATCTTTTAAAACCAGTGAACGTAAAAAACATGGAAGACTATTTTTTTTGTCTATGTCTTAAGAGAATCAAGAATATTCTAAATCAGGCAGACCACGATTTTCTACCTCCATATATAATAATGGACTATATTTAGCCACTCGAAATACTTGATGTTCTTTATGTTCACTATTTAAAATGTATAAAAGTAATCTACAAATCAACTCTTCATAATTTTATGACTTAGTTCATGCTGTGTGGTTTCCATACCATTTCATTATTGGTTCACAACACGATACAAAAAATATTCACCACATCAATAATTTTATCAAAGTAAAAGTTAAAGATCATCAGAAATAAAATAAAGTCAACTAGAACAGCCATCACGAATTATCGCGACTTACAAGGGCCCATTCCACAAAACTTACAAGTGATACAATTTAACAATATGTCACATTTTTGTATGAAAAACTCTACAATTATGTAAAATTGTTGCATTTGTACTATTGTCTAAGTTAAATTGTTGTAATAATGCGCCGATAGATGGCGCTGTAACATTTAGTCCGATTCCTGAATGGCGCTATCGAGATTTTTCTTAGTTTCATAATGGTTTCATTCAACTTCGAGACCTTGGTGCGCTATCGTACAACTATTTAGCTTAGGGGGCTCATAGTCTATTAAAACTGTACACTTATGTCACATTGTAGCATTTGTAATTTTTTTAATATAGGGGGCTGTTATCATAGCCTGAATACATTTACAACATAGGCTATTCACGCGTCGGTTACAACAAGTCGATCAGTACAGAGTAGTGAGGCGAATGCTTCAAGACCCTGCCCTTTGTAACATGTATCTTAGATGTTTCCGACGGCGTATTGAGGATTGTGTACCAAACCTCAGAAAGCGCTGTCTATACGAACGGCAGTAACGTATTCCACCCTCAAAAACTTCACCTACAGTTTTTAACATAAAACTACCGTGAGACTCGGACATATTAATAAAACGGATCACTCGCGTATCTTTGCGTCGAGAAATGCCCGACATGTTTCGGACCAGTCCGTGGTCTTTCTCGACGTAAAAATACGTGAATGATCCGTTTTATTAATATATTCACCTACAGTAATTATTTCCTTTTACGTATCTTAAGGTTTCTGCCTACTAGACCGGAGCATACTACGACCGTAACCAGCCCACAAAAAATAGCTCCTGCACTTTGGGCTCACACGCGTTTGTACGCTGTCGAACCAGTATTAAACGGAGTGATGGACCCACTGGACCGTATAATAGTTACGTTCTAACGTCCGCAGTAAGCGGATAAATTTATGTTCTGCAGTTCCCTTAGTACGGTGTACAAACGCGGGCTGGCGGCTGAAAGCACCGATCTGGCAACGTCACGTGTCCGGACCTGGGGGCTTAGCAGCTTTTATCGCTGACATAAAGCAAATATCTCTTCCTAACCAGTAAGCGTGTGTGAGAGGGACAGATGCGTTTATGCGCGCGATAAACGCTAGCGTGATACTAGAGCTGCATGTAGCGCACCGCGCTTGTCAGTGACGGGCCGGTCAGGTTACGTGCCGTATTAGTAAGCTCGGTGTCGGATTGATTACGGTCCTGGGGTGCAATTTTTCAATCTCACCAGGTGACTAGAGCTCACCAAAATGGCGGAATCTCTACGAAAAACGGCTATTTTGGTGAGCTTTAGTTACCCGGTGAGATTCAAATGCAATTTTTGAATCTCACCAGGTGACTAAAGCTCGCCGCATTTCTAAGAAACACGGCCATTTTGGCGAGCTTTTGTCACCCGGTGAGATTCAAAAATCGCACTCCTGGTATGATACGGTCTAGTGGGCGGAAACCTTTAGAACGAGGTTTGGTGTCATGTTTTGATTTTTATTATATTCCCCATTAATTTGATATTTGTACTTTAGTTTCATACGAAACAAAAGTGACAATATTTTCGAAAGTACATTAAATATAAAAAAAATATAAACATATAGAACTGGTTTTAAGGCATAACAATTCATACTGATATTTAAAAAAAGCTTAAGGTTTAGAGGGTGGAAAACGTTGGCGGCGTTTGTATGGAGTGCGCTGGATACACAATAGTCTTAAATGACCGGGACGTCCATGTTCTGTGGAGTTTCTTCTGGCATAGGAACAGGTGGGTCCATGGCGGCGGAGCCTGCAGACAAACGAGTTGGATTCACTATAGAACTTGAATAGGTATACTATACTTCAATTTTCAACTCTCAATGACTACTACATCATATTATACGGGTGGTAGGACCTTGTGCAAGGTCCATCCGGATCACTACCACCATCTCGCTCGTTTCCTGCCGCTAAGCAGCAGTGCTTGCACTGTTCTGTTCCGGCGTGGAGAGCAAGACAGCCGGTGTAATTACTGGCGCAAGAGGTATTCCATCTTAGCCCTCTGGGTTGGCAACGCATCTGCAATCCCTTTCGTGTTGCGGGTGTCTATCGGCGGTGGTGATCACTTACCATCGGGTGAACCACTTCCTCGTTTGCCTTGCCTTGTTGTATAAATAAGTAAATTTAAATTTTTACTTGTACTATTTATGTTTTTCATTAGATGATAATCTGTATTATCAAACCGCGATTGGAATATAATTGGAGTAACATCAGCACACTGTCATTTCATAGACTTGCGTCAAGCTTCATTCCTATATCGACAGTGGAAATCTCAAATGTCGTAAGAGACATGCCCCTTAATGTCCCTTACGACATTTGAGATTTCCACTGTCGATATGTATCCCGCGTGTTCCCGCTTGTCACTCAGTGTCTCTCTCCTACTAGGCTCATTAGAAAGAGCGATAAAGCCAGTCGCGGTGTGTCGTGCTAGCTATTCTAGTGTACTATACCCGTGGGTGCATCAAGGGACGGCGTTCCGGGAGGCGGTATTGACGTGTCCATAGAGGTGCTTTCCGCTTGCTCCGGCGGCGAAGGTTGCGGCGTCAATGGTAGCTAGCATAAAAAAAAAACGCTGTCAGTTCAACTATGGTACAGTCGGCCAGAAGTAGCCAAACATTTAAGAACCTTGTCGTAGCTACGTATGAAATGAGAGTTGTTCGAATTAGGTCACATTACTGACAGCGACTAGGTACTAAAATGTTCATCTACTTCTGAGGCTGACCGTACGAACAATAAACTTAACTGGCGATTAACTTGCCATTAAACAGGTAACTAAGAGAAATTGTCTATCACAAGGGATACATATATCGACTTCATAGTGCATACATATTAAATGCCTCCCCTTCGATAAATGACGCTTTCTCGCAGTTGTCTTCAATGACGACTTATAGAGTCTTCGATTGTACGAATTCCGAGATGTAGCATTTTCTTTTACTAATAGATATGGATGAAAAATTATCCGTCACTCAGGGCCACAATATTCTGCTTAGAATTCTACTATACAATCCTTCGTTTCGCTCTAAATTCAAAATAACGCGACTCAAACTCGAGAAACAAAATATTACTTTGTCCCCTTGTAACACAAATATATATTACTTACCTCCGGAGCTATCCGGCGTATTTTGCCCACTTTGTGTCTGACGCTGAACGGCGCGCAGCGCTCGTAATAGCCGATGACGAAGTCAGGATACGCTTCCCCGAGCTCATGCCCTGGCACCACATCGAACTCTGTGCAGCCTTCCCTGAAAGTGTTATAATTTACTATTATTATTTATTTAATTTCAGAAACACTTACCCCCTTATTCATAAAAAGTTAACAATATTTTTAAGCTAACAAATGTTTTGTCCCTTTCATTTGAGGGCAAACGTCACAATGACAGATAAAGACAAAACATGTTAATTAACAAACGTTTACTAAGCGTTTGTGAATAAGGGGGTTAAAATGTACTGTTAAACCTCTGCTAATGTTAACAGTTGTTAAATGATCACTATGTGTTCTTTTAATTATTAAACCAGGATCAAGCAGAGTAACCAATTTTAAGAATCGATTAGCCAGAGGTGCTATTTTTGAGTCTCACCAGGTGACTAACGCTCACAAAAAAATGGCCGAATCTCTATGAAAAACGGCGCTTTTGGTGAGCTTTAGTCACCCTGTGAGACTCAAAAATCGCACTCCAGGAAAGCAAACCAGCAAGTGGGTCACCTGATAGTAAGTGATCACCACCGCACACAAACACCCGAAACTCCAAAGAGGTTGCTGATGCATTGCCAACCCAGAAGGCTAAGATGGAATATCTCTTGTGTGTAGTACTGTTTTCCGTCTGGGACCGTTCAAGTATTACGTAAGCACTATAGGGGGGCGGGGGGGCTTTATTTTGCTTATTATTGATGACATGGAGGGTGGGGGGTTCTAGACGGTGATTACGTCAGCAGTAGTTATTTACTTTTTACACATATATGGCAACCCCACCTTTTTTTACACTGATGTGCATTCAAAATTTAGAGCACCAAGATATTGAATAGCTCGATGAGAACGACGTAGGCATTCCAAAATCGGATGAAAGTGGTAAGACGAACAACATTAAGCAGCAAACATCCAATGTCATCGAAAACTTAAAATCATTGATTCGGGTATCATGGACTGAAGACTGTTTATTGGAATTAATATGTATACCGAAAATTTTAACGAAGTTTGTTTTGTTCACAATATTATTTAAGATTATAATATTTGTACCTTACTCTAGGTTGAATAACGTGTCAATAAAGTTGGTTTAAATTAATAGTATCCGCTTTAAACTCCTCTATCCTAGGCCTATTTTCTTACTTCTAGAATTATGTCTGCTCCTCATGAATCAATAAAAAAAACAGAATACATTAAAAGAAAAATGCATATACTTATCAATGTTTACGTAAGCATGGAGGGGGGAGGAAGAGCTTTGATTACTTTTGCTGACAAGGGGTAAATAATTGTAGTAAATCTGCTTATGTAATACTTGAATGGCCCCTGTTCGTCTGTGTATCTATATCTCCTGCAGACTGTACATCACACAATAAGATGCAAAACGCATTTAAAGTGATATAAGTGAAACTAAAGTAACGCCTTTCTGTAGTAGACTGACCTATAAATAATGGACTTCTAGTCAGCGTTTAAAAAATGGCCACATCAAAACTAGAACAAAAAGTACAATAAATTGACAATCGCTCGCGCTGTCAGTCTGTAAAATCGACGGCGCTGCTGTCAATACTATTATATTGTAAAAACCTCCCGCGTCCTATAAATTTCCATAGTCTTCTATCTTACACAGACACCCCCTTTATTATCTGTTTAATTAAGTATATACAAACAAATGACATAAAATTATAACAAGTATCATATTCTTTATTATTATTCTTTCTCCTCTCCACTTGTTACTACTTTCCGATTCTCCGTTTAAAAAAAAACTAGGTATGTGCATCTATAATTGTTATTGTCCTGTACTGTTTGTGTCGTCATTAACACTAAATGTCTTTTCTAATTTGTTTTAGGTTACACACACCCGATCCTACCGTACCTACCAGACCTACAGTACATTCTCCTGATGTGTCTAATGTCAACCAAAGTTGTAATTGGCGAAATCCATTTCGACCCAGAGATGGGAAGCCATTAATTTAAAAAAAGACCTATTATTATTTTATGCAGTTACGACGTAAAATTGTAAATCCAATGACTTGCATTTGTAACATTGGCATCTACCTGTATTCTCACGTCGGGCCGTTTTTCTGTTGTCATTAAGTATGACACTGTACATCCATGCATCATAATATCATTGTCCATATTCGACAAATGACGTAAGCTCTATATATCAGTTTTGTACACTACTACATGCCAAAGGGGCTTACCTTAAGTTTTTTACCTATCCTATAGTAACAATTGTATTTTGCTATACGATGGCACCGCTGTCATTTGTTTTTCATATTCTCGTGAACGGAATCCAACTACAGTTTTTTCTCGTTTTTTTTCTGGATACGAAGCATTATTTTGAAATAACATTTACCATTTGACCAAGAAGTAAAGAGTGCCATGAAACAGCTGGCCGGCTAGGATTCTCTCTGGTGGCAGACCCCTGGCCAAACCTCTGGGTTTTTCGATTTCCTGTAAAAGAAAAAAAAAAGTAAATCAAAACTGAAAAGACTAAAACAAGTCTGGCAGTCGGAAATTCTGTTAAGTAATGTTAAATAACTACAACATTACAATAGTTGCATGAACTGCAACAGTCGGGACAAATTATTGGGAAGATTTGAGCCGGCCAACATTTTTTGGATTTTGGATTTTGGCACATATTAGCATAATTTGGCACTGCTACATGGTAAATAAATATGTAAATCTAGTTTGTTACAGTACTTTTTTATTTATTCTAGTGATTAGTGTTACCAATAGAATAGAACCATTTATTTCAGGCTGCATAGGCCCATAGAAAAAATACCTTAAAGACTAACATACATATTTATAAAACAAAACATTAAAATACCAATGCCTGGGTTTGGGTTATTGCCCATATTTTGGATAATTAGATTGGAAGATTGGAAGGAAATAATAATCGAACGAACTGACAAACTAAGGAGTGAGCGATCTGAGAATTAGCTCGCGTAGGCAGTCTGCGCGTGCGCTCTTCCGAACTAGTTAGTTCACAAACTAAACAAGACTATTACACACCTCAATCTTTTTCTTCTTCTCTCCACCTCGGCGACCCCTCTTCCTAGTGGTATATCCTTCCTCTACAGTCTCGGCCGGCGCTGGCGGAGCGGCCGCAGCGGCAGCCGCAGCAGATGCAGCAACTGCTGCTGCAGCCGCTGCTGCAGCCGTAGCCGCAGCCGCGGCCGCAGCCGTCGCTGCAGCCTCTTCTGCCTCACGCTCCCTCTTGGTGCGGGCTTCCTCATATGCTGATATCAACTCGGGACAATCGAGATTGTCCTCTGGCTCCCATGTGTTGTCATCGCTGCAAGTCAATTTCAAAGATATCAGTAAATCAGCGTTTCTTAACCTTTTTTGTCCACAGACCCCTTAGGAAATCAAGCATTTTATGGACTCCGTAATAAAAAAAAAGCAGTCAACCAAGAAAGTGCTTGATTTGTATTACAAAAGAATAAAGTTCAAAAGTGGTCAAGCAATTACTTGGTCAACTATACAAGTCTAGGGAAATGGCACTTTAGAGCAAAAAAAAATGTTTTGAATAATTAATATGCCCCTTTTTACAGTTACTGTGTAAACTTTCTCATTATTGCTGTAGTATGTTATTATTATACTAGCTTCTGCCCGCGGCTTCGCACGCGTGGCCTACAGAAAACAAATGACAATTCTTTTTTTTAAATCAAAAACTTATAAATGCTCTCACTCCCTGTCATATATATTCACCGCGCATCCAAATCCAAACAGCCTTAAACAAACGAACATTTTGAAGTTCCTATATTTGAATAAACCGATACCTCCCCTCCATACAAAGTTTCACCCCCGTTTCCCACCCCCTAAATTGCAATAGTCGTAAAACACAGAAACACATAATTATTTAATTAAAATTGTAATGACAACACAAAGAAAAATTAGGGCAATGGCAGGACTTGAACCTGCAACATCAGCATTCCGTGCCTTGCGTTTGCCAGTTTCGCCACACTGCCTCTGCCATACCCTGCAAATTTTTAAATGTGCTTCGTCTTACGGTCATTACATAATTGATTTTAAGGGTACAACTACCCTCGGAAAATCGAAAGAAATTTCGGTTACAAAAATTTAATAACATAATTATTTATTTATGATAAGTATCTAAAATCAAATTTTCAAGTTCCTATTAAAAACCCGATACTTCCATACAAACTTTTACTCCCCGTTTTCCCCCTACAAATTTGAAAATTCAAAAACCCTGTGCCACGTCATTATTTATTTACGATAAGTAGCTGTATTTCAAAATTACAAGCTCCTATTAAAAAAAAAACCAATACGTCCTTACAAACTTTCAACCCCCTTCTCCCACTTTAAATGTAAAAATGCAATAATCCTGAAACACGTAATAATACTTATAATCTATTTATGATCAGTAGTTCTAATTCAAATTTTCATGTTTATTACTTCAAACAACAAAGACTTTCATACAAAGTTCAACCCTCACTCCCCGTTTTCCCCCTGAAGGTAAAAAATTACAAAAATGGTTTCTTCTCGGATGCCTACGTTATAAAATAACCTATATTCCCAATTTCAGCTTTCTTGTTTCAATAGTTTCGGTTGGACGATGATCGCAAATCAGTCAGGAGACGTTTGCGCGTGGCAGACAGACAGACAGACGGATAGACGGGTGGCAATAGAGGCTTAGTAATAACACAGCGGGTGGTAGGATCTTGTGCAAGGTCCGTCCGGATCGCTACCACCATCTTGCTCACTAATCTTGCCGCTAAGCAGCAGTGGTTGCACTGCTGTGTTTCGGCGTGGAGAGCAAGACAACCGGTGTAATTACTGGCACAAGATACCTCTTGGAATACCTTCCATCTTAGCCCTCTGTGTTGGCAACGCATCTGAAATCTTTTGGGTGTTGCGGGTGTCTATAGGCAGTGGTGATCACTTACCATCACGTGACCCACTTGCTTGTTTTCCTTCCGATTTCATAAATAAAAACATTACCACGTACGTTATCTTTACAAAAAATCGATACAAAAAATAATTGTGAACGAAAAACTCAAATACAAAATTTCATCCCCCTTTTCACCCCCTTGAAGGTTGTAATTCCAATCAAACCCGATATACCCGTTGCGTTATAAGCCTAAATAAGAAATGTAGTGATTTTTGCTGTGAAAATGAAGGTCTTTCCATACACAACTTTATCCCCCTTTTCATCCCTTCAGGGGTGGAATTATCAAAAACACTGAGACCCGTATAAATTATTTTTTTTACGTAAGCCTAACAACAAAATTTCAAGACCCTAACTTCAAAACTGACGAACTTTCATACAAACTTTCATCCCCTAATTTACCCCCTTAGGGGTGAAGTTTCCAAAAATCCTTTCTTAGTGGATGCCTACACTATATAAGGTATCTATGTACAAAATTTCAAGTCTCTAGGTCCAGCGGTTTGGGCTGTGCGCTGATATATCATTCAGTCAGTCAGTCAGGACTTTGAATTTTATATATATAGATGAATTAATCACTGTTATTATTGATTGTACTCATATGTTTTCTTTAAAAATTAAGCAAAATTTGATATATTTAAGTGCTGCTAGTTCATGTTTAAGTAAATAAATGTTAAGTTATGAAACAATACTTCCATTGAAGATTTGATTTATAATTTATGTGCCTTTACTAGCACCTTACACAATAAATTAATGGAAACTTAAGGTATGCTATACATTACATTTAAATATGAAACAAGTAGGTAGTAATAACTTTTATAATAAGTAATGCGCAGAATAATAAACAGGTAAACTTTAGTTTTTGTTAGTTTGTTTTGGGGTAATTTCCAAAACTACTGGACTGAATCCAAAAGTTCTTTCACTAATTGAAAGCTACACTATCCCTGATGGACATAGGCCACTAACGTCAGGCGAAACAAGTGGCGGGCGTCCGCTAGTAAACATTATTGTTATTATTCTTGCTTGTTACTTATAAAAAAAAAGCTGGCAACACTGCCAAGCTCAAACGTCAAAAACGACACTGCTGTTATAAATATTAAAAATAAATATAATTCAAGTGTTTAAAGTAATATAATCAACAAAAAATCATTCTTAATAAACAAGAACATGTTCGAGTAAAGTAGTTTATGTTGTAATTAACGTTAAAGTGTTAAATTCCAAGTATACTCGCCAGCCCAGCGGCGTCCAACGGACAGCAAGTTCAAATCTACGTCTAAAAAAGGGAAGTATTGTCTTCGCAAATCATAAATAAATCAAAATAGGACACCTAAAAACGCATTAAATAAGCATTGTGTAACAAACAGTCTATAGTTATTGAACAAAGGCTAGAATCTTACATTTATAACCTCATGCATAAATGTCATTGAACCGGTCAGCTGTTTACACAGGGCGTTTCTGTTCATAATACCTTCTTGCTACTCTTTACTAGCAGCTTGGACGCCTAAATACTGTTGTCTGTACCTATCTTGCCTTTCTCACGACTTTTTCTTGTTTTCCTAATAACAATCCGACTTCACTGCTTTCTATGCTTGGTGTATAGTTGCGTTGCGGTTAGTTTCAGGTGCTGTGGAGTGACTGTGTGTCTCCTGAGTTCAAAATGTCTAGCTCAGTGATGACCCGCAAGGCCACGGCACGTGAACTTGATCTCAAACTGAACGCAGCCCTTAAAGAGCTCAAGCAATCTAAAGCTACGTGTGAACAGCTACTGCGGGAACGTGATGAGAGCGAAGAGGAGGTCAATAAAATAGTAGCAAAAAACACGAAACTTAAATACGAACTGGCGGACTTGGATGTGATGTACACGGACGTAGCAGAACAGCGCGACCAACTGCTGATCTCTGTTAGCAAATTCCAGCAATGCTTTGACGTTCACGAGCGGGCTCTGCAACGGGTCGACGACCTCGAGTACGAGCTCGCCGACTCCCACAAATTAGTTCGTCAGCTACGGGAGCAGATTGAACGTCAGGAAGCCGATAACACCCAGCGGCTTTATGAAGAGTTAAAGCCATCGCCTAACGCCTGTACACCACGTCTTAGCAAACGTTCGCTGTCTCCGGTTGTTATTGATCTTACTAGGGAGTCATACTTTGAGTGTAAACAAGTTCATTTTAAAAGCCATAACAAACTAAAAAAATATCTTAAGTTAAATAGATTTATAAGAAGATCAAAAAGACTGTACAAACAACATCTTAATGTTCACAAAACTAAAATGTTACATAAAAGTCGTCTCAATATTTTAAATAAATTAAAAGCAAGTAATTTAAAATTAAAACACAGTAGGTGTAGTTACGTCACGGACACTTGCGAGCTGAGGGCGGAAATTAATAGGCTTGAATGTTCCTTAAGGGACTTAAGTAACAAATATTTAACATCTCAGAAGCAAATCAGTGAACACATCCTGGCGGCGGACGAATTGTTGGATCTATGTCAACAGAATGAGCAGCGCATCGAGTTATTACTCGCGACGCCAACTGCGTGCGACTGTGATTGTGGACTCCAGCAGACTGAGCCACCGCCAGAGAGTTTGCTCGGTCGGCCTGAGGCCCCCAGCGCCAAGTCTCCCCGTGACGGAACTCTAGAGGATAAAATCTTCTGCAAAAATGTAAATAGAACCCTAGTGTTTTCTGATAGGATAGGAAAAGGCTTTGGCAAAATATTATATAATAAGGTACCAAACAGCTGTGTCATAAATCATTGTATGCCGAACGCCTCTTTTAAACAAATAATTGAAACAATTATGCATTCCCAGGTGACCAAACAATCAACAATTGTGTTAATGTTAGGTGACGGGGCTACCATTCGATATTCAGATATCAAAACTGGGTTCGACTCCCTACTAAAACTGGGTGCAAAAAACATTATTATAGGTGCGTTTCCCTACTCAGCTTCTCAATCTCAATGTAATAAATCCTTATATCGTTTAAACAAATTATTGTTTAAGTTGACGAACCGTCATAGTGACGTTTTATTTTTTGACACTAATAATCTTATTAGTGAGTATCAATTTACTTCTGACAAGCTTGCTAAATCCTTAGCATGTTTTATTAATTCCGTATTCGGAAATCATCCTCCTCCCCCCTCCCCTGTTAGGACGACATCTCCGACCGAGGACTTGTCTTTAAACTACCTACTACGACAATAGAGAAGCTAAGTAGTTTAACATTACTTCATCAAAATATAAATCGCTTTTCTGGCAAAATATTAGATTTAGAATTATTGTCTGAAACTATGGATCTAGATATTATCTGCTTAACAGAAACGTGGCTAAAACAAGATATGATGAAATTTAATGTTAATAATTATGTAGTGGCCAGCGCGTTCTGCAGGGAGTCCGCGGCAGGAGGCGGCTGTATTATCTTGTTTAAAGATCATTTAAAGTTCAGAGCGCGAAAAGATCTGTCTGGCCTCTCTGTGGAACGTGTGTGTGAGATCGCTTGTGCAGAGACGGATCAGTACTTAATATTGTGCATCTATAGACCACCAACTTCAAATCTTCCCATATTTGTTAATGCTATGGAAGATGTTCTAAGGAAATCTGTAAATGGTAATAAAAAAGTGGTAGTCTGCGGAGACTTTAATATAGATATTTTGTCACAATCAGTTGAAAGAGATCAGTTTGTGTCTCTTTTTAAATCACTTAATTTAGATTGCTCTTTTAACGAACCAACCAGAGTCACACCCACTTCGGCCACATGCATAGATAACATTTGTTTAAATTGTAGATATTTAGAGAAAGCTATTATAAGCGGAGTTCGCTCGGACCATAAAGCGCAATTAGTGAAGCTGCCTCGGGCCAAGGGCAGTACAGATCGAATCATAGAAGTTAGGCCGTTAGATAAACATAGACTTGATCGTCTCAAAACCAACATCGCGCAAAAAATTACCAATCTAGAAGTAATCTCAAACGATCCCAATAAACATTTCAAAATACTCCTAAATACCGTGTGTAAAGAATTCGATAAAACCTGTGCTAAAAAACGTATTAAAGTAGGAAGTAAATTAACATTTAATGAATGGGCTACAACTGGAATAAGAAAGAGTAGGAACGTCTTATATGAGCTGTATGATAGAAAATCCTGTACTACTGACGAACGCTTCCACCAATACGTTAGGGATTATTCAAAATTATTTAAAATCGTATGTAATAAAGCAAAAGCAGCACACGTAAATAATAAAATAAAATTATCAAATGATAAAGTTAAAACAGTTTGGAAAATAATAAATACCGAAACAGGCCGACGAAAAAACACAGACTCATCTATTTCACTAAAAATAAATAATACTATAATAACGGACGCCGTTAAAGTAGCTGACGAATTTAATACACACTTCTCAGAAATTCCCGCCAAAACGACAAAGTGTCTCGCGTCCTCTTCAAAATTCGCTGAAGCCCTATTAGAACAAAATGTTAGTATCCAAAACATTAGTCAATTCAAATTTACAAAAGTCTCTCCTTTCGATATTCTTAAATCCTTTAAATCATTAAAAATAAAAAAGACGGAAGACTTGTGGGGCGTATCAGTCAAGGTTTTACATGCCATCTTGGACGTCATTGCGCCAACTCTGGCTACCATTTTTAATAACTGTATAGACGTAGGCGTATTCCCCAATCTAATGAAATGTAGTAAAGTAGTTCCTATCTTTAAATCAGGTAATAAGGATAATCCTTCTGATTATCGCCCAGTGTCCATTCTACCAGCGTTTAGCAAAATATTCGAAAAAATAATGCTAACGCAAATGATTTCTCATTTCAATACAAATAAAATCTTACATTCGCAGCAATTTGGATTCACTAAGGGTAGATCTACTACAGATGCAGGTCACAGTTTGATTAAATTTATTTTGCAAGCTTGGGAAGAGTCGCATGACGCCATAGGTGTCTTTTGCGACCTTTCCAAAGCATTTGATTGTGTAGACCATGACACCTTAATTTGTAAATTAAATTTCTATGGCATTCGTGGCATCTCTTTAGATCTACTCAAGTCTTACCTAGTGCAGAGAAATCAGAAGGTAGCGATAAATGGAGCAATATCATCGGGATCTGTGGTCGAGATGGGAGTGCCTCAAGGATCAATTCTTGCTCCATTCCTGTACCTTGTTTATGTAAATGACCTTACATATATGGTGAGCCGAAGATCAGGCATCGTCATGTTTGCTGACGACACTTCTTTACTCTTCAAGGTTAATAGGAAAGATACTGAATTCATTGAACCCAACGACACCCTGTCCAAGGTATCTGAATGGTTTGCTGCCAACAACTTGGTATTAAATCCTAATAAAACTAAATGTATTAAATTTTCATTGTTAAATTCAACTAATATAGTTTCAGTCTCAAATATCAAATTAGATGGTCAAACGATTGAATTCATAAAATCAACTGTGTTTTTAGGAATAACACTCGATTCTAAACTGCAGTGGGGTTCCCACGTCACAGCGATAGCAAGTAGGTTGAGTTCAGCTGCTTTTGCAGTAAGAAAAATTCGGCAGCTAACCAATGTAGCGACGGCACGGTTGGTCTATTTTGCCTATTTTAATAGCATTATTTCGTACGGCCTTATTTTATGGGGATCTGCTGCAGATATTGAGTCAGTTTTCATTTTGCAAAAAAGGGCAGTTAGAGCAATTTATAATATGGATACTCGTGAGTCATTAAGGGAATTTTTCAAGGAAATAGACATCTTAACCCTACCGTCGCTATATATTTTTGAAATAATCATGTACGTTAGGAAAAATATATGCAATTTCCCTACCAACGTCGATAAGCCAAAGGCTACTAGAAACACAGGAAAGCTTAAAGTTCCAACTTACAGACTGGCTAAAACCAATAAGTCGTTCATGGGAAATTGTGTAAGATTTTACAACAAAATTCCAAAAAACATAACTGAACTAAATGATACAAAATTTAAATCTATTGTCAAGAAGACATTAATTTCTCGGGCGTATTATAAAATCAATGACTATATCTTGGACAAGGATGTTTGGAAATTATCCCGATCTGTATTGGCGATCCCTGGCCCCAAAGATTGTACACCTGCTGTGTTAAATTGTTAAATTGTAAAAATTTTGAATATTTGAGATGTAAAATAACATTGTAATTTTGATTTATTTAAAAAAATTACACCTCGTTGAGTTTCTTGCCGGTATCTTCTCATCAGAGGTTTTTCCGAACCGGTGGTAAATTTTTTGACATTCATAAGTGCTACCTGTAAGCCTAATCTGAATAAAATATTTTGACTTTGACTTTGACTTTGACTTTGACTTATACAATTCCTAAAAAACCAGGAGAAATTTAACTGTGTTACGTTTCTGGGTATTTTCTGATCAATAATTTACAGTTGCGGCTACCTCACATTTACTACAAAAAAATTGTACCTAACTAATCAACAAGTTGCTACCTATTTCAAAAGGGCATAACGCACGCTTAGTATTAAAGTGACCCATTTCTGAATAATACACGTCCCAAAATATCACCTTAATTAAAAGACATAGGGTTTAAATATGAGAAATATCAAATTCAGAATTGAGTTACTTTAATACTAAGCGTGCGATAAGTTTTACTCAAAACGTTTATAGTGTATACTTACTGAGAGTAACCTTTCCACTTCAATAGATATTCCACTTTCCCGTTTTTAATGCGGCGGTCTAAAACTTTTTCCACCGAGAACTCTTCGTGTTTGCCGCCCTGGGGGCCGGTGACGCCGGTCTGTATTATCGGCGGTGTTTCAGGTATCTGACTCGTCTCCATAGCCTGCGTGGGCTCAGTGTTAGACGGGAAGTTTAAGTCCACTTCAGCCCGCATAGAGCTTCCCGACAGGGATTCGATGGCCTCTTCCATCGCTGAAAGTAAAAAAGTAAGATTAGTAAACACTGGTTTTTTTCTTTGACACCGATTTTGTGGTACGTTAGTCGAGCTAGCATGTTAAACTAGGTTTCGTTTGATGTCTTATTACGTACTTCGACACTTGGTAGAAATATAATTATGTGAAATTGGTTACAATGAATAATAAATAAATTATTTTAACAGACGCCAAGCAAGTTATTCACTGTATCTTTCTTATCTGTGACATTGACTTTGACAATAACTGTCAAACTGTCATGATTTTTTTTGTGTTATCTTCTTTGGAATAGGCAAAAGGATTACTGTACTTACAGCCATGTTTGATACATAGAAGGCCGCAGTCTTTTTAGGGTTCCGTAGCACAGCTGACAAAAAACGGTACAAGTTATATTTTCGTCATGTCCGTCTGTCTTAGCAATAACGTTAAGCCAAACAATCTGATTTTGGCTAGAAAAGCCGATTGCAGATTAAATAATAGTAAAGAAGTAAGTGTCTGTCTGTCTGTCTGGAATATTATTTTTTCACCGGCATCACCATCATCTCAGCCACAAGAAGTCTACTGTTGAACATAGGCCATGGATTTCCAAAGTGACCGGTTGGAAACGGCATGCAACCAGCGCCTTCCTGCAAGCTGTATGAGGTCATCGGACCATGTTGTGGCTGATCGTCCTACGCTGCGCTTGCCAATACGCGGCCGCCATTCGAGAATTTTTCGACCCCATCGGCCATCACTTCTGCTTGCTATGTGCCCTGCCCACTGCCACTTCAACTTGCTAATCCGCTGGGCTCTTAGACAATTAAGCCAAGGGACCTGGCAAGCGCAAGGCATTCCCCTCTGCCAATGCACATGACCACAGTCGTCACCAAAACCAGTTCGCCGCGATAATATCATGTGCCATTTTGCTTTAGTCCGTATATAGCAAAAGCCATATCTGCAAAAATAGTTAATAGTGCCGTATTTACCTTCAAACGGTTATCAGAAACTTCAAATTTCACTAAAGACGGTATTTTTTACCACACGTAAGCAATTTTCTTTTCAATTTATTTATTATTTTCAACACAAAATACATTTTAAATGAATAAGGTTTTTGACATTTACAGTAATCGCTGTAAAGTAAGTACCTAGTTTGAGCTTCACCCCCCAAATCTGAGCCAGATTCAAAGGAGTCTGATACAACGATAACAGCATTAAGTATGTCCCGAATATTGGTTTCCACTATTTATTTACGGTTTCAATAACCAACTTCTTACAATTTACAAGTTTACTTAGCTCAAAAGCTGAGTAACTTAGCTTAGTGAAACGCTTGTTGTGGCATTTCTGACCAATGTTGCCGTTTTAGACTTGTGAAATTGTAACTTGTAGCTTCTGTAACTTCTAGTCTAATTTTGGTTGAACCTCTTTAAATAGTCTCCTAGAGACATTGAAATGCGTAATATCTAAGACAATGCGTAATATCATGACTAGTCATGGTCAGATTCCATGTTAAAAAAGTCTTAGGCCTTTTTACGTAAGACATAGCTGTATGTAGATTCTTTTGCCTTTTTCTTAGGAAATAAACTGAAAAATAAACCATGACAGTAAATAAATAACACGAGACTAACCTCAGCAAACATTTGAAATTCAACTTAATATTAATTAAAGTAGGTGGTGATTGATAATTGATAGCGATTTTGTAAGCCCGCGATTCGCTTGGAAACCATTATTGTGAGCTTTGATTTTCTTGCCTATGAAGTTATGAACCTATGGTTCTATTCCATCCCAGATACTGTGTCTCTTAATTACCTATAGTAACTTAACTGTTTCAGATCATGGCAAGCCGAAGCCCATTTACAAGCAAAACAGCGTTTTGTGCAAATTGTGGGTCCATTCTGCCACTACTACAGGAGTTTGGCTCAGTAAAATGTTATAGTTGCAAATCAGTGTATGGCGCTGAAAGTAAGTTATTACTTTATAATAATTTGATAAAGTCATTAAACCAGACATATATAAGGTCAGACTTGCTCAAAGAGACGGGGTTCTGCCCCACTTCAGTATATTTGTTATGTATTTACCAAAACAACCTCTAAAATAAATAAAAATAACATTTATTATTTGAATAAGTAAAATGTAAGAGAGCAATTGAGGTTAATTCAGGTATGTTGAGTCATATTTCATTCTAAGAGGCAATCTGTGATTGAAATCTCTTACCTAATGTAATGGGCTTTGTTCTTTATTATCAGTCTCATTTGCTTTTAAAATTTTCTTAAGCAAATTTCTGTGGCCAATCAAAACTAATGCGTTAAACAAAACAATCTCAAAGTTTGTGATTAACCTTATTTTTCCAGATTTCAACAACATAAAATTCCAATACACAATAAATTTTAATGCTGTATCGGCAATAACTAATGAGAACATCCTTAACATGGACAACCCAGAGGGTCCCGTTGTTGAGAGGAAATGTCCAAAGTGTGGCAACGACAGGATGTCATATGCAACGCTACAGCTGAGGTCTGCTGATGAAGGACAGACTGTATTCTACACATGCACGAGTTGCAAGTAAGTGAATAATCTAAATAAATAATAAATATTTAAATAAATGTCTTTTCACAATTTACACCCATTGACCTGTCACAAACTTTGTAAAGCTTACTAGCTTTACTAAGTTTGTGACAGGTCAATGGGTGTAATAGTACTCTATGGGTTCTAAGATATGATGATGATGACTCACAATTTATTTTCTTTGCAGGTACAAGGAAACTGAGAACTCTTGAAGATTGCTGTTAGTACTATATTAGGCTACTAAGTTTCTCAACACTTTTATAAAATAAATATTATATTTAAAATAGTTCTTACTACTGCAAAATTACAAATCATTATTGTTAGTTGTGTGGGTGCCTCAAAAAGCTCAACAAGAGACCAGTTTCATAAACGCGAGAGGCAACAAGCGACTGTGAGAATTTGCCGTGCATCATTGTGTCGACAAATAACGCTACAGATCATAGTGGGCAAGCAATGTATACTGAATTGTGACTGTCACCTATTACGTTTATGTAATTTGGGCTAGGGCGACATAATAAAAATATAACGTGTTTTAATCTATGATATGATCTGTCTGTCAAATCATATCAAAATCCATCCAGCAGGTTGTGCGTGATTGAGGAACAAGCACCCAAATATCCAAACATTATTATGTTCGCATTTATTATATTAGTAGTCAGTAGGATTAGTAGAATACATACATGAGCCACACTGTGGAACCTTCATAATCATAATGGTATGCGAACACCTGCCGAGGAATTTTGTAAACGACATTTGTCTGAAAAGGATATGCAGTGACTTATTATTAGGATGACCAACTCTGTGTGCTCATTTTACAGGACGTGTGATTTTAAATTACAGGATTCATGGAAAAGATACAGGATAACGCGTTTACAGGCCCTATCTTATTAAAATACAGGACACGGCAAAAATCATAGCTGAAAAATAAGACGTCCTTTAAAATACAGGACAGTTAGCCACCTTGCTTATTATACTTAATTAGCAGGTTTAGCAGTCAGTAGTGGCCTTAGGGGGCGGCAAGCACAATCAGGGCAACTGCCTGGGGCCCCGTTTTTGCGGGTATTTAACGCCCTTGCGCAGCAACCATAGTGGAATAAGTTATCATTAGGTAGATACTATCGACGAATTGGAACACTGGGTGAGACAAGATGACATTCTGTTAGCGTGAGCGCTAGTAGTTTTTTCAATTCAATTTTTGTGTGTATAGCTCCATCGAATTTATCGATGATTCCGCCAATGTCGAGCGCTAGTAGAAACGTCAAACGGGGACGAAAGCAAACGTCAGAATGCATCGATCGTCAGTGTCAAACCTATAGATTCTGTCGTTTCTACTGGCGTTGACGCTAACAAAGTGCCACTTTGTTCAGACTCTAGTTACTGACCCACAAAATAACCGTGTCAAATTCATATAAAAAGTAAAACAGTAAGTCATATTGCGTTTTGTAAATTTTGCTCCAAGTGTATTCTTGGGTGGAGACCGCGTCTGGGCAAACGTAGCACAGGACGCAGTGTTGTAGCTTGCCCTGGATGGGCCCTATATCAAAATTTGTCGTGGGGCTTCTACCCGATTGCGGGGAAGCCAAAATGGAGGGTAATGATTTTATGGTTCTACAAACTGGGGCCCTTGTCACTCGGGGGGCCCGTATCGTTGATACGGCTGATACGGCTGTAGCTACGCCCCTGGTAGGACGTCCTCTGGCGAGATGGAGCGACGATATACGCAGGGTGGCTGGCAGTACCTGGATGATAGGAACCGAAGATCTGGCTCAATGGCGCACCTTGGGAGGGGCTTACAGCAGTGGACAATCCAGCATCGGCTGATTATGATTAAGAGAATTTTTACGATTTGATTTGACGACACTTGAAATTAGTGCCATGGTGTTCAGGGTTCCATATTGTTGAGAGTACTAGGACGAGGGCCTCACAAACATTTACTGCTCTGAGCCTTGCCATGGCTAAGATGAGCCCTGATAGTAGTGGCGCCTCCATGAGACCGTATAGTTGCATTCAAACATCTTGAGCATTAATCGCGAGTGGAGGTTTGCGCATACCTACACATTTGTATTAGAAACAGCTACTGCGCAGTCAAGGTGCAGTCAAGTCTGCTCAAGATGTTTACCGGGAACTGTACAAAACTGGTGAAGTAAAGTGCATAGTTGACAACAAAGTTTCATCTCAATTGCTTTCAATGAAGCGTAAGCAGTGGATTGAAACATTTTTTGCAACACTGACTCAACGGTGTGAATGGACCACGACCACAAGTAAAAATAGACTCTGAGATGCGACATACAATTCACGCTTGACCGATGCAATGGTGCATTATGCCGGTCACAGAGATTTAGGTCGAATTGTGGACAAAAATATGTTTAGTGACTTTACTGTAGCTACAGTTTCACTGCAGTTGTTTTTATGTTTTTCTTGAATTTTCGCAATTTATGTGACAAGTATTTATTTAGTGTCATAGCGTTGGTAGAAAAATTACAATGACGGCTACGCTCATAGACAGGCCAAATTAGAAGTATACGAACCGTCGATCATATATGAAGAGAAGAATGTGAGGAGGAAGCGAGGGAAGTAAGCCAGTGGCCCTAACATGACTGACTTAAACTAAACCTGGTCTGTCATTAGGGCCGCAGGACTGGGGCAAATGGGGTTCGGTCACTACTAGGGTTACCAACTTTAAAATACGAATTTGCGGGAAATCATCATTTTAAATGCGTACACACAAAATGTACACTTTATATCCTTCGTGTTACGGAAACCGACTGACCATCTGTCGGCCTTCATGAAGAAAAAATTCTGGCTGAAACGTCGCTTTTCGTTGTTTTCGCGGACGGATGTTGGACTCCCCGAAACTAGGTCACACGTCGCCGAAGTAATGTGCTAATTTTATTATTTTATTTTATAGTAGAGGGGGGAAACGAGCAGACGAGTCACTTGATGGTAAGCAGTCACCGCCGCCCATAGACACTATGGTTATGGTTATGGTTATGGGCTCCTTTTTCCGCACTTAGCCCGTTTACTCAGGCCATTGTGCGTAGTATAGGTGGCTAGTTGTCTAGCCAGCCAAGCTCCGTCCAGAAGCGCAGGATCTTCCTGGTATCTCCACAGGCTTCACGGAGTGACCCCGGGGTTCCGAGGATTTCAGCCCGTTGTGCAGCCACACCCTCGCATTCCAGGATGACGTGGGGGGCTGTTTCTTCCGTCGTAAGACACCCTCTACATAGGGGGCTATCGGTTAGGCCTAGAACATATAAATGTTTGTTTAGTGAGCAATGGCCAGTTAGGTTCCCTACGATTATTCGTAGGGCGTTCCTATTAAGCGAAAGTAAGCGTCTTGTAAGACGTCTATCCAGGTGCGGTACCGCATCCCGGGATTGTCTGCATGTACTGGTATGTGCCCATTGGTTCTCATGTTGTTCACGAGTTTGGTGTCGCAGCCAGGATCTCAGCTGGTTGAAGGCGATAGGTAGTATTGGAGAAGGGCCAACCGCTTGACGGTCTGAGCCTCTCCTAGCCAGCTGGTCCGCTGCGTCGTTGCCTAGAGATCCACTATGACCTTTGATCCACTGTAGCGTCAGAGGGTTATCAACCCCTATCGTTTCCAGGGAGGTGTGGCATTCTAGTATGAGCCCTGACTGGATGGTCTCCTTGTCTAGGGCTCGTAATACTGCAGCGCTATCAGATAGTATGCGTATCTTTTGGTGTTTGATGTTACGCCTAGCTACTGCTCTTGCTGCCTGTATTATGGCGGTACATTCGCATTGGAAAATGGAACTGTGTTCGCCTAAGGCTGTGGATATGTTAATGTTGATATCAGGTGAGTACACCCCGGCACCCGTTCCTGTGTCTGTTTTTGAACCATCAGTATATATACGTATTTCGTGTACATGTGAGTAGTCCTTAGGTTCTTCAAAAAGCTGTATGGTGTAGTGCTTATTGAAGATGTGCTGTTTGGGCACCCTGTCGTTTGGTGCAGCGATCATGGGTTGGTAGTTGATAGCTTGCTCCATAATTTCGGTATGGTGCCCGTTTGATCTACCCCACAGATTTAGTGCTTTCAACCTGATGGCTGCAGCTGCCGCTTCCTGTTGAATGAACAGGTCTAGTGGCCTGAGTCCCAGTAGCACTTCTAGCGCGGCTGTGGGTGTGGTTTTCATGCATCCAGTTATTGCTAGGCATGCTAGTCTTTGGAATTTTTGCAGTTTGTTTTTGGCGGTTTGGAGTCTAGTCCTGGGCCACCAGACTACTGCGCCATTGCTGATCATTGGTCGTATGACTGCAGTGTACAGCCATATCGTCGTCTTGGGGTGTAGGCCCCAAGTTTTGCCGACCAGTCTCTTGCATTGCCAGAAGCATATACAGGCTTTTTCTAGTTTGTTGTCCAAATGTTTGTTCCACAGCAGTTTGTCGTCGAGGGTGACGCCCAAGTACTTGACCTCCTTTGAGAGGATCAGTGTTTTGCCGAAGAATTTTGGTAGTCGGTGGTCTTTTATTATCCGTTTTTTGGTGAACAGAATCAGTTCGGTCTTTGTCGGGTTGACTGACAGACCCTGTTCTGAACACCATCGTTCGACGATATAGACACCTGCAATATTAAAAAAATCCCAAGCGCGTTGCCGGCCTTAAAAAAACGAATAGGCTCGTTTCTTGAAGCTCCCTAAGTCGTATCCATTTGTTTTCGTCTGTTATATATTTATTTCATGTTTGTTATTCTTTAAGATATTTATCTAAGGCTTTTGTAGCCTGATAAGAACAATGATGTTTTTTTTAAATAGACTAATTTCTTACCTGCATACTCAAGACATCTAGTAACTTACCTACAAGTTTTCTGACTAATCAGGAGCCCAGTAATGAATTCATGGGAGTATTCCTGAGCCCTAACATGACCTCTCAACTTTAATTTATCCCTCGAGGCTTTATGTTACTACTTACTAGTGTCATCAGATAGAGACGCACATAGAGATAAATGAAACTTGGATGGCCATGTTAGGGAGACAGCCTAGCCCATGAGTCGTAAATGTTATATGTAATTAAAATAAAGTCGCTATCTGTTCCTGTTGGTGCTCATCGTTTCTTTGGCAACTTACTCATTCTAAACAACCCAACGGATTATGATACCATTTTTCCTGGAATTTAGAGTTTTCTACTGAAAGTTTTTATGTATATAAGCAATTTCTTAGCCATTTTCGAGCGTATTACTAAGGGATATGATTCAAAAGTGGAGCAATTTCATGGTCGACTTTACATTACATCCCTTGATCCTAATTGTGCCCAAGCAAAGCCGGGGCGGGTCGCTAGTTTTTATTTATCTACGTTCTGTAGGTGATTGGACCTTGTGCAAGGTCCGTCCGGATCGCTACCACCATCTTGCTAAGCTAAGCGACAGTGCTTGCACTGTTGTGTTCCGGCGTGAAGAGCAACACCCGGTGCAATTACTGGTACAAGAGGTATTCCATCTTAGCCCTCTGGGTTGGCAACGCAACTGCAATCTCTTTGATGTTGCGGGTGTTTATAGGCGGTGGTGATCACTTACCATCAGGTGACCCATTTGCTTGTTTGCCTTTCAATTTCATAAAAAACAGAATGTATGTTTTGAAAAACAATTTAAACGGTTTATATCGCGTGTATTGTAACGAATCGAATTCCCGACGTTTCGAGCCCTTTACAGGTCTCATGTTCACGGGCAGACAATGAATGTTATTCGGGAACGTATGTTATTCGTTACTAACAAGCTTTTTTTTTTATAATTACTATTTAACGTCGCCAAAACGCAGCGATACCATTGTGCGGGTCCATAGAAATGCTAATGAAAGTCCTCAGCCCATTTCCTTATATCAATCATCAACGGTGCGTCGACATCAAACGGTACCGCTGACGCTCATTCACAAGTCGCAGGTGAAACCATCGTTTCACATTCAGCACGCGCTACTGCCGAAGATTTCAAGCATTTTTTTAACTGAGCGAGACAGTAACACATTTGTGAGAGTTTCCGCCAAGCGAGAGAGGGAGCGGTGATAGTTTTTTCTACGAGCATGGCTGCCGCGTTGAGATGAGGCGGTAATTAATTTGATCAGTGTACGTTGTAGATCGTAGTAGTGAGGAGCGATGGTCTGGTTTTGAGTTGTCGATAGAATAAGTGTGTCAATGTAATGGGGGCTATGTAGTTATAAAAAGTCATCCCGTAGAGGTCACTTGTTATGGTGACCAGTTGTCAACTTTTGTATTAAGTATGAAATGTGGATTATGCGTTTAATTTTAGTATCATGTATTGAAGTAACTATGCTTTTGTGGCTGTGTCACGTCAATTCTAATCAAGAACTACAGGGGGTCTAGCACGCTAGCTTTTATCGATGGCAAAACATTTATCCCCTTAAACCAGCTTGCGTGTGCGAGAGGGACTAAAGCGTTAAGGTGTGCGATAAACGCTAGCGTGCTACTATAGCAGCTGTCAACTTTTATTTTGAGCATGAAATGTGGATTATGCGTTGATTTCGGTATCATGTATTGTAATAACTATGCTTTGGTGGATGGTGCGTCAATTTTAATCAAGAACTATAGGCAACGTTTTTCGGGGGATACAAATACACATTTATTGTTAAGATTGGTCAATTATGTAAATTAAACTTGTTAATCCTGTTTTTTAACAATGTTATTTATACTGAATACTTATTTATAACATTATTTTATAAGTAAATTTGATTACAATAAATAATAGGCATGTAATGTAAAAGCACTTTAACAACTCTTAATTAAGAGAGCGTTTTTTTATGTATCTTACGTCAATGTTATCAGCATTATTTGTAGTTGAAATGGATCTAAAAAGTAATGTTTTTGTACGAATTTGAGTTGTGCGAAAAACAAACAAATTATGAATGGTAGCCTGATCTACCACTCAATAAATATGGTTCTATGGTAGGTACATTCCATTGTTCCATTCTATCGAAAAAGTCGTTGTTAAAGTTAACAACGTAACTTTTTATCGATATATCGATAACCACCTGTCCCTAGCCGCGGGGTCCGGGGCAGGTGCCTACAGACGCGCCGGCGCGCCAGTCTCTCGCGACCGTCGCCGCGGCCACACGTCGCAACCATCGACAATCTTACCCACACGTGCGCGCAACACTAGTTCCAAAAACTAATTCGAAATTCAAAACTCAAACAGTGCAGTGCAACGCGCGGATTTTTTAATCGACCCCCTTTTGTTTTTTATAAAGGTGAGTGCACACAGGTCATGTTTTGGTTTCAGTTATGTGTTTAAACTTGTTTGTGGGGGAAATCTTTTTCGCTTTATAGTGGTTAAGTGTGCCATTGGGTTTGAATGTTTTCTATTACAAGTGAAATAACCTGCGGAGAATTAAGAGATGCGTTCGTGCGATATAAGATAAGATTGCGGGCACAAACAGAGATTTGTACGTTAAAAGCTCTTAACAAAAGACATCAACGCGCCGCGTGCTTGATAAGTTTCGTGTCAGTCATGGAATCAACATCGGATTTTGTGAACTTAAGGCTTTGATGAATAATCCGATAAAGAAGTTACTTTCACGAATCAATTAACGTTTTTCGTTGAAAGTACTGTTTGATTGGTATTTTGTTACCGTCATTTATCATGATTTATTAAAGCTTTATGGTTGTACAGTCGACCGAAGATATATCTAGTCGAAGAAGTCCAAAAGCATGACTCTACTTTTTGACCTCAACCACTTTTGCAGCTGACTGTATATGAACTGAAAAAGTTCCGTTAACATAGTGTAATATAACTCTAACAGTTACTAAGCTGTTAAAACGTTTACGTAAATATTTTAAAGCTATTTTAGGCTGTTTGATTATTCAAATGACTAGTGACAAAATCGACTCTACATTCTCATAAATACAAATGCGTACCAAAATACATAAACAGAAGATTATTATGGCTGGATCCCTCATAATTGATCCCCCAAAGTATCAATAGGAACATGGGAATCTAGTCCAATAGAGATAGAGACTTGCACAATGCAATACTCTATATTGTACACCACGCAAAAAACAAAACCGAAAAGGGTACAAAAATAAAAAAATGTGTAAAGTTGCTAGTTCAAGTATGAATCGGCCGGCTTGCCGGGGTAGTACCAGACCCTTAGAATGCCGGCGTGTAGTAATAGCTAGCTTGGTTGAGCTTACCTTTTCCATAATAAAATAGTTGAAATTGTACCTAATTGTAGGCAGTCTTGTTTCAAGGCGATCTCTTCAGAAAAATCTTTTTGAAGTTTTGACACTATGATTATTTGAAATCAATAAGCTATTTGACTATTTGTAGTTAAATGCTTAGGAAATATTAGAAAGTAGTGAAACTCTTTTTGTTTTTTTATTTGACCATTTTTTTTTGTAATTTTTAACTCATCACTCTAACATGACCAATCCAGGTTCAACTTATCCTTGCCTGCATCTCTGTCAAACCAGTGTTACAAGAAAGAGACGTTTTGCGGGTGGTAAGACCTTGTGCAAGGTCCGTCCGGATCGCTATCACCATCTTGCTAGTCCTGCCGCTAAGCAGCAGTGCTTGCACTGTTGTGTTCCGGCGTGGAGAGCAAGACAGCCGGCGTAATTACTGGCACAAGAGGTATTCCATCTTAGCCCTCTGGGTTGGCAACGCAACTGCAATCTCTTTGATGTTGCGGGTGTCTATAGACGGTGGTGATCACTTATCATCAGGTGACCCACTTGCTTGTTTGGCTTCCTAATTCAGGGATAAAGTCAGATAAACAAAACTTGGCCGGTCATATTACGGCCACAGTGAGTGCCAAAGTGCCAAAAGGCTTCCAATTAGATCCACAATATTATCGCGTGTAGCATATAATATGACATGACAGTTGACAGTTGTCCGTGTCAGCGACAGTGACGTCATAATATGGCGGATACTGGTTTGGCCCTGCCTTATTCTGGCGAAAATGGAAGATGAAAAAAACCTCAGTGAGATAAACCAATAAATTCTAATTTAATAAATTAATGATAATTCAATCTGTGTCTGTCAGGCACCCCACTGTGTTGCTATTATTTTTTTAATTTACGAAATAGTTTTTAATACTGGCCATTTATTCGAAAACTGACACATCTCAGTTCCGACTGTAACGGTCACTAGATGTGTCTTTGAATGTACCTAAAGGACGCTATTGATGACACAGGAATTTGGAATGCGTTCTCTTAGTGATGCTAAACTGTCAAAAATCTCGGTATCGATAAATGACTTTCAACTCAGAATATCGATATTATGTGTAGGTCGCCACTAGCGAGGCATCCATTTAGAGTGGAGCTGTTAGTGAAACTGAACTATCGATATTTGTTCTTAAATTGATTCTTGAATCTATGGCATAGTCTTTTCGATAAGTTTTCCAATTTCTTCGTTTCGTCTGAGGGTTTTCGGGCCATATTTAGTTAACCTTTATGTTTCGTAAATTATCACAGGCCTCCGCTAGCTCCTTAAAGTTTTCTTAGTAATGGTCACAGCCCACCTATCCTTACATCATCACCAAGAAACGCGAATAAACGGCTTATTCGTGAATTTTGATCACATTTTACGATCCTTAATTGCTTTTATATATTCCGCTAAAACGCGGATTTAGAGATTAATTGATGGCTCATATTTTTTGAATAGTTTTAGAAGACATTTTTATCGACAGTTTTGCTAATGAATATAGTTTCACGTAAAAGGTATCAGAAATCAGATTCCTATAAAAAAGCAAAGGTTATTTTTTGTCTAAATACTACTTGAATAAATGACTTTTTATCTAAATAACTGGCCAGGTGCGAGCTCTCAATCTCACCGGGTGACTAAAGCTCGCCAAAATGGCCGTCTTTCATAAAAATGCGGCCATTTAAGTGAGCTTTAGTCACCTGGTGAGATTCAGAAATTGCATTTGAATCTCACCGGGTAACTAAAGCTCACCAAAATGGCCGTTTTTCATAGTGATTCGGCCATTTTGGTGAGCTCTAGTCACCTGGTGGGATTCAAAAATTGCACCCCTGGACTCGCTCGCCGGAATTTCTGTGCCACCGCACAATATATTTGTCTTGTGCGTTTACCAGAAAAAAATATATATTGACGGGATACTGACGATTTTAGTATGGCGCTTACCTACTCATACGCGGAAACGGTTGTTCAGATATAATATAAGAAGTTTACATTATCGTCATAAAATAACGCCAACGATTAATAATAAAGGCGTTTAACCTATAACAATCGAAATATTCAATGAAAACCATTATTTTGCGGGTGGTAGGACCTTGTGCAAGGTCCGTCCGGATCGCTACCACCATCTTGCTCGCTAATCCTGCCGCTAAGCAGCAGTGCTTGCACTGTTGTGTTCAGGCGTGGAGAGCAAGACAGCCGGTGTAATTACTGGCACAAGAGGTATTCCATCTTAGCCCTCTGAGTTGGCAACGCATCTGCAATCTTCTTGGTGTTGCAGGGCGGTGGTGATCACTTGCTTGTTTGCCTTCCTATTTCATACAAAAAAATTACCTGTTTAGGTAGTGAAAGTTTTTGTGTATCTTTACATTAAGATATCGCAATAATAAGGCATACTCATAAAAAAAGGAACCTTTTATAAAGGTATCCTAATTTTTCGGTTATTCGGTCCCTTCTTTGTAGCAGTTATCAGAAGAAAGTAAACCCGCGCCACGCAGCCAGCACATCCAAAACTGGGTCACCTGCACGCGAAATATAATTGCCTTTACTTCGCGTATCTTTTACGCACGTTAACCATCTCTTGTACAATACAACGCACTTTAAATAACTACAACACCAAAGGCAACTCTATTTTATATAACACAAACTTAAAATTACACTGGCATTGTGATAGATAATCGTAAGTTAAGGATGCAGTGCTTGGATAATGTCAGAACTAATTACTGTATGAGAGTGGTGAGATAAGATTGTTATCTCGTTTAGTTAAGTTTAGAAATTAATAAATTGTATATAAGTTGTTTTTAACTATTTTATCATTGTAACGTACACGGACTCATAGAGATAGGCCCTGATTTTAGAGTTCTGACAGCTCTAGGTTAACTATGAAAATACCAACCCAGGGCTGTCCTACCTGAGCCCGCCCAGCCTTATATTCTGTAAATAAGTGGTGCTTGCAAAGCCCTGCGCCCCCTTGGTCCTTGCGCCCGAAGCTCTGGCATAATTACCCTATGGGTAAATCAGGCCTCGGACTGCAATTTTTGAATCTCACTGCGTGACTAAAATTTACCAAAATGGCCGTTTTTCACAGAAATTCGGCCAGTTTGGTGAGTTTTAGTCACCTGGTGAGGTTCAAAAATTGCACCTCTGCATGGAGTAGCCTTCCTTAGAGATTTGTATCAAAACTGCTGTCACCGATGCATACCGCTCGCACGAGACTTAAGGCCACTGAAGGACAGCGGGACTATACAAACATTTGAGCATTGGCGCAAATATTTGCATCGTCGTTTGCAGGTGGATATTGTGCAAGATCCGGATCGCTACTAATAGCTAAACTCAGATAAACTAAACTTGAGTAGTTAGAGTCACACAAGTAGCGGACAAACAGAGACGTCAAGAAGATCTATACAAGCTCTTATTCCCTTTGACATCAAGCCTTTTTGAACTCTTTGTGTAGATAAAGATAAGTTATATCTGTTCCCTACGGAATTTGGCAGTCGGATTGCAGTCCCTCTGTCTACAGCCTAAAAACTTTTAGGCTGTAGACAGAGGGACTGCAATCCGACTGCCAAATTGCAGTTCTGATGCAGTTGGCACGACGACAATGAAACTGCAAGCCAACTGCCCGTCAACATGCAGTTTGATAGCAGTCGGTGTGAAATTTCAACGACTGCACACTGAATGCAGGTTAACTGTATTGTAGTAAGCTTTCTGTCTGTGTGCAGTCGGTTTAACTGCACGGCGACTGCACACGAACTGCACGTCGACGGGCAGTTGGCTTGCAGTTTCATTGCCGTCGTGCCAACTGCATTCAAACTGCATCCTGCAACCGGATTGCAGTCCGTCTGTCTACAGCCTTAGCGTTACTGTTTGGGAACCAATACTACTTTAGAGAGCTTTAACATTGTGTGCAACGTGAGTTTTCTATTCAAACTGAGCTAAGTTTGAATAGAAAACGCACGTGACCAATATCGTTGGCGTTACCATACAATATTAGGAAAATCTATGTATGTATGATTGATTAATGTACTAAACACCTAAAATAACAGACAACAAAACAGATGTACAAAGGCGAACCTATCCCTTTAAGGGATCTCTTCCAGTTAACCTTTGAGCGACGGTTTTTAACGGTTTACGAGTTAATTGAGAGCTTGTTTATAATGGCAATGCGTCTGATTACTATTTCTGAGTTGTATGCTCCGGTTTTAGAGTGAGGTCTGCACTTAAACATACAAGGTTGAATGTTGATTACCTGCTCTAAATACTAATAGTAAGCCATTATATTGTGGTGTAATCAATAAAATGACTCCCGCTATAATTTTCTAGGTGAATGTTGTAAAATTTCCCACTTTCAGTTACAATAACTTGTTTCTAAAAGCAAGCGTTTAAACGGAGGTTCCCAAAGTGTATGTTTTTAGACAAATGTGTCAATGTGTTTGTACCATACACCCAATATTCCATGTTAGCCGATACCTAGTTCTTAAAAAGAATGCTGTGGCTGTGAGGAAACCGTTTAGGGGATTATAGTCTTAAGATATTTGATTTATTTACGTTTTAATGCTGTTGGCGGACAAATCCACGTGCATGCGTTCCACTTTGTAAGGGCGAAACTCTATTGCGGCACACGCTACGCACACTTCATACATAAACACATTACCCTCCTTTGCGTCGCCCAGTCGGGCAAAAAACAGAGCTCTAGGGTGGGTCTATTTGTAAGCACCGTACGGTTTTGCGCGCTTAAAAGGGCAGTTATGGCACAGAATACATAATATTGTATATAGAATGGCCACGCACCGCCCCGCACCAAATTCGGTTACCGCAGCGCCGCCCCCTAGATTCACGGAAACTTATAGTATGGTGCACGCACCCCAGAGCGTGTAGTGTTAGTTTTTGTTACAACAAACGCAACGAACGCGTTAGATTTAACTTCTCAATTACTATTGAAGCAAAGACAGCGCCTCTTGCGGCGCGTATTTGCAACAAAATGTTTCCATACAATTTAAAAATTAATGCTGACGCGTTGGAGAGGTTTTTTTCTACAGAAACCTTACACTCAGTACATGGTAGGGTCATTCAAATGGGTTAGTATTTAAAGATTTTCAAAAACTCAGAAATAAACAAAAACTCTACTACGGATTCGAATTAGAGGAAGATTTTGCCGGACATTACTAATGTGAAATCTACAATTTTCTTTTTATTTTACACATGGTGTTCATTAGCCAAACGTATTCCTAACATTCTATACTATCAATAAGGTACCAACAGAAATAGAACCACTTCTGATTGTTCTCTGAGAAATAAATGACAGTGTTCTACTCTCGGTGTGTTTATAAGGTTCTGTAAAAATTTTGGAATGCAGTTTTCTTAGCTTTAAAATTGACGCCATGGAATGAAACCATGGTTCACTAAACCAAATCGACTTACCTCTTATAGTTTAGAACTTTTTCATACTGACTGGCCCATTTAAATCCCTACCATGCATTGCGTGTGCGCGCACCATACTAAAAGTTTTACGTTCCTTAGAACGAAAATTCCCTATCTCTTTTATGTAGTTTCTGACTTCTCTGAGTTTCTTCCCATTTGGATTGCTCCCTCTGTATACTAACGTTACTAAATAAGTAGAGTAGAGTAAGTAGATAGGCTCTTGAAACTAGATCGTTTAAATCTTTCTTTTTGTACAGAACATAAATTTCAAATTATTCCTCATTAGCTCCTACAAATGTATTACAAATCCTATCAACCGAAGCAGGAATTCGACACGTTTCATAATTTAATGGCGAGTAATTTATTAAAAGGAACTCAATGGATATAATAATTCATTTAGATAAGTTTAATTTATAGGCGCGCGAGTGTGGGACTTATTGCGTACCGTTTGGATTGGTTCAAGCGATGACGGGTTAGCGATTCAAGTCGATTTAATTGGAGAAACGAATCACCATACGGGATATTTTTTTCGCAATATACTTCTAAAGGATTGTCTCTATGAATTCGTTAGGTTTACTGTTCAAAATACCGGCATGAAATTGTAGTTTTCTACTGCGTTTCATACTGTGACCGTACCGGGTGCACTAATTCTATTCTATTCGGGTAGCTGATTGTCATGGATGACGGAGACCACTTCCAATCAGGTGCTGTCATCATAAACGATTAATCATAGACGTTATGGTTGATACATTTGTAAGAAAAGCTACAGACTAATCGAACAAATACAGATAAATAAAACATAAAATCCACGAAACAACTTGTAGCGCTTAGCAATTATAAAAGAACTCTATAGTCTTAATTATGGCGTTGAGCTTGTTACTTGCGCCAAAGTTAAGCACGTAGGTGTGCGAATTAACCTATGTCAATTGCTCATTTATTACTGCATACAAATTCCATTAGTCAATGAAACAATACTTTACAGTTGTTCATTTTTCACATTATAATTGTATATGCTTGAATTTATCAAGCACAGAACCAGTTAATTGCATTTTCTCTTATTAATGCAAACAATATTTTCATGCAGAGGGTATAGGTGCATCTAGCACGAATATTCTCGATACTCGTTAATTCGCTACTTAACTCAGTGCGTCCCTTTGCAACTAGCCTGGTAGAGAGACGCACTGAGTTACGTAGCGAGTTAACGCATATCGAGAATATTCGTGCTAGGTGCAAGGGTACCTAACAGGATGTAAAAAAAAACCTGAAAAAATTAATTTTGCCTCAAGTTAGGGGCTATTTATCGGGGACATAGACTAAATCTCTACTACCTTGACGCACACCATTGAGGCAGTTTTGGGTGTGTACGATTGACATGTACTGAGACTATATCCATGCTTAGTTCTTCATCCAAGCTAGACGTGTTGTGTGCAAGTGAATAAGTAATCTATTATGGCATTAGCACAAGAAATAATGAGAAAACAAACGCATCTTTGTAACCCGTTCTGGATGACAAGTCAGTCCAAGCATTTACGCTTTAGGCATTTAGGTTTAAAATACCTTGAAGCACATTTTGAAGACAAAAATAGTTACACGCCGATGGCCTCTTTGTTCGTTTTTACGCTAGTATACGAGTAAAATATAGCTTCCCTTAGAATGATAACGTTGACTGCTGCCTACGTTGCCTGATGGTTGACAGGTTGAGAATGCCTTATGGCATTTAGTCCGCCATTTGTACATTATACTTTGTATTGTGCAATAAAGTTTAAATAAATAAATAACGTAGCGACACATCGATAGGTATAGTCGACAAAGAAATTGCTTGACCACTTTTCGACCGTATTACAAAGGGATAGAGTACAAAAGTGGTCAAGCAATTACTTGGTCGACTATACTGCATCAATGCTGAAGTTGTATTTTTGGAACGTGTATTATTCAGGAATGTGTTGCTTTCATCCTAAGGATTGACGTAATAAGTTTATGGGGTCAGCAGACAAACAAGCTTATAGATAAACGTTTAAATGCCCCACTCATCCTTAATCCCAACTCTCACTTGACTGGCCGCAAGCTAGCGGAATTCCATAAAATCATTATTAATTTATTAATGTATACGCTCTCACCACACGGTCGGATGCTCGCGCAGTATCCACGCTAAACGCAGATAACGTCACTGCGTGATGGATTAACGGGAAGAGTATAGTTCTATGAGGTTCCTATATCCGTATATCTATCCGTTGGATTTCTATACTTATACATTCAAACGCTCATTCGTCCATACCCCATAACGAATACTCGACGTCATCATCCTAATAGCGTTCTTCCTTCTTAATACAATCAGAGTAGGAATGCAAACCCTGTTATTTTCTCGAAGAAAAAACCGGTTTTAATCGGTTATTCCTTAGAGAAAATCACTTGGTTTGCATTCCCTAGTACCTACGCTTTGACCAAGATTTGGCAAGTCAGGTTATTTGAGCAAATGCCATCTAACCTTCGTGACAAGGAAATAAGTAAGTAGGTACAGAGAAACTTACATCTATAAATGCTGAATTGATAAGTATGGTCTTGTATGTATGGATTTGAAGGATAACATCACTTTTGAATCGCTGAGCTAATGTTGTAATCACGATCTATGCTTTTTATAAGCTTTTTTATAGGCTTTTATTGAACTATTTGAACTGAAATCTGCTAGATTTGACTATCTAACGGGTTGGGAACAGCCTGGTTTTAAAAAGAAAAAATATGAAATAGGAAGGCAAACAAGCAAGTTGGTCACCTGATGGTAAGTGATCACCACCGCCTATAGACACCTGCAACAACAAAGAGAGTGCAGATGCGTTGCCAACCCAGAGGGCTAAGATAGAATTCCTCTTGTGCCAGTAATTACACCAGTGGTTCACCTTGGTACTTGGACACTTGAGAGTCCTTATTCACACAATTTCAGTGGCCAGATTGATTTTAAATTTGGCACGTATATGTAGATTCGATGTCAATGCAATAATAATGCTTACAAAAAAATCACAATAATAATGAACATTTTAATAAAAACTTTTGACCTCTCCGTAAGTAGAGACATAAAGTAACATCACTGTATGTTTCTGGGACTGATTCTTAAAGTGCGAGAGCGTCGAGCTCAACGCCGGGGCAGCCCATTGTCTCGCATTAGTCCGCTAGCATGAGTAAGCGAGACACAGCGATACCTGGACATCGAGCTCGACGATGAAGCGCCTAGAGAATAACGGGGCGGCACTACACTCAGGGACAATATTAGAGCGATTATTAGGCCACACGCTATGTAAAAGTTCCTTTAGATCGTCTGTTACGTCGCGCGGGTGCACGGAGCGGATGTACGCCTATCTAAGAAATAGTATGGGCCCGCACCCGCACCCGCGCGTGTTAGCGGACGCTCTCAAACAATTTTTCTACAGGCGTGCACCTGCTCCGTGCGCCCGCGCGAATAAGCGGAGGCCCTTAATTTTGTCCCGGTGTATATACAATGATTTTATGCAATGCGTCAACTCATTTATGACGATTCTATACATTCATTATTCGTCGTGCGATTTATACTTATTGCTAGCTTTTATCCGTGCCATGACCTGCGCAAAATTATTTTATTGTGTAAGATTCAAGTAAGGATGCACGCTCGACAGCAAGCGTGCAAACAAGCGTGTGAGCTAGCATGCATTCAACTCAAGAACGCAAGCAATGAAGCCTACAAGCATGCTAGTAAGCCAGCCAGTAAGCAAGCTGACTGCAGCGTATATTTTATTGTTTATATTATTATGTAGATGTATACATGTATGACGATAGTTATTTAAGTCTCTTAAGAAACTGACTATTTTTCTGGATAAAAGAGAAGCGTATGTCTCTCTCTTCAGCTTATAAACTATCTCTATGCAAAAAAATACATCGATCCGTAGCTCCATCGCTGCATGAAGAAAGGACAAGTCCACAAATACACTTAAGATATTAGTGGGGATTAGGACGAAAACAAATTATTTTCTCAACGATAACGGTGTTATTTCATTGTCACAAATGAGGTGTACCATGAATTTAATGGTAGCTTTGATTTATTAGCGAAATCATCCACTTAGTGTTAACGCGATGGAGAAAGGTCGTTACTGACAAACAAGCGTGTTGCAGACCTTTATTACGCTCTATGATTACCCTTGTTACAAGCTTCATACATTTGGGTCATTCACAGAGTAGTTTTAATGAATTATGCCCTTTGTTACAAGCTTTTATAAACTTGCGACGTTTGTAAACATGTAAGTAAAGTTCTCCGTTTCAAAATTTGCAAATAAATTTTGACTCACTTCCAGTGATCGCATTGTTTACAAATTTGGTATAAGTGTATGTAGCTCCGGTGACACTGTAATAATAAAGTATTGTCATCAAAAACGATGTATGTAAAGTCTTTTTTACCCGACTACGGCAAAGCCGCAATGGAAGGGTTATGTTTTTAGCAACCTATGTATGTATGTTTGTATTTACGTATGTTCCACTGTAGTGCCTAAACGACTGAGCCGATTTTGATGAATGAGGTATTTATACATAATCAATTACAAGTAAACAGGAAAACACAGAGAGTTAGATGTACTTAGGTGAACTTATCCCTTACAGCGGCCCTAACATGACAGCCCAGGTTTAGTTTAACCCCTCCCTGTGTCTCCGTCTAACTAGTGTCATAAGAAAGAGACGCAAATAGAGATAAACTAAACTTGGCCAGTCATGTTAGTGCTACAGGAAGGAAGATTGCATTAATATGAAATTTTTACTTATTTCCTGAAAGCTAAAAACTTAATAGTAACATTTACCCCTTCGAACTCTTCCGATCCTCAGGATGTCATGCATAATTTAAGCCATCGAAATTTTAAATGTAACTTCTGAATCAAGACATCTTCCTCATAACCACAAAATAATGTTTATTTTCAGACGATTGAAATCTACAGCTTTGTCAGCGACGTTATTATACTTAATTACTAAAATAATAATTGTATCGCACACAGAATGTCCACTCTCTTCCCCGCACCAAACTCAGACTCCTCACCCCCGCAAGACACGCCCCTATATCGACTGAAAACTGTTCTCTTTGAAAGGGTTATAGATAGACTATAGTAGTTCGCGTACTTATCTACTTATGGCTTGACGACCTTTATCGTCTGTGTGTCATCATTGTCGGCGATAAAAGCTGGGGCTATACCACAAAACTAACAAATGCTACGATTTAACATAATTTGTCACATGTTTATACAAATAAAAAACTTTACAATTATATCAAATTGTGCAGTTGTAAGTTTTGTTGTATAGAGGGGCTGGTTAAGCCATTAGTACGCGAACTTAACTTATTCTTGTTTTTTATTTGGGGGCCGTTCCAGTATTACGTAAGCAGTATAGGGGGGCGGGGGGGTCTTTGCTGTGCTTATTTTTGATGACATGGGGGTGGGGGGGTCTAAATGGTGATTACGTCAGCAATGGTTATTTACTTTTTTACACATAATATGGAACTGATGTGCATTATTCAAAATTTAGAGCACCAAAATGTTGAATGGCTCGATGAGAACGACGTAGGCATTCCAAAATCGGATGAAAGTGAGCAGACATACAACATTAAGCAGCAAACATCCAATGTCATCGAAAACTTAGAATGATGACTGTTAATTGGAATTAATATGTATACCAAAAATTTTAACGGTGTTTGTATTGTACGTACTTACCTTAATCTATGTTGAATACCGAGTCAATAAAGTTTGTTTAAATTAATATTATGTGCGTTAAACTCCTGTATCCAAAACCTATTATCTAATTTCTAGAATTATATCTGCTGCTCATGAATCAATAAAATAAAACAATACATTCAAAGAAAAATGCATATACCATATATATGTTTACGTAAGTATGGGGGGGGGGGGGGTAAGAGCTTTGATTACTTTTGCTGACAAGGGGGAAGGGGAGTAAATAATTGTAGTAAATCTGCTTACGTAATACTTGAACGGCCCCTTGTTCACGATCCTGCAGCGGTTTACTAATTGTTAAGCCTGATGGTTGACTGGTTGAGAATGCCTTACGGCATTAAGTCCGCCGTTTGTACATTATTTTTTGTATTGTGCAATAAAGTTTAAATAAATAATAAACTTACTTGTTTTCACCCCTTTTAGTATAGGGCACGGATAGGCGCGTATACAAATGTCACCTTGCTTATGTCTTAAATATGCGTATTTTGTATGTTAATCGTATGGCCGTCCAGTGTCATAAGGTAGATTTGTTTTTTTTATTATATGGCTCTCTATTAGGTTTTTTGCTGATGTTACTTCATTATTGCATTGTCATCTTAGCTACAAACACATTCCAAAGTTCAACACATCAACTAGAAGTCTTACTCTATGACTAAATAAATTTTTAAAGTTAATTAAGATAAACTTCCCACTAAGAGTTTCATTTAAAAAATAAACCTAATTTAAAGAGACAAGGTCTTTAACAAACAGGAGGTTATTTATGTGTAAGGCTTTAGAATAAATGATACGTACACATAAAAATCGAAAAGTTAAGCTGTGCTCATTAAAAAATTCTACAACATTTCAAAAGGCTTTCCATGTAGGGGTGCTTACTAACTCCTAATTTATACTGATAAGGTGACAAGTGACGTATGAAATAGGTACTCGTAGTAAAATGGAGTGACTTTAAAAGAGAATGAGGCAGAATACTTAGACAGATACTTACTTAGTGAAATGGTCTTTAAATCAATAGGATATATACCGTATTCAACTATAAACACAACCCAATAATAAATCAACTTACTTAATTTATTAAGAACAACTGTTTTTTGCAAGTGATAATTTAAGATAGTTATATAAGTCCTTTTCGCCTGAAACACAGGGACATCCTAGTGCAGGCATAAGTGTTTAGGTGTTATATATAGATGTTATATTGTAAAAAATATTTTTGAATAAAGATTTATTTATTTATTTATAACTGTAGTATCTTTGGCATTGCTGATTGGCACTGATGCCACTACCATCAGTGGCCCGTTTCACGAAGCTACAAGTTACAATTTTACAAGTCTAAGCCGGCAACATTGGTCATTATGCCCATTGCCATTGGTCATTATTGACCAATGTTGCCGGTCTAGACTTGTAAAATTGTAACTTGTAGCTTAGTGAAACGGACCACAGGTGACGCGCTTGATCGTTTGCTTTCGGTTGTATGTTAAAGAAAAAAATACTAAAAATAATCAAATAGGCTTTGAAACTTTTTTATTTAAGTCAACCTGCAGTTTAAAATCAGTGTGCTACCTGTACTACTTTTAGGACTAAATTAACTTGAATGCACATAGGCCAAGTGAAAAAAAAAATTAACAGCTATGTAAGCATATATTTTCTTATTCCGAAAGGCTCAGTAAACCTACAATACTTAACACATATCATCTTTGTCATTCTGACGTTGGCTTTCGAATGAATGGAACAAAAAATAAAATATGTTTGGTAAAGTTGTATGACTAGGGTGGTAAGTTTTAATATTTTAATTATCACGGTAAAGACCGACTAAGTGCGAATCGGACTCGCGCACCAAGGGTTCTGTACTACCACAAAATATATTTGTATTTTGTTTTTAGAAAAAAAGTGTTTTCTATTTACCTAACATGGTTCAAAAATATATCGATCCTTTCAAAGGTTAGACGGACGGACGGACGGACGACTGGCGTTGGCTTACTAATGTTGAAAACCGTAGAGCATGGTACTTGGTACCCTAAAAACGAGGAAGTACTAGTTTTCACTTACTTTATCCTAAAGTCGAAGAAAATAAGTTACTTTGAGATTTCAACTTTCATCGCCACACGTAAATCAGCATACATAGATAGCAATAAATGCATAAATAAAAATGTCACCAAAGAATTTCTATTTTCATAAGAATTCTTGCGGCAAATGAATTTCGTGCGCAAGCGCTCGATCTCTACACGCAAGCGCGATGTACCGTACGGCGAGGTAACTTTGGAATGCGTAGAGCGGGCAGTTAGCGCCGAATATAGAAGCTTGCTCGTCGTAATGGTGACAGCGAGACGTGTTACTGGTTCGCAGGGCGGCTTTTTGTTGATATTTGTAACGGATTGACGTTTGTGAGGTTTGTGTTTATTTGTTTTGAGTCGAAGGTAATGGTGGAGGTATGAGTTCCTCGCATTTATCATGTTAAAATTCGTCAATGGAAGCTATTTGAGTTGTTTCAAATAATAAAAATTCAATTTTATCTACGAGCAGTCTTGTTATTAGAATTTTAATTGCGAGTGAATATTACGAAGGTCTATAAAAAGCATTTTCAATGACACGCTTTTATTTTAACTTTTTTAATCCGCTTTCATTTCGCTTTGTTTTGAAAACTCAACTAAAATATTACTAAGAAAAATTTAGAACCTGCACACTACATCATTACACATCTAATTGTGAGGCCTTGGCACATTTACTTATTCTATGAATATCACCGTAATAATCTGAGCTAATCTCATAATAATATTACGTTATTTGCCCGCCGCCCAGTCTAAAGACTCTCAACCCACCTCGCAGCAGACCGCGACATTTGAAATTAAAAATATAACGGACGCGCGATCTCTTATAAACAATTGTTCCGATTTTCCTCAGAAATTAATGCAACTTCGCTCTCATTATCAAGTAGAGGAGGCACGATAAGTGCTCGGACATGAACGAATCACTAACACTCACACACGCACACTAGCGTAGCACAGTGTAACGTTGTAATTGTAACACTGACATAGTCTGCTCATCTTCATCTACAGTTGCTTCAGTTATACAGGGGGCTGTTTCACAGTGACGTGTATTTGATACTATACCATTATAATATTTACACAGTTCACTCTAACGAGGCAAGGTATTACAAATTAAACGAAAACATTGATAGAAACTGCCTAATTTTCATTAGTATTATACAATTCGCTGGTATTGTACTTCTTCTGTCGTATAACAGATACAAGCCATTACATCGGGAACGTCGTGGATAGTGACAGATTGATATTATTTACTCAAAGATTAACTGGAAGAGATCCCTTAAAATTATAAGTTCGCCTTTGTACATCACTGTATTTCTTCTTGTCATTTATGTTATTTTGTACAATAAACAATTTACATACATACATAAATACATATTAATAATAAACGCCGATATGTGTGGTTAAGGTCTTATAATGCTTTCGGAATAATTATTAGTACAGAACTCAATTGTTGACTTGTTGAGTTCAAATAGAAACGTGCTAAAGTGAGATTGTTAACAAACATGTTTCTAGAAATGTACAATGTTAATAATGCCAGCACCCGCAGCCGTACAGACAACCAATTAGAATTCGGGGCCGCTATCGAACTATGTCGCAATGATCACTGCATAATTATGACATTTACGTCATTACAGTACAATACAGTAGGTACAGTTTATTGCACACCACGCAGAAGAAGTGTACTAACAAAACTAGCATTAAAATATAATTATGTCATTCATTTATGTCGTTATACAATTTATTGTGAAATGGCTCCAGGATTCACATTGTTTAACTAACGATGAACAGTATCATCGTTAGTTAAAGTTTAAAGTCAACGTCAAAATATATTTATTCAGATTTGGCTTAACACAGGAAGCATTTATGAATGGATTACAGAAAATATACGGACTGACACGGCATGACGGAATGAACAAAAAACAAAATATTATATCCTACATCTAATTCGGAACTTTCGTTTAGATAAACACCTGTTTGCACTCTACGGTGTCATGAATCTGATAGCATGACGCAGAGACAGAAAAACTGACAAAACGTATAATTAAAGTTAGGTAGCTACCTAATACCGAGGGTATATGAAGGCTACAATCAGTTTTTAACAGGCCCCTATACATCTCGTTTTTATTGCCTTATTAAAAGTGTACAAGCTTCTGCTAAAAGTCTTATGGCCGGTTCCTATATTCAAACAACCATCAGTTAACTTTTGTACCATTAGTTAAAATTTTGATACATTTTTTATGGGATATTAATGGGATATCTGTCTGTTAACCGGCCGCGGCTGGAAGGTATAACGATCCGTAAAACTGGAACGACATAGGTATACATTTTTCATGCAAAACCCACCCTACTTCGCGTCCACATGAAACAACATACATCATACAGATTCAACTATGAGAAGGAGGAGGAGGGTGAGTTTTGCACTGAAAACATATTACTACGAGTATATTAGTAAAAATATGTTACTTAGACATAGCTGTTTTGCACGTGCACAGCACTGGTTTCGCGGAGTAGCAAGGCAACTTGTTCCATTCCATTTGTTGTTGACATGACCTCCGCAAAGTAACGCCTAAATCTATTTATTTTAAAAAGATCCGTTGTTTTAATATGAGAACGCAGAATTGATGCAATAAATGGATCCATTTCGGCATGTTTGTGTGTTTAGAGGTATTCAGGTTAAATATTTTACTCGTAAATTTGGCGTGAAGCTGTTAGTCAAATTGTTCACGCGTTAAATCCTTCTATTTCAAATCTACGGGCGATTGTTGAGTTCTCAGGCGTTGTGATTTCATGGTATTTTGTGTGTGTGTCTGAATGTTTTGAACTGAAGCAAAAGTTTGTGAAAGTGAGATAGAAAACGGTAAAAAAAAGGGTTGGAACGCTTTTTTCAGTAAGTAATGGAAAAACTTGTGTTCTTGTTGTATGTACTGTTGTTGTTTTAAACGTCAGTCGCGGTGCCAAAGTTGGTCGAAAGAAATACAATTATACTTTTTCCGCGTCATACCCAAATCACACCAGGCTGGGGCCTGTACTGCTAAACTGACAGTTTTACAACATAGCGTATGTTTTGCCACATTTTTGTATGAAAACTGAACGTATAGGGGCTGGTGTGGTACCTATCCGAGTTTGTACCAATAAACAGACTAAAAAGTATTTTATGACCATACTCAATATTTCAAATTATTTAATCGTAAAACAAAGTCAGAGACTGTGGTCAGACAGTCCCACTGACACACTCTATTAAGCTATTCTCTTGATGTTAGTATTCTATCAGAATTAAACGAGGCATAACTTTGCAAGATGGGACTACAGTAGTTAAATGAATGCTTGTAGATAAATGAAATGAGTGATTTTCAGACCGTAAACGCTGACAGGTAGAAAGAGACAGACAGAGGTAAAATCTGACTATTGTTCCGAGTGAAAGAAATAATGCAAGTTAAGATAAATATGTTTTATCTATAGATTACTACTACGGTAATACGAGAACTATATTTTTCGCGGTTACAGTGAGCATTGTTAGAAATGTTGTACCATACAAACTGCCACTCGTGCCTTTGAAGTCGTCATTTAAGAGTTGTATTAAATACAAAAAAAAACCCTTTTACAGTATTACTCAAACTCAACATTTAATAATTATGTTCAGAGCGTCTAGTGCAAGTATTTGTCAAAATAAACGCAATGAACGCGTCAGAGGTAACTTCTCAATTTTTATGAAAGCAAAGGCAGCGCCTCTTGCGGCGCGTATTCGCAACAAAATGTTTTCATACAATTGAGAAGTTAACGCTAACACGGTCGAGGCATTTTTTTGACAGAAAACTTACACTAAGGGCTCAGTCTGCAAAGTGATTTGTACACCAATCGCAAAGGTAATAAAGCTTTAACAAAGAGAGCTAAAAGACTGTATAAAGTGTATTAATTGAAATTCGCTGAGCTGCAAGAACCCGAACGAGATTTTTTCGTGACTGAATGAATAATGTATCAAGCCGAATAACTGTAAAGAATATCATGACAATGCTCTTCGACGGCTACCGTCAAAATACATATTTATACAAGATCATATACGGCGTGCTGTTTTTAGGTCGATCGGAATCGTTCCTCCATACGATTTATACTGCCCAAAATTTTAACATATGTCTGGCTTGTTGAAGTCTCCTTATGTATGCAATAATAGCTTAATTTAATTTATATAACTGAAATAACTATAAACCATTACATGTGCAACAAGTAAAAACCATTACAAAGTTGGCGGTTTATGTTCTATGGCAACAGCAGCGTAGCAGTTAGCACAAACTCAGAAATTGTCTTACTATTTCGGCACATATTTGTAAACAAATTTTAAGTACCTACATAAACATAACGTGCATCTTTTGAGATCCCTTTTGTTATTAAAAAATAGATATATTAATATGAATACGGTAATATCAATAATCTGATCACCCTGTATAAGACCGGTCAAAACTGGTATGAGGATCGATTGTCCCCACAAGGCTTCTGTTTTAAAACAATAGCATGTCGTCTTGGATTAAAATCGTGTATGAATTTTGTTTAACCTACAAAGATGAGGCGGTGGGTGGTGGGCGGTTTTTCATTACAAATACCGGTTAATACAGGTTCAAAGTTACTGGCCGGATTGAAAGGAGCCTTTAATACCTGGGTCACATATGTAAGAGGTTGGTGTGAGTTCAGTTATTACAGTGTTACTCGCAACGTGTGACCGCATAATGCCTAAGTCATATAGTATAAAAAGTTTTCCATCTTTGTAAAAAAACGTCACGCATATGTGACTTGGAGAGGTTAGTCAGTTAAGTACATTGCAGCAGGGTCATGTTTCCCGATGGGTTAACGAATACTCTACTGTCTATTCGCATTAGGATGACTAACTCTGAGTGCTCAATTTAAAGGGCATATGATCTATCTAGATTACAGGATTCATGGAAAAATACGGAACCAAGTTGATTTTGGTATGGTACGGTCCTGTATTTTTCTTATTAAAATACAGGACATGGCCAAACTGATAGCTGAAGCACGGGACATCCTGTAGAATACAAGACAGTTGGCCTCTCTAATTCGCATACTTTTACGCGTACGAGAGGCCTTACACGCTAGCGTTTGTCGCTACATAATATAAAATGAATTCGCATTTAATAAAAAGAGTGATAGTTGGTTGTGTTTGTCTAAGTTCCATTTATTAATAAGAACTTACCCCGAACGCGGTTTTGAATACACTGCTAATTATTTTTTCTAAATACCGACCAATGGCCTTTATAATTCATGTTTTTATCGAAATAGAAAATCACTGAATGATGGTAATGATAAGATTACAGACAATATGGACAAAAGTAAATCCATTTATAAACCGACTTGATGCCTACAGACGCCTACCTACTTTGAAAGATAGTAACAATCTGTTTCCATACATCATCCATCCACGTAAATGTCAGATGGTTACGTCTGGAGCTACTTGTATGCATTAACATAAGAACGAAATTAATGACGCGGAGAAGTTGTAACGAATCTAAAATACCATTGTCCGTTGGCATGAAAACAAACGAATGCTCTAAAATGCTATTGATAATGTCAGATTATCAATGGGTTTATACATCCAATTGGTCATTTATATTACTAATGTCACCATCATTCAGAATGTTGACGTTCGTCTTTGTGTCGCGTATAAGGCGAGCTATTCAAATTTCATTCATTCATGCGCTCGGTAATGTTGCGGGCATAATTTGTGGACTTCTGTTTTGGCTACTTTAAGCTTACTGGATTTAAAAAACGCTGTGATCGTGTTTTACCGACTCTTCAAAAAAAGAGTGAGATCAGTTTTAATCGAACATATATACAAATAATATGAATGAAGAATGTTATTTAGAGTATGTGATACGTTACGGGTAAAATTTAACTATTACGCGCCAACTCTGTTATAAATATTATAAAACAGTAAAATAATTCGTATTTTATAAATCATAAGAAAGGTGCGAAAGTTTCATACAAACGTCTGATATCGTCAATCATTTAAAAAATATGAATAATATCAGATTGTCGCACTTGTAACTTTAATGAAATTAGTGCTTTAAGGCATTAAGTCTGGCTTCTGTACATTTTGCTTTTTTATTTGTGCAATAAAGGAAAATGAATATATGTAGAGAAGAGAGAGGCGTACCTATAGATAGCTAAGGCGCCTCACGAGGCAGCCACTTTTGACACTATTTTAAACTTTGAGCCATACAAGAACGTGTCGTATTCGGCTGCCTCGCGGGGCAACTCATTTAGCCAGTAGCCTGCTCTAAGAGTTACAGTGTAGGCTTTTACTTTTTTTACAGCCATCCCCGTCGTCCATTAGAGCTACAGAACTACACAGCGAGTCTGCATAAATATATTCAAATAATACGGTATTATGGTACGGTCCACCAATTTGCATTGAGCGGGGCAATTCTTGGTTCATACAAGATCGATCTCGCACAAGAACAGCTGTCAAATCCTTTTGGAATCTGTAATTTTTCGTCGTATCTCGATTGTGAGATGAATCCCGCATACACCGAGAATGAGTCCTGTGAGGTTTTTCTCGCGGCAGCAAACAACTTGGTTGACTGTATTAATAGTATTTAGCTTACCACGTTAAAAGGTTCATGTCATGTTGTAATTTTCCGATTAAGTTCTAATGTAAATTCTAAATGCATATTTTACAGTGTGCTTACAGGATTTCATTATGAAAGCGAATACATATTTTGAGTTTCGGGTTAGGCAGCAGCAGTGCTTGCACTGTTGTGTTCCGGCGTGGACAGCAAGACAGCCGGTGTAATTACTGGCACAAGAGGTATTCCATCTTAGCCCTCTGGGTTCTTGAAATCTCTTTGGTTTTGCGGGTGTCTATAAGCTTTGTAAATCACTTACCATCAGGTGACATACTTGCTTGTTTGCCTTCCTATTTCATAAAAAAGGTACGCATGCCTGCTAAGTCCTAGGCATTCGATTCAAATTCAATTTCCTTTCTTACCTGACTTGGTAATGAAAAGCTAGGGGAAAAGCAACCAAAAATATGAAACTCATTAACTCTATCAACCCAATGGATGCCGTCATTACAATCTGATTAATAACTCATCCATTACAAACTATTAGCTCTTAAACAGACAAATTCGCGGTTCAACCCGTAGCTCTTAGGATGCCCTAAGGTGTTCAAATATATCGCCCACTTAAACCAGACCTCTCACCTTCCGACCGCCGTAAGGGAAACGACCGAACCCAATAAAGGAGCAAGGGTCATGGTATCTGGTAATTGCTGATGATTACACGTTTGAATACTAGTTTAAAATTTAACACACCCACGCATGGGAGCGGCATTTGATTAGAAAAAAATAATGGCTCGCCGTAATGACATGTAAGAAAGGATTCAGTTTAAAGGGTTCTCTTGGAAATAGCTATTTTCGATTATTGCTGGTGCTTTTAAACTGTAATATAGGGCTTGAAGTTCTCAGGGCGGCGATTGACGGCGGCAAACGAGCGAGTTATAATTTGATTTAGATTTGGTTTAAGTATCCATTTGCTTATTGCTAGCCATTTTAATTAAAAAATATATCTTGCGTTCGCATTCTGCAGCCGAAGTAACACATCTACATCTACACTTCTATCTACATTTACACTAATATAATAAAGAGGTAAGGTTGTTTGTTTGTTAGTTTGTATGTAGGGGGTAATCTCTGGGACTACTGAACTGATTTCAAAAATTCTTTCACAGATAGAAAGCTACACTATTCCTAACGGACATAGGCTACCTAATTTTACGTGAACGAAGTCGCACGCCTCCGTTAGTAAGTAAATAAATAACATAGCAATGTCAATGTGACGGAAATGTAAACAAATTGCTGGTTGTAGGTTAAATGGTTTAACTAGGTACCGGTATTTAATAAATATGAAGAGTTGAGTTGATAAGGAAAGTACGTACTTGTAATATATTTTTGTAATAAATTAGATAGATTAATAGTTCTATATTCGTCTTCGCACGAAAATAATTAGGATGTTATGTAAGAACCTGCTGCATTTTTTATACAACATTGGAAGGAAAACAAGCAAGTGGGTCACCTGATGGTAAGTGAGCACCACCGCCTATAGTTACCTGCAACAACAAAGAGAGTGCCGATGCGTTGCCAACCCAGAGGGCTAGGATGGAATACCTCTTGTGCCAGTAATTACACCGGCTGTCTTGCTCTCCACGCCGGAACACAACAGTGCAAGCACTGCTGCTTAGCGCCAGGATTAGCGAACAAGATGGTGGTAGCGATCCGGACGGACCTTGCACAAGGTCCTACCACCCGCAAAAGTAATTTAAAATGACAGTCAAAACCGCGTGGGTTGGAAGGTGTAAGCAGCGGAAAATATGAGGAGGACAGACAAGAACGTTTAGCGACTTTGTTTAAGATGCGGAGGCTGAAATTATAATGACAGACGGTTAATATTTAATGCATCACAAATGTTGAACAAATAGGTACCTAACTATTAAAACTTGTCACAGAGTGATCAGAAAGGAAGCGTGCGCAGCAGAACAATCGCAGCCTTACTGAGGCTGAGCACAGACCTTATTTAAGCTTGATTCATATCGATCCAAATAGGTAAAGTACTAAAGGAATAATTAATCGATTCAGGCGTTACTTGCGGAGGCCCATATACGTAAATTGGAATTCGCGATGAAGGCGTTTTGTTCAATTTCACTAAATCAAGTTAGAAAACAGAAGACGCGGAAATTGTGCGTACACGGCGAACATCAAGTTGCTGAAGATTTATCCGTCAATATAATAAACAAAATTGATGTCCAATTAAAATATTCTGTTTTATTACACTCGCTCGTTAAACAGCTATTGACTGTCCGACCTATCGTTCACCACACATCGGCGGTGATTACAATTTCTTCCATAAAGTACCTATTTACAAGGACCTGACTCCATTTTAAGTTTAAATTCTGACTATACAATGGATCATCAATATTACTGAAATATACAGGGTGTAATCATTAAGTGTAGCCAAGCGATTATTCTGTAAATATAACAGATATCAGAAACGTTCAAACTGATATCGAAAGTACCCAATGAGTAAAATTACATTAATAACTTTTTTGAAATAAAACCAGAAATATCCCAAATATTAACTTCAAACCCTCCCATACATTTAGTACGCCGTTTATTGAAAGACTAGTTTATAAGGCCTATTCATTTCACCATTATCAAATGATTCATGAATGGTTTTGTTACAGTTTATTCGTGTAAATAATGAATCTTAAGCAGTTTTATCTCTTACGATGTTCTTTGAGGCTCTAAGCCCCTACTTACAGCCTCAAAGAACGTCATACTAAATGTATGGCAGGGTTTAAACTAAATATTTTTAGTATTACTACCTTTGTTAGAAAAAGTTATTAATGGGATTTTATTAATTGGGTAACGTACTTTCGATGTCGGTTTAAAGTTTTCTGATATCTGTTCTATTTACAGAATAATCGCCTGGCTACACTTAACGATTACACCCTGTCTACTTACGAACTTAAATTACTAATATGTCAAAATAAATGTAAATAAATTGTATGCTTAAAAAATAGACTTTCGCCACTAGAAATGATGCATCAGTGCGGTAATTTTTGATTTTCGAGCGCTCGAAACTCGCCGGCTGCGCGCCAATCAATGCCAGCTAAAATATACAGTCGCGTATTTGATTGGCCCGCGGCTGGCCAATGTCAAGCGTTCGAAAGCCAAAACTCGACCCGCAGGTTAACGTTAAACTCGACGTGACAACAATGGCCACTAAATACGCAAAACAAAAAAAAAACTATTTATGGAACCCTGGACAAACAGGCCAAGCACACGCACGATGACTGGGCAGCCGTGGGCCACAAGCAATATTAGCACTATAATATTGTAAGAGCATGTAACCCCGTATTAATTCGTAAGGTACGAACTTAGTACGTAATTATTGTATGCTACCTCATAATCAATGAACGGGCACAGTATAGGCAAGAAACAGATGCGTATCTTCTTCAAATAATAGGAGGACGTAAAATAAATTGAAATTCTAATATGTATTTAATGGCTTTGTGATGGAATCTAACACAGTATGAATCACAATTAGGTACCTATTGTTTTCAATTAAAAAAAACTGTTCTTTTCATAAATGAAAAATCAACATCACATCAACGTAGGTAATCTACCTAAGATAAGTTACCTATATTTAAATTAATGTAATAAATAAAATGTTCAGAAATAAAGTGGCCTAGACTAAAGTGATGTCTGCGACATAATACCCTAACATCTTAGTCGGTTTATCAAATAGCAACAAAAAACCAGTCACTTGTTAGTTTTGCGGTTTACAATCAAGTACAAAATGATTAGTGTTTGAATGAAGCAATATGGATCCGCTTTCAATCGTGCTCACGCGCCACCAATAGAACATTATTGATACGAACGGTAATATAATGTTATTATTCTAATTTGTTTCAAAGACGTGACCTGTATATTAGGGCTTAATTATATACGAAGTATAGTCATAAATAACAAACTGTATAGTTCAATGTGGTCTTAATTATTTATAGCTTACGGTACAGATCAAAAATGAAATAAAATCCGATGTGTTGCGAGATATAATAATTTATCTTGTCTTATCAACTTGAATAATACAATGATATTAAAAGCTATAACTTACTTTTTAATTGTTTTAAGGTGTTCTAATGTTTTGTCGATTATTATAATTACAATAACGGAAATCAATTCTTGATTTTTTAAGTAACAATTGAACCTTGTTATAGCGATATCATTACTAATGGTTGTTAACAAACACGTTGCTAGGAATTGGCAATGTTAATAATGACTGCTTTCCGTAGATCCGTCTTTCTCTACACTATTTTGAAGTTATCTTTTGAAAATTAGCCACTACTTGATACTTATAAACTTAAAGCATAAGAAAGCGGGGCTTTTATCGTAAGATAACATTGTTTATTTACCTTGACGTTTCGACCGTATTCAATAACTATTTTTGTTTAAAAGTATTTAAAAGAACTTGCGTGAAAAGACCTACAGATCCAGATGTATATTTCTTGGCGCAAATATAAAAATTAAAGCTATAGCCACGATGCTATCGGATTACTGGCCTTAAAGTACCGGAAACCCTGTCCAATTACGTTCGGAGATGTGAATTTTACTCGCCATCGGTCCGTCTACGATTACTGATAGGATCGATCTGACTCGATAGAAGTCTGATTTCAATACCAACCTCATTATTTGCAATACGGACCCTTAAATGATGGGCTGTTTATTGTTACCGTACAATTATTTCAAGAAGCAACTTTGACTGCGATCGGAAATGCCAATACGGGAAGTTTAAAGGAAATGGGAACGTAAATTATATTAAGAAAAAGAGTGCTTTTTTTGGTCCTGAAATTTTTTTTAATAAATTTTGTTTTGTTACTAAAAAAAAATCATTTTTTCTCAGGCTGCAAAGGCCCGTAGCTAACATAGGAACATTAAAATATTTACAAAAAAAAATTGTTTCGTTAATTATTTTAGTAAGTTTGTTTATTTCATTTTACGTGAAGTGGATTTTTGCAAGTGAATTTTCACTAACTTTCAAATATCAGAGTAATTTGAAATTAATTAGGCGTCATATTTATTTCGTCGATAATACAATTTATGTCAAAAATATTTTTAGCAAAAACATGCGTTTTGCTGATAAATTGGTGCGGTACCTAACTATTTTTTGAATTTTGCCATGTTCCCCCAGCATGTTCAAACAAAATGTTCCAAGCAGTGGGGAAATCCAATATCAATTGATTTGTTCGTCGTAGTGATTAATCTCTATCAAATTTTAACATCATAAAGCGAAAAGGTGTATGACCTTTTAACTTATCGATTTATCATCCCATAATGTTTAACTTGATGGTTCACATTAAATGTCGGCTTGCGAATCATAATAATTATGTGATACAATATGTCGGTTTGTTAACGGGCCTATAACCTGATATAAGCAAACTTTTCCTTTCCTGTATGCCTAGCATGACACCGCGACTTTTTCGCTCAGGGCGTCGCATTCTACCACTAAATCGTAGGCCCGTCACCTTATTGTTGCAATAAAATCTGAATTATGTTAATTTTAACTTTACTGTGATAAAACGATCTGTACCACACAATATGAGTTATAATGCGTAATAGGGCAGATGTTGTGAACAATTGGGTACAGGTGTTCAAAATACAACATAATTATAGGTTATGAAGCTTCTTTGAAGTCGATTATGTGATTATAGCGCGTATAAAGTTAACCACGGATTGGGTTTAAACATCAAACCGCTTCTGAAGAGGTTTTTTCTACAGTTCAGTTCCTGCGGTTTAATAAGATAAATACATTAAGTGAAGTACCTTCGGAATTCTGAATAGCAGATCTATAAAGTTTTATCTAAGTGTTGAAAAGTATAACATTGGCATTGACAACGGTGACATTTAGTCATTTGATAACAGGATAACATTTCTCACACTACAGTCAACCTAAACCTAGCCAAGCTAAAAGTCTCTTTTTTTTAATGCGGAAAATCAATTGAAAGGCAACTAATATGGGAAAGGTCAATTGTTTTGGGACAAGATGTCTTAGTCTCTGGATTGAAAAATAAATAGTGTCATTGATAACCATTTCAGAATCTCATGGATAACTCTTATTTAAAGTAATCATTGGCAAACTGACTTTTTATTCAAAACGTCGAGCTTTTACGCCGTACAGCATTTCGTGCAATTTCGAAGTCCAAAATCTTTGAGCCGAGGATGCCATTTCTTTTGAAACTTAAAACTTAGTATAGTTGTCGTAAGCCATATGTAAATAAATTTAGATTATGGATGTTACAGACTTTCTTTATGTTTGAGAATAGTACCTATTGAAAACTAAATTAAAGCAATTTTTAGTCCTTCAAAGTAGAATTAAAATGGACATGTTTTTTTGCCTACCCATTTCGAAATTGTGTTCTTATCGCGTAGGTTTTGCTTCCGCATACTACCTAGAGTGTTTTCGTGGTTGAGCGGTAGACTTCTGTCCACCACTTGGCCTCTCCTGAAATACAGCATCAGCACAAGAAACACACTAGCACAAAGCATCCGTCTCTTTAGCACCTTTTTTATGGAATAGGAAGGCAAACAAGCATGTGGGTCACCCGATGGTAAGCGATCACCACCGCCTATAGGCACCCGCAACACCAAGGAGATTACAGATGCGTTGTCCACCCAGAGGGCTAAGATGGAATACCTCTTGTACCAGTAATTGCACCTACTGTCTTGCTCTCTACGTCGGAACACAACAGTGCAAGCACTGCTGTTTAGCGGCAGGTTTACCAAGCAAGATGGTGGTAACAATCCAGACGGACCATACACAAAGTCCTACCCCCTACCCACTGGTTAAAAAAGGATATATATGCTTTATGCCCGCGATAAAGCCTAGCGTGCTAGGGCATCTGATTTCCAGTCGGCTTCTTATGGCTTAGACGGCGTCTAATAAAGGTGGTAATAAAATGGCCTGACAATTTTCGTTGCTTAATAAAGCTCATTTCGCGTTGTAGTTGTAAGCGACACCTCGACCATTACTGCCATTCTTGACCACATCATTTCAAACAATGACTTGCTTACGTTTAACTGCAATGAGGTGAAAGTAGAAATTGCCCTGTTCAGAATTGTGATCTTGTTGAAAAGTGGGTGTCTTTTTTAATCCATAACAGGTGGGCTGTTTCGTAGGTATGCTCGTATAGCCCGCAAACATAGAACTAGAGTTTCAGTTCCATATCAACAAACTGGAAGTAATTGCTTGCTACTCCGCGAAACCCTGCGGAAGTTTAAATTCGCGGAGCAAGCAAGGTAATTTGTTGCAGTTTGATTATAGAGATGTCGTTTGAAACAGTGGTAGCCAACCATCGGCTTTCATGGGACAGGAGTTTAGAGCTAAGGAAATTGTGTTGCGCCGTTTTTGCAGACAGATTTTGGAGACCCAGATACTAGATACAGGTCACACGCCGCCGTAGTAAAGAACTAATTTTAACAATTAATTCTAACATATAAGAATATGGCATGCATATTGTACGTTTAACAGGACAGTGTATGTCCTGATAAATAAATAAATAAACATCGTCACAATGAAATAAACAAAACTACCTGTAACATTTTTTTAGACAAATGAAGGAGGTTGAAATGCACAGTTTCCTTCTATTTTCTTTAAATATGCCGCTGTGACAGATAGACAGACAGACGGATAGAGTCGCACTATAAGGGTTGTTTATTTACCTTCCTGATACGGAACCCTAAAAATACGACCTGTTGGTGGAATATACTTTATATACCACAGCAAGGTGCTTAGTCAATAGCCGCCGTAACACATACCGTTATCGCGGTACCGTCCGTCTGGCCACTCGGTCTCCATGCGTTATCATTTTCACAACACGGTGTTCCATTTTCGAATTCTGAATTTTAAACGGTTTAATTTTGACGGGTTTCTTTATGGCCTGATACTTTGAGTTGGGGCTCCGCTCCGTCAATTAAAAAAAAACCAATGATGTGTTGGGATAATTATATATTTTTTAGTTTTAAAGAAAGACATTGCGTTCACTACACTACAATCGTCATTTCCGTTTTCGACATTGTACCGCCCCCTACAAGAGCAAAGGTATCAAAATTGTTTTTAAATGTAAAAAAATCTTTGCAGAATATGAAATGCAATTATAAAATCATTTATTTTCCATCTTCTTTATGTTTACATAGTATAAAATAAAGTCTCTATCCATTCCTTTTATAGTGTATGTTCGACCGCCTTCTCCTTCTAAACCACGCTACGAATTTTGATATGGTTTTCACTGTTACTTAAAAAAAAATACAGAAAATTTTGATGTACATTAAATCCTAATCAAACTGGGGTGGGTCGCTAGTTTGAATATAAAGTTCATTTGTAACGTAAACATAAAGTTTTATTGAGTCTTTGAACCTACAGAACGAAAGGCAATATTAAAATAAAATAAAAAATAATGAGTAGGCATTATTAAGCAATTTAGTTGCGACTTTTTAGTACCATGTTAAATTATAAATTCATCTCAACTAATAAAATTTTAACTAATTTCCTTTTCTGCGCTTGAACACGCTAACGAGGCATTCAACTTACAACATGACATAATTTTCATATAAATGTCATTCACATACGATTTATGGTAAACACAAGATCTAAAACAGTTATGATTAATAATTTAATTTGAACGGACATTTCTTTATTTCAAGTGACGTCATTTATTGGAAACAGGTACGCCATATACTAGTTATAATGTCGTAAATATAGGCTTTTAGAGAATCCATAAATGTCCAGGCTAATACTAAGTTAATATTTATGTTGATATTTTTAGTGCTTTCATTTAGTGCCTAGCTTTGACATTAGGTTATCAAAGGCGCATCTAAAGAACAATAACCATAAAGTTTGTGATGTGCAGGTTGTGTGGTCTACTTGCACATACAAAGTGAGCTGATATAATATGACTAACCATAAAATTTCCTTTGAAAATAATACGTCTAAACAATCGTTTTAAAGCAGAATGTTAATGTTTGTATGATGAATTCGAATGTTCGTACCCGAGTCTTGGATGTCCTAGGTATTTATTTAAGTGTACATATTGTTATATATATATATATATATATATATAAGTATAAGTATGTGTGAATATCCGTTTTATAGTGCCCATAACACAAGCAGCATTAGTTTCTTATTTTGGGACTAGGTCAATTGGTGTTAACTGTCCTAAAATATTTATTTATTTGTAAAGCCAATTTTATTTGGTCTGTAGTCGGAGGTCGGGGTCCTTAATACATTGTAGACTTGGAGTTTGCACGAGCACTTGATAATACAAGTTAGTTTAGTAGTGCTTATATTAATTAATCAATAATTATGTATAGTAGGATAGTAAGTTTAACTACCTATGTTGTTTGTACCTATGTTTTAGTAAATTTCCAGTATTTTTTACTTTCGTTTCCTTGTGCCTTTTAACACGCGTGTCTGTTTCTAAATACTCGACTTTCTAAATCTGTAACGTTACGAAGCAGATACAAATGGTCATCGGAAAACGTGAACCAATCTTGATATCTGACAAAACGTGGTTTGGTACGCTTGTACTAGGAAAAAACATGAATGAATCGTGTTTCGTTGTGCCAAATGTACAAGCGTTTGGTTGATCTAAGTACTCGTGTTTTTCTAAAGCACAAATGAAATCGGCCAAGTTCGTTTGACCGCGCACGGAATACTCGTAACAGACGTATCGTATTTTACAGTCGGTTTTTAAAGAAACATGTTTAAGGGCAATGGGCTAGATATCATTTCAAAAATATTCATTTCGTGAACGTCTTATTTGTTAAGTAGTCCACTTTTCGGACGACAAACGGTGGGTTTATTAGATTTATGACAATCCTCATGTGTTAGGATTTACTAGGAAATAAGAAATTTGGAAAGAAAAAAAATCGTAAACAAATTTGAAAAACATCGATTTGCGGAGTCTCAAAACATCATTTTCTTATCAAAATATTTAGATAGAGCCGGACTGAGAAATAAGTTACCCTTGTTGTCACTCATCATTGGGGCCGTCGAAAGGACTCAGTTATGCGAGCGAATAATACGGGGTTGCAAGGGACATATCAGGAGTATTCGACCATTAAACCAGTGAATACATCAAACACCCAACGCGCCAATATAAAATTGTTACATGTTACAATTTGATACAAGACGCGCGAATGCTCGCGGTGAGCATCTACCCAGCTTAACGACTCGGCATATCAAATTTTAACATCATCCTTTATTGTTTCAGGTTAAATCGGATATTGAGACAGAAAAGTGCAGTGCAGTGTCACAAAGGATTATGTTCAGTGCCAAAACAACTCTAACGACCAAAAACAGAAGGTGACAATTGTGTTGTGGCCCATGTCAGTGCTGTGTTGTGAACAATGATAGTTTGGCGAACGAAGAACCCTAGCCGTCGGAAAATCAGTGGCTGGTAAGTCAAAGTTTTGTATATATTTCTTTGTATAACGTATACTAACGTCTACATACACTGAAGGATTAACGGAAAAGATCCTTTAAAAGGGTAGGTTTGCTTTTGTACATCACTTTATTTTTTTTATTGTCTAATAAAGAATTCATCGACTCATACGATAATTTTCTATACCAGAAGAATCACTCGCGCGTTTTCTTTTCATACCACGACGGTAGCAACAGACTGCGGTTTGTCTCATATTAAGCGGCTATCACCGCCCACATATAAATACTTGGCATACTGGAAGTAGTTGTATAAAGTCGATTATCAGTTTAAAAAAGTTATATTTTATACTAGTTAAGATAAAACCACGATGAGTGATAAATTTATCCTTGCGTCATTATGCTAGGGCCGCAGGTGATGACTGTTTGTCTCAGTACAAAGATTATTATTACAGTCACATGAGACAAACGCGAAGTAATTATTTTCAATTGTAAAGATCGTTAAAAATGTATTTTATATAAGGGGAGTGTCTACAGGAAGACATCTCATCATGCTTAGTAAGGTAAAGCTGTAGACACACTAAGTTCCGTAAAACTTAAATACACCGTACTTTTTCCGGGAGAAAATTTGTTTTTTTTTCTAATTTCTGGAGTGCTATATTTATTTAATTCTTTGTTATACACAAAAAGAAAAAAGGGTATACAAGATAATATAAACACTAAAATAAACTAACTACTCTAAACCTAAAAACCTAAATTTACAAATATCCCCTAAGTCGTTATCATTGGGCAGGGTGCCCATAAGGCTGGCTGCAGTTCTTCGTTGTACCGCTATGCCCATACGTTGGCCGAGGAATGAGCTAGCCCTATGGTCACCGGTGGATCCTATTAATTTTTTTTTATTAAGTTATACATGTAAAATTAATAGAGAATTCGAAACACACGCCAAACAAACCAAACAACACTCAATTTTGGGAGGGAAAAGTGGACAATGTTTGTATGTAGGAAATTGGGCGCTCTCATCCCCCCTCACATCTTTCCGTTTGAAGGATATTTCCTTATTTACAATAAATAGGTCGTCGTAGTTTGTAGATATGTCGATATTCTTTTTAAACTATTCATCAAGAAGTAAATCTCGATAAGCAATACCCCTATCGCCACCAATCACAACTAAAAACTGCTGCATTGAAAACTGCGTAAAAAAAGCACTAAAATAGGAACTTACTCGTTAAAGCTACGATGCCACAGACAGGTACACATAGGCTTCAAACACATAACAACCCCTCTTTTTTCGTCTGGGGTAAAAATAGTAGTATGACTGCATCAGTTGGAGCAGGCCTTTGCTCGGGCTCCGCAGGGCATCGGCGCAGTTACCGATCTCTGCTGACACCATCCATGTATCTTCATCATGCGTTATTGCATACGCCAGCAGAGCAAAGAAGAGATGCGAGAAGAACATGATAATCCAAAGTCAAAGTCGAAATTGTATTTGCGGTACCTATGCAAAAGATGTTAACGCAAAAGCTCTGCCATGAAACTCTACAGAGCACTGAAAAGCTAGTTTTTATTATAAATTATTATGTTACTTTACATACAACATTTCAAATGTTGCTAGATGTATTTTGACTATTTATTAATTTATTTAAGCTGTAGGTCACAGTTTACATGATATATACCCATGTACAAACAAATGGCGGACTTAATACCTATAATAATTCCCTACCGTTACTATGATGGTATATGAATTAGTATTCTTTCAATGTTCTTGTTGACTTACGCTTTCAATCTTTTAAAATAATATTCATTTTTCTAAATATTCATCGTTACGAAATTCTTTCTTCTTTCGTTTCATGTTTTAGTTTTGATTCTTTAATGTATTAAAAAAAAGACAGAAACAGATACACGTATAACGGCGAACTCATCTTGTGTGTAAAACTAAAGACATCATCATCAAGACTAAAAAAAAATACTTTTCACGCTTAATAACATTTTTAAAACGATGTTTCCCTACTTGAAGGGCTTCTCCGTTCATTTCTATCCCCTGTCATTATCCACGGGCGGCCTGCAGGCTTACTTATCTATCACAAAATAGCGGAGATGCAATTCCCTCCACCGTATGTCATGGGCCTACTTATGAATAATCTAGACAATCTAGAGACAAGGTTAGATTGTTAAACGTGCCTTAGCTTAGTTTTGTACTTATACTCGTACATAGAAACCTTATAATAACTTCGCCGCGAAAATCCATGGTTGTCAAATAATCCACACATATACCTTTTTTTGGATGAGAAATGATTTAAATAAACAATCTAAGGTAATTTTTTGTATGCAATAGTGCTGTTTCCTAAGATATTATACAAATAAATCATGTTATTTCAGCGTAATCTATTTAAAAAGAAACATTATTTCATAGTAATAAGTGGATCACTTAGTGACCCGCTACAAAACATCTTCAAGATTTGTAAAAATGCAAATCGTTCCTAAATTTGAGTATTAAGATCACTATCAGAACATAAAAAGATTCAAAGGTACAAAAGGCGCCAGCTTTCATTTAATTCTGCATTCATAATCGTCTATGTTACTTTCTTAACATAGTCTCTACATATATTATGTGGTTATAAAACCAGCACTGTGTAGTTTAATATGAGGTTGCTTTTAGAAGTACGTAATTTGGGTAAATACGAGGTTGAAAAAGTAAGTGGACGGTATGCAATATTCACACGTTTTTAAAAAGATGAGGATAACGTGTAAGGATTTTTTGGGTGACTGCTAATACTGCGGTGACAAAAAGTGAAATTATAGATTAGAATTTCGTTTGAAGTTTGAAGTAAGGTTGAACAGTCTTACACAGTACCTTATCGTTGGGAGTTCATAAGGCAATCACCCTCAGGTGATTGCCTTATGAACTCCCAACGATAAGGTTAACGATAAGGTTTGGTACCTCAGTACCAAATTTTGCCAAAACCTGTGTTACGAGAGTTCGGAATCATTCGTAAATTACTGGCGCGGCGTGCGGCGTTCAGGCTCGCTTGATTGATGAAACCGACCCACATACAAGGCTGATTCAAGGAAGAGATAAAAAGTGACCGTGCCCCGTAACTGGGTCCCATTCATTTTTAATAAAAATTATAATAATGTATCGTGAACTGAACACAATTAGCAACATCATTGCTTTAATCCGTCTGCAATGGCTCTGGCGTACAGGCTCAGGTTTAATTTATCCCTTCCTATGTCTCTGTCAAACTACTGCTTTAAGAAAGGCACTCGCATAGAGATAAACTCAAACTAAACTTGGCCGGTCATGTTAGGGCCACGGGAGTGACTCACTCTTGTTTTTAATGTCCTTGCAATTTGTAGCTAATTGCAGTCAACCTACATATATTTATTTTCTTCTATAAAGTTTACTCTTTACTTTTAATACTAACTTTATAATACATATAGAAATTTGGCTTTTAAAGTAATTAAGCTGGGCCGCTTTCTTTATGCACACTCGACTGTATCGCTGTGCACCAAAGTAGCTTACCGTTATTATTAACAGAAGGGACACGAAAATCAAGGGTTAATTATTTAAGGTTGAACGACGAATACTAAAGACTTTTTTAGGGTTCGGCAGTCGACAAGAAACCTTTATAGTTTGGCCATGTCCGTCCGTCTGCAGCTTAGCTCAGAGACTCTTAGTACTAGAAAGCTGTAATTTGGCATGGATATACATATTAGTTACGTCGGTAAAGGGGTAAAATAAAATCAAAGTACTCACTTTTGAATAAGGCAACTACGAAACCCTACGCTGTTCGAATCCGACTCGCAGTTGATCCATTCTTTTCTTTATTTTCGTACCTGTGATAAAATTATTTCAATAAATTTTAGAAACAAAATTTCTTTAGCTTTTTTACCAGTATTTGCACAGAGATCATTCATATTATTCAATCAATGATTGTGAAAACGTAGCACATCGAATAATTCGTTGTGTGTGCCGACACCGTGTGTGGCTCAATTGGTAAGAGCAAAGCACAAAATACCGAAGTAGCAGTTTTAAGACCTGTCAGATGAACCAAAATTTTCTCCTTTCATTGCGTAACATTTAAAGTTAATAATATTTCAATAAAATTTTACGAAAAACCATCTGGTTAATCCATACCATGCCCATTCCGATAAGGTGGTCTCTTCGCCCTCAAAGGGTCAAAAACTCGCTTTTAAAATCTCATATGAAGTTGTATATCCTGGGAACCATGTTTCTGTAACAACCTTGAATTCATTTTATCGGGTGTCCCGTTAACGAAAAGTAGTAAATGAGCGTGAAAAAAACAAAGATTCTCTATTAATAGATGGCTGTTTGTCATGGGTGGCGGAGCTCACTTCTTATCAGTTGACCCGTATGGTTGTTTGCCACCATCCTTACTAATATTATAAATGCGAAAGTAACTCTGTCTGTCTGTCTGTCTCGCCTTTACGCCAAAACTACTGAACCGATTTAAATGAAATTTGGCACACAGATAGTATAGAGCCTGAGAAACGACCATAGCATACTTTTAAATGCGAAAAAAGGGTTGTAAGGGGTTAAAAGGGGGGATGAAAAGTTCTGTGGAAATATCGTCATTTTTAGAGCTAGGAGCTTGTAACTTATTTTTTAGGCTGTTGATTCGATATAAATAAATATCACATTCAAAGTTTGTAAAAGTTTTACCACCAAGGGTGTAAAATAACAATATGGAATAGGGGATCAAAGTTTGTATGGAAATATGCAAGGTTTATGTGAATGTTTTACAAGTTTGCTACCAGAGATAAAATATTAGTGCTATTCTGATGTATCATTTACGGAGTCATTATAGGGGTGGGGGGGAGGAGCATGGTACGGCGCGGTGTAGGGAGGAAAATATGCCTAAGTGTGCTTACCCGAACGGGCAGACACGTGAGGACAAATACACTGCAAATAGCTCATTAAAGTATTTATACGTTTGTCTTATTTGTAAAGTAATTAGCCAAAATAATTAAAAATGCTACCCAAAGACACTATTCCACGTGGTCGAAGTCGCGGGCACAGCTAGTATTCTATAAAAAAGAGTTGTCGGGTTAACCTATACTTGCGTCAGTCTGTCAGTTTTGTTACGTAACAGAATCAATTTGACAGTAATTGTCAGTTTGATAGCGGCACTAACCTCTCTTTAACAGTACAGTTTTAAATGAAAACGCTCAAATACGTAGAAATTCTAAATATACCGTGTAAAGATCTTTTTGAATTCTTCGACTGTGAAGACATATCTTCTGCAGCACATAATTACAGACAATCACTGATTAACCTTAACCGACCGATATAGGTTACTAAGTATGACGGGAGTGTTTATTTATTAACCTCGACGTTTCGGCCGTATTGCAACAGCGGTGGTCCCGAGCAGAGTGCGTCTATGTAAACAAATAAACAGTATATTAAAGTCCCGTTAAACGTAATAAGTATGTTTGAAAATCGCGAAAGTTTAAAACAATCGACATAGGTTAGGTTATAGGTTAGAACAACGAACAATACCTTTAGATTTATCAGTTTATCAAAAACGAGTTAGCTTTTCAACCGTTATACGTTGACCTTCAACAAAATTAATTACATACGTCGATAAGCCGTATGACAGAAACAAGTGCCTGACTAAGATATACACAAGCTACCTAGCTTTCTAACAAGGCAATAACGGGTAGGACATCTGACACTAATAATAATGACATGAAAACCTTCAATTTAGCACACGAACAAATAATGTCTTCATATCAACGCGATTATGGAAGAGTTCGTCGGCGATGCGTGAAAATTGCAAAGAGCTAGATTCCACATCGTCACACCACTTGCAACTGCTTTATAATAAGCTTTCTTTATTCGTTGAATTATGACTTTATTGCTAACGACGGCGTGATCTGGAAATTTTGCAAGTAGTTTCGAATTAAATTTAAAATGCTTTATAATGAATGACAACACAAAGAAAAATTAGGGTAATGGCAGGACTCGACCCAGCAACATCAGTATTCCGTGCCTTGCGTTTGCTAGTTTCGCCACATTACCGCTATCATACCCTGCGAATTTTTCAATGTGTTTCGTCTTTACGGCCATTACATTATTGATTTTTTGTTTGGGAAAACTACCCTCAGTATCATCTATGAGAAACTGAATCAAGTTATCTCATTTAAATTGGACATTTATGAATGCCCGTTAGCTGACGAGAGATGACGCCATTTGTTGTAAAATTTTTGTAATCGAAATTTTTAATTTTCGATTTTTTTTGAAAAAAGTTTTTATTCCCGGCTTTGCTTGCGGCGTATTATTTTCTACCCTACTGATTGCTGAACAAAATGCTTCAACTGGGGTAGTAACACACCACAGGCTCACAGAATACCAGCGCGAAGACGAAGCTTGCTACTGCATTTTGTACGATGACTTAGAAATTTGGTAGGAACCGGTGCTATTCTAAGAGGGGAGTGTGTTATTACCCCGGTTGAGCCATACGTTCTGCAATTAGTAACTGGCTACAGTGTAGCTAAATCCGGATCGCAACCACCATCTTGCTCGCTAATCCAACTGCGTAGCAGGAATGCTTGCACTGTTGTGTTCCGGCGTGGAAAGCAAGACAGCCGGTGAAATAACTGGCACAAGATGTGTCCATCTAAGCCTTTTAGGTTAAAAACTCAGCTGCAATATCCTTGGTGTAGCCTATGTCTCCCACTTAGGCTGCGTTTCCACCAGAGATGTGCGAGGATGCATAGCGAGGGATGTGTTTGTAAAGAACCAATGAGCCGTTTCCACCAGAGCTGTGCTGACCGAGGCGAGGTAAATGAAGCGATTCTATTGGTTCTTACAAACACATCCCTCGCTACGCATCCTCGCACATCTCTGGTGGAAAAGCAGCTTTACCATCAGGTGACCCACTTGCTCGTTTTCCTCCCTATTTTATAAAACAAAATTAAGTAAAGGCCGTGAGAGATTTTCTTGGATTCGTTTATTCCCATGGACAGCAGATCACTTCCTCCCTTTCTCGTAAAAAACCTACATGTACATATATGCATGCATTTCCGTGGCAAGTATGTATAGCCTTTTAACCCACATGTATCCACATTCCACACACTAAGTTTGCCAACGACCGTGTCCGTCTCCAAGCTGCTTATTCCTCTTCGTGACTGTGTAACGAGAGTCCGCTAAATAATACCCATTTTCTTGGCATTTCCTCGACATAAGTAAAGGTTATTACCATAAGTATCAGGTGTCGCACACTGGTCACGCAATGCTTTACCGGTTTCAATCCACTAGGTCGTAGAGTTTCACAAATATTTGTCACTAATATGCACATATTAATGTCTTGTTTAAATCAAACGCAATTAAGACTAGAGACGATTTAATTTAACATTCTGCTTTTTTGATAAATAAGGTGTTGGCTTAATTTCGAGGGATATGCATCATCGTGGAAGTTTGAAAAATGAGATGCGATGTTGTTTCATTTATCATATTTTTTTTACTTAATTTTGATTTACAGGTGCGAGTTAGTCGATCGCGTTAATCTTTTACTTTATGTTTACAGCAGGATACTATTTCGGATTTATAAATCTGTGGCTTTTTATATTTTCACATACAAAAATGAGGGGAATTTGCTGAAATTTTTAATAAAGTTGCATAGATTAACATAGTACAAACTAGACACATTATCATCTCATAAAATTGGAAATGCTACAGGCGTTCGAGCGAAAAAAATGCGTGGTTTTTATGAGAAACGAAAGTACCTCCGACACATGCGGACGCAAAGAGCCGCACGCGCCGGTTCGCTTCATTACACTGCTCTCAGTACTGGACAGCAGCTCTCTGAGTACTGTTTTCTATTACTTTAATAAAGGAATATTTTTTTTTTGAGATAATACACACTAAAACTGAGCTAAGATTGTGCTATTTGCACTAAACGTGATATATGTAGAATGAAATATGTAGGTAAATGAGAGTATTTACACGAGCGTTTGGAACGCCGTCACGTCAGTCCCTTATTGACGAAATATTGATGAAAGTTAATGAAAACATGTTGCTGGTTACTGATATGCTCCCTTTGATGTCAAAAGGAGGTTAAAGGCATTTAAAACGCCTTGGAAAATACCCATACATACTTAATTAAACAATAACAGCCACGACTTAGGATAAACATTCATATTCGTACAAACAATCGCCTCATGCGGGAATTGAACCCGAAACTTAACCACTTGGCTATCCCGTCGTTCATGAATTACCCACGCGCTTTGTTGTGAATGAAGGTTAGTCTATGCATAAAACATCCTAAAAATGGGATGTTTTATGCATCCCATTTTTACATCGGGGACATAAGATTAAAGTTAAACTGGGAGCAAAATAGACGAGCACCAACATTGCTAGCACTTGTGTGCTACACAGTACAAGTTTTAAACTTAAAATAAATACCTATACAAACATATCACGGCCATAAATCGACCTATTAGAGCAATCTGATCTACATCCAACCCACAGCCTCATAAAACTTGAAACAATACGTTAAACTCGCGCTCAACTTAACAATTAACCTCTAATCGAGCACTAAACTCGCCCATTGTTATAATTAATGTATTACCTCCCACGGTACGAAAAGCCTACATTTCCCGTAGTCATTACCAAAACAATATAAATTACAAATAGATAGTCGACCTGTTCAGGCTAAAGTGGCAGTAGGCGGGGCATATAGCTCGCAGTCTTTGTTCATCTTAATTTTCTTTGCGCTTTTCCTTCATCTTCTCAGGGCACGCATTTTAGCATGATCCCAGGTATGACGTCACGAATCACTTGGAGCTTGTTTTGTAGAACGTGTCTTGCAAAAATGAATACTAGACAGCATACATTTGTCAGTTTTTTTTTCTTTGCCTGTAATTAAAAAAACAACTACGTCACAGCCGCCCGTAGATACCCGCAACACTAAGGAGATAGTACATGGGTTACCAACCCAGAGGGCTAAGATGGAATACCTCTTATGCCAGTAATTTCACCGGCTGTCGTACTCTCCACGCCGTACTCAAACAGTGCAAGCATAGCTGCTTAGCGGCTAAATTAGTGAGCAGAATGGTGGTAGCGATCCGAGCAGGACTTTGCACAAAGTCCAACTACCCGCAATAGAGCTCGTATCGGAGGTGTAATAAAATAAAGTCACAAACTCATAATTAAGTAATATGAACAGTACAATAGGCGTATATATAATAATACTTTACGATCTATCTCCATTACTGCGCGTGCGCACGCTATGTTACGTTAAGCCAGATCACATTGGTCTATAAATTCCAACATACCGTAAGAGCAGCTAATGCACGTATAGTATATCTTTACCTCATATCGTGTATTTACACCATTAGCATTAATCTAAAGGTATTAGGAACAACCGTGGTATTTATCATTTTTGTTCATCTTTTGCCTTGCGGATTCAATTAATGATTGGAGTATTATCTTACTTATGAAGTAAATTACCGTCTCTTTCTGAGACGTTCTTGTTAATTACAAGAGTACACAGAAAATGGTTTTATGTTTTTGAGTTAACGTGTATTGTTCGTAATTTCATTTAAAAAAGATTCTACTAATAAGAGAAACTCATCTCATTTCGGGTATCACTTTATCGTTAAAAATTTAACAGTATGTTCGTATGTGTATTTGGGTTGTAATGTAGTAGGTATTATTACACAGCGTTAACAGACATGTTTAGATAAATAAATATTTTAATAAATACATTACAAATATAGGCTCAAGTTCAAATATTTATATGCGTCATGCAAACATTTGGCAGGAATCGAACCCACGATATCTTGTGGTAGTCAGAGTCACTAACTACTAAGCTAGCCAATTGTCAAATGTTAAATCCGCAGCCATACAATACAAGTGACAATTCGGTATACATTGCTTGCCCACTATGATGTCTGTAAGTCTGTAGCGTTACTTGTCGACGCAGTAATGTACTTCGAATTATCACTGTCACCTGTCGCATTTATAAAATTAGGCCCAGCTGTTCAGTAGAGTTAGGAACTCAGATTCTGAGGTTAGGAACATTCTACTGTCTTTAGTCAAAGACACACAAAAGTGACCTTAAAGTCACAACCGAGAGAGGGTGCGATTTTACGAAAAGGAGGCATATAATTAATAAGCACCATAAATTTAACATATTTGTCCCGTTCGAAAATAGAATATTTCTCTCAGTTAAGTTGGTTGCTGTTTGTACAAATGTGTGCATTACAAATTCGTTCGTCTGATTGATCAACAGAGATCCCACATAAACCTTTATGGCAGATTTGTGTTGCATAAATGTCACGTTGTTGACATGTCGCTCTACCGATGATAATAAACGACGAACCTTATTCCATTAAGGGCCGAATGGCCATTTAATGTACACATTTGTCGTCGGTTCGCGATTTATCCAAAGTCAAAGTCAAAAATATTTATTGCAAGATTGTGGTCATTAAATAATTTAATACATAAATGGTCTTAAATTATTGAGTGACGTCCATTATAATCTTGCAGTGTCTGATATGCAACATCTAGATACTAATTTATATGTATATTTAATATAAATAAATAACATACCAGTTGTGTATTTTACTAAAAGGATTGAACGTGAAGAACGAGTGATCAATTAATGCTACATTAATGGGTTTTGCTTCTAGTGTTTCCCCGACGTAAAAAAGCTGTTTCTATTTTAAGATAACCTTCTTTACAAACATCTTCAAAGTATCTGCAATATGAATATAACCTCAAAACAGGATTGACATTGCCATTGATATTATAATTCGCGTGAAAGCAATACTGATATTGGCGCCCGCTAAACTTGTTTACTCTGTATATTTGCATTTATTCATATATTTTCACTTATGGAAATCTTATAAGTCGCTGATGAACCTGTGAACTATGTCCGTGTCCGGGTAGAAATGCATGTAGACTAATTTTAGGTTTTTTTTTACTCTTTACAATACATAGTTTCTTCGCCATTTTTAAACGTCAGTTTGGTGCTGGCCACTACACTTGTTTTTTTTTAACTGCTATGAGACCAAGCTTGTTAAACTCTATCCGTTTTAAATAAATTAAAGAAGATACTGGCCACTTATACTGCCGAACGGTGTTTGTTCCATTTAAAAATGTATTGTTCGGCTTTTGTTTTTTTGCCATTAAATTTAATGTAAAAAAGAACTGTTTAATTGTGATTGCGTAATAAATAAATGAATCAAAAAGTTGAATAAAGTTAGTTAACAGTCAATATTGTGTGTGACGTTGAAACAGTGATTCTTAAACTATTTGTGTAATCAAAAAGGAACTGCCCCCTTTCATTTCTTCTACTTAGATTCGACAAAGTTTCTGATTAAGAGTATAACCTAGCTCGAAGTATTTGATTAGCATTTCAAATCATAGTCTGTGCTTATTATTTGTAATGATAAGTTTGTTTAGCACTAAAGTGTCATGTTTTTGTTTCAGGTCTAAAATGGCATCGGATTTCGCGTCACACATACCGAGGACTACGTTCGTTTGGCTTATTTTCACATTGGTTAACGTAAGTAACAACCTATTTAGTTAATTAGTTTATCTACACACATATCATAATTTCTCAATAACGCGTTCAAAAACCATAGAAAATGACCAGCATTATTACAACCAATGTTATTATAAGAATTTTCTTGTCTGTGGTAGTAGGTAAATCTGTTCTTTATTGGGTAGTATCTCTTAGTAGTCCGTGTTTATTGGTGATTACATTACCGATATCTCGTGACGTTATGAATTTAAATTTGGAACAGCTGTCAAAATTCAAGTTGGTCTCTATTCTAGTATCCACAGATATTAAAACAGTTATCGATACGAAACGTCAGTTCAGTATGATTTTTTAATTTAAACACACGACATTTGATCTCGAGTGACATAACAACAGGGACTTCATTCTTTTGTCTATGATTTAAAAAAACGTTCGTCTTGACGGATAGATCGAATTGCCGCCATACTTGTTTGTTCGTTTTTTGCTGTTACGGTTTTTTGCAGTTATGATATGTGTGTAGATAAAGTAATGTATGCAACTGTATATAATTAGGCCTTTAAACACTCGTGTGATCCTATTATGAAACTCGCTGACGCTCGTTTCATAAAACCACACTCGTGTTTTAAGGCCTCTCATTATATAGCAGTTGCATAAAATACTATTATCTACACATATATCATAAATGCTCTATAATGCGTTCAGAAACCATAGGCAATGACCAGCATTATAACAACCAATATTATTATGAGAATTTTTCTAATTTGTTTCTATATAATTATGTTCAAATTCATTTTTTAATACATTATTTTAATGTGTACAGTCTATAGATATTTAATAGGTACCTAGCACTAGTAGCTAGTAGCAATGCAGGTCATTGCCCTATGGCTTCTGAACCCATCATAGAGTACTTATAATATGTGTGTAGATAAAGTAATGTATGCAACTGTACATAATTAGGTTTTAAAACACTCATTATGCAACTGTTGCATAAAATACTATTACACTCTACACAATTTCGTTATATGTATATCTACACTCTTATGTATAATATTGAAATGTTCAATTATAGCAGCAAGTTTTGAGAAAAAAAGTGCATTAGCGTCCTTATTTCTACACTTATAGAGGATTAATTGATTGAAAACTAAGCCATGATTTAGTCTGTCTGTATGTACGTATTTCAATTTCGACGGACTAAAAAATCTAAGACAAAAGCTCAATTTCTCAAAAAATCCTAAAATTCAAATTAAATGCTGGCCAATTTTTTGGAAAAGGAAGTGTTAAATGGGCATGAGGGTCACCTGTTGGTGAGTGATCTCCAATGCTGGCCTCGAGGTCCCTTCCGTGGGCCTCAGATCTCTCACTCTACGTACGAAACGCATAAAGTAAATATTTACAGCGATTTTCCAATTGTCTAAGTTAACTGAGGTATTTACACTAAGGTAGCATTATTGGGATAAGTGCATTAAGTCCTTATTTAATTTGAAAAAGTTATTGAATTTTACTTTTCTTGAAGTCATTAATTGAGATGAGTCATGTTGCGGGCTGAAGCAAGTTCTAAAATAATAATTATAATCATCACAAAACGTCTTAAATTTTTATACCTCCGACAAATGCAAAGCAAACAAGCCACTTCCAAATAAGGAGCATACTTACATTGTTTGCATAGATGACGAAAAATATCATAGCAAACCTCGTATCTCGCTCAATCGTGTTTACCTAAAAACAATCTTACCCGTACACAGCTTAGGTTCAAATTGAACGCAAAAGCGAAAACATAACACGAGATATCAAAAAGTTACTTGATGTTTTTTTGCAAGACAACCAATTGAGACGTTCCCAAAAATAAAAGTCATGTCTACAAAGTAGGTTGTAGTATGACTTGGTATTAACGATACTAATCGATACTAAATAGTTATATTGTAACATCATCGGACTATCAATAGGTCATCGCTCCTCGGAGTCCAATAATCATTCGTGTACACATGTTGCTCGGCTGCGCAGGCGATGGCTAAATGATGGTAGTTTTGAATTTGGATTAGGTTACAATTTAACCAACGGTTTCGCTCGTGTTGAAATTATCTTAAGTATATCCCACTACGATGGAAGTTATCCCTTATTCTTCTTTGGATACTAAGCTATATATTTTGCCACTTGTCGTCAGAATTGTTACAAGCGTACAGAACTTTAGCATTCGTTTATTTGTGTAAAAATAAGGCTTATTATGCAAAAGCGGCCGTACTTTACGATAGGGATGATGATAATGCTCGGAAATTATTTAAAACCAGTGGCCCTGACATGACCCAGGTTTAACTTATCCCCTCCTGCGTCTTTGTCAAACTAAAGTCATAAGAAAGGGACGTACATAGAGATAAACTCAGATAAACTAAACTTGGCCGGTCATGTTAGGGCTACAGGTTCAGCGCTTCTTATGGACTTGCACACGTTGTTAGATTGAATCACACATATGCATATGTGACCAGTTCTACACTGTGACGAATTGATTCACACAATATGTTAACGTAACGTAACGTTATCGTTGTGGAATATGCTAGGCTTATTCATTAGAGGGGTCACACTTAACGGCAGCACTGAGAAATGAATAAAAATACTGACAAATGACTTGTTTAATCTTAGAATTTGATGGGTAACTTATCTTTCTTTTTGACCTCACGTCCTATTTCCATTGACCCCGAATATCTGTTAGATGCACACGCAAAAGATAACTTGCTTATCAGATTCACAATCAACAAAGCATTGAATCACGTTCCTTGTAATCTCAAGCCTCAACATTAATTTTATTGCACTTCCGACAGCAGTTTATTTATGTCTTAGGATTTCACTTTCGGGCGAAAGTGTTTGAAATATTTAATTTCGGAGCAGTTTATTGCTTTTAATTTGATGTTTCATTATCATTTAGAGAATTAATTATTTTAGATCGCACAATTTATGGTTTCGTGCGTTCGGTAATGCACTTTAATTCTAATATTATTCAGCATTATTAACCAGCTCTGCAGAAAATGCTTTAGTTTTCACTTATTAACGTTAACTGAACATTGTAAAGCGTTTTTGAAACGAACCTACTTTAATGATGACTAGACTTTTTACCAAGCAGGTTACAAACCGGATCCTTATTAGAAAACGTCAAATTCCTCAGTAAACAGTAATTCCGAATCTCAAAATTGCATTCCACTTAGCTCCGTATCGTACAAAAACCCGTCTTAGGACAGTGTAAGTGTGTTGAATAAGCAGAATCGAAACTCCGTTCCGTCCTTGGGGAGGTCGGGATGGCTGTCCGTCTAGGTAGAAAAGCTGGTATTGTGCGGGTTTGGTTGGGCTTCGTTGGTATTTCTCGTTTGGTCGGTTGTCGTGCAGCGTCCGTTCCATTTGAGCTGGTGGCAGTACGTCCGCTAACATACATAGCATACATATCGCACGCGTGCAACTGGACCGCGAGGGGAAAAAACAAACGGATGGAGGTTGTACGGTTAGCAGAATCTGCTACATTGTTGCAAGCTAGGTTTCAAGACGGGAAACGCGTGTTTGTGCTGTTTTAAGTACCGTTCCATAGATTTGCGCGTCGCGTCGTAAAGTACGAGTAGCTAATTCGATTACGCTTGTCAAGTGTTTCATTTTCTATAGCGTTAAGAATTTGTTTTGTTGAAATTAATTAAGTAAGCAGAGCATTTCCTTTTTATCAGGTGGCGTAAGGATTTTTTGAGACCTAACAATTCATATAATTCTCGATAGCAAATGACAGGTCGTCTCACTTTTTGTGGTGTCCAATAAAAATTATTCATACTGTATTTTACCCTTTTTCTTAATGAATCGTATCCGAAGATAGCAGTAAGTATTACTGATTATAATATTTAGTGGCTATTTTTGACAGCGTTTACCTCTCAATGTCATTCTTTCATAAACATGGAAGAGTGACGTCACTACTAAATTTGATGTTGTGACCCCAGTATATTTTCATGTGTTTGTGTAGTCGAGTGAACAACTTGAAAACGCTTTTCGTTTATGAAGAGGTTGTAGAGATAGGCAGTTGAAAACAAGTAAAAAAATAACATCCTTCCTTAAAAGTGCTTAGTACAAAATCATCTCTGCTCTGCTGTCGTTACGTAACGTTCCGACTAACTTCTTTAACAGTACAATCCAATGAATTATTAAAAAGCACTTGCTTAGCATTAATGTGTACGAAGAATCAAGTGGGACGACTGGTGTTAGGTAGGCTCAGGATGTTAATGAGGATTGTGTTAATGTGACGCCCACAAAACATGCTCAGGCTTCATCAAAGGGATGCATTTATGGGTTAGAGGAAGAAGAAGCATTACATTTCTTTATAGTAATCTGGACAAGACCACGCTACCAGCCTGTTACGGCAAACAGCAAGCTACGATTGAGATGGGCACCGCTAAATAATGTGAAAATGAAAAGCCCTTCATCCAGTTGTGCATGGATGTAAATATTGATTTATGTAAAACATTTGTATCGAATCATCAATCAATCTTCAATTCAATCCCCAGATCCCATCACCCTTAACAATGCACATCAGAGTTCACTGAATTATATGCATAATGGGTTGTGAGATTGCACGATCGATGTGATGTAACCGCAAAATCGCACCCGCAACGAGGTTGGTTGTTTTGATAGGGTTGCTGAGGTTCTTTCTAGTCTATAGGTTTTATTTCGTGAAGCTTACTCATAGGAGATCTTACAAACAATTATGATTGAACATATTCAAAAGGCTCGGAATTCCTAATAACGTTTGTCCTAGTTATCATTTGCCTTAAAGGTTTGTTTTTGCTAAAACTGTCAACTTTTAAGATCGTGTAAACCTCATTAGGTTAGGTTAGTTTTGTTTCATAATATTTTTAAAATGTTAACGGCTTCAGCATTAAACTCTTCAGGACAAAATCCGATATAAATCCGAAAATAAAGTCAACAGCATGCTACAAAGGATAAAAACGATGTTCTCAAGTGTTTCTTAAGTTTTACTACTTTTGTTATCTTCGATGACTTTTAGTAGTTACAAACATTTCAGTCACGTATAATAACTGAAGTACCAATGAAACCTACAGAGCGTTGAAAAAGTTTTCGTTTTATTATGCTTTCCTTTAAGTAAAATACTTATTTTTCAGTATTTCTATTTTTGATACTAGGGTTGTTGGCCCAGTATTTTTCAAGTGCATAGTATCCCAAATCTAAAATTAATAATAACAATCAATATCGCTTTAGCTATTTAATCTAACCATTCCTAATTCGGTTATGTAGGACAGAAAAAAACCACCCTAGCTTGGTTCTTCTATTTTAAATGTGAACATTATTTTGAGCTTTATAACTTTGTTGACATGCTTAAAGATGGGCAGACAAATGACCATGGCGAAGTTATAAGTTCCTAAAAAACCTAAAAAAGAATTTGAACCTACATTTCATAGGCTACTGGACTATTAAGGCAAGTACATTATAGTGGCTACAACATCGGGCCTTGTTTCCTTCTCCGATATTTTTTATATTTTTGCTTTTATTTCAATATTAACAATGTGCTTAGCAGACGATTCTGCATATAAAACAAACATAAGAGACATAATATCTTCCTCGTCACATTAAATACTATATGAAAACTCATTAAGAAGTATTTGATCTTAAATATCCTTTTAAAGATTCAATTTTGAAAGCCTTTTGCCCATACCGCTGCAATACACGTTTATGCTCAGAATACGTCACTTCTCAAGACCTCCCATTCATCTTCTCATTGTATGAGTCAACCCTGCGGCTACTGTCAGGCGAGCCGTCTGTCCGACAATACACGTCCTGGCGCATGTAATGGGTTGTGAAAGCCGTGTGAACCCAATGCATGGGAGCCATTGTGGTTGTCACGTACGATCGACTCAATTACCTGTAGCTAATTACCCACCAACCTACATTAGATCTACTCGCGGTTTCCTTCAGCAAATTGTGGCAAATTGACGAGGTTTGCTCAGTTAATACGCTGTTTGTATTGTGGTCATGGGAATTATGATGATTCCCAGCGGAAGGTGTTGAAAGCGATTGAAGACTTCAATTTTAATTGCTAACGATGGTACCTTAATGTTAATGTCGTATTCTAATTATTACCACGGCCCGCTTTTGAAATGCTTTAATTACGATAGCAGAGAACTGATCTGTGGATACCAAATCACGATTGGTCGGCGATAAATCTATTAACGTCGACAAAGATGTCAATATACGTGTTGAGAATATCGCTTCCTGTTTAAATATAGCATGACAGTTGCTTATCTTTTAGAAAACATCAGATATATGCTGCTACAAAATTAAGTAGTAGTTAACTAGTGACTTCTACTTGCTTGCGACGCTAAACTTCCCGAGTGCTTGTTCTTATTCCTTTGAACTTCTGATTAGTATGTAGCTCATGGTCCATGTAATAGCTTTCTTTGAGTACTCCGTACCAACATCTTACAACTACTGATATTGTTAGTGCATTCCGTTCTGGGGTCACTGGTTTATAGGTTGCAAATGCACTGGTACTTGGTAATTTGCGGTGCATTTCCCATGAATAATGTATAAGAAGTGGTTCTAGGCAACAATAAGATAGTGCGAGCTTACGTGCGCCGAATGAAGGATCAGTAACGGTCACCAAATTGCGTTTCCACGGATTCTGTTGAATATGCACATTTGATGACGGGCCGTCGTGGAATGTTAACGGTTGTTACACTTCACAATGAAACGTCTCGATACATCGGTTCGGTTTCAGCTATCGAAAGTGATACCGATCCGGTTTGTACAGATCTTATTTGCATCGGACCACCACATGTTGATTTTAATCACTCATAAATAGATGCTCGTAGGTGCGCGGAGCTCAGATATTTTTATGATTTGAATGGCTTTGAAACTGGTTGGATTCGGATTGCTTAGGTAGGGAACGATTGGCTGTATAATTTTAAATGCCATTGATTGAAATTGAATTGCCTATTCAGATAATCTCTCCCAAGTTTTTTTACAACTAAAGGGTTTTAAATAATCAATGAATTATGTATTTATTTGCTTTTAAGTATGTGATGAAGCTCATGGCTATACAGTATTCAGCGTCCTATTTATAAAAGGAAGTCGTAACAGTAACTGATGATTAAACGATATTTTATATGTTACTGCAAACTATTTGAGTAACTGCATCGAGACCATTTATTCACAAGGGACATTATAATTTCTATGTTTAAGTGCTGAGCCTGACTCAAGTTTTTATGAACATAAGCTTCCGCTGCTTGATTTAAAAGCTGTTAAAATTATAACTCCTATTAAGAAAACTTACATTAAATGAACAACTCATAATTATACTTCTGGAAAGCATTCTCAGATATGATATTTTTCAAACTTATCATTTTTCTTTATTACGATTACATGTATCGGTTAACATAATTATTACTTATCTATACATGATTTGAAACTAGATTGTTCTTGATATTTATTTAATTAACTAATAGTTGAGTCCCTTGAGCACACTGGGCGGTATTCTTTATTGCAATAAGCACCGACAGTTAAGCAGTTTATTTCATTTTCTGGTTTATTTATGCTTTCCTTTCAACTGCGATCTTATCTAACGCTGCTTGCACCTTGTGTATGGTTTGTAGGCTTGCGGTGCATACTTAGTTACTTACAGATTAATGTAAATTAACTCGACGTGGATGTAAAAAAACAATTTCATTCAGTAGTCTTATGTAGTAGACCACATATTTACCAAAAAATTCTGTTTTTGCCATCAAAACATTACTTATTGTTTGAATAACACATTCTAAATCAACAAATTATGAATCGCTTCTTCCATTTACGGCCTCAATTTGTTTTAGTCAAGCGACAAACGATGTTTAGGTGACAATAATTTTCTTTGCGTTTTCAAACTAATTAAAGAAAAAGGCCATTGAATGAAAAGCCTTCCTTTTCCAGTTGCCAAGTTTAACAAATTCATGTATTAATCTATGTGGCTATTGCAACCCCTTGAAACGAATGCTAAGATCTTCGATTTAAAGCCAATTGGATAAAAGAATCCAGTTGGTCTAGAAAAAGTTTCGTATATGCTGTTCAATCAACTATAAACGTAGAATAAGGTATTGCGAGCCAATCGACTTGACCTATTCATCATTGGGCAAGTTTTTTTGTCGCGTAAGTCGAATATTTGTAGTAAAAATTTTATTAGCTACTTTCATGCAGCCAGTCTACTAGTGATGTTGATTGATGAATGTTGTAGTGTTATTTATTATACGTTGTTTTCTAAATTGTTCTGGTGTTATTGGTACTTAAAATGCTACAATAGGAGATATATAGGCGTTTATTAACTCAACTCGACAACTGATATGTAAACTGGCTTTGTAGGCACGTCAGGTCGAACCACTACTTCATTAGTGTATAATTATTGTTATGTTGTATAGTGTATTTCTTGTTGTTACTAACTATAAATTAATAATTTAATGGATGACTTAAAACGTAAAAAATAATCCTAAAATTGTCTATATTTATATCGAAAAACTCAATTCTTGCTTATTCGAAAGTAACAGGTGGCATGCATTAGGCGATATTTCCAATCTACAAACAAACAGAAAATATTTACTTTACCTCTTTCGAAGCTCATAAACACTAAACGGGTACACCGTTTATCACTTCTATTGGTGCCCGGAACCACATTTTCATATGGGAAGTTGTCTCCTCTCGTAGCCATTGGTTTTGTGAGAGTGATAAGTGACATTCTTATCGGTGGTCACGCGAGTTTAGTTCATTACTATTCGGATTGAGTAACACCAGTAATGCCAGTTTGTTTCCGCATTCGCTCCCCAAATATAGGGAATTAGCTTACAAATTACCTCTTTTAGTGCATTTTAATGCTTAAGAAGTTAAAGATCTCATAAAGGAAAAGTCCAGTAGTCCAAAATTTTACCTGTTTTTTGTACTCTGTATTACTTATTATGTCTTTATTATTTGTTATTTTCATGCATCTCTAATTACGTGACTTCGTCTTCCGTGTCTGCATATAAACGTAGGAAACTTGTTTTCAATAAAATAAAATTAATGATGGGTAATGTTACTAGACTCTTTCTATTCCACTGTATTTTGAAATTAGAAATAAATAAAGCATTGCCTACTTATGCGCTCATTACTCGGTCTTACAACCTCAAAGCATGACCAAAATAAATGGCTAATTTATAACAAGGTTCTGTGTTAAATCATATTATATGTAATACTGGGGCAGCAGAACGCCGTAGGCACTTTCGCTACGTTGACCGAAGCATGTGCGTGTTTGACCGCCTACTGTATTGATACCACTACGCCAGAAGCAAAGACTTACATTTTATTTATTTAATATTCTGACTTTAATTTATATGTGGACTCTTAGCGTGTGTAATTAGTTTTAATGGGCCCGTGTAGGTTGTGTTTAATACGGTTCTGATGGTCTTTGAATGATACGTTTTTTTGTTCGCTCTTTGAACAGTTTCTGCAATTATGTTTTAATTGAGGATTTTGATTAATTATTTTGTCAATTGAATTTGCCTGTGAGGGCTATAAATTTAAATAGGATATTAGTTTTTTCAATTGAAGATACGTACTAGATGAGGTTAAAGCTAGGTTTAAAGACGTATAAATACTACTTATAGGTAATGGCGTAATGTCTTTTCCATTGACTAACCTTGTGTTTATCAGCACAAGAAATTTTCATTGGAGTTAAAAAAAAAGCATATTTAAATTCAGTTCTATTTTCTTCGGCATGTCTTCTTAATATATTTTCAAAGTTTTGTTTAGATTCGACACATTGAAAAAGTTAACCAAATCTTAATAAGAAAGAGCTAAATAACTGGAGATTCTTAAAACCACAAAGGCGTAAAGCACTCCATAGCATTAACCTGAGGGCCGTATATGATTATGAAGCCAATATAACTATAAACAGCTGTTCAGATCAAACTAACGTGTAATTTGTTCGAGATACTGTGTCAGCGGTATAAATAGACGAAACATAATGATAATGACGAAATTACATGTCGTGCCCTTAGCTGAGATGGAAAACGAATTACTGTAGAGAGACATCGGCACAAGTCTTACGAAACTATGTGACGATGACTTTAAATCATGCACTTTTAAAATAGACTTTACCGTGGTATTTAGAAACGTTATGGGTTACCTGATACTTCGGGTAGGTACGGACTTTTCGAGAGTAGAGAATTCTTAAGAAACGTTAAATTGCTTATTTCGATTTTTTTTAATTGATTTTTTGCTAACTGTATTGGCTAGATTTTTCCAGAGCCCGACGTTGAGTATGAAAGTACCTACTTACCTTTACACTAAAAGTGTGTTCAAGTATGTTACCGTATCTGTATGTTCAGTAGGGGAAATATATTCACGTACCACCTTAGAACCCTATCGCAATGACGCGACGCGTTAAACGCTAGGCTATGTCATACAAAATGTCATGCGTATGTTTCTTCGGCTAGGTTCTTCGGTGGTACGTGTTTCAATTTCCTTGACTGTACCTCTTTTTTGACGCCACTCTCTACAATTTATAGCGTTAGTAGATATCTAATGGTGACGACATTGTTTAGCATTTTGACCACTTTGCTTGTCGTTTGGTTTCCATCTCACGTTCAGTAAAATGATATGTGTTAAACAATCTTCTAAATATCTAAACGAGTTATACGCCACGCCATGCCTTCTGATGTCAAATGTATCTTTATCTAACCCGTTTAAAGTAAACGCGGACATCTTCTTGTATTGGTAGTTTCAAAAGTTTCTACCCTGCCTTGTAATATTAAGAATTCTTGGATCTTCTCTTGTTTTGATTATACTTTCGTCGAGTCTATATGAAACCTTCTCATAAATAATTGCTTTTAATTGCTCACAAACAGGTTTCTACCAGTTCATAATGTTAATGTGACATCGTTCCACAGTAGCTCAACAATTAAATAATGTCTGCGATCGCACGAGTATACATACTTACGTATTTTGTCCATTTGACCAGCTTTATTCTTTGATCGAAGAAAAAAATTGACTGCTAGTGATGTAGGTCAAGTTGTTATTGTCGGAAAGGTATCAGTAGGTATCTTTCTACTTCGAGTCCGAAATTGTATTCAATTACAGCGCTGATTGCCGGCTTTAGGTCTGTGATGGAAAAAATCGGTAAATTGTAACTTGGTTTCGTCACCGAAACATCTCTGTGACGGTAATAAAAGGTTCTCGAGTGCCGACTGCCTACCGATAGGAGGAGGGTGTTCAAAGACTGATGGAAGACTGATAATCTGGTGACGGTCCTCAAAAAGCTGCTGAATCGAATCAGCATAAGTTTCAAGGATCAGTAAATGTAGTTCCAATACAATGTTGCAGTTAATGACGTGAGTGACCGGCCACTGATTGTGATCAAATAAAAAAAACCCGTTCGTAAGAATACTTTCAAATTCAAACAAAAATTTTCAGTTAGTCGTCGTGTTAGTTAACTTTTACGTCTATCAGCGATATAAAGATGAGCGATGATTGATAACTTGAATGAAACGCTATACTTTTTTTATAACTATCTAAAAATGTTGCAAAAGCCTACGCAAGATTTAAACGTTAAACCACAATTACAATATTTATGGCGTGGAAAATAGCAGCCGTTCAGAGCGCGGATATAATCGTACCTTATAATTGTAATAACGGTTTGCAATTATTCAATAATTTAATCTGCTTTTGAGTTTGAGGAGTCAGTGACATCAATTAAACTTTAACAATGGGTAGTTTAACCTTAAACGTCAATCAGGTTTCAGTCAGGGAACAGTCGGAATATGAACGGTAAAATATAACTTTCGTTGAAGCTGCAGCTATTAAAGTGATGACTTGTTAATTTTAAGGAAGTGTTACAAATTTTTCTACACCGCTTTGCCTGGGGCTGTTTTTTTATAGTGTACCTACTTTATTCATCAGAAAAGTTTCAATCGTTGGGAATGCAAGACGAAAAAATTTGGCAACATTTAGGGCCCTTTTTTACTTTCCAAAATTTAAACTGACAGGACTTTTGATAATGCAAGGCGAATAGGTGGGCGTGATGTTGTCGCCACGAGAAAATGATCTTAGATGATTGTCACAACCGTTTAAATTATCTTTTTGGTGTTTTTTATTGGCGTTAATTGATCCTATTTAACCATGACCATCTCTACGCATTTAGCCAAAAATAGTCGTGCATGCTCAATTCAAACTTAGCACCAGAAATACCTGACATTAGTGGGTTTTATTTCGAAACTTTCCTATTATTTAGTGTATCAAACTAAATCGCTTTTTAAATAAAACTTACTGTCTGATGATCAAGCACCTTGTATTATATGTTTAATTGTTTAAGAGAAAACTGGTCCTTGCTTGATTTTCATATATGATATCAATTTCATTATTACTTTAGTCAACCATACTGACATTTCTAGTATTGAATCATGTTAAATACTATTTACTGATCTAGTATTTGTAAATACTGGACTATTATTGTCCATAGTTTACAGTTCCGTTGTTCTTGTACGTCTTGTGCCGTTTCTGCGGCTAACCAACATACTGCGGTTTATCGCGTGTCTTCTTTATCGCTGGCATACATACATCTCACACCTGCGTGTTTATTGTAAGGATTATTACTATTTCTCGCTTCTGCATTTTGACGGATTCCGAGTTAGAGAGAAAATTTTAACTTAGCATGCAAATCCTCTTGTCATTTAGCACCACTATGACGTGTAATTTTTTGTCGTTTAACAGTAAAATAACTATCTTGTATTCAATTAACGCGGTGAGAAAATGACATGTCTATCGGGCGAGGCCGTCGGCGGCTCTAAGCTATCATTATCACTATCATCCGGAGTACGCATAGAGTAACTGGATGATACATGTTTTAATAGTGTAGTGTGGGCTTTAATGTGTGCATTTTAAAGGCATAAAGTGTGTACGAGCGCATAAAGAGTATAATCTAAAACTACCTACTTAAATGCAACTGAAATGCAGTTTTTATTTAGCTTCGCCTCTACCGGCTTGTAACCAAATCAAACAAGGCTATTCTCTACTTCGAGTGAATCGACTTGAGAATTGGCAAGTTTTCCTATATAGATTCCATGACAAAATAATAATAAAATGCCGACAACAGTAAAAAACGGATTGAAAATATCAACTTGATTGATTGATTCACCAGGGCAGATGGAACAGCTGGGCTGATAAACAGTGACTTCATTAAGATTAATTAAGTGACATGTAGTATTTAATAAATACTATGAACTATATATTAAGAGTTGTTTTTATTGTCCACATAAGTAAAACTATAATGACTCCTGAACACGCTGTCCACTATGCAATCTACACCCGTGTCTCTTCCATCGGAGCTATGGTTCCGCAATTCACACCACCTGGCGTGGTGGCATTGAACTTCGCTACAAGTCGGTTAGTGCGCCAAAAAAACATGAAGTATGTACATAATGTTACTGACGGAGGGGCGTGGCCTAGTGGTGGGAGACTAGCTTACTACTGGTGCTGGTTACGTCATTGTTATAAAGAAAAATTAGTTTGAGATGCTGATCAGATACCTACATTTTCTCTTGGGGTTATATACATAAGTACCTACGACATTCTAAATAGGTACCACAGTATCTAATGGAGAAAAGAAACAAGGTTACCAATTAAAATAACATAAAGTTATGTTATTTAAAATAGAAAGAAAACAGTATTTTTCTCAGCGAACAAAAATAAACGGGGTTAATAAACTAAATATATCCACAACACAGTTCGGCATTAATATTGATGTCGTTGTTTCTTCATTTGTGTCTTCTTTCCTACACATGTCATTTTTACACAGAATTTGGCACGAACATGCACGAGAGATCCTAATAAAACTAATTAACCATCAACAGTCATAAAATGATTTTTTGTGCGTAACAAGGCTATAATATGTTAGCTCGCACTCATTATTTTAAATTCAAGAAAAACTGTCAAAATAAACATTTATTTTATCTTATCTCATCTTAAATATCCATCTTATCTGTTTATGTTTGAACTTCGAATAGTAAAAAACCTGATGCGTGAAAAAGGAAATGATCAAAATTAATCGCTATTCAATACGTACATTCTCTGTTAATTAGAATACCTACCTCGTTTTGGCTTGAAGTAAATTGGTTTCCAAAATGTTTGTATGCTGTTCCTGTCGCAACAATATTAATTGCCCTGGACCCAGATAACATAAATATTTGCCATACTGACCAAATGTTTAGTTTTACAGGTGGTTGGACCAGTCGATCGAGAATCGAAAACGCGTTTTTATTACTCATCGATATAATCGGAACATGTATCGATTAGCTATTTGGGAGCGACAAATGAACGAGTTTCGACTTTACGTAACATGCGATGTCTGTAGGCGGCTTTGGTTGTTAAGAATAGGCAATACCACGTTTCACCTGACGACAAGGTTATAAATAAATCGTGTAGAGGCACCTAGATGCTTACAAGTACCATAATTATAATTAAAACATTTAATATTAGTTTGAAATGAAAACCCTGTTAGTACATTTTTCTTCAAAGCCCTTCTTGAATTCATATATTTTCAGTTTGATGTATGCAAAACTCTCTGATATACAAAATGCGGAAAAACGCGGTTAACCACAAAATAGCTGAACAAAAGCGAAATTGCCTTTGAAGGATTTATTTTAATCATCCTTTAAGAGATTGAAAGGTTGATTGATCATCTTTGCTTCCATGGATATAAAATTGTGATAACGAATTATGTTTTAAATTTGTACAGTTAAAAATTAAAATATTTGTTTCTAAAATTACTAAACAAAACTTTAAATATCTACTAAGTCATCATAAAGACCTGTATTTCAGTGCAGCAGTTAAGTTGGCAGTGCCACTTATTTCATAAAATCTTTGTGTTACTATTCCTTACAATATTGTAACTCACTTCGTGACAAATTCCTTCTAGTTTACAAATAATGTACAAAATGTATGTTTAAAAGAACATTACAGACCTGTACGGGTGACTGTAATTCTCATGTCTTGCTAAAATTGCCTTCAGTGCCTGGAAACAAAGATAACCATCGCCATTTCGAGCCGGAACAAATTCGCATACCGCGCAGCTTCATCACTTGCAAATATTTAACATCGAATTATGAGTCAGGAACTTTCTTCGGCACACCTTTACGGCATTCTTGTTAAATGTGTGACCGAATACCATAAGGATGGGACAGAAAATGTTGTAGCCAATAAACTCGCCAAAGTTTTCTAATTATTTTATAGTGTGAATCCCTGCAATTTATTTCAAAAAATATTTGTTTGTATATTGAATTGTGAAAGGAGGTAGGTAGACGTGCAGAACAGTGAGACTTATACCAGCTAGTTTAATATTATTCATGTATGGTTATTTAATAACTTACAACAGGCCTTCACAATATTAATGTGAAAAATAATTAAACAACATGAAGTGGAAAAATTACAGTGGTGTAATTACTGGCACAAGAGGTATTCCATCTTAGCCCTCTGGGTGGCAACGCATCTGCAATCTTTTCTCTCTCTGGTGGTGTACTCTTACCATCTGCTGACCCACTTGCTTGTTTGTCTTCCTATTTTATATAAAAAAATAAACAACATAATTTGAGCTTTTAAGATAAAGAGCTTTTATTATTTAACAAGGTATCTAACATTATTGCTTTCATAACAACGGATTTGATTTGTTTTTGTCTTCGAAGAGAATGACAAACCATGATGAACAACTGTTTTCAGTTATAATATAAAATCAGATTATAGATTATCACTGTTTTGTGTTGTTTCAAACAAAACTTAAACATTCACAAGCATTACAAATGCAAAACATGTAATTCTACGCAATAGCGGCTGCTAGTAAAGTTTATGGAACTTCAAAGTAGTAAGAGCTTATTACTTTTCCGTACACTCGAATAGTATTCGTCATGGGGGATATGTTTACGATTATGTTTGTAGTACATTACAAGGCAGGCACGCAAGACAAAATATAGGTACGCATAGTCACCACTACGCAAGAGAACGTTTATATACGCTCCCATGAGTGCGCGCCTTACTAAAACTCGTCAGTTTTCCGGCAATCTAGGGACCGAGTCTGCAAGGGCTGCGGTATCTCAATCTGGTATGGGATGGCGGGTGCCCTTTGTATCTTAATTACAAACTTTAACCCGCGGCTTCTCATGGTATTATTTTCTATGCATTTTACGGAATAAACATAATTCTGTGTTGTAATGGAAGACATAATATATTTGTCTATACCCAATTTCATCTCACGCCGTCCTGTCGTTAATGCGTAAGTGAGGAAGATACATCGAAACATCACTAATTTCACATTTATAATATTAGTAGGATTTTATGACTACTTGAGTAACCAATTTCAACATTGGGTCACTAGTAATAAATGTAATTGCACTATTAAACTGCACAAATAAATAAATAACTTTGGAATCATACAATCATCGTATACAACTCTTCGAGCGTGTTTTGTTATTGATACGAAATCTTTTCTTTGACTTCTACTACTGTCATTCCTTTACCGCTCAGTGACAGTAGGAGTATCTCAGTTTATATCTGTGATTGAAAGCCGGAGGCATGTGGCTTGGCTCCACCGGCCACCCATCGACCTTCCTGTGCTAATGCATGAGTAACTCTTATGAATGGAAAGGTGAAAGTGTTTGTTTTAGATTGACAACTTTTGACAGGTTTGTCCAAAACTACGGTTTGATCAACTGTGTCATCGAAATGCTATCGTCATACAAAGACATATTATCTTAAATTCAGTACAGTAATAGTTAATTACAAGTCTAAGGGAGTTGTATTTTTATAAATCATTAAGAACAAAGGTTTTCTTTTTAAATCTCAATTATTTAATAAATATCCTGGGCAAATTAATAATGAATTGTGCTAATCCCAAACTAAACAACGCTTGTGCTTTTGACACCAGACAACAAATAAACATATTTTTATAAAGAAATACATGTAAGAAATACATTACGTATTTGCATGACTAGGACAACAAAAACATTCATATCCATCATAAAAGTCTGCCGGTCTAGCTGGAATCGTACCTGCATGCCCTAGCTTCGCAGTCAGGGTCACTAACCACATAACCCGTAGGCTATTCGTTCGTCAAATAACCGTCACTAATTTTATCATACTTTCCTTCAAGGCCCATATCAGGGAACTTGTATTAGTACCTACAACAATTACATGTCTGCATCATAACAAATTAATTCAATCTTCACATCCTTTAAAGGCATTTACCGACCCTTCCTGCTTCAACATTTAAATGTGAAAACCGACTGTATCACGTTTCGGTTAAGAGCTTCATTTGTATTGAGCATATTGCTAACCACTTGTGCAAACTCATAAGTGTTAACATTTAAGTACTCATTCCGGTTAGATATTAAGCTTAAAAGGCTGCGTAGCGAAATATAATGAGTTCCTATTATATTTCTATTCCCATAAAACATTTATGTGCTGTATTTTGATTGTGCGAGAAATTGCTGGAGTTGTTTTATATTATAGGGGTAAAACGGGTATAAGAGAATCGTGTGATGGTAAATTAGTAGGCGTTCTAGATTTCAAGAAAAGAAAAGGGAGATAAAATAGGAAAGGAGAATTTAGTACACCTACTTTCTCACTGACCGAACGAAATGCAAACAGAGTCGGTGATGTTCTGTAGGAGGGTGATATTACCCCAAGTTCACACAATGCGAGTACTACCATACCTATGCAGCTGACTTTACATCTGTTTTAATGGCATTGTTTTTCGGCGTTAATTTTAGGTAACCTCTTAATTCACTAAGTTTTTATTGCTCATAATAACGTTTTTCTTATCTTTTTCTGACGATATCGGATTTTTATTGTACTTTACTTTTCGGATGTGATGGTTTGTGGTAAGTTCCAAAGGGAAAAACCACTTAGGTGTTGATGTAATTTTCCACGAGAGCTCCAGCCGCGCTCTAACGACGAAAGCAAACGTAATCCCTCATCAATAAATTTCTCTGCTCTAGATTCATTCATTAATCATTTGCTCTAACGCCAAAGTCTATTCACTTAGTTTGTAATCAACTTGCAATATTCCATAAAAATGAATGTTAAGTCTTCTTTATAAAATCGAGAGAAAAATATCAAAATGGTACTTGAATAAGCATTACTAAGTAATTGAAGATTTCTGAGAACTTAACAAATGTTTTCTAGCTGAAGTATCGGTGTGTTTATGTAACAGGGTATTTTGGTCCTAAAAACAATAAAATGTCTCAGTAAGCAACACCCACGAAATAAATCCAAACGGTATGTTATTTCAACACTACAAAGTTTCTGAATCAATCCAAATAAACATAGCTTCTCATTAAATCTAACTAATCACGTGCATACGATTGTTAACATCTAAGTAAGCAACCATGAGACCCATTGCTTATATCCGGCAATAACCATCGACATAGAAACGCAGCTGTCGTACGATTACTGTATTTTCTATAGCTGCTCATTATATTAGTGTGTGCCACGCGCCAAGTCGTTAGTGCTATAAAACGGCTAAATAACTGATTTATCATTCATTTACTTTCCCATTTCAGTCGGTTTCTCCTATCTCGGTAACAGGGGATGTGCACTAGATTGTGCAGTTCCTCGCTTTATCAAGTATGTCAGTAATGTCATTATTGTAGTCATCGTCATTTGATTGTTGCGCTTCTTTGCTGTGTGTGTCACGATGATTATTGGTTTCGGAGAATTTGTTATATGTATAAATAAAACAAGTCTTCGAACACCATATTCGTACGCCCCGTTGTTCGTTTTCATGTCTCAGAATCTTCGGAATGGATCTTGTATATTTTTATGAAGATAGATGATTCTTGGAAAAGGCTTTCGTTTAAAATGAGATCAGCGAAGGCGGATCCCTTTCATTGCTGTTAAAATTATTAGTCGTTCCCTTTTTTCTTCTAAACTTACGAGAATATATTAAGAAGCATGTAGTAAAGCTATTTCCTTGACACATTTTGCCGAGGATCGAGTCAACCCAAGAAAACAAACTGAGGACTTTCTAAACAATCAGAGAAGTAAATGAAATGCGAGTTCTATTATTAAAAAAAGGTTTTAACAATAAAAAAGGAGGCTTCACGATTAGCTCTAGTGGTAGCTATAATTTCATTGCTTTGCTTACCACAGAATTACGTTGCGGTTAGTTCACAATTACATAATTATGTAAACTTGTAATAGTGCACCTAATATTTATGATATTATACGCGTTGTCCATGTGTTTTGTTAACTAATTATATGAAATAGCACCCCTTAAATAAATTCCCATTACACTATTTAGAGGCAAATGCTATTCGTAGTTGCGTATAGACACACACTCTTAAAACGTAAACTTGGCTTTTTGGCTGCTGCGGCCGTTCTGCTGGTATGCTGTTGTCGATAAATAGTTAAAACGCTATACCGTATTCGTGTGTTTCCTCTTTTGACTAAAAGATAAAACCTTTTGTCAAAGTTGGAATCAAACTTTGAGCAAGAAAGTCCAAATAAAATAAATCTCATCACATTTTACAGCATTTGAATGACATATTAAATCGATACCTTCCTTAAACTTCAATTAGCGTAAAGCACTTGTAATTGCTTTTGCTTTACAGCAATTGAAGTTTAAGGTATCGATATGTCACCATCCTTTTCCCTAATGCTTTTTCCTGTTTCTACATTTGAGAATACGTTTTGACATTGATCACAGATTCTGCATGTCAGGCCACGTACGCCAGAATAATAGGCATCAGGCAAGCCACAACGCTTGCGTACACATCGCGTTTGCGGCACGGCTCCGTAGAGTTTCGTAGAGCTGCAATACGTGCGTAACGCAGCAGCAACGCAGCTCTACAAAGCTACTTCAAACCGTGTCACGTACGAGACGTGTACGTGACCGGTGTGATTGGGTTAGTTTCCCTTCGAGCCGTAAATTAAGTAGCTAGTTGATCTTTCCATGTTAATAACCGTCACATACCTTTAAATTAAAAGTAATTTACAACACCAACTAACCCAACCTTTAAACCGTAGTCTTTTCCTAATACAATAAATACTCGTAGCTAATATATTCACTGAATTAAATACTATATCCCAATAGCCTCTGCTCCCGGTACTGAACAAGTTAAACCAACTTTCTCCACAACTATGTACGGGAATCTGGACGGACTTCTTTACCGAGGAAATAATGGGGACCCAACAAAATTATAATGGCTCGTCATGATTATATCCTTGGGCATAATGAGGGATAGCGTTTTGTTTTTATTTAGCAGACGTAGCTTGTTTATTGAATGCTTTAGTTATACTGCGGGGCATGGACATACCTACGAATGAACCTATAAATTAAAGGCCGCGTAGATATCAACTTTATACATTTGACGTCGATTGGCGTTAAAATTAGGCCTTAGTCATCATAAGCAGTAGTCATCGAAGAAAGAAGGAAAACTGATTTTAATATTATGTAAGTGCGTTTCTAGTTGATTATTTTTATTAGTGCTTTAGTATTTTTGAGCACCGCACTTGATGGTGACAGTACAGAGTTTAGTAGAATTGCTTTATGGGCATATTTGGATGAAAACTATAAATCGAAAGGAAGTTTCTAGTTCATACGATTAAATTTTTTGTACTGACTTTATTTACATACATTATTTATAAAATAAAACTGCAGCAACATTCTTAAACTTAACTAATCCACGTCTAAGAACCTATTGATTTATTTATTTACATAATTTAAGTATATGCAATTTGTTGCTATTGAGTGCCCATAAGGCTGGCTGCATTTCCTTCTTGTATTGCTAAGCCGATTTTGTTGGCAGAGGAAAAAAGCCGGCCTCACCCGATGAAAACTATAAGTAGTTTATTTTATTAAATAAACAGTTCAACATAGTTTTTGTGAATTAAATTACTTTTTAATCCAGATACATGTATTTAACAAGATATAAATTTAAATTATTATCTGAAATTTCATTCCACAAGCCATCAATCTCGGCCCAACTTAAGACAAATTGTAATAATTTATAACTTCAAATCGTTTTAGTAATACGCTCCACCGAAATATGATTAAGTGCTCGGACATCTCTCTCTGCCAACAGTAAAGACACCGATTCATGAATGCTACTTGTGTCACGTGATTAATGCTTTAAAGGCTTATGAACCAGTGGACATAGAGGTCAAATTCTCTTGCAATGTGAACAAACTTTCCATCACCAAAGAACTATGACATCGACGTCTGTATGATGTCTTAAATTGTAAGAGCTAATTATTGTACCAAAGTTACGCCCTTTAAGATTATATGACGATTATTTAATTAGCGATTAATATAAGTATAAAACTAATATCAGTGCAAGGAATCAAGTAGGTAGGTATACTCGCGATCCGTAAATATTAGTCTATTAATTCAAATTTAAGGACTAGTAAAAATTGATTATTTCCTATTTATTGGCTGACATTTCAAGTTCTTGGCTGCATAGTTTTGTATAATTTTGTATTCCCGAATGTTTCATTAGCCACAATTACCCGTTTAGAAGAATGCCTCTATCAGCATTTTGAAGAGTCATCGTTGGATGGCTAATCGAATTCTTTTCCATTTCATTGGACTTAGAATAACTAAAACTATAATAGCGTATTTAGAGTATAACGCCTCACACCTCAATCAGGCTACATTTCTTTTTCACTGAGTACCATCGATTAGGTGTATTGTTGATCAAAGCGCAGCACCAACAAAAATGTTTGCACACACATGCACAATTTCGTTTCGCGAATTCCTCGATAGCGCGTGGGAACTGAGCTCGCGCCGTTCCTGGAACGTGTGCCGACGTTTCATCAAACCGCTCCTTCGCGATGATGAGAGCTTCTACTCAATACTTGCTAAAGCGATATGCTAACAATATTGCTTTGGATGGTGTGTCGGAGTGGTTAGTAACCCGCTTCTTTTTTTCAATTGTCTGCTGTTTCTGAACTACGACTGCGTTCTCAAAATCGCATTTGACGTATCACTCCTATATAAAAACAAAATGTCAAATGCAAACTTTAGTACGCTGCTGTCGTTCTTGAGAATATGTGATAGATTTTTGAGACTTGCAAAGGAAATGGAACGTAATACCTCGAATGTAATAAATAAAAGGGTCTAAAAAATTGCCATAAAAGGAGATGTGTAGCGATTCACCAGAGAGAGAATAGTGAGATACAACTTCAAACGTTATATCGTTACCATATCGCTTTAACACGCCTCGAATAGAGGGTCAGATATGCAGATACTGTGGATCGAATTGGAAATATATATTAAACGTGTAATTGATGTTAAGTTTCCAAGTTTAATGGCGATGAGACCCGAGTGCATAATTGTATGCGAAAACGTGCGCAATGTGTGCAGTGGGCAGTTTATAAAATAAGAAAACAATATTTTATTGCTGATCCCTTATTTTGGTTTCTTTTAAAACGCTCAGCGTTTACGTTGAGCCAATCATCCAATTTGTATGAAAAAGTTTCTTTCGGAAATTATTCGGCTCTCTTTATTATGTTTACACTGTTCTTTGGCGAAACCTGTATTTTTACCTCCCAGGCTGCAAAGGAAAATGCTATTAATGTGATAAAAGCCGTATCTGTAGTAATAAGAAAGTTCAGTTTCGTCGATTTAATATATTGACGAAAGAAATGCTTGAATAGCCTTTATACTATGGAAGTTGTGAGTAAAACAATGGCGCACACGCAAGCTTCCAGGTCAGCTTTTATAATAAATATGTTCAGTGTTCTTGGTTCTATTAACTCTACAGTACTTTCAAGTTTGTATGTACGGATAAACAGAATTTGCGCCAAAATTCTATCTCAAAAATTAAATAAATGAAAAATAACAGTATGCATTAGTGTGCATACTGTTATTTATAAAAGCTAGTGCTTTTATTGTTTGGTAGAATACAGAAAAAATATTCGTTCATATTACTTCGAAAAATAAAAATAATTACATGTACACTCTACCACAAAACGGGTTTAAAAGAATTTCAACAAGATTTTGTTCAAGGATTCTCACAATCAATTGCGTCGACTAAACGGTACGCTATGCACAGTAAATGTATACAGGACAGTAACTCAACTACGCCCTACACACACAGTGTTAAATGCAGATCTCCCCCCGTTGCCCCCAAAGTCAGTGCACGCGGCACCGACTGCTTTGTTAAGCTCTCGTACGTGGTATTGTTTCGGCACGTGTCTGTGTGAGAGTGTCCTTTATGTCGTTTGTTAACCGACTTTAAAACTGGAGAAGGTTCTCAATTTGGTTTTATTTTTTAAAATATTTATAAGGTACCTCAGGTCATTTGTAAACCGATTTAAAAAAAGAGAAAGAATTCCTGATGAGCCCCATTTTACCTGAGTGCGCGGCGCAAAGGAGCACGACGTAAAAATGTAGACCGGTTCAAATCTCTCAAATAATAAGTCCCGACTGCTAAAGTTCATGAAACTATTGCGCTGGTGTAGTTTTTCAATATTACTAACAGAATTCTAGACTACTGGACTTGTTTTTTGTTTTCAGTTTTTATTTACTTTTTTAAATATATATTTGTATATTATATATTAAAATCCAATTCTAATATTGAAATCCAATTAGTATTGCAAGAACTAATCAAATATTATTAAGCGATTTTTAAACAGTTATGTATGTTTATGTTGTACCCCTGCGAGAAAAGCAGTGTATGAAGTCGGTTTTAAATAAATAAAAAATATAGATTTATTTTACTGCTCTAGTTATATTACCGTGCCATGGACCTCACCTCATCTTATTCTCTGATTAATCATTGTTTGTTTGCAGACGCGGGTACGGGCGGGCGAGCTATGGCCAGTAGACAGGCCGGACGGCATGCCTGTCATACAGTCACTAGAAGTCATGTGCGGGAAGGACCACATGGATGTACATCTAACGTTTTCACATCCTTTCGAGGGTATCGTATCGTCGAAAGGTACGTACAACCTTCTTTATATGTACATATACTTAGTATAAAACAAAGACGCTATTCGGCTTTATATGTCATCATAATTATCTTCGGCCACTTACTCCTTCTAAAACATGCAACGGATTTGATATGGTTTTCACTGTCATTTAGATTTTTTTTTACGGAAGGTATTATGCTCATTACATCCTTCTTTTACCCGTGCGAACTCAGAGCGGGTCGCTAGTAAGTTATATACGTCATAAATTGCATCTATCACTCTTTTGTAAGCCTAGGCCAGTATTTTAGAAAACTGTTCTATTTGTGTATAATATTACATCGGGAGTAGTGATTTCACTTAAATAATATATCCTACTCTCCACACTTAAGTTGAAACACCTTTCAACCACACATAGTAGTTAAACCATACCCCATGGTATTCAGACCGCCACTAATTGTTACTTCTAATTGCTAAGGTTTCACTTACAATTATGACGGATACATGCTGAATTATTAATACATGCTCCAGTTGCAGGCTTTAGTGCACAAATGGGTCGGCTACCGGGATTGGCCCTTGTGGTAAACGACAGTTGGGAAAAGTTTCTTGAGCGCCTGAACTAAGTTAATGCGTGGTGAAGCCAAGTAATTGACATCGGGACGATTTTTGATTTTCGAGCACTCGACACTCGTCAGCCGTGGGCCAATCGAAAACGCGAGCGTATATTTTAGCCGGCATTGATTGGTGCGCGGCCGGCGAGTGTCGATCGCTCGAAAAGGACATTCGACATTGGTCTAACTGGTGTAGAATCTGAACCAAAACTACCGATGATCAATACTGATAATGCTTGAGCTGGCATTAGCTCTGCTTTTATAATCCTTAGACCATATTTTAATATGATAGCACGTTAGCAAAAATACAGCATTTTAGTTTCCTTAATACAGACTAACTTTGAATAACGAGGCTGGACGGGCAACGATGCAACGACCAAGATCCGTTAGGCGCTGTGAATATTGGGCATTTCCTTGCATTTTTTTATTGAAATAGCGAGTAAAACGAGCATGCGATCACCTATTAGGAAGTGATACCCGCCTCCCATGGCAACGAGCGATCCAAAGAAAATCGCTGATCTGTTGCCCGGACCCTCGGAGATCCTCTGGATCTCTTACCGTACAAAACGCAGCAGCAAGCTAGTACTCTGTATTCTGTAAAAATATTGTACTACCCCGGTCGAGCCGGTCTATTTGTACTATAACCAGCAGTTATAGCATGGCTCTACTAATACGAAATTCTAAAACTTAACATCTTTGAATATTTTATTTTAGTATATAAAATTACACAATAAGTTTGACGTTCGCAGACTAAAATTGAAAGTTCGTAGCTTCATTTCTTTTTGCGGCGAGGTTCCTTTATGATGTAAATTTATCTTAACTCCTCCGACGCCATGTTATGACCGTAAAGGCGTTTTGTCACGCTAGTGTGAATTCTGTCGAAACTAACACACGTGAAATGAAACATTTCTCCATAAATATTAATGAAAGAAAGTATTTTATTGACAACGCTAGAGCAACGGCTGTTTAGATGTCATATCTGTTCAGTTTTTTTTTAAATTATATACTGTTTACGTAGATCCTTGCTTAAACTTTATTAATGTGTATTTTAAATTACAGAATTCGGCTGCAACTCTTTTGCATATTACGCTGTAGCTCTTGACATTAATCATGACGTGCCCACCAACTAACTTAATGCAATATACTATAGTTGTTTGAATAATGATCGTAATTTTGAGAAACAAACTTCACTATCAATACTAAACAAAGAAACACGCTCCTTCGGCAATCGGGTTTTGTTTTGGAAATTGACGATCCCGCATGCCACCTTTAAATGACAAAAGTCTGACCTTCAATACTGATTGTGCGACATTATTTTATTTTAAAACAGTGTTGCTGTTTACATTGGTTTTCCATATTATATTATATACAGGGTATTTAAGGAACGCAGTAACATTTTTTTAAGTACTATAATTTTCTCGACAGGTCAACACGGTGATCCACGATGTGTCTACGTGCCGCCATCTACCGGCCAGACTTACTTCTCATTTAGAATTGCGTACGCCAAATGCGGTACAAAACCAGGTGAGCCAACATGAACATTATTTAAAATTGAAATAATTATAGAAATACAAATAATTAACGGGCAAAAAAGGATAATGATTGTTGGAATTTTGAGTATATGGCTTGCAGCTACATCATAAAACTTACAATCTGGATTTTTTTTATTCCTTCAGATTTTGCTCCAAATTAGTTGAAAGAGTATGATTTGTTTACCTGTATTTAATCAGCAGCGAATAACATCCTCTTAATGTAAATATGCCCTGTACTTGGCCTTTAAACATAGAGACTTTCTGCCACAAAGCATACGTAATGTCATCATCATCATCAGTCGGAAAGCAGCTACTGCATTTAATAGAACTTGCATTTGATATAAGCCTCTTGCGAAGAGCGCCACAGTTGGCCGTCGCTGGCTTTCAACCACGACCATTCTTAGTAGGTCACTGATGACTTACTGTTTTTTTTCTACGATAATTGATTTTTGAAATATTACAAGTATTAGAGTGTCAGTGGTCAAGCCTCGCAAAAATCGAGCAACATGCTGCTGTAGTCATGTTACCATTGTACCTCTAATGACGTATGGAGCAGTCATTTTCTGACAGTTTTGAAATGATTGCTTTCATTATAAAGCCTATTTCTTTTAATTAGTTTCTAATTAAAGATAAGATATACCTAATAGTAAAAGTTTTGCCTTTTCTTTTATTTTTTCAACATAAATCTTTTCAACGATGATCTACAACCATTTTTCACTTTTATACCATTTGGTTTGCCAGAACTTTAAATAATTGCGCGTGAGTAGACATAGATGCAAAAGGTCCCCCGTGTTTAAGTTCGGTTGACCCGGTTTTAAAAGTGTTTCTGAAGAAATAATAATATAAAAATTATGTCTATTTTCCACATTTATTTTTAATGGCATATGGTTACAGCGTGGTGCAATAAAAACGTTAATGTGTTAAAACAGATTAAGTATACACTTGACACAAATATTAGAGTAAGCCATGTGAAATTTTTTGTCAAGTAAGATAACGGCCATAATTATTTTGTTTTCTCTCGTAAAACCTTCCAGTTGACTTTAATGTCATTAATTTCCAACAACTCATTCAGATTTTCATTAATTTAATGATGTTAATGACAGAGCGAGCGAGTAGTGAATTTTAACGCGAGTAGGTACCTAGTGGTTTTTCTGACTATGGATAAAGCGGGTTCAAAAGGAACATTAAAATACCGCCTATCTAGGGACATATATTATAATACATATAGTCTACTCAGCTTTCTTTGTTTCAAGTGGTAAGTAACATTCTATAAGTACGCAAAACTTTTACTTTTAGTAATTTTCAATGTAACTCATTTACCAGAATAATCAATTTGCTAATTCTTTACGGAATAATAAAGACTAAAAACCTTCCTTTTGGACTTCGCCGCGCAATCGGGTTAAGAATTATTACCTAATAGGTACTCTATGACACACTTTTGCTAGAGCATAATGAGGATTGATTTTTAGAAGTCGTGAGTCTACCTTTTATCGAAACGCATTAACAACGTATAATGTCTGAAACGTTTACACTATAGTGCAAATCATTTACTGATAAAAATGTCACACACATCCTTTTAGTTTCTACGTTAGAACTCGCCCCGATCTGGCACACAACCCGGCAGGTAGGAATGGTTGGTTTTTTTACTCAAACTGCTCAACCAATGTGGATAGTGAACTGTCAGCACAGAAACAGAACAGTTATAATTGCTACGCAATGAACTGTCCGAGTAACGCGTATATTTGTCTAGTGTTTTAATGGCAGATATAAGCTATGTTATTATCAAATGATTGTGATGCTAGCTAATAGCATATAAAAGTTATACGCTAAAACTAAAATTCTAACTATGAAAATGCGTGTTTTTACTCGATTTTTATTATTTTTATCAAGGACACATTTTAAACTCGGTTTCATGAAAAGCAAATTTGAGATTTATTTTTACAGCTTTGATTTCATTTACTAATTCTTTATCATTATTGCTATAACATCGCACGGTTCAATAACGGAAAACATCAAAGATAGTGTGAAAATCTGTTTCTCTGATCAAAAACGAACAGATTATCGCGTGTGAAAGTTTATGTCCTGGCCATTTATATGACCAGATGTGCTTTTATGACACATGAATAACCACATAATGGTAATACAAATAATAGCAGACTCTCCAAACCCCACATTTATTATTAAAATTGAAAATATTATTCACTCACTTAACTCACAAAGTCCATCTTCCCACCGCGGAACCCTATGAAGCTGTTGTCTAAACCACAATAAAATCGACAACACAAAATACACCAATGACGAATCGCCTGTGGTCCGCACACTCAGTCTTTCAACCGTCGACATTCGTGGGATAAGTTATGTGACAAATGAATAGAAACACTGAGCGGCTAAAGCGGCAATACCTTCAAGTGACGTTGCCTCGCAACTATAAACGACCCAGGGATTTCAGTATTGCGGTGCATTTAATGGACTTTAATTATTATTTGAAATGGGAAAATTTTATTGGTTCTAAAATTAAATTATGAATCTAAGAGGTGGACGGATGGCTTTTATTCGATACAACATGAGCGATAGGTTTTATAGTCGTTTTAGCAAAGGAAATGTCAGATTGCAGATTTATAGCTGCATTCGCAGATACAAAATGATGCAAAACTTGCAAATACGGTGCTAAACCTGCCTTGTAATGTACCTGACTCGTAAAAGATAATATTGCTGTTTTGCAATGTAGTATAATCTAAGGAAATCATTTTGAATAAACAATAAACTCAACCACACCTCAACCCTTTCACTCTTTCTCTCAACATTTTACCCGACTGCCGCCAGAAGGGAGGGTTATGACGTTGAAATGTATTTATGTAAATAGTCGTTTAGACACGCTCTGTAGCCTAAAAGGCTTGATAGATTTAACTTGAGGTGTCTTTAGGTTCTTCTTAACTGTGGGAATGATAGGGGTATAAAATAGAGCCTGCGAAAAAAAGAGAAGGGGCCAATATGTTTTGGTATCCTAATAATATGAGCATGAAATAAGAGTCGGTGTACGAAACATTACATACCAGCCTAATGTTTTTGTACAAAACATTATACATAGGTAACACTTTTACGCTTCCATTCTGACAAAAATACGAAAAAGTATATTTCACGTTAAAGATAGTAGGTAGGCAGGTATGTTAATTCTTTGTTGGGCTGATAATTAAGCACATATTTGGAAATAAGCTAAATTATTAAGATTTTTTTTATACAACATCAATCGAAACAAGCAGCGCCAGATCTGGCAACGCCAGCAGTATCATTAAAACTGACTATATTATCAACTCACTTAAATACGTAATTTCAGCTGGTAATTTAACATTCAACTGAGCTTTTGAACGATAATTAGTAATTACAGGCCATGTCTAACTGCCGTATTCAGGGACATGCAAGTGGCATTTGAATCGTTCCCTGGTGACGAATAAAATTTGTCATTGATATCCGTTACCAAGGAACGATTTAAATGTCACTTAAATGTCGCTAGAACGCCAGTATGTGCTTATGTGCTTGATAGAGAATTTAAACCAACTAAAATAGTAAGACACTAGTATGCATATTTAAAACAGCTACTTCTATAATTCATAGTTCCTTGGCCCTAACACAATTCCCTAGGGGCGCTCAGCACAGCCATGTCTGCGAACGGTTCTGTGCCACGCCGAAAGACGCCAGTAAGATACGCAAATAACAGTTGATGAACGTTTGTTTGTTGGTCATCCAATGTTTACGTATCGTAGTTGTGCTTTTTCTTTATTTCAGTTTTGAACTCCACCATTCTGCTTCACCTGTTAGTAAAATTGTTGCAAACAGTCTTCATGCGTGTATATACAGCTGCGCCGAAATAAATGCTCTATGTTAAACGTCAGATATAAATCAGACTCAAATGCATATTAGACCGCCGTTTCAAGTTAAAGCTTCTTAGTAACTACGGTAATTCGTAACAATTTCGCAATAAATCGCCACCGGCCAAGTTTTACGGCATGTCGGTCTCATTTCAACAAAGTAAGTGAGTTTTTCTCGTTCCGATTCCTAGTTCTGTCCACTATGGCCACTGCGGTGTATAACGGACGACGCATGCGTCCCGCTCCTTCTGCGAATGTTGCGCGCGCATTGTTTCTGAGAATCGCCACCCGCCGGACCGCATAGCTGGCTCGTAAGGATCATTCTCCCTCGATCACTCGACTCTCAGACGCCATCCCTCAAGCCAATACTGGCTGCTCGTGTTGGCGATACCTTCCCGCTTTAACAAACTATTCGCGACCTAAAGTGCGGTCAGTGAAACGCGTTGCATTATACACTGAACCGACAATGCAAAAATCGATTTTATGGCTTATATAAGAGGGTCTGGGCGTGTTGGTTACGAGTGTACTTGGTAAATTAATGCACTAATGGAAAGTTGGTCTGAAAAGGACTCGAGCCAGGGCCGTCAAGGGCCTGTTTCGTTTGCGCGTTATCGGCCGAGAAGCTTCTGGTTCGATCCGCGTTCTTCGGACGACTTCAACTTTTTGCGCGAGTTCATCCGAGTGTAGGTCCTAGCAATAATAAGGATTTAAAATTAAAGGTTTTTGTTTGAAATTGTTTGTTTATGTACAGCGTGTGCCATTTTATATTCAATAGCATGTCATGTCAATGTCATGAGAATTAATCAGTGGACTGCGATCTCAGCTCGATCGGGCAATCATGCCTTAAAATGACATACTTCAGTCTGATTTATTAATTTAAGCGTTTGACACTTCCTTTAAGGACTATTTGCGACATTTAGGCGTTATTTTGTACTTTTTCTTTACATAAATGAAAACAAACTTTGGAACCTTACGGCTCTGCGAACCCTATGACAATCTTGGGTTCACATCACCAAGATAATTTGTACCAATTTCGTTCCATACTTATTTTCAACATTTGTCTAACTTGCAATCCCTTAATTCCAGATCTCCACGGTCAGTTTTACGAGAACACAGTAGTAGTGCAATACGACAAGGATCTGTTGGAGGTGTGGGATGAAGCGAAGAGGCTGCGGTGCGAGTGGTTCAATGACTACGAAAAGACGGCGTCGAAACCTCCCATGGTCATCGCTGACTTGGATGTAGTTCAACTAGACTTCAGAGGTAAGGACTTTACAAACTGAATCACCCTGCTTCTACAAGGAATGCTTGGGATATCTTTAATATAAATAACTATACATCTTGGGCTAATTTATACTAAGAAACCAGTTAAAGAAGTCGCAAGTAAGGGATGATTTAGCGTAAAAGAAGAGACGGCATGCATGTTGTCCTATCATGGGTTCCCAGAAACTATTTTAAATGAAGTGTGTAATGTACACAGCGAGTTTACGAATTATATTATGCAATAGCCTTTTTTGTTTTGTTTTCGTAATTAGAATAAATAAAAAATATGTTAATTGTTAATAATATTACTTATTGTATGGACTGCGGAGTACTCCACAGACGAACGGTACGGAGAGAGAGTTAGTCAAGAGGAGTTATTTCGTAGTATAACAACTTTTTAAATGCATAATGAACTAGATTTTGAGTGGGTATATTAATGGGAATCGTAGAAAGTAAAAGGACGATAGCTTTTGGATTGAGCGGAAACCATAATTCACGCTATGTTCATGAATAATCTTGGAATAAGATGCGTTTCTAGTCTTGAGAATCTTAAAACTAGCTTTGTTGATATTTTTTATAATTTTGTCACGAAAAGAATAAGTAACTGGTAAAAGTGATTTATCTGACATGATTCATATTATTTTTGTAGTTCCTAGTACTTATGTATGGTTAGACAAGTCTCATCCACATTGTGTCATTCTGTTTACTTATCTATTTTTCGACGCATGGCACCGGTACTACCACGATTGCTAGTTCAGACGCAACAAAGATGACCTGTGTGCCACAGTGGCACATGTGTCTGCTTACTGAGCAAGAGGTCCCGGTTTCAAATCCTGGCATGGGCAAATATTTGTGTGACGAATACAAATGTTTGTATCTGAGTCATAGATATTATTTGTATTTAAGTATGTATTAACCTATCTAAGTATGTCTATCCGTTGGGACTAGGTCAATTGTGGTAAATTTTCCCAAAATATCTTATTATTTATTTATTAATGACCACATCATTTTGAGTCCAAGGCCAAACTAGTGATAGATACTTGTCGGTGCCACCCTAAGGAGGCGTTACGCCGAAGTATCGTAACGTTTAAAACGTGGAAATGTGTTTTAATTAATCTTATTGTATTATTTTGTAGGAGACAATGTGGATTGCTGGATGGAGATCCAAGCGGGCAAAGGGCCGTGGGCGCCGCCGGTGTCAGGGATTGTCCCTTTAGGCTCAACTCTCACCCTCGTGGTTGCCATCAACGATTATCGAGGTAAGTCATGTCTTTATCTTCTTCTTCACATAATATAAAACAAAGTAGCTATCTGTTCCTGTCTGATCTCATATTTTGGCCACTTTCCCACTCGTGTAAACCACGCATCGGATTTCGATTCGGTTTTCACTGTCATTTGAAGATTTTTTTACGGATGGTTTTTATGTACAGTACATCCGAATTATACCCCAGCAAAGCATTCTTACTGCTGGCAATCCTAACACAAGTTCAAGTCCAATTTGCAGCTACTTTGTTACAAAAAACTACAATACCTTTAAACATCGTTTTGAACATAAATCATAAGTATACCACTTAACTCTGGTCTTTAGTAGCGGTAACAAACTTCATATCTAATTGATCGACTATTGTTATTGATAGAGAAATAAGAATCTAAACATAAATCTCTCAATCAAGTGCTCCGATGTGCATTCAGAATACTTATTCGGCTCTTGTCAATTTACAATACTTTCCCGAAAACCGGACCCGCTATAAAACGATCGTTAAGATTTATAACCCATTCATAAACGTATAAGTTTTCGATAGAAAATGTTCATCGATTCCGTCGATTGGTGTCTATCATTATGAGAATTATAATGTATTGTTGAATGCCCCGTTAGGCGTAGGATTGGCGGCAATAAAATGGTACATTAGAATCTCATGCGAAATTGGTCACCTTTTGCCGCGCTATCCTATGATTTAACCGTGTACTACTTAGAATTTAAAAATTACTACACACAGAAAGGTAATCTTTACGTAGTTTAAAACAAAGTGGCTTGCTACCTCTGTCTGTCTTATCATCTTCGGCCGCTTTCTTCTAAACCACCCAACGGATTTTGATACGGTTTTTACTGTCATTTAGAAAAAAATACGGAAGGCTTTTATGTTCAGTACATCCAATTGTAACTGTGCAAAGCCGAGGGTAGTTGCTAGTGACCTTTATTTTACCTAAAACATGTCACTTTTCTTCATTCGTAGATAAAAGCTGAATTGTACCAGAACGTCAAATATGTTTAGGACAAATGACAGTTTTTTTTTTATGAATGGCTTCCCATCTCTGGGTCGAAATGGATTTCGCCAATAACAACTTTGGTTGACATTAGACACATCGGGAGAATGTCCGGTAGGTCTGGTAGGTACGGTAAGTCTGGTAGGTACGGTAGGATTGGGTGTGTGTAACCTAAAACAGTTTTTTTTTTAAATGGAAAAGTCAGTCGCTTTCCGTGGTCTCTTTAGTGCGAACTTAAAGAAAGTGTGTCTAACACCATGTCCTTAAGTTCTTTTCCTTCTACTCCTGTAACTTCTGAGTATTTATTTATATCCAAGTAAGTATATGAATTTTAAGTATTTAGTATCTGGGTATTATATTTATTATTGGCATGTATTGTGTTTGTAAGTAAATTGTATGTCAATTTTCCACTTTGATATACTCTTGGTCTTTGTCTGTGCCTGCTATGATACTCTTTTCATCCACTCAAAGGTTAACTGGAAGAGATCCCTTAAAGGGATGAGTTCGTCTACATCACTGTATCTCGTTTAATTAATAAAAATATGGTTTTAGCAGAGTGCGTGTATTCAGTAAAGGTGACACAACACAGAATAAACAAAAAGGAATGTAGAAAAGACACATTCAAATAAATCATACACAAATTACTAATGGCCAGGGTGTTTATAATTATTATAGAAAACCAAGAAGGTTTAACACGTTTTGTAATTTATGTTTTTTTCTACAATAAAGAATTTACATACATACATAAACCGATCATTAGCTTAATTCTTGCAAATTTGAGACAACTGACAAAAGGCAACTATTAGAAATGTTGTTCTATAAATAGGAAAATTATTGTACTATATATTGTTTATAAAAGTTCTCAGTACATACTTTGGTTTTATAAGTAATCTGTAGGATAGGCAGTTTTTAAACCTCGGTACATAGGTATCTTAATACAAGCGCATAAAACTTTCTTAATAAAAACGCTCATTAGTTTAACGAAATTTTACGCTTCAAATGTCGTCGTAACGTATTTATCGGGACTTACTCGTACATTACAGATACATGCTTTAAATTCGTTTCGGGCAAAACCCTCGCAGGACACCGCATTCCTTGTCGGCGCGCAATCTAAATGGTCCAAAATTAACGCTGCGGTATCTTAAAAGCCCCGAGGGCCAATTCTTCATTAATGTAAACGATTTAAAAATATTTTTTTACGTGTAAAAATCCAACCGACAGCCAGAAACAAAATAATCGTTAATCAGGCCCATTTAACTGCAATGATGAATCACCCTGTAGCGCGGCAGATCGCGGCATTTGATACATGAATCTTGGGGCTCGATTGAAAGGCACGACCTTAGGTTTATCGCTAAACGCGCGCTTTCTTCGGATCCGCTCTTCTGCCTTAAACGGTTTTCTTGCCGACCATCATCAGCCTCCTAGCGTTTTTTCACGTTTCTTAATTCAGCATACGCTTTGACCATAATCCCAGATTTTCGCAGGTCAGATTATTACATTGGTAGAGACTGCCGTCAGACCACTCTTACCCATGTGACAAGGAGATTAGACGGATACAATCATGGTTACACATTCATACTGTTTTCTCACGTTTTCCCTTACCATACCAGCGTTGGTTGTTACCAGTACTTATGTAGATATTGTAAATAAGTTAGAAAAACTCATTAGTACCTACATGGAAACCGCTGGGGATCGAACTCTATACCGTACGATCACAAGTCAACCCCCCTATGCCACCAAGTCACTAACGCTCTAAAGGATGCCGAAGAAATGTTGTATCCTGTGACAGCTTTGCCCGAAACGATTAATTTAATTTTACAACATAAAAAAAAATCCTTGGTCATTTTGCCGGACTTGAACCTGCAACCCCATTTCTTCCTTTCTTACTAATTTAACTACAAATTTTCCTGCTAGACACAGCGAACTTTTCAATTTGCTCTGATTTTTCGGTCAGATGACCAAACTTTAGGTATTTAGTGTCGTCATTGCGTGTATCAATTAAATGAAGTTATAGTGTTTATTGAGCTCCCCATGGAGGATGCAAATTGCTCCCATGCATCAAACGGTAAATCTCAAGCGTCATGACATGACTGCAATACAATGAATCGTGCGGACACTAATCGATACGATTCGCAGGCGGCTTTTCGGTCCCCTAAGGCTTTTCTTACAAATATACCGCAATATATCAACTGAATTGGATACGCCAATTAGCTTTATAACATTTTGAGTGGATATACTCATACTCGTATACGATATAAGGTTTCGATTATATAACATCTGGCGATAGTCAAAGGGTATAATTATAAACAATAGAATTGACTGGATTTTTGATTTAATAACAAAAATTTTCAAACCGTTAATTTTTCATAGAAACCTCCCGTACTCTCATATGTCTCAAGGCAGGTCGCAGTTTAAATTGTTACATTATCAAATTTTAGCATGAACAATCCTTACATACGATACAGTAACAGTCAACTTGTCTGAACAATGCACTAAGTATATCAGTAGGCAATAAGTACGGTTTACTTTATCAGAATGGGTGTATGTTTGTTTCGGCCGTCGGCCAATAGTAAATATTTCCATCTCTTCTTTATTTTACCCGACTACGGCAAAGCCAAAATGAAGCGTTATGTTTTTTGCAGTCTATATTTGTTTTTTTTCATCGTGCTTGCCTCCACTGTTGGGCAACGTACGCCTATCCAACAGTCCCACTCAGTCTGATTCGCAATGGATCTCCCCAGACCAAGGGTCTAGTTTTAAACCATACTTATGGTTCAGTTCCATACTATGCTAGTATATAAAACGACTCCTAGTCTGCGCTTGCTTTGATATCATCCAACCACCTTGCTGGGGACCCCAGAGCGGCCGTCTCTTGGAGCTAGCTCTCCAGTGCGCGTGCACCATCCCTCGTATAAATATTTGATATTGATTATAACTTAATATTTAAGGAACTTGGCCATCATTACTGCAGTAGCTTAACCAAAACAAGATGTTTAAAATTAGTTCGCTCTCACGCGATGCAAAATGCCAAGTAAATCAAACATGTCTCGTAGTGGTAGAGTCTCACTATATTACCGTGGATTAGTAGCTTGCGTTTGCGTTGCTTTGCATTTCTCACGGCGAATAGGTCCAGAGGCCTACGGGAAGAGGCCGTTATTTGGGGTGGCTAATTCCCATAGGCGGTGGTAATGACTTCCCATCAAGTAACCCGCGTGACTATACTCTCCCTTTTTCATGAAAAACTGTTAAATGCTTTCTGTAAACGATTGCGATCGTAATAAGGCCATTTTTGAGTCAGTTGAGGTACCAACTGTTACCTAAAAACTTTTATTTTAGATTCTCAACATCGTACGCTACCCAAATCAAACTCGAAACCAAAAGAACAAGTCGTTAAGTGGCATTAACGCCACCCACGTCTCGTGACGGATTCCGATGACAAGCGATCTCAGGGCGATAGTTATAGACCGAACTCAAGTTCGGGTTTGAGCCGCGATTAGCTGATCCGTGCTGAACTCGCAAACGAAATCTCATGGTCGTGTCTTATTTATAAACGAAGCTTGAGTTCGGGTTCTTGAGTACGTGATCGGTGAGGTGACGTCAAATCAACGACAGATATACATATTTTTCTATTTGTCTAGCGGCCAGTTACAATCATGCCATAATCAAGCAAATACTTCCCTGTTTACGTTACAACATTACAGAACAGTAAGTTGTTCAGCCGAGTTTAAGCTTGAGTGTGGTTTATGAATACGGATTAGCGCCGTACTTCGATCAGAACTCAGCTGATACTTGACACGCTGACTTGAACTTAAGTTTGGCTTATAAATTAGACGAGTACATGCTCGCACTTGAGCTTGGTCTATAGCTACCACCCTTACAGTAGAGGTGCGATGTTAGTCTGCGATACACAAACAGTTATTGAATGTAATGTTTGATACCCGGCGTTAATGAACACTCGTAATGATTTCGCTTAGCATAGTTAATTATCAAAGCACCACATACACACATAGAGCTTATTGTTTTTGGCTGCTATTTCTTTAGTCTTGTGTCAATCTCAAACAATTTATCTTTAATAATTGAGCGTTTAACGGTCGGTCGTACTGTTGACGTGTGGTTAGTGGCTGTCACCAACTGATAGTTTATGTCAAATAACTTATGTTTAAAATATAATTAAAACTGTCAAGAGCTCAGTGGCTCTCTAGCTGTTGCTGGTTTCCATACTATAAAGTTCAATTTAATCTGTGTATGATACTGACTACAAATAACCAATCGGTTTATAAATGAACATAGCCTATCTGGGGTTATTAGAAGAGCTCGCTTAATGCAATAAGTCTGTAAAAGGAAACTAAAACAAACAAATACTTTAAGTATTCCTTATTTCTCAAACAGCTCATCTTTTGCCATCAAAAAAGCATTTGATGTCATGTCGTCTGGCAATATTAGATTCCAGGTTACGTCATGCGCCTATAACTTTTTTTTTGGTAAAACAAGAGATTATCGTTGTCAACCAACAATCGTTAGTCCACGTCTGACAGGGCAATAATGTCGAGCAAATACCGCCGTTAACGGTACAAAGTATGGTAAAAAGTAAACTAGACAAATACATTCGGATGCGTTTGCTTAACGGCGCGGCGGTCTGGCTGGCTCGTTGCGCATGGAATTAGTATACACGTACGCATTACGTACATACGTACAAAGCATACTAAGAAGGAAATTATTAATGAATAGAGTTTGATATAAGGCTTATTGTAATAAGTTACACGATACGGTTAAGCGTAAGTAACAAACGACTTAATGTATCGTTTACCCTAACCGTTCACTAGACTTAAAACCTTTTAGCATCCCTTAAATAATTACCCAAGTTTAGTTCATTCCCCAATGTGGCTATGTAATTAGTGTCATCGATAAGAAAATAACGCATAAGGGTACTTATTAGGTATTTTTACGGTTATAAAATAATATATATATTTCTACAGAATTTTGAATATTATTGAATTTTAAAAGACGTTTGTTACTTTTTATTTATTAAGACATGTACTCGTAAAGGGATGCTGAATAATACTTCAGTGCATTAATTTTACTGCAGGTACGAGTATAATGTTTACATAGGAAGTATAAAACAAAGTAGTTATCTTTTTCTGTCCGTCCTTATCGTATCTTCGGCCCCCTACTCCTCCTAAACCTGTTTTCACTGTCATTTAATTCATTTTCCACGGAAGTTCTACATGTGCGATACATTAATCTGTAATCTGTTATTTTTATGTGTTATGAAGAGTCATACATACATACAATTTAATTAATTTCTTAGTAAATTGCATCTTTGCATAGCCGGGACGGGCGCTAGTGTTCGAAATTAAATCAAACGAAACGCAACCATATACTGCTAACTGCTTTGCGGGTGATAGGACCTTGCGCAAGGTCCGTCCAAATCGCTACCACCATCTTGCTTGCTAATCCTGCCGCTAAGCAGCAGTGCTTGCACTGTTGTGTTCCGGCGTGGAGAGCAAGACATGGCCGGAGTAATTGGGATGTTGACAAAAAAATAATAATTAGTCCATCTTTTAGAACGCCAGAAAATAGTAGATACGTATTTTTTCTTTTGCTTCTAAAACTTAAAATAACAAAGTTACAGAGCGGCGAAAGTTCGCGCTACGTCATTATATCGTAAAATTTTTACGAATCGAGTGACGTCACGAGCCCCTACTCCTGAATTTGAATGTGCTGTATCTTTGTCAATATTATTCGTATGGACAAATAAAAAAATACGTATCGAGTATTTTTCTATAATCTAACTGACGGACTAATTAGAATCTTGTTGTTTTAACCCAGGAGACATCCCTATTACTGGCACAAGAGGTATTCCAAATTAGCCCTGGGCCTCTGGGTTGGCAACGCATCTGCACTCTCTTTGTTATTGCGTGTCTATAGGCGGTGGTGATCACTTACCATCAGGTGACCCAATTGCTTGTTTGCCTTCCTATTTCATAAAAAAACATTCTTTAAATGTCAGATTATAGTAGTATTTACCACAAAGTTGAACTTCCTGATTACGGCTTTTCTTCAATCGATTCTTCTTTAGACTAATTGCAAATTCCTAGTCAATAACATAATTGACGTCTTTATAAAATATCTTCGAAAGGGTGGAAGAACGTTCCGTTAAACGGCAATTATCAGTTCATGTAATTGTTAGTGAGTTACGAGTTAACTGACTGACGATTACAGCGCTTTAACAGGTGTAGTAACTGCCTTTTGTAACTTGCCGACTGTAGACAAGTACTAAACGTTAGTTTAGAATATTTTTTATTGCTTAAGTTTAAGAACGGTTTCATGGTATAGCTGAAAATTGTGGTTAAGCCTTATAGAAGTCTTTATAAAAAAACTCTTTAACATATATTTAAAAAATGTTAAATTGTCGTAGACTTTATTTCAGCACTTTCAAATGCTTGTCCTCAAAATGTACTTAAGTCCACGCCTGCGGCCCTAACATGACAGCCCAGGTTTAGTTTAACCCATCCCTGCGTCTCTGTCTAACTAGTGTCATAAGAAAGAGACGCAGATAGAGATAAACTAAACTTGGCCAGTCATGTTAGGGTCACAGTATCAGTATAAACTGATTGTAAATATTAAGTCAAGTAGAGTATAAATTAATCCAATCAGATAAAGTTAAGTGAATACTGGGCTTGTTTAGGTAATTTAAGTAATAACCTGGAGTTACTTAATTAAACAGGACATGTCGTTTAACATAACTTCCTCCAAGTTTTAGTAGGTGACTGAGTCTCAACGCCCGTTTCAAGTCAAAAGATTGACCTTTTTAATTATTGTCCTCTGGTTAGCAAAACTTCACAAACAATAAAAACTTCACATTCAAAATTTGAGCTCGATATCTAAATAATATGTCGTAATTATTTTAGTACCTCGTCGTTGTCAGTAATGTGATAAATTGGAGCAACTCATTTCAAACGTTACTACGACAAAGTTCTTAAGTGTTTAGCTACTTCTGAGGTTGAGTGTACAAAACGCGGTGTGAGAACATCGCCATCAGATATAAAGATGTGAACAAGATGTTGATAAACCGCAGATGACTATCTTAATTAAGATAAATCAGGCTTTAATTTAATTGATGGCAAAGTATGAGCGGTGTTCAATCGTGCGTCGACCACCTCATTATCTTAACCCTCCGATTGTTGATTCGTTGATATCTGATAATAAGAGACAAAGACAATTTTCAACTCTAACTTCAACATTATACAGTTAAAATTCCTTTCTGAATTATTGACATTGCTCCGGATCCTGTTTACTATATTTGGAAAGTTGATGTGCGGTTTCCATTCAGCTTAGATATATTTTCGGCAATTAAAAGCACAAAAGTTGATGTAAGTAATTAATTTGTAAGAGGACAAACGTTTCGAGGCCGAATCGCTAAACTATGTCTCATTTGCTGTCTGGCAACAACAATAAAACAAGCGCAAACTTTTAAGAAGTCAAGCTAAAAATGACACACAAAAGAAGTCAAGAAAAACAGATTAGGAAAAGGATTTCTCGTTTAATTGGGCACTTAATCAAAAAACAAAAGCTAAGCGCTCCGTTAGTCCGAACATTCGTGCTCTTAATTGGCGATACTCTTTTGTTTCTCCTCGCGTGACAATAATGAATTCGAAGTGTTAAATCAATCCTTTTAATATTTTTGAACGGTTTTAAGTAACGTAATACCCTAAGGGCAGAGCAGCGAAATGATACTTAGAGAGTGCCGCGTCATCGTTATTTACTTAAACTTTATGACGATAGTTCAGTTTACCGTTAAAAGCTGTAGGTGATTTTATGTCAAAAAGGTCACACCTTAAAAGGTTATGAATAAATAATTCAAAGACTTTATTTTTAGAAGAATAAGCTAACACATGATATCGAGCCTCCTGCAATTGTAGAGGATTATAAAGTTCATTTATTAGTTTATTTTAAACATACTAATTTCTATATACGCCATCAAAGAATGTAAAGACATGTTAAGACTGACTAACCGGCTCAATGCAGCATGTCTACGTATGAAGAGTTTTTTATCTACATCTACACTATCTACACTAATATTATAAAGAGGAAAGATTTGTACCTATTTTTGTATGTTTGTATGTTTGTAATGAACAGGCTCAAAAAGTTCTGGGCCGATTTAAAAAATTCTTTCAACAATAGAATGCTACATTCTTCCAATTTGACATAGGCTACATTTCATTTTGAAAAAAATTAGGGATCCTTGGTAAAATTTGAACAATGTAACCGAAGGTGTAGAAAAATGAGTCTTAAAATTGATTGTACCCGTGCGAAGCCGGGGCGGGTCGCTAGTTTTGAATAAATACATTCATGACTACGTTATTATTAGGATCGACAGTGAACGTGGTATTTCAAAATAACCCAACAATTACTAGACATGGATATAATATTAAAAATAATTTGACGAACTATACTGTATACAGTTCGACATCAGATTTCATAACAAATTGGAACTTGCTCGCTAATCCTGCCGCTAAGCAGCAGTGCTTGCACTATTGTGTTCCGGCGTGAAGAGCAAGACAGCCGGTGTAATTACTGGCACAAGAGGTATTCTATCTTAGCCCTCTGGGTTAGCAACGCATCAGCAGTCTCTCTGGTATTGCGGGTGTCTATAGGCGGTGATGATCACTTACCATCACCCACTTGCTTGTTTTCCTTTCTATTGCATAAAAAAAAAACGTGAAGACGCGTACCTACACACCGTTAACCTTTATTGGTTTTGCTAGTCAACGGAATGCTAAATGTAAGGTAAAAACGAGTTGCAATAAATACTCAGTAAGGTTCGCACTAAAATGGCGCATTTCCAGTAAATTACTTCGTTTAAATGCTGCCAATGATGAGTGCTTACTTAAAATATGCATTTAATGTCGGGTTAGGAAGTTCGCAGTGTGAATAGTAAAGAGTACATTTTACGGTGTCTTGCGTGGTCTTAAGGCTGGGAAAGATGTTGAACAAAATAACTTCCAAATGGTCGTTGCAAACATTTATGCTAGAGCCAATTATACAAAGTAACGTACTACTTGCGTAATTATTACCCGAAAAAAATACAAAAACATTAATCCATATTATTTAATACGTTTATGTCGGAAGAATATTTTGACTTGTCAGTTTTACTAAAAAATTAACACAAAAGTTTAATTTTTTTTATTTACTTTTACCTATGTTGCATGAAACTAACAGTCGAAAAAACATCTCTGCTATAGAAATACTTATTTTTCTCCTTTTTGTTCCACGCGCCACGATTCAAAGTAAGCTAGTGATATAATATCAACAAATAAAATTTTATTTACCAGCGATTTTAAAAAATTAAAAAAAAACTGCTGTTCGTGATTTTTCTCCCCTGCAAATGTTGACTACGTTTCTATAAATGTTGTTTTAATCTCTGTATGTTCATTATGTTTGGTACTATTATCAAACGTTATGAACACACACAGATTAAAATGATTATCTTATCTTATCTTTAATTCTATTCTTTGAGGTATTTAAGCTACTTTTAGGAATTATAGGTTCGGTGGTAGGTTAATGTGGTTCGTGTCATCAAAAAAAAAACTTAAAACCTGTCTTTGACTTTGTATAACTAAAGTAGTGCACCATTTTACAGTCCCAAAGTTTAGTACATTTAGACCTCCATCAGTTGACACGGCGTCGTGTTAACTTTGTATTGCGACAGCTTTCTTCGTGTTTACTTTGTTTAATGGTATATTTGTTTACGTGTTTCCGCCTTTACTCGTTTGGTCATACTTGGGCCTTTTGTGGTTTCGGTAAACAGTTTAACCACTTTTCACTTAACTCAGTTAAATGGTTTGGTTACGTTCTTACTGGGACCGCTAAGTTGTGAGTGAGATGGGCTCGGTCGCAGCATTTTTCGGATGTTTAAAGAATATCAAAGGCCCTGTGAACTTAAAATGTCGGAAAAAGCTATAAATTTAGTAAATAGCTTTTTATCTTAAGTTCTAAAAGTGTTGGGCAGCTAAAAGCTGTTTACTTCTTACGTCTGTGTTTGTAACGAATTCACCACCTCGATTTGTAAGTTTATTGTAAGACTGATTAGAACCACACTCCTTAGTTATTATCCGTGGGTAGTATTTTTTTCTAACGATGGTTTTCTCAATATTTCCAGGTGAATTTGATATGCGAGTGAAGTCATGCGCAGCGTCTGACGGGTCAGGACACATCATACAGCTGTCGGACGAAAACGGTTGTGTGCTGCGCCCAAAGATGATATCTAGGTAAGTTTGCGACAGATTTTACCAAGAACTTATAGGATAATCCAGATTAAAGTTTTCTTTGGTAACCTTTACAGGCCCTTATTTGTTATGGTATAACAATCCCACCAATACCACCAGGTTTTGGAAAAACCTTATAATTGTTTGAACTTGAGAAAAACTCGAGTGAGAGTGTCTTTGTATAGATTCTGAGCCCCTGAAATCCTGTTGCTTTATACGTTTATGCTATAATAGCTAACCACTCGGCATTATACCGCTTTTATGTAGCTTCTCACACTATAAAGCAATTAAATTATACTGTTCCCGCTTCCTTTACAAGGCTCTTTACGAGTAAAACTTCTTTCATTTCAGATTCCTCAAAGCCAAAGCAGCTGACGAGCGGGCATCAGTCATCACCTACGCTTTCTTCCACGCCTTCAAGTTCCCTGACGCCCTCAGCGTGCACATCCGGTGCAAGGTGGAAATTTGCAGGCACGGCTGCTTGGACCACTGCCAACTGGCTGGAGTGACTCCTCAGAGGCACGGAGCGCTGGACAGGAAAGATGATCGGACGCATCGGGACCATAATGAGATCAAGTAAGGCTCTTCGAGTACTTCTGATTAGCGATATATAAAGCGATAGAAGCACTATAAGTTAGTGGGCTGTAACTAATTATACTTAGGGACGTAGTTTCTGTATACGTTGATGATTTGTGGTGAGTTTGAATAATATTAGTCATTTTGAGGATTATATTGTTTGATAGGTAAATGAAAACTAATTTAAGGTTTGGCTGCCACTGTCACTTTTTCTGGTATTTGGTTAGATACCAAATAGAACAAGGCGCTACAATTTTGGTTGATACACAATTACTAACGATCAGCGCGGCACTGGTTTCGCGGAGTAGCAATGTGATTTGTTCCGGTTTGTTCATCAGCACTAGTAAGTGTTTAAGAACCAAACGCTTAACGTTACACTTATACGATTTGACCTTAACTAACTACTAGCTGCTCTTTATTAGTCATATATCAGACAACGGACGTAACTTTCCAATCTAGGACACCATCCGACTTAAATTGTAATCCAATCCCTTTAAATTCTTCAGCGACTCATCAGCCGAAGAAGTAGCGGAATCAAGCATCATAGAAGACACACGATTGCCTCTAGAAGAAGCTTTTGGAGACGAGGTGTCAGGCGACGCGGTGCCGGCTCCGGCACCGCTGCCGCAACGTGCGCCGGCACCGGTCATGGAATCTGACCACGATCACATGTCCGCTGTGGAGGAATTGGTTGAAGCTCTGGCTAGGCCTTTCACGGTAAGTTCCTGGTTTGGGGTTTACCGGCTGCTAAAAAAATATTGCTTTATAGTGGAATAGGTTATTTTGAACCTCCGCCATTAATGTCTCAGTCCTTATATTTTATATTTAGTACCTGCTGTAATTGGAATGGATCAAATTTGAAGCATTTAGATATAGTTTTGAGTACTCTCGTCTCTAGAAAATTAGACTAAACCAGCGCTTATATTTTGGTGCACGAATTTACTATTTTTGTTAATGTAACGTGTAAATGGTGTAAAGAGCACTACAGCCATGACCCAAAAATTTGTTTTACCAAAAAATAATTAAGTATGTCTTTCTGATTCATTCAGTCTTTTGGTCGAAAAGTAACTCATATTAAGTACTTAAAATCTTTTTAACTGACTTCAATAAACGAAAAAAGAAAGCACTCAATAACATTTCGCTATTTCTTTTCCAGGATCGTCCCAGCGATCTCGGCGAACGGGAGCGTTTCCCTCACGGCCCGCGTACCTTCGGCCCGAACAAGCCGGAATCTCACGACGCCGTGGTGCCGGCCAAGCCGCCCGGACCCGCCGTGGCCGGACCCAGGTCTCTGCGCAAGAGGCGGACGGTCCGGGAAGGGAGGTCAGCCGACGTTGGTGTCTCCGGGATATACGAAGTGGTATCGGAAGCTGACCTCGCGTTCGGACCGACGAGAGAACCTGTCACTGTGTTCAGTGGGAGGATAAGGGAAGAGGTGAGTGGATTCGGTTTGTCAAGTGCTTAATGAAGCATCGCTTGCATTTCTGTTAGCTTGTTGGTGTGAATTTGAGTGATGTCTTTGGCCTCGTGATATAAGCTAAGGATATAAGAAATAGTTTAAATATGCTTGTGCGTACCATGTGGAATACGTTCCCTTTTCTATTACATTATGAAGGGAGCTTTTAAGTAAAGCATGAAGAGAGCTCTTCAAGATCGGCAGCACATTTGCTAGCCTTCTAGTATTGCGAATGTCCTATAGGTGGCGGTGTCCACCTTCGGTCAAGTAGAACGTATGCCTGTCTGTAGCTCCTTTTTCTACATTATCTACATCTACATTAATATAAAGAGATAAACTTTGTTTGTTTGTATGTAGGGGGTAATCTCTGGAACTGCCAAACCGATTCCAAAAATTATTTCACTAATGCAGACCTACACTATCCCTGATGGACATAGGCTACTAATTCCTCGCGAACGAAGTCGCTGGAGTCCCCTAGCCTTCTATGAAAATAAAAAAAAGCCCTCTCCCAGGTGCACAGAATAAATAATAGTGCTAACGTTCAAAAACTTCTCATTTCGACCACCAATAAACGAATTCCAACTTTATGATCAGGCACAAAAAGTTCGTATTACTTCATAAACATTCGCCAGGCGGCATGCGTCAAAAGGAAGGCGCCGCCCGCGCTCGCCTTCCACCCGCAATGCCCTGGCACACCGCTAGGGTTGGGCTGCTTACTACAATACTAGCGGACGCGCGCGACTTTGTTCAGGTGAAATTAGTAGCCTATGTTCGTCAGGAATAGTGTAGCTTTCTATATGTGAAATAATTTTTTAAATCGGTTCAGTAGTTCCAGAGATTACCCCCTACATACAAACAAACTAACAAACAAACAAAGTTTACCTCATTATTATATTAGTGTAGATTAGTGTAGACTATCACAACGCGCGACACAGAGTGGGCGGGCGCGCGCGCGGCAAGCCGGCAACCTACTGCGATTAACCTATGCCAAAGGTGATGCGGCGACCGCACACAGTGCGGAGTGGAACCCCGTCGTGTACTAATTCCACGAGAACGAGTCGCTGGCGTCCGCTAGTTTCTTATGAGAATAAAACAAATAAATAAATTACTGGCACAAGAGGTATTCCATCTTATCCCTCTGGGTTGGCAACGCATCTGCAATCTTCTTGGTGTTGCGGGTGTTTACAGGCGGTGGTGATCACTTACCATCATGTGACCCACTTGCTTGTTTTCCTTCCTTAAAAAAAATCCCCTCTCCAAGGTGGTGTACTAATTCCACAAGAACGAAGTCGCTGGCGTCCGCTAGTCTTCTAAAAAAAATTTTTTTTTTACAACATAGGAAGGCAAACAAGCAAGTGGGTCACCTGATGGTAAGTGATCACCACCGCCTATAGACACCTGCAACAACAAAGAGAGTGCAGATGCGTTGCCAACCCAGAGGGCTAAGATGGAATACCTCTTGTGCCAGTAATTACACCGGCTGTCTTGCTCTCCACGCCGGAACACAACAGTGCAAGCACTGCTGCATAGCGAGCAAGATGGTGGTAGCGAGCCACCACGCTACCACCCGCTAAAACAAAATTCCCCTCCCCAGGTGGTGTACGGCGTATGCATGGGCGCGGTCAGCTTCGGCGCTCTGTTCGCGTCGGCAGCGGGCGCGGCGGCGGGCGCGGCGCTGGCGGCGGCCGTGCTGCTGCAGCGGCTGCGCGCGCGCCTCGCCGCCGCGCCGCCCGCGCCCGCTCCCGCCGCGCACTCGCTCGCCGCCTGGATGGCGCTGCGGCTGCTCGGCGGGCCGCCGCACCCGCATCACTCGCGCGAGGGCTGAGGCTGCCGGTAGGGATGCCCAATTTTTTGATTTGGATCGCAAAGGATCGTAATCCATTGAATCGATCTCCCTAGATCGCATGGGTTTGAATCGATCTAGCAAAAATCGCATGAATCGAATCGTAATCCATATTTCCATTTTTCCATAGTAATATTGTAAATCCGAAAAGGAGTTTGTTTGTTGGCGACTACATTTTCACTTCATGTAATTAGAAACAGGGGGCCTAGCACGCTAGCTTTTATCGATGACATAAGGCATTTATCCCTTTCTAACAAGTACGCGTGTGCGAGAGGAACGAAAGCGTTTAATTGCGCGATAAACGCTAGCGTGCTACTATAGCTGATTTCAATTTAAACTTTGGTCAAGAAATATTTACGTTTTGCATATCGTACTATGAGAATTTAATAATAACAGTCATTCGATTTTTTTCATCCGATCTCTTAGGCATACGATTCGATCTTATGGAAGATCGCATCGAAGTGAATCGATTCAAAAAATCGGAGATCGTATTGCAAAAGATCGATCTTCCAAAAGATCGATTCAGATCGGGCATCCCTAGCCGCCGGCGGTTCTCTATGCCGGCTCTACGACGTCGGTTACACGCTAATTCTGGCGTCAGTTCAGTCCATCGTTACGGTATAGTTTTGACTGGTGCCAGAATGATGACAAATGGACACGGTTACGATCAGTTCAGAGTGACACGACACGAGACAGGTTACACGATAATTCTCTCGTCATTCTGACCAGAATGATGGACTAAACTGACGACAGAATGAGCGTGTAACCGACGTCTACGCGTTAGCCAAGTAGCTACACAGGACTTTGTTATATGTCAAAATGAAACGGAATATTTCACACTCTAATCTTGTATTAATCGAAGCTGCTGTCTAACCCCTTTATTCATAAAAAGTTAACAATCTTTTTAAGCTAACAAATGTTTTGTCCCTTTCATTTGAGGGTAAACGTCACAATGGCAGATAAAGACATAAAACATGTTAACTAACGTTTACGAAGCGTTTATGAATAAGGGGGTAAGACTTTCCCATGTCCGTCTAATCTGACCACTGAACACAAGGAGTAGTATTTTATTGTGATTTTTGTAGCCGATGCATATGAGAAAATGCCTCGGTAGGACCTTGTGCAAGGTCCGCTCGGATAGCTACCGCCATTTTTCTTGATAATCCTGCCGCTAAGTAGCTGTGGTTGCACTGTTTTGTTCCGGCGTGGAGAGTAAGTCAGCCGGTGCAATAACTGGCACAAGAGGTATTCCATCTTAGCCCTCTGAGTTGGCAACGCATCTGCAATCTCCTGGTGTTGCGGGTGTGTATAGGCGGTGGCGATCACTTACCATCAGGTGAGCCACTTGCTCGTTTGCCTTCCTATGTTATAAAAAAGAATAGAATTCGGGTGGCCTACCACTCGCGAGCAATTAGCGAGCTAAATGCTGGTAGCGATCCTGACGGACCTTGCACAATCCAGCCGCTGAGTAGCAGTGCTTGCACTGTTGCCTTCCGGTATGGAGAGCAAGACAGCCCGTGAACTTACTGCCACAAGAGGTATTTCATCTTATCCCTTTGGCAACACATCTGCAATCTTTTTGTTGTTGCCTATGAGCGGTGATCTTACCATCAGTTACCCACTTGCTCGTTTGCCCTCCTATTTTATAAAAGAATATGTACAACTGTGTCCTGCCATCACTTGGCCAACGTGTAGAGCTGGCATCATGCCGCATTTCTATATTCGAGCAATGGGCCGTTTCACCTATCAGTCATTAAATTTTATGAGATGTCCCATTGAAAATGACGTGTTAATATTTAACTGTTGGTACATAGAACGCTCCGTTGTTTGAATATGGGAACGCGGCAAAGCGCAACAGTATATCTTACTTTAGCGCGCTTGTAAAAGTAGAGAGACGGAACGATGCCTCGTCGTCGAGCTCGTCGCTGCTGCGAATAGGTTCCGTTTTGTTTTCTAATCGTTTCTTTTCTCGATTAAGGCGCCCTGAAAATGTCATATCGCACCAAGTGGTTTTTGTATGAACGCGTCAGCAATGATAACTTAACGCATTTTTTTAGAACATTCGTCCATACTGTATTGCAAACGCACATGTGCGTTTAAATGACAGCTGTACTGTATGAAAGTACTGAAAACGCATTTATACGTTGCCAGCAGCTAATGAGTTAATGCTTTTTACGAGAAAACTAAGTGCCGGTTACAGATGGGTATTGTAAACCATTGAACCCGCAGTTAATCAGCTAAACAGTAGTAGGACCAATAGTAATCAGGAAGTTGCTTTAATCGTATATAGTTTTTATAGTAGAATTTTGAGTTTAAATCAATAAACTCAACAGATACTTTGAATCGAGAAAATAAACGATTGGAAAACACGAATCAAAAGCTTCTTGTCTGACATACCTAAGTAAAGGACTGTCGGACAGAAACTTTTAGATTTGCCCTGAATGATTGATTGATCATTTATAGATTCAACACGTTTTGTACAGATGTTAACTGTGCCCGATTTTGAATTGTTATGCATTTTATTGCAAACAATTATCGCAACGACATTTCACATTTACCTACTTTTAGGTTTACGATTGTTAAAACAACTTAGATTTTCTGTAAAAACATTAGAATTGTTTTCGTTGCCAGTGTTGAATTTATGAATAATTTTAGTCGTTTAAATTTGCCGACTGTTTTGAGTATTCCGGTTAGCATCTGACTTATGATTATAATTTATCACATAAGCTGTAGCGGTTTTATTCATTTTTGTATATCCAAAGACGAATCCCTTTTGCTCAACCCGTTGGATGATTGTAAAAAGAACAAGATGTAGTAAATTTTAATCGGTGTTCTTTTGAACTACACTTAAAAATTGCTCAGAATTTAGATTGGATAAATTAAAATAGCTCAAAATGGTTTTGTAATTCGTGTTACAATGGTCAGTTGTGTTTCTGTTTTATTTTAAGACTAAAATATATAATATTTATTTAATGATTACTCAGCAAAAAATGTGGTCCGGCCGTCACATATTTTTCTTAAAAAACGGGGCTATATTTTTTGCCACTGAGTATATTTATCGTTGATATATCAAATGGTTCTAAAACACACCGTGTGCTAAATGGTGCTAAGTCGTGCTACGGACATAGTCCTATGAAACCTGATTGTATTCAATTTCACTGTTGTGAATATTTTACATTTTATACTGATAAGTTTTGTACAGAGTTTCATTTTTACTAATTTATAATCATTTTCGTGTACTGTAGCGTAAGTATAACGTCGAGTCATGCCATTAGATTAAGTTTAGTTACTCTAAGGAATTTCTGAATTGACTTGGTTTTGAACGCAAGAGCGTTTTAAATCAACGCACTCCTTATGTAGAAGTTCTGATAATTGAAATCCCTTTTGCCGAGGCTTTCATAGAGATAGTAGTTAATTTCATCGTACTGCACTTCCGTGGTTCGCAGATTAATTGAATAAGGTTCGTTAACTTGGTTGACATAGTGACTTGTTTGTAGACCCTGCATTTACTATAAACAGATCTATTTATTTTTAGAGATGTTTTGAGTCTGCAGACAATGTTTACACAAAGTTTATATTATGTCAAAAAGAGAACCACTATTTGAAGTACGAGTACGATTTCTTATTTGTATACAAAATTTTCTCACGACGTCTTCGCATAATTTCACTATGCTTTTTCGTTGTTAGAACATTTTATTGTACGCTTCAGTACCTCTAGATTATTATTTTTAGAGATTTTCTAATATTAGTAATATTCTAATAGTTATCATTAAGCATCTGTAACATACGATAGTTAAAACACCAATGAATGTTGCATAATAAGTTTAGTATCCTTCTATCTTGTTCCAAAACAAATATTTAGCATTTACATTTATTATATTTCGTATCATAAAACTTATTTTGTTTTTGCTCAATAATAATAAATTATTTTATATCAATTCTAACGATACGTAAAGATTAGCTATGAGTAGAATAAGTTAGTCCGTTAAGTATGTAAATTGAAGCTAGTTCGTTCAAGAACGCTTTTTCTGGTTTGGGAGACCGATAGACATTATTAAACTTGTATTACCTACTCTCTCTAGCTCTACTTGCCGACCAATTAAATACACAACTTTATATTAGATTTTCAAAGATGTATTTCCAAGTCTTACGAAGTGCCTTTAAAGATAGTTAAACTTGAGTAAGAAGCTATTTCTTCCCAGGTAAAGCAATTAACAAACTTTTAAAAAAGGTAAGCAACTCACTCATCATTAAGTTAACTTACTTTAATTTAACTGACTTTCTTAATACACCAATAACCCTATTAGACAACATTTAAGGTAATAATGTCCATGATATGAGAAATCATAGCATTAATTGTTAATCCCCCGCCCCAAGTCAAAAACCTACGCAGTAGTTTTATCTTATCTGCTAGGGGTCCTATCGGACATAAACTTGGACCCAATGGAATCTTTTGCGCATTTACTTCTCCTTATTCCATTATTACCTCTACCTCCTCCATGAAATTATATTGTGGTCCAACGGTAGTGCCTTGAATTCTCCTGGTTTAGGGTATCCGTTACCTAGGAGTTTCATTTTCATTTGAGGGCGTTACAGCCAAACATAATATATCGTGTTCCAAGCCGTAGTTGTCTAATTTACAATGTTTTATACATTATTTTCTTTTTGTTTTAGTAAATTTGTCTCGCCGCCGTATACAGAGACATTTAAGTGACACCTAACTTGATCCATTTAATCTTTTTTTGTATGAAAAATAGTCACTAATGAACGTCTCTGAGTACTGCGGCCAGTTCTCCCAACGGTATTAACATTATTGTATACCACCCAAAAATATTTGCATTTAATACCTTTATTGATAGCGAAACTATTCATAAATAAGTTACATAACGTTTTGTGAGAATGAATTTTCTCTAAGTGCAATTTTATTTTTATATTTTTATTTACAATTTTGAGGATTATAACATTCTCTATTGTTAAGCCTTCTCTGTGGTGGGTGTGGTATTTCTTTCGTTTTTCTTTATTTTGGGGCGTTTTTGTAACAAATACTTCGTTATAAGTCTCTCTGGATGGATGTTCGTGTGAGTTTTACGCGTAAGCAACTGTTAATAATTTGTTTAATGGAATAAAATTTATGTTGAAACAGAGTTTTGGCCATTTTCTTCTTATTCCTGTCTTTCTTTAGGTGCCAGTGGCACATGGCTTACAGAACGGACAGCCCACGGGGCCAAAGCGTTCTCGAGTGGCCACCGCGTACCGAAGATGCAGCGCGGGCAGACCCGCCACAAGGTGGACCGATGATTTGTTGATGGTTGTGAAAACTCAGTGGATGCTAGCAAGCAGGACGGGGCACTGTATAGCAATCTTTGGAGAAGGGCTGTGTTCAACAGTTGGTACATATAATGATGATGAGGGCGACACCTCACTGCGGTGCACGCTACCCACGTTGGATACAAACCAACCCACGCCATCTACGTTTTCGTATGAAGCGTGCGTAGCGTGCCCCGCAGTGGGGTTTTGCCCTGATAGTCCCAGAATGTTCTTGGATCATACAGGGAACGTAAAATAACTAATTAAAAGCGGTATTTTCCCAATATATAAATGTTATCTAACTATTGGATACCATAATTGTATGTTTTAAACCAACATGGACAAATAGAACATCAGGAATAGCAATCGCCTTAGTAGGTACGGAAATCGTAGCTTTGCTTGGAACTCAATTAAACTGCAGTGGATGGCGCTATTGTATAGGTACCTAAGTACCCTGCGGGGCATTCGATCAATAAAAAGAACAAATGACTCCGATAAAAATAAATGACCACGACTCTTTGATCATTACTTTTGAAACTATCAGCTTTTCGAAATAAACTATAACTGATTCAGAAATTGTAGAAGTAATGTTAGAAAGCGTCAATAGATGGCATTACGTTATTTAAGTTACTTTATTGTATTGTCATACCTACGAGTACATATGTATTGTGTCGTCGGGCGACACCCAAAACTCACCTAATTACATGCTAATTATATGCAATATATGCTAATTCAATCACGTATTTGTTAACATGAAATCGTATAAAGTCAATAAAGGGTTTTAATTGTCAACACACGATGTGTCCTTAATACGAACCAACAGTTGATCTAGCAAAGTATTATCAATATACAAGGTGTTACCTGATTCCTTAGCATAACCATAATTTTGTTCATTTTTCTAACAAAAAATAAATTACAATCAATCAGGCGTTAGGTATTTAAAATTGGAAAAACAGCCACATACTTACTGATCGTCAATTTCCATCCTGTACCTACTTATAGCTGGTTTTTGTATTCAAATAACTGATTGCTCTGACTAGATACCAAAAATTCAATAATTTCTTTATAGGATATTATCAAAATTGGACGGACGGTAAGAAAAACGGTTGAAACGGTTGAATATAAGAAAGCGGCATTAATCAAACTACATTTAAACGATAAGTATGACTTTGTTTTTCTAGCACAAAAGGATTTTTTAAAAATTATATTCAATTAGGAACACTTAAATCCACTTAGTAAGGCAACAAAGAAGCATCTGTTTTCATAAGTGCCTGCATGCTGGTAATACTATATACCTACCTACCATTATCGTTTAACTATGATATTTCCACCCCTAGCAATTAGTTGAGACGTGATTCAATTTAACGGACAAACTTCATAAAACGTTTGACGGATTAGAGAAGTTTCGAATAGTTGCATAGTTAGAAGTTATTACACTAATGTTTACCTTATCCATAGGGACTAGAACCAATCGAATTGAGAGGAAACGTAGTTCTTTGTACTAATATTCCTATATACTTTGACTCTGGAATAATGTTCTCATTTAGAATAGGCAATATTTATGCGTCCGCGTTTTCACATTAGGTTAATAATAAAAAAGAAGATTGTAAGGAGGTAGTTTAGTTTACTGGACTAAAACAAAGGGTAATCTAGGTCTAGGTCCATCCGACTGTCCGCAACTTGGCTCAGAGAGTCTAAACCGGGCTTACTTGGACTGACTTGTCCAAAACAGGTTACAATGTCATTGTATTGGTTTTATTTTTCTAACTTTGGCAACTGCCATAAAACATTGCTTTCCCACTTGCACACGCAGGAAGTCTATGTATACTTTACGTTTGTATCGGTACTATATTTATTTATTTAATCGTTATTGCGAAAATTAATAATAAAATGTACAAAAGGCGGATTTAATGCGTTGAAGCATTCTCTACCAGTCAACCTTTTGGCAAGACAGAGATAGTTGTGGGTAGTGCACAAAATATAATTGGTATGAAAATAAAATGACTTAATTTAGTACTTATATTACTATGGGTACTAACGTCTATTCTATTTGTCAAGGGACTAGGTTTGCATAACAATATTCATTGAGTTCTTTCATTGGTTGAACAGAACGAACGACAAAGATACCTGGCTGTCATCGAGATCCGGCAGTGGGTAGATAGTGTCCAACGTTCGTCCAACGTGTCCAAGATTTTACCTATTTATTCCATAACAGCTAGCAGTACTGTTGTTTCTCGTTTAGGTAACCGACAATTTTCATAGTGATTTTTTATGTGAAATAGCTTCATTCTCAAGTTGAATTTGCATTACACTAAAAGATTTTATTTTTTGTATAAAACCATGTGTGCTGTCTCCAAACAAGTACCTACAACAGGTACCAAGAAAGGCACACCCTTCTATAATGTTCTAAAAAATAGGTTCACAACTTAGCTCATTTGTGTTTGAACTAGTTTAACTATTCATTCATTTTTCGATTTTGTGATAATTATAATACTTCCATCCATGGATACTTTATATAACTTACCTGTGTTTTACAAACAAATATATAATTCTAATTCATATAACATCCACAACATAAGTAGGTACAAACCTCATATTTATCATACAAATGCGAATGCTTCTGACGGGATTCGAACTTCGAACCTTTAGCTTCATAGTCAAGTCAGTGAACCACTTGGATATCTGGCCGTTAAAAGATGACTATAAACAAAGACTTCTATTTTGACTCTTTGAAGGTCTACATTTCCTTACTGCAGAATGGGTATAAAGTCCGCAAATACGACAATATCAATGTAGGGCAGAAAGAAAGCGTAAATCTTTTTTTATTGTGTGTTTTATAACCCTTTCTAATTTAAGATCATTGGTTCTGTTTGGGTTAAAGACGAAATAGCTGAATCGATGACGTGTATGGCTTTAGGTATTTAAAAAAAAGGGAATTTCTTTGAGGAAACCGACCAATAACGATTCCGAATCCACAGCTCCTAACAGTATAGTATAAATTTATGTTATGGGTTATGGCAATTTACCACATGTAAGTCTTAACAAAGAAGAATTTGATCGCTAAACCACGCTAAACTAAGTTTGAACTTGTGATTGCTACCTAATTCTGCTAAGTTAGAAACATTGTTTTAATTTTTCTGTAATAAGTATTTGAGTAACTACATAGCAAACGAGTAATTTTCATGTGACTTCCATGGATGAAATATTATTTTAAATTCCAATAATTAATGGCTATCTCTAGAAATATTCATATCTTAGGGTTAGGGTAAGTATTTGAATAAATAAAAGTTTTCTTATGAATTGAGTTTATTTTTTCAAAATTATTTTCTATATTACAGATCTATAAATGTGAAACGATGATGCTAAACATTTAAATACGCGACAGGCTATCATAAAGTAATCACATATCAACACATTCACAATAAATTAACCAACGGAGTAAATAGATTCATTCATTAACATGTCATAAATTTTAAAATCTGTAGAAAAAACAACGAATAAATAAACAGAAGAGGAGGTACTGAGGCGGTATAAAATAAATATATTACACGTAGCACTGACCACTACAGCAATAAACTTAACTAGAATAAATAGTTATTAATACTAATGACAAGTTATTTTAAATTATTTTCTAGCGGTTCACCTAAATGCTGATATACCACGTATTGCATTTTCCGTTGCCCCTATGTCAAATAATCTAATTTGAAAAGAGGTAACAGAAGATTGTACTTATTTTATGTAATACTACATTTGTGTTATACAAAATCAATTTGTCCTAATTTAAATGATATATTTATAGTCAAGATAGGTTTCAAACATCAAATACCAAAATTATTGGAGCAAACATCTTCAAAATCTTGTATATAGGAAACAACGACGATCTAACTGAAGCTTCTCTACGGCACGTAATTATCATAAACACCAATATATTATTAGTTAATTTAATAAATAATGTCACTGTTAAAGCGACATGAATTTGTTCATAAATAAATTGAGCACACTCGCTGAACACAACAGTGAAATTGAAATGGTCTACATACTTCAGTCTCATCACACTAATATGTACAAATTGAATTATTTCAATAAATGTTACGAATAAAACCGAGTCGTCGTCGGTGGGTGTGGTCGGGCTATCGTCGCAATGGCAGCTGTCTTCTTCTTCAAAGTAGTGATAGGGCGTAATTTTAAAAATAGAACCGCTGATACAGCGCATGAACATACTAATGTGGCAAGAAGGGCACCGAGAGTCGCCGCGAACCCAGGCGTAGTCATGCAAACGAGTCCAGGCGTCGGGATAATTCTAGGCACAGCAGTTTCCTCTGAAGCGTCTAAATTCAAGTCTCCAGCTGAGACAACTCTGATTACTCGGTTCACGCCCACTTCTTTTTCAGGAGATGTCGCACGACGTTGCCTCCGTACTCTTCGCTCGTCTCTCCTTACTTCAGCGCCAACTGGGAAAGCGTCCAACTGAGGAGGCCCATATTCCGCATGAGGAGCAATGACATTTTGACCGCCATCTGAACATTGCTCAGGGCAGCGATATCTGCAAATCTGTATGGTACACTGGAAATGCACTTCCATGGAATCAGGGAATTTAAAGGCTTGGAAGTGGGCATATGAAAGGACTGAAGCACTGGCTCCGAAATTCTTAATTTTCGTGAATCTTGACATTAACTTCGGTCTTGTTACACAGCCTCGCCTATCGACTAATTGTATAGGAGCGCGTTGACCATCGTGAGCTACACAGTCACGTACGAGCATGTCGAATTTCGCATCGTCATCCTTGATGGCCAAAACCATTGTCATAGTTTGACCAATCTTTACCAAGCCTGATACTTCAGACGCCCATGGTCCTTTGCCAACTTGAATTTGCATCCAGCAACCAACGTTGTCACCAGCAAAATCGGCCCGAACTACATCCAGCATATCCACAGGGAATGGGCGGAAAGTCACCGCTTTTTCGTACTGATCGTGCCAAGTACAACGTAATTTTCTTGCTTGATCCCAGACCTCCTGAACTTGGGGATCATACTGTATGACAATCACATTCTCAAAGTATGTCCCGGCAGCCGCCGCGTCTCCTCTATATCTCGGGTCTCCACTGCCAGCAGTTCCGCAGGCGTGGGCTCCAATTTCAAAAGAAGCAGTAGATCTGCCTAGATTGGGCGGTAGATGGACACATTGGTGGTTTGAATAATGCCCCTTAGAGAATACTATACCAAAGAATGGTTTGTCAAAGCTCAGGAAGACGCGCATGGCATTCTTTTCACATTTGACATCTAGAGATACAATTTTGGGCATATCAGGAGCTGGTGCTGGCCAAACGTCTCCTGCGCCGCTGAAGACCTTGTCGCTTGCTGAAGTTTGGGTGTCAGCCGGTGGAGCGGGTTGAGGCGGTGGTCCTCTGAATCCGGGTCCGATGTCGTTTTTGTGATGGCTGACCGGAGGCCCGAGGGCAAATGGTTTCGAGTGGATCGGATGATGGTTCGTTATTCTTGGCATGCCTGAAATAAACAAATAAATGCTATAACTCTATAACTCTTAGAAAAATAAGTACTAACAAGAAAATCACTTGGTCATCGAAATGATATACGTAGGCATAATTCGTACCTAAAGGATGATGCTGTTGATGGTGCGGTGGGTTCTGTCGCCTGTTATGAGGTGGCGGCGCCGGGGGCGGAGGTCCGTTGTACGCGTGACTAGGCGTCTCTCGTTCTGAGGACTCCATGGCGAGCTGGTCTGCCGACGGCTCAGCAGCACTGTTGGTATCGGCGCCCGCGCCACCGCCGCCCCCACCGCCTTCGTTAGATGACTGTTCGCTGAGTGTACCACTCTGAAATTATAAAAAAAATATGTTTTTAGACTTATTGAAAGCTATATTCTAAAGTGTAATTTTATAAATTAACTAACTTAAATAAAAATAATGTTTTGCTAGATATTAATGAACTTCATATCAAAATACACTTAATTACACCCAACATGATTATTTCAAGTATCGAAATTTGTACGACCACATTGTGTAGGTATGTTTCATACAGTTAAAGTTGAATTCAAAGATTACCCCTGCAAAAAACAATGTTATTCTGACACAAAAATAAACACATTTCCCCGTAGTATTTAAGCCACGGTCAGCTTTCACTGGCTCGTGGGCGATATTTTAAGTGTTATTTAATACGACACACTGACCGTCTTAATACGTCTCCCGAGACACACCTGTATCAAAAGTTATGTGACAACGCACATTGTAAACTGCAACTTTATTCGGGGTCACTAATACTAATGCAGCCAGGCCGTCGGCCCGGGTCTTCGGAGGGCATGAATGGAATGATATCGAGAAAGTTGTTCATGATTCAGGTTCCGAATAACTTAAATCATCGCTCATTGGACCGCTCTGATTTCCGTTTTTTTTTTCCATCACACCGGTTTTAATGGAGACAAGTTTATTGCTAATCTAGTTATTTATAATCTTATATCTGTCGCCGTAAATTTAAAGTTTTAATAAAACTAGGCACATTACCTTTTTAATCAAAAACGGACTTTAAAAATAAAAAGCTTGCGCGGTTAATAACTCCTTCCAGCCTGGGTGGCCAGGTTATAAATAAAATATGAACAATTTCCACTAAAACCAAATTGTTGGCGGCACTCTACAATTTGGAGTCATTGTGGGTGTTGACGGCCATTTCCGAACCTAGTATTAACGAATCGTCAGGTCTTTTATAACTCTCATTTGTTTCGCCCCGAGGTACAACATTAGAAAGTATTGGCTGTAAGAAGCGTGTGGAGCTTTTTATATTACTTCGATCAAGATTTACGAGTGGTCTTATAAAAGCACCTCGGTCCCGTCAAAGAGCGGAATCCAGCAATTATTTTTGAATGGGATCCGAATGGATCACAGGGGATACCGATGTACAAAATGATGTAATAAAAGTAGAGGAGAAAGTTTCATGGAACAGAGGTTAATCTTCGATGTTTATCTAAATGATAGCCGAGATGGCGTTGCACGCTTCGTTTAACTTGTTGGGTTCAGTGGATTGAGTAATTCAACATTTTTACTATTAATCTGATAGAGTCAGCTAGCACCGAAGCTGCCTGGGGGGTTAATAGTCCAATTCTCGCAGCAGAGTTTCTCTTAAAAGAGATGGTGCCTAATCCTTCAAATAGTGAAAAAGAATGTAAAAATGTACCTGACCGGAAACACGGCAAGAAAATTAACTCAAAGTCTAAAATGTCCATAAATACCTAGATTATTTTAGATAATAGTAACTTAGTATTGAGAATTAATGAAAACAGCATGCACAATGGCTTGTAAAAACCATTCTTTTTTAAATCACTCAGCGCCGCATATGCAAAACGCGAAACAAAACAACATCGGACAGGTGCATCTACTATCATCACTATCATCATCAGGGCACAATATAAAGTAAAGTCGCTATCCGTTCCTGTCTGTCCGCATACAATACAATACAATAAGCACACACCACATACCACATTACAATTTGACAGAATATCTTATTTATCCGCATATCTTCGGCCGCTTGTACACCTTTTAAACCACGCAACGGATTTTGATACGGCTTTCACTGTCCTTAAGAGGAGTGTGAACCCAGCCCCAAAAACCGCTCCCCATACAAACGGCGATAACGTTTTCCACCCTCTAAACCTTAACCTATGGCAATGATTTTTTGGTATGTTCTCATTATACCATTGAACTAGGTTTGTATGTTTTGATTTTTTAAATATTCTTCATAGATTTGACAATATTTGCATTTTAGTAGTTACATACAAAACCAAAAAGCGTCAATATTTTTGAAACTGTCAAGAATATTTAAAAAATCAAAACATACAAACCTAGTTCTAGGGCATACTGACAACATACAAAAAAATCATGGCTATAGGTTAAGGTTTAGAGGGTGGAAAACGTTTTCGCCGTTTGTATGGAGAGCGGTGGGTTCACACTCCTCTTAAGAGGTTTTTTTACGGAAGGTTTTTATGTACTTGATGTACACCCTAATTGTACCCGTGCAAAGCCTGGGTGAGTCGCTAATGAATTAAAAATCAAACAAGGTTACAACGTACAGTCAAGGAAATTGAAACACGTACCACCGTAGAACCTAGTCGAAGAGACATACGCATGACATTTGTATGACATAGCCTGGCGTTTAACGCGTCGCGTCATTGCGATAGGGTTCTAAGGTGGTACGTGAATATATTTCCCCTACTGTACAACAACAGAGTAACCTTTGTCACAAACCTGTCGTCGTACAAACCGTTCAACAAAATAGGCAATATACCAAAATCCAGCCTTATGCGTACGCGCAGTTCCGCGATGTACTCATTAGAAGTGCACCTACAAGTATTTACTCGGGGAGTGGTGCTTGTACCCACTCAAGAGCAGTGTGTCAGTTGCTCGGTCATTGATCTTAGCGGGCGAATTTCACTTTCATTCAATTACTCGGGATGTAGTGCTCCGGCGGTGCACTGAATTATGAGCTACACTTCAAGAGTGGAACAGGAAATATTTTTACGCGAAGAGTATCAGTACTCTTTATCGTCGGTATCTGCCAGTCACCGCCTCTGAGTAGTTTATGCTTGCGGATACGTTTTATGATGAAAATATAAGTTTTTACACATCATAATTTGAGAAAGTCGGTTCGATTGTGGTTGTTGTAACTCTGACAGAATGTTTGCTTTATTAGGTATTCATGTCGCTCAGTTAAATGAAATGACTGTTAAATATTAGGCAATCAAGCATATTCTCAACTGGTGGTGAGAATTACTACTATTTTGGTTTAATAAGGCCCTTCAAAGCTGTATCAGTAAAAAAAATTGTAACATTATTTTTGATTGAATGTGACACCAATAGATATTTCGTTTTCTGAAACACGCAACCAGTATTCAAGAACTGACAGTGAAGCTACTTCAACGCATTTTTATTTTATTAGGTCTATTCAAACTGTTAGTTAAGTACAGTTCCATGGATCTTAACTTTACCTCTTAAGTGACCACCAGTGGCCCTAACTTGACTGGCCAAGTTTAGTTTATCTCTATCTGCGTCCCTTTCTTATGACACCAGTTAAACAAAGACATAGAGAGGGGTTAAACTAAACCTGGGCTGTCATGTTAGGGCCGCAGAGGCCCTAGCAAGCTAGCTTTTGTCGCAGACATAGTATAGTAAATCTTTAAAATCAATCAGCGTGTGCGAATTAGACGGATGTTTTATGTCCGCTATTAACGCTTGAGTGCTACTAATGTGGATTGTCATACTAAGCCCGGTTGAAACTGTTATTCTGCTTCATTAATAATTATCATACAAACTTAGGCCTTTCTTATAAAGTTTATCATCAATTTTCAATAATATTTTGAAGATTAACGATCTCGACAGAGCAGCTGACGATACGGCTTCTGCTCTATTGAGCCTTTTGATTTGGCTCAGAGCCAAACCTTTATGGAATAAACTCCATTACCCGATAGGCTTCTTGGGATGGATAAACTACAAAGTGAAATCTTGCGATTTCTTGCATTTACTTAGTTGCTTATTTTTGACCTATTACATTAAAAGCTTAGGCTTAAATTAAAATTCTAACGCCAGTTTCGCCACATTACCTCTACTAAAAGGTAATGTGGCGAAACTGGCAAACGCAAGGCACGAAATGCTGATGTTGCAAGTTCAAGTCCTGCCATTACCCTAATTTTTCTTTGTGTTGTCATTAGCATTTTAATTTAACAATTTGAATGTTAAAAACATTTAAAATAAAAATCTGAAGAAATTTCGGTTACAAATATTTAATAAGCTTAGGCTTGGCGTAAACTAAATAACCGATTTAAATGGGGTATTTCTGAACATATGCCAAGTTATCATCAAAATGACCTGGTTATCAAAATCGACTGGTGTGAATTAAACAAGTAAATTTCTCAATCGTAAAACAACTAATTTCAGAATGTGTCTTTGCAATACCTAAAAAGGGGCAATAAACAAGATTTATTATTAAAAAACTCAGAATTAATTACCTGTTGTAACAATTATTTCCTGCTGAATATTTCTAGTAGCTACGTTTATTTAGTAGACTTCCATTTTTTTTCTACCGTTTAATGCAATTCATCCGTAACATATCGCGATGTACCACATATTCTACCATAATAAAAATGTACAGATAGAAAGCGCGTTTTTTTTCTTCAGTATATAGGGTAAACGCCCCATTTGTCGGCCGCTACAATACCGAGCAGGATTTCAAGTTCAATGTATGTCGTCGCTGTAGGTCGCGCGGTGACCGGCCGCCGGGAAAGCGGCTTTTACTCTTCACGACTATTGTCGTAAATCGCTTGAGGAGTTTAACTCTGTTGGATGTTGATATTGAATTGGCTCATTTACCCTATTATCAGCGTAGGTATTTTGGGGACTGAATTTTCTTAACAAAGCTTTGTAATAAATAGTCTGAGTGGTTTTTAATTTGTTTAATTTTATTTAAAAGAAATTAAATACGGTTCTTTTCTAGAATTATTAACTCTATTTAAGTAATTAGGTAAGGAAATATTTGATAAGCTTCGTTCAGATCAGGCATCCGAAATAATGAATGCAATAGGAACTAAAAAAATATATTTAAGAAATTTAAAACCAGCAAGAATACACAACAGGTATATATATAATTTTAAAACTAAGTAACGCTCTAACAGCCGATTCCTATACTAAACAACAAATCGTTTCACTAACCAACAGTTAAACTTTGACATAATTTGTATGAGAAATGTCACAAGTGATTATTTACCATCAGGTCACCCACTTAATCGTTTTCCTGCCTATGTTGTATGAAAAAAATAAAATTTTAAGGCTTCCATCGCACGCTTAGAATTAAAGTGACCCATTTCCGAATAATACACGTCCCAAAATATCACCTTAATTAAAAGACATAGGGTTTAATTTTGGGAAATATCATATTCAGAATTGAGTCGCTTTAATACTAAGGGTGCGATATGGTCAGCCTCACAAGTAACTGAACATTTTAGTACCTTGTTGCTGACAGTAATGTGACAAATTCGAGCAACTCTCCTTTCATACGTTACTACGACAAGGTTCTTAAGTGTTTAGCTACTTCTGAGCCTGACTGTAAGAGTAGGTAAAACGACCCGTTGTTTAAACGCGACCTAAGAAGACTTTGTTATATACTTGACTGACAAAGCGTCGCATCGTCATCGACTTCACACATAACTATTTATTTAGGACGAGTCTACTGTATAGCATAACTAGTTGCTCTACAAGACATCTCTGCACCTACTTATAGAAAGCGTCTAACCCCCTAATTCATAAAAACTTAACTATATTTTTAAGCTAACTTTGTCCCCTTTATTTGAGGGCAAACGTCACAATGACAGATAAAGGCATAAAAAATGTTAACTAACAAACGTTTACGAAGCGCTTATGAATAAGGGGTTAAGACTCTATCAAGTTCCTACATAACTCCCTTTATCCAGAATAGCAACGAGTCAAAAATCATCTCCGTAACAACAAGGTAGGACCTTGTGCAAGGTCCGTCCGGATCGCTAGCACCATCTTGCTCGCTAATCCTGCCGCTAAGCAACAGTGCTTGCACTGTTGTGTTTCGGCGTGGAGAGCAAGACAGCCGGTTTAATTACTGGCACAAGAGGTATTCCATCTTAGGCCTCTGGGTTGGCAACGCATCTGCACTCTCTTTGTTGTTGCAGGTGTCTATAGGCGGTGGTGATCACTTACCATCAGGTGACCCACTTGCTTGTTTGCCGTCCTATGTGGCATAAAAAAAACATCAGCATATTAAGTAACTAGCGGACGCCAGTTACTTCATTCGCGTGGAATTACTAGCCTATGTCCGTCAAGGATATTATAGTGTAGCTTTCTATCTGTGAAAGAATGAATTTATGAAATCGCTTCAAAAGGTCCAGAGATTATTTACCCCCTACATACAATCTGTGAGGAATTCCTGTGAACTGTATAATGAATAAGAAATGGAAAAATGAGAATAATGCTAATTTAATGAACTAAATGTATGTACAATATGGGTGAACCTCGTGGCAGCAGCCTCAGCGGATGGCGAACAACTGACTCCAAAAACTCTTCGAGCTGGGCTGCTGTCACGTGGTCTTACACTGGCCAGTAATATTAATATACAGAAACAAAACGAAAGAGGCCTGCTTGTCCTTCAAACAATCAAACAAACAAAGTTTACCTCTTTATTATATTAGTGTAGATTAGTGTAGACAGTGTATACTAGTTTAGGTAAGGAAGACTTGAAGATTGTTTGGTGTGGTTAAATACTACACACGTGCAACATTAAAAAGCTGCATCTACAATGTAGTAAATAAGCACAGTTCAATAGCCTTCTTACTTTCTACAGGGTAAACGGGTAAATAGATGGACATAGACGGAACTCGGCGCAGTGTCCGTCAGCTCAGTAGGTCGGCTTGTGCCCATATTTGGGGTGTTTACCTGGTAACCGTATTAGATTCTCTAGTTGCTTCAAGACTCCACCCTGCAGTTGTTTATGCTTTTTATTGATACCTACTTGGAACTTAAATGCGCAATTAGGTTGACGCAGTTTCCTGTGGATTGGTTAAGGAATTTGACGTAAAATTAACTTTGGGTTTGGTAGTTCATTCAAGTGATCAACATTAAAAGCATGTAACGCCGTTCAAGGAATCCTGTTTTTTCAAAAATACGTAAACGATTGTGTCTATAACATTATGAACTATTAATGTTTCATTGACAGTTTTAGTTTTTAATGTTAGTTTGCAACTGCATCATGCTGACTGGGACCCATTTAACAACTATTCAGCACACGTATGTGGATTTTAACTGACTTCAAAAAATCGGCTTTGCTAGCCCGTTATGGTTTTCTGAAAGATAAAAAAGCTTAAATAATTTTAATAATTATTATTTGTCAGATACTCAGGTTCAAGTACGGTTGTCTTTTCGTCACAAACAGAAGCCTAGATTAAATTATCTCGAAAAACGGGAGCGCCCGCTGCCACAACAAGAGCAGGTTTTAATCAAATGCCAAGAAAGCGCTCATTACTGGTGCCTAAAAATACATTTATCAAGAGAGACAATCTTTTTAAACAATACAGGAATATCTCAAGTACTCTGCCTGGAAATTTGCATGTTTCTGTTGATTTTCCTCGTAGAAGAGTAATTGAAAATGTAATAAGAAACGACGAGCGAAGAAAGCCTCGATTTTCGCAGAGCTTTGATGAGTGTGCAAAGTGGAAACATGACAACTAAAACTTTTTTGACGGAATTCAATCTCAAAATTATCATTATTATATTATATTAGTCTATTTTGAGCTTCTAGTTGAAACTGAAATCTCTCAAATTTGTACGCAACATGTGTTTTAGATGAGTCTACGAGCAGTAGCAAGCCAGAAGATTTTTTACAATATGGCCTAAAAACCGATTGGTGAAAATGATCATTCAATTAAAAAAAAAAGATCACGGTATCAACTGCGTCACTGTCCTTCTCACACAGCCTTTGTTCCCTTACCCTGCACCCTTTTGACAATTTCTGCCCATATACCAAGCCGTAATGACTACACTACGTAGTAAGAAATGCGTAAAATTACTCACTTAGTCACGAAAGAGAAACCCGCAGAAACTTTGTATCCTACGTTTGATAGAAAAGCGGAGACCAATAACATTGATGCTAATCGTTATTGCAATTTTGTGAAAACCGTTCGCACAAACGACACGGTGGACGCGGTGTTGTGCCATAAACGGTAAGTGTCTCGATTAAAAATCATTAACTTTCATGCGGTGTGCGCGCTCTATTTGAACGTGATTCGGATTGTAAGTGGCGTTTTCGGTTTAAGATCCGACAAAAAATAAAAACAAGAAAAAACTATAACTGTTAAACTCTACGACGGATAGCCTAGTGGTTAGTGACCCTGACTATAAAGCTAGAGGTTCCGGATTCGATTGCAGGGAGGGGCAAATGTTTGTATGATGAATATGAATGTTTGTACCTGAGTCATATATGTTTTATGTATTTCAGTATGTATTTATCTATATAAGTATGTATATCCGTTATCTAGTACACATAGTACAAGCTTTGCTTTGTTTGGGACTAGGCCAATTCGTATGAATTGTCCCGAGATATTTATTTACGGACCAGTGTTTTTCTTCATTCTTTCTTTGCGTTAATGAGATGCTAATTCTTCTGTGTAATGTATGATGACATTTACTTTATTTTGCTTACTTTGCCTTAAGGTAATTAGGAAAAATGCTTAGCTGCTGCTCACTTTTTACAAAGTAATGCAGCATTAATCAATGACAAAGCGTTTAAATAAAAAATGTTGTGATACACCAACAGAGTTCTTAAAACGTTATTTCCTGATTTTGTTTACTTAACATTGTCTGAGTTGCTATTAAAACAATAATGAAATAACTTATACTGTACAATATCTCAAGAAATGACGGCATTGCATTAACATTAATTAAAAAAAAAAACACGTGAAGTAAACGTGTCTGCTTGTAAATAGAATGTCAATCATCATGGATGGTCAAAACTGCAAACTAATGTCACTTCTTAAAATAATGTGTGTGACATAGCCGGCCCAGCTTAATCCTTGAGTCTCTGTCAAAAAAATGTCATACAAAAGGGACGCACATAGCATATGTAAGCGCCACTGTAAACTGTAAGAGCATTTTCACATTAACCGATACGGCGTCGTTATTGGAAGCCAAAACGATATTGGAGTAAAATGTATAAAATATGCCTTTCAGGGCAGGTGCACGCCTATCGAATAATAGAACAGTCAAGGAATTAAATTTCCAACCCACCTAAGGTTCAATAGCATATAGCAAACTATCACCATAAGAGCTATAGAGCAAGACGTTAGTTTGACATATCGACCTTAATGCATTGCGAATGTCAGACGACATTTCAACGAAATGGGTAGGGAATTCAATTCCTTGACTGTATGAGCACCCGCGCGAGTTAGTGGACGTTCTCATACTATTTTTTAGTAGGCGTGCACCCGCTCTGTGCACCCGTGTGACTTAGTGGAGGCTCTTACACTGTCCGTTCTGATATCATGTCGGATCCCCGTGCGCTATCGGACTAAAATGTTTCATCGTGTGCTAAACGTATGAATTATTTTTCTATGACATGGTGGATTTATGTGAAGATACGACTGGGTATTGAATGTTGGATAAGGTTATCGGTAATGTAATCCGGTAATGTAATATCGTATCGGATAATGTGAAAACACTCTAAATGTTTGATATAAAAAAAAAACTAATAATCGTGAAGCGTCTAAACCACATAAAAGCTAGTAACAAATAACACAATGTATGCAATTCGTTTATTTATAACAGAAACTTAATAGTGTGGTTCTGTGGTGATAAACCTCGGACGTAGAAAACAGCGTTAACAGGTGCATCCATTCTTTTATGGTCTATTAATTTTTGCTTCATCATTGATTAATGCTTATATGATGATATATACTGAAAATGACACAGGGAAAGAGCTCAGCTTTCTTCGTAGAAATTTAGCGTCATGGTTTGCACGTAGTATAATACAAAGTCGCTATCCATTCCTGTCTATTCTCATACCTTCGGCCGCTTACTCCTTTCAAACCACGCAATGGATTTTGATACAGTTTTAAATTTTATTTGGAGATTATTTTACGGAAGGTTTTTATGTAGGTACATTTGCTAATTGTATCCCTGCAAAGCCTGGGGAAGTCGCTAGTGTGAATTAAATTATATTAAACTTATCTTAATGATTTAGTTTAGGATCTACGGTGTCTTAAGTATCTACATTAATGATTCGAACAATAAAAACTCTGAGACTGCAGGAGGAAAAATAACTAGATCCAGAGGCCCAGGGGTAAGGAACCAGACTGGCCACGGATCAGTAACTCTTTTGGAGATGCTGATTCGCATGGGCCGCGGTGCTCACTTCCCATCAGGAGCCTCGTACATTAGTTTCCCATTAAAAAAAATCTATGGAATGGTATCCTGTCATACTTATCTCAGGTCTTCAATATGCCTACATTTTGGAGCAAAGTTCTCATACTTAAACTTATTTATCAGGTTTCTATAAAGGAGCTTACACAGCAAGGAACATACTTTGCTTTGTAGTTTGTTTGCCTTATGCATAATTCAGCTTCAGAAGTATTTATTTTCTTATTGTATCGTTTATCCTAAAGCGTATTTTACTGAAACTGCCTTTTTTTACAACTGTTATGTAAATATAACTAAACTAAATGTCTCGCTGGGTGACCTTTTAAAAACCTAAAAAGATTTCGTCTATTTTCGACGAAAAAACGCTTAAACGATACAGTACGATAATCAGTTTGATGTGTCGCAAAAGGCGACACGCACGCACGTTTTTCTCCCTTTTTCCCAGAAGGAAAAATCGTGACGTTGATCTAGTGCAAAATTGATACGGTTTTTCGCTGAAATGTTTACCTTAATAAATACTTCAACAAGTCTTAATATTCAGTATTAAATTTTTAGCAATTTTGACAATGTTGCACTAAAGGCTTATTCACTAAAAATTTTCTAAGTACTATTGAAATATTTATAGACTTTGTTAAAATTGTTACGATTTCATGAATTATCGCGAGTAGAAAAACGATGCATCGCAAGCCCTGCGAAAACGCTCTTTACAAAACGGCACGACAATTATAACGTTACATACAATTCGATACTTTGGCAAGTAAATGTATGGAGCGTGAAATTGAACTGGATTTCTTTATTAATAAATACACCTGTTCAATTTTTATTAGGCTTAGATAGACTATTTTTATAAGTTTTGTACCTTTGAATCGCTATAGCTCCCATAATATAAGTATAAAAAAAATCCTTTTTTGTGGATATTATCTAAAACTGACAATCTACAACAATTTTACACTTTCAAGCCATTCGGTTTTAAATGTCAGCTACCTAATTATACAATAAATGTATCACGACAAGTTTACAACTGAAAACAAGATGGCGCATGCTCGTAGATAAAACCCTGAAACATTGTGAGGCAGCTCGTGTAATAGTCGCAACACGTTTAAATTTAGTCGGACCAAAATTAGGTTAGGGGATGCCGGCCGACCGTGCCTGGCTTTATAGGTCAGGACTAAAGTAGGGCTAGCATAGCCGCTACCAATGTACCTCCTATAGTTGGAGAATGAGCAGAAGGACCCTGCGTCAAAGCAAAATGAAGCGTATTGTGCAGGTGATAGCGATTTTAACGGTGTTCTCCAATTTTAACATAATTAAGTTATGGATTACAGTTAACTCATACGATACATTGGCTTAAAAGGAGTGTTGCCAAAGCTGTGTGAGCAATTTTTTTTTGTTTTTTTTTTATTATTATCTTAAATTTATTCATAAGTTGCGCATCCGGTGTACTTATTTTGTGTTTAGTGTACCTATTATTTTGCTATGTTGAGGTCCTTAGTTGCATTTACCCAAGAAAGCATTATTACTGAAAAACCACCACGAATTATAATCAAGTCGTCTCTCATGGGTTTACATACGTACGAGAATAACTACTTGGGTAAATCTTCCAGTTAAGACATACATTCCACTGCTAGGTAGGTATAGTTCTCCTTTCCCAATGAGAGAGCTTGGCATGTAGTTCCCGCGCGGACCCAGTGCGGATAGGAAATAACACAATACTACACATACATAAATAAATTGCCTAGCAGATGCCTTTAGATTTACTTGCGAACTTTTCCTACGCCAAAAAACTAGTAGTAAAAATACTTTTATCTACACACATATCATAAATGCTTAATAACGCTGCTTAAGAAAATGACCAGCATTATTACAACCAATGTTATTATAAGAATTTTCTTGTCTGTGGTAGTAGGAAATCTGTTCTTTATTGGGTAGTATCTCTTAGTAGTCTGTATTTATTGGTGATCACATTACCGATATCTCGTGACGTTATGAATTTAAATTTGGAACAGCTGTCAAAATTCAAGTTGGTCTCTATTCTAGTATCCACAGATATGAAAACAGTTATCGATACGAAACGTCAACTCAGTATGATTTTTTTAATTTAAACGCACGACATTTGATCTCGAGTGACATGACAATAGGGACTTCATTCTTTTGTCTATGATTTAAAAAAACGTTCGTCTTGACGGATAGATCGAATTGCCGCCATACTTGTTTGACACTCGTTTGTTGGTTTTTTGCTGTTACGGTTTTTTGCAGTTATGATATGTGTGTAGATAAAGTAATGTATGCAACTGTATATAATTAGGCCTTAAAACACTCGTGTGATCCTATTATGAAACTCGCTGGCGCTCGTTTCATAAAACCACACTCGTGTTTTAAGGCCTCTCATTATATAGCAGTTGCATAAAATACTATTTTGCGCATAAAAAAAAACGGAAAACTACTGGCGCAAGTCTCTTGAACCTACGATCATTCAATGCAGAGTCGATAGATAAAACAATAAGGTTACCGTTTACTATTTAATAAATATGCTTGAGTGTTTTAAATAAAATATTACGCATGCTAGTACTGCAATGAGGGGGAGCAGAGAGCGATAAAACTTGTAGCGTAAAATGCCATATTAGTGGTTTTCCCGCCAACTTGGTCGGCTAATTTCAGGATGTTCAGTTATAAAGGACATTTCAAGACTGTTTACTGATTCATTTTGTACTTTTTTAATTTATTTATTGCTAAGCTAATGAGAGATAATGCTTAAGTGGGCTGTCACAAAATCTGTGCTCGCAACGTAGAGTTTCTTCTTTTCTCTCGATGTTAAAAAAAGGAACATTTTAGTTTTTTTTTACAAACAACATTATAACAGGCTTGTCATGACAAAATACTAAACCGACAATTAAAACACGCACGCACGAATTAATTTTCCAGATTGTTATTTAATTCCCCTTTAATGATTGACAAAAAAGAAAAAAAGCGACATTGCCAGCTCCGATTTTGTGACTTTCCTTTTGAATATTATCTTTGTTTTCTGAATAAAAAATAGATGGCGTGAAAAGTCCTTGTGAAATAAGGACACCTAGCACAATTAGTTAGTAAGCAATCGGATAAGATCTCTATTACAAAAGGATTAAAACGGTTTCAAATACTGTATCCATTTTTTAAATAGCTTTATTAATGGCAATAGTGCTGCAAAGCACCTTTGGCCTCTACAATTATTAAATCTTCGAAAACAATAAACCACCTACTTTTCTATTGGTTCATTGAAAAATACAGTCAATACGTGACCGGACTGAATTCATAACTAACGGCTGTGATTGGCGGTTATTATATTCGCTTTACCTGGTGATACGTAAGCGACCAATCATTGTTTATAATTAATAAAATTAACCACCTCTTTGGTGTTCAATACCTGTCACGATATTCAAATTCAACAATATGTTAATGAAGGCGATGGTTTGAGTGCATTTGCAAATAGGATTCTTTTGTCTTTTTTTACTGTTCGTAAAATAATTTGCGGCGGTTATTTTAACTGTCAATACCCACATTGTATTGCTTTTATTAATATAAAACACTGACCTGAAATGATCATATTTTACGGAGTTAGTGTGTGGTATAATTTTTTATGTTTTGATATCTACTTAATATACGAGTAGAAGTTAAATTTTGTTCTTTATGCAAAATTCACATTTACTAAAATGCTTACATTAGAGTCTGTTTCCCCTCCAGCAGATATTGTATCTAACAGTAGGGTTATAGAGTCTCGTTATCGGAACGTGACTCTAAGAAATCGCCGGAGATTTTGCACAATCTGAGGCTGTTATCTCTATATGGAATAGAGAAGAAACAATCTTGTTTATTTTCACATTAAATAGTTTTTGTTGAAATCTAATTTTGAACACATAACAGACTTCAAAGACAAAAAAAACCCATACCAATTTTATTATTTATTTACTTTTATACCTATCAATCTAATTCTAAAAATAATATAGATTTCTTAAAAAACCTGTTTGAATTACAATGTAATTAACGATCATTTTTACCACTTGGACTCGACATCAAACATCAAACTTGTAGTAGGTACAGGCTCCCAAATCTCGAGTTAAACGAGATTAATCTTACGTTCTAGATACCAAAAGATGCCAGATTTTGTAGGGATCTGACAACTCTTATGACATATCTCGATTGTGACTTCCTCTCTACTGACGCGAAAATTGCCACGGTGGCTTTTGAAAGATTTTGTGTGTTGGCAAATGAATTTTTTTGTTGATTAATGTTTGACATACCAAAGTTAATTAGATTTAAGCGACATTATACCGTTTGTGCCTAAATAAATTATAAATGTATGTAGTATTTTGCTTATTTCTTACGAAAACAAACTAACAGATAAAGCAGAAACATGCTGGCTGACTAAACTGAGTTCATCATCATCATCATCATCTCAGCCACAAGAAGTCCACTGTTGGACATAGGCCTCCTCCATGGATTTCCAAAGTGGCCGGTTGGAAGCAGAATGCAACCAGCGCCTTCCTGCCACCTGTACGAGGTCATCGGACCATCTTGTGGCTGGTCGTCCTACGCTGCGCTTGCCAATACGCGGCCGCCATTCGAGAACTTTCCGACCCCATCGGCCATCAGTTCTCCGTGCTATGTGCCCTGCCCACTGCCACTTCAACTTGCTAATCCGCTGGGCTATGTCGGTTACTTTCGTTCGTCTGCGGATCTCCTCATTTCTGATTCGATCACGCAGAGAAACTCCAAGCATAGCCCTCTCCATAGCTCGTTGCGTGACTTTGAGCTTTCTTATAAGGCCCATAGTAAGCGGCCACGTTTCAGTGCCATAAGTCATCACTGGTAACACACATTGATCATACACTCTCGATTTCAGACACCGAGGTATATTGGACAAGAAGACATTTCGCAGTTTCCCGAACGCTGCCCAGCCGAGTTGGATTCGACGATTGACCTCTTTCTCAAAGTTGGACCTGCCTAGTTGGACTGTTTGTCCTAGGTAGACGTATTCGTCAACAACTTTGAGAGTTGAGTTTCCTACTGCTATTGGGGTGGGCACTACATGGACATTCGACATGACTTTCGTTTTGTCCATGTTCATCTTAAGGCCCACCCGTTGGGAAACCCGATTGAGGTCTTCGAGCATCGTGCTAAGGTCTTCCATCGATTCTGCCATGACTACTATATCGTCGGCAAATCGAAGGTGAGTGATGTACTCGCCGTTGATATTGATGCCGAATCCTTTCCACTCCAGAAGCTTAAAGGCATCTTCCATTGTGTTGGTGAACAGTTTCGGAGAGATAACATCTCCCTGTCTCACACCTCTTTGCAATGGAATTTCCTCCGTCCTCTGGTCTTGTATTCGGACCGACATGGTGGCGTTATTGTACAAACACTTCAACACTTCGATATACCGATAGTCAATACGGCATCGCTGGAGAGACTCAAGCACCGCCCACGTCTCGATCGAATCAAAGGCCTTCTCATAGTCCACAAACGCTAAGCATAATGGCATGTTATACTCCTCGGTCTTCTGTATAACTTGCCGCAGCGTATGGATGTGGTCTATGGTACTAAAGCCTTTTCGGAAGCCGGCTTGTTCGGGAGGCTGGAAGTCATCAAACCTGCGTTCGAGACGATTCGTGATGACCCTGGAAAACAGCTTATAAACATGGCTCAGAAGCGAGATGGGTCTATAATTCTTCAGAAAAGTGTTGTCCCCTTTCTTGAAGAACAGCGCCACCACCCCTCTGTTCCATGCTTCTGGCGTTGCACCTCCGAGCACCACGGAATTAAAGAGCTTCTGAAGGACTTTAAGTACTGGTGTTCCACCCGCTTTCAGAAGCTCTGATGTGATTCCGTCTTCGCCCGGCGCCTTGTTGTTTTTAAGCTGTTTCAGGGCCATCCTAATCTCGTACAGGCTGATGTCCGGGATATCTTCGGTATAGTGTCGGGTCAGCTTGGCTCTTGGATCTTTGGCCAGGCTGCTAACAGGTTTTGAGACCGAGGTGTATAACTGTCCATAGAACCTCTCAACCTCCCTCAGCACCTCTGCTTTGGTCGACGCTATACTACCGTCCTCCCTCTTCAGCTTCGTCAGCTGGCTCTGCCCAATAGACAAGTCTTTTGCGAACACTTTGGAGCCTTTATTCCGCTCAATCGTCTCTTTAATACGATTTGTATTAAAGGTTCGGATGTCGTGCCGCATGGAACTTGATATGCGTCTATTGAGCTGTCTATATGACTTCGCGTCTGACTAAACTGCGTCTGCGTAAACTGAGTTAGTGAGCGTTTAAAAAGAAGAGGGTTAAACATAAAAATCAAATGACACAATTATTTCTGAAAGAGAAAAATACCCGCGTAGATATAACCGTGTAATATTATATCCGTGTACGAAGCCATGAGACGTGACCATCCAGTAAGTACCATATTCTAAACAAGTGAAAGGTGGCTTTGATGAGATTTTATTAAAATATATCTGAAACGTGACTACCTGCCTTAAGATATATGATTAGACATCGCGGACACGGTTGTCAGATAAATAGGACTGTCGAAGTAAAAGAAGCGCTGGAGAAATCATTAAAATGCAGCCATAGTTTACATGATACTAAACCATATTCAGTCTTACATACTTGTCTTAAGTATAGTCGACCAAGTAATTGTTTGACCACTTTTGAACTTTATCCCTTTTGTAATACGGTCGAAAAGTGGTCAAGCAATTTGTTGGTCGACTGTACCTAGTAAACAACATGCTAACCTAAAGTTTTTGCCATCAAAATATTATTTAAATAACAAATTCTAAAGTAACATCTTCCATTGACAGCGTCGATTGTTTTATTTATAATGTAATCGTTTGGTGACACAAAGTTCTATTTATCCTATAAACGATAGCATGAATAGAACAAATCGAGGCTGAAAATAGGAAAAGTGATTTATAATTTGTTGCTTTAGATTGCGTTATTTAAACAACAAACACTATTTTGATAGCATAAACTCAAATTTTAGGTTAGAATGTTGTCCACTATTTAAGACGATGCTAGTCAGCCGAGTCTCCACTAACAGTGATGCCCCAATGGGTGGAAATTTTTAGAACTACTTAAGTACTCAAAGTAATCCCTATTGTCCGCGATTTTACAAGCAGCTGATTTACAGTTCCTGGCAAACTTCTTGAGCACTGACCTTGAATACGCAGTAGCCGTTTTTAGTACGCGCAGACATACACCCTCCACTTGATTTATACTCAAGATGTTTGCCTGCAACTGTACCGCTGCCAACGGGTGATGTTAAATTAAAATCAGGGCCGAGGTAGACCAAAAGATGTCAAAAAGCGTTCTTTTGAATATTTGAATATGAATGGCAAAGAAAAGGGGTCGGTCCTTCCCCAACAGGGACACAAAGACCCTTAAAAATGAGGATGAATATGTTAACTCACGTAACGTAATTTGATGTTGAAAATTCACCACACCGAATCCTAAGCTAAATCGTCGATCATGACCTCAGTTTAACTCGATCACGGTTCAGACTCGAAATGGTCTGATGGTGAGAAATGAAAGCAAGCAACTGATAGATGTCTATACCCCGCCTGGTCACTGGTGCATACTACATGCAAAGTAGAACTTATGAGACTGTATGTAAATATTTAAGTATATCTCCTTATTGCATATAAAAAGAAAATAATAAATTTGGTTAAAATCAGGAATATTGTACCACCACTAAAATAATTAATACCAGTTACGTAATGGTTTTGTATCAGTTTAGTAATTAAATCGTCTGTAGAATAAAATAAATCGTTACGAAACCGAAACATAACTGATATTAATCGTTACAAAACCGTTATGTAACTAATATTAAATAAAATGCTATGTAATGACAACACAAAGAAAAAATGGCAGGTCCTGCCATTACCCTAATTTTTCTTTGTGTGGTCATTACATAGCATTTAAATTTAATAATTTGAATGTTAAAACATTAAAAAATAAAAATTGAAAGAAATTTCGGTTACAAAAATTGAATAACATTAATTATTTTATTTATGGTACAATATTTTTGCTTTAGACCCAATTGTCAGATCATTTTATCTCTTTATCTCTTTTTGTCATTTATGTTTATTTTTTGTACAATAAAGAATTTACATACATACATTTTGATAACAAAGAGTGACATTGAAACACTACTAAGTCGAAAATATACTCGTACGAATAAAGGTCTAATTACAAAATGTTATAGAGGCGACACTTCATCTCTTGCACCCATTTCGCTTTGATGTTGACATCGTAAAGGGAGAATGAAGTGTGACTTCTAATAACTTTATGCATATAGCATTAATGTGCCATAGCATTAGAATCTCTGGAACTCCGATCCGACAAAAGAATCATACTTCACCACTGACCTATAAGTAATATGGACTTCTAGTCAGTGTTTAAAAAATGGCATATCAAAGGAGGCTAAAAAGAAGAGTAAATCGATAATCGCTCGCGCTGCCAGTCTGTCGGACCGACGGCGCTGCTGTAAATACTATTATTTTGTAAAAAAACCTATTTGCAACGAAACTCAATAAATTATTATTTTATGCAGTTAGACGTAAAGTTGTAAATCCAATGACTATAAATGGTAAACAAATAATTTGCATTTGTAACATTGGCGTCAACCTGTATTCTTATGTCGTGCCGTTTTTCTGCTGTCATTTAGTATGAAACTGTACATCCATGCATTATAATATCATTGTACGGCACGTGTAGAATATGTAATGTCCCTTCTATTAGTTCTTTATTCATATGTCGAAGCTAAACCTTGTTTCTCTAGTCGGGTAAGTATGTATACAAACAGTCTCTCACCATGTGTAAAATGAGGATAACTCCTATCGCCAGTCCGCGTCGCAGCCGCATCGTTCAACTGCTAACAAAAAACATATACATTAGTTGTCGCCTTTTGCCATCCGGCTCGTGTTTCGATGAAAGTTCTAGGGAAAGTATCAACAATGTGAATACTTTACTTAAGGTCAATGCTAACTTGTCCTTAAAAGTGACACGGCTTTTTGTGTCAGATTTCGTGGAGTTGTCAACTGTTGGAGATAGCAGGTACAGTACTGAGTCGTTATTTTATCAAGCTGTTACTGGGAAAGGTGTGTCTTTAAAATGTGGAAGTGATGTAAATGAATGCCTCTGGCTATTGCTTTTTGCCTTGAAAATAACCTACCCCAGTACCTACAATGGTTGGCTTTAGTTGTTTGAAATAAAAATCAAATCTAGAAAAAGAACTGCCTGAATAACTCTCCCTTCTGGAGGCAGTCGGGTAAACATTTCAAAAAAGCGTGCTAGGCAAGTAAGTGAGCTTGTCGTTGAACTATGGAAAGTAAAAGAATTTACTAACACTTTTTTTTTAATCGAAGAGATTACAAATTAAAAAATACGCATAAACATGAAATATTTATTAGTTACCGCATTTTACCGCATTGCAATGCCGAGGAAATGCACTTCAATTTAGTTTATTATTACCTTATAAACTAACAACTAAGTATGTACTCTACAAAGAACGTGACGCAAGACAAACTCGCTCTCCTATTAACACCCGAAGTTCCCGACACCTGGCACTTACTTACTTTTTACAAAATCGTCACCATTATATTGTCTTGAAGTAAGATTAAACAGAAGGCGACGAGTGCGGAATGTTTTCGCTACTAACAAGAAAAGAAAATACTTCATTTAAACTATGACCACGAAATCTTGTTCCATATTTCTTTTAAAACCTCATCATTGAGTTCCCACACTGAATTCAACATTAAGAACACCTTTTTAAACCAGGACATGAAAAGTGTTTCAAGAAATATTTCTGAATAACAATTCCACACGTGTTTGAGAGAAAGAAGTGAAACAATTGCTTGTAATTTAATCTAGCTCGTTGGCAGTACAATGTGAATCGAAGCTGTCATCACTCTAGTCTCACATAATGTACCTACTTAGTTGAGTAATTTCCACAAAATTGGGGGCATGACTGATGTATTGTAGAACAATAATACTGTGACGACATATTTTAATTTATTGATTACAAATTAATTAATAAATTTTTACCACCGGTCTACTAGACGCACGGAGTCGTTCCATCCCTATAGGATTGACTGCCCTCCTTGTCGTACGAAGCGTTTCGCTTCATCTTTCTTGGTACGCACTTCCAAAGAATGGAACGATCTCCCTGTCTCTGTATTTCCGGACAGATACGATCTGGACACTTTCAAAAGGAGAGTAAATAGGCTTTTTTCTGGGTAGTCGCGTCCCACCTTCGGCCTCGTCAACACTTTCCATCAGGTGTAACTGTAGTCAAACGAGAACCCATCATCAATACAAAATAAAAAACTTGAAATGCATAGCATCATTATTGCATCCGATAAAAATTTAAATGCATTAATACTTAGATAAAAGAAAGCAAGAGCACTACTTTTATCTAACTAGGTACGGATTGCATCAATGTGTCAGTTAATCAAATCATCATGATCAGAACAAATCTAACCAATGTCCTAAAAGCCTATTCATTTCTATTTTTAAACTGTTGCGCACCCGTTGCTCTCCATCTTCATACAAACGGCGATACGTTTTCCACCTTCTAAACTTAACCTATGGCTATAGTTTTTTGTATGTTGTTATTATGACTTTTGTTAGTATATTGAATCCATGCGATGTCAAGACGGATCGCTTTTTGTCTGTCCTCATTACCCCTTTTAAACCATTGTGTTTGCACCGTCATTTGGACTAATTTTTCAGGCAAAGATTTAAAAAAAATTGAATTACATACTAATTGTAACTGCGTGAACCCGGGGCGTATTACTAGTCCAACATAATTTCAAATAACTAATAGGATAATCTATGTATATGGCAAGCAGACCGACATCACAATTACCATTCACGTACTAATAAATTCTTCCTTTGCAGTAGAAACGAAAGCTTCAGTGCGAATAGGTCATGTTGTCAGGTTCAGATTATAATAATCTTAATTTATAACTGAAGTCACGATTTAAATACTTCTGTCTTTGACCTGCATTTTTAATGAATAGATAAGTCTATTAAGTTTTTTAGCTTATCTTTATTTTCTGCGAAATGTGTTACTTTTGGTTTTCTAGCACAATTAACATTCTGAACTCATTCGTTTTGTGTTTTGGTTTAGTAATACGCGTTGTAAATTCGAGTATAATATATTAAGTTAGTTTAACTCTTAATTAATTGCTTTTTGATAAACGTGCTCGTGACAAATGAAAAGTAGTAAGCAAAGATACGGATTTTTATATCATATTAGGATTTTAAGAAATAAATATCTGCAGAAAATATATTGCAAACTTGTCTTCAAAAGAAGTAACTGACAACGAATGTTTACGGCAACACACGAAAACTTGGTAGGTTTTGATACACAGAATGCTTATCACACATGTAATAAAAACCATTTTAAATCGAAATCTATTAATGGGACAGTAGAAAAAAAGGCAGTTTAAATAATGAGCTGTATTAACCCAGCTTAAAATGAAACCATAAGCGAAAACCGAATCTCTATAGAATACAAAACAAGTGCCGCACAGCTTGTTAAGCCCAACGCACCCTTGCAAGCTTAATTGGTCCGCGAAAGTAAAGCCTGAACATACTTCAATCACCGAATAGTGGGCGTTCCCGCCCAACGGGTTGAGGCTTGCATTTTGGTGCAAGTAGGCCGTGGGACCATCGGGAGAAAGTGGACACCTACCGGAAAGTGACGGAACTCTTTGTGGCAGTTTTTTGCCGCATTTCCGAAAGATATGCGGACGCGCGTGTAATTACGGGGTGCGGCGAAGTTTAAGTACAATGTTTATTGCAAAATCTTCGCTCGGAGATAAAGCGCGGCAGGCGGAATAATGAAAATATTGACACTCTTTAAGTGATTAAACGGGGATTGTTTGTTTTTATTGTGGCGTGAAGCCATGCGTAAAGCTGAGGCATGAATGATTCAAAGGGAATCGTATATTAATAATGGCATTTAAAATTCAAAACTAAAAGTGAAATGATATTTCGCATTTTATTAGCTTTTTTTCTGCAAATAAACATGATGTTATAAAGTATTTTCTTATGTTTTCGCGACTATAGACATTGAAATAAAACAATTTAAACGGTTTATATCGCGTGTATTGTAACGAATCTAATTCCCGATGTTTCGAGCACTCTTCAGATCTCATTTTTACGGGGAGACTGATGAAAAACTTAAAATACAAATTACCAATTTTAAAAATAATTAAAATTATTTTTTGTATTAATTTAGATTCGTTAAAACGCGATATAAACCGTTTAAATTGTTTTATTTCATGATATTATACTTTGAGCCAAACTATTTATCAAATTTTAAGTTACACCATGTCTGTTCAAAGCCTAATTGATAGCACTTCATTTGACTTTGAACAACCATAGGATTTTGATCTTGAAGCCGTTAAATAAAATTGACCGATTTTACACAACTTTCGTTTTATCCGAGTTTAGCTCCTGACAAGTACAGAATTAGAGCAGTTTTACCAACTTTGAACTTTATTTCAATTGGTCTATGACATAAATTATTGATTCAACGTTTGGTGATACATCATGATGAAATTCATGGACGATTTGGTTTGAATAATGACCCGACGTCACCATGATTGATGTTGTTTATAAATGTAAAGACGTAGAGTTAATCAAGTTAGTGAAATACCGAATTGCGAGTTACTTCATTATGTATATGGTTTCAATTATATTTACTAGCGACCGGCGCCGGCTTCGTACGGGTAAAATTGAAATGTAAGGTTTAAAAAAAGCTTCCTAAATAAAATAGCTAAATGACTGTGAAAACTTGCTTGCCGGTGCTTGGTTTAAAAGGAGTAAGTGGCCGAAGATACGATCAGGACAGACAGGAACGAATAGAAAATTACTTTAAACTATGTAGTAATAAAGAAGATCACAAGGTACCGATCCTCAAGTCTTCAATATGAAAGCAAAATTCATCTCTCTCGAAAACTTTTGGAATTTCTAGCTTTCGACATAAGGCTTTCATCACCAGTCGAGAGATGTTAAATCCGAGACAAATTACAATACACTTCGGGCCCGTTTTTCGATCCGTAGTTAACTCAACTAATTGTTGATAACCATGATAACCAAGCAATGAACGGTGTCATCTTCATAGTATTTTTTAACAGATGTCAGATTTTTAACTTTTAGATGAGTCAAAATATGGATCAAACAACTTTAAATTACCCTATTTATCAAAAGCACTTGCTAAATCATATTTTTCTTCAAATATGTGTTTACTTAATCTATTGTCGTATCGTTTGGTTATGATAGAAAATGAGAAAAGCTATTTTAGTTACAAAAAGCTTAATATTTTTTATCAATATTATTATTTTTTTATAATCCTAATACTAACCTTTAGTACTAGCTACAGATCTATTCCATGCATGCAACTATCAACGTAATAATTATGTCTATAAACGCTCAATAAACCCACTTTAGTTAACAATTCTGTTTCGTCTTTATCTGTAATTTTGAATTTGTCCTCCAAAGAAAGGAACAAATTGTTAGTAAAAAAGAGGTTTGTCAACGTACAAATAACACTTTAAATACAACATCATTACGTTGATAGTTGCATGCATGGAATAGATCTGTAGCTATAAAACTACTAGTAAAAACTATCTGTAAGAAAAAAGTTCCATGCTCATTGTTCAACGTTCCGTAAAGAATTGTTCACGAGCAAATAAAAACTGAATTTTTACGACCACAAGATTGAATTTTGCGCGTTATGACCTCTGAGCGTCCGATATCGGGCCGATAATTATAATTGAATACATTTATGACGAATTTACAATTTGCACGGATGTTTTATAGTGTGTGAAGTGAATTAAGCCGTTAATCGGTCGTATTTACTTTATGATTTTGTTGAATATTACCGGTAGTATATCACAGCTTGGCCATAACGAGAACATTTTATTAAATCGAGTTGAGCATAATAAAATAACAATTACACGGTAATTGCAGCATTTTCATCTGTTAAAATGCAGTTCAGCTAAACTTAATGCACATTTGAACACTGTCTTATTCTTCCATGCACTTTGTTACCAAACATAATAATAATAATTATGTACCATACGATTACTTTCTGTCAATGGAATGGTTTTTGTCAACCGCTATCCCATTTTACAGTAAACAAGTATAGCAACGCTTAGAACTTTCGTTCGTTGTTTGAATACCTAATTTACATTATTAAATGAACGCTATTTCAACTGTGTTAGAGGCATTTAAAAGATAAATGTTGTCGTTGAAACGTTGGGCCCTAAAAAGATGAATTAGTCATTTTATTAGTTAGTTTTTTTTTAGTTATTTTATTTTTTTATTTGCGGGTGGTAGGACCTTGTGCAAGGTCCGCCCGGATCGCTACCACCATCTTGCTCGCTAATCCTGCCGCTAAGCAGCAGTGCTTGCACTGTTGTGTTCCGGCGTGGAGAGCAAGACAGCCGGTGCAATTACTGGCACAAGAGGTATTCCATCTTAGCCCTCTGGGTTGGCAACGCATCTGCACTCTCTTTGTTGTCTATAGGCGGTGGTGATCACTTACCATCAGTTGACCCACTTGCTTGTTTTCCTTCCTATGTTGTATAAAAAAAAATTAAAGTCAATAATTAAAATATAGCATGTTTGCGGGAAAAAGTAGCATAATTCTTAACATTGGAAAAATTTGAATGGATTGTGGTTGGATAGACTATTAAACTTGTTACGTTAAGTAGTAACATTCATAGCCATAGGACTCTTTTGACTGAGACATGTTAGTCAAAGTAAAAATTGGAACGACCCTCCTCGGTCTCCCCTAATAGTTAAAAGCTTCTCAACGTTATAATTAACTTGAAGGTCCGCACGATGTAGTGAACAAATAAGTGTCGCTATTTAAACCTTTTTGTCAGGTGTTTTACACGAACAGCCTTTGGACTAGTTTCACGCAGAAGACTCAGTACCCTGCGAGTTCAGTACAACAACGGGTTCAGGATGCTGTTGGGGCTGCCCCGATTCTGCAGCGCGTCGGGCATGTTTGCACTGGCTCGCACTGACGACTTCTACGCTATAATGCGGAAAAGAATAGGTCGTTGCTCTGCAGAGTGCTGAGTTTTGCAGGTGGTAGGACCTTGTGCAAGGTCCGACCGGATCGCAACCACCATCTTGCTCACTAATCCTGCCGCTAAGCAGCAGTGCTTGCACTGTTGTGTTCCGGCGTGGAGAGCAAGAGAGCCGGTGTGATTACTGGCACAAGAGGTATTCCATCTTAAAAAAAAAAAAGAGTGCGGGCCAGGCCCAATCCCAGTCTGAACACTGTGGCGGCCAAGTACGACTCCTCTATCATGCGGCAGAATGAACTTGTGATGTCCGCTACGCGGTATATTGTTTGTGTAAATTACTAAAGTAGTCAATAATTATTTTAATGTTACTAACAAATCTGGATCAATTAGTGGTCTGTAAATAAAATAATTTGAATTTGAATTAACAACATTGTAATATTCGAAAAACTAAATTTAAAAACCTATGAGCAGGAATTAGCGGACTCATACTAATTCACAAGATACGACTAACTAAAAAGGAAATCAGTTTTTGTTTCATAACATTAGCATAACACCTAATGGGCTGAACTAGCAACCGAATGAATGGGTTCCGACACAATGATCTATTGAATGAATGGCGAACTGGTTTTGTTAGGTAAAGGTTTATCGAGCATTGAACCGGCGTTTGCGCGTGAAAATGAAAGTCGACAATGCGTAAGGGGGTTGAACTCGTTTGCATAATTTTGAACAATTTATTTTTTATATTATTATCCTGCCCCATTATTCATAGACGTTCATTAAACCTGTATTAGTTAACACATGTTTTTCCTTATCTGTCTTTATGTTTGCGGTGCTTAACAGCTTTTTATAAGTTATCTTGAGAGCAGCGGTTAATCAAGCGATTGTAATCAAACGTCTAAATATGACCTAGAAAAGCTATCAAACATCTATTAAACAAAACTACTTCTTAATTACACTCTTCAACTCTAGTTAAATGCCATATAACACACGAAAGAAGGCTTAAGACGTTAATCGGCGCTTTTTTTGACCAAACGTATTCAAAAGGTATGTGCTATAACAACTTATCTTATCAAAATTCCGAACTGAAAATTCCTCAAACATAATTAAACCTCTTAATCACCAACAAAAGCACCAACGTGGAGATAAAGGCAAGTGCAAACAAGCAGTCAGAAAGCGTGCGTGACATGTCTTTGTTTACACTTTCACCGATCGATTGACACCGCGTCAATTATTGTTACTGGTGTTACGGCTGCGCCCACGCCGAATACACAGATGCGTCTGTGTTATTCCGGATACGGATTGGGGTAACATACATTTATTATGACTGTCGTTAAGGTGGATGACAGGACGACTTGGACTTGCCTAACGGCGCGTTAGCTATCAAGGGCTTTATTGGTATATTAAATAGGCTTGAAGAATGGTCTGGAAGTTTAAGGCTAATTGGTATGAGATGGGAATTTTGAAATTTAATCAGTTTTTTTATTTATTGTGGCTAAATAGTGTAACTTTTTGAATTTCGTGTAGTTTTGCGGCAGTAAACCACTGTTTCTTAAAACGGAGTGGAGCGATCCACATTAAGGGATATCTATTCGACGGTTGTGTTATATTGACGCTTAGAGTAACTTAGTTAATAGGAGTTTCAACCTTTTTGTGTCTTGCACGAAAAATTGTAAAGTCAATTAACGAACCAAATTATTGTAAATTAATTGTTAGGAATCCGCTCAACAAAGTTTAATTATAACAATGTTTTGCTTATAATTTGGAAGCTGTTAACATAGACCAAACCACCTTTGTATCCATAACATTACGTCAAATAACAATAACATCTAAGTTAGCTTGCTTCTATTGACTTGAAATTTCAACGAACTACAAAAAAAGTTTAGATCAAGAATGAAATTTTTAACAAAAACTTATTGGAGTTTACATTGTTATCTTTCAAACATCGGTAAGAAGCCGTCACAGACAAAAACCATTTACAAAAAGTAAGTCCCGACAGCCATGTCAATGTCAGTCGTAAGTTGTTGACGGTCAAAAGTTGGAAACGTGACCGGCCGCGCGGTCAACGACACTTTGGGTTCTTTTACTTTTGCTTTCGCTGAAACTTTTACTCCTGCGTTCTATTTAAGGTGACTTATACTATTATCGCACTTAGTTGTTTGGTTATTGGCGCTAAATAAAGGTCGAGTGGGAAATACTTTCTCGTTCGTTCCTTCGTGCTTTTCATTCATTCGTGATACATTACTTAGGTGAGCGTATAGTCACGAGTAGTTTTCCTTACAGAAGCTGCAGTGGAGACTAAGATTAATTGCTTTCAGGTATTTGTGTTATAGATTTATAGTATCGGAGGTATTCCAATTAATTCCAGAAGTCTAAATACAGTAGAACATGTAAACGACTCAATTGATTAAGGCTCAAGTTCATACTAACATAGTATTAAACTGGAACTGGAGTTCGGTTTATAACTACCATCCATAGAGTAGGTTGATTTATTTATTTTTATTATTTGAATAAAGTAAATCAACATAATCTTTTAACCATGTCTGACTTTCTGTGACGTGTTAGCAATTAACTATTGTGTGCCCGACTACTCTGACAAGTGTAAAATAAAAAGAGTAAGTTGAAAATATCTACAAGCCTTCATTAAATTAATGAGAATCGACATTTGATTCTGCAACCCAAAGCATTAGTGAGCACTGAGCATGATATGGAACAACTGGGATACCGTAGCCTGGATAAATTCAGAGTTTAGATTTTAGATGATAACTTGTTACTGACAGTTACTCTTTTTTTCGATACCCTCGGACAAAAACTTGGCTCATCGCGAATCTCAAGTCACAATTGTCTCCCGGTACACTCAAAGCAATCCCTCAACATTCATTCTCATGAAATCCTAGGAAACTTGTACGGTTACAGTCTTAATTGCTTACAGACAATAGTGCGGCACCCACACCGCTGGGAAACATCGTAAACCCACATACCCAGACCTGTTGGCACACATTTTACGACCTCGTGGTCGCAAAGTTGAACGCTCCGTTGGGTGGATTGGTGGATCATTTATCGGTCTTTATGAGCAGGAACTCCGGCCGAAGGGAGTCGCATTCCGTCGTTTCCGCGGACGATGCTAGACACCGAAACTAGGTTACATCTCCCTGAAGTAACGTGCTAACTTTAATGTGGAATGGAATAAAAAGAAGTTTGATTGCTACGGTTTTTCTTTTAAAGATTTTTATAGACTTTTGAATAGGAACTGGCCAAGTACGAATTGGACACTGGTTTCGACATTATTTGCGTACTGCACTTAATTCACGGTAAATATGATTGTCTCTCAATCCATCATTGAAAAAATGTACAACAAAGGAAAGGAAATAGGTCCTAAGAAAGATATCTAGAATATTTATTACAAATTAGTTTTATAGAAATTTGGCAGGTACTCCATGCATTTTATTAAACTAAGTTCTGCTTTATGTGGGATGTATAATGGATTTTTTACCATCATAATTAACTTTTTAACCGAAACAACCGCAATTGCATTTGCACACTCAAATGACAAGGAAAGTGTGAAACGTAAAAAAACTAATTTTAGATAAAACCAGGTGGAACAGTTACATTGTACATTTTATTGCAAGACATTCAAAACAACAGAAACAATTAACCGACCTCATGTAAACGATGTTCACGCATATTTCGTTATGAAAGTGAATGTTTCCCACGAGTCCGTTCAAAACTCGCGGCGGACGCGTACTCTGAACCTTTGCCACGGGATTGTTAACACACATAATATACCTTTAATGTTTTCATGCTTTTAATATAGGCAACGTAGAGAACGAGCGTAAAATTTTGACGTGAGCGCATCTAAATAGGTGCCGTACGTCAAAGTTATCGTATTCTAATCTGCGCCCAGCATCGCTAAGTCACGCTCAAATTCTCAATCAGACACTCAATACAACTCAGAGTGGTCAAGATGCAAATGACGTACGTAAAATAAATCAATGTTTCAATAGTGAGTGGTAAGTAAGAGTAGTCAAAAACGAAAGTAGAATCGATCTAAAATCGGCATCGCCGAAACATCGAGCCGGGATTGTGGTCAGTCGGTCGGTAACTTTCACCGGGCACTAATTAGTGATCTGCTCGGTGTTTACACGGCCACCACGTCGATATCGAGATATCGATGTGTATCGACGCATCGATGTATATTAGCCATCTATGAGCAGATAAGAGAGGAATGCCGGATTAGATTTGATGAGTAATTATGTCGACCGGTCCGAGATTGGGTAAGTGTAGCGCAGCTGGTTACTTTAATTATGATTCAATTGAGTGAAAACTGTATCCGTGTAGGTGAGAATATTTTGATTAAGCTACGTATTTGCATTCACACTCGTCGTCAATGGTTTGTAAAATTACACTTAAAACTCGCCAGCACAAACTAATAGGCAAGCCATATATGAATAAAACGTAATTATTATGATTGCGTGCACCTAACACCGGAATTTAATCAAAGGTAGAAGATAAACGCAAACTGGATAGTAAATAGTTTCGTTGATAACAATAACAAATTGCATCCATAAATGCAGTTTCGCAATATAAAGTGATGTGACAAATCTTAATTATCGTTATTTATCGGCATTCTCGCGATACAAACTTTATCGAATTACGCAAACGCCCACCCTTTGAAAAGCATCTAACGTAAGTCATTACCGCACGTCGCTGATCGACTGAGTGGCAGACGACCGGCGTGTTTACGCATACTTATAGAGTTAGTGTGTGATAATTAGGCACTAGGTAATGTGTCTTATGTGCAATACAATTCTTAAAATACTTTTCATTATGATTATACATTATCTACACGCAAAACGCAAGTAAAGGCACGATTTAAATCGTCGAGTTGCAGATACCCAACCAGCGCTTCCACAATTAACTAACTTAAATAGTTTGTAGTAGGTAATAAGGTCTTTTTGTACGAGGTTATGAGAAGTCTTGGGTTGTCCATACATCCTGCTTGTGCATCGTATTAGTAATTAAATACTGGCACGTGTATATTACAAAGTTAATTGTGATGACTTATCTTTCGGCGCCTTGTATAATCATTGTCACTGACAAATTTGCCCTGAAACTTGTGATCAGAAAAGGGCTCGAACCGTGAAAAGTTTAACCTGGTGGCAATTGCTCCATCCGTTGAAAGCAGTTTTCCTCAGTTTAAGAAACTTAAGCGTGTTTTGATACAATTTTCATTAAAAACTGCTACCTTTTAAAAGTCCGACGACTCTATCGTCTTCTCTATTCCACGAAACACCACTTAACATATTCAAAGATCTTCACTTACACCTAACGTGTGAACATATCAAACAAAAGACCATTTGTATATGTCAATTAGACTCTCAGAGTACTTGGAAGCCGCTTTCCCTTCGGCTATGTGATCGGCATTTGATTGTAATAAGCGAGATTTAATTGAATTATATAAAACTTAAGAGAAACACAGAAAGTGCTCGAGTTCAATAATAGTACTAAATTCAAATTTAGGCAAGTTAAAAATTAATTCATAACGTTATCTTAACTATTTTTGTTTCCTATTTACACGCGCAAGAGAAAATATTTTTAAAAAATATCCTAATAATGCCAAAAACATATTGCTGAGGATTTTATGTTTGTATTTTTAACATTCAATACACGCTTTCGACATACGTTAAGCGTGTTAACTGTCGCATTAAACCGAGTAGCGAATTAAATGTCCAAAAGTTATTGTCGAAAATAATCGTACGGTGTCCAGTTTCGTACTTCAAAGGCTCCCGACAAAGTATCGTGTGCAAAATTAAAACACTTTCGCTGCATATTGGCGAACCTGTTTCGTAAGCCCGTAACGGTTTCAGAGATATCGAGTTGTTCTTACCTAATATCGATAGAGCAAGGTCACCTCCCTATTTTAATCTATTTATGTGTTAAGCCTCTAAGTTTTGAGTTTTCTTAACTAATCAATACATATAATAATACCCTATCAAATAAAAAACCATCAAAATCAGACTACGCAGTAAAAAGTTATGAGTGATCATAATAAATAATAATAAATTTGTTGTAACAATTGACCTAGTTCCAAACTTATTTGCAGCAACAGTTGGTACTATTGGTACTAGACAACAGGTAGACACGTATGAAGATAAAACAACCACAACTCAGGTACCAGCATTCACTTGCCATTTGTATTTTTTTTAATTGTGCAATAATGTATAGATAAATAAATATTCATATTCATCATATAAACATTTGTCCCTTGTGGAAAGCGAACCTACAACCTCTAGCTTGTTGTCAGGATCACAAGCCACTAGGCTACCCGGTTGTCAAATAAATGTGAATGGTATGTATTTTTAAAGCACCAAATTTAAACCACGACACGACACGAACAGACTGATTGACATGAGTATTCCACTCCAATTAAGATGATTGACAATAAAAACTATTGCTATTGATGGATCATCGTGTGATGACAACTTTTCTCTCTTTTTAGGGCTGCGTATGAAATCATTAAAATACATGTACAGTCAAATTAAATTTAAAAAAAGACACAGAAAAAAACATCGATTACAAAAATATACAGTCGATCACTTTCTTGTCCGTCTGTCTGTTAACCCTCTTTTTCTCAGGAACGGTTTAATATAATCTTAAATTTCGCTTAGTTGTAGAAGATAAAGTCTACGTAAAGGTGCGAATAGACTAGAAGATTCACTTGTAACAAAACATATTATTACTTATTTTGTTATTTATTTTGTGAGTTGTATATCGTTTGTGAAAATGCTCATTACAAGGATAAGGGATAAATTAATTACGAATAAGTTCGCCAGTTCATTAAGTTTGTACATTAATGTATTTATTTGGTATTTTTTATGTTTTTTGTACTATAAAGAAATTACATACCTACTTATATATAAGTGAGTGCTCAAGTCGATCAGCACCTTAAGGTGGATTAAACATAAAAAAGAAAAGCATACTTAAATTAATTTGTCCCAAACTAGAAAATAAATATGGAACCGGAAAGAAATCTGCGTAATTATTGTTTTTTTTTTCACTTTTTAATATAAAAATGTTTAAGACAATTTGCGAATCAACAGCTGCGACCTGCTTCGCTGCCTTTTGATCTCAGAACGTGGAGTTACATTAATTTCAAAAAATTACAACTAATTGAAATCTATTTAAAGACTATCATTAAAATAAACAGACTCTCTAGCTTTAATAGTCTAGAGAACATTGCAAAAACCGTTAAAAATTGCGTTAACTGAATTTGCGGTCAGAAAAAAACTTGCTCGTAAGAGACATGAGAAAGTTAAACTCATTTTTTTGGCAAATACGTAACAGAAACATATGTGTAGTGGTTCGGAACCGTCGTCACAAGTACTACTCGCACTTGACCGGTTTTTTTGTTACTGGTTGTTTTTTTCTACACCTTTCTAAGTAATCAATTGCCTTGAGGGACAAGAAAGGAATCGGATGTCTTCATACCAATTGATTTTTTGTCGTTCCGTCACTTCACGTCTTTGTGTGCGTGCACAATGTGTGTACATTGTGCTTGAACGTAAATTAAATCCAATGTAGTGATTAATAGTGGTTTTACAAAATACTTTTACTTTCCACTTCGTTTGGAATAATCGTTTATATTGAAAGTAATTTATTGGAATTATTTAATCGCTTATCCGATAGAAATCTTAATAGAATCAATTAATTTCAATAACGATTGTTAAACGCCTCGAGGCAGCTTTTAGGTAAGGTAGAAATTGGTTTTGAATTATTTTCATCTCTGAAATCTTCATTTCGTAGGTGGTCCTGTGAAACAACTCATTTTCAAATTAACCATACTGTACGTTTACGCTATAGCAAATCTTGGAATGAAACAGGTTCTGTCGAACGGATGAAAGTTACAAACTAGACATGCTGTCGCTACAGAAATTATAATTGCCGCGCCCAGTAAATATTTCGCTTTTGAGATCTTGACAACAGAGCCGTGTATAATTTTTTTGACCTCCTCAACTGTGTAGACATATCGGCTCCTGATTATACATCTAAATGTTTAATATTTATGCCGTGGAGGTTCAAAGTCAAAATCAAAATATCTTTATTCAGATTAGGCTAACAGAAACCACTTATGATAGCCAGAAAATTGACCACCGGTTCGGAAAACACCTCTGATGACAAGATACATGGTAAGCAACTCAACGAGGTGTAATTTTAAAATTGTAATTTCTATACTGTCTAATGGAAGTCGAAATGTTGAATCTTTTGCCACTATTAGAGTTGCCATGTGGGAAGACTAAAATGTTTGGCCAAAATTTCAGAAATCGGGAATTTAGGATTATTGTCGGAAAAATAAATATTACAAATAAAACTTTACTCTTGTAAACCGCGTGAAAATTTAAAATTTTCGCTTCGTAAAAAACTTTACAAGAAGCTGTTTGTCGGAACATTTTGCATTTTTTCGGAAGCCTGGACATCATATTCAATGTCGAGACAATCCCGACAAATCTCTACCATCTGGCAACCCTAGCCACGATTAATAATTCGACAATTTGACCATCCATGAAGCAAGTGCACCCGAATAATAAGCCTTTAAAATTCTTGGAGCATCTCATCTCACGTCCAGTTATTCCAACTGACTGACAATATGACAATAAATTCTATCATTAACTAATTACTGAGAACGGCAGGGAACCGCACAAATTAATATCGATATCGAAACAAACGGTATCACGATCGAAGTGACCCAAGTTTTGTAGTCCAGTTGGTCGCCGTCGCTCATCACTATTGAATCGACAAACTAATATGTATATTTATAATATGAGCTCCGCGTTCACCTATAAACATGTTTCAATACCGATATATGCTGGCTTATGGGTGTTATACACCTTAGTTGAGCACTTGCGCTATCAAGAGGATATTAAGCCGTGTCCAGACGGGTGTAACGTGTAATGTAATGTCACGAGTAAGGTAAGCTGAATTTTGTGTCAAAACTCGAGTTACTTTACTGGTGACATTACATTACACGTAACCCTATTCTACTGGAGAGGGCAGCCGTCCAAAGCTAATTGATGATTCACAAGAATGCTTGCTAGAATAAACCCTAAAACCGGTTCTAGACGGGTGTAACGTGTAATGTAATGTCAGGAGTAACGCAAATTTTGTGTCACAACTCGCGTTACTTTACTCGTCACATTACATTATGTACATGTTACCTTTCTCGATTAGAGAGGGCATTTGCTCAAAGTTAATTGATGATTCACAAGAATGCTTGCTAGAATGTTCCCTAAAACCGGTTCTAGACGAGAGTAACACGTAATTTAATGTCACGAGTAACGCGAATTTTGTGTGACAACTCGCGTTACATTACTAGTGACATTACATTACACGTTACACTCGTCTGGAGCCGGCTCTAGGGAACATACTAGCAAGCCTTCAAGTGAATCATCAATTAGCTTTGAACGGCTGTCTCAAGTCGCACCTCCATGTAGTGTTAAGTAGAACATGAAATTAAAATGACCTAAATCCAAGTAGCACAAGCACTATAGAATAGAATAGAGTAGAATATAACAAATTAATTTCGGGCTGCATAGGCCCATAGATAAATACCTCAAAAACTAAAATAAATTATTATTATGCTTAATTAACAACTTAATTACTAGCACGTGAAGTCTGTATCGTGAACACTTTCGCGGTGTCAGTTAAATGGCCACGAACCGCCGGAATGCAACACCTTTCGGCTGAAAATCTTCTCTTGTGAAGGTCGATAGCTGGTCAGTTGAAACTCTCACCACAAATGAATTAAAATTCACGTTTATAGAGGCTTTAGAATAGATGTATTAGTAGTAGGTATGTGTAGTATCACCTTTATTCAGCTTTTATAGCGCTTGTGTCCTACTTGGAGAGTGAGCACCTCATTTGAAAATATTAGTCGCTACAGTAAGCAGCTGATATTAATTTGCATAGATGAAGAGAACAAAAAAATCTGCACGTTACTCTTTTGCCAAGAGAGATACAAAGAAAAAAAATAGGTAGAACTTAATAGACTTTTTTTTATTTCTTGGAGTGCTCCTGGTGTTGAATGCACAAAATCCTATTTCACGTGAAGTGGCAGGAGCGGTTAAATTTAGTAATTTAGTAAAGATCGATAAAGAGTGAATTAGTCCTTTGTAGCCTCATATGAGTGACCACACTTTATATTGTGGGTACTGCAGTACAGCACTTCGGTGTTTATAGCGCTTGTCCTATTCTTTTCAGTGGTTACTCGTTGTCATCTATCTCACTTTGACAGCACTGTTATTTTTTTAACGCTGATGCGTTGGACTCGACGTCGAGGCATTGCCCTGTCTCGTTCACTCGAGCTAGCGCGCTAGAGCAAGACACGACGCTGCCCCAGCGTCGAACTCGTCGCTGTTGCTTTATAAGAATCACTCTCCTGCTTTCTTGCTCTTTCTTTTGCTTTAATACACTCTGTATCATATTTAGGGTTTCGTGTCCAAAGGGTAAAACGGGACCCTGTTACTAAGACTCTGCTGTCCGTCCGTCTATCCGCCTGTTAACAGGCTGTATCTCGTGAACCGTGATAGTTATAAAGTTGAAATTTTCACACATGGTGTATTTTTGTTGCCGCTAAAACAAAAGATATCAAAAAAAGAATAAAATAAATATTCAAGGGGGCTCCCATACAACAGACATGATTTTTGCCGTTTTATAGACAATGGTACGAAACCCTTCGTGGGCGAGTTCGACTCGCACTTGACCGATTTTTTTTAATAAGGTGTTTTAAGCGTATGCGTTGAATATTTGAGAAGCCTTGGTGCAAGCCAGCCGCGTCGGTCCCCTAGCGTTCGCGGGAGTCGTCGGAATGCTCGTATCAATGTTCGGAGCTCTGTTCCTTGTTCAGTTCGTACAAACATTTATATGGCGAATGTTCATTGCTTAGCTCGATGTTCTGTTCGGGTGTATCATCACCTTTATGTGCCCGGTCATTTGACCCAAGACCCGGACTTTCTCTACGCCAATACTAAATACTGGTTCTGCTTGGCATATATCATGGTTATGTTTATGCATGCTTATGTTAGAATATGATTGTATATGTTAATTCGGCATAATAATGGAGATGAAGAGCTAATTTGGTAGTGAGTAACAATTGAAATATGTTATAATAAAACATAAGGTAACATTATGGAATTAAGTCAAATGGAATTGGTAAACAAACTTTAACTTATTGTACCTACAATACAATAAATTAATTTGAAACATATATTATGTCTTATTGGAAAATTATTGCTGTACTTATTGGGCATAAGTAGGTTATAGGAATATTATTAAATTGACATGGTTTCAAATAAAGTATATTGGTAAAAATTTATTAATTGTATAAATTTTAATGTATTATTTCATTTTTGACATGTGCTCTTATGCAATATAATATTTTGACTTTTTGACTTTCTTTTTAGAAAAAGAAACAAAGTTATCACAGGAAAAAAAAATATTTATTAGAATATTATTTATACTTTTCGTGCAGTATAATGTAATATTACATATTAAAATTATTTATACTTTTTTATATCAAGATAATAAGATCGAACGTCACAACCAGATTCATGTAACTCAATACAATCTTTGACATTACTAACCGCAATTAGATTCAACGTAGCTTAATAAAACTCAGTCTAAATGTATAATTATTACCTTTTAATGGTGACGATACGGTTTTTAGAATTTAGCACTAAAAACTTCGTCCATCTGTCCATCCTTGTCCGACTGTCATCAAAAATCCTTCACAACTTAATTTACTCGTTAAGATTTTTTCTTTCAAATGCTGTTTAGGTAATTACATAACTCAAATATATTGGGGTTTCCATTTTTCTTTACTTTGATCGATGAATATAGGTATAATAATTTACACTTATATGTAGCTCCCTTTTGCTCGTTTTAGATCCTGCTCGAAAGTTAGTACGTAAAGCAACCTTAAAGGCCAATTGCACCTCAGTAATGATCTGCAGGTTAATCGCCCAAACTTCATACCTCAGGAAACATCTGCCCAAAATATCGAAACGAATCCCCGCGCTGACTTGCTAGTGTGGCAACTTTTCTCGTTTATATGCAAATGGCGTGTAACGTTCCAGAATATAGCTTCAGTCAGAATTTAGGGAGTAATATCACGGGAACATTCCTGGCAGCCAGATTACTTAGACAAGGAGGCACGGTTGTAAGAGATCTGTTCAGAGTGACTCGCTTTTGAGCGGCTTCCTTGTAATCTGTTGAAATTTTGGTAAAATCCCGTCCCTTTAATCATAAAAGTAAGCTTATAGGGACAAAATTGCATTAGATTTGATCTTATTCTCGCGAATTAATAATTCTGGTAACATATAGAAAGAAATGTTTCTTTGAAGTATTTGCATAAAACAGTCAAGAGCCACGCTACGTTTATCTCAGTTTCAAGTAATCGCCTTATAAGCTTTAAAATTGCCTTCGATTTGGCCCAGTTGCACTAAATAATGTCAAACGATATTTAACCAAATCTGGTTTCTATAAAAATCAATTTCCATACAATAATTGTCAAAAGCTTCACTCTCACACACTACTTTCCATTTTTACGACGAGACTGTGAACAAAGGTAGATCCCAAGATTAAGAAATTAATTAGACGCCTACTTAGAACACTCTCCCACGGTGGGTCAAAAACTTATGTCTATGAATAATGGTATGTTCGTAGAATGAGACTTTTACTTAGTAATCGCACTCTGCAAGAAGTTGGGAACTTAAACCATAAAGGGCGCAGACAAGGCCATCATTAACTTGTTCTGAAATTTTAATGATTATGCGCACCGTGATTTTGCCGAGACTGCGTTAAACATTTAGTGAGTGAAACTTTGACATTTTCATTATAAAAAATGTGGGAAACCTCAATAGCACAAGCACAAAGATACATATTTAAATTTAAATAATATCAATGTTCAGATAGGTGTTATTAAGGAGAGTGAAGCAATGAGCTAATTAAATTAATTGAGTGTCAAAACTTTCCATCTCCACAGGGCAATATTAATGACCGTAATAAAAATAAAATTTTAATAAAACCAACGTAATCGCTTAAACCTAATAAAGACGTCCAAAGAAATTAAACAAAGCAGCACCATAAACATTGAGAAATAACTCCACCGACGGCTACTTTTCCTAATGGATAATTAAGATAAACTTTTAAAGTACTCAAACACGACTTCTATATCGGAGGCTAAATAAAATTCCGTATAATTGGTACCATCGATCTTTCCTAACTAGAGAAAGTGTACAAAAAATAAATAAGGGACGGTCCTGGATATTGAAGCCGACGGGCCGAGTTTCACCTATTAAACTAACGATTAAATGACGATTAAATAAATGCCGACGAGACAACCGTCGACGCGCAGACGTTTCCTGTTTACCGCTGTTTCAAGGGAGCCGTGTGAATGTAGTCCATCTGCTTACAATGACCCCCTTGCTAGCCCGTGCTGGGCTGGCGGATGTGATGGATGATTAGTCAACTTAAAAGACGAAACTTTATGACTCTCATTACATAACTAGCAAATACATTCTAATCTTTCCTTAATATATATTGAGAGATAAATAACATTCAAACTTCATAAAAATTAAACATCCTCTAAACATTAATACTAAAACTGAAAAATGTATACAAGCAAATTATTAATGCATTTACAAGGCAAAGTCTTAAAAAATGGACTGCTAAATTTGGTAGACTGACTTTTTGTCTAATAAAATAAAAGAGTTATGTAAAATTACAGAAACTGCCATATACGTAAAGTGAATTTCTATTTCACAAGAAGATACAGAATTTGCTAGGAATTTGATGCTCTCTCGTTGCAAACCTGCATTGCCGTCCTGACTTTGACCTCGTGCCCTCTAGACGGCTATCGTTTGTAGTTTCACTCTCCGTTTACTATGCATGTAGGAATTTCTACAGATCAAACTGAATACTGGCTGAAAATAAACTATAGAAAAAAATATGTTACTGTATTAAACAATGTTTTGATGACCTGTGTGCCACAGTGGCACATGTGTCGGCTTACTGTGCAAGAGGTCCCGGGTTCAAATCCTGGTATGGGCAAATATTTGTGTGACGAATACAAATGTTTGTACCTGAGTCATGGATGTTACTTGTATTTAAGTATGTATTTATTTATATAAGTATGTATATCCGTTGTCTAGTACCCATAGTACAAGCTTTGCTTAGTTTGGGACTTGGTCCATTGGTGTAAATTGTCCCAAGATATGTATTTATTTATTGTTATTATTTATATAAACATGTTGTTATTAGTCCATAGCCCCTCATTTTAAAATTACCACAATAATTTTAAGTCCCTGTCCTGAAACTGGTCATAAAAGCGTTTTTCTCACTATAGCATTTTAAATTCAAATATTCAAGTTCTCTGGTAAACATAAACTTTATGACTACATAATTTGTCTTATTTTCTCTTTTCTGACCTTTGAAACCGTATTCAAAATAAAACAATACCTTCGCGTTAACCTTTCCCACGGATATGTCACCGTATCGTATTCAATTACCCATTCTGAATCAAATTCTTTATCACACACTTTCTATAATACTATACGAAACAAGTAAAAAACACAATAACCCTTTTTATAATTTTGTATTCATTAATTATCTTCAACGAATTGATAATTTGTTCAATTAAACCTGTATCTGAAATCCAATATCCGTATCCCTTAGTAGAGGTATAGAACTATCAACGCTGTTTGAATCAAACGAAATGTATCCCTATCCTTTATGATAGTAATAGATTAGAGTAGGATAGACTAATAAACAGACTGATGGTAGTAAATGGGTTTGAAGTTGTAAGTGACGAAGAAAATCTCAATATAAACGCTTAAACGATCCGAATGATATCTGTAAAATTGAGCGTGTAATTCAATTGATTCGTGTTACGAAATATAGTTCTCAGTAGTTCAAGCCATTGAACGAAAATGGACTTTATTCATTTACGTTACAGTTGCAATTAAAAGATAGGATTAGATTTTTCAAGCAAAATCATCGCGTATTTATTTACCCAAAACCAAATGTCGTAAAAACGGTACAGTTGACCTTTATCTTACGCGTATATTTTTAACATTTTGCTATCCCCGTTATTTTACTGCACTATTTTGGATTCTTTACCTTTTAAGTTTTGGCACCTTTAAACCACTACGTAATGGAATAATTAAACATTATGTAACTATTCTTTAACTAATTATTATTTTTTAACTATTCTCTAATTTTCTTGACATTTACTCTTAAAATAAGACGATGACAACTTTTGCATCCCAACTTTTCACGGAGCAGCGACAGCAATGCACTAATGAGACTTCTACCCGAAGCATGGGACTTAAAGATACTTCAATAAGTAAAATAAATCGATATGGGGTCGAAAAGTTCTCGAATGGCAGCCGCGTATTGGCAAGCGCAGCGTAGGACGACCAGCCACAAGATGGTAAATTGACCTCATACAGGTGGCTGGAAGGCGCTGGTTGCATGCCGCTTCCAACCGGTCACTTTGGAAATCCATGGAGGAGGCTTACGTTCAGCAGTGGACTTCTTGTGGCTGAGATGATGATGACGATGATGATGATTATAATCAGCCTATATTTGTCCTAATGTGGCCCTTACACGACCGGCTAAATTTGTTTATTTAGTCTTCCCTTTTTATGACAGTAGTTTGACAGAGACGCGGTGAGAGATAAATAAAGCTGAGCCGATCATGTTAAGGCACCAGGACGTAGGCCTCTCCCAAGGCGTGCCACTGAGGCCGATCTTCGATTTCTCTCATTTAGGTTCTTCAACCACTCAGCGTACATTTTCGCTCTATCTAACCGGAGGACGTCCACTTAAGAACAAACTTAGTTCAGCGGATATCCGTTCCACGGCATATGCCACCAGGCCACTGCCATTTCAGCTTGCTAATCCTCTGAGCGATGTCAGCGACCTTCGTTTTGTGCCAGCTCAGCATGCTCCTGAGCAATGTCTGTGACCTTCATTCTCTTCCGGATCAACTCGTTATTTCATCTTTTATAGATACTCCGAGTATCATCTTCTCCATAGGTCGCTGAGTAGCTTATGATGTATGAGAAATTAAAAGAAAACGCACTTCTATGTGTGACCTTTTACTAAGAATCCCTGTCGGTGGATTTTCACGATTACCATATTAGATGACTTTTATATGAATTATTTAAGTTAATTAGAAGGTTTCATTATGTTAATGTGATTCACCAGGCCAATGCCAAGGTTGCGTGTTAGCTCTGTAACAGTTTGTTTACAAGAAGTGCGTCTTCTGTTTAATCTCATTAATTATTCAAATTGAAACAGCGATGCTTTAATCTTATAATGGGTTATAACTACACCTCGGTTATTTTTAGATTATTGAACTGCCTGATTGTTTAGCATATATTTACTAAATTTCACTTTATTCTAGTAGTTAAGCTATTAAAAGGGCATATATTTTAAAATACAATACTATAATTTACAATAAACATGCTTAGAAGTGTGTTAGCAATATCTTATAGGCCTAGGTAGTTTCGCGAAAAATCTGTACGTGCACGATCAACATGGCTGCACACACTGTGTCGAAAAAATAGTATTCACTTATTTACTACGGTCTCGCAGTGGTCGGTCTTGGGTAATATAAAGCTTACTTTCTTATACAAACTTTCTACGAAACTTAAAACATCGAAGCAAAATTGGTTCGAAAATTTTGTATATGAATGTACCTTAAAGTACTTCAATTAATTATAAATATCACTTTCAGAGATATTTATTCGTTAACAACCGTCATTTGTTCATCAATTACGAGCGACTCGTGCGCTGCAAGGGCGGCGACGCGCGCGCCGATGCGCTCTGAAAACAAAGCTCTCTTCACTCTCTTTTACATATCACCGATTTAGAGGTCGTTTGAACGGAATCAAGATACGCGTAAAGTATGAAAACAAAGTAGTGGAGCCAGTTTTGCATTTTGATACTTGATTATTCGTTTTTGCATGTCGGCAGTTCGTTGCAACTTTCGGTTGTAAAAAAAAGTGTGTTAACTACATATACGGCGCTATCGTTTCATTATTAGATGCTACATTGTGCATTCAATTATTTCAGTTATGTTTGTCTGTTATACACTTGGTTTAAGTATCCATAGCCAAAGTACGGTGCAAAGACATACGTTTTTCCGGAAAATCATCCTGAACAATTTAGTGCAACGACACGTTTCCACTTCCCGGAAGCGTTGCGGACGAAGTCACGGCCGAATCTAGTATAACAAAATGCACTACCACCAACAAAAACAAAATACATACGTTTCAAGCTTCCAATTTCAAACGGCAACCACCACACAGTCCAACACACACAGTCACAAAAAATCCCACTGGAAGAAAAATCGTAAGAAAACCACGTGCGTAAGATCGCGTTAGTATCGGACGCGGCGGCTGCGCGCGGCGGGCGAGTGACAAGTGTAAACTCCGGCGCAGGTGGCAGACAGCCTCCCTCTAACAAGGTCGCCCCCACTTCGTCGTTTCACCCAGAGAAAGTCTGCCTACATACATACCAAATTTCCGAACTGATTGAGTCGGATTTAAAGGTGATGAATGAAGTAACCTCACTGGTACTTTGGCCCTTACGGTTGACGAACTTGTCTACCTACCCACTTATTGTTAGGCTCGCCCGTTGCTGGGCTTGGCACTTTTGCATCCTTTTAGCATGACGAGACAATATAATATGAAATAAATCAGAGTAGAAAAATCTGTATTAAAAATTGACACAATAACTTTAAAATCATAACTTACTTCTTACAGAACTGCCATCAGATAGATTCAATACTTCCATTATCAGATCGTAATAATGTCAAAAGTAGTAAACATAGCAACCTATACCTAAAAATTCCTTAAATAAGACGCCAAAAACACTCAAATAGTGGCATATTCCGAAGAAATTTAAAATGTTAATTAATAGACTGTAAAGTGACACCGTGAAAATTTAAACAAAAAATTAAATTCCAATATCTCACCCTTTACCGGATATAATCTATAATATTTCTTAAATAATTTACTGAATACTGACATCAAACTTGCTAACAAGCACCATGCGGCTAGCTTCAGTTTACATTCAACACGAACTATTATCCGCGACTTAGCCCCACCTGATATTATTTTCTATTCATTTTACGGGATAAAATTATCTTATTAAATCCAGGATATATTCCATCTGCCTGCCAAATTTCATCTAAATTCGTCTAGCCATTAATACGTAATTGAGGAATAAACACATCGACTTCAAAACATTACACTTTCACGTTTATAATATTAGTAAGATGTAGATGACGTTCCATATTAGGACGCGAAGGTCGCCGACAAACACATATGTTTACAACAACAAGGATGTTGTCAATTCGGCCTGTCGTTATTAAGTCTTATATCACCACACCATTCAATCAGGGCGCTTGTAAGTTATAAGTCTTATAAGGCGCTGTCGGCTCTTGAATGTAATCCGTTATTGCCAGACTTTGGTCTAATGAGGCGGTATTAAGCTTCTCGGATCGAAGCAATAGGCTTTCAAACAATGTGGTAAGAAGTCGGGTTTTGTATGAAAAACATAATAGGTTATATGTTTGCTGGGCAGAGCTGTGTTACACGAAGTCAATACTGTTTTCGCATCGTAGCAAAGTAAGTAATTTGTTTCAAATTAGCTAGAAAAATTTACAAAGCGTCCAAACCATACTCTATTGAAACCTACCAGTTGCGATCGCATTTTGGAATATTAGGAGTGATAGTTGCGGACCAGAGGAGAGGCCTTTGCCCAGCAGTGGGATACTCAAGTAGGCCAAAGTATAAGGAAAAAACTTATACTTGTCTTTGCTTAGGCTAAGTAAAAAAAAATTATAGATCAACTAATGTAGTTTGAAACTGGAACTTCAGTTAGGTTTAAAACTACTACCCTTAAGTCCCGATGAAGCGCTGGCTGAGTCAGCCTTTTATTAACTTTCGTTGAATTGAATTTTATCTGTATCGTGATAAATATTTTAATTGCAATACAATGTCTACTTTTGCCCCGTTTATGTATTAAAGCGACATGCAAAGTAACAGACACGTCAAGAATGCACCACACTTATCAGAACGACTACACGATTGGCGAAAACATTCTGATTGGTCGGTTCTTGTCATATCTATGTCGTGTCGGTTGCATTTCGCTTTAATGAACGACGGGCCTTAAACTTGCCGTGGTCAACTTGCAACGAGATTGGAACGTAAGGATTTATAACTTGTTTAAGCAGTCTTATCTGATTAAAATAGTTTGAATGCGAATGCATAATAAATGCGAAAGGATTTTAACATCTTTATTACATTTATGTGTTGACCAAATAATCATGTTAAATGAACAAAAACGATTAAGTAATTTACGAGTTTCCGCTCTTTAAAATTTAGCTTTAAATTAGAAATAAAATTGTTTTCTTGTAAGGCGTTATCGTCATGAGACTAAAAGAAGGTAGAACTGAGTTAGATAACTTAAAGGATTGTTTGAGAATAAATTCTACCAAAGACTCCTTGACAGATACTATGTTTTTTTTTTTTGCATTACAAAAAAACAACATTAAATTTAAATGTACATAATACTGATTTAACGCCTTGAAACAATCTCTACTAGCAAATCTTTAGACAAATCAGAAATCGTTGTAGGTAGTGCAACACAATATAATACAAATAATATAATATTATTATGCATGTAATACAAAATACAGTAGGTAATGTAATTAATTACCTTATTTTATAAATAAACGAGCTTTTATCCGAGGCTTCACATGACATTATTTTCTATAAATTTAACGGGATAAAAAGTATCTTGCAAGTATGTTTTTCACATTTACAAAATTATAGTAAAATTAAGAATTACAGGAATTAGGGTAAGTAAAGTAAGTAATAACTTAATAAGTTTGCACAAACACTTTAATGGAAGCAGTATGCATATTTCGGCGGTTTACTTTCCATTTCGAACGGTTTAGCATACAACAATAATGATTGTCCTTGTTGGGTTAATAGAAGAAAGTCCATCTTGGTTCTCATCGAATATTCATGAGATTACTGTTACTATGTAATTTTGAATATCGTGGGCTGGTGTAGTAATGGCATATCGTATAGGAATGCTGGAAACGGTGATGTGCATCTATATACCACTTTTATCTTTACTTGGTAGAAAACATTCTAAACTAAAATTTCCGTTTTAGCCATAAATATATTGATTATTGTAAAAATAAAACATTCTAAAGTAACTAATTATAAATCACTTCTTCTAATTACAGCCTCTATTTGCTTTTTTAAGGCGATAAATGACATTAAAGAAACAAAGACTGACATTTTAGGTTAGAATTTTGCCTGAATAAACAAACTTTTCGCGTAAAAAAACAGCATTAATCTTTTTATTTTGATATTTATGTAATTATTAGCAATCTTTAATAAGTACCTAATTTAAAATAACTTTAACATTTGCACACTTTTCAAACATATTTTATTAAAACGGCACATGACTTTCAACACGCTTCCGCAGATAGCATCTTCCAAAGATTATTTATGTTTGTACTACGATAGAAAAGAAATTTAGTTAAACAATGTATCCGGTGAAACTCGTCCTGGACGTGAGAAAAGGCTTAAACTAATAAATCAAAGTATTTATGAATTTCACTTAACTATGTAAGTAACCTTTAACAAACGGTCAAAACTGACCGCCGTACTTAGTTGCCATTTATTATCATTTCATGACAAGTACTGTGTATGTTCGGGTTTGTTAGACGACATTTTTAAAATAGTTTTTTGTATAGCTTATATAGCGTTATTTTTTCAGATTCGTAATTTATTGCATATACAGTTTTCCACATTCGAAACAAAAAGCTACCCAGTACGAGTCTGAGTCGTTGTTGCTAATAGCAGCCATAGTAATACACATTTTGGAAAAAAATCAAGACTTAACCTATTATGGTTTAAAAGATACAGCCCTGTGACAGACGGACGGATAGCGACACCTTACCTTTAGCGTATTAGGGTCCCGTTGGCACCCTTTGGGTAAGGAACCTTAAAAACGACGTGGATACTAAAGAGGTCAATAGGTTCAAGTAGGTATAGATTAGGTTGAGTTTATTTACATTTCGGGCCCGGATGGTGGACCAATATCACTCAAAATAGGATCTCCGCTAGCGGAGCATCGTCGACTATGTGACAGAGAGTGGTTATGGTAAAATTCGCCATAGAGAAAAAATGCGCGTGGTATAATTTGAAAGTGGACTCAAACCTTGGATGAAGGACTAAAGCATAGATATAGCCTCAGTACTTGTCAAGTGTACACAGCCAAAACTGTCAAAATGGTCACCTTTGTGTGCGTCAAGGTAGTAAAACCTGCAAATTAATAAGAAAAACGTAGAGTACACTACCTTAATGTAAACATTACCATAGCCAAAGGTGACCATTTTGTCTATTGGTCGTGTACAGGGTGTCAATTGAAGAGGAGTTTAGAGTATGTAGTCATCTCCTTTTGACACATTGTATTGCCATTTAAAGTAAAGAGATCAGATAATAAAATATCGCTTTCAATTTTAACACTCCTTCTATGCTGTACTATTTCTATGACTCAAACCCAATAAAACAAGAGAAAAAGCAAATAAAAAATAAGCCTTAAAAATAGGGGTTTAGGAAAATAATCTAACAAATTATCCTTAGAAAAATTATTTGAAAACACCACCCTTGTAACTCGCACTATCCAGTTAGTTATAATTTAATACAAAATTTACTGAGTGTTAACTTAATCCCTTTAGGAGGCTGACCCTTTGCTTGTATTCACTGTCCCTCTTTGTATTCACGACAAAACCATGAAAGCATGAAGTGCTTCTATAGAACGTAAAATGCGATGAAAGGTCGTATCGGGATAAATAGTTTCATAGTTAATATAAGCACATTTAATAAGGACATTTTGTTTTGTTGAAGTTCAAAAAGAAGCAGTAACAAAATGGAGGATTTATGTCCAATGTTTGGTAACAAAGTCGAACGTCTAGACAGTATTCGAAATGGGATTTAAGTTTAGCAAGACTGTAATGTAGACAAAAAGGCCTTTAAAGTATGTTTTCGTAATTTCTTAGAAAATAATGACAAAGATGATGACGATGCAGAAATTGAAACTGAGAAATTGAGATTGATGAAGTAAGAAAGACAGACATATAAATGAATATTCTTTATATCAAGTATAGGCCACTTGAACCAAGCAGCAGCCCTAACAAAACTCAAGAGGATAATTCCCTCAGTGTAGCTCTATCTAACAAGGGTCATGAAAGGGATGCACTAAAGCACAACTTAAACTTGCTCAGTCATGTTAGGACCACAGGGAATCCTATTCAAGCCCACTTCAGTTCCTCCGAGATATTATGTTACTTTTATATATTTTTTTATACAACAGGAAGGCAAACGAGCAAGTGGGTCGCCTAATGGTAAGTGATCACCACCGCCCATAGACATCCGCAACACAGAGGGCTAAGATGGAATACCTCTTATGTCAGTAATTTCACTGGCTGTCTTACTCTCCATGCCGGAACACAATGGTGCAAGCACTGCTGCTGCGGCCGGATTAGCGAGCAAGATGGTGGTAGCGATTCGGACGGACCTTGCACAAGGGCCTACTACCCGCAAAATATATTGTGTTATGTTGATATTGTCTTATTATAATATACCCACAACCCGCCCTGACTTCGCATGAGTGCATTTATGTACCTAATTTATATAAAAGCCTTTCGTACTAAATGACAGTGATAACCATACGAATATCCGGTGCGTAGTTTAGAAGGAGTAAGCAGCCGAAAATATGAGGATAGACCGGGCTCTGATAGCGACATTTTTTTATACTGTGTGAAGATTAAGAAGATTATTTAATGCTATGTTATAACCGCCTCCTATTTTAAGTGATAATATCCGAGTTATCGCAGGCGCAATGTTGGCATTGAGGAAAGGAGAAAGGGAAATGAAAATAAACAAAACGCAACCGAGATTTTGCTGCTTTAAAGAAATTTAAACACGTACCACCGTAGAACCTAGTCGAAGAGACATACACATGACATTTGTATGACATAGCGTGGCGTTTAACGCGTCGCGTTATTGCGATAAGGTTCTAAGGTGGTACGTGAATATATTTCCGCTACTGTACATCGGTAGAGTCGGCCTATTTGTATTACAACCAGCGACTAGCTGGCTTCAACTATAACTTCTACTTTAGAATGACTCTCTCTATTAAAATTACACATATTTGTCAAAATTGTTAATGACAACCTGTACGTATGTCCTACACTAAGAAACGTTTTATAATTTAGTATAGTATTTTTAAAATATTGTAAGTATGCGAATAACAAAAGGTAAAGGTAGTCTACATTAAGGTATGGTAGGTAAGGTAACTATGTTTTGACTCTACCTTAGATATACTTAGGAATGCAAGAAAGTAAATCAATAAAGTTTTATTTACGTTTCGCTTTTACAACCGTTATGAAACCCTGTTCAAACCAATACGACTGTGAGATGTCCGAATGTGTTTGCATCTTTTAGTCGCGCTGTGTGAAGAAAGGCCAACTAGCAGTCCTAATCACTAGCACAGCATGTTTAAGTTATCCCTTGGTGCATACCTTTCTTAAAAAACTAGTCATAAACTAGTTATACAGAGTACAATATCGTCCTTGTAAACAAACTTTCAGAGCTCACAACATTTTTGTTTAAGTTTTGTTTAATTTTTGAGAATCAGTCACGCAACACATAACTTAAGGCCGGGCGGCACCGGATGCGTATGAAGCTCGGCTCCGGAGACATGTGCGTGCATACGCCGGTTTTAATGTATGGAATTATATGTTGAGATGGCACATCGCTTGCATTGCGTGCATGTAACGCAGCTCTAGGAAGTGAGCGGGAGACGTCCTGGCATCCACGTCACGCTCTTTCCAATTAAGCCACAGATTCCCCGTCACGTATGTGTGACGTTTGTCCTCGAAAAAAGGAATGAATATATATTTTAGTTAATAGAGGTTTGTAAAGTTTTAGTGACTGAGGGGTTAATAATTTAAAATGTGGACTTTTCCAGCTAATGCATAATTCTCGTCATATATTAGATAAAGTTACATCATCCAATTCTGACTATTGTGTTGCCTATCACTCAATAGGTACAAGATACAGTGATAGACCGTTCGCTGATCTGAGCGCGAGATCGTTCGCTGTTATATAGAATATCAGCATTGATTAGCTTGTTAAGCGTTTTTGTCTAGCCTAATTGAGTTTTTATTAGTCAAGTCTTACTTGAATACATAACACATATTTTAAAAGCGTTACTAATCTGTCAAAGTGGAGCAATTCAATCTAAACCTAGTGCTTATTATACAAGTAGTTTTGAATACCGTGCTTCGTCTAGACGGCCTGTCAGTCTTCATTTCCACGCACACAAGCAAGATATTTGCCTTACTTTTTCGTTACCAGAGCCCCGTACCACAAAACTTACATGTGCTACAATTTAACATATTTGTCACATTTTTGTATGAAAATGTCTACAATTTTGTCAAATTGTAGCACTCTGTAATTTTTGTGGTACAGGGGGCAGGTTGTACAGTAGGGGAAATATATTCACGTACCACCTTAGAACCCTATCGCAAAGACGCGACGCGTTAAACGCCAGGCTATGTCATACAAATGTCATGCGTATGTCTCTTCGACCAGGTTCTACGGTGGTACGTGTTTCAATTTCCTTGCCTGTACAAAAGTATCATTACAATATTGCTAGTAACAAAATTGTCTCAAACAGCAATAAAAATGCAGGTTGGATTAACCAGAGGTGTGTCCAACCAAACCAAAGTGGACTCTTGATATCGGTCGTAACACAGAATTTGTTTGATTTGACAACCTAAAATTAATTGTTTTGTAGGAAAAACAAGATGATACTAAGTACAAAAACTGTAAAATTTACCGGTTTTTTTTGGAATTTTAACCGTAGCTCTGATAGCAGCTAAATCTTTACTATGCCGACGGTTATATTTTGTTACATTTGACATAGTTTTTCTGTAAGTCCAGCAATCTTCGCTGGTTTGGTGACATGAACACCGTGTTTTCAGCACAGCTACAAAACTGACATATATTTCTGTGTTTTGGGATTTTTTCCCTATAATAAATGTGAATTGTTGTTACACTTAATAACGCTGCGCCTAATTGCGGTCGTATTGAGTAGAAAAGCCGTTTGCCTCTTGTTTACGCTACTTTCGCCGTATCAGCAGTCCAATACCGACTGTTAATTGCGATTAAACACCAGCAATTTGAATAGTTGAAGCTAAGCGGTGTTATTTGTAAACGGGAGTAAAGATTTCATTTCAACGCAACGGTTGCAATCAAACGGCTTATAAGTATGTACATTCTGTTAAACCTTCTTGGTTTGGTTTTATAATTATAAACACCCTGGCCATTTTTATAAGTATTTTGTTATTTGAATGCGTCTTTTCTAATTCCTTTTGCTTATTCTGTGTTGTGTCTTGTGTCACCTTTACTGAATATATAAAACACAAAACCATATTTTTATTATTTCATTTTCATTGCGCTTAATTCTTTATGTTAAATTCAATAATTTTCGAACAAAGGGAAGGCAAGAAATACAGTTTTGGTCAGAGATTGTGAACGTGAATTTTAGAGGAGCTCACACTAAAATATAAATCAATAGAAATTTCCAATGTAGTGGTGTCATGAAAAGAGCATGAATTTCGTATTATCCGTTCTTTTATATATGTATATACTTACTAAGTAAGTATGTACTTACTGCTTACTCGTATTCTTTGCTGTAGTAATGATCTGTTACTTTAAAAGAGTAAAGTAATGAGTGTAAGCAAAGGCGGATAGTACAAAATAAAAACTATTTTTATTGCTGAACAATGGCCATTGGAGATGGCCCATTTCTATTGGTGTATACTTTATTTTCGGAGTATTTTCGGAGAAGTTTTGACAGTTCTAGGGAGGATCGCGTGGGTTTTATAAAACAAATACATATTCTTTAATGGTAATATATAAAGTACAGGACAATAACAATTATAAATGCTCATAGTTTTTAGTGTTTCAATTGTTGAATTGGAAACAAGTTACAAGTGGAAAACAGAAACATAATAAAAAATATTATTATCAAATGTCAACTATGCGGTTATGCCTAACATTAAATAAATAAATAAAACAAATATATTTGGGCCAATTTACACTAATTATTGACCTAGTCCCAAATCAAACAAATAATTTTGCTTGTGGTGTAGGTCCTAGAGAACGGGTATACAGACTTATAAAGATAAATTATTGAATACATTGAAACATGTACTATGTATATCATACACGACTCGAGTACCTAGAAATATATATTATTCATCATACAAACGTCTGCTCCTATCGGGATTCCAATCCAAAACCTCTAGCTTCGTGGTCAGCTACCACTAGATATCCAGTCGTTATATACTTAAGTATATCTAATGTTCGTTATGTTACTGGCCATACATTTGTTATTTTATATAGTTTAATAATTAAATCAATAAATGTCTAATAGTCATCTAATGAAAACAATTGATTCAGATAATTCCCTGTTACAAGCAATCAAGTCCATTTTAAGTTAAATGATTGAAAAACTATTTATTGGCATTTTCTAGACCAATAATACCATCATAGACGGAAAACGTATTTCGTAACAAATATCTAAGGATCATAAGTCTAACACTAAATATTTATTACGAAAGTTACGATCATTCTAAAATATTACCAACTTTAACGCAAACAACTCCAACAAGTGTCCACTTAACCAACAGATAAACTTATCTGACAGCTTGCCGTATCATGCCCCGAATATGCTGATTTACGCGCCGCAAAGTCACCGACATCCGTATCAAAATCTACGACGTGTTGAACTATTTTTTTTTCTCTATGAGGAAGTGAAAACTTGGGGCGATGTCGGTCGGCAAGGTCGCGAGTAGGATGCGCGCAAGTGGGCTGTTGTCACTGCGCGTGCGTCGCGGGCTCGTTCGCTTGAGATCCGTGCGTCGCTTCGCATTTTAAAATAGAGTGCTGGTCGAGTTTTGTGTTCCTTTTTCAAACACAGTGTTTTTTTAATTTGTATTAACTCCGATATATGACTTGGTAAATTCGCAGGAACTATTTGTGGCCATAACATGACCGGCCGAGTGTAGTTTATTCGAGTTTATATCTATGTGCGACCTTTTTTCTTGTGACACTAGTTTGACAGAGACGCAGGGGATAAATTAAACCTGAGCCGGTCATGTTAGGGCTACTTTTTTATATAATAAACTAGACTTCACAAGTACAATTAGGAAGTATTGTACACAAAACCTTAATTTAAAAAAATCTCTAGCTGACTATGACAACTTTAACAAAATCCTTTGTGTAGTTCAGAAGAAGTAAGCGGCTAAATATATTCTCATATCTTTCTTTAAACTATGTAAAGATAAAGAAGATACATATTTCATTGATGGTCAAATGACTAATAATGTATTCCGTAAATCACTAGCAGCATATTCACGCTGCACTTGCATTTAGAGAACAAAGTGCGCACACGCACGTCGCGTGCTGGCCGCCCCGGATGCGTTTCTAGGAGATTCCACTATTTATCCTGGGTTTCGCTTTACTCCGGTATAGTTCTTAAAGACGAAAATAGTGAAAGTCAAAAAAGCCTGTCCTGAACCATAAGTATAACTTTTTTGTCATAAGAAACGTGTCGAACGCGATAACATAAATTTCGCAAATACTATGGAGCCAGTTGGTTACATATATGCGCCACTAGAGGCGCTGCTGTCTATATTTTCTTAGTAATTGAGAAGTTAACGCTAACGTGTTCGAGAAGTTTGTTGTAACAAGAACTACACTAAAACTACACCTGATCTAAATATTTAGACAATTAAGAAAAAAGAATTATCAATAAATACCTTTATCTTCTTAAGTTAAGAATATCGGTCAAGTGTTAGTCGGATTTTCACATGAATGGTACTGCAGATCACCAGCTAATCTTATGGGTTTCCTGGTTTTTTTATTACTTGAAAAGTACACGTCAAAAAAAATAACCAATTTTGGGATATGTTAATAAAGCCTTTTCAAATGATACTAAAAACACGACCTTGAAAATGTAACCCCCCTTTTAACACTATTTGCAAAGAAACTGTAAGTACCTTAATTTTATTTTCGTTTGTATTATAAGTAAGTACTTACTTATATTTATGGCTAATTCAAATTTTAGGACGATGGCAGTAGTATAGTAGTGTTGGATATCGACTATGATATATGCCGCAGTGACAGACACATGGACGGACGGCATCGCACCATAAGGGTTCCTTTTAACCATTTTAGTACTGAACCCTAAAAAATCACAAATCGTATTCCTGAATTATCCCAAAAAACAACAACTAGCATGTTATCCTTTCCTTTCCCATAATCTTTTGTTTTTGTCACAAAGGAAGAACCTCAGAAGATTATATGTAAACAGTATCCAGGAATTTGGGAAAATAATGCGTAGCGTGCCGAGACATTCATTTCAGGTATTGGTAAAGTGAAAAAACTTCAGACACGTCAGTCTTCGTGTCGTTGACACAAGATCCATTTTTGCTTGGTTTATGTTTAATGTTTTTTTACCATTAGTTGCTTTCATACGTCCCGAATACCTGCTTAAACATTCTTTTAATGTTTGTGGTTTAATATTATATTTAATTCTAATTATTTTTTTTACTCAATTTGCGGGCATTTTTATAAATTGGTTTGGGCACTGATTAGCCATTATTATTATTTAACAATTAACAGCATTTGCATCATACCTATACTCAATTATAAAATGACAGACTTTTATTATAAAAATTACTTGCTTAACTTATACACATAATAGCACATTTTTAACCAGCAAATAGTTACCCTAAATAGCTGTTCGAGAGCCCTAAATAGCTAAATAGTTGTCCCATCTAAACACCTTTGCTAGCTAAGCGAGCGGGCGGTAATCAAGAACAAATTGAACATGCTTCCACTTTGCTCAAACCTAGCCAATCTAACTTTATTTAGAGCTAGACTTATAAACGGCGACCTATACAAACGAAGGTATGGAAGCCTTTTGGCGGCAGTTGGGTAAAACCAGGCCAAGGCCACTCAGATTACAACCCTGTCACCAAACAATAATATTTTTGCTATTGAGGTTGATTGATAATGTGATGCAATCAGTTTAAGAATGTCTGTCCGTAAATTATTAGTTTCCAAGATATTGGCTATTTTAGTTTCAAGTTTGGTATTTTAATATGGCACCACTATAAAAAATCCTTGTTTAAATACAATATTTTAGAGATTTTAATGATATTTATAGTTTATTTTCTCCTTACTCGGCGGCGTTTTTGTTTAAACATTGCAGTAAGTACGGTGAAAAGGTGATTTCTAAACTTAATGTGCGAATATGACACCTTTCAGACCGTAATAACTCAAGAATAATTATAAGCATAAGTATTAATAAAACGGATCACTCACGTATTTTTGCGTCGGGAAATGCCCGACAAGGTACTCGTAGGTATGATGCCGATGTCGTCGTCGCGCCACCGCCGCGGGGGCTCATGATTAAGGACCACGGACTGGTCCGAAACATGTCGGGCATTTCCCGACGCAAAAATACGTGAGTGATCCGTTTTATTAATATGTCTGAGTCTCACGGTAGTTTCATGTTATAAGCATAAGTGTTTATGTGAACTTTTTTGGACATGTGGAATTAAAACTCTGTAGGTCTATTAAATAGTTTTTGAGTTATGAGGCTTTGTACGAAGTTCGAAACAGTGCGACGTTCTCTTTATTTTCTGAACTTGGTTGACACACTGCAGTGCGGCGTGTCTAGATTCCGTTAAATAATAATCATGACGACATTAGGGAGATAACAACCGTTTAGCGAGTCGACAGCTTGATTGCATGACGGCTTGCACCAAATGATTTAAATCAGAAACTTTGTGTGTCAGCCGGCGTCAATCCGGCTACCCTTAAGCTAGATTGCGATGAAGTATAGTTACTAACGAGGTCGTTAAGACTTAAATACACTTTGAAACTAGAACTGTGGCAACGGAATACTTTTAACGAGATAAAGACTGATATTTCTTTATCGTATACTAGCGACCCGCCTCGGCTACGCATGGGTGCAATTTACTAATGAAAACTTAGTTTTAATGTATTCTACAGTGAACCAATTTAATTGATAAGCCACTGTAGAACGCCGTCGCAATGTGTCATCGTGGGGATATTATATTATTTGCGGGTGGTAGGACATTGTGCAAGGTCCGTCCGCATCGCTACCACCATCTTGCTCGTAATCCTGCCGCTAGGCAGCAGTGCTTGCACTGTTGTGTTCCGGCGTGGAGAGCAAGACAGCCGGTGTAATTACTGGCACAAGATGTATTTCATCTTAGCCCTCTGGGTTGGCAACGCATCTGCAATCTCTTTGGTGTTGCGGGTGTCTATAGACGGTGATGAACACTTACCATCAGGTGACCCACTTGCTTGTTTGCCTTCCTATTTCATTAAAAAAAAATACATTTGTTCAGAAGTTATTATGATAAGATTCTACAGTAACCTATACATATATATATAACTTTCTATAAAAAATCTCTAAATAACAGTGAAAATCCGTTACGTGGTTTAAACGGAAGTAATTTATGGTTAATTGAACTTACCTAAAGTGAACTTCAACCAAAATTATACGAGTTGCTGCATCCGTAGAGATTTAATAAACCATGTAGTCCGTTTTCCGTGGTACTGCATCTTCACACGATTTTTAGAAAACCTTTTAACAAATCTAAGAAGAAAAAAGGCTGAATGCATATCAATTCCTTTACCCCTTTCCCAAGTGTCGCGTAATAGAAAGTGCGGCTGTCATTCGTTTTAGAGTAATATCTTCTTAATTCTGCTATTTTTGGGGCAACTTAGCAAACCTAAGGGAGGGTAGGGACCTTAAATCTCTACGGATGCAGCAACTCGTATAATTTTGGTTGAAGTTCACTTTAGGTAAGTTCAATTAACCATAAATTATACTTCATTGCTGCATCCTAGGAGATTTAATAAACCATGTAGATGTTTAGCGCTCCAATGCAGAATTAAAGGCAGTTTTAAAGAAAGACATGTGTACTTAACTCAGTCAGGTTGTAAGAGGTAAAGTAACCCTTACTGAACATAGCTACGTTACACCATTAATTAAAACCTCAGCAAAAAAAACTCACCCTCGCGTAGTGTCTACTAACGGTAAATCATATAATATAGTGAAGCAGACAGAAGACCTGGTCCAGCCAGCTGCGTGTTTGATGGCGTCTATGGAGACTCCGGTGCAGCGCAGCGCAGCGTTGCTGAACCATCGACAGTTTGACTATTTATAGTTGAACTCGAAACAAAAAAAATATATTGCAAATAAATAAAAAAGTATCACAATACCGATAGGCCCATCGATAGCATCGGTACCATCGATAGTTATTAAAATCCAATACCATCGCTAGATATGTTGTCGCAATGCTAGTGCAGCGAGCCGCCAACATTGCCGCATGCTGTTAGAGGAACAAAAAACCTCGACAAGGGGTTGACAATGAATCGGTCAGCGACTGTTAAAAAAGACGTGTTCAGTCTAAGTAGACAGAGAGAGTTTTACTGGGCGAATGCTAGGATTTCCTAGAAAGTAAAGGAGTCTTCTTTGGATTAGCTCTATTAGCAGTTGATGTTTTGATTACATCGTCTATTGTGAGATTAATGTTTATCTTGTTCGTTACAAAACTTTTGATTTTAACAAACCACAGTGTCTGTATTCAAAGGCTTTGTACCTTCAGTTGATAAGCCCAGAAAAAAAAAACAATTAACAAAAATTTTTTGGTCATTAGTTCTAAAGACAATGACTCATTCGCTGAATGATTAGAAAGGTCAGATAATACAATGCCAAAATCCCAACCACTTTGATATCTTGGTACATTAGGCCTAATTAGAAAAAACAAATCTGTTAACACTATTATGGGTACGGATTTCTTTAACAGCTACCTAATTTGAGCGATGATGCTGATCTAATATAAATGATTTCAATGTGACACATTTGGCCCCATTTTTAACAAACTTCAGTATTAGAAATTTTACATTTCTGGCCTAGTTGCTTTAAAAGGTGTCATGCTGGGAAAGAATGGATGTGATGTTCTAAAAGTGTGGGGGAACTATTATTTTCATTTGGTGTTAAAAGTAAAAATAATAATAATACCTTTGAAATACTTTAAAGGACATGAAGAAGCCATGGCTGGCCTGGCCAATAAAGAACTATTTATACTCCAGTTGTTTCATCATAATGATTTCTTAATACATAAAGATAGGGGATGGAAAAAAAAACATAAGAGAAAGAAACTGTTGTTCCTGTCAAAAAAATTGGGGATTAAATGTATCAATTTTTAAAAGAAAAATACTTCTGGAGCTTACTGCCAACCTTGCTGCTTCCTAGTTTTTTCTGTGATCGTATGAATGACTTCGCAGATTACTATATAATATATATATATATATATATTTTTTTTTTTTTTCATATATTATTATTATTTTATATTGATGGTCGAAATAAATAATTGCTCGACTTGGCGGGGGCACTACCGTGCCCCCCAGATTCTAATTTATTCTGTTCTATATTTATGGTATTAATTTAGGAATTGTCTCCCGCCCATCCTATTTATATGAATAACTAATACCAGTATGGTGTCGTCAATCCTTAATAAAATTTCTGAACTGTTCACATTTTGACGGAAATACTTTAATGCTATAGAAGGTACTAACAACTCCAAATAGGTTAAGGTTATTTTTTTTTTTTATTATTATCTTCTTAAAATTATTAGTATTATTATTTTCAATTTTTACTAACAATTTATTGTGATATAGAAACTTCCCCGTCTCGAAAGAGACTGGTCAGAGTAGTAGATTTCTAATTAGAAATGATCCTTCCGAACAGGGTTGTTGAGTAACTTTTGTTTTCCACTATATTAAATTATCTGCAATCACTGGGCTGACTTTTATCTCCGAGTCACATTTTTGATTTTTTAATAATGCAATGTTCTTGTTGCTTTCAAAAAGTTATGTATATATTGTTATATATAGTTATGTATGGCTGGTTAGCCATTCACATAACTTTTTCCAGCTACATTATATGGTTATATAATGTAGCTGGACAAACAGCAGTGAGTGTTCCTATAAACTATCTAAATTTACATATTGTTCCTAAGGATTTTTATACCTATGGATATGTCTAGACCTATATATATATATATACTTTCATAAATCTTGTTTCTTTCCTTTGTTGGTAATTCTAAGGCCATGTTTTGTGAATTAGGATAAAACCTAAAAACATATAAGTGCTATTAGATATGAAAATACTTTTTTCCTAATTGATTTTAAAATTCCATGTTTTCTAGTGTCACTAGTTAATTTCATTGTGCCATCTTAACAGCCCCATAGTTTGTGCCCTTTGGCACGTAAGAAAGCAAGTGCAGGTTTTACCAATTTTGTAAATTTTTAATGGTGTGGAGCACAGACAAACCATAATTATTATGCAAGTGAATTCCATTGAATTATTATCCAATCTGAAACAGATATTTCTGCAAGATTTATGCATTGGCTTTAGAAAAACAAGCATCCTTAATATTGAGTGTTGTCATGTATAAAAAACTTTGGATAGTAAATTAGCAGCAGTGTCAGTCTTCCATTTCAAGATAAGTATGCAAAATAAATTTGTTGAGTGCTTTTAAATTAAGAATAAATCGGAAATTTCCTGTTAGAAAAATATAAATAAATTGACCTCTACAGTCCTTACATGACTTGATCCAACTTAAACACTTCAGTTTTTTAATAGACATCTACATTTTTGTGCAAAATGTAATTCACCTCCTTCAAACTATCTCCAGAATTTACGGTTATATGTAACCAATTATATAGATAAAACTGTATACAATTAGCATGTACCTGTAGTACTGTATACAACTGGTATGTACCTCTAGCGGCAGCCTCGAAGGTCCTGAGGGCGGTTCGCCTGCGCTGTTGGGTGCCGGCGTGCGGGCGGCTGCCGCGGTGGCGGGGTAGGGCGGGTAGCAGCATGAGGACGCAGGACGCGCTCGCGCTGTTCCAGGCTGAGTCTTGGAGCTGGTTTCATAATTTGAAGACTGTCTTCGAAATTGACTTGGTAGTTTTGATGTTATCTTCTGATCTCTGTGTCTTCTTATAGTGTAGGTCTTCTTTTAGTGTAGGTCGTATAAAGTCTAATTTGTTTTTGGAATGTTTTTAGTAATTCCAAATTTATTAAAATCTTTCTGATTATCAGTTACCATATCAGGTTGACCAGTTTAATATACCAACACCTAGCTGGTTCTGCCTTTTCCAACTTCTTATTTATGTTGCTGATAGCATTTACCTTTAGGGCCTTTGATGCTTTAAAAATTCTCAACGAACAATATTTTGGGTAGCAGTGCCTTTGTCTGCAATGTTTGCCTTGACGAGTATTGTTAATTTCATAAGTCATTGGAGTAATGGTCGCTATTAATTGCGGCTGGTTGGTTGTTGTTAAACCAGAGAAAAAAATTTAAGTTGAGTATTGTTAATATTTCAGAGAGAATTTTTTTCTTATTAAGTGGGACTTTAGGATCCGGTTGACGCAGTGATTCGACGTCGCCTTCTTCGTGATCGTGATCACCATTATCTTCGGCGAATGACCAGGCGAGTTAGTCGGGGATACCCCTGTGCTGTGGTCGCCGGCGGAAGTTTCGAATTACATGGCCTATAGAGGCTCACAATTCATCATACGTCATAGGACGTCGTAGGAATAGTCGTCAAAAAAAAAAACAGAGTCGTCTTCGATTTCTGTTTGGGCAAAAAAGGCTGAGTAAGCCATAGCTAACTTTCAAGATGACATCTCGTGCCACCACTTGAAGAAAGTTAAAATTTTATTTCCGGATAACATCGTGTGTTACCACTTAGGAAATAAGAAAAAATAAAGTCCCAGGACTTTAATTAGAGGGTTACAGGCCCAAAGTTGCACATTTTCGGATGGTATCTGGTACCATCACGGCATGAAAATGTAGGTTATGTTGTGTTGACAACTTGCGTCTTAATTGAAGAGATAGTGCGTATACGCAATAAAAAAATATACTTTTGTAGAAGAGTGCCCCGTTTTATATTCTATTGTCAACATGTAACATTGTAAGAAGAATCCAGTTACGTACGTATCATTTTGCCGGTTTCTTGTTTTTAATTCCTTTTCTGATCGCTCGATTTTTCGGCTTGTTTCTTTATTTGTCATTTCACGACTTTGTTTACGCAATGCTTGCTAAAAAATTGAAAACATATTGAGCTTTTCACAAAAAAACACAATATTTATCACGCGAATTATGTGCAAGATGCACCACACGAAAAGACGAATGACAGCCGCACTTTCTATTACGCGACACTTGGGAAAGGGGTAAAGGAATTGATATGCATTCAGCCTTTTTTCTTTTTAGATTTGTTAAAAGGTTTTCTAAAAATCGTGTGAAGATGCAGTACCACGGAAAACGGACTACATGGTTTATTAAATCTCCTAGGATGCAGCAATGAAGTATAATTGGCCCAAGATTGGATGAGAACATAAGGAACGGATAGCAACTGTGTATCCTATTAAAAGATGTAAAAAAGACATAGATATACATAAAGTCTTGCCTGTTTTCCGAAAGGGTAGGCAGAGACCATGGATTGCCACTTGCTTCGATCCTGACATACGATGTTTGCTTCTCTTCTCTCATAACATTTTTTTGACATGCTCATTGGTTTAGAGTACTCCTGACCAGAGGTGCAATTTTTGAATATCACTAGGTGACTAAAGCTCACTAAAACGGCCGAAGCTCTATGAAAAACGACCATTTTGATGACCTTTAGTCACCCGGTGAGATTCAAAAATCGCACTACAGGTCTATTTTTATCAAATGCTGATATTGCAATGAACTAGTGTGTAAAATCTAACCAACAGAAACTCACATAGCCCAAAAAATCCATTGAAATAGTGGTACAGCCATATTGTAGCCTGTTGCTGTTGCAACCGAGGTAGTATCACACTTTCACGGAATACTGGCGCTGGTAGTTCACTGGCGTTTCGTACAGTGCGTAACAGGTTTGGAAGCCCAGGGTCTAAGGAATTAGTAACAGATCAGTGATACTTGGGTTGCTTATTCCCATGTGCGGCATTAACCACTTGTCATCAGGTGACACGGAAATACTAATTCTCCTACCTTGAGCATAAAAAAATTATAAGCATAATATTATGTATGGGTGAATATTCATTGTCATGTACTGAAAACTAAGTTTTGCTTCATTCGAGAAAGCTAAGGCAGCTTAATGCTTTGACTTCCTCACCGCCTTTCAAATACCTATAGGGTCGCGGGTTCGAATCCGGATTAGCACCTTTGACTGTTTTGGCTTTTACGTCCGCTTCCTTTATTTTCCATAAATAAGGAATATGCTCAATTTTACCCTTAAAAGTACTTATAGTGCCTTGGTTGAATCAGAGACAGGTTAACTAGGTAAGCAATTACCACTCCCATTGCTTCAGTACACCGGAACGGTTCAGCAGTTTATCAGCATTAGTTGAGAATTATTGCTGCTCAGACACGCCTAAGTGCGTGTACGGAGGTGTCATAAACACGTTAGTTTGCCTAGGTTCGCAGCCTGTCAAAGGTAAAATGATAAAGATGAAATATTTAGCAGCCGTCTTTGCAGTCTGTCTGCCTGGTACAACTCCCAAGGCGAAGCATACCATCTGTACACTAGGCAAAGAAAGTTGTCTGTTACGTTTCGACTCAAGTGGTACTTAGACTACTTTACTTTCTTTGTCCACTGTAGACCTACTAGAAAATGTCTCTCAATACATATTTTTTTCAACCAATGATTAGCATTCTAATAAATGATAGTGGAAAAATCCGTTGAGTGGTTTAGAAGAAGCAAGGGGTCGAAGATATGACGGCAGACAAGAACGAATAGCGAGTTTATTATACCTATATATGTATTAATATGTGAGCTAATACGCAAATGTGCAATAGGCAATCTTAAATTACTAATGCAAGCACATGGGCCACCTAGCTCTGCTCTAGAGTGAGTACAGACGAAAAAAAGCAGAAGAAAACTAATTTTCACAAAAATTAGACCTAGCTAGATCGCTTTTCATCCCTGTCAACCCCTACATTGAAATTTTCATCGAAAGCCGTTCTCGAGATCGCGATTACAAACAAATGTAAAATTGCTCGTAGAATAGCATTGGATTTGTTGTATACACACACGGGTCTACACCACGTCCCAGTGGGAGTATCCGGCGACGTCCATTCAAAACCGAGGGTTTTCATTGTATACCTACCTAAAGACCTAAACAAGGGGGAGGACCTGAATAAATCGCCGAGCGCGACAAATTGGTTTTAAAAATTCAAGCGCAGTCCACTGAAAACTTACCCTGTGTGAATTAAAGTTACAAACAAGATACAAATTGGGCCTCTATTCGACACCATGTCAGCGGATATGCACGAATTTGACGGGTAGTCAAAGAATATTGTATGGAGAATGAGAAGAGTGGCAACTCTGAGTTTTAATCAGCATGTATGGAAAGCGCTGCCGTTAGTGTCAAGGAACTGAACTAATGCAGTATACTCGTATAGCTATAGATAGGCATATAATCGTGTATATTGCACTGTAATCTGTTTTGAAAAGAGAAGAAAAAAATAAACTGCTGAGGTTCTTGCGGCGTTTCTTCTCAGTATTATCTTCCATTTTTCGAAACGCTAGTAGATTCAGACAAGTAAAAGAGCCTATATGGCCTACTTGCAAAATAATGTACTCAATCAAAGTTTTGTTCTGGCAAATTTTGTGAAAACTTACATAAGTAAGAATGCATTGTCATAAAATTTGCAAGAACAAAGAAAGTTTTGATGAGTAAACAAAAAGAGATCACCAAAGCGTCTCAACATCCAAGCAGACGAAAGCCAGAGTTGACAATAATGGCCGCCTCCGACACGAGTGGTTAGTAGTGACAGATAGTTTTTTTAAATTTTATAGTTCACTCAACAACCGCCAGGAGACGCTGCTAAATGTCAATTTATATGAAGTTATAAGTGTGCCGCGCTTGCGTGTAGTATAGAATAATATTATCAATGAATGAGTATGTAATCTCAAAAGGGAGCCTGCTGTATCTCACTCTAACGCAATACGCGTAAGGATGCAATTACGCATGACATTAAGAATTCAGATTTTTTTTAATACCTACATAATATTTTGACTCGAGTTACACACTTAAAAAGTATAAAATATATACCCTCTTACCTACTATCGTGCTTTACTCGTGAAAAACTTTAAAAAGATGGCCTTGAATTGCCTAATTAAAACGTACTTAAACTGTTTAAAAATTTACATCTTTTATTGAAATATCTACTTGATGATATTTCGAAGCTCCTCATTGTTTCCGAAAATTCGATAAGAAGAATATCCTTGTTAGAAAAGACTTACAAAGTAAATTCATTAAAGCTTCTAAGCAATTTGTCCTTATTTTTAACAAGTTGGGTTGTCAAATTTACGAAGTGAAGGTCACAGTAGATTAAAGAGCTTTGTTGTTTCTTATTTCAATCGGTTAGATGACACCTTAAACCAAATGGGCGTTAAAGTGAAATATTGTAGTACATAATATTTTCTTACGTTTTCGCGACTTGTAGACATTGAAATAAAACAATTTAAACGGTTTATATCGCGTGTATTGTAACGGATCTAATTCCCAACTTTTCGGGCCCTTTACAGGCAGACTGACGAAAAACTTAGAATTGTAGTACGTCATTTTAAAATAATATAGTCAGATTTTTTTTTTAAATACATATACATGCGATTCAAAGTTACGAAACGGGATTTAAAAAAATTGTGAAAAATACAAAAGCTAATCCTGCCGCTAAGCAGCAGTGCTTGCACTGTTGTGTTCCGGCGTAGAGGGCAAGACAGCCGGTGTAATTACTGGCAAAAGAGGTATTCCATCTCGGCCCTCTGGGTTGGCAACGCATCTGCAATCTCTTCCATGTTGCGGATGTCTATAGGCGGTGGTGATCACTTACCATCAGGAGACCCACTTGCTTGTATGCCTTCTTAATTCATAAAAAAAAAGCTCTCAATATAAATGCAATTTAAGTTTCACGCTTCATACATTTAGAAGGAAAAATAATGAACACTAGCATAGAACAGTAGCCGTTTTATATGGAGCGTAGTCGCGGGGCTTGTGTTGCGTCGTTTTTCTATCGGCAATATGTAAAGAAATAGTGATCGTAGACGAATATTTACAACTAGTTCAGTTTTTCTTCTTTTGCAGAATTCCTTAAACTTTGAGAACGTTACACAACAAAGTTATTTTTTCTTACAACCTGTACGCGCCGTTCAAATCGTATTGGTTCTCTTTCACGTTTTACCAAACGAAATGACGAATTGGCTCTTGTCATCGTTTTAAACTGTAAGTTATACTAGCCGTCCTGTTGGCATCAAAACTGGTGTGGAAACGAAAGCAGTTTGTCCAATCGTAAAAGGGCCATTGACATTTTCAACAGCTAAAATCTCGTTCAGGTACAATATAATCAACTCTACAACACGCCTTGGTACTAGCAACAATAAACACACTTTATCGGACGCGTCCACGTAAACGACACCCTGGTATTGTTTATGACAAATTAATAAAGACCTTTAGAGTACCCTTCAGAGTACCTCTTTTGAACGATGCACTCGGTTTAGTTGCGGGGACATGGTAGGTCATCTTACGCTGGTACTCACCCGTTTGGCCTAGGAAAACCGTCAATGAATCCCCGTCTCTCTATGTTTAGGATCCGGTTTGTTAAACGATGCCGCCACGACCAACTTTTGTTTCAGTACGAACCTCGTGGCCGATATAAAATGATCGCAACTATCATAAAGGGTACAAGAACCATGAAGCATCGAGTGTATTTCAACCATAACGAGTTACACATAACGTTCAATGTTTTTTAAGCAGCATTGTGAACACACCAGCTCAAAAAGATCACAACTAAACTTCATGCTGCGATGAATATTGTATCCTAAAGTCCAACGAAAGAAGCAGAATTTTCAATGATTATCAAAACGTGTTGCTATTCGAGGCTACTACGAGAGGAAACAAGATAGTAAACCTTAATGCCGGTTTGTGGATGAGCAGAGGTTATTGTCCATCTCCGTATGGTTATTCATAATATGCGTGTGTGTAATGCCGTGCACACGGCAGCTAATTGGAAAATTAGGGATATTTTCTCCCAAGTGTTATTCTGTAAAACGGCTTTCGCAGAACGTGTTGGGCTGACATAGAGTTCTTAATGTATTAGAACCCCAGCATATTATAAAGGTAGAATCACACTCGGGACTCTTGCCAAGTCTACATAAGCACGTTTCATCGTCTATTATTACCAAAAGTAACGGAAACAGCTGCAACTTGCTGAAACTTGGCAAGAGTATAGTCCAAATTTTACACATAAGGCATCTCACCTCAGGTTATCTACATAAATTACTATCAAGGTAAAGTATCCTGTTGTCTCCATATTCTTGACTTGACGTCTTCGATGTGGTATGAATTTAGAACAAATGATCATAATCTTTAATAAAATAATGATTAATGATGATACTTGATCTACTATTATGTGATAGACTCAGTGCCAGAGTCCAAAATGCATATGAAGACGAAAAAATTTCCCAAGAATGTTACTGACCAACACTCAACCCAAATATGTCGAATAGACGATAAGGTCCGCCTACGTTCTGATGCTCAGCTACCAATTAACGATTACGACCGGCGAATCTTTAGGACCGCTTTGCATAGAGGTCAGAGTCGTATTACCGGGTTGTTCATAAAAAAATGTAAGGTCTTACTCTTACAACTACTTTCCAACGTGTCAATAAGAGCTTTCGCTATCTGTGACCGAGGCTCGCTTTGTTTGTTTTACTTATTTGAACATTCATTTTTGAGCCCCTATTGATTCGAGCGAGGTGACGTGAAGCCGACATGTCGTTTTGTCGATGTGTGAGTATTGTGTATCGTTCCTATTCATCTGCTAGTTGAGTTCTTCTATTCAGCTTGTCTAGCAACTAGCACAAGCATTCGAAAGGTTGTCTAAGAGTTTTCATAATCAAATTCCCATTCCATTTTTTCTATTTGTTTGTTGAGGTTGACTAGCAGAGAACGCCTATGGGCCTAGTCCGCAATTTATTTATTTTCTACATAAACTTTGCTGTAAACTTTAAATTATTAAGAACTAGCGAACCTTGCTAAAAAACTTAATTAGAATGTATTGTTGTTACATAAAAAACTTCCATAAAAAATTCTCTAAATGACGATGAAAACCGTATTCATACTTTGGAAAGAAGATAAAGACTACAACACTGAATTTTAATAAAACACGACTGCAACTGTAAAAGTTGAGGTCGGAAAGAGCTCAGACGTAAATAGTCTTTCAAATTAGAATACTTAACAATGGTCGGTTCCTTAGAAAGCCTTAAGAAAGTAACTCAAAACGAATTGAAATTTCTCGTTTTAAAGTTGCCTTTTAATCGCACCTACCAACTCAGTCAATTAACGAACCATCAACTAATTCCTTAGTACAGACGTATTATAGAAATCTATACCATAAACTAAGCAAATTGGTCTATCAGTTGATTATCGAGTGCAGTTGTAACTCATGCGTCTTTATTGATCTATACATAAATCAATCACAACGAGTCAAATATTTCTCGGTTACCTTTATAATCCCTTCTACGGAGTTACGACATGACTTTCTAAACACATATTTTACTTGAGAAAAGTCTGACATTTGACTTAATTTTTATTCGTCTTTTAACATTTCTAAGCCTCTGTTGCTCTGATACGGGATTAAAGTTATAAAACGAAAACGAGCAAGTCGTAAATATAGTTAGTTTTAAAATCGTTTTAGTTTCGCTGATCATCTTTGACGAATAGTTTGACTATTATTATGATAAGGTTGAACTTGACATTGATCTCTACGCTAGGCATTATTAAACTGCATAATATTTTGAAATGACCATGGTGTCATTTTAAATGACAAGTGGTGTAAACTTCGCCCCACTTTGTCACAATACTGCGAAATTTATTTTTAACTTAACTATTAGGTACTTATTTTATTTTATTTTTTATTCAATACTCAACTCTTTATTGCTTTTGTATTGATTCTCTTATTTTTATTGTTTAGTTTGCCACTGTATGTATAATAGTTAATAATTATTTAAGTTTACCAGCGCATTGGTGATGTACTGTAATGCTGCTAAACGTTATTGTTTAATAAATAAATAAATAAATATATTGACTAATAGCACTGCGTGATGTAATATTGGTACTGAAATGCTTTACTCTAATTAAACTTGCGAGAATAAAGAGAAGCAAGAATAGTTCACGACTTCGCTCGTTTATAACTGTGGGTAAATTAAATGCTAGCTTTGAGTACTAGCTACGTATATTATTTATTTGAACTTGGCACTATAGCTATAGAACAATCTTATGTATTGGACAAGGTATTGTTCCGATAAATGATATTTCCCTGGTTTAATGTTATACATTAATTTCTTGTTAACATCAGTACTTAACAAGTGATCTGGCCTCTCATACTGTACCCTCTCCCTCTCTACCCCCTCTCTATCCCCTCTTTTTAGACCAAAAGCTAGATACCACCCAGGAACAGGTGTGCAGCACGCGTCAGGCTGGTCAGACAAGACATTGTAATTTGCAAGGTAAAACTACCTAAGTAATGCTTAAAAGAATCCTTATGATTTACGGTGGCGTATAAAAATTGATTCATTTAAATATTAAATTATAAAACCGTTTAATTTTGTGGTAGTACAGTCAGCAACAGATATACCTACATAGACGAAGAGGTCAAAAAGATCTGCACACAACTCTCTTATCTTATGCGCTGTTATGCGCAAATCTTTTTAGCTTCTTCGAGTTCTCTGGTGCTGACTGTGCAGCAATATCTTGGTCGTATATTGTATATTGCAGTAGGCAGTCAGTCAACTCTAAAATTCCCTAAACTACCTCATACCTCGTGTTGATTGTTTGTAAAACGCATCCACACAAAAGGTTTGTTAAGTGGTAGCCTCAAATGTAAATTTTTGTGACTGATGCGTAGCCGGAACTTTAAAAAGGCCTTGCGAGTTTACTTAAACCTTTCTTAAAACAAGTTTAACGATTTTTCCGTCCCTATCGACAAGCTAAACGGCGTGCTCAACACACTAACATACATTTTTATTTTATTTGTCCACGTTAAGCATGCGAGACCTGTCGTCTCTCGATTAGCAGTCTAGTGTCGGTCGCCTGTTCGATCCCGACCTGGCATTAACATTGGAGTTTCACGTCAAATCTGGCGATTATCTAGAATTGCGATGTACCCCCATTAATAGCGTAGGGGGAAAGTTGATCGTGTCGTGTAGTTAAGAGTGGCTACTTCAAACCATGAGTGATATATTGCTCATAAACCCTGATAGTATCAATATTGTTCCACAGGTTACAGTGTAGTATGCCGTATGCGATGGTAAGATAGACATGTTTATAACTCGAAATCTTCACCGCTTGTTTTATTGTCGGAAATATCGCAGTCGTTAATCTAAAATTATATTATCCAAATAAAGCGTAAAATTAGAGAAAAAGAAATGTTTTATTTAAACACATAATATTGATTTTTGAGGAATTAAATGATTAGTCTTATAAAGATCTTGTCGCCATATGAGCATAAAAAGATCTTAAATAGAGTAACTGTTCTAAGATCTTAGCTCCAGTATCTAATATCTAAATTACTGTAGCTAATATATTAGTTACTGTAGTTAAGGTCTTGTTACTGTAGTTAATACCTTGTTACTGTAGCTAAGACATTAGTTACCGTAGCTAAGATTTTAGTTACCGTAGCTAAAATCTTAGATACTGCAGCAAAGATCTTCGTTACCATAGCTAATATCTTAGCTAGTAAAGTTAAGGCCTTGTTATTGTAGCAAAGACATTCAGTGTATTTGTTAAAGCAAGGTAAAAGTAGCAAATTCTTACATTAAAGTTTTCAATAACAAAACAAGAGAATGAAAATTATTCCCAGGAAATTTGGAAAAGAGGAGCTGAATAGTCTAAAAAGTAAATGTTAAAGAATTCCAGTTACAATTGTTTTATTTTAGGTAGCGCCGTTAGAAACGTTTTACGATATTTAAAACTGTCAATGGACGCAGAATTAATCCTTTCTCATCACACAACCACTTAAGAGTAATCTACATGATTACAGTGTTCACTCCCAAATCATTTTTCACGTCATCGCCATAAACGCGATCATCTTGCCGCGTACCAGTAAATGATAGTGATCGATAAATCATTAAATGTTGCTGCCATAAAAATTGCAAAGCCATTATATTAGATGGAACCTGTTTATTGCTGGTATTTGCAATAAAATAATTTACTTTCTCTTAGAAAACCTCGCCTTAATGTAGCCCGTACGCGTTACTTAAAAATTGGGTGCAAATGATTATTTAGATTTATCGGACGCTCATGCTGTTATCTGGCATTTCTCAATAACTTGAATTAACTAGCAACTTAATGTCTTCGGTTAAACTTTAAATTCCGTTTTATAAGGTAACTTGATAAAGTTTCTCATGAGGATAGCACCAAGCAAGGATAGTATTACCGTAAAGGTAAGAATGCAATGATCGTACATACGCACATTAAACAATTCGCACCTGTAACTCAATTGGTAAATAGCAGCCACGGAGCGCCGTGGTCGCAGTTCAAGTCTTGCCAAATGATCAAAATTTTTCGTTTCTTCTTCTTCTAGGAACTGATCATAAATTGACATGAGGGTACTACAATCTAACGTTTTGACTTCTCATAACTCAGATCTCATAATACCCATGGACCATGACATTCAGTGGTAGAGCCACACTGGAGTTATTTGCTGGTTGCATTATGAATAGGCCGGTTCGACCTCAGACTCTCATGGAACACCAGCGTAAAACAGTATCTTGCTATTAAGTTTCGTACGGTGAATAAGAAACCCAGAGGATCACGTGGTGGAGATCTAAAGACCGGCAACGAATCAGCGATTCTTGGAGTTGGGTTCCTATAGGCAGCGATAATCACTTCCCATCAGGTAACATACTCAATTTTGTTCCATTTCGATAGTTACCTAAATAAAAAAGTTTAATTTATCAATGCAGTCAAAATAGTGTGCCCTCTCACTGGAGACCATAAATGCATTGTTTGCAGAATTAAGGTAACGGTACCAGTCCTTTGACAGTCAGTGACCCAATCGTTGACGAGAAGATACGGAAACATTCGAGTAAAAATGAGAAATAATGATGTCAAGCACTGGTACAATACCTTATTTTCCCCCTCATCAGTTCAAACAGCATCTCAAGTTCTTATAATTGTTATTTAACTACTTAGGCAGCCTGTATTTGTTAATACAATTATCGTAAAGAGCTGCCGAATTCCGATATGGCCCGCAACTTAACCACCAATTAAAAATGTACCGTACAAACACTTTCTACTAGACTCAAGTTTATCTTAATTTCTAACAACAAATACTAAAGACAATCAAGTAGGCTGCCACTCTCCAGAACAAAGTTTACTTAGAAAACAATTTGTACGCACAGGAAAACGTTTGCTCGACGATTTTGACGTTTATTGCTTGTGCAAAAAGCTGGTATCATGCGTAGCGTATCGTAATGACAACTCAAGTTTTCTTTGGTAATCAGTTAATGAGTCAAGTGCAGTCGGTAAGTGCCCAGCTGAGGCAAAAGAAATTTCCCATATTTTTATTCGTTCTGCTTTTTATATTTATTCTATAGTACTATAATATTCAATATAATAAAACAATCTAACTACATAAAAACTTTTATATATTAAGTATCTGTTTTTATATTATTGTATATTATTATTCTTATTAAATACCATTTCATTACAAAAAAATATAATGCAAACCCTCTTGTTTTTTTGTTCCCGTCTACGACATAGCACCTACATGAATTTATACTAATGGACAAACAATCTCAGTCGTAATGAACATTTTTTTTGTCACACATACATATTTATGCGTTACTATTGATACAAGCAATTGGCTATATAGCTAACAAGTAATTCACTATGTAACTTTTAAGACTGGCAAAGCAACGGAATAGTATCACAACTGTTAAAATTACTCCTAAATATAAATTAAGCTTTAAAGGAAATAATTTGGCTCGAATACTTTTAAATTTTCACCACTTCAAATCCCACATCCAAAAGCAGCAACAATTACAGATGCCATAAATATAAAAGGCTTAGTTTTAATTTAAAATTTAATTTAATTTAATTTAAATTTCAAATTTTAGCTATGAAGCCAACGCAATTGTAGCTAAGATCAGAATGCAAGACCACAAGCCTTTTGCATTGAGCATACCTAGTTACACCACCGAATCATCACCGAATATCAAGATTTTAATTGAAAGCGGTCATAACGAACGTGTCCAAGAAGATGAAGGGCCCGCCCACACCGCTGCCGTGTGTTAATTAACTTGAAGGTTTAAGATCGAACGGCCAAGCCAACCAGGCTTCGAGTGTCATTTGGACTTATTTATAGCTTTTGTACTGCGGGACAAATGAAATTGAAAACACAAGGAAATTGACTTGACTGAGAGGTTAATCGGATCGATTTATATTGATGATATTATAATGGAAAGCAAATTCCACCGTCCGGTTGGTTTAGACTAGTGGTTACGCTATTTGTCTTAAAGCTTTGTGGCCAGTGTCAAATTCTCTTGGCACAATGTTAAGTGCTTGGAGTTGTCTAATAATCTAATAGTTCCAGTATTATTTATCAGGATACAGGAAATCTGCAAAGACAGTGAGTTTGTCGTTGTTACTGTTAAATTTCATCATCATCATCATCTCAGCCACAAGAAGTCCACTGTTGGACATAGGCCTCCTCCATGGATTTCCAAAGTGACCGGTTGGAAGCAGCATGCAACCAGCGCCTTCCTGCCACCTGTATGAGGTCATCGGACCATCTTGTGGCTGGTCGTCCTACGCTGCGCTTGCCAATACGCGGCCGCCATTCGAGAACTTTTCGACCCCATCGGCCATCAGTTCTCCGTGCTATGTACCCTGCCCACTGCCACTTCAACTTGCTAATCCACTGGGCTAATGTCGGTTACTTTCGTTCGTCTGCAGATCTCCTCATTTCTGATTCTATCACGCAGAGAAACTCCAAGCATAGCGCTCTTCATAGCTCGTTGCGTGACTTTGAGCTTTCTTATAAGGCCCATAGTAAGCGGCCACGTTTCAGTGCCATAAGTCATTACTGGTAATACACATTGATCATAAACTCTCGATTTCAGACACTGAGGTATATTGGACAAGAAGACATTTCGCAGTTTCCCGAACGCTGCCCAGCCGAGTTGGATTCGACGATTGACCTCTTTCTCAAAGTTGGACCTGCCTAGTTGGACTGTTTGTCCTAGGTAGACGTATTCGTCAACAACGTTGAGAGTTGAGTTTCCTACTGCTATTGGGGTGGGCACCACATGGACATTCGACATGACTTTCGTTTTGTCCATATTCATCTTAAGGCCCACCCGTTGGAAAACCCGATTGAGGTCTTCGAGCATCGTGCTAAGGTCTTCCATCGATTCTGCCATGACTACTACTATATATCGTCGGCAAATCGAAGGTAAGTGATGTAATCGCCGTTGATATTGATGCCGATTCCTTTTCACTCCAGAAGATTAAAAGCATCTTCCATTGTGTTGGTGAACAGTTTCGGAGAGATAACATCTCCCTGTCTCACACCTCTTTGCAATGGAATTTCCTCCGTCCTCTGGTCTTGTATTCGGACCGACATGGTGGCGTTACTGTTAAATTTATTTTCTCCATAATGTTATAGCAGAATATATTTTTAAAAGATATTTTTGTCCTTCTGTTCTCCGTTACCTAGATTCTTAAATGAAATGATATTAATTACACTTCTATTAACGTTATATGTATAAGCAAAAAGTATGCGCTTTATAGACTTTAAAAGAAAAATAAACTAAAACGTGGAACGCAATAAAGTTTATCAGTTAACTATAACTAATAAGCTCACACGGTTTTATTTCATTATCAACAGTACTACACGCGCGCGTCCCCATGGAGACATGTGTACAAATTTTAACGTACACATTTCGTACATGTTCATTTGTGCGATCCACTGACATGATTAATTTTAAAAAAATTCTCACGTGCTCCACGCAAGTATTTTATCAAGAAAATGTAAGCCAATGTGTGTCTACTTCCGTATTTCATTGTATGACACGAATTAATTCGAGAATTAGAAGCAATGGGTGTTAATGTTAGAAAGTGAACGGACGAGTAAATAATTGAACCATAAGTATTTATTGAGGAAGCTTAATCAAGATTTACGTTGGGCCTTGTAAACATTTCGAGTTTCGGAATACCTCTAGTGACATAGAAAGAGCATTCCTGGGTACGTTAATTACGGATATCAACTATCGTTACATTGTTTGTTTACGTCTATAAGAAATACATTTTAATCGGTCTACCCGTTTGATAACTTTAATGCCACAGATATAACTTATATACCTTTTAAAGAAGCAATTTTTCAACTAAAGCCATTGCTAAGTCATGAATTTAGTAACGTAACATTTATGCGTTCATCGATAGGTACTCCAACGATGAATAATAAATCGATACCAAAGATTCCAGCACGAGCGAACGAAGAAGCCAGGGATGCGTAGAGCGCAGGGCTGTTATTATAGAGTCACAGCTCTGCTTTTTCCAAAAGTATGTCAAGGTTTCCCAATCTTTTTCAAGGGCGACCCTTTAGTACCAGTTTACCATGCTCCGCAGACCCCTCATACAACCCATTCTGTCACTCTCACACTAGGATTATCACACTAATACTATCAAGATTAAAGTATGTAACTTTAATTGTTGTTACTTCTTGACGTTAAAACAGCTGGACGGTTTTGACAAATAGCTTATACCCTGCATTAACATATAGGATTCGTTGTTTCGTAAATATGCATACTTCCAGCGGAATAGCGATATATGAATTCTACTCGAATGAAGTCGCAGGCAACAGCTAGTGCGTCATAATGTAATATTTTCGTTTAATTATTATTTTTAGGTTCTAGACCCCCAAGTCTCAGGCTCCCAGTAACTTTCAATTATGTGATGGAACATGCAACGCCAATGCCATATAAATGTTTAGATCTCTGCTTACTTTTATTTAGTACTGTCATCTCTTCACGCAGCTATCTTCCACGTTGCGTACTGAATACTAAACCGTTCCGGAAAGTGTTTTTACTTTTGCCGGCTAATGTAGTTTCACCGATTTGTTAGCGGTAATCTCGGGGCCGAGCTCTTGTTATGCACGCTTGCACCTCGCTATGCACATTTGGTACTTTGTTCTGGACGGTACTACCATCTATGAAGAGTATTAGAAGTGGCAATGAATAAAGTGCGTAGATTTTTTACAAGTGTTTTTGTATGTTAGCATAATAGGCGTGTTGGTTATAAACTGTAAGCCTGTTTTTGTAAATTGAATTGATAATAAATAAATAAATAAATGTAGGTATCTATTGTTTTGTGTTATATATTTTTTGCACTATCTACTCTTTGTGTGTCAACTCTCGAATGTTCTGTCAATGGCTCGAAGGCTAACTGGAAGAGATCCCTTAAAGGGATAAGTTCGTCTTTGTACATTCTAATTTTCTCCTGCTTCATAAGACTATTTGGCTAGTCAGTAGGCACCCCATTAAATTCCCAAATAAAATAGCCTGCATTTCCTCTCGCAACCAACTGAAGGAGAAAATAAAGCAAATATAAATCCCGACGTGCCCGGAAGCTTTATTTGCTCAAGCGGTATGAGGAGCGAGTTTAAAAATGCAATAACTACCCAGTAGGTGGATGGCTGTTCGTAGTTATGGATAGTTCTGCAGAAATATTCGATAGTTAAGAGAGATTTTTAAAACTGGATCCTGTACTCTCTATCTACATTCATATAAAAGACTTCCGTAACTGACTGACTGACACGCAATGCAAACATAAAAAGGTGATGATAGAAATATGAAATTGGGAACATGACGTGTTTCCTAGGGGTGTTGAGGTGTACTAAGAAAGGATTTCTGGAATTTCACCACCAAGAGAGTTAAAAGAAAGAAGTTAGGATGAAGTCCAAAATCAAATCCAATCAAAATTGTAGTTAAATTGTTTACTACTTTTGCAATTTTCACACATATCTATAACGTCGACGGGACTTTAACGTGGTCTTCTAGTGACCACGGCCGTTAAAACATGGCCGAAAAGTCAAGGTGAATTAAACATTATTTTATCGCGTTAAAGTCCGGCAACGTTCTAAATAAAATTGTAGTTGATTGGTAGAGAATGCCTACTGGCATTTAGTCCGCATAAAACATCAAAGAAATGTTAATAAATATCAATCTTCACATGTAAAAGCATGTCTATCACATTTTAATGCCAATTGTAACACTAGCCCGCAAAATCTCCTTCGAATCTAAATTAGTTTACGCGCAAGGAATCACAATCGTTGCGTTTTTGTGGCGGTACCGCAAACGGGGCACGTGCCACTTTCCTAGCATTCCTTTGCCAAAGCTTCTGTTCTGTGCTTCATTAAAACGCTAAATTAACGGTTAAGCCAGAATAGAAGACTCTTAGTTGGGGAATGAACGGAAGACCACTGCGCCACTGTAAAATCAATCGTGGTGTGCAATAAATAGCGGTTTCGACAGGGTCTTCCATTTGTTTTGCTAGTTGGATAGTAAAAAAACGAACGAGCTGGAAAATTGCAAAAAGCAGCGATGTTCTAAAAATCATTAACACTAATAAAATTCTGCAATGCTTTGAAAATGTTGCGGACAGGTTAGTGTGGGAAAAAGTTGATTGGCTGTTTGTCGTCTTATATTTAAATGCTGTATCATCACAACACAAGGAATAAATCTATAAGCCAATGGCAGGACTTGCAACCTCAAGGTCCGTGCCGTGCGTTTGCCAGTTTCGCCATATTACGACTACTATACTACCCTACGAAATCAGTGTGATTCGTTTTTACAATCATTAATTTTATTTTTTTGAGGGTATAACAAATAATCTACCCATTACAAAAAAACTTCTTATAGGTACTGAACTAAATAAAATCATTTTTTCACAGAGTTCCATTGGTTTCTTCTATAATATTCAAATCACGCAGCACGATTAGAATAAAAAACGGAATCCCTTGAAGTTATATGCTTGCCTTTGTATTTTTAGGGTTCCGTACCTTAAAAGGAAAAAGAACCCTTATTCCTTTTGATTGTACGATTCCTGCGAATTGTGTTTTGTTTACCAATTTTACGGCGCACATTCAGCGGTGCTTCAGGGATGTTTTCAGAGGCACAAATAGATGTTTTTGTAGTTCTGCGCAGCTTTGACTTGGCTTTGGTACGGTTCTAAAAATAACCCTCTTTGTGGATTAAATTATGATGAAAAAACATCTACAAGCAAGACAGCCGGTGTAACTGGCACAAGAGGTATTCCATATTAGCCCTCTGGGTTGGCAACGCATCTGCAATCTCTTCGATGTTGCGTGTGTCTATGGGCGGTGGTGTACAGTTACCATCAAGTGACCCACTTGCTTGTTTGCCTTCCTATTTCATAAAAAAAAACTTTAAGTAAAATAAGTATAATTATTAAAAAAAAAAACAAGTGTGGTTATAAAATAAATGTAAAATACAGTATTACGTATATTTTGCCATTTTACTACTGCTAATAGTTTTTGAAATTATTTTATTTCAATCTATACGAATCATTTAAATTTAATTAAATGTATTTCACAAACTTCTATAAACTTTTATATCCGTCCCAGTGTTTGACACGTATAAGACATAGTTTTTACCAGTAGTTGACATCATTGTCTCACGTTTTTACTCGTATGTTTCCCTATCTTCTCGGCAACATTAGAGTTACGTCAAAGACTGGGACCATTAGTCCGTTACCTTATGGTAAGGTAGATCCCTAACTTAAACTGTACCCACACTTGCGGTACCGCAGCGATACTACTGGGAGAGGCTCATTTTTACATACTTGCACACATATCACATACAATATACGGCTTCAAGTTAATTTAGAGTCATTAAATTCAGTCGCAACTTATCTAAACGTAATCGTAAAGTCGGCTATACACGCATCTACAATAAAAAGTAGGTTATGAAACTAGTTACGGAGTAACGGCCCGATTTTTGCTAATACCTACAAATAGAAACCTGTCCCCAGTCACACCTGTGTAGTATGTGGCTCAAATAAATAATTAAAACATGTTTTATTGGGGCTCATATTTCATTCTCGACTTATTAATATGAAGAAGTAATTTGAGGGGAACGTACTGAGGTGGTAAATGGGTTAGTAAGCTTCTGCGGTGAGGTCAATTTTAAACGATTATTTTTCAAGGAAATTTAATTAGTCGAGTATCTTAATTATTTATCGTGTATCACTATAAAGTAGAGGTCTTTTTAGATGTGTGCTTTGCTAGTAAATTTTAAAGTGTAGGTATGAATAAAGTATCAAACCCATACTCGATATGAACAAACTGCAAATTCTTCTCCTCAGACGTCTGTTTTTATTTTATTTTTCATTTTTACATCACACCATTATAGGTATCTTTAGCCAATTTACTTTAACGCATAATAAATGTGGAACCTGAAAAACTCAGGACAGACAGACGAGCAGATGCATCAAGATTACATGTGCTGCAATTCCACTATAATGGTTCAATGGTGTATTATTGTCACGTTCATATCGTGGGTCTAGTTATTCTTACACCAATTTGAATTCTAAAATTCTCTTATAAATTTTATTAAAAAACTGTTTTCTTTCATTTGACAAGTTTGGTGTCGCATCCTAATGTCGCTTTGTAACTGACACTTTGAAACCAGCGTAGCTATGCGTTTTCTTCTGTAGAAGTCTGATAATTAACAGTTAGTGACAATTACAAAGGGAAATATCAATGTCACTGACATTATATTTGGCAACAAAATGTGTCAACCCTCAAATGTGCGTGAACGCATATTAAACTTGCCTAAATCTTGATTGAATTTTATTCCATTAGCACAAAAAAATACAACATTTCATTAGCAATTTGTATTGCAGCCACATATAAGTAACTTAAGTTCAGTTTAACTGGTCTTCAAACAAAAATGCCCAACAAGTGCCCAACGTGGCTCAGCTACGAAGCTTTGGACTAATAATTCAACTTTTGCTTTTATTAATCGCGCCGGCACCCGAAGATACTCGCCTAATCCTTATTAGAAAGTGTTTCACTTCTATATCCAATATACAAGGGATTAATCTTTGACCTTTGAGAATGTTGGATAAAGTTGCGTCTACACAGTATCGGACTAGCATTCATTAAAGTTTTATTTAAACCGCAAACAATTTAAGATGCTGGTTTATGAGGTCAGACCTTTATGAAAGCTATAGGCCATTAATTGGCTACTGAGCGAAAATGCAATTCCAGAGTTTCAGATATTTTTATTTGCCATCGCAGAGTATGCTGTTCATTCATTGATCTGTTGAAATTCGTATCAGGGTTACACTTTGGGATTGCATGATCAAAGGAAGTCAAATAACTGACGTTTAATTCATCATCATTTAGTGAAAAGGTTACGTTTATGAAAGTAATTGGCAATAATCAACTGTCTGAATACTTAATGAAATATATTGTGTATTTTAGCTGTCATATTTACTCAGCACTAAATCTATAATGAAAAAAAACACAAGTATTAGTTTGAAGGGACGAATAGTTTTATCCGAAATAAATTTTCCGGATGGAATAGCAGATCTCCCGGCCTCTAGTCTCATGCGTTCTGTTCCTATTATTAATTATTATTAAGTTTTGCTTCATATTGAATTATAAACTATTGCAATTTTATAAGAATGCAAACAGTTGTCAGTATTCAAATTGATACGTCGTTTCGGCTTTTTTGGCGAACTGCAACTAAAACAACATTGATTGATTAAGTTTTCTAAAATGTTTAAAAACTATTTTTTACAATTATTTTGTACTCAGTGTGAATGAAGCTTTAAATTCCTAATCCAACTGGTCAAAGAATTAAACTATACAGATAGTTGACTAAATTAAGAACTGTTGACAATATTTACTACCATAATTGCCTTCCAAAATCAGCACATATTTATGTCATACAATTTATTGCCCTGCTTCATTTGAACAAAATAATATTGAATCACCCAAAATCAAGCCTTAATAAAACTATTATGTTACTGAGCACCAAATAGGCTTTATTTAACTTATTTTTCACTTCCCATCTTAGACCAAGATACATAATATCCTTTACTCAGTTTTTCGGTCGGAAGTACACAAGCTTCAAGTCATTTGTATACTTATTTTTACGCCCAGCTTTACTCCAGCTGAAATTCTCTAATAGACTTGTTTTATAAACTTTTCTTTTCAAAGTATTATACTTTCTTCCATTTTCTCTTGACAACAGAGCGTTGCGTCAAAGTCGACTTTTCCAGTTTCGTTTCCTTTACAACCAACTTTTGGCTTCGAAATTTTCTTCCGTAACATAAATACGTTAAGTAAACTTGGGCTGGTTTATGTCAAGATCGAATGACATAAATTGTACAAAATTTGTCATAAGTCGTGAGTCGACATTTGCCTACAGTTTATACATAACTTAACTCATCCGAAACCCTTGTATTGTGATCATCCTAGAGCTTTTTCTCAAACCTTTATATGGTTCGATTTGTTGTAATGCAACAAACTCCTTGTTAATTAATGGATTCAGGCGTTACTTTGCGCAGGTCCATATCAACAAACTGGAACAAATTATCTTGCTGCTCTTCGAAACCCTTGGTTTAATTTGTTTAAACTCCTTGTTTCTTATTCAAACTGTTTTTTGCCATAATTCGGGTAGTGGCGGCAATTAACAAACCTCTATTTCTAAACTGAAAATAAAGAAAACTTCGCTTCGCTTTGGGAAAATGTTGCCGGTTTCGAAATGCGACTAATTGCTAACAGGTCAACTGTTTGCCTTTGTGCTATGAGTCCCACAGTACAAGTGCTCAAGATCTTCCTATAGGGGTTTCCATTCTATTGGGCAATTTAGAATTAAAAATCAGAAATGTTGTATAGTTTTTAAGACCTCAACACGAGTTGAACATAACGAAGAAAATTGAATTCCTAGATTACTCATTGATAAAAGAATTAAACCAAGAATCCACAGCACTACAGTAAGCAAGTCATCTCGGATCTACTGCCTAAGTCATTCAGCCTTTAGAACATTACTTAGTTCTAAACCGCATTTCGTTCTATTTATAACTCGATAGCTTAACCTCTACTTGGACACAGTCTTTCACTTATCTATTAACCATTATCCAGCTAGTTTATGGCTAGAAGAATCCCTATCGACTGACTCATCGCTCCGACGCGCAGGTTTAAATTATTCAACCTAGAAAAGGTGAAATTTAGCATTAGGTGATGTCGATGTCGTCAACGTACAGGCCCTGCGGCTATCGGTATTTTTATCAAAGACGAATGTTAAAATTGTTTTGAGTGATGGGTTTAAAAAACAATAAATTAAAATTGATGTTTATAGATAGTTGGAATGCCTGTCTTTTGACATCGAGGAATCTGAATAGTTTCGACACAGTTGTACCTATTGTATCAAAGGGCCGACGCAAATATTAAGTATTATTGTCGTAAAATTAACGACAGATGACGGTATTTCAATGGACTGACAAGGCTGTATCCAAGAATTCGCTTTAAATTGGCATGATTGGATATCCAAAGAATAGTTTTGATGTATTTACAGACTCTCGAGGCTATTATTTTTTTCTGGAAATGGAAAACTGTGCTTAAAATTAACTTGGTCTGGTCGGGTAATATCATCTTTAGAATGATGGAAGGTGTCATTTTTGGTCGTGTTTATTCGATAATGTGTCGCTGCCATTATAAAATCCGAGATACAAATCAAAGTTTTCAATAATGTGAGCAATGAACACAATCTCTCAAACTCTAATCAAGTTCGTCGTCAGTCCCAGGACAGATAAGTTATAATTAATTTAGTTTCTTAATTAGACGGCGTACTGATGGATTATGCCAATTAAGGTTCTTAGGGTACTACTGTTATTCATTTCTCCAGTAAGCTACTAATTGAATAACATTGACATAAAGATCTTTGTTAAGTCCATGTGCTGTTAAATCGCAAAAAACTTTGTCAAGATTAATTGAATCTACACACGTAAGTTCCCATTGCATTATTGAACGTCGCATTGTATTTTGCTATTTGCTAAATATTATCCCAAAGTGGACACACGAGCTACAATCTGAATTAGTGATTCGAAACCAGTGGCCCAACTTCAAAAACTGTCAATATCCTTGTAAGCAGAGAACGTAAAAAACAGAAGTATTTGCCTGCCAGCCTTTTGGGCACCATGCCACAGATGCCCTGTTTAGTTTCATTTCTATTTAATTTAGGTTTATTCATATTTTAGTTAAGTGTAAGTCTTAAGACCAAATCAGAGATATTTTGGAGAAAGGCCAGGTCAGGAGTAGACTCAACCGATGAGCATGCGTAGAATTTTATGAGAGTAAATGAATCAGGATCGTAGCAAATGAAAATCCATGATCTCTGCCTACCTCTCCGGGGAACAGGCATGACTTGATGTATGTATCTAAGTCTTAAATTTTACACGTAAAAATTTATAGGGCATAATTGACAAAATTTCTTCAAGGTAAGTCTTTCATGTTTCTTTCATTTATCTGCGTAACTCAATTAGCTAAAGATCTAACTCTTACCTTTTGGTTCCCTCTAGAAAACAAAAACATCCAATTATTCTAAGCTCAAAATTTGTATGTATGTATGTATGTAAATTCTTTATTGTACAAAAAACATAAATTACAAAAAGAGATACAGTGATGTACAAAGGCGAACTTATCCCTTTAAGGGATCTCTTCCAGTTAACCTTTGAGTGTGTGTGAAAGTAGTATCATAGTAGGGACAGACAAAGAGCAAGAGCTAAATAAACAAAAAAGTAATGATAAATAATAATAAGATATGTAATGAGTAATTTGCTAACCAAGTCAGTAAATATTTTATGCTAAGAAGGTTTAACTCAATAAAATCAATTCGTTTTCGGCATTGTCTTACTAACATACATTACCAGGAGCTGCTTATAAAGATTCCGACAGTGTTCTCAGTTTCAGCAGTACTGCTTCATTGTGATTCCAATCGCATACTATATGTTTCTGATACATCACATCTCCACACGAATTGGATGAAAGTAACGAGTGAATCAGAATGTCTGCGAATTTATCAAAATCACAAAGACATAGTTGCAGGCAAACATATTGAGCATAAATCGAGCGGAGAGGGTACTTGTGCGTATACAGAGTTGTATTAGAAACGGCTAAGGTCAGTGCTCAAGAAGTTTGCCGGAAATGTAATATGTACGCATTGAGCCTATTCGACACCATTGTGATATATATTTTTGTTAGTAATTTTATATTGTACATAAGCTTTTACTGACGGATCTTTATTATTGCATTGTTTTTGGATCTAAATATAAGTATCAAATTTGTCAATAATATCCGACAACAGCAATTGAGCCAAATTGACGGGCAAGATTTAAATTTGAACTAATAAACAAACACACATTATGTGAAATTAAAAGTGTTTGTCTTTTATGATTTCTTAAACAATTTATCCGATGGTGAGGAAACTTTTATGACTTATCAGCACGCGCTCACGAAGATTTTAGATAAAAATAAGCATATCTTAGATCAGTATATCCCAATTTATGTAGATGAAACATAGCAAAGCTTATTACTATAGGACAACGGATATATAGTCGACCAAGTAATTGCTTGACCACTTTTGAACCTTCTCCCTTTGTAATATGGTCGAAAAGTGGTCAAGCAATTTCTTGGTTGACTATACATAATTAGCACAGATAAATATGCGCATGATTTTTCTGTGTCTCCCTTCCTTGTGAGACAAGTTAGAAAGAGCTGCAGAATTGATAAATTAAACTTGGGCGGTCGTGTCGGTACCTCAGGGTGGCTTCTCTGGTAATTTATTCTAACAGGCACGTCACACGTTTATCCACTTTTTTGCTTCGTTAAACATTTTAGGAGCGGAAATTACTGAGCTTCTGTTCTTTTCGAATAAAAAATGGTGCGTTTAAACGATAAACGTCAAAAACGTGATTTAGAGATGTGATAAAATCCAAAACTAGAAGAGACCAAAATTTGTCCAGATTTATTATGTGTTTGTACAAACATTAGATAAGGACGTAATTAAGATAATAGTGTGTATTAATACGATGGACGTTTATGGTAAGCTGTGTTGATACTTAATACAACTAAGATAAACTTTAAATTCTTTGAATTTTAGAGCTAGTTTACATGAATGTAAAGTCTAAAATTCAAAGTATACGGCAATTGATGTATGCTTTTCTGAAGCGGTCTCAGTCAAGGAGCTCAATTAAATAATGATTTGTTTACTGACAGTGAATATTATTCATAATAATCCATAAGTGAGTGCCTGCCTGTCTGTTTAGTTCGTCATGGCTATACGGAACGGATTTTTATGAAATTTGCAGAAAGATACTGTTGACTTTTATTAATCTCTTGTTCAGCCTTTGTCTTTTTTATCCACTGCTTCGGCTGTGGCGGATAGACAAACAGACGCATGAGTTATTTGATTGGGTTTTAGGTTATCCTTTTGATATATGGAACCCTAAAATAAAAACAATAATTATGAAGAACTAGTGTAGTAAGAAAATATTTTACATGGATCAAGCAATAGTCTTTGACATGTAAAACATTTATCCACTTTACCTTTAGTCGACCAAGTAATTGCTTGACCACTTTTAAACCCTATCCCTTTGTAATACGGTCCAAAGTGGTCAAGCAATTTCTTGGTCGACTGTACCTACGCGTTTATTTAACACGATTATAATATTTTCGCGTCTATAACCGCAACCTAACATAAAGTAATATCCATAATTTGGATTACAAATAATTACAGTACAATACAATACTTACAAATCCAGTCTTACCTACAATCTAGTAGCTAAAAGTAACCCATTAAAAATCCCTACCTACAAAAATGAGTCACATTGTCAGATAATGGCATTCTACCAGCGTTCCGTGTGACCACATTAACAAATGTACCATACAAAATGATAACAATTCCCTTATTGTTAGTTGGACATTAACCGTCGGATAACAAATACGTTTGAGGACCCCTCGTAGATTTGAAATTAGAACGGTTTTAAAATTATTAAAAAGTTTACTTTTTTTGTGGCGTTTCGAATTGTTACTAGCCAGTCATGGCTAAAGGGTTGTTTTTCGTGGCAGTGTTTGTGGTCTTAAATAGTGTTTCAGGCAAGATTGTCAATAAATTCAAATGCCCAGAAGTCAGGGCCGTGCCGCATTTTGATTTGGAGCAGGTGGGTTTGGTTTTTCTGTCAACTGCGTCATCCTTATTTCTAGGGGGATTGGCATATAAAACTTAATCCATATTTATTAAGTTATTAGAATTAATCACTTTATGCCACAATCGCAAATGACAAACATACTCGTTTTAACTTTTGTTTCAAATCGTAATTTCATGTTTCTACAGCGCTTTAGGCTGCGTTGTCTGTCAGTTCGTAATGCAACATTTTTTTATGTATTCATAGAAGATACAATCAGCCTCATAAGTAGCTAAACACTTAAGGACCTTGTCGTAGTAACGTAAGAAATGAGAATTGCTCGACAGCACAAGGTACTAAAATGATCAGCTACTTTAAAGGCTGACCTTACAAACAGATTTTCCTTTATAATTGTTGTTGTTTCTGTAATTGGTTTTATTTTTGAACATAAATAAAATTTAACTCCCCGAAGTGAATTGTTAGCGGTCTTTTGTTCTGTGACCATTAAATCAGGTATTGTGATAAAAATGTCTAATTTAATTTCAAATAACACACATTTATTAAAATGTTAAACGTATACCGGGATAATTAGATTAATTAAGGAAAAAAATCGTTAACTTCATTAAGTTGTTAACTTTGTTTTTTAAATTATGCGACGCTACAAAACTGCTTAGATTTATTAATTCTAGTTTTATCTAAAACTTGTTCAATTTGTCATTCTCTTTTTAGTGGAAAACAGGCATACAGGCATGAGAGTTGTCTGATGGAAAGAAATCACCGCCGTCCATTGGAACCAGCGACCCTAAGAGTATTTATTGTTGATCCGTTGTCGCATTTAGATCCCCCTGTGGGCCTTCGGATCCCTCACTAAACGTTACGTATGAAATGCAGCAGCAAACTATTGAAGCAGAACAGCTTGTTAAAGTATGGCACTACCATGGTCGAGCCGGCCTAATTAAACTGTTAAATCTACACTATCTACATCTACACTAATCTACACTTCTACACTAATATAATAAAGCGGTAAACTTTGTTTTTCTGTTTGTTTCTTGGTTTGGTTGTACGTCGGGGGTAATCTCTGGAATTATTGAACCGATTCCATAAATTCTTTCACTTGTCGAAAGCTACATCAAAGCGAACGAAGTCACGGCCGTTCGCTAGTAAACTAGACGTTTACACCATTCAATTTAATCTAAGTATGAATGTTTTTGTATGTTTCCGGAATTGCAAATTAAATGGTACAGTATAAATGTGCTGATACAGAGAGCAACGATTAGCAGATCTCGTTATCATTAGAATTAAAAGAAACATCAGTCAAAACACATGTCGCCGGGCGTACGATGCGTGGGAGACGGATGTTGCACTGATAACGCCCGCACGCGCTTGTTCTTTTGCTGTAAAACTCCTTTTACCGATACCAAAGAGAAATAAATACAAATATTATTATTATAAAAAATATTATACATTCATTTATATCGAAGATTAATGTCCCCAATACTTAGACATACAGGATGCTAATAAAAAAAATATCGATAAGTGTTGGCAGGGTTCAACCTAGTATAATAATAAAAAATCCGACTGGTGAAAACTTCCTCCGTTTTAGAAGTCGGTTAATAAATAACTTTTGTACTTACCAATTTTTTCGAATTCCACAAAAAAAATAACAGTCGCCCATACAAAAATACTTCTCATCTGGGACATAATTATAACATTATTTAACGAATTTGGAAAAAATCTAAGAACAGAACAAGCTTATTTTCATGAGTAGCTTTGACCTTGAAAATATTCGTACCTAATTACTCAACTCCATGACCCTAGTAACTTATATATTGGAAGCAAAACTTGTCAGCTGTGAACAAGAATGCGTTTTGTATGCAAATGTCAGAAACCGAACCCCGAATGACATTATTAAATTTGACAGAAATGCAAACAAACTTATCCATTATTCAAAACTTCCGACGATCTAACGGTGGCTGACTCGTTATCATAATGAAATATTGTATTTTGCTAATTCTATATTTAAACTTTTAAATTATATGTATAGATAATATTTAACTATTAAGATAAGAATAGTATGAGTGCTAATTTAAACTGAAGCGCTCTAAAACTGAAACTGGAAAGGGAAATAACAACATAATTAGTTAATTTTAATTAGATTCCTGGCTAATTCCCCACAGCCGCTAACCTGCTTTACACCAATCATACAAGCAAACAAAATTCGATCAATGGAAATATTACTTTATTCCTAACCACGACAATATGAGAGGAATGCTTTGATAAATTCGACAACATAAGAATTCAAGGAAATGACTAATCATTCTATGAAAAAACTCGCTGTTGTATTTACGCATGACCCGCGTGTTCTTGAACCACCGAACTTTATAATCGTTATTTTTAGGATTTTTTTTAAGTTAAGTCAAAAGTTTTATCTCGTTTTTTTTGCAAAAGTGCTTGAATAAAACAAATAAATAGTTTTTTTTTTTCAAATAGATCATACTGAAATAACATTATTTATCCATAATTATATTATAAATGCTAAAGTTAGTTTGTTTGTTTGATGGTATAGTTACGATTTCACGGCCTAACTACTAAACTAATTGTCCTGAAATTTTTAATAAGCATAGCTGAGGTCATAGAGATGGACATAGGATATTTTTATCCCGGAAAAATGCAATGTTCCCGAGGGAATAAGGAAAACAAATACACCCCCCAAACTTCCCACCCTGTCCAGTGCTCAGTTCTATGTATGTTCATCAACAAAAAAGATTTGTATTGTATTGTCATATTTACTTTGCGGTAATTCCAATAAGTCAGCTGACGTACATTAACCAATCTGGTCTCAATAAAATTCTCAGCCAGTTTTATTTTATTTACCTAGAATCTTTAACATTATTAATGACATTACGTCTGATATTTTAGCTGCTTCCCACGTCATTTTGCGTTCAGATCGAATTAATCATAAATATTAGTGTATTCTAAATAATTCGTAACTTTCCATCGACTGCTCGTATATTGCGTATACACTGCAGGTGGCAGTTCTTCAAAGCGGATGTCTTAATACATGTACGTACACATTAACGCAATTATATAAGATGCTTCTAATTTAGGTACGAATATTTTCAGGGTTGAATCTACTCATGGCATTGAGTAAGTTTCTAGCATTTTTTTCAAAATTTGTTAAAAAAAAGTTCAACGTCTGGTAAGTATCAGTCCCAAATGGTCAGGAGGCATTTTTGTTGAGCCGAGTTTGTATATTAGCCGAATTTTGTAAAATTTGTAATGACTCAGGTAAATTGTGATGATTAGCTTGAACTCTCAAAAAAAAAATCGGTGTCTAATTTGTGACCAACCTGTATACTACGTCAGTTTTTCATACGAAAAAAGACCCCGAGGAAAGTTATTGTAGGATTGTTGAAGTCATCAAAGCCAAAACAGCCGTGTCTTTTACTTATACGCCCTGCAAATGCGCTACACAACGAATTGATTTTGATTTAGCGCCTGAGGAAAGAGTGTTGGCAAAAGATTTTAAACCACCTCCGCCTTTAATTTACTGTAGGAGTTTTTCGAGATTTACAATTTTCCGTTTACAGATTTGCCAATAAGTGTATAAGTGTCAGCCAACGATCACTGGGATATGCCAACTAAAAAACTACATTTAAAAATATTTTTAATCGAAAACCCGTCAAAGAAGAAAACCGTTGCAGCAGTTATAATGTTTTTAGGAGCACAGCTTATCAGTTGACGAAGAACGTTTCTTTCCTTACTGACATATGCACCCCACCCCTTTTCTTTTCTTAACCACCTACTTTATGAGTCGTAAAGGAAGGATGTGGGGAGGCGTCTTAGTGAACTAAATAAACTGTAGTACTATATAAATTCTAGTAGAAGGGTCTGAAAATACTACCTACTGTAGTAATTCAGTTGAGTAGCGAGTACATTGCGGGCAAGTAAAACTGATCATTTCACAGAATAGTCACGGTACTTGCTACTCTGCTCAATCGCTAAAACAGTCTGATAAACGAATAGGATGATAACTAGAGACACCATGTGAGGGTGTGGTACACAACGATTCGGGCTACCCGCCTGGATCCGTGCGCTCTGCAACCAGCAACAGGGTACAAAACGGCTCTATAATTGTAATATTTATTGATATAAGAATAATGTATTGCAGATGCTCGGCAATTGGTTTGTGGTGGAATACTACGCCAGCGCCGAGGAAGCCCTGTCTTACAGTTGCATGAAGTCCGTCTTCGCACAAGATGACCACGTACAAGCTGCCGGTAAAGACGACAGTTCTCTTTTTATCATCTTCTTTACATAGTATAGTCGACCAAGTAATTGCTTGACCACTTCTGAACCATATCCCTTATCTGGACTATATCCCTTTGAAATACGGTCGAAAAGTGGTCAAGCAGTTTCTTGGTCGACTATACATTGTAAATATAAAACAAAATCACTCTCCGCCTTTGACCATCCTCATATCTTCGGTAGTTTACTCCCTCTAAATCACGCAAGGGTTCGGGTTTCGCTGTAATTTTTTTACAGAATGTTTTTATGTAGGTATAGACGACCAAGTAATTGCTTGACCACTTTTGAACCTTATCCTTTTGTAATACGGTCAAAAAGTGGTCAAGCAATTTCTTGGTCCACTTTACAATAACATAATTTGCGTTAACTACATTTCACCCATATGCTCAGATCGGGTCGCTAGTCTAGCATAGATGATTAAAATCGGTTTTAATTACTAGCCCGCAAGATCTAATATCAGACAAAATATTAGTCACTCGGTACAATTTTTTGACATTACTAACCGAACATGTTAATTTTTAGATGGATCGGTGGAATGGACGCCGGGAGTAACAATGAACTTCACTTACCGCTTTGCCGACGACCCTCTGGGAGAGAACCTCTTCGGGAACATCACCTGGCGTGTGGACCTCAACCAGCCGGCGCATTGGACGCACGCAGAAAGTACTTGTAAGTTTCCAGTAACTTCTAATTGGATGTATAATGCCAAATGACAATTTTGATCTAGTGCTTTAATAATAACGTCATCACATAGAAACACGTTTTTGTAACCGAAACAGTAGATTTTTATTGGTTTCCGCGATACAGGCCTAGAGTCTAGTGCGGTCACCGCTAAACAACTAATGTTTCACATTATCTTTCTTCGAATTGTTCTGTTAAATGCAATTTTTAGTTGATAACATTATTGTATGTACCTTTTTTGTTTAAATAAATTTATTCTTATTCTTATGCAGATTATTCATTTTATTGAATTTAAATAATAGACGCAATGGCAACACAGAAAAATCTCTATCCCCTCTCACCTAGCAGCTAGGTTTAGGGAATTGCCCCAATTTTTATTGCCTACATAGAGCCAATGGGGGACGTATAAGAATATCATTTTTTAATTTACAATACAATAATTATATCGTAAAAATAAATCTGTCAGACACAAAAATCCCAGTATAATATGTTCGATTGTCTCCTTTATATAGTTAAGCGACAATTTAATTCTATAAAATTTAGTGACGACTCACCAGACACTCGTGTACAGAACAAGTTAAGCGGTACTTTTTTATGCCAATCAAATTATTTGTAGTATTATTCTACTCGTATAAGTTGCAAACTGGTGTCACGATTTAAGCTTAGGCCATGTCGGATTCTTTAAGACGTATATAACAAAAGAGGAGAGCGTAGTCATAGCCTTCATGAGGGTCCGCAAACCAAACCCCCCTTGAAAGCTATATACGCCAGTGATCGTAACCAATCAATTCTGTTGTAGATGACGGCGTATACAATACATATGTGCTTGACACCGAATACAAGACATGGGCTTTACTGCTGCATTGCGCGGAGCAGAGGGAAGGTGCGCGGTATTTGAGCGCCTTCGTCCTATCACGGAAGACGACACTGCCGAAGAATGTGATGGCGTATCTGAGAGACAAGCTGCCTAGGTTTGTTTACTAGGGCCTGTTTCACCATTCTCTGATAAGGTCCTAGCATCTATGATGTCGTCTTTGTTTATTCTATGGACACAAACAGAGAGGGTATCACAGACATCTGTTAGATATGATTCGGAAACTTACCGGAGAGAGTGGTGGAATAGTCGTTTTAGTTTTTTATAACACACAGAGGGCCCTAACGCGATTGTTTTTGTAATTTTTAATTCCTTTAGGGACATCAACAAACGTCCCACATCCCAAAGAATCAGCATTGCCATCCAACGTGGCAATGCTGCCAGCCTTCTGGGCACCCTCCCTATTGGCGGCGATTTGGTACAATTTTTTTATCTTTAAATTTAGAATAAGATTTTACTGTTGTTTTTTCTTTCTTTTTAATGTAGTGTCTTAAATAAATAAAGGGACGTTGAATTTAAAACTTATTAACTTTTAAGCCGCCCTGGTAAATAGTTTATTCCATTATTTTTAATTTCCAGATATGACATCGATATGAAATACGTGTTCCCAATCCCCCATGACGACTGTACGAACAAGCCGGCCCGTGTGGACTACTCTCCTGTACTTGTGCAAGTCGACAGCAAAGTACCGGAAAAGCCTGGCGTCAGCTACAGTTTCGACGACAGTCATTAATTAGGCCAACTTTATAAATATACCCTAACCCCACTAACAACAGTATGTTTTGTTACAAGGCTGACTTCACAATGACGGATAAAGATGAAACATAGTTTGACTAAAGTCGGTTTAGTGAGCGTTTACGAATAGGGGTTAAGAATATACCTAATTATGTTAATTTGTAAAGATCACCCGGAAGGAATGGTGTAAGTCATGTTTTCTTAGAAATTGTCTTTCTAACGTTCTGCATTCTCTAAATAAACTGCTCAATAAATACAAATTGTGACTTAGACCGTTCGTTCCGTGTGGTTCAAATCTTAATTAAAGAATGATTATACTAATTATTACTTCTTTCGGTTTTTATTTCATTCGAGGATTGCCAGTAATAAAAAAGTTCTTGTTTCGCAAAAGTGATGCTGGTGATGCTTTAAAATGATATTATGAGAATTAATAGGTACAGTAAGCAGCAGAAATATTCACAAAGATAAAATACGTCAAGAATACCTCGACATAACTTTATTTCCAAGAGAATAAGTGTTTGTGTAGACGTTTTTGACCACTTTGGGTTTTCAAGTATTGCAACTGACTGTACATAGGTATATTTACGCGAGCGTGGTATATTTTAGCCGATACTGATTGGCGCGCGGCTGGCGAGTGTGGCGCACTCAAAATTCGAAAATCACCCTACAGGTGACCTAATCGAATCACCCAACAAACACCTTCCCGTCTGGGAACTTCAAAAACGGCGTTAAGAGCGTACAAACAGAGATTTGGCAACGTCGCCTATAGCCTATAAATCAATGAAAACAGCTAAAATTAATGAGTTAAAATACGGAATATAGCAACGGTATGTACTAGATTTTGTGTTCTTACATTTCTTGGTAAGTAGTAAACCTTATATACCTACTTATACCGAAATGTACACATTTACAAATGGAAAGTTTCCAAATGCTTGTTTTACACTTAATTATAACTATTTAGTATAACTGTATTAACTATTGCAATGCATTATCAATATTTTAGTACATACCGTTGCTATATTCCGTATTTTAATTCATTAATTTTGATAAAACAATGAAAACATCTAAATATTTGGCAGCCATAGGCGACGTTGCCAAATCTCTGTTTGCACGCTCTTAAGGTATAAAAAGCGTTCTACTGTAGCCTCTCTGTGTATCGTATAACTCGTATTCATTCGAACGCGCTACAACTCTATTGCTCCGGCCCCAGTGCAGTGGTGCGCCGATATTCATAGGCGAAGTAAGCTTCACATGGTTCAGTTTAATTGAAACGAAACGACCTTGTGACAGCCAGTCCTATGGCGTATCATTAAAATATGCCCATACCGTAACTACTTTCGAAGAATCGATAGGGCACGAACAATGTTCATCATTATTAGTATGCCGCGGAGGACCCGTCTGCAAACACAATAAGCGAAGGCACGTTCGTCGGCACACATGCGATATTGTTATGACATTCAAACTTGACCGTGTCCAAGTCACTTTGGACGACAATAACCGGGCAGAATCAAATCAGTCGTTCGTGTAGAACTTCTTTGTATGGCGCCAATAAATTAACAATTTTCACAATCACCCGAAGGCGAAGGCAAAGAATAGGAGTATGAGAAACGGAGATTAGAGAAACCAGTTTTATTATATTATCTTATTTATAAGGGTTCCTTTCGGATACACTTCGACCCAGCGGGATCTTTTGTGTATTTAACTGAATGGTTTATTAATAACTAACATTAATGAACTCCCAGTAAACCTCCATTCATTCGAAGGTTTTGTACCTAGAAAGTAGAAATTTCTATACTTATCTTGATTTTCTTCTTCATTGAGTCTAACTGTCTTTTGCACTGCACGGCATCTTCATTAATCTAAACCCTTTTGAAGAAATGAGGGGGTATTTTTTTACTTTAATAGCATTGTAGAGGTCGTTTCACAAGGGCTGCGGCCAAATTTATAGGAAATTTATACGCAAAGGGAGGTACATACATATAGTATGCACTGCGAAGTTTAATATATCTATCCCTCTCGAGCATAAATAATTTCTCTCAGTTGCCTCTGTAATGGTCGGCTAAGTTAGTTGCTAATAAACTGGAACAAATTACCTTGCTACTCCGCGAAACCAGTGCCGGGCTCGTGCAAAATAGCTGCGTCTGCGTGCTGCTATGTTTGCACGAGCCCGGCTCTGGTTTCGCGGAGTAGCAAGGTAATTTGTTCCAGTTTGTTGATATGGACCTCTGCAAAGTATCTATTAATTAAGTTAGCTGATTGTACATGCTTGTATGAGGCATGTATATTTTCTGCAACGATGCATATTGCTTGCAATAAAATTACTTAAAGTCAGTAACCCTGTCCATGCAAAGAATAACAGTTGGCATAGTTTTAAGTATTTTTTATAATTTCAGTGTACGATTGACCAGCAAGAATACAAAACCTATGAATTCGCGGTCGTTTCATTTCTCGGCACTCTCCCCATAACATTCTGTGAAACAGTCAATCTGTATTAGAGGAGTCTGGCAGACTTTAAACCTAAAGTCAATTCACATTTTATCGACAGTTTACAATCTCGCGGGATAAAATAAAAACTAGCGGTGTGCACAATGATACGGTGGCTTGTATAATATTTAATTATTTCATGGTTATTTTAACGAAAAAGGCCGAGCTTCAGTTTTGAGTGGTCTCTTATTTTTGCTTATTCTTTGGCAATGCGTCATTAATTCAGGCGTCTTACGCAAAGCCTCTGTTATAAGTGTGGCGGGAGTTCGTTTAGGTGTTTTTCATGACAACACAAACATGGGTGCGACGCGTCTGTGCGTTTTCTTGGCTGTATTAGTGAGTGTGAAAATGATGGCTGCGCAGGTTTGTACATACCTACCTTTTTGTTTTTTATGTATTAATAAGAAGCTTATCTATTATAAGTTACATATACCAACAAACAAACTAAGTAATCACTGATTGATTTATCATCGCAAATATAAAATAGCTGGGCCTAAAACACTAATTGTGGGCTATTATGAATTTTATACCTATGATCCATAATTAATAAAAACTATAAAGCCTATAAAACATTCCGGAAACATCCGATATAGCAATAGATAATTATTAGTCCGCGACTAGTTTAATGAAAAGTTTTACTGGAGGCGAGCAGGTTAAATTTTGCTAGCATATTTATGACCTGCCAAAACTGAGATCATGGTCAAAGCGACTCTGATTCCTGTTCAAGTAAACATGTGAACATATCCATAGTAAAATGGCGACATAGAAAATACCAACCTAATTTTTCTCATGTTATAAAAACATTGTCGGATACGAGGCATAAAATAGTTATTTCAGCCTTCATTATGTTAGACCAGAAACATTTTTTATGAAAATGAAAATCTTCCAGATTAAAAATGTCGTCCCTAATGTTTGAATAACGGCGATTAATTTTCAATCGTCCCTCGCCGTCATCTAAATTTTCAATTTATTCTTATGCCAATCATTTTTCTCTTAGTCCATACTTTTTGATTTTACTGTTTCTTTTCTTGTCTAAACTCCCTCATTTAGTAAAAAATCCCAACTGCAGACATGTATCAGCCATCGAAGCAGGCGGAGATGATTACTTCTTAGCATGAACCTTCTCGACACGCGTTAATTAGCTACGTAACTCAGTATGTCTCGTTCTAACTAGCATAGTAGGAGAGAGTTGCACTGAGCTACGTAGCGACTTAACGCGTGTCGACATGTTCGAAAAAAAACCCTTCCTTTTGGCTTTGCCGTAGTCAGTTAAAAAACTTAAATAGATACATACATAAAGTCACGCCTGTTCCCCGGAGAAGTAGATAGAGACCACAAATTGCCTCATCTCTTCACTTACTCTCATAACATTATTCATGCATGTTCGTCGGTTTTAAATACTCTTGACCGTCTTGACAGACGGACAGATGGACACCGAAATTATTCTATAAGGGTTCTGTTATTACGGCTTGAATAAAAAACGTACTTGTCATAAAAATTTCGTATCTTTTGATAAACGGGAATCTGGTGTTTCCATTTCATTGGTTGCTTTACCCACGTTCTCATGGCCATATATTCATTCGAGTTATACCAACTTGCACCATAATATTTTGTCATGTCAAAACAATATAAATACTGTCATAATTACCAAACCGGCAACCTTCTCAACAGCTTTGTATCTAATTTTCCAAGACTAATCAACGGAAAATAATGAAACAAAAGAATGAAAATAGGTGATACACTTTACACACGTGACTGGGGTTTAGGCCATACGAGTCAATTTGTTTTTTGAGACAATTTCTTTGATTCTTTCGCAAGTGAACGCATCAAGTTTCAAATTAAGTCAGCAGTTAAGGACAAAGAGAAAGTAAAGTAAAGAGAGGAAAACAAGCTGTGGTTGACGTTATGGGAAGTGATCACCGCCGCCTATAGGAACTAGCAACGTTAAGAGAATTGCTGCTTCATCGCCGTCCTTTACGCCAATGCCCTCTTGGGTCTCCGGATCTCGTCACTCACTACTACTTCACACCGGTATTCTGTGAGAGTGTGGTACTAACCCCGTCGCGCCAGCCTATTTGTACTGCAACCATCAACTGGTTACAGTGTGATGACCATTTCGGTGATTCTACTTTATTTCATTTTCACTTAAACTTTAGCATTTTGTTTTTCTTTATAGCCCATATTCGGCACTAAAATGTGGTGCGATATGTTTTGCGACGACGACGATGACGATGACTACGACTCGTCGTCGTCAAGCTTCGAAGATATGTTGGATGCATTTTTCAACCCCTGCACGGGCTGTGGAGAGAAGAAACCGCCGAAGAGCAAGACAACGACGATAGCACCGGGGATGCAACAGCCATTTAATATCATGATACGTAAGTATTATCACGATACATACTTATGTGGCGATGGTAACTTTGGATGTGAAAAATTTCCGAGAACTTTTCAACCTTTTTGAGAACTTTCTGCAACTTGTCCGTCCCTAGGATGCGTCTTTGGAAACTTTTAAAGTAAAAAAATCCAAGAACTTAAGTAATTTGTTCCAGTTTGTTATTTTTTGTTATTGTATGTTTAACTATGTTTTGTTTATGTGTGTTCTCAAAATATTAGAATAAATAAACCAAAAATATCAAAAAATACAGGCATCACCTTCTAGACAGTACATAAATACTTCTACGGGCGACACTCAGGGATAAATCAGGCGAGAGCGTTTCTATGGGGAAACAATCTTTCACATTTCCACCCTTAAGCTTTTACTTAGGTTAATACTAACCCACGCTCACTAATAGGTTAAAAAATACGTCAATAGATAATCAATCAACGGTCTAAAGTAAGATGAGATACGTCGTACCATTGACCTTTAATCATGGGGTTCGATTGCAGTTACATCTTAGTTAAATAAAATTATTGTTTTGAAGTTGAAGCCAGATGTGGCTTAGTTCGCAGTCTCAAGATATAAAAGGAACTCTAGAGCAATATCGACCTAGAATGGTTTTATGAAAATCTTTGACTTAGATTAATTGGCCTGCCAATGTGCTTGGAGTTGGAACACTAACCCAATACAAACCTACGTTTCAGCACCCTCAAACGGGATGAACCTAACCATGACAAACACCGGCATGTCATGGCTGATGAACTTCGTTCCTTGGGCTGCTAAGCCCGCCACGGCGACCACGGTTGCCGCCTCAGCCACCACTGCAGCCCCTGCCACCACCGCAGCTGGTACTACGGCAGCTGGAGGCACAACTGCTGAAACCACCACTGCTAAAGCTTAAAGACCCTTGTTCTAACACTTATATTAATAAATTACAGTACTTCCACTTTCTTATTAGCTATCGGCAGTGACAAGACAAGACAAGACAAATACTCTTTATTGAAAACCACACGGAAAATAGATAAAAAACATTAATTACAAAACAATTTACAAAGTACACAATTGGCAGTGTTCGTGTTCTTAAGAAACACAAGTGGCAATTAAACTGTCAAATGCAAGAGCGAGTGCAATATAACGAAGATTACCTAATACCACCAAGAAATGGTAGTACTGTACTAGTTGCGCCTAATAAAATCCCAAGTCTAATGAACTATACATTGTGTTCTGTTATTATAACAGTTTCAATGAAATTAAAATAAGATAGCGAGATCCAGTATTATGTTCCTTTATCTACACATGTATCATAAATACTCTATAATGCGTTCAGAAACCGTAGGCAATGACCAGCATTATAACAACCAATATTATTATGAGAATTTTTCTAATTTGTTTCTATTGTTCAAATTCCTTTTTTATTACATTATTTTAATGTGTACAGTCTATAGATATTTAATAGGTACCTAGCACTAGTAGCTAGTAGCAATGCAGGTCATTGCCCTATGGCTTCTGAACCTATCATAGAGTACTTATGATATGTGTGTAGATAAAGTTATGTATGCAACTGTACATAATTAGGTCTTAAAATACTCGTGTGATCCTATTATGAAACTCGCTGACGCTCGTTTCATTAAACCACACTCGTGTTTTAAGACCCCTCATTATGCAACAGTTGCATAAAATACTATTCCGTGCTTGGTCCTATAAAAAAGAACCCAAAAATTATACTTTCTTAACATCGGTTCTACCGCACAATGTTCTCAACGATAGTACTTACTTTGAAGATTTGTCTTCTTTTTTTACTAACTAATGTGGACCATGTTGTCTTTAGCTTGAAAACTTGAACAGAAGAACTATGTTGTATAGTAATGTCTCATTTAAACTGTTTATATTAAGAGCTATTGATGTGTTCTCTAATGTTAGATGTAATGTTTTTTGAAAATCTCCTTTTTTTCCCATTTCCACATTACGATCGGTTTTTCTGATCCTTCGTCTCTAGCATATTTTCTGAGTCTTCGATACATATCAGACTTTTCTTATATGTATCCAGATATTCATGATTTCTGGCCGTATTTAATAACGAGTTAAGATCTAAATAATATATGATTATTTGATTACTTACTTTGAATATGTCATGCATGGCACGCACGATTTTTCAGAAGGGGGCTTTAAAATTATTGTGTTGATTAATAAAATACGTATTAATTATTTAGGCTAGAAGGTAATGGTGTAAATATACCATTATAGTAACGAGTACAAGTAATTTAAATAGTTTAATTGTTTGATAAAGTGATTGAAAAAAACCTCTGTTTTTTTATTTTAGTTCCTTCGCAGTTCACTTAAAGTACCCTCCCATAAGCCCGATGTCCTGGTTATAGCTTTTAATAGATATTCCCATAGCGGCAAGTAAACACCAGATCTAGGTTCACTCTTACGCACAGTGCAAATTGAAGGTCGTCACCATCTACAGTACCAACTTAGAACCCTATCGCAATAACGCGACGCGTTAAACGCCAGGCTATGTCATATAAATGTCATGCGTATGTCTCTTCGACTGGGTTCTACGTTGGTACGTGTTTCAATTTCCTTGACTGTACCTACTGTGTTTGTTGTGTCTATTCTAGAAGATTCTAGTATCTTGTCAACCACACACCGGTAATTAGAGTTAACGTAAAGGGATAAATTCGCCTGTTTACATCTGCTTGGTCCAGTAACCTATTGTTTTTCATGTTTTATGTACCATAAAGAGTTATAGTTGCATACACATGATTAACCCTTAACTAGATCTAACCGGTTCGCCTTCTACAAACCGTGACGAAAATATCATATTTCACTCGGCTTACCACACCAGCTAGTTATTTGAAGCGTTGATTGATTAAAAGGGATTATCGTTAAGCATTATACATCACTAGAAATTCGTCACACCGATTCTGAATGTTAGAATTTGGTCGCATTTGGGCCTCAATTCTGGCGATCATCAAAATAAATAAATAAATATCTCAGGACAATTCACACTAATTGATCTAGTCCCAAACTAAGCAAAGCTTGTACTATGGGTACTAGACAACGGATACACATACTTATATAGATAAATACATACTTTAATACATATAACATCCAAGACTCGGGTACAAACATTTATATTCATCATATAAACATTTGCCCCTCCCGGGAATCGAACTCGGAACCTCAAGCTTCATAGTCAGGGTCACTAACCACTAGGCTATCTGGTCGTCAAAATAGGTTGTCACAAAATAACAGAAATCAATAGGATGACAGTTTTTCGAAATATTATTCAATTCTACTGACGTAAGAATTGGTCCTATTAGTTTTAGCGCAAAGACTCAATAAAACAGACATAATTATTCAGTACCAACTTGAATGTGATAGTCTCAGATGCAGTAGATGATTACAATAATAAGAAAAAGTGCGATTCAATATTTGAACTAAATTCTAGTTTTATCCAATCAGCTGAAAGTAAATGAATGACATTTTATTTTGCACCGAAATAATAAATTAAAAAGTGAATTAAAGACAGAATGGTAGTAGGATGTGCATCACGGTCGAAAAGCGTATGTTGTGTAGTAAATAAAAACGTTCGTAATAATTTTTCCTATTAGAAACTCCTTGTTACAAAGAGTAATTTACATAACACGTATTAATAATATTAATAAATGCAACTTTATCGGTTCAACTACACTTTTCTCGTCTAGTTTTCACCTAAGCATAGCGAATAAGCAAATTAGCTATATTGGTCACAAATGCGGAAGAGCTGTTGCCTTACTGACACGAACACAGCAAGTATTTGCTAAACTTTTTTGTAAAATAATTAGCCTAATAATTAAAAATGCTACCCAAAGACACTATTCCACGCTGACGAAGTCGCGGGCACGGCTAGTAATATATCTAAGCAACCGATGACCTCCTCTACACTGCACCACGAAAATAACATTACTCTACGCATTTAAACGAATTAAATTTATCCTATACACATTCTGATCTCTACAATGTAGAATGTAGATACGCGCTCTTAAGATTCCATACAATTTTATTTTTTTTATACAACATAGGACGGCAAACAAGCAAGTGGGTCACCTGATGGTAAGTGATCACCACCGCCTATAGACACCTACCTAGAAATGAGGAATTTCTCACCAAAAATTGAAACTATTTCGCCGCTCTTTATATAAACTTCTACAATGATAAAAAACACTGTTTAAACTTAACTACCTGTGTAAAAGAACAAACATGACATGGATGCATTAACGAATTCCCGGCCGCATGTATATGACACTTAAAACTTTCGTTGTGCTTAAACTCATAATTTTGTTATGGCTCCCAACGGGACCTTAGAACGACTAATTTCACCTTCTTAAAAGCCTCGAAACGTATTATTGGGGCTGGGTTACTGAAACAAACATTCTAAAAGTTGTTTAAAAATATAAACAATAGTTCAATGATATTTTGTGAAAAATAAATAATTATGTAAGTAACAGCATGTCATGCACGTCACACTTACATGAATGAACATGGAGATCGTCAAAAGAAATAAAAATAACAACGTCATTAAAAACCGATATGAAGAAGTCATAGCAATAAATAATAGACGAAAAGAAAGAAATGCACGCAAAAGTTATTGTAAAACAGCAGTTTCAAACTACGTATAATTTATAGCTTTTAATAAAAATTTACATGACAATTTCAAAGTTGAATGGAGTTGCTTCCCCGTTGTCGAGTTTTTTTCATAAGCTTGTGGTATAAAAACATACTTCACTCGTTTGTTCTTATACTTTCGGTGCTGTTTCGAATCGGAGGTTGCCAGTAATGATAGCATTTCGTACTTTATCAGCAAAAGCGATTGTGGATAGTGCCAGTGGAAACTTTCCAAATTTGCGAAACTTTCAATATGAAAAACCTTTGAGAACGTTCTCAGCTTTTTGAGTACTATCTGCAACATGCCCACCCCTATGATGTCCAATCGGAAAGTTTCCGAGAATGCGTAACTTGCAATGTAAAAGATTTCAGAGAACATTCTTACCTTTTTGAGAAATATCTGCCTATCCCTTATCTTATCTTATTTACAAGGGGTCCTTTCGGATACACTTCGACCCAGTGGGATCTTTCGTGTATTTATTATTGCCCATCCCTAATCGTATGCTTGTTTCGAATAATTCTTGGTTTTTTATCTAATAAGTTATACGTCCATCTGTTATTTGTTACGGAACCTTAAACTACAGATAAAAGACACAATAGAATGATGCCATCACGACGTCACCACTGCGCATAAGCATGATCTATCACTTTGTTTTAAGATAAGGTTGTGCAACAAAAAATACCACCCAGAAATCTGACCCACACCAAGAACTGGTTTCTGAGCAAAAAGCTATTAAAAACATTTCTTGAGTAAACATTGAGTACGTAAATCTATGTAATCGTTATAAGTTTCAATAGCTCAATTTAATGACATTTTTTGCGTCGAAAGGACTGATTTATTGAAAAAGAAATAAGAATAGAAAATTAAGACCTTGTAGAATGTGAAATAAATCAACTGAGTGCGAAAAAGAGGTGTTTTATAAGTTTTGTTTGTCCGTAGGTCTTCTCTCCGCTACGTCAGATCCAATAAACTGACTTCAACGCGATTTTTCTATTTAGTAGCTGAATTAAGAGATTACTTCACCATGTTTGGTAGTACGCAGTTTAGTGATTTTAAGATGTAAACATTCAAAAAAATCTCTGGGGTTCATTCAATGATTTTACTATGTGTAGATAGATCCCTAATTATTTCCGGTTCATGCCATTCTGCCATATACATAGGTAATATTTACGTTAGACTCTCAAGGAAGTGAAAGCTTATTGGAATAAATCGTTTTATTAGTGAGTAGTAACTTTTTAAATTGTAACTAACCTGAAGCCACCTAACCGAAACTAAGATGCCACTGAATTATTATCAAATGGGATTTAATCACGGCAACCAACAAACCACTCTAAATTTTCTTTAACTGCAGTAATTGCATATTCAATGCAAATCGGCTCTAGAAGCCATTTTCGATCACTATCAAAGAAGCTCAGAGCAAAGTTTCTTTTAAAGTCAGGTTGCGCAAGCGCTTTTCAAAAAACTTTATGATTTAGTACTTGCTTAGTTTCGGTGGTTGGGTAGTGTATACGGTGTGCATAACAATACCATTGTATTTATTTATTATGTTTATTGATATGACTGTGTTGTATATTTATTTCTACTGATTTGTGTTATTCTTGTTCTCTTTATGCAATAGCCTGCAACAAGTTATTGTTTCTGTTTAACCTTTGACTTTGTATTGAAATGAAAGTTTTCAGTGTTTCAACAACAATGACAAAACTCAAACTCAAAAAATAAACGATAAATTTCGACCAAGTGTTTAAATAGAATGTTAAATAAATAAATAATGTTGATGATATCTATCAAGCATGTAAGTTAACTTTACGACTTTAAAATAGTACATTAAACAAAAAAATAGATAAATATGGTTTTCTACACTCTCCACTATCCTGCTCACTCGCCTTAGTTCCTATATTAGGTTAGGTGTACATCCCGCTCACCGTGCCAGCCACATGCCTTTGCCACATGCCCTAAGCCATTGTGACCGCATTCGTTGCAACCTTCGTCGAACACACACTAATTTAATTCGTCTAATTAAATGTTTTCTCGTCTAAAAATAAAACAAAATGGCGGAGTGCATCGTCACACTGAAGAGGAACGACCGCTTGATTGCTCTTGAGGCATGGACCGGATGCCCTTCTAAAGCTTAATTAATGTTTTTAAACGATGCACTCTTTAATGGCGGGCAAAAGCATCCATCCACACTCGTGGACCCTAACTCCACTGCTTAACAACCATTTGCGTTTGAGCAAGCAATCAAGAGGATTTAACCGAGATGACCAGAGGTCAATTGTTAGTAAACTTTCTACTGGTTACTGGTCCCTGTGATGTGATATGGATTGCCTATTGCCTATTACTTACGATAATCTTTATTTAATTCTTGGTAGTTATTAACGTTCAATTGATTAAATATTTTAGATACCTTCTTTTAGATACAAAGTAAAGATCTTTGTAGAACTTTGTAGTTGGTAGTTCCTCTACCTGTTGGAGGAGCCATCAAATATTTTGCTGAAGTATAACACCTTTTTCCTAACTTCGACGAAGTCAAAAAGGAGGGTTACGTGTTTGCCCTTTATGTTGGGAATCCGCATTGATGTTCCCTTGCAGCGCAGAGATTAACGGATAAACCGATTTTGATGAATGAGGTATGGGATTGGATTTATCTCAGTGGCGCGGGTGCTTTTGGATACGTACATGGAATTAAAAAAGGACAAACTTTAGGCGCCATATTGTCTTACCTAAAATATTATATCCTTGTAGATGGGGTAACAAAACGAAAATTTTTAGGAGCCAGTTAGGAGGTAAGTTAACTGTTAGTGCATGAAACGCGTAGGATATTGTTTTTACCTGTAGTTGACATCATTATGTTTCGTTTTTACTACTATTTTCCGTATTTTCTCGTCAACTATTGGATCACTGTCAGGGACTGGAACCGTTACTTCAAATTTTTTAACATACATAATATAGAAATCAGCCCCCAATTCACATAAAGTTTTAGGTTACCTACAGTCTTAAGTTTTTATTATTATTCTTCTTGTAGTGCTTCTCCAACTAGTGAAGGTCGGCAGTCAGCTCTGCGTAATTCCTCTGGTCTTTCGCCAGATTGAGATGCTCAGCGACACTTGAGATTCCTGTCTCTATATTTATATTGCGCAACCACGAAGTTTTTATTATTATTGTGGCAATGTTTTTTTAAAATAAATAATTAAAAGAACTTTTTTGTGATCAGATACAATACACGGCTTGCATATCCAAACAACGCCACACAACACGCTCGTGCATTTAATTATCGGCTCATGAATAAGACAGTTTAATGACAGTGGCGGCGACTCGTCAACGATCAGGAAGACACTGTTAATTTGCAGGGTTCCTTGGTTTTGACGGCTCATAGCCTTGTGGCTAGTGACCTTGGCTATTAAGCTAATTCTGATTTCACACGAGAGCATAACAGTAAAGCAGTAGACTGCTCTGAATTAATACAATTTGAACGCGCACGCCAAGACAGAGCAGAACAACAGAATAAATAATACTACTAACGTACAGAAACTTCTCTTTTTCGATCGCGATCAAACAAATTCCAACTTTATGAACACGCCCAAAAAGTTCATATTACTTCATACACATTCGCCAGGCGGTTCGCGTCAAAAGACACGCGCCGCCTGCGTCCGCCTTGCCCCGCAACTCCCTGGCGAAACGGTAGGGTTACGTTAAATTCGTTTTCAATTACATTGGCACAGCGAGGGCAAGCGAGCGAGCGCGGGGCAAGCCGACAACCTACTGTGGTTTGCCTACTTTGTAGGCAAGGCGGCCGAGCATACCTATAGTGCGGAGTGGCAACCCCCTGCCAGTACTGTTCTGCACGTTCAAATTGTATAAATACTGCGCTGTCCACTCTCTGCCTCACTGCTATATGCTCTCGTACGAAATCAGCATAAGCTAAGCTGATTACTATTTTAATGCTGTGGTCTACATAATACATACAAGCCCTTACTTGACCGACCGCGGCTTATTTTATCCCTCCCGGCTGTTTCCGGGTATCAAACTATCTCTGTGCCAAATTTCATTCAATTTGGTTCAGCCACTAAAGCATGAAAGCTGGACAGACAGACTTTCGCATAAATTTACAATATTAGAGGTAAAAATAGTTTGAATGCGTATGAGATGACCCAAAAATTCCAAAGACTCATTTGTCTGAATTATTATTTTCCCGAAAGTCATTTTCTGAACTAGGAACACTCAAGAGATGCAGATAATTGAGATTAACAAATATGGCGGGGAATAACGTTTCAAAAATAAAAAATTTAATAAATAATCCACTTTGCAACACAAAAACTCCAACCAGATTGGTTGAATGTCAACCGCGACCAATCCGTGCTGCATTTGTTTCTAAGCTCGGTTGCATCGTACAAACTATGGAGCGAACCTCCAAAAATGTCGTACATCATCAACATCATTCTCCTAGAGCTTTTTCACGTTTCTAAGGTTGGGATTAGTGTTACCAGGTGAGTCGCGAAAAAATACCAGCCAACCCTAAACAGGGGGGGGGGGTGTAATCGCGTAAACGTGGTGTAAGCGAGGAGCGCGCGCAAGGTTTGCGTTTGAGGGATTTCATATGCCTACTTTTGTAGGTGCTTATGACCAGTAGTACCGGCTTTCCTCAAAATACCGGACATTGTTCTGTCCAGTATGACCATTTATTTTTTACCGGACAGGCCACGAAAATACCGGACTGTACGCTTAAATACCGGACATCTGGCAACCCTAGTTGGGATACGTTTTTAGACAAATGTGCCGACTCGGATACATCTTAATAAATGTAATTTTGGTGTTAATTTTATTTATTTTTTTTGTTTTATTATAAACTAGCGACCCGCCCCTGCCTCGCACGAGGCCAAGCTTGTTCCCTAGTATTCTTTTTTAACATAAAGGGTGAAAAACCAGTAAGTAAGTAATTAAGTATTTATTAATCATAAACTGTAAAAAAACCTGACGGGAAGTGATCGCCAGGATCGGAAGAAGCCAGCGACCCCAAGAGAATCGCTGAACTGTTGCCGACGTACCCCAGGGCCTTCGGATGTCTCATTCACCTTACCATACGCAGTAGCAAGCTACTACTTCACGGCGGTATTGTAAAGGTGTATATTACTACCCCGGTCGAGCCGGCCCATTTCTACTGCAACTAGCAACTGCCATGGCTTGATTTCACGTAGCCACATTAAGCACAAAGCCAGTAGCGTACGATCAGCGTCAGAAGAAGCTAAACATTTTAGTACCTACGTTGTCGCTGTCAGTATTGTGACAATCTCGAGCAACTCTCATTTCATATGTTATTACGCCAAGGTTCTTAAGAGGAGTGTGAACCCAGCGCTCTCCATACAAACGGCGATAACGTCTTCCACCCTCTAAACCTTAACCTATAGCCATGGTTTTTTTGTATGTTGTCATTATGTTCTAGAACTAGGTTTGTATGTTTTGATTTTTTTAATATTCTTAATAGTTTTAAAAATATTGATGCTTTTTTGTTTTGTATGAAACTATTAAAATGCAAATATTGTCAAATCTATGAAGAATATTAAAAAAATCAAAACATACAAACCTAGTTCCAAGGCATAATGACAACATACCAAAAAATCATTGCCATAGGTTAAGGTTTAGAGGGTGGAAAACGTTATCGCCCTTTGTATGGGGAGCGCTTTTTCGGGCTGGGCTCACACTCCTCTTAAGTGTTTAGCTACTTCTGTGGCTAACTGTAATACAGACCATTCCATTCCGAAACTGATTAGTATTTTGTCACTAATGTAACGCAACTGTCACTCGCACTGAATTTGCACAGTGTCAGCAACTGAGATATTGTGTATGTTTCCGAATATTCTGAAGCACATGGCCAAAAATATTTTTTTGCTATGTATTCAATTTACTGTTATATATTAAGACCCATTTCTATGAAACAAGTAAATTTTATTTACATACAACGCCATGCAATACCAATAGCTACATTGGCTATCAATGAAGGTCTTACTGGCTTGGTTGACCTTAGGTCGTCCAATCGGCACGCAAGTGATCACCACAGCAATTTTTCGAAATTGGTTTCATGCAAATAATGACTTTTCCCTTCTTTTCCCACTGAACCCTTCACATCACCAAACGATCAGACTCCACCGGCATTTATTAATTAGGAAGCCGACCCAGTAAAAGCCTTCCGTCATCGCCATGCAGGAAAGCATCATCGATGTGTATTAATGAAGTAAGTGCACGCACAGACTCGCTAACTAGGCACGCGCGCACCTCAGTCGTAGTCACAGCGCGGGCGCAGCAGTCGCTCGCTGTCACAGCTGTCAAAAGTTCATTGACACGGGACCGATCGGATTTTTGGAGTTCGTGATTTAGACCGAGTGCTTTTTGGATTGCTCTTTTGGGTGGGTATTTTTTTAAATATACTACTTTAACAATTTTTAAATTTAAATTGACATTGTGAAGCATCAGATAGTCATGCAAAAAAAAACAGACCGGCATATTATTAAATTGTAGTTTCGGTAAATAATTAATTTTATAGCACCGTTGCTTTCCCATTAATGTTTTTAATACAAATGAATTTGTAGGCAAGTGGATATCTGGTAGGTAACTGGATGAATGGATATGAACACGAATATGATGCTAAAATTGACCTTACAGTACAACACGTATGTATTTCAAGACTTTACCTCCGCAGCCATCGGAAATGCCATAGCAAATTTAATTAAGATAAATGCATGGCTACCTTTAGATAGAATGTTAAGATTGTCAAGTATCACATAATGGTTCAAAGACCCAATATATTAAATTTAAAACGATATTTGTCGCCTAATACCGGGTTAATACCGGGTTAAAAACTTTTAAGTAGGTTCTTAATCGTACCATAGATTTTACTGAGAAATTTTCGCGAATATGGAGTCACATACGAGATATATATGGCAAAAAGAAATGTCAGCGCCCTTCAAATTAAGTACATTTTTTACTATTTTGCGAGTATTTATGGCCGGAACTGAAAAGACTTACATTTAAAAATAACGTTACGGATTACTGCCACATAGTGACGTATTCATGTAAACACTTTAGAAATACCTAATAATATCGCACTGTGTTCGCGCTTTATCAGAGATTACATTTCTTAACAAAACAAACATAACTAACGAAAAAAACCGATAAAGTGTAAGTTGGATAAAAAAAATGTACGTGATTCTTAGACCTTTTTTTTTTTACTTTAGGTTTAACTTTGTTATCACTTCAAGTTTGACGGTTGTGTATTACCGCTTTTACAATAAGAACAGCATAAAGAAAAAATACGTGGAAAAACGTGTTTCTTGTTTGGGGACCTCATAATGTACATAAATTACTAACTTTTGTGCACTGAGATCCCCAAATAAAATATCGCATTGAACTATTGTCTTGAGAGGAGCGGTAGATTTTAGATTTTTCTCTCTCATTGTAACCAGTATTCACGCGGAGTCCCCACAGAGGCTTTGTGGAGGGCTCCTCGGAGCACACTTTGAGTATAGCTGAGTTACCCCCCTATTAACTAGGCTACCAACGCTCTTTTTAGATAAGTAAGACTACCGCAGTGTCTTTAAGTAAAATACTTATCATAAATTGAAATCTTTTACAATGGTTGCAATATTCCTATTGATGTGCCGTGTGAACTTTCCTGTCTCAGTCAGTTGTCGCTTGGAAATGTACTCAGTTAATTCCCATTATTCCCGGGAATATTCTCAAACAAGAGGAAACCGAAAAAAAATGATTTAAAAAAATAAAAAAGTTGAACTGAATAAATTTACTAACGTTAGTAATTTGGAAAAATATCTTAGTACTCTCTGAACCATAATAGCTATTTTCTCTTCTACTTATATGTGTTCCCTTAGTTTTAATAAGGAATAAGATGATTAAATGTACAATTTGTGACCGTGAGTGTATAAAAAACATCCTGTATAGCCGTGTTTTTGAGAAAGTTCCCGGGAAAATTAATGAGAATATTTCCGGGAAAGACACAACACTAAATATGCTTAACAACGCTCGTAACAGAAGTTATGACAACAACAGGCTATTTACATTATTTCTACTTTTTTCAATCAGTGATTCGCCAATACTAACCTAAATTCATAGCATGATTGTCTAAAAGCCGGACCGTGAAAAAAAAACGTAACATTGTATGTTTCAAATACAGCTTTCTAACTATGATATAATCATAAATTTAATTTTAAAAGATTTCTATGGCCACTCTAGTGGTGTACTTTATATTATGAAATATAAATATTAATATATATTTCCTAGGTAACTGAATCAATCGTAACTCGACTCCTTCTGCGCTAATGTTGATGCCTCTTGTAATTTTTAGATTTCCGAAGAACATCCAACTCTCTTTTCGACGACGAATAAAATGGCTCAAAAAAAAAATAAAGAATTACTTTTAGACATGACCCCCCCCCCCCCCCCCCATCCGCTATTGATCACAGGTTCAATACAAATATTACTAACATTATTTCTAAAATAACCGAAAAGGGCTCCCTTCGGCATACTCGGTAAACCGGGGCGTTGATGAAAAGTGAAACCCTACTGAAAAGAGGAACCCAAATTAAAGCTACTTCGCTACTAGGTACCTACGTGAAAACATTGTATATTTAACACTCTTATGTAAAACGCCTATGTTATTAAACCGGGCTTAAAAGAGCATGACTTATTTTCCGATACCTGACCTCTTCTGATTTGGAATAAACTATTAAAACCACAAATTCAGAATTTGGAATATTGATTCCTTTTATGACATTGACTCAAAGTGTATTATTAGGAATTTGACCACCAAAGGGCTGAAAAGGCAGGCGAAGGCGAAGTTTGAATGTAAGCTTCGGTTTCAAATAACATAATAAGTACCTACTTTAAAGATTTTTAAAATTCGATCCTTAAAGATATAAAAAAGGGTTGTACCTAAGTCAAAATTGCACCTCGGCCATACATTATCACGGAGTTAAAAAGTAACAGTGTGTCCGAATTGCATCCTAAGGAATGTCAAATACGCTAAAATTTATCGTTTTCTGTCAAACGAAATCGCGGGCATCAACTTGTGTATAATATCAAGGAAGTTTACGTAAGCAGCAGTGCTCTTGCACTGTTGTGTACCGGCGTGGAGAGCAAGACAGCCGGTCAAGAGGTGTTCCATCTTAGCCGTCAGGGTTGACAACGCATCTGCAATCTGATGTTAGGGGTGTCTATCACGCGGTTTTGAGCGGTGGTGATCACTTACCATTTACCCACTTGTTCATTTGCCTTCGTATTTTATTAAAAAAAGGAGTAACCATGTGGCATAGTTCAATATAGTTAGTTTCACAGATTCCACGTAAGGTTTACTGGACTTTTTTATTTACTAGTAGAAGATAGGAAGTCGGCAATTAACTAATTTGCTCTTTACATATTCTCACGGGTATATAATTACAAAGAGTCTGAGATATTTCTCGGGATTAATTAATTAATTATAATTAATTAGTTGAACACATGATCCTTCTCGCATGTACATTAAGGTTCAAGGTTTTAAATACATGTTTGTCCCCAAATTCATGGGGCGGAACGAACGGAACTAGAGATACTTGTATGCTTTGTGCCTTGAAGAATTAGGTAAATAGTTCAAACCAAAAAATCTGTATCCAATAGTATCTTTCGGAATTACTTAATATACATCTAATACTAATAAAAAAAATATAGGTAGAAATGCCAATGCGGTGGACACATGACCTTGTGAGGATCGGGGGAAGAAACTGGATGCAGAAATCTTTAGGTCGAAGTAGATCAGGTGATCCACTTGCTTGTTTGCCTTCTTATTTCATAAAAAACAGATGGCGTGCATTGGAAGAGGACTACACTTAGCATTGGGTGGCACCGGGCTGAAGAAGAAGAAAAATATATATATCTTGCGATAATAACACCAATTTGATCTAGTCCCAAACTAAGCAAAGCTTGTAGGTACTATGGGTACTAGACAACGGATAAACATAATTTATATAGATTAATAACACATACATACTTAATTACATCTTAGACTTCGTGACTAGGGTACAAACATTCATATTCATCATACACTAATTTCCCCTCCCGGGAATCGAACCCGGAACCTTTATAGTCAGGATCAGTATCCACTAGGATATAGTAATTACTGCACCCACCAAGTTTAACGAAGTCTTCCTTTTTTTGGTCAATTTTCTAATGCAAGCGGGCTTTTGTTTCTAATATTTATATTAGAAGTAAGGTTACCGTTTCAGTGTTTACCACTCGAAGGACATTGTTTTTACTTGCATGTTTCCGTATCTGCTCGTCAACTATAAGGACAGTGTCAATGACTGGATCCATTATCTTAAAAAACCGACGATCACGTGATAACCATAAAGATACCAATTTAAGAAGCTTCCTGGATTCAAACACAAAACTTGAAACGAACACATTAATTGAACACAACGCAACGTCATTAACCAAACATGTTTTAATGTGTTCTCATAATGTATTAAGGTTTATACGACATGCATGAACTGTAATTACAGCATTAAATTTTATTGATCAATAAATTTTTATTAGTATTGAATAAAGTCGAAAAATATTTTTTGCAGGACAAACTATGATCAATCGGTGAGGAGTTTTAAGTCTATGAAAATGAAGATGGGATTCAGAATGCAGAAGATAATTGGATTAATAGTTATTGTGCTCTTGACTCCTATAGTGTTGTCAAGGTCAAGAAGGTTCTCAAAACTACAGACCGACCCACTGTCAAAGACGAGATGTGATCTGATGTGCTTTGATGTTACTAAGGAGAATAAAGCCCAAGTGAGTAGTCTATACTAATCTGCACTAATAATTTACACTATAGTCTACACTGGTCTACACTAGACTACACTAATACAATTCTAATAATCTAACATTAATAGAAAACTACACCCCATCCCTGACGGACACAATCTACTGCTTCCATGCGAACGAAGTTGCAGGCGTCTAATATGTATTTATATTCTGATCAACACCCCTTTTCCAACATCAAAGATCTTAACAAATACGATTAATTTGAGAGTAGTGTTTTCACATAAGCTTGGCAAAGAAGCTAAGCAAAATGAAGCATATAGGTACTCGTAAAATCAACTACTTAATAAGAAAAGCGTGCTAGTGTAACCGATGTAATAATAAATTAGTATTTAGAACATATTTAATATTTCATATTATGTTTAAAAGTATATATGTATTAGACTGCTAATTTTAAATACACAACAAATCCTAAGTAGGGCCTTTTTTTTATTCTTTTGATTTACATGTGCGCACAAGTGCCGTCTATTACTTAGAAACTTAAGAATTCACAGGCAATAAATTCAGATAGTTTATGACCTTTTTTTTTCACTCTCGCACAAGGGCAGCGTTCAAACACATTTCAAGTGGTCATCAGAGTTTGTTAGGGTTCCTTAATGTCAACAGTAAAACGCGGCGTTATTCGGTATGTGTATGTTTGTCTGTATATGACGTTACATTTTTGTATTTTGTAACATTGAAATTAGTTTGCTTTCAATAGGGAATATAATATAAACGGTGTTTCATTTTTAAATTCCGTTTTACCGTTTATAACTTATGTATATTACTTTTGGTTTTTGCTCTATAATTTTGATTGTATCCGATTGAAGGAATACAGATAAAGTGACCTTGGCGTATAAATGTGTTATCTGCTAGCTTACTTTTAGACAGGACGAGGAATATTTTTAGGTCGAGTAATCATTAATTATTAGTAAATAAACTTACAAAAACTATAAATGTATTCCTATATTATAATGGTAACGGTAGTTAAGCTATATACTATATAGTAATGATTGGATAGTAGATATATAATTTTAGTTATAGGAATAGATAAACTTTTGAGTAACTACGGAACTTCAGGGTGTGCTATTTCGTTTCGCGCTTGGCACAATTTTTACCAAACTGTTCAGTAAGCATCTATGGTGTTTAGAATCAAGAGTGGGGATGTTTTGGCGTCAGGATAAAAGCTAATGAACAAAGGAAAACAGGGCTTACAGGGTCTTAGAGGGTCTTAGATTTTGTCTTAGCATCTGTCTTAGAATCGGTCTTAGAATTCACGATTGTCCCTGGGGATACCGATATTTTTTTCAAAGATTTAGTTTCGCGACGTGAACGTATTTTATTTTAATTTGTTAAGTTAGTGTTAATTAGTGTAAAATATTTAGTGTTTGCGTACTAGTGGACTTTATGAACTTTATGAACTTAATTAGTGTTGGTGTTACGGACTCAATTTTCATTTGGATCACCGCATGATCGGCAGCATGTTATTGGACGAAGCTAAGTGATAGCATAGTTTTTATTTTATTATTATTTGTTATTGATGTGTTTTTTTAAGGTCTCCATTTAAGAGATCGATCGCAATATTTGTTTTGTGTGTTAAAATAATTGACATTTACGTAAACAAAATTATCTGTTCTATTTAACCTGTCTGCGTTTTGAAGTTCTTCATTATCATTATTTTCATATTTTTATTGATTACAATAATCTTTTTATGTGTTTAAAAGCTAAACAAATCAAAAGCAAACTATACCGAATCGAAGTGAATTATTATAATACGTAATTGAAATACTCAAACGAAAATAGGAATTATAGTCTCTTATTTGTCGTTTAGAATTTGATTGTCCGGCGTGTTTCTACTGTGACCAGAGCGGCGATTTTTTCGGTATTAGATAGATAAAGTATGAATGTGTTTCTGCTTATCAAAATCCTATTTTTTTTTATCTTATCTTTTGTCCGAGTCGCCTACGGCCAAGTTTAAAGTCAGGTCTATTTGAATTCGGACGGGGCCCCGGGGCCTACGGCCGGTCGATAGTACGTACGACTTTTTATGTTGTTGACGGACGATTCAGTAAAGCCGTGCGTGCTCTATTCCTTGACATCGTGCCTACAGGTCGAATACCTGGGGTTGCAATCTCAAGGAATGAACCTAACGACGTATGCGGGAAAGCGGTACCCTCGGTAGGGGAGCACTTAAATTCCCCACCACCACAGAATGACTGGATTTTGTTTCAGATTGTTTGGAATGAGAGTGATGGTTTGAATCGAATTAATTCTATATTTTGTAGGATTATTTTGTTTTCTGGCCAGACCCCATCCAAAGGCAAACTTCAGTTTGTGTTTAATTTCACACTTTGTGAAGGTCAAATTTCAAACACTTGCTGAATACGCAAACTGATTTTTGACTGTACCAGGCCGACCGGTAGGGGAGTTGTTAGGGATCTCAGGTCTTACTCTTAAACTGTATGTTTCACTGCACTAATATTATTATGTTCAACTGACTAATTTAATTTTAAGAATTTAATTAACTTAAACCAAATTCTTACTTAACGGTATAAATAAAAATTACACAACGTAGAAAGGGTCCTTCCATTTAACTAGACGATCACACATTTTTATGGCCAAGTATTTAAATTCAGGTATTTATAGTTACGTATATTTTTCGTACATTCAAGTATTTATTTATAGGTAAAATATATAATAAGTTACAGTGGTGCCGTGACCAGGATGTGAGTCACTAAAATTTGAATTATTGTGGTTCAAATACTTATCAAACAATTTGGGTTACTACATATTAATTTTATGCCGTATTAGAATAATTAGTCTTATAAGAATTTCAGTTGAACAGAGCACTTACTATTAGAATAACCAGTCTTATAAGAATTAGACCAAAAGTGCGTCGATCCTTTTACGCAAGAAATATTTTGGAATATGGGTTCGACTCCCATTATTAATATTGTCGGCTGAATTTTTATTTAAATAATAAATTGTTCTTTTCTTGTGTGTACTCGCGGGTTCGATTCCCATGATAACTTATTCGGATTATAACACTAGGTACTTGTTAGATAAGATATCTGCCATCAGCAGGTTCGATCCCTGCGGTAATTTTATTGAACGAGATTGCATCTTATAAATTAAGTTACTAGGACGTGATATTAATATGATTACAACAATCATTTGGACACTTTGTTCTTAATTATTTTATTATTGGTGTAATAAAATAATGATATGTTAGATGTGGGTTCGAATCCTGCAAATACTACTTTTAAGTACGTAAATTTACAACAAATTTACATTTTAATTTTATGTTAAGGTCTGGCATGCTAGGGGCGCAAGTATAACTTTTTTAGGTCAGTGACAAATTAAAGTTTAGACTGATCTAAGACATGGGTTCGATTCCCACGTCATTGTAGCTATTTTAAGGCATATTTGAATTTGACGTATGGTTAAGTAACTTACTTAGAGGATTAGGATATTTTTGAAAAATACATTAGGACATTGGTTCGATTCCAGTGCATTTTTTTGGTCAGAGCTGGGAGGCAAACGAGAAAGGGGTTCACCTGAATAATCACGGTACATATCGTGATTTACTTGTAGTATTAGAGAAAAAAAAATTGCCATTTACTCTAAGAAATAATTAAAGTAGGGGCGTGTATTTTTAAGTATTTTAAGTAGTTGTGCTTTTATTATTAAGATATTTGGTTTAAACTGTTTAACACGAGTTAACGCGGTATTAAATTTTTTGAATGATTAATGTCTTGAGTAGGCTACGCACGGTTAAAGACTATTGATTTAAGAATGGATTTAAATACAAGAAGCTAGATATTCTTTAAATAGCAAAAAGAACACTGAACCGATAGACAAAAGTAGTACAAATTCTTCAGTGAAAGAAAATACGACAACATCCTTAGGACCGGTTTTACAAAGGGTTGAAGTTTTAGAAAACCGTTTGATAACGACAGGATATCAAAATGACGAAACGTCAAGTCCCGAATTGCAGTATTCAATTAATAAGTCAGTCACTGTGATGATAGTTCCGGAAAAACCGGTATTTGATGGAAGCAATATCTATCCCATGGTATTTTTAGAGGATCTCGATAATTACAAGCGAAAAATTAATGCATCGTCATGTGACTTATATGTAACTATGGGCTGTCTGGCTGGATCTGCCAAGAGCTGGTCTAGAGTTTTCTTAGGAAAGTGGAAAGATGACAACGACTTCAAAACTGATTTTATAAATTTTTATTGGGATTCATACGCACAGCGAAAAGCTAATGACAAAATTATGAATGCAAAATGGATATCAGATAGGAATGGTAGAACCTTGACAGAGTATTTTTGTGATTGTTTCAATGAAGCAAAATTTGCAACGGTATTTTTTAAAACAGAAAAGGACATAATTTTTACCTATCATGATGTCTTTTCCTCGCAGCATACGTTTGCTATGGTTATCACAGAGGGATTATGACAAAGCCGCGATCTTAAAATTCCTGCAAATGATGGATGCAGATCCTAGTGACGATTTCATCGAACAACATGAAATAATCGCGACGAACGAAGTTCAGAGTCAAATATATACGCACGTAATGCCTCAAGAGAAGTCGCGTTCGCGAAAAATGCCCACTAGGAAATCAAAACATAGGAAAAGCAAGAATGGTAGTTCTTTTAACAAAGGGTAAGAAGCAACTCATGTGGGTAAAAATTCAGGGTTCGTTTGTATGTATGTAAAACTTGGTTAAACACCTGCTTGAATAAATTGATTATCCCGAAGTTGGTATGTATGTCGATTTGGACTTTATGTAACAGAAGTGTGTATGTATGTTATGAAGGTAATTTAAGTATGTTTGGTATGTTTGTTTGCGAGAAAAGTCCTTCCTCTGACTGTATTTCGCGATAGAGACCTTATAGACACATAAAATAGGGGCGTGTGTAGGTATTAATCTCAGTTGCAAGGTATACATATATGTAGAAACTGATGGTCTAGATTAAGAAACTTTCGTAATCCTATTCAAGATTCCTCATTATTTTACATTCTATGAATTCAAAATACATCGTCATCTTAGGGGCGTTCTGTAACCGATGTAATAATAAATTAGTATTTAGAACATATTTAATATTTCATATTATGTTTAAAAGTATATATGTATTAGACTGCTAATTTTAAATACACAACAAATCCTAAGTAGGGCCTTTTTTTTATTCTTTTGATTTACATGTGCGCACAAGTGCCGTCTATTACTTAGAAACTTAAGAATTCACAGGCAATAAATTCAGATAGTTTATGACCTTTTTTTTTCACTCTCGCACAAGGGCAGCGTTCAAACACATTTCAAGTGGTCATCAGAGTTTGTTAGGGTTCCTTAATGTCAACAGTAAAACGCGGCGTTATTCGGTATGTGTATGTTTGTCTGTATATGACGTTACATTTTTGTATTTTGTAACATTGAAATTAGTTTGCTTTCAATAGGGAATATAATATAAACGGTGTTTCATTTTTAAATTCCGTTTTACCGTTTATAACTTATGTATATTACTTTTGGTTTTTGCTCTATAATTTTGATTGTATCCGATTGAAGGAATACAGATAAAGTGACCTTGGCGTATAAATGTGTTATCTGCTAGCTTACTTTTAGACAGGACGAGGAATATTTTTAGGTCGAGTAATCATTAATTATTAGTAAATAAACTTACAAAAACTATAAATGTATTCCTATATTATAATGGTAACGGTAGTTAAGCTATATACTATATAGTAATGATTGGATAGTAGATATATAATTTTAGTTATAGGAATAGATAAACTTTTGAGTAACTACGGAACTTCAGGGTGTGCTATTTCGTTTCGCGCTTGGCACAATTTTTACCAAACTGTTCAGTAAGCATCTATGGTGTTTAGAATCAAGAGTGGGGATGTTTTGGCGTCAGGATAAAAGCTAATGAACAAAGGAAAACAGGGCTTACAGGGTCTTAGAGGGTCTTAGATTTTGTCTTAGCATCTGTCTTAGAATCGGTCTTAGAATTCACGATTGTCCCTGGGGATACCGATATTTTTTTCAAAGATTTAGTTTCGCGACGTGAACGTATTTTATTTTAATTTGTTAAGTTAGTGTTAATTAGTGTAAAATATTTAGTGTTTGCGTACTAGTGGACTTTATGAACTTTATGAACTTAATTAGTGTTGGTGTTACGGACTCAATTTTCATTTGGATCACCGCATGATCGGCAGCATGTTATTGGACGAAGCTAAGTGATAGCATAGTTTTTATTTTATTATTATTTGTTATTGATGTGTTTTTTTAAGGTCTCCATTTAAGAGATCGATCGCAATATTTGTTTTGTGTGTTAAAATAATTGACATTTACGTAAACAAAATTATCTGTTCTATTTAACCTGTCTGCGTTTTGAAGTTCTTCATTATCATTATTTTCATATTTTTATTGATTACAATAATCTTTTTATGTGTTTAAAAGCTAAACAAATCAAAAGCAAACTATACCGAATCGAAGTGAATTATTATAATACGTAATTGAAATACTCAAACGAAAATAGGAATTATAGTCTCTTATTTGTCGTTTAGAATTTGATTGTCCGGCGTGTTTCTACTGTGACCAGAGCGGCGATTTTTTCGGTATTAGATAGATAAAGTATGAATGTGTTTCTGCTTATCAAAATCCTATTTTTTTTTATCTTATCTTTTGTCCGAGTCGCCTACGGCCAAGTTTAAAGTCAGGTCTATTTGAATTCGGACGGGGCCCCGGGGCCTACGGCCGGTCGATAGTACGTACGACTTTTTATGTTGTTGACGGACGATTCAGTAAAGCCGTGCGTGCTCTATTCCTTGACATCGTGCCTACAGGTCGAATACCTGGGGTTGCAATCTCAAGGAATGAACCTAACGACGTATGCGGGAAAGCGGTACCCTCGGTAGGGGAGCACTTAAATTCCCCACCACCACAGAATGACTGGATTTTGTTTCAGATTGTTTGGAATGAGAGTGATGGTTTGAATCGAATTAATTCTATATTTTGTAGGATTATTTTGTTTTCTGGCCAGACCCCATCCAAAGGCAAACTTCAGTTTGTGTTTAATTTCACACTTTGTGAAGGTCAAATTTCAAACACTTGCTGAATACGCAAACTGATTTTTGACTGTACCAGGCCGACCGGTAGGGGAGTTGTTAGGGATCTCAGGTCTTACTCTTAAACTGTATGTTTCACTGCACTAATATTATTATGTTCAACTGACTAATTTAATTTTAAGAATTTAATTAACTTAAACCAAATTCTTACTTAACGGTATAAATAAAAATTACACAACGTAGAAAGGGTCCTTCCATTTAACTAGACGATCACACATTTTTATGGCCAAGTATTTAAATTCAGGTATTTATAGTTACGTATATTTTTCGTACATTCAAGTATTTATTTATAGGTAAAATATATAATAAGTTACACTAGGTAGGACGGAGGAAATGAAGCGATATTATTGGTTGTTTTTTTTATAACATGGCTACCACGCACGGCTGTTGGTGTTGTGAAAAAGCAGTATTACTCATTAGTAAAAAAAGTATAACTACGCGTCTGTTATTCCGCAAATGCACTACCTACATACAAATGTAAATGAATTATGCACTACAATGAATCATACAAGTTCAAAGGAATCTTTGTTTTGAAACTGTTAATTTTAGCCTCCGGTTCGAGTTTCATTATGATAATGAAGTACATTCTGTCACGATTTACAACGGTAATTAACTTATGTAGATGAATTGTCTGTGAAACATCGTAAGCCACTAAGAATTTGTTGAACCAATCTTGGAAAAAAGCAGTTCTTCACAGAAAAAGTTTGTTAACAACTAGGCTGTTTATATGTACGTAGGTTGGACCAGCTAAGGCATTCAAACCTGGTTTTTCTCTGTGTTAAAACCTGATTATCCATATAAGGTAAAACCGGTTTTGCATGCCCTAACTTGGACTAAGTATATGCTAAAACATGCTCTTTCTAACAATCAGCATACAGTAGACTCTCTGTGATGCGAACAATTGCCTTCCAGTGTCGCTCGCAGTGCCGCCTTCAAGAGCAGAAGCCTGGCACGTGTCCCAGTAATGACAGTCCCCAATGGGCTGCTGCCTGCGTGGAGGCATGTAACCTGGACTCACAATGCGATGGCACTCAGCGCTGTTGCCACCACGGCTGCGGTTCCACTTGCAGCGATCCCGTGGACTTATTGACCTTGTCAGGTATGTTGTAAGCCGACGTTGTCAACCTTAATGGAGTATTTTGTACCTATTTACATTCAATGAATCTGATTTCGTGAAGATCAAGAAGGCTTAATAGACCCAATGACATTTCACACAGAAACGCGTAGAGAGGGAAATCTCGCTTTACGGTTGGTTGCTATCACTGACAATTACAGGCCTACAGGACTACATGTTCGTATATCTGCTTAGAATCGGTAGAAAAATGTAAAAAAGAAGAAAATCTTAGGAACACTATCTATCGTGAACAGGCTACACGAACCGCATTATTTTTGAACTTTGTTGATTTAAAGTTAAAAAGATGGATATAGGACAAGGTTTGCCTGCCTAAAAATATTTATCTAAGCCAATGGTTTAGAAAATCGCCTATAAGCCAAGTTTATCCAACCTTTAATATTCTTCTTAGGTCTGCCAGCACTGCCAAGGATAGAAGAGGTAAAAGAGAAAAAGAAATCTGTTCTAATTCGGTGGTCCGATGGGGTTGGAGACTTGGCCAGAGCTGTTCCTGGACGCATTTTGTACCTGCTTGAGGAGCAACACCATCTTGGACCGAATTACGAGGAGACCAGGCTCGGGGGATGGACAGTTATACTGAGGACCAATAAGTAAGTTTATTCAAACAATATAATAAATACCATTCAACACAACAGTCTCCGGCACCTGGAGATTTTTGCAAGTTAAATAGTTTTATCTACGTTACCGAATCCAAGCAAAAATTTACGTAGGTATACCAAATGACATGTTCAGCACGTAAATGACGTATCCATATACAGGCTGAGCAATTAAATTGAGGCAGAATGGATAAATCTGAAACTAAAAGCTATAGTGTTTGTTCTGAGGAAGTAACCATACTCTCGATTAAGAAAATTTCCATTAAAAAAAGTTAGAAACATATATGTACGTACACGTCGCTCGGGAGTTGAACCCGTAATCATTTCTTCTGAAACGTGAATTTTTCGGAAGTGGAGTTTAAGGAGTAAAACTTGTTTAAAAACCCATGTCTAAAATAAAAGCAAATATTTTGTAGATTCACATTCGAGATGGCCTCCCAGAACGCCTTATTGTGTCTATAAGTTCTGTGGGGTTTTGCTAATCATGCTAATGCCTCTTATTTACAAAACTATCAGATACAACACATTTTTTTAAATAAGTCCTCTAGAAACTATGTAAACTCAAAACACAACTTAAAAAGAAAGTATATCATTATGCCTTGAAGGCTAAATCCATGCGTGTAAGAAAAAATCTATTTGTATCGAAATCTCCAATTGTTTGTCATAATTAATTGCTTGTGCTAAAATTTAATGCTGATACCGTAATTTTTTTATCAATATTACGCAACAACCATAACCTATCAGTTCTATACAATGGTCTTTTAAAGCTCCCTGAAAAGCTTACAGTCTGAGTAATATCCATTTAGGACAAATTTTGAGTATGGTTAGTATTAACGACACTATAAAATAAACGTTAAATTGTCACAGATTACTACAACTTACAATCGTTTCAAGAAAATTATTGATTCGATGATTTATTAAGTTTTGAGTTTCTTTGTAAATCTTGGAATGGAGTTTTTCGTATTTCCACAACCGATATGACGTGGTTTAGAACAAAACTTATCTCCTATAGTTTCAGACTTTCACACGCTGTCCCGTTTATGCTGGTAATATTCAAACAACGGTTTATTTTCCCCCCCAACCGTCGAACTTTGACAGAATTCCCACAAAAAAGTATCAAAATTTAACCGTAGGTAGGTAAAACGATTATTTGCTTGAATATACTCGTAAGAAACGAGCATCTCATTGTTCATCCTGTATACAAAGTGTTAAATCAAAGGCGTCATAAAGTCCACAAGTAAATGTGTCTTGAGTAAGCACCAATAAATCACGATGACGCTCATTATAGTCATTATACATACATACTGCTGTGTACGATGTGTAAAGTCCACGTGCAAAACAAGGATGTAAACATCAAAAATGTCGGTTAAAGACCCGTGATTACCCACAATTTGGCTCATGAATAAAAAACGCTATCACTGTGGGGATCGATCGATAAAAAAAACTATTGTATTATGAATATATCGATAGTACTAACAGTCTTAATCCGTGACCAGCGAGCCAGGTTCCAGGAACACCGATTATCATAATGACGAGGCGACTGTAGCCTCTGTGGGCTCACAATGCGTGTACTTTTTGCTTATCATGATATTTTTACAACGTGTCTGTAGTTGCTAAAATTATCTAAAACAATAATTGTATAGGATTAGGAGGCTGGAAAGAGCTAAATCGCCGTCTGCGACTAAGAAAAGCAATAACATTTGTTAGAAAATTACACGGGGCCGGGGCGCGAATTTGAGTGACTACTTTGCTGCATTTTTATGAAAATTAATAGGGTTAATTGAAAGTGAGAAACAATTAAGCCCTTAAATTATAGGTAAATATTTATCATAGAGAAATTTCGTAGTTTGTTTAATAATGTAGATAATTTAGGTTACTTTGAGAGTCTTTCCTATCGAAAATATTTTACCTACTTGATCGTTTGTGGAAACAAAACTACTTCCGAAATATCAATACGTTATTAATAATATTTAATATATTACGATGAAATATTCAGAATTGTAGTAGTAACATTTTAAAAAGCTCATTTTTCAGTCCCTTAAACTGCTTCATAGTAAGTTTAATAATTGCGATTTGAAATAAAATATAAATGAACGCAAATTTATTGTGATCTAATTCAGACTTCATTGTAATAAATCAAACCTTCTTTTATCAGAATTCAGAATAATTTATCAGTCCAACAAGTACGCAGACGACTATCTAAACGTTTCATTCTACTTAAACAGTAGGTACGAGTGGGTACTGTCATACCTTACAGTATTGAATGTTAATTAATTCCATACTCTACCAAAATTGGAGTGTTTTACAAAACTTAAAAGCAAAATTTATTAATTATACCCTACTATACTAGATTAAACAAGCATAACAATATTAAACTTAATTACCTACTCCATCTAAACTCTTTCCCACCCTGTATATTCCCAATGGCCCAATGGCAGGGACTTACGCCATTGGGCAGAGTACCCATAAGGCTGGCTGCATTTCCTCGTTGTATCACTATGCCCATACGTTGGTTGAGGATCATTCCTGATCATTCATTGGCTCATATCAATCCTATGGTCACCAGTGGTTCGAATAAGTATTTTTTTTGTACTAGTAAGTTTTTGTGCTTCAGGTCCTCACGATCCCAAAGCACATAAGCCCCTACTTAACAACCTATAAGCAAATTTACTTTTCACAGGACTAAAGCTTCCCTACGAAATTTGCTGCAACCAGGACGTTGGTACCGCTTCAGAGCCGCTGCCGTCAGTTCAACAGGCAGTAGGGGGTTCTCTTTGCCTAGCGCTCCTTTTACTTCAAGAAAGGGACCCAGAGCTCCCCCTCCGCCGAAGAAATTGAGGGTGCGACCGGTACGAACTGACAATGGTGAGGCATTCTATTCATATGAGACCAATGACCACTGATGGCCATGACCGCTCATGTTTACCTAATTTATCCTTTCCTGCGGCTCTGTTTGACCAGTGTCACAAGATAGAGACGGTCATTGAGTCAAATTAAGCCTGTAAGGGCCATTTGAAGGCTATGGTTAAACTTAGAACGGTCTAAAAAATAGCTGAAAATAAAAATTGCACCTTTTTTATGACCTCATCCAAAACATGCTAATCTCGACACCAGAGGCCCAAGCACACCAGCTTTTGTAGTTGGCGTAAAGCATATTGTGTTCCTTTTTAACTAGCAGCAGCTTGCGTGCGCAAGAGGGACCAATGCTTTAATTAAGTCCACGATGAACGGTAGTTGCTACTGAAACAGTAGCTAGAAAACTTTTCGTTGACTTTTTCACTGGATACTGGGTACCTACACATTTTTTTGTACTATATTTTGATTGATGTATTAGGTCTAGGTACTTAGGTATAATACATCAATCTACCAATTAAAGAATTATGGCTCTCAGCACGTGCCCCTACTTCCAAGGAAGTGTTTTAAATATTTGCTTGACGCACAACTGTTAGCTTAAAACTTTCTGCCCATGTTTGCATACTATTTCACATAAAGTTTATATATGTGACGTGATCCTCGGTGCGTGCCGACGTGGTGATCTTGGGCATAGAAAAGTGGTTTGTTGTTAATTCATCGCTATCCCGTTGACTCGTAATCTGAAGATTATATCTTTATAATCTTAAGATTCAATTAAATGTTAAATTATTTTATTATTTTCATGCGCTCGCCTCTGCTTTCTCATGTAACAATATACACTAACACAGACTCAACTATCAGCCGCTAGCATTTAACGCATTTAACAGCCGTTTCGCTTCTTTACGAAGCATCATCAGGAAGTAGAGTAAATGATAAAACCGTTTGCTACTCGATCAGATGTCATGTGACGATACTAATTACGTGATATATTATAATACTAATGTTTTCTAGATATCTTAAAATTGCATACGTTTCTTTCAGTACTAACTTTGCAAAAAAAAAAACATGATAAATATAAGAAAAAAGTAACGCTTAAAATCCTAATATTAGTGTTTATTAAGTTTGAAATCTTTGTTATAGTTGTAGAACCTCTCCTAAACCTATAATAAAGAAATGATTGCCAGCAACGCACTGTTGAAACTCCAATAGAACCATCCATCTCTAGTAAACTGACTGGCATAAAGCTTCATCGTTCACACAGAGACACTCGTTGTATACACTGAGCGTACCATGTACAGTGTCGTAGACTAAATGAAGCTTAACCTCGTAAGGCCCACGTCAAATTTCGTTCTATGAATTTTGAACCATGTCGTTTGAGACAGTGAGTTCAACGTCGGTTTGACATTCGTCCTATATGTAGGCTTGGGCCTTACGAGGTTAACGCATGACAATGACTATTACCAAGGGGGTTCCACTCCGCATTGTAGGTGCGCTCGCAGCATTACCTATGGCAAAGGTTAATCACAGTAGGTTGCCGGCATGCCGCGCGCGCGCCCGCTCATTCTGTGTCGCGCGTTGTGATAGTATTATAGTAAGCAGTCCAACCCAAGCGGTGCGCCAGGGCATTGCGGGTGGAAGACGGGCGCGGGACGGCGCATTCCTTTTGACGCATGCTGCCTGGCGAATGTTTATGAAATAATACGAACATTTTGTGCCTGATCATAAAGTTGGAATTCGTTTAATGGTGGTCGAAAAAGAGAAGTTTCTGTACGTTAGTACTATTATTTATTCTGTGCTATTACTTATTGGTATTCTATTTCAGGAACAGTGACAGTTCGGCTGGAGTGGAAGGAGCCAAATTCCGACCTGCCCGTAATGAGATACAAGGTGTTCTGGAGCCGACGCGTCCGCGGCGTCACTGGAGACCTAGATTCAGTACTTGTTAATCATCAATCTGTTTCTAAGGTAAATTCAAGCGATCTATTGGCCAAGTCGAGAAAAACGCACTGTAATCTTATCGCGTCCAGTGGCCCGTTTGACGAAGCTACAAGTTACAATTTTACAAGTCTAAATCGGCAACATTGGTCATTATGCCATTGCCATTGGTCATTATTGACCAATGTTGCCGGTTTAGACTTGTAAAATTGTAACTTGTAGCTTAGTGAAACAGGCCACAGAGCTACAAGTCTACAGACAGACACAACAGATAGACAGAGTCTTCAAACTAATATTACCACTCTTATTCGCACGAGGGGGTTAAGAATTCCAAGCTCTAAGTACATAATATGCTTCATTTACAGGACCAAACGTACGCAGAAGTAAATGATTTGAAACCTAACTCGATGTATTTCCTACAAGTTCAAACTATCAGCCAGTTTGGCGTCGGAAAACTCCGCAGCGACAAGGCGGCCATCTTCTACAATACTACCAGCAGCCATGGTAATAAAGGTAATTAAATTATGCTTATATTTAAATTATACAGGGTGTAACAGGGAGGTAGATAAACAGAAACTGAGCGATGGGAAAATCGACAACTTACTTATCTAAGGGTCGTGGTTTAAAACCGAACTCAAGCAGGGGATTCCACTCAAAGTCAAAGTCAAAGTCAAAATATTTTATTCAGATTAGGCTTACAGGTAGCACTTATGAATGTCAAAAAAATTACCACCGGTTCGGAAAAACCTCTGATGAGAAGATACCGGCAAGAAACTCAACGAGGTGTAATTTTTTAAATAAATCAAAATTACAATGTTATTTTACATCTCAAATATTCAAAATTTTTACAATTTAACAATTTAACACAGCAGGTGTACAATCTTTGGAGCCAGGGATCGCCAATACAGATCGGGATCATTTCCAAACATCCTTGTCCAAGATATAGTCTTTGATTTTATAATACGCCCGAGAAATTAATGTCTTCTTGACAATAGATTTAAATTTTGTATCATTTAGTTCAGTTATGTTTTTTGGAATTTTGTTGTAAAATCTTACACAATGTCCCATGAACGACTTATTGGTTTTAGCCAGTCTGTAAGTTGGAACTTTAAGCTTTCCTGTACTCCGCACTGTAGGTACGCTCGACCGCCTAGCCTATGGCATAGGCAAATCGCAGTAGGCTGGCGGCTTGCTCGCTCGCCCCCGCCGTGTCAGTGTAATTGAAAACGAATGCCGCGCAACCCTAGCGTGTCGCCGGGAGTAGCGGGGGGAAGGCGGGCGCGGGCGGCGCGTTCTAAAATATACTGAATTTCGTTATTATTTCCGGCATACGAATAAACAAAAAAAGATATGCTTTTTTTTAATAAATAGGAAGGCAAAACAAGCAAGTGGGTCACCTGATAGTAAGTGATCACCACCGCCTATAGACATCCGCAACACCAAAGTGATTGCAGATGCATTGCCAAACCAGAGGGCTAAGATGGAATACCTCTTGTGCCAGTAATTGCACCGGCTGTCTTGCTCTCCACGCAGGAACACAACAGTGCAAGCACTGCTGCTTAGCGGCAGGATTAGCGAGCCAGATGGTGGTAGCGATCATGACGGATCATGCACAAGGTTCTACCACCCGCAAAATGTTAGACGTTAATGTTAGAATGCAAGACGGTACAACATACTTTTAATCGCATACCTAAATATTGTTATACTACTTAATTAAGCTAATTTTAAGACCGTTGGCGTTTGTCATCCACTTAAACGATAATACTTTTCAGAATTACATCCACAACCTCTCCAGAAACGCGACAAAAAGGTTGTTAAGGGTTTGAAGCTACACAAAGTACTTTGGCAAAACAATAAACTGAAGGCTCGACTCTCCTGGAACCCTATTCCTGGTGATCAAATTAGACGGTATGAATTTATCAAAAAAACAGTACGGTTCAGCAAGAACCATGTTAATTGGACCACTTATAAGTACTTTATAAGTACCTTATAAGTAACTTTAATTCGGAGTACTACTCTATACATACTCTACATACTCGTACGTCCTTTTTTTAATGAGAATAATAACAGTGAAATACGTTATTGAGAAACGTATTTCACTGTTATTATTCTCATTAAAAAAAGGACGTACGTCAATAAGTTCAAAATAAAATTGCCAATTTTTTATTGAATTTTTGTAATCAAAATTATTTATTTTTAAATTTTTTCGATTTTTCATATCGTATATATATTTTTTTACATTAAAATTAAATTTAAAATAAATAAATATTTTTTTTTTTATTGAATAACACTTATTTATTTTTTATTAGGTAGTACTAATTATTACGTCTAACGTAACGTTTTACTTCAAAACTTCAAGTTTGATCGTTATTTTTCTCAAAAAAAACCGAAATACCCTTGCGAAATACCAACTTATAAGAGTAGGTTCCAAATTAGAAAAGAAAGTAAGTAGGTGATAAAGCGATCACAAAAAACTGATAATTCCCCGGTTTTTTCGTATCCGGAGATTCCGGAGCCAAGCAGTGCTCGACGAACTAAATCCGGAATAATTCGATTGGTAGACGGTAGATGGTTCGAACGGTGTCCGTTAAATGAATTAACACTAAAAGTAAATTGTTTTTTTCAGATATTTCGTACAATGGAGAAGTGTAAAGTGCGAAAATCATCAAAACGAAAATAAAACTCTTTCGGCAACAACGGAGGTAATACTAATTATTGATGTTTGAGAACTTTATACTTACTAGTTGACTCTAATGTCTAATGAACATACAAACTAGTTTTGAAAAATCTTCCACTTAATTACTTTCAAAACCTCGTATCCATTCGAATTGTTAAGTTTAAGAACCAACTCTGTGTCTTTTTACATAAGGTTCTTTTTGCAACTACATATTTGGGGTAGTTATGAGGTTGAGAAAATAAAATACAATATCGACCTAATCATCACTAAGGATAATATAAATTGCAGTAATCATATATAAAATCATGGAGCAGATAATATTACGTTTTTCTCGTAACGAAATTCACGTCCGTGTATTATTTTATTTAAAAAAAATTATGACGCTCAAGATTGAACATCATTTGTATCAAAGTATTGTAATTATGACTTTTTATTTAGTGATTAGTGTGCGCATGCGGGTTATTTACAACTTCATAAGTCCAAGTGCGAATAAGTTCATACATTTTGCACGAATCAAAACTAAAGTTGAAAAAGTCCTTATCAAGGTTGATTATGCTTTCGCCCGAGGGTATTCCTTGTTATAATTATTCCTCAACTTGTATCTCATCAATCTCTAATCTAATCTTATATTAAATAAAAGCCCGCGAAAAGTCGACCTCGACCTTTCGATTTTTTAAACTTGACAACGAAATTAGCTGCAGGTCAGAAAAGTTGTTTTTTTATTTTTAATCGTTGTAAGGCTCGGATTCTAGGTATTTTGCCAAAGCAAATGTGACCATGTAAAAGTTTGGAAATTTCTTTAATTTATTTTTTATTTTTACAGCAAACTTCTTTTGAGATATACGAACTGGATTACCACTGCAGTTACAAAGTGAACGTCAATAAATCACGGAAAAACAAAACGCCCGACTCAGAAATAACTTTAAATGTTCCCAGTTGTGAATATTTTCAGAGAAGAATGAACGGCACAAATTTGACATGTCAAACCTGATAATAATTGTTTAAAGTTGGAATAATTTTAAACTTTTGCCACTGATGATGTACTATTCAATGATGTAGTGCAAAATGTAAAATAAAATTTTACTTACTCTTATGACTAAAAGTGGTTCCTTGTCCAAGAATCTGTATAGTGTTCTGATATTTTTTAAGGGCATCGCTTAATGTAAGTAAGAATAAAAAATATTTATTTAATTGTTGATGTACGGAATAAAATGATTATTCATGAAATGTGTTTTAATTTCATTTCCAGGCTGAACTATTTTTTTTAATTTATGCTTTAGAGTCTGGCCATCGAAACGTGATATTGACCTTGAAACAGAATTCTTTATATGGCAATACTCAATACTTGTCAAACCCTAGTACGTTGGTTGTCAAGTCGTGTCAATTTTCGGAATAACAAACGGTTATCTTGCGTTATTATGTCGAAACCTATAAAAAGTTCAGCTAGGAAGTTAATTTATACAATGATGTGTAAATTTAAAGCAAAACAAGAAGAGCGAGCCTCTGCTTTCCGCGAGAAAGAACGATATTTCCATGAAATAATCGCTGCCACAGGTTAGTGCACTGTAATGATTTTGATATTTGTTGAATAGTTTGTATACTCCATAGTTATTTCAAGATATATTTCGTTGGACTAAACATTTTAATTTAATTATGTTTTAATTATGCTTTTGTTGTTGGTTTCAGTTTGAAATAGTATTTTCTCCTACATTTAGAGGTTATGTTCCGATTGTAATCGGAAAGGTATTTATTGCATGTTTTTTATTTCAGAGAGGATGAGAGATAAACTTGATGACAACAGCTTAAATGAGTTGAATGATATTAGTAATGCTGTGAAGAGTTTACAACAACTAGAGGAAAATAGTCAACTCAAAACAGAAATTCAATTTGTGCAAGAAATTTCTGCAATGACAGGTATGATATTTTAACTGTAAATTAATAATTAAAAGTGTGTTAAAGTCCAAATTTATTTAGCTATAAATAAACAAGGAAGTCACATTTAGTTAAAAATAATATCTTTAGCGGAAGTGGGGCTACAAAGATGCAACTAGGACAGTGCCAGGATGAGGGAAAAGATCTTAAATAATATTAATTACCAGAAGCTATACTGTTATTTAAACAATATAATGTATTTTATTTCTAATTTTCAGATGTTGGTACTGCTACTATCAAAAGAATAAAAAAAGAAGGACAGTTTAATGCTGGTGTTTGGAATTCTCCCGGGAAAAAGCGTCCACATAAACCAACAGTTGCCAATTTGGATAGTTTTGACATTAACGCGGTCAGGCCGAAGATCAATCAATTCTACACAGTTAAGAAACAGGTGCCTACTTTACGTACCTTGTTGACAGATTTAAGAGAGAGCATTGAATTTACCGAATGTCGTGAAATGTTGCGAAAAATTTTATTATCCAATGGCTACGAGTTCAAAAAAAATATAAATGAGCGTAGTATAATCATGAAGAGATATGACATTGCAGCATGGAGGCACAGATTTTTGAGAGCCATTAGTAAATACTGCCAGCAAGAAAAGCCGTTAATTTATATGGATGAAACATTATATTCATCAAAATTATAGGCCAAAAAAATCGTGGCAAGGTCCGTGTAGTAGCGGTGTGGTTGAAAAAATTTCCCCAGGGAAACGGTTCATTATTGTACATGCCGGGTCCGAAAAAGGATTTGTACCCAATGCCCTCTTGGTTTTTAGCTCAAAATCTCTGTCAGCTGATTATCATCATGACATGAACTGACAGAACTTTTTAAAATGGCTGCAAGAGAAATTAATCCCTAATTTAAGAGAACCAAGTGTAATAATAATAATGATTCTATGATAGTTGAAAGAATGTAATTTACTCAATAAAATGTTTATTAATCATTAAATCAGTATGCTGTTTCACTTTAATACAGAATTCCTGTGGTGTAACAAATTAATAATTTCAAGTTTCTGCCATTTTGGCTTTTGTTTCATCATCAGACCACCTTACTGATATAGCTGATACCATAGTGCTGCATTGACAATAAAATATTTTTGATTTTGATTTTTTGATTTTGATTTTTGTCACCTGGCTTACTTAAACACCAGGAACCGGTTCCATGGGCGCAATGCTCGAAGAAAGTTTTCGCTACATACGCATTTTCCCAAGTAGTCGGCTACGAGCTTAGCGCTACGAAATCTTTGGTTGCGTGCGAAAGTGTTAAGTAAGTATAAGTACGCCAAATTCGAGCCTAACCGGATGTCAGGAAGTGGTTCTAGTTCTAGTACAAACGCTAATGTATTACGGCTTTACATAAAATTTTAATGCGAAAGTATTAAAACTATTTAATCCTAGTTCACGTGGGGTTACCATATATATTTTTTTTAAATTTCGCGGGCAATTTTCAGTATCACGTTTGGATGGCCAGACTCTAATACAACATTACACAATTTTTTTACATTCTAGGAAAGTTATTTTCTATTTAAAATCCTACGAGAATTTAGATACAACTCTTTTTAAACATTAAACGGAGAGCGAGAGACAATCATTGTAGTATTCAGTCCACCATAACCACTTCAGGGAGACCAAAAAAGGAAATGTTTCGCATAAATAAATGATGCCGTGTCTTTGATTATGCAATGTGCGTGCATACAAACACAGTTTTTATCAAATCTTTAATTAAATCCCATGTAAATGATTATTTATTGAAATAATAATACCACGGCCATCTTGTGACCCACTAATTTGTTTGCTCGGCTTGCTATAATAATTGGGTAGGTAAAGTTTTTGAAGTGGTCTAAATTATATCTTTATTCGATATATCTAGTTCACATCGTTGAGATTTAGAAACTGCAGCTCTTTAATTTTTATTTGCTGTATCTATTCCGAAAACATTTTTAAAATCAACGAAATGACAGTTTAGTTATTTTACGGCTGTGAAGCTTTGTGCTTTGATTTGTTATGATAATGAAAAAAGAAGTAACTGTTCTCTTGTCATTATTTTGTCAAGCAACAAATTTTGAATATTAACGATTCAGTTTTTCAATTGGCTAAATGCTATACGTGTCTTTCTATGGATGACGTTGATAACGTTAAGCAAACAACTAACCATAAATCATAAACCAAGTCGGAAGCAAAAGTAGCAAAGTATAAGTACCTAGTGTAAATAAAAATAGAAATAATGAATATAATAATAGTAAAATTGCCGTAGTTTCAAGATTTTCAATATTATCTCAACATGTTACAAAAAACGAAAAATCGTAAGCTCCTCTATACACTGGCAACACTAAATGCGCAGCTAACTTCATTCCAAGTATTTACAACCCTCGGAATTGTCAAAGTCGCGATAAGAAAATATTAGGAAATGATTTACATTACTTCACTATAACCACGGAATGTGTTAATATTCTAAACTGCCCGTAATTTAATATTATAGTATACAGACATTTTACCTTACACTTCGATATTAAATAAGCAGTGATGTCATGTTGCAAATTGCGCTTGAAAAATGCGCGAATATTCACGTCTTTACTTAAATTTTACGGATTAAAATGCACAATTTATGCTTATACACAGGTCTTCGTGTCTCCCTTCATATTGATGTACAATACTTCCTATATAAATATCGTGTCGTGTTCATTTAATATTCAGTGTCCTTGTAAATTGCAATACTCGTCCCTGGGCGTAACCTGCCATATCGCGGGCTGAAGGCTGTGCAAAAATGATATTTTTTAACCTTTTCTGAATTGTAGTGAACCGTGTTTTCGTGTAAAATGGCTGAGGACGAGGTACTTTTCGACGATGTGTACGAACTTTGTGAAATTATTGGCAAGTAAGTACCAGAATCTTATTAGAATTTTGGTTAGTATGTTTCGCCAAATTTGAAAAAACATCGGCATACCAATCCCCACAGCTGTTAGCATTTTATAATGTAAAGATTAAAGTGAATTATTTTGGCTTGTATCTTTTTTAATTGGTGTGCCAATAGTTTTTCTGCTTTGAGCTATTCATATTTATGAAAAAATGTTGTTTTATTAGTTTTCCTGTAGCAAACGTTTTTAGTTTTGATAGTATTTCCATATTTGTAAAAATCTAAATACATTCTTATTTTTAATTGTTGACCACACCACTAAACATATTGTCTTAAGTTAACTACTGACCAACTTATAAACAATGAGATGAGACATTAGAAGTAGATACCTTTCTCACTAGCAAAGAACTATATTAAGGTAAATAAAATAAATAAATATCTTGGCACAATTTAGACCCGTTGAACTAGTTCCCAACTAAGCAAAGCTTGGTTGATAAACTAGACAGCAGATATATATACTGTATATAAACACCCAATTAAATACTGACATATTAGGTCCATGGCTTAGGTATAAATATTATTTGTCATAAATTATTTGCCTCTCGTAGGAATTTAATTCAAGCTTCTAGCTTCATAAACGGGATGACTACCCAGTAACCACTAGACTATTAAGCCATTACTTGTTTGTAGGTTATTAGATTATTTACCAATTAACAAAGTTTTGTGAGTTACTGAGTTAGTATATTACTTATTTCATTTACCAGGACTTTGATGCGGTTATAAAAGTCAACATCAAAAAAGTCTAAATAATTTATTGCATTCCTGTATTAATAAATTTGTCTCTCGCCAACCAAAAGCTGTACAGTGACGTTTACTAGGAAAAGATCTATTCCTAACTTTAACCTACACTGCGAGGGTGAAGTGATACCCAATAATGATTGGGTCAAATTCTTAGGCGTCATTCTGGATTCCAAAATGAGTGGAGTCCACCACCTGAATTACATATTAGATAAATGTGAAAGGGGTGTCAATGTTCTCCGGGCACTTTCTGGCGTCTGGTGGGGCTCTCATCCGTATTGTCAGAAACTAGTATATAATGCGATTGTGCGAAGCCAGATTGACTACGGATCGTTTATATTAGAGCCCTGTAGCAAACTAGCCTTGAAAAAAGTGGACCTCATCCAAGCTAAGTGCCATCGTATTATTCTCGGGGCCATGAAATCATCTCCGAAGAACGCCATGCAAGTAGAGACCCTAGATCCACCTTTCTTCCTTCGAAGGCAATATTTAGCGGACCGATACGTATTAAAGGCTGCAGGCCTCTCGAACCACCCTATACTCCCTCGCTTAGAGGCTCTTTCCAGTGAGGTGTTCCAAAATAGCTACTGGTCACACAAAGAGACACCGAGAATAGTGAAAAGTTATATGAAATTGGCTAATTTATCTTTCCCTCTTTTTAAAACTGACTTGAACCCTTTATTCAAGACTGACTACAATGCTTTGATGCATTCACCCAAGGTAATTTTGGATTTTGGAATATTTAAGGATGATCCAGCGGCAAACAGAAAATTCCATAGAACTATTGAAGAACGATGGCAAGACTGGCTGCCGGTGTTCACTGACGCCTCTAAATTGTCAATGGATAGTTTTGTTGGCGCGGCGGTTTGCGTCCCCAAATTCAAAATTGTACTGACCTTTAAATGTCCCCCACAGACTTCAATATTTACAGGCGAAGCGGTTGCCTTGCTAGAAGCAATAGCATATACTGAGTCTCATAAAGTAGCTAGGACAATTATATTTACAGATAGTAAAAGTTGTCTGCAAGCAATAGTTAGCAACCAATTCAAAAGTAAGGTAAAATTCCCTGTAATCCTTAAAATTAAGGAATTATTATTACAATGTAAAAGGAATGGCTTTGAGGTGGTTCTTGCTTGGATACCCGGTCACTGTGGCATCGAAGGCAATGAATGGGCGGATACATGGGCAAAAAATGCTATACAGTTAGGATCCCAAGAACATTCGCTTATCTACCCATATGACCTATTAACGACCGCTCGATCCGATGAGAGGGATGCTTGGCAAGAGCTATGGGACACTTCGAGACTTGAAAAGGGAAAATTTTATGGTAGTATTCAACCCCTGATTCCACGCAAACCTTGGTTTTTCCGGTATAGATCGGGCAACAAACGGACCACATCCACGATCTGTCGACTCCGACTCGGGCACGTCTGCACCCCAGTCTTCCTTGCGAAGATTAGGGTGCGGAATCACTCTCTGTGCGAATGCGGATTGGATGATGGCACTCTGGACCATATTTTCTTTAGCTGCCCTAAGTACAGTTCTTCCTTGTATGATGATCTTCCGTCAGATATTCCGCGTCCTATTAACTTTCAAACTCTTTTGTCTTACACTGACACCCCCTTTGTTCTCTGTCTTATTAAGTATATTCAAACGCACGATATAAAATTGTAAATAATAAGTATGTAATTATCAAATTTACATTGTTTTTCCACTTTTACTTCCTTTCAATCCCTCAACTTTAAAACAATGTACATATATTTATAATTGTTATTGTCCTGTACTGTCTGTGTCGTCACTAACAGCGAATGTTATTTGTTTTAGGTAACCTACCCGAAACCTCCCTCGAACCGTCAAAACCTACTTACCGTACAATAGTCTCGCGACGTGGCTAATGTCAAAGTCGTCATTGGCAAAATCCATCTGAACTTAGAGATGGGAAAGCCATAAAAAAAAAAAAAAATTGTACAATCAATAAATTTTTGTCAATACATTATTAATTATGTCTTAATTAAATATTAAAATAACTACCTATTTACCTAATCGAGTATTCAATGTCAATAATAATTGCGATAAAAATTTATGTCATCAAAACAAGTTTCACTGTAAAATTCCTTTACACTACAGAACGCTTTTTCTACTAAGTATCCTTTTAACCTGGATACATAGTCAGAAAATGGAGCATCTTTCCATCTCTGTTGAGTTTATTATAAATGTCTACAACGAGTTACAAACACAACTCACAACAAGTCTTTCTCTGGTTTTGACATCCTGCATTTAATTCACCCCTATGCTATAAACATTTTAAATATGTACTATAGGGGAAACATATTCACGTAGGTACCACCTTAGAACCCTATCGCAATGACGCGAATCGTTAAACGCCAGGCTATGTCATACAAATGTCATGCGTATGTCTCTTCGACTAGGTTCTACGGTCATAAGCGGATATCCCTTATTTTGTTAGGTAATTGGGTGTATGATTGCTCAAATGATTCAGCATTGACCAGCTTTTGTCAATAGCTATTCCATTTTTTGTACTAAATGGCAAAATTTAATTGTTGATGTTCATCTTCACATAAGTACAGTCAGCCTCACAAGAAGGTAAACACTTAAGAACCTGGTCGCAGTAACATATGAAATGACTGTCTCGAATTTGTCACATTACTGACAGCAACAAGCTCAGCTACTTCTGAGGCTGACCGTACATACTTTTATTCACCTTCTTATATAAATTTGAAAGTAAAGTAAAGTTGAAGTGGCAGTGGGCAGGGCACATAGCACGGAGAACCGATGGCCGATGGGGTCGGAAAGTTCTCGAATGACGGCCGCGTATTGGCAAGCGCAGCGTAGGACGACCAGCTACAAGATGGTCCGATGACCTCATACAGGTGGCAGGAAGGCGCTGGTTTCATGCCGCTTCCAACCGGCCACTTTGGAAATCCATGGAGGAGGCCTATGTCCAACAGTTGACTTCTTGTGGCTGAGATGATGATGATGATATAAATTTGACTGACATACCTAATAAAAACTTACCACTTTTAATTTAATTAAAATTTTTAAACTTGGTACTGTTAGTTTTACTAAACCTGACCCTAAATTTTAATTGAGTTTTAGTGTCAATTTTAGTGTTTAGTTTCAATATAAAAACGTGTAATTCGATATTCTATGCAATTTATAATTTAATTTTATATTGACAGCATAAATAAATTAAACTAAACTTGTTCTTCTTGTAGGGGCCCCTTCAGCTTGGTCCGTCGCTGCGTGCACCGCCAAACCGGGCAGCAGTTTGCCGTGAAGATCGTGGATGTGGCTCGGTTCACCGCCAGCCCTGGACTCAGTACCGCTGGTAAATTACACTGAATACCAGTCATTCCATGTTGTCCAATGATCATCAGTGAGACATTAATTCTGGATGTTGGAAAGGATATGAAATTAAACAATTTAATAAGTTTTATTTTTATGAAATAGGAAGGCAAACAAGCAAGTGGGTCACATGATGGTAAGTGATCACCACTGCCTATAGACACCCGCAACACCAAGAAGATTGTAGATGCGTTGGCAACCCAGAGGGCCAAGATGGAATACCCCTTGTGCCAGTAATTACACCTGCTGTCTTGCTCTCCACGCCGGAACACAACAGTGCAAGCACTACTGCTTTGCGGCAGGATTAGGATTTCGCATATATTATTATAGTAACGAATCTAATTTCCTACGTTTGCAGCTCTTTTCAAGTCTTATAACATGTTTAAATAGCTTTAAATCAATGTATACAAGTCTCGAAAACATAAGAATTTATTTTGGAAAGAGTATATTTAAATATGGTCTTGTTGTGTTGGTTTTTACTTGCAGCATTGGTATTTGATAGAACATGTTAAAATGAAAATAGGACAATATTTTATGAGATCAGTTGATGTTACTTTGGTTAAAACTATCATTGTTGTTGATGTCCGTTGGATGATGTCACAGAACACGCTTATTCATATCCATAAAATTAGAATGACATGTCGCAACGATGTCACGAAGCCGCTGTTGCGATGCATATCGTTCGCTCGCGACTTAGAGTCATTTAGTCATTTAGGCAATGTCGGCGGAAAAATACGAACATTTGATCATTTGCTCATACATCACAACACAACACAATAATTCTACCTGAGTCTTGCGGCCTGCCGGTGATGTGGTAATACACTTCAAATTGGCAAAATTGGCTGTATAAATCGTACCATAAATTGATCTTTAAAATACAGTTCAAACATCACAAATTCCTAAACTAAAAAAAACATGGAAGAGAGACGCACACGGCCATGCCGGTCACCTGCCCCTTGTACCATGACAAACTTAACGATCACGTCAAATTGTAGCAATTGTAATTTTTGTGGTTTAGAGGGCTGATGGGAAGTTAAGTATCTTATCCACGAAAGAGATTCGCTGATCCATTTCCATTGCCGGCCAATAGGTTCTCACCCATTTGCATTTAGTTCCCACCAGCAGTGTGGACTGCTATTTCGTTTCGTACAGAGAGTGGAAACTTAAGAATACCAGCGAGAAGTTTGGTAGCACCCTGGTCGAGCCAAGCTACTCTTACTGCATCCTGCAACTGACATTGGGGCTCTACCACTATAGTAAAATATTTAGAATTGAAAATAGAATTGTATTTGACTCGTTACCTTTTAATTACAGATTTGAAGCGCGAGGCTACAATATGCCACATGCTGAAGCACCCACATATAGTGGAGCTCCTAGAAACATACAGCTCCGAAGGGATGCTCTACATGGTCTTCGAATAGTAAGTCACTTTTTGCAGCTCTGAGCGACTGCTGCTTATCTACATTTTTTTAAATAAAATAAGAAGAAAAATGAGCAAGACACTCACAACTAATGGTATTGTACATGTGTTGCCAACTCTGAGGGCTAAGATGGAATATCTCTAAGGCCAGTAGTTTCACCGGCTGTCTTGCGTTCCACGTCGGAACACAATAGTCCAAGCACTGCTGCTTAGCGGTTGGGTTAGCGACCAAGATAGTGGTATAGATCCGGAAATACCCTGCAGAAAGTAGGGCGAGGGTTAGGCCTCGCAAAACAACCTAAGAAAATCTTTTAAGTCGTCGATTTTTTTAACGATCGCTTGTGGAATTGAGGTACACTGGTATAAAGGAAAGTAAACAAATTCACTTAAGAGTTCTTGCTCTGTCGTGAAACTCATTTTCCGATCGGCATTCAACCAATATGCAAATCTTTATTTCAAGCTACTTAACAAATCAATAGCAATACTTTTTGATGTGCCTCGCAGTTCACTGATTTGTTATTTGTGAATTCGCGTCCGCAGTCCTGTGCCCTTAATGGATATCTTAATTTAATATTGATGTGGCATCATTATGGTTTCTTCTTCCGAGTCGTAGGTACGTATTGCTCGAATATTTACTGTCCCGAACAGAAGGAGAATAAATTATAAGATAAAGTACGATCTTAAAACAAATTTTCCGTCCCACCGTTTTGTAAATTCATTGGCTGTAGGTACTTGTTGCTTTTATATCGCTTGCCAAATGATACTGTTGCGTGAAGCATAATTTTACATACTTATAGCGGAAAAAATGCCACGTCTTCTGAACAAGTTCTTAGAAGGACTGTCGAAGTAGCTGAGAACTAGAAATTATAATTGGGTTTATTTACTAAGTCTATCGGGACTTAACGCGATTCTAAATTGTTTATTTACCTCAACATTGCGACCGTATTGCGACAGCCGTGGTCACGAGTAGAGGAAACACGAACGAAACGTCGAGGTAATTAAACAATTTATAATCGCGTTAAGGTCCCGATACACATTTTTAATATATGTGCAAATCACGAAAGTTTAAAAGAATTTATTGTTAGGTATAATATAATACGGATCCTTAGCAAAACAAGCTTTCTACCAACACGCGTACTATACCGTCGGCTGCCTTCTCGCGTTCATTCAACTGCACCCGAATTACTACGGATTTTCCCAGTCTATTAGCTGTGTGTGGGTTGAACACTCCTTTAAATTAATGTAATCCTTTTATTTTCAGTATGGATGGATCTGATCTCTGCTTCGAAGTGGTCCGCAGGGCTACCGCCGGCTTCGTCTACAGTGAGGCAGTTGCTTGGTAAGTTAAAGTTATAATGACTGTAACGCCATCAACATACACTTTGGGAAGACTCTTCATTATTAACAGCCCGCAAACGTGTTACCTATTTTTAGTTGATAAAACTGGACAAAACAGGACGCAAAACAACTAGAGTTAGACTCACCTCGTTGAGTTTCTGGCCGGTATCTTCTCATCAGAGGTTTTTCCGAACCGGTGGTAATTGTTTTTGATATTCATAAGTGTTAGAGTAAGTGTAAGCCTAATCTGAATAAAATATTTAGACTTTGACTTGAGAGTATTTTCTTTTTGAATTGCCCCGGCTATTCAACTGTGACGTCGTTTTATAAGTGGGCAGTTTATCCACTGCTAATCTTTGACTTATAACTCGAGCACAAAATATTGACATCTAAAATTGAAAAGACTAAATTTATTCAACCGTACATCATGGAAATTTACGTGCATGACGTGGAAGGCAAGTTTTGTGTTTACAAATATTCACGCCTATCATTAATCCACGTAGCCCCAAGCATCCACGTTCGGCGCTACACCAAAGAATGCTCTACCATTCTACCTGTTCTAATATCCACGTACCACCAAACACGCACGTACTATCACAGAATAAATAATAGTACTAACGTACAGAAACTTCTCTTTTTCGACCACCATTAAACGAGTTCCAACTTTATGATCAGGCATAAAAAGTTCGTATTACTTCATAAACATTCGCCAGGCGGCATGCGTCAAAAGGAAGGCGCCGCCCGCGCCCGCCTTCCACCCGCAATGCCCTGGCGCACCGCTAGGATTGGGCTGCTTACTATAACACTATCTCATGCGACACATTGAGCGAGCGCGCGCGCGGCGGGCCGGCAACCTACTGCTATTAACCTATGCCATGGGTGGTGCGGCGAGCGCACCTACAGTGCGGAGTGGAACCCCCCTGGTACTCCGTTGACCGGTCGCTTCTGTGTCCGCAGCCACTACATGCGTCAGATTCTGGAGGCGCTGCGCTACTGCCACGAGAATGACATAGTGCACCGGGACGTGCGGCCGCACTGCGTGCTGCTGGCCGGCCGGGACAACTGCGCCCCCGTCAAGCTGGGGGGCTTCGGAGTCGCCGCGCAGCTGCCTACGCCCACCTCGCATCGAGCTCCTCCTGGTCAGTCTTTGAACTTGGACTAAAGTTTTGTTCGCTTTAAGAAATGAAGATCGTGAAGGATTTAGATGTATTTTTTTTGTTTTTGTTTTTATGATAAAGGAAGGCAAACAAGCAAGTGGGTCACCTGATGGTAAGTGATCACCACCGCCTATAGACTCCCGCAAACCAAGAAGATTGCAAATGCGTTGCCAACCCAGAGGGCTTAGATGGAATACCTCTTGTGCCAGTGATTACACCGGCTGCCTTGCTCTCCATCGGTATCGGTATTATCGGTTTCAGTGGTCATGAGACATTTTTGTTTGACTTTAAAGTGAAATTTTGTTTTTGCTTACAAGTAAAATATATTCCTCCGATCTAAACCGGCTTTAGCGTAATACGCTGCTATTGCAAACAATATTGAACCATCGCGATGTAAGTGGCGAATCTCGACTGAGATTATAAAGGGATTATGAAGATCTCTTGATACGAAGGACAAATTATAGTCTTTTTTTAATCATTATTTATTTAGAGGCTTTGATCAAAATTGAACATGTCAGCCCAATATAGTCTGTCATTGCAAATAAACTTAAGTTAATATAAATTTTATGCCTTTACATACTCTTACCAACTCTTTCCTTGCTATCTAATATGTCAATATGCCAACCTTCGATTTGTATAGGCCGAGTAAATGTTAACTTCCTACCAAAAGAATCTTATAACGTTTCCGAAATTATGAGAAAGCACTACACTTTAATAATAGTTTTCTTTTTTTGTGCACCCATGTATGTAATATTTTTTTATTTTATTTATGTTGTGGTTGACTGGTAGAGAATGCCTACTAGCCTTAAGTCCACCAATAGTATCTGCTTTTGTAAATAGGAAGCTTAAATAAATATAAAACAGAAACTAACTAGCTCACTGAAGAAAATATTGACATTGTTTGCGACCTCGAATAGGCTTAAATGAAATCGCCCTAAAATCTAAATGTAGGTTATGTTGTGCAGAACTGGTGAGGGACAGTCGCCCGCTAATGGGTCCCATGGGCCAAGCCTATCTCAAATCAGACGAGTATGGTAAGACTCCGTGCGAAGAAAATTGTGCCGTTATTGCATGGACATTAGGCACAAAGTGTATTACCCATCAGCACATTGTGTCTTCACTCATATCACTGGCATACAATGTGTCTTATGCGGCAGACATAGTTTTTGGATCGCTTGGAATCTTTACCCAATTGGCACTACCTCACATTAACACGGACCCTTATCCTTGCGTGGTAGAATCATTTGTTTTCTAATTTCTACGTTGGTCCAAATTCATTTTCCTTTTTCATTGGCTTTTAAAGTAATTACAAGGCGATGCTCATCATTTTAAGTCCAATTAAAAAGTTTAACTAATTCCTGATTATTTAAAGGATAATGCGGAAAGTCTGCGTAAGTGAAAAGTTAGTAAGAAATACCAATTAGAGATACAGAGTATATAACAGAACAGAGTTCTGAGATGATCTAGGTATCAATTGATCAACTTGTTAATGTCAACTTTTAACAAATTGGAACCAATTGCCTTGCTACTCCGCGAAACAAACATTTGTCCAAATTGTTGATATGGTCTCAACCTCTTAATTATTTAATATCAACTTGTAATAAAATTGACACAGTTATGTTTTTGTTAAAAAAAATACGCTCGCTTTTTGTCAACCTTTCTGGTTTTGACAAGAATTTGAGGTTTTTTTTATGGGCATAGCAGCCGACGTTTTCCAGGCTGTTATGAAGATGATGGCAGGCGTAAGCAAAGTGGAGTTGTGCAATCTTCAACTTGTTGAACACCTTTGTCATAAAGTTAAGTCCAAACTGGTTTCCAATGAACTATTTTTAGCAACTGCTTGAAGATCCGGTTCAAATCATTCCATTTTTAAAAGTTGCTGCCCTGCCAACTTGTTCTTCTTTATATTTCCCCATCATTTCCGAGCAATCATCTTGAATCACAGTCAGGCATGGTGATGGACAAATATTTATTAACAAAATTAACTAGACTGAAACGACACAACTAGTATTACTTGTTCTTTGTTTAATTAACCTCTTATAATGTCCGTTTAAAATACTAATTTTGAAGATGTCGCATAGGTTTTCGAGCACAATAACTAAATAATCTTAATCTGCTGTTTTTGTTTGTCAGTAACTCATAAAACGTGTTGTTTTTAGTTAGCTACCCTCTTTAAATAACTCTTCTACATTAGATTAATATATCTTTTTATAAAACCTAGCACTAACTACTGAGTAACTACTAACTAGTAAGAAAGCACATAGTAGACCAGGACAGGTTCTGACGTATGTATCTACCATATTTTTAACACCGCGTCTACCAAAGCTTTATACCTAACCTATGATAACATCTGCAGGACGCATCGGCACTCCTCACTACATGGCGCCAGAGGTTGTGTCAAGCCAGCTCTACGGGAAGCCGGTAGATGTATGGGCCGCCGGCATCCTTCTACACGTGCTTTTGGTCGGATACTTGCCATTTACTGGCACTAGAGAGAGACTGTTCGAAGCAATTTGTCGGGGAAGATTGCGGGTGAGTGGAAAAAGACACTTGGCAACACTTTACCTTTTCTTAAATTTAAGACTTTAGATCTTTAGCGCTCTTCAAGCTTTTCTGTAGATAAATAAAATAAATCTGCATTAATAAACTTTCGTCATTTTCAGTTCGACGCCCCCCTTTGGGACGATGTCAGCGACGCGGCCAAAGACTTGGTCCAGCGTATGCTCACTGTGGATCACACGCAAAGAATAACCATCCAGGATGTGCTCAACCATAGATGGATAAGGGTAAGCTATTCTTTTTTTATCTAAACTATTGCCAGTTAAAATGTCTTATTAGTAAACTGTTATGTGATGTTTAAAAACGGAAAGAAAAACTCACGGTTGCTGATAGATGAAATTAAACAGTCAATCGCTAGCTGGCACATTTTGATGATTAACTTAATCATTGTCATATTTTGACTTTAAACATTTACTAAATATCAGTAATACGAATGTACGTATTGTTAAAATGGTAACTTTTTCAGGAAAATTTATAAACCAAATTTAACTCGAGAAATGCGGTCTGTCCACAAAAAACGGTCTCGCCGGCTTAAAAAAAACCTTGCTGACCGGATTTTCCTTTAACCTATTGGGTTCTATACAATAATCTTAAAAATCTGGTAATAATTTTGGATTCATACTCTAATTTATCGGTATCTTTTTGTTTCCAGGATCGTGACAAGCAAAACCGCGTCCACCTAGCGAGCACCGTGGACGAACTGAAGAAATTCAACAGTCGCCGTCGCCTGCGAGCCGCCACGCTGGCTGCCGCTGCTGCCGACGACGAGGAAGATGACGAGCAGAATACCAGGAAGCAAGTTATGTTGGAGGAAGCCAACGCGGCTGGTAAGTTGTACGACGATATTAGACCGGCCGGTGTAGCAGGACCTCATCGTGGTGGAAGTCAAGGAGGCTAATGAGCTGTTAATCTTGGGTATAGCACGACCGCTGTAGTAATACCTCAACCAGTGGCCGCCGTCACCGCAAACGTTGAGCAGACTAACAGGAAGCAAGTTATGTTGAAGGGAACCAATGCGGGTGGTAAGTTGTACGACGATATTGTCTGGCCAGTGTAACGGGACCTCTAGTGGTGGAAGTCAAGGACGCTGGTGATTTTATAGACTTGGGTATAACGCGACCAGTGTAGTAAGACCTCTGAGCTACCACGCTAGCCACCGTTGGCAACGTTGAGCAGATAACCAGGAAGGAAGTTATGCTGGGAAGCCAACGCGGCTGGTAAGTTGTACGAAGATAATCGACTGGCCAGTGTAGCAGGACCTCTAGCTAAGGTGGAATTCCAGGAGGTTGGTGACTTATTAGACTTAAGTATAAAACGACCAATGTACCTTTGTGCCACCGCAGATATCAGAAAAAGCCAACATGATATCAGAAAATAAGTCACCGAGCCGACGGACAGGAAGCAAGTTTTACTGGAGAAAGCTGAAGAGGCTGGTGATTTATAGGATTGTGGTATAAAATGGCTTTGGTGGCAGAAGACAAAGTGGGCGGTTTGGGAAATTTAGCATTGGTATCTTTTTATTTTGCAGTGTTTTGGTCAAAAAGTTAATATTCTTGACGATTACAAAGTGACGAACAAGTTTGGTGACAAGAGACATTATTCATAACCCTAAACTGAAGAGCGTCTTGCACTTTAAAGCGTTGTTAAAAGGCTAATTCGAAACCAGTTTAATTGCAATATTAGTGGGACAGACTACAGACCTCATATAAAATTTGGGAACGTTTTTCAATTTGTGATGGAGTTTGAATTAACAACCATATCTTTTTCAGCTGTGAATCTCGTAGTGGAATCATTGGATGACGTGGCCGTACTGCAGGACGGGCCGATGTTCATGGACCCCGACCTCTTCCACAGCATGCTCGACGATCTGCAGCTCAGAGCTCTGCTGGAGGTAACACTTCGCACAGTTCAGTTCGGGATTATTATCAGACCAATAATGCCAATCAATGTCGGACTCTTTCTTGAAATTGTAGCTACATCAAAAAATTGATGCTTTTGGTGATTTGTGCTTCGGTAACTACGTAGGCGACATAATATCCAAGTGAACAAACGTACAGACCGTATGCTTCGGCGCTGAACACGGAGAACACTTAATGGTATGCTATGCGTCTTGATAATCACGTCGAAAGCGTTATTTGGTCTCAAAGTGTGCAACCTGTGACCTGTCAAGGGCCGATTCAGTCTTGGAGTCAGAGGGGGAAGGTCACGTAATCGATATTCAGTCAGGTCAGGGTTATGAATGAGATTAGAACATTTTGGTTTTTTTAAATTTATATAACTAAAATTAGCAATGTATAGGGTGACGGCACCAGTAATGGACACGGCACCAATTGCATAATAGTATTTTATGCAACTGTTGCATAATGAAGGGTCTTAAAATACGAGTGTGGTTTTATGAAACGAGCGTCAGCGAGTTTCATAATAGGATCACACGAGTGTTTTAAGAGCTAATTATGTACAGTTGCATACATTACTTTATCTACACACATATCATAAGTACTCTATGATGGGTTCAGAAGCCATAGGGCAATGACCTGCATTGCTACTAGCTACTAGTGCTAGGAACCTATTAAATATCCATAGTCTGTACACATTAAAATAATGTAATAAAAAATGAATTTGAACAAATATAGAAACAAATTGGAAAAATTCTCATAATAATATTGGTTGTTATAATGCTGGTCATTGCCTACGGTTTCTAAACGCATTATAGAGCATTTATGATATATGTGTAGATAAAATACTATTATAGGTCATAGTTTGGAGAGCTCGTTAAAGAGTTTTCTTACAATTACTAAAGTTCAGGGGATAGGTATAAAGGAGGCTGGACTACAATGAATGGGCCACCGTTCTCGCCAGGTGTACGACCGTATAGCGTGCACGGTGGTGGTGTCCAGCGGGCGCGCGCCGGCGGCGGAGGGCCGGCAGCGCTGCCGGCAGGCGCTGGACGCGGCCGCGCGCCTGCGGCCCGGCGCGCCCGCCACGCCCGCCACCGCCGGCCACATCCACGACCTGCGCCGCGTGCTCGCCCTGCCGCACATCAAGGTGAGACCGTTTTTTTTTTTAGGAAGGCAAACAAGCAAGTGGGTCACCTGGTGGTAAGTGATCACCACCGCCTATAGACACCCGCAACACCAAGAAGATTGCAGATGCGTTGCCAACCCGGAGGGCTAAGATGGAATACCTCTTGTGCCAGTAATTACACCGGCTGTCTTGCTCTCCACGCCGGAACACAACAGTGCAAGCACTGCTGCTTAGCGGCGGGATTAGCGAGCAAGATGGTGGTAGCGATCCGGACGGACCTTGCACAAGGTCCTACCACCCGCCATAGCATAGCAGCTTCGATACGAGAAGACAATAGATCTGCTTACTTGTTCGGATTGCTCCAAGCCTAGCGTCACCACCTTGCGACGGGGTGAAGCAGGTGAAGAGGGGCTTTCAGTATTTAGCGATTTGTTCAACTTTGAATCTTATCATAAGTCGTCAGCGTATAGGCGTATAGGCGTCGGATAGCAGAACTAAAAATATGACGCCAATGTAAAACGTACAAAACGCAGAGCTGTTTACTTGACAATTGGCACAGACAGTTTTATTCAGGCTATCCAACATAGTCTACCAAATAGAGTATGGTCGGCTACTCTGCTACTGCGTTGTACACAGTTCTATAGTTTTCTCATTTCGATGCATAGCAGGGATGGACGGCGTGTCAAATTTCATCCCGAGCCGCTATGTGTACGCGTGATCTAGGAAAAACACTTTAACGATTGTTATATTTGTATCTTAGAACTAGCTGAACTGTCAACGAGAGCGCCAGTGGCGCGTTTCATATAGCAACAATGTCATGATACTTGTTTGAACTAGTGAGTAGAGATGACATATAGTACCGACTGATCGAAAATGGTATGAAACCGGCTTGCCCGTTTATCTCAACAGACGCCCACCTTTTTGAAACATCCTTTACTTTAAACCACGAGCGTATCACTTAAATAGACTGTTCACTCATTTTCCCAACTTTTTCAGAGTCACGACGTCCTTCCTTATCCTGGCTTCCTGAAGACAAACTCCTGAATGTCTACATCCCAAGAAAACGCCATATTCCTTTCATGCCATTCTTTACGATACCAATGTTAAGAAATGTCGACTGGTTTCCTTTCCTCGTCTTTCATACTAATGTCAAAAACATCATACAAAGTGCTATATCTGCTACATTCTGCTTAATTGCGCCCTCTATTCTTTATACATAGAAGTAATATGCTAGCCCATTGCCTTGACGTATACTTTTTATAATGTAAATTATAACGAAATCATTGTTATTGTATTTTTATCACATCAAGTTAAGTGTATTATTTGTTTTAATTAAACTTTATACGTCTTAGCTTTTTCTGTTTCAATAGGTAGTCTAGTTAGATATGCGGACCAAAAAGTACGATTCGTTTTGTAGAGATGGCGCTGTGCGCTCTAATTGTGAAAGGTTGCCATGGAAACAAACTTATTGATCACAACGCCCACGACATCTGACGAAGTAATTCGGTAACTAATTAGGCATCTCATTTAATTTCACGCGTCAATTTGATAGACATCGTGAAATGCATAGAAGGGAATAAAGGGTTAGGAAAGGAATTAAAGGTGTTACTAACTTAATCGCGACTGCGTCCACGTTGATTTCGGGTGACACTTTTACACACACAGTTTAAATCCCTTAACGGTTGAATTCTCACAAATCATTGGTGCACGCTCTGCATCTTCTAAAGAACCATTAGCGTTTTAGGCTGTGGTTTGTGTGCCCTAAAAACCATTAATATTCTGCGCAGAATAAATCTAGAATTCTAAAAATTTTCAGCTCACTCTTGAGGATAAGGTCACGTCTCTGTTTAGCTCGACTATGTAGATATGTACACATATCTACTGCTGACTGTACGGAACCTTCCGGTTAATGATGAAATGTAATGTTATGGGGCTCGGTCGTAATATCGGAATGACGCCTAACCCTTTTTCTGGCAGCAAATCTGCCACCATGCGGAGATTAATCGTAACAGATTATGCATAATAGGTGAGGTTCGTTATCGTAACATTTTGTCGAATCTGGTCATATTAATCAAAAACTGGAGAAGAGTATGTCAGGCCATAGTGTAAGGTTAGGGTTCCATAGGGGAACAAAACGACTTTCTCAAGCTTTCGATATTTAGCTAGATTTTCTGTTCAAGGTTATTTCGCGCTACCTTCGATTATTTTCAGTAGGCATTACCATTAGTAGTCTCCTATAATTCAAAAAGTCATTTAATTCTGTAGGCTAAAAAACAACTTGCTTTACAAAGGCATAAAAGCAAGTGGGTCACCTGATGGTAAGTGATCACCACCGCCTATAGACACCCGCAACACCAAGAAGATTGCAGATGCGTTGCCAACCCAGAGGGCTAAGACGGAATACCTCTTGTGCCATTAATTACACCGGCTATCTTGCTCTCCACGCCGGAACACAACAGTGCAAGCATTGCAGCTTTGCGGCAGGATTAGCGAACAAGATAGTGGTAGCGATCCGATCGAACCTTGCACAAGGTCCTAACACCCGCAAAAAGTCTACCTCAAAAAGATCCATTTTTATTCATGGATCTTGTGGTCGAAATAAATATCTATACGTGTGCAAATTTCAGCTTTGTGACTTTTTTAGTTTTCGAGAATTAGTAATAGTCATGACAGTCAGATGGACGTAGCGAAACTATAAGGGTTCCTAGTTTGAGTACAGAACCCTAGGTTGTTATTACCTTTTGAAATTTTACGATGGATGGCTTCAAAATATTAAAAGCTTGCAGCTTCGCTCACATGCCCACAAGGACATATTTTTTCATGTTTTCAAGACAAAAAGTAGCCTTAATCTTTCTTCAAGTTTTCAGTAATCTCTATACCTAATTTGATCAAAACCCGTTAAGCCGCCAAGTCGTATCATACAAACAAATTTTCTCGTTTATAACATCAGTATGTTTACCACAGACGCAAATTCCATTAAATAATGTCCAAACACCAGTAATCAAATCCCACAACTTTTGCTTTAACGTGAAACTGGACTTGGTTCTACACTTACGGACAAAAATACGGCCGACACTGCATTATTCATACAAACAAATTTAGTTTGAAACCTTGGTTTCTCGCACGGAAATGTTTTGAGTGAATCTGATGATGAATATACTGAGCTTTGGTAAAGGAGGTAAAGAGTTCCTAAAATACCTCCAATGAGCAGTTTACACCCAGAGAGCTTGTGTCAGGGGGTTCTACTCCGCACTGTAGGTGCGCTCGCCGCATTACCTATGGCATAGGTTAATCGCAGTAGGTTGCGGCTTGCCGCGCGCCTGCCCGCTCACTCTGTGTCGCGCGTTGTGATAGTATTATAGTAAGCAGCCCAACCCTAGCGGTGCGCCAAGGCCTTGCGGGTGGAAGGCGGGCGCGGGCGGCGCCTTCCTTTTGACGCATGCCGCTTGGCGAATGTTTATGAAGTATTACGAACTTTTTGTGCCGGATCATAAAGTTGGAATTCGTTTAATGGTGGTCGAAAAAGAGAAGTTTCTGTATGTGAGTACTATTATTTATTATGTGCTTGTGTCAGCATCTTGATCACTATACATTTTATTGCATTTCAGATGCTTATTAAACATGTACAATTTCGAGGTTAACAAGACAAGACAAAACAAATACTCTTTATTGAAAACCACGCGGAAAATAGTTAACAAACATCCATTAAAACAAAAACAAAGTAAACAATTGGCGGTCTTATCGCCAATAAGAACCTAACCTAACCAAATAGTTAATTTAAACCTCTGGTTCAATTAGTTGGGTATGTTAAAAACTCTGAATCTCCTCTATTGATGCTCAAGGGATCCACCGACCTCACTCAAAGCATCCCAGAGAAAAAACCAAGGTGTCAAACTAACCTCGTTTGTATGAAACTGTGGGCCGATTTTTTTGTCCGCGAGTGTATTAGAGCTCTTGTGGAAAGAATACAGATGAGTAAGTAAACAGTGGAAGTATGGCGCGTGTTGGCTCGCAAGTCGGAAATGATAGAGTGGTCGAGCGTCCCGAAAGGTATTAAACTACTTATCTTTGCTATTGCGAAGAAAATACATAAGCTTACTAGAAGACAGAAAAGGAATGAGGTGGGGGAAATGTTTAGACATTTTGTCCCGTTTTTTGGGTTCCGGACCCTATGGTGCCAACGAGATCCTGTTACTAAGACTGGACTGTTTGTCTGTCTAACAGGGCTCTTTTGAGCCTTGATAGGTAGACACGAAATTTTCATTGAGGGTGTTTTACTATGGCCGCTATAACAACAAATAATAAAAAAATGGACCCCGAAACGTGTTTTCTATCGGCATTTTTGGAGGGTACCCTTCGTGCTGAGTCCTACTTTCACTTGGCCGGTTTCGTAAAAAGTTGACCATACCGGTAAACTCTATTGTTGGCACCCTTACAATCACAGACTTAATTTTATTTCAAGGCAAATGTAACATCTCTCCAAAAACTACGCGCCAATAGCACTTTGGGTGCCAGTAGAAAGAACGTTTATCTTAATTTCAGTAGGTACAAGTTTTGATGTAATCTAACCAAGATTACCGAGACCAAGACCAAACCAAGATTTGTTCTAATGGACCTTTGAAACTCAGCTTTATAAGATTCAAATTCACAATCTGTGATTTCAAGTTTAAACACCAGTGGTCCGTTTCACGAAGCTACAAGTTAAAATTTTTCAAGTCTAAACCGGCAACGTTGGTCAATAATGACCAATGGCAATGGACATAATGACCAATGTTGCCGGTTTAGACTTGTAAAATTGTAACTTGTTGCTTCGTGAAACGGGCTACAGGCATGAAAGTGGTTTTTTCGCTGGTCCGATACGTTCATAAGTATAATATAACTAGTTTATGCCCGTGAATCCCTACGCGTGGAATTTGGAAGTACTTATCAAGGTATCTAGTTCGGTTAACTAAACCAAATTTTAAGTTAGACCTCTAGCAATTTAACTAAGGACACCGCATTCAATTTCGTGTAGATTTTACATGATGCTAATAAACGTTCTAAAGATACTCAATTGTTTATTTATTTCTGAAATAGGAAGGCTAACAAGCAAGTGGGTCACTTGATGCTAAGTGATCACCACCGCCTATAGGCTCCCGCAACACCAAGGAGATTGCAGATGCGTTGCCAACCTAGAGGGCTAGGATGGAATACCTCTTGTGCCAGTATTTGCACCGGCTGTCATGCTCTCCACGCCGGAAGATAACAGTGCAAGCTCTGCTTAGCGGCTGGATTAGCGAGCAAGATGGTGGTAGCTATCCGGACGGACCTACTGTTTTGGCTTCTATTGCTCCTCTGTTAACGCCCATAAATGATTTTTTCTTAAATACCTATCATTAATGTACAGATATCGGCCAGTTACAATTTTTTATGTGTATTAATGGTTGTACATCAGACTTCGCTATCGGATGCGGCGGGCAACACGCATGACAATGAGGCTCACAAAAAATACAGCCCCTAATAAATAAAATAAAGACGCAATGCTATAATATAACGACTTTTTAAATGTTTACGCGTAGGTATCCTTGCGTTCGACGAGAATTCGCGATGAATCGCGCGGATCAGCAGGCATTTCGTGAAGGTTAAGAAAATATCGCCACCTCCACAGAATAAAAGAAGACGCAATGCTAAGCATTACGCCTGTTTAAAACAATTGTACAATTTTGTGTTCTTTATGAAATTTATTTATTTGGCCAATATCAATGAATGATCGTAGAAGGCGGAAATTCATAAAAACACTGAAAAGGGACAACCGAACTAGTTTGGTTACTAATGATTTTGGTTAATGGCAATCAAAGTTCGTTTAAATTAGCAAAACTATTTGCTAGGTACTGACAAACATTTGATGATTCATTTACAAATCAAGAGTTAGGTAAGGTGTAACAAATAGTTCTGTAGTCACTTTTTTGTGTACCTTAGGTAAACGAAACTCTGGTTATGTGTAACAAAACTGTTTTTTGAGTGTAGTTTTAAAACGCAATAATAGCAAGATGGTCCGATGACCTCATACAGGTGGCAGGAAGGCGCTGGTTGCATGCCGCTTGCAACCGGTCACTTTGGAAATCCATGAAGGAGGCCTATGTTCAACAGTGGACTTCTTGTGGCTGAGATAATGATGATGAATAATAGTATTCTTTTCATTTATGGTGATGGATGACAATTAAGGGCCGTTGTTTGATTCGTAATTAACTCAATTAATAGTTAGAGACCACGGTAATTAGTTCATCCATGACGCCATCGTGTTTTCTTGGCAGACGATAGATTATAGATTTTTTACTATTGGTTAACTACAGTCAAGAAAAATATTTTCTTAACTAAATACTCTTTCCTGGTTTGTTATCGTACAGTCAAGGAAATTGAAACACGTACCACCATAGAACCTAGTCGAAAAGACATAAGCATGACATTTGCATGACATAGCCTGGCGTTTAACGCGTCGCGTCATTGCGATAGGGTTCTAAGGTGGTATGTGAATATATTTCCCCTACTGTACAGTTACTGTAATGAGCTTCAATTAAAGTCGTCATTTATTTTTTACTAGCGACCTGCCCCGGTTTCGCATGAGTACAGCTAAAATGAAATTTACATTAAAAACTTGCGTAAAAAAATCTCTAAATGACAGTGAAGATCGTATTAAGTAAAATCCGTTGCAAGGTTTAGAAGGAGTAAGAGGTTGAAGATATGAGGCGGATAGCAACTTTGTTTATACTTACTATGTTAAGAAGATATTGCTAGGTATGTTTAGATACTTAACACTTTGATAGAATATAATACTTTATCTACACATATATCATAAATGCTCTATAATGCGTTCAGAAACCGTAGGCAATGAGCAGCATTATGACAACCAATATTATTATGAGAATTTTTCTAATTTGTTTCTATTTTTGTTCAAATTCATTTTTTATTACATTATTTTAATGTGTACAGTCTACAGATATTTAATAGGTACCTAGCACTAGTAGCTAGTAGCAATGCCGGTCATTGCCCTATGGCTTCTGAACCCATCATAGAGTACTTATGATATGTGTGTAGATAAAGTAATGTATGCAACTGTACATAATTAGGTCCTAAAACACTCGTCTGATCCTATTATGAAACTCGCTGACGCTCGTTTCATAAAACCACAGTCGTGTTTTAAGACCCCTCATTATGCAACAGTTGCATAAAATACTATTATTTGCATAGAATAAGTCATTACATAGTATAAAAAATGTCGCTTTCCGTTCCTATTTGTCCTCATATCTTCGGCCGCTTATTCTTTCTAAACCACGCAACGGATTTGGTACGGTATTTCGCTGTTATTTAGAGCAATTTTTACCAAAGGGTTTAATATTTTCAATTCTGTTCAACGTAATGTTTTGTTTTTGTACTCTGCCCGTGTTGTGTATATTTCTATGTTTTATGTTGAATACTTTGAATAAATGTTTTTTCATTCTTTCTTTCTTTCTTTCTTATATACATTACATTCTAATTGTACGCCTGTAAAGCCGAAGTCACCGGTTTTATTTAAAACAATGTCGAAATAAGTGGTACAGAGACATAAAGCAGCTTATTCCGCTGTTTACATCTCCATACTAGCATGCAAATGTTTATGATATGCTCGATTAATTTACTCCGGTCTTATCATTACTTATGGACTCCATTATCTCATTACAGAACGTGCTTGTGCAAGTTTTACTGACTTTTACCGTCAGGACTAAGAACCAATGTCCATTACAAGTTACGAACAAGTGAGTTTCACGAAAGTACCGCGGACGCCGACTGGGGCTTATATTGCGGAAGTTACGCATGCGGTTTCTAAACGTATTCTATTTACGTGGCATGTGTTGCCTCTATAAAAGTTTTATGTCATACGGGCGTTGCTGTCCATTCTCGTCCCCAGGATGGGCAATCACTGTAGGATGAAAAGATTTAAGATTCTCATTTAGGACGTATGATACTCGTACAGTTCAGAAGTTACAGGCGAATAAGTTACGCGGCATCAACTTTGAACTTATGTTACTTCGCAGTATAGTAACATTAAAAACAGCGAACAAAACAGCGTTTCGGTATAAGAAGTATTCTAAGCTGCTGTATGCCTCTGTTTGTTGAATACTCGTAACTCACAGTTATTCAATATTCATACGCGCGGCAACTCAATTGAGGAGACCCCAGTGCAGAGGAACGCCAGACTTGTAGCTCCTCGAAGTGCGCTGCCAAGGTCGGATCCAGTCTTCGAGTCAGGGGAGGGGTCATAAAGTCGATAGGTCTGGTCAGGACAGCTCATCAATGGAGTAGAAAAAGTAACATTGGTCGACCCAACCCAGGGGAGAGGGGGAACCCATGAACCTCCCTGGATTCGCCAGTGTGCGCCGCGCTTGCCTATAGTTAAAAAAGAAGTTTGGTTTAGTTCTAAACATCTGATATCAATGCAAAAGATGTCTTATGAATATTGTAATGCAAAGTACTAAAATATGGCCAACAGGCCGCCTGGTATCCAAGATAAAGGCAAAGCCTAGTTCTCGATCTGAATACAATCTGAATATTATATTTGGTTCGTTATCCCCTTTTATGTGCTATATATTTTTTATAAGGGTGCGTGTGCTTTGAATTGCGTAACGTTCAAAGGGTTGGTAACGTTGTGTTAGAATTTGTTTACGAGAAGGAATAACAACAGTTTGTTCGCGTGTCTTATTTATTGGAGAATTCTGACGAAAAGAATGAGCCAATTGCGTTTGACATCTTATTAACATGTTGGCACGCCTTCTATTACTTGATTGTGACGCGCCCTAACCGAAAGCTGACAACCCTATACGTTACATCATAAATGTGATGCATGATGTATATGTGGTACGTCAGGGAAATTGAATTGGTACCTTATAGTGTACAAGGTTTTACTCGTGGCTTCGCTCGCTTGGACGAAAGAATATCCCATGGGAATTCCTTGTATGATCGGTGTAAAAAGTAGCCTATATCCTTAACCGACCTTTCAACTATCCCTGTACCAAAAATCAGGTCATTTTGACTCTATGTTACGACAAACAGCGATGTGAAGGAAGGACAAACAAACTTATAACATTGGCATGAATAGACATACAATATTTCGTATTTGTAATATTGGTATTTATAATTTAGGTACTTGATGACACAAAGACTATCGATTGACCTACCTACGTTCATTTGTAATCTCAATTTATCTCTGCCATAAAGGTTTTAGCCATAAAAATAGTTTGTCCTAAGTATCACTTTACATAATTTCTGATGATAATTTCTTATGCTTTCGCGGTCAATGAAACAAACTAAACGGTTTATATCGCGCATGTTGTAATGAAACTTTTATTGACCCTGTCTTTAGTACCTTAAGGGGGACCGACTAGGGTCGCTCTCAAACAAAGTCCCGTTAGATGGCGCTGTAAAAAAAATTACGGTTTTTTCGTAATTTTTCGTAACCTATCGCTGTTTTTTTATTATTTTTTTGTTACCGTAGGTATCTGAATACGGTTGATTTTTTGACTTCACAGTTGGAAGGTATTGTTGTGCCAGTCCTGAGAAAAAATGCAGAATCTGTTTACGAGCGTATACAGACACTATCGTCACACACATGCAACTATACAGCGCCAGCTAGCGACAATCTTTCGCGGCAGTTAGCTAGCTAGTTGGCGTACGTTTTCAGACTGCAATAAAACTGATATAAAATATTTGTATCGTGTTATTAATTTCTGTATACCTGAATACACGAACGACTAAAATACATAACTTTTATTAGTTTTACTTGTGTAGACCAGAAAAGCCATCTCTTATGATTTCAGGCTTTCAAGTCTAAGATATAAAGGCCCACAAGTGTGATTGTGATTATCGTAGTAAAAACTGGTGACCATGAAAGACTTTGGTGCTAAACTCAGATAAAGTCTTTGTAACGTTTTTAGGTGATATCAATCATACACATCACACCTAGGTACTCCTTACTCGAAATCTTTACAACTTTTTTGTTGTAAAATACCAGTGCCTCATGATTGCTGACTTTAGTGACCTACTGATGTCATTACAGGGTCGGTTACCATAAGTCGACCGAAGGACTGATCCTAAGGATTATGGTTCCTGATAGAAGGTACCTGTACCTAAATAACCACCAAGCTTATCTCGCTGACTGCCATAGGTTTGACCGATAATATTTTCGACGATCTGATGCGGTAAGACGTTGGATACAGAATTGGTCTTTGTGAAGAGCCTTACTTATATAGTTAGCATAGATTCCTGAGCTAGCAATAGCCCGACTATTGAGCGGAAGGTTCCTGTACCAAAGCAAAACCAAACGTATAGTGGAAAATAGAGACTTACAGGAGCCTTCCACTCGTCGTCAGACCGTAGTAGGTAGGACTTACCATACTTACATAAAAGCCGAACTTTCTCCACTCGCTGATAAGCTGAAGCATCGTGGCAGAGGTGGAGCTCCCTTGAGTAGAATACTTGCTTCACTAAATACCAGATTCGGGGTACGACCAAAACAGTGAAGTTTATTTATTTATAAAAAAAAGTCATGTGGAGTTACGATTACCCACAGAAAACGTCCATGAATACCAGTTTCGCAAAATACCTGACTCTCCAAATACTAAACTCACAAAATATCAGAATCTCCCACAAATATTTATACCGGCTGCCTACGTTAATCTTCTACTTTGCGTTTATCGAATGATAACCACTCTTGAGCATTTTCTAGTGCTACTGCTGGTAGGAGCACAAGGATGTTCTGTTCCTCAGGGTGGGGTCGACGGAACTCCGCTACTGGGCACTGGGTTATCTGACCATGGCCCCCAAAGCTCATGAGCCTTGATATAGCTTGGGGTTATTGTAACCTTACCTATGACCTATGATTATGAGTTTTTTCATACTCTTACTGTGTCGCACTACTCAATGCGAGCGAGTGAAAGTGCCGGTAGTTGAAAAATGTCTTATATGGACTAAGTATTTTGCGAATCTCTGATACGGTCATGTGTAAAAGTATATACTTACCAACGCTTTAATTATACATTGTTATAAGAGCGGTCGTTCATATTTTTGAGTATGTTAAATGGACCCTGATGGATGATATGATATTTTATAAATCCGATTGAACCTCAACAAAGAAAGGTACAAACAATTGGTGTTGAAGCGTGAATGTAGGTATGTCTAATCAAAATATTTTTTGAATTTTGCTTTTGCCACCCTTACATCGAGTCTGTGCAGACAATCAATGTGAATTCTGAGAACCTTTACCAATAAATGTCAAAATGACTTTTCATAGTAAATGTCTTAATAATATTGCTTTCATTAATTGCTACTAGTTCTCTAGAGACCCAGAGTTCAATTTGGCTGACTACACCGTCGACGTCAAACACTTTATAACTTATTCCATTGCAATAAGGTGGAAAGCAGTAAACAGTCTTTGGCGTCAACCGCACAATGTTGTTATTTCTACCAGAACGTCAACGCCAACAATGCCACTTTGTTTAGGCACGCTGCTTTTGAGAGAAATGAAAAAGATGGGCTGTTATGAGTCTGTGAGATAATAAAACTAGAAAAGTGGTAATTATGTAATGCATTTTTATTGTTGAGACACATGATAATCCTAAGGAAAATAATAGTTAAGACACGTATGATGCACCGTTGATAGAAACCCAAAGACAACAGCTAACTAAACGCCTAGCCATCATTGAATAATATCACAGAATACATGAATAAGATAGAATGCGCCTTCGACGTCACGCGGAATCTCACGGGCATTCTAGAAGGCCTTGGCTGCCTGACTTGTCAGGTAGCAGTTAGCTATTATGTCTTGTGACACACCAACTATAGTGTGAAAGATGCAACATTCTGTTTTCAAAAATGGAGTCATGACACTTTGTTGCTAAAGTTGCAAAGAACTGTAGGTACTGATTTTTTTATATTATGAAAGTTAATAACCACTTCCTAAAATAAATTCACCACTTCCCAAAACGACCACTTCCCAATGTCCACCCCCATTATAGCATAGAATCAATTCATTTCAGGCTCAATAGGCCTATAGACATAGTCTATAAATAAAGCAGTACTGAAACTAGGCCTATTTGTTGAGATTGACATACCTACGCACCGGTGGAGTGTTAGGGTAGTCCTCGTATTTTTTATAAAATGGATAAGTTACATTTTTATTATTTAGAACAACATTTACTTGGGTTCTATAACGATCGCGCGATCAAATAATGAAATAAATTAACGAGTTTACAAATAAAATTGGGTAATTAAAAAAACTTGAACATTTTAAAAAGAAAAAGTCACCCTGCATCCATTCGCAGGTGTCAATATATAAATAGACTAAGCCAGTAACGCGTGAGAGCTGGTCAGACAAATAGACAGACAGACGGAATTTCGCATTTATAATATTAGTTATGTTTATGTTAGATTTTTAACTGTTGATATTCTGTCTTTCGTATATAATTTCTTTTGAATCTGTCCAACAATTTCCTCTGGATGAATTGCAGCAAAGTGCTTGGATATTTTTACATTACAAAGTAATTAGTGCCCCAAATAACATTAGACTTTTTAGTTGCGCCATATAATTGTAAAAAATAAAAACATTTTATGACATTTTACGTTTTTATTTTTTTAAATTAAATGAGGCAACCAAAAATGTGATATTGTTTTGGTTCACTTACGAAGCTAACAACAACAACAACAAACAGCTAATTACTTGGTACCGAAAAAATATCCAAGCATTTTGCCGGTGTTCATCCCCATGGAATTGCTGTGGTTATAGTTAATGTATTAAAATAGGCGCCGTGCTTAGTAACCACAAAAGTGACCATATCATGACCGCTCTGCAGTTCAAGAATATTTGTCACATGCCCATAATCCAGGCTTTCAGCTGTTCAGGGGCCAATGAGATTGGACATCTAGAACTAGAACTTAGGAACTGCTACCAGCCAGAATTGGGCTTTTTTATAAAAAACTAAGTAATTTAACCCTTTCGATTCAAACTGATTACTTTCTAAAATTACCCATTCGAGATAAAACCGTTTCCTCTTAAAACTACCCCTAATCCGAACGCTTTTCTATAACTTTCTGAAACGACCAATTAAGATGATACCATATTGCTTGAAGACCACACCTAATATGACCGCATTCCGATATGATCTCGTCAAGATATGACCAATTTCTGAGGAGACCCCTTCCTTATAACTCCCCGATATGACCACTTGTAGTCACTTCCCGATATGACCGATAATAATTTTTTTACTAGCAATCAGGTTGAGTAACAAAAAAAAATTAATTTCTGCTCCACATTTTAAATAGAAACCATTAGTACTGTGCTAAAATATGCCGCTATGACAGATAGATGGACAGATGGACGGACGGACGAATCGAGTCGTACCAATAAGCTTCCTTTTTGCTTTTCGGTATGACACCCAAAAATGATAACGGTTTTAAAAATTCAACTAGTAAGGTAGGCACACCGCCATATCATAATACTTTTGTAGTCTGAAAAAAACCTATGAAATTGGAACAAAGCAACAGCGGGTCGCTAGTAGATTTGTAGTCAAGTCACGTCACGCTATGAAATACTGGGAGTGATTTTATCAAGAAGTGCTCATTTTGGAAAGTGGTCAAATCAAGAAATGTTCATATCGGGGCTTCATTTTATAAAATTGTTGCATTTGGTAAGAGTTCACATCTGGCAGCAGTCATTTAAGAAAGTGCCTTATACGAACCACAATACCATACAGTAGGTACTAATTAGAGAATGCAATCCGGTATGTTTCTGAACCCGGCCGGGCCCGGTTGCATTCGTCGCCAACCCGGCCGGGTCCGCCGGGCCCGGCCGGGTTGTGTGTTAGTGATGAAACCTTTCAAATATTTTATGAAAATTTTCTATACAGGGTGTAATCGTTAAGTGTAGTCGGGCGATTATTCTGTAAATGTAACAGATATCAGAAAACTTTAATCTGATATCGAGAGTACGCTACCCAATGAGTAAAATTACATTAATAACTTTTTAAATAAAACTAGAAATATCCCAAATATTTACTTCAAACTCTCCTTTGCGGCCGTAAGTCTCACGCAGCCTCAAATAATGTCGTAAGAGAAAAGTGCTTAAAATTCATTATTTACGCAAATAAACTGTATTAAAACAATTTATGAATCATTTTATAATGGTGAAATGACTAGGCCTTATATTGTCTTTCAACGAACGGCGTACTAAATGTATGGGAGGGTTTGAAGTTAATATTTGGGATATTTCTGGTTTTATTAAAAAAAGTTATTAATGTAATTTTACTCATTGGGTAATGTAAATTCGACATCAGCTTAAAGTTTTCTGATATCTGTTAAATTTACTGAATAATCGCCTGGCTACACTTAACGATTACACCCTGTATATGAATGGAAAAATAATGATTCAAGGTTGATGTTTATTTCAAACTGGCTTATGAACAATTATCACAATAATCAGTCTCACTCAAGTCTCAAAATCACACTTATTACAGAATTGATTACTTTTACTTATGGGCGGAAAGGTAACATTCGTATCAGTAATTTATTCATTTTTATAAGTTTAAACAAGCAAGCTTTCTCTTTACTCCTTATAGTGTCTATTTGAACACATAGTAAAAAAAAAATAAAACTAATAACGTACATTCTACGAGTTGGCGCTCCCGCGCAGCGCGCCGCGGTTTACTTACCAGGTCCGGTGACCGGGCCCCGTAAGAATGGTCGGGCCCGGTGGGTGCCTAAAAGGTCACCGGGCCCGGGCGGGCCCGGTTTGCAACCTCTAGTACTAATGCGTTCGAGTGGGGTCTTATCTAAAAGGATATTGTTTGTACTTTTAAAAACAATTTTTCATACAAATATGTGGTCTAGTGTGCGACACAATAGGTAGCTAAACATTCCAAAAAAAATACCATTCCGCCCTTCACCGTTTATCATCGGTCCTCTCAGTAATTGCCTCTCTTCTTTGTTCTCCGCCAGCTGTATGATATACCAATACCACGTGCTTCGAAACTTCTCTTCCACTTGCTCAAATTACGTAAATCTGGGTCTTCCTCTCTCGTTTATCCCTTCAATTAACGAAGCTATAAATCTAAAATAAATCATGATAGTAAAATATTATGAGCTAAATAAATGTATGTCACTGACGATACATAACGTTATAGTTTTAGAAAACAAAGTGAAGAAAAAATGTGATTAAATAAAATATTGTCTACATATATGTGCAATATTTTTAAAGTAATAAGCGATCTAATCATAACATATTTCGTTCAGACATGGTTTTTGCATTGTGAGCCCCTCATGTCCAAATTAAAGACGTTTCATGTCAAAAGTACCCTGTATTATTATGTATGAAACTATTTTTGTACAAAAATTTATCGAAATCGACTCAGTAGTTTAAGTGCGAAAGCCGTACAGATAGACAGACGGACAGGCAGACTTTCGCATCAATAATATAGTATGGATGACTACGTAAGCCTATTAATTGGTAATATTCTGACCATCCTACTTTGTTTTAAGTCTTTTTTTTGCCACAGGCTAAAATCTCGCCTTTCAGAAGTCCAGTGGTTAGTGACATTGGACATTCTGTTCTAGAATTCCGATATTGGTACCAGAATTGGGCGTTTTTTATAAAAAGTTTTTAAAAAAAATTAACCCTTTCTGTTAAAACTAATTACTTTCTGAAACGACAAATAAAGATGATTTTGCTTGAAGACCACACCTAATATGACCGCTTTCCGATATGATCAGGTCAAGATATGACCACTTTCTGAGGCGATCCCTTATGAGACTACTTCCCGATATGAACACTTGTAGTCACTTCCCGATATGACCGATTTATGATATTATTTTTTTATTTATGACCTTGAAGTACCTGCAAATTTTATATTTAACATCAACAAAAACCATTTCTCAGCTAATGATACTCAATTGATTAAGCTACTACTACTATTAAAACGGTATTTCTCTTTGAACATAATCTATTTTATCTCTCCGTACTAGCCGAAATGCATGCGGCTCCATCTGACTAGGTTATAAGGAAATGAGAGCATCGAGAGACATACATTTCACATTTTCAGATGAACCGAAAGTATGTTTCTTAATTTTTTGACTAGCAATACGGTTGAGTAAGGAAATTTTATAATCTGTTCAACATTTGAAATATATAGCATTAGTAATGTACTAAAATATGTCGCTATGACAGGTAGATGGACAGATAGACGGATGGACAGACGGACGGAACGAATCGCACCAATAACTTTCCTTTTTACTTTTTGGTATGCCACCCAAAAATGATAACAGTTTTAAAAATTCAACCTGTAAGGCAGGCACCATATCATAATACTTTTGTTGTCTGAGAAAACCTATGAAATTGGAACAAAGCAACAGCGGGTCACTAGTAGATTTGTAGTCAAGTCACGTCGCGCTATGAAATACTGGGAGTGGTTACACCGAGAAATGCTCATTTTGGAAAGTGATCAAATCAGGAAATGTTTATATCAGGAAGTCATTTTATGAAATAATAGTATTTAGGAAGGGGTCACAACTGGAAGTGGTCATTTTAGGAAGTGCCTTGTACGAGGTACAATACAAAATACAACAGGCTCTTTTGATAAGTCCGTAACGAATAATTTCTGAAGAAGCTTATACTTTTTAATACACTGTTTGGATCAGCCTGAATCAAATGTGTTTATTTCTTTTGATACTCCATGTGACCTGTTTAAAAAATACGACATTACTCTTTTCATTAATAATTTGAGAGCTTTGTAGGTACATGGTCTAGTGGGGTCTTATATAAAAGGGATTTGTTTGTATACTTTAATACTATTTTCATACCAATATGAGGTAAATTTTGTGACAAAACAGATAAATAAAACTTGCAAAAAAAACCATGCCGCCCTTCACCGTTTATCATCAGGTCCTGTCAGTAATCGCCAGTCTTCTTTCTTCTCCGCCAGCCGTTTGATGTTCCAATACGACGCGGTTCGAAAATTTTCTTCCACTGGCTCAAAATATGTCAGTCTGGGTCTTCCTCTTCCTTTTGTCCCTTCAATTAACGAAGCTATAAATCTAAAATGACAGTTTAATATTATTAGATTATCTGACACTTGAAACATTAAATACAAAAGCAAATTTAAAAAATAAGTAACAGAAAAATAACTAAAAACTTGAAATAAAAGTAAACTAACAACTTAAATAATACTATAACTAAAACCTGAAATCTGGCCTGGCCACATGTCCACGGCGCGGAGTCGTTACCGTGAAACGGCGCGGCGCCGTTTTACCGTGCATATTTACGGTCCGCGCTGTGGAAATACACCGCGCGGTGCCGTACCGTACTGAGCGGGTGCACGGTGGGGCGCCGCGTTGTACCACGACGCCGTGTTATTCAGGCGCGAAAAGACAAATAAAAAGAATGTTCTGGTCAAACCCATTACTTTCTATTATGAATCAGGATGGGAGTAATTTTAAGAGGAAATACGAGGAGGACAAAACATAGCAGGCGCCCGAAGCGTGCGTCCGGGGCGTTGCGTTCTGCGCGCTCCGATTAATTGTATAGAATTGTATGTGACGAATTATAGCAAGCGGCCGAGGTGCCGCAGCTCATTATAGCTTAGGAGCAGTGGTAGATAACAAGTTAGCAGGTAAGGCGGTTACGAAAACTACTTACCTCCAGGGGAGCCACTTGCCTGTTTTACATTTGTAAGCGCATTGTAGCTTAAGAGCAGTAGTATATGACAAATTACTAGGTAAAGCATTTAGGACAATCACTGACCACCAGGAAAGCCGCTTGCCTGTTTTACACTTGTATGCTCATTGTAGCTTAGAAGCAGCAGTAGATTACAGATTACCAGGTGAAGCATTTAGGAGAATTACTTACCACCAGGGAAGCCATTTGCCAGTTTTACACTTGTATGCATATTGTAGCTTAAAAGCAGTAGTAGATGACAAATTGCCAGGCGAGCCGGTTAATATTGACATAGCTTAGTCACCCCTCCAATCAAGACGAATCCAACGACACCTCACAAATCAAAATCCATCAAACCGTTTAGGGTGCAGCGCATGGCACAGAAAAGACATACATACATACATACATACTTACATACATACATACTTACATACATACATACTCACTTACACTCGAAAAACATATAACCCTCCCTTCTGGCGGCAATCGAGTAAAACATGTTTTCATTTCGTACAGCTATACCGCGTACCTTATGAAAATGAAAATGAAAAATTTATTTTGCAAGTTGGCCATATAGGCTCTTTTACATGTCTGAATCTACTAGCGCTTCAGAAAATCGAAGATACTACTGAGAAGAAACGCCGCAAGAAACTCAGCTATAGTAGTTGGTTTGGCCGAATGTATAACAATAATAAAAATAACAGAACACTTCATTTACAAACACATCCTATCAAACTTTCCTCTGAACGCACCCCCTTTTACCTCTCTGACGTTGGCAACACTGTGTGACGTCACTTCGTTCGCCGCCGCAACACGCGCATACGCCTCTCCCGCGAAAAATTACAAAATAAACAATATAAACTCAACAAGCCTGTGATTAAGGTGAATTCAGTGCAGTGCTGTGGACCTAGTGCATCTAATTTAAATTTTCAAGCTTTTCTGAGGGTGGATCCAGAACCAGTGCGCCGTACAGATAAAAGAGAAGGTAATCCCTACTAATCCTTCTTAAATTTCCTCCAGTAGTTATAGTTAATCCTAACATTTTCAAAGGTCCCACAGGTTCTCTAAATACGTGTTGCTTTTGAATACAAGGAGATTACAATATATTTTATCTTGATACAGACATTCTAAAGTACTCGAAAAATTTGTGTTCACTTATTTTCAACACCTCGTATTTCCTCTTAAAATTACTCCAATCCTGATCCAAAATAGAAAGAAATGGGTTCGCCCACAATTTTTTTTTTTCGCGCCTGTCAATACAACACGCCGTCGTATGTGGCCAGGCCCTCAGACCTATGAATTATGATCACTGTTAATGATCAGTGATGGCAACGAACTTCGCCTCTGGTCACCTGTCTTTTCTGTAATTTTGTACACGATGGCTTTTATCATAGACAAGGCGCCAAGCCCCCAACATAAAAGCTTCTTCTTATTGCTGCATAGTTATACGTTTAGGGGCTCTAGGTAAGACGAAATCATGGCAGATATTCGACGCAGGTGGCTTCCCGCAAAGGGCCGTTCGGCATCTTCCACAGTATAAACGTCATAACGTTTGACCTGTTGTCGTCGTCCCGAGGCGTACCAGGCGACCAGCTGTTGCAGGTCAGTTCGAGCACGACGAAGAGATCTAGTCGCAGCAATGAGGGACGGACAACCACAGCGTCCACCGTGAAATCGTGGAAGTCTTGTTTTAGTGTGATAGAGTCAGATTCTGACCAGTTCAGTTTGCTAGTTGCAGTTTGAGCTACCACTTTTTAAATAGTGATTAATTGATTGATTTGGAAAGCGAGAGAGGCGGGACCTAAAAACTGGCAATAAATTAATATGTATCTTAGGGTTGCTGGTTTTGAGATCACTTACCAAGAACTGGAAAATGTTCAAATTGTTCTGGGTTTTCTTTCACGTAAATAGTGTAACAGCATCGCAATAGCTTAGACAATCCCTTTGTCATCGAACATTTTTTTTCCTCTGGCAGGTCATAGACCACAGATTTTTTAATTTTTATCCTTATATCAGCCTGAATCTGATAAAAAGGTTTGTTTCATTAAAAAGTTCTCAGGTCGGAGAAAATCCTATCACTCGACCTAATATAATTGTAAAACGAAATAAAAAAGAGTCCATACTGCGGGCAATTTTATTCTGTAATAAATAAAGGATAGTATCATTGCGTGTATGATACAGTGCACAGTTGCACCGTTTTGATCCGCGAACCACTGCACGGAACCTTTTCACAGTAAATATTTTAAAGATGTGACAATCCCTGTGAAGGAATCAGCATGTCATTTATTGTGGAAAAGTACCACAGTAATCGTGTGAGCCGGATGAAATTTAACATAGTTGTAAACTTTAAATTTCTACCTTTTTGAGATATTTCTGCAGTTTGTCCATATCCTTTTATTCAAGGCAGTTTCTTTATTTGTTAAACGAACGTTTATTCCATTTAGATTGTAATAAAAATGAGTCATATTACGTTGTATCCAAAATCAGAAAAAAAAAATTATAGTTTTATCATTTCCTTTGGAAGACTATATCCTACTTTGCAAAACTCATTGAAAAAAGAAAATTTTAAAATACAAAAAAAAAGATACAACGAGATTTGAACTTGGTCTTTCACGATCTTTACCCATGTAAATGTTACCACGGAACTAAATAGGTGGTCACGTGACTGGTCGAAATTGTCAATAGGTTTTTACTCACCTATATTAACTGTCACTAATTGACGCACCCATGTAAAGATTTCACACACACATGGTTGCGGTTGTACTCCCACAACGGTAAAATGCATCATAATTTCCTGGATCCTACTGCAGTTCAGGATCGGTAAAGCAACTCTTTGTTTGGTTTTACGTAAGTAATTAATCCATAACTAACTATTTCCAAAAAAATCCGTTCAAATTAATGTCCTAGAAGCTTCAAAAGGTGCACCGACATTTTCTATGGGAATCGAACCCCCTTAAGTTAACAAACTGTAGCTAACTTAAGTTTGACTCAATATTCTTACTCTAGTAACATTTTCGAAGCCTAATATTGATGGATTTAGATTTACGTAAGTGTTCTACATATCAACTTGCTCGCAAGCCTGTACCTTTACCATGAGTACAGTGAACAGTGCACCTAGCCGTAACTGTACTCGCTAGCGACGACGTAAACCATTTGTATGGGGAATTGTGCAGCGCCTCTAGCGCTCACTTCAGAACTAAATGTCGGGAATTAGATTCGTTACAATACACGCGATATAAACCGTTTAAATTGTTTTATTTCAATGTTAAACACATAAGTTACATAAGTAACACAAAAAGTTATTAAATTGGCTACGGAACCCTACACTAAGCATGGTCTGACATGTCTTGCCTGGTTTTATAATACAACTAAGTAATATCACTTGATTTACGAGTGTCACGGGTTATTCCAAAGCCAAACTAACTCGAAAGTTACGAAATAGGACGGCGCATTGCGTAATGTTAAAATAACGAAACCCGCTGGCTCCACGGAGAGTTCTGTTTCCTTATAAAGTAGACGACGTTGGCAACGTAGCTTAACCCCTATTACCATTTGAAGCTATGATAATATTATTATTACCTATTTCTAAGAGTTAGACTGAGCATTAGATCATGCTTGGTTGATCACGCTTCGTTCTACGAGTAAGATCGATAATTTCTTGTTCAACTGGATTCGACGTATAAATTGTTGGCCGTAGAAATGAATATTTAAACACCACAAAATAACAAGTTCACTATTCAGGAATATTTTTGCAAAATACATATAAGTTTCAATCAGCTACCCGGAACATGTGGACGAAATTTCTTTCTCTTGCAAAAATTTCGCAGTTTGCTAACCGGGATTTGAGGTACCTATTTTATGTCCGTCTTCGTTTCCCAAAACAACCGTTTACTAAATTCCACGTTGAAACAATGCCGGGTGCAAACTGACAAAGTCACTTTGTAATTGTGTTCATCTTTATCTTAACTTTACATAGGTAGTATAAAACAAAGTAGCTATCCGTTCGTGTCTATTCTGTATCTTTTATTTTCTTCCTCTTTACTAAGTATAAAACATGAAGTCGCTATCCGTTATTGTCTGTTCTCATTTCTTCGGCCGACTCCTGCTAAACCACGCAACGGAATTTGATACGGTTTTCACTGTCATTTAAAGAGTTTTGTAAGGTAGGTTTTTATGTATAGGTTTTTACGTATGAAGCCGATACGAGTCGCTAGTTTTTCTATAAAGTTATTAAGTCAATTGCTAATCTCTTCCCAAGAAATCGTAGGTACCAGAAATCTGTCTCAGTGGAGGCTAAACTCCTCAGCAATAGCAATTTAAGGTCATCATCATCATCATCTCAGCCACAAGAAGTCCACTGTTGAACATAGGCCTCCTCCATAGATTTCCAAAGTGACCGGTTGGAAGCGGCATGCAACCAGCGCCTTCCTTAATTCGCCTTAATTTAAGGTATTTAATATGAACACAAGGTGCATCTTACGCCTTTAGGAAATAACTCAAAGACTCCAGTTTACACGGATAAGCAAAATCAGTACGTAGGTATATTTTTCGCGTTTGTGCTCTAACGAAACGTAAAAATCCAGCCTAAGAATTCATAATAAACCGCTGAACATTTTTTCCTCCCCGAAATATTCCGCATATTAAATCTATGGCCACCCTTCCCCGCATTAAGCAGGGTTGACAGTCGCCAAAGTTCGTCGGCAAGCTATCGCGACGGGTGCAGCGTTCATTAATAACGCGGCAACCCTAAACTGACAGCCGTTAGCTTATATCTGAATGCGTGAGCGAAAGGATGTCTTAGGATGTGTGTGTGGCTAAACTTAAGAGCGTGCAAACAGAGATTTGGCAACGTCGCCTATAGCTGCCAAATATTCAGATGTTTTCAGGTGGGTCAGCTGATGGTGAGTGATCACCAACGCCTATAGACACCCGCAACATCAAGGAGATTACAGATGCTTTGCCAACTCAGAGCGCTAAGATGAAATACCTCTTTTGTCAGTAATTGCACCAGCTATCTTGCTCTCCACGCCGAAACACAACCGTACAAGCACTGCTGCTTAGCAGCACGATTAGCGAGCAAGATGGTGGCAGCGAACCGGACGGACATTGCACAAGATTCTATCACCGGCAAGACCCCGTTTCTAATAAATTCGTGGAAAATTGATTTTATATTTAAATGTCATAATGTTCCAATCTGTGGATTGGGTCTTTTCGGCGCAAACATTAAGTTTTTTACCCTTAGCTTTCGATTGTCAGATTTATTAACAAACTTTTGACTTACTCTAGCTTCTTTTTCGCGCTTCACTTCCTCGCTCACTTAAAAGTTTTACGAAACTTATAGTGATATTAACTTTGCTAAATTTAAATCGAAATAGTGTTATAAATTCTTCAACCTGCTCCCCTAGGGCAAGCTAGAAGTTTTTATTTTATGTACAAAATATGTTGATAAAACCTTTTGTGATAAAATTATTGCATCAAATGACTAATTTGTTATCTACCTGTTGACAAAATCGGTTATGTTTTTTGGATGAGAACAAATGAACCTTTTTAACGCTATCTCAAATACAAAAGCCGTCATTCATACGGCAAGCATGAGTACCTAGTGATGGGTAATTTTCCGAAAATTTTCAAATAATGGAAATTTTTCAGTTTATTATTCGGAAAAATAAATAAATGGAGAAAATATTGTTTAGTGTAAAATGAAACAGAAATAAATAAAATAACATTTTATTGAAATTAAACTAATTCATAACGACAAGAGTATCTAATATTTTCATCTGAATATTTTATATCATTTCTCATGTATACTTAAGTATTTATAATCGTTAAAGAATAAATGAAGACTTTATTTCGGATAGGAAAAATATCAGAAAAATACTGAAAAAAAAGGAAAACTATTGGAAAAATATATTTTTTCTTTTCTTTTCCAAAACAAGTTTTTCCATTACCCATCAGTAAGTATGTGTGATTGGCACGGTAATTTGAATCTTACGCCAACTTAAACATATAATCCCCTTATTTGTAAAAAATAACAATAATTTTAAGCTAACAAATGTTTTGTCCCTTTCATTTGAGGGCAAACGTCACAATCTACTAACTAACAAACGTTTATGAAGCTTTTATGAATAAGGGGGTTAGTCTTTTTCGCGTGATACGCACTGACAGATATATCCGTGATTGGCGTTGAGATTGTGATGCGGATATATCCGTCCTTGGCGTTGAAAAGGTTAAACAAAGAATAAAAACGGGTGACGTCTTTGGCAGTTTAGGCGGTATTAAAACTCACGAAAATTCTCCGCAACATACTCGTGACCATCGTGCCTTAGCCTGCAAACACGCTGAAAGATGCATTAAAAAAGACAAATATTTGTCTCTGGCAAGTGTAAAGGGTCACCCGTCGTTTCCCCCAAATACAAGGATACCTTAGTTAAACGAAAATCCCCGCCGGCATTTTTGTAAAGTAATAAATTAAATTGGACTCAGTAGGTTGGTTTACCCGGGCCGTTCGTTGTTATGATAAACTGCCACCTTAAAACACTTTGATACAAAATAACCGACGGGGATAATTAAAAAAACACTGATTCTCATTTAAGATTCGAATTAAAGAAAGGCTACTCTCGAACGGGAAATTATAATGGTGAATCGCTCCGTATTGAGCAGGAATTACGAAAATGTCCCATTTTTTTATTTATTGTACTGTGTAGGTACGGTATGGCTTTTAAACAATTCAAGTAGTTTTCCGATAGGTAATAAATCACTGTTTTTTAAGGCACTGTGTTTTGTTTTTTGGTTGATTGTTTGTTAAATGCGTAGTCGGTTGAAACATAAAGTGTATAATTATTTAAAATTAGTGGTTAAAACATCCAAAACCAAACACAATCGCGTAAAGAGCTTTGTTTTACTACCAGAAAACGACTTAAATTGAGAAAAAGTAACATCATTTAGCCACAATAAATGAAAAACTGCTAAAATTTTGAATTTACGGCCTCTTATAAGGCGATCCACTTTAAAGCGAAGATGCACGAAAATCTTGCATTTCCAACTGTTTACTTGCGTTTAAAGAGATATGAAAATTGCCTCTGAAACTTCTCTACATCCCCCTAAGAGACATTACATGACCGAGAATACAGATACTTGGAATTCTCACTCCTTGAATGTTTATGATGCTACCGCGAGATGCAGAAATTGCGAAGGAAAATTCAGAGTGCAACCTGCAGAGGTTTCTTTGCCTTATAATTTTTCGAAGTGAGGTCATGTGACACATGTCTTCGTGGAAAATAAACATTTGTTGCTTTGTGAATTCTTTATTTAATAAGCACTGCGATATGACTTTTTTTACTATGAACTGAAAGCTACACCACAGTTGGAAAGCTAGCGTGCCCGTACTAACTAAATCTGAACCGTTCTCTAAAAGTGGCATTACTGTTATTATCAACTGAAAAGCATCAAAGCCAACGAAAATTACTCAAAGACAGATATCAGGTGACAGCTATTTTCCTTTTATTTAATGCGGGTAAAGGTATAAAGTGTTGGTTCGTTGGGTACACAAAGGATTTTTCGAGCCAACTTCTGTTTATACAGTCTAACAACACAGCGTAACGAACCGTTTTAAAACCCAAACTAATTATTAAATTCTCTATTTTCCGCGTAACTTTAAAAAGGCACACATAAATTATCCCGCGCCGAAATTTCATCCCAACTATTTAAAATTTAATCAACACTGACTGAATTATACAGAGCTCCCTTATAAATTTAAAAAGTTGAGAAAAACGCGAGTGAACTCTGCTGACGTGGTTTTTCTGAATCTACGGTAGGAATTTTTGCGGCATTAGCTTTAATCCCCATGGCGGCGATCATTAATCAAATGCTAATGACTCGGAGGCGTTTCAGTAACGTGAGAATGGAGATACGCGTTATCGGGTTAGTGCAGTAACTTAAAGTTACGATTACGTAAGCGACTTTGGAGTTAAAAGTTAAGCAAAGTTGAAATCCATTTCATTATCGTCCCGTTGCAGATAGACCCTCGCTTTTAAGCTATAGGTCCTTTTGGTGAAGTTATCATTAATCCTTGATCTAGTAGTAATTTTTTATAATTTATAATCATAAACATAATTTTAAACAGACAACTAAACTCTGGAATTAAATCTGAGATCAAAAGTTAAGTACTAATGACATAATCTGGTGAATGTCATGGTTAGATCAGGAACAATATCATGTGGAGGCCTTCGTCTAGAACCAAACTAATCTCAAGTATAGTTGCAGGCAAACAACTTGAGCATAAATCGGGTGGAGGGGGTATACACATTTGTACTAGAAACGGCTACTGCGCAGTCAAGGTCAATGCTCAAGATGTTTGCCGCGAATTGTACAATACAGATCGAGGCCAACCACATCAGCATCAGATAATGTCATTTTTAAACCTAAAATTCTGTTCTCGGATTTCATTTCTGAGTATAATCTGGTTTATTTATTAGAAGTAATTAAGTAAGGTAAGTATGCAGACATAAGAAGTCAACCATCATGGGAAAAAAGTCTTTGACTTTGTAACAATAATTCCTCTCAAATTATCCTTCTATGTTTGTGAATACAAACCCTTACCTCATACCCTTTGGAATGTAATAATGAAGGTAGAATCAGTAGATACTTCTCTCCAGTGAAGTGTACACACAATAGACACCGTGCCTAATCTGAGATCCCCTTTATTTATTTAAAGGGTAACCTACATTCAATTAACGCACCTTTGAGATCGTAGCCTTAGAATTACAACTGAGTGTCATATCCCGTTTAATTGTTTCTGGGGAAACTAGAATCGAATTTAATTGGATCGCAACAATTGGCCTTTGTTCAATACGCGAATCAATTGAAAGTTTAATGGGAGATTGCTGTAGTTCCGGCGCCTTAGAAACTCAAATATTATTTGTGCCGCGAAAATTAAATTGATTTTATGCGAAATTTCAAGGATTGCGACTTGAAACGGCTGGATTGAATTTAGGCTTTAAGTAAGTTTAGTTGCATTCTTATTTTCGTTTCTTTAAACCTTTCAGAAATCGTAAAATGAGCGTGTAAGAAATGCTGGAATGAGACTGAATACTCTATGTAAATGATAATTCTGTCAGTGATCTAATAATTTAATGCTGTTAAATTAATGGTTACTCTACAATTACTGGAGATTGTACAACTAACAAATGAAATTATTCGCTGTCGAATCTGTTTCGAAAATGGCTCCGCGTAATCAAGTGCGAAATTCGCCGATCAATGTAAAATCCAAGTGAATCGGAAATCAAATCGCACGCCATAAACTACATATACGTGTGATATATGTCGACCCACACATAAATTCCGACATGTCTGCCGGAATTCCGTCATAGATCGGACGGTATTATATAATGCAACAACCTACTAACTTGTACGGTTTGGTACCCTGTATTTTGAAGAAGTTAGGGTGTGTTATGCCATGTTGTGGGTGAACTTGCGTGGCGTGATGTGTGTTCTCAATGGAATGTCATTATGATGGCGTGTCAGTAATAGACACGTGTGGAAATAATGAATTGGTATCGGCAACAATTGGAGATTGAAATTGATTCAATTTGCTGTCTAACGCTAAAGTATTATGCATTTGGGCAAGGGTTTTTCAAATTCTCAAAGTTATCAAAGCTAAGATCGGATGATATTTATTTTCAGAAATGTGTAATATGCTAATGTTCCAACATAGTAAATTTTTCCGCATTTTTGGTATTAGTACCAAGTTTTAAATTCTTTGAACAAAGAAGATATGGTTATGTTATTATATGATAATGACTGCATGTATGTAATGTAGTTGTATTAAATCCTTAACTGAGCTAGTTTGCAAAGATGTCTTGTAAATGGTATACCTACTTATAAAATACTAGAAAAACAGTGGCCCTAACGTGATCGGTCCAGGTTTAACTTATCCCTCCCTGCGTCTCTATCAAACCAGTGTCATAAGAAAGGGACACTCATAGAGATAAACTCAGATAAACTAAACCTGGCCGGTCATGTTACTGAATGTGCAAAGATTTTTAATGGCCACAATTCGTCACTACTTCACTCTCCTCATTTTTTATTCCCTGAAAGTCTGCAATTGTGCCTGCTATTCGTTACAAGGGACTTATTGATCTATTATCGATGCTCGCAACGTATAACGTGACAAATTTAGAATTTATTACAAAACACCCACGCTTTTGTCTTTTTCTTTGCGAAAACGACACCTACTTTAACATGAAATTGTATTTGGGTAACTTTTACTTTTAGCTGAAAATACGCTCTTATAATAAGTACCCTAAGCGTTCATTTAACTTGACCCGTCAGGTTGGGTTTTAAAAATGTCTGTTTGATCAAATTTCGGCCATTAATATTACCAATTGTGCTTATAAACCTACCAAGTTTTAGTGATTCATCGGATGTTAATTATTGTGAACTTTTATAAAATCGGAGCTTAGTGTGTTTTTTATTAGACAAGTCTTGCAAGACGATTATTAACCAGCATCCACTGGTCGAATATACCTTAAATTTGTTATGTCTTCCAACAAAAAAGTTGTATTAAAAATGTTATTTTATCAAAACCTTTATTATTCTACGTATTATGCCATAAAAGTCTGCGGTAAACTACACTCGCGTTCGATTAATGACAACATATTTGGTCAATTATGACCAGCCACAAACTGAATTTCATTTTGCGGTCGCATTGCAATCGCATTAACTACATCAGGGATGGGTGTTATAAAAAAGTTTTATTTTTACTTCGACACAAAACATGACAATAGTAAATATCAGAGTACTTATAAAAAAAAACATTGCCGTTAACGGATTCAAGATTCATGGAAGCTGGGTGACTAGACCAATATTGACTATGGTTCATATGTAGCAAAACCATGAACCGTAATGAGGACCGGATAGCCTAGTGGTTAGTGACACTGACTATGAAGCTAGAGGTTCCGTGTTCGATTCCCGGGAAGGGCAAATGTTTGTATGATGAATATGAATATTTGTACCCAAGTGTTGGATGTTATATGAATTTAAGCATGTATGTATCTATTTAAGTATGTATATCCGTTGTCTAGTACCCATAACACAAGGTTTACTTATCTTGGGACTAGATCAATTGGTGTGAATTGTCCTGAGATATTTATTTATTTATAATAGACATGCTAGCTAGACTTGGCTGGTGTTATGGGCACTAAACAACTGGCATTCATTCTTATATACATAAACACATATTTAAGATCCATAACACATGCAATAAATATTCATATTCATCATACAATGTTTGTGCCTGAATCTAGTATGCTAAATGTGTATTTATTATGTGTATTTAATTATCTATCTGTTGTTATGTATAAGTATAATTATAGCTATTAAATATACATTTTGGTAAATGAAATTATTTATTATTGAATTGACAATTGATGTAAAAGTCCGAGTTCAAAAACATCGCGTCTGCGTGACAGCTGTTGGTGGCCAGTATACGACAGTCCTCCGCCGCGATTCCTGGCTGCCGCACTCCTGGGGCTGGCAGCAGCTGCTCCAGGTGCCTGCGCCACACGACGCCGTCGTCAGTCAGCACTTCATAGTGTAAGCGGCCGAGGCGGCGTGTGATTGTGCCGAACTCCCATTTCCGCCTTGGATCAGAGTAGGCTCGGGCTTGGATTCGGTCACCCTCTGCATATGCCTTGGTGTTAGGCGGCATGTTATCGAGTCTAGGCGCAGTCGGAGCGGTTGAACTTCTAAACATAACATGCATCTTAGTTCTAACGTCCCGACTGAACATCAGTTCATAGGGAGTCTGACCGTTCTGGTTCGGTGTACGTCTGAGTCGGGTCTTAAGGACGAGGATCTTATCCGTGAGGTTACCCTCCCCCTCCATTGCGCGTAGTGATTTCTTTATCGTTTGAACGAAGCGTTCAGCTTGACCGTTTGTAGCTGGGTGGTACGGAGCAGACGTCACATGTGCAACCCCGCAGCTGGAAAGGAAGTTTTTAAATTCTTGAGACACAAACTGTCGTGCATTATCCGACACAATTGTATACGGTGTGCCGAAAGTGCAAAACAATTCCCTGAACTTAAGGATGCACCATGCGCTGGTCGTGGTTTTCGTCGTGATTATTTCTACCCACTTCGTGAAAGCATCAACGACTATCAGAAGTTGATTTCCTACAATCGGCCCAGCAAAATCTATGTGTAATCTCTGCCAGGGTCCGGAAGGTTGTTCCCAGTGATGCAGAGGCGCTTTTGATGGCTCATTTTGTTCTAATCTGCAAGCTCTGCAGGATTTTACCTTGTTCTCAATGTCTCTGTCTATGTTTCTCCAATAGACATAGCTGCGCGCTAGTAACTTCATTTTTAATATACCAATGTGTCCGGCGTGTAGTTCATCGAGCACTCGTGTTCGTAAGCTCTGGGGTATTACCACTCGGGTTCCCTTCAGTATGCAGTTGTCTTGAAGTGTTAGTTCATTATCACTGTAGCCGTATTGACGTAATGACCGCCCAATTTGTAATGCTTCAAGCAAGGGTTTTAGTTCACCATCAATGTTCGTTTCTTTAGCTATGACTTCCGGTCGCACTTCCAGTACATTAATCTGTTGTAGCTGGAAAGTACAATGTTGGTCTATTGAGGTTTCTTTCATTTGCTCTACTGGAAATCTGGATAAGTAATCAGCGTTTGAATGTTTTGATGAGGGTCTGTATTCTACGTCGTAGTTAAATCCTGATAAAAAATGAGCATAATGGAACAATCTCATTGTGCTTAGTGCTGGCAACGTCTTGTGTGGATGAAATATTGAAGTTAGGGGTTTATGATCCGTTATCAATGTAAACTTTCGGCCGTAACAGTAATGAAAGAATTTTTTAATACCCCAATAGATAGCAGTGGCTTCTTTATCGATTTGACTGTATTTCTTTTCACTTGATGAGAGTGTTCTAGAGGCGAAGGCAATTGGTCTTTCTGTACCATCTCGTAATTTGTGGGACAACACAGCGCCTAATCCTGTTGGTGAAGCGTCAGTGGCCAGTATCAGAGGTTTATTCGGGTCAAAGTGAATGAGAACTCTTTCACTCAATATTTCTTTTTTAATGTTATTAAAACTGTTTTCGCATTTAGACGTCCAAATGAAATCGTTCTCTTTCTTAAGTAATTCATTCAGCGAGTTTGTAATAGAAGCAAGGTTCGGTATAAATTTGTTATAGTAGTTTGCCATGCCAAGGAAGGTTCGTAGTTCGTTTATGTTAGTTGGTCTATCTGTGTTCATTATAGCCTTCGTCTTATCTTTATTTTTATGTAAGCCATCTTTATCTATTGCATGTCCTAAGTAATTAATGCTGCGTTTTAAGAAATTGCATTTTTCCTTATTAACGCGAAGGTTGTTTTCTTTCAGTTTCTGCAAAACTTGTTTAAGCCGTGTCAAGAGCTGTTCTTCTGATGCTCCTTGAATTATGATATCATCAAAAAAACACTTGACGCCATCTAATCCCTGAAGTAATTGGTCCATGAATTTCTGCCAGAGGCTTGGTGCCACTTTAACTCCGAACATCAGGCGATTGACTTTGTATGTGCCTTTGTGGGTGCTTAGTGTTTGTAAAAGGGCGCTTTCCTCATCCATGACCATATTTAGATAAGCTTGGCAAATATCTAGTGTACAGAAGAGTTTGCCTCCATTCATTTCTGCAAATATGTCCTCAATTATAGGAATTGGGTATTTCTCTTCTTTAATGACTTTGTTGAGAGTGACCTTGTAATCTGCACATAGTCTAATGGTACCGTTTGGTTTCACGATAGGTACGATTGGAGTACCCCAATCTGATTGATCTACTTTGGTGATAACCCCTTCTGCACATAATCGATCAATCTCTTTATCGACTTTTTCTTTTAGGGCGTACGGCATGCGTCGGGCTTTTATAAATATAGGCTGTGCGTTTTCAATCAGATTTAAATGAGCCTTATAATTTGGTATTTTTCCTAGGTCAGATCTAAATACAGTCGTTGAATATTCTTCTAATAAATTGTCAAGTCTTGTTGACTGTTCTGAATGTTGTATAATTCTGATATCTGCAAGTTCCACGTTCAATTCTTTCATCCAGCTCCGACCAAAAATTGGGTCAACGTTTTGATTGATTATGTATAATTTTCCATTAAAAGTCTGGTTTCTATATGATCCTTTTATGTACGTTACTCCTGCCGGCTTGATGATTTCTCCAGTGTAGGTTCGTAATTTCATTTCGGTTTTGAAAATTTTGTTTGATATATTTAGGCTTTTGAAGTGTTTCAGTGACATTGATGATAAAGTCGCACCTGTGTCAAACTCCATGCAAATCGGTTTGTTCTCGATTTTGACTGTAATCATATATTTATCCGATATTTCGCTTTTAATGAGGTTTATATCACCTATGCTTTCATTCTCGTCACTCTCATTGTCGTCTAGTTGATTGGTTTGTATATTTCGCTGTAAGCATACTCGTGCCAGATGGCCAGTTTTCTTACATTTCAAGCAAGTAGATTTGATAGCACCACATCCATTGGACCTGTGATCGTCTTTGCCGCATCGGAAACATTTTCCTTTTAAGTCTCTTACTGTTATCGGAGATGATATTGGAGCGGACTGTCTGTTCGGTTGTGACGATGAAGGACGTGTATAATAAGGTCTACTGGTTGAGCTAGTAATTTTGTTTACTGAATCAGAGTGTTTACGAACGTCGTCAAATATTTTCGTGTTTTCAGATTTTCCCATTTCCATGTATGTAGAAATATTTACCAACTTTGCAAAGGGTGGTGTGTCCCTTTCTTGAAGAATTTTTGTACGTATGTCACTGTCTTTCAACCCTCGGATAAATTGTAGGGATAAAAAACTTTCTAAAGTAGGCTTTTCACAATTTCTGCACTTGAATTCGCAGTTCAAGGATAATTTCTTAAGTTCCGAAGCGTATGTTGCCACTGTTTCCTCTTCGTGTTGTAATCGTGTGATAAATTTATGTTGTAATGCCCATATGCTCGGCTTAGGATCAACGTAGTCATCCAATATTCGTGTAAGGTCTTCGAATTTCAAATTAAGTGGGTCATCTGGAGAGCATAAATCATGTAATCGCTCGTGTAGTACTGGAGGTAGAGACGAAAGAAAGGTATACACTTTCATTTTTGCATCTTCGACCTTGTTGAGTAAGAAAAATACAGTGAGTCTTTTGGTAAAGTTTCTAAATGTTTCTTTTTCTTGAAAGGGTTGGAAGTTCAATTTTGGCCCGCTCTCCTGCGACGCGCGTGCACTGGGTTGTGAACACGCCGCTTGTGGCGGTGCAATACATTGGTTGGTTCGGTTTTGTAACATAATAAGTTTTGTTTTAATGATTGTACATCTTTCTTCAAAATCGTACCTGGTTTCTATTTCTTGTTCGAGTTGGTCGTCTGGAGTTTCTAATTCTATGTCATGTTGTAATTCTTGTAGTTTCTGTAGGGTTTGTTGAAGCGACTGAATTCTTGTTTGTGTTTCTTCGTATGGTATTATTTCTTGAGTGTTCACGTAGTTTTCTAGTTTTGTAATTAAGCCCCGTAAGGAGGCGCGGGTTTTCTTTAGTTTTTTAATATCAATAGCTGACATCTCGTCGCCAATTTATTAAATATACATTTTGGTAAATGAAATTATTTATTATTGAATTGACAATTGATGTAAAAGTCCGAGTTCAAAAACATCGCGTCTGCGTGACAGCTGTTGGTGGCCAGTATACGACAATAGCATTAGATGCAATCAAACTGGCATAAATAATAGTACTAAAAGTGCTAGTGGATCAAATTCCTTTTATACGAATCTCTGAATTTTGATTAAAAAGTGTGATCTGAGATAGAATCTTTCATCTCCCTTTTTTCGATTTTTCTGTTATCATGATCTATAAACCCTGTAAATTATGTTCTTTCACTTTTCCTTTTTAAGTTTAAGTTAGTATTTGAGACTTTTATAGAGATAGTTATCAAAAGACGAAGTGGTTTACATTTTAATATCATTATACCTATCACATCCGTCTATAATCTGGATAGTTTCCTAATCAGAAGTAATTGCATAGTTCAATTTTATCGCATCTCCTCTTCCCGGAAAAGATCGTATCTGCATACGACGCCGCCTTATCCGTATTATATCTGTATTGTTCCTAGACGTGAAACTAACTGAATCCGCCATGATAAATGTGCTCGAGACACGTCGGCTAACCTGATTAGGGGAGCCCGGGGCTGGAAGTTCCGAATTTCAAATAACATGGAATTTCATGATGAAAATGAAAGGTTACATTTTTAATATTTAGCAGTATTAAAATATATTTATCGGTCTTTGTAATAGTATAGTAATTTCTGCCAGTATCTAAATAGTTTTTATTTTACAAGCAATTCTTCGCAAAATTTCGGAGGGGAACATTCAGCCCCACTTTGGGGCGAGTTGTTCCATGTGTGGGGCAATTTGTTCCGTTTAAATAATAGACATATAGTTTAGGAATAACGTAAGTTTATTTTAATTAAAACAATCATTTCTATAGTTTCATTTATTGTGCGTTCACGTAAACTAAAAAAAACAACAACAAAACATTACTGGTCAATTCCAGATAAACTTTTTTTCTATTGGCAAACTAAAATTAAGATCTATTAGCTTACTTATCTTATCAAACGCTTTATTAAACTTTCGAATACAAAAAATATAACTGAAAAGGACACTCGAGATATTAAATATTGTCATATCCACAATAGAACTAAAAAAAAAACAACAACAAAACATAACTGGCAACCTTCAGACAACCGTTTCTTTTATCAATTAACCATAATAGAGATTCATCAAGTTAAAAATCTTATCACGTGCATAATTGCTCTTATAAAAACTACATAATATAGGCTGGTAACCTCTGGCTAGACAAACGTTTCAATAAATATATGTGTAATGACAATTGAGATCACAACTTACAAATCTAGTCAAATAACAAAACTGCTTAATTAATATCAGCCTTGTTTTAATCAGTCGTAATCAACTTTGGCAATTTTCATTCTTATTCATTATTAATTTCTTCATCTGACTCACAATTCGGACAAATGTAAGTAATACTATCGCCTTTATTTATACATTCAACATGTGCCCAATTTTTACACATCCTACATTCTATCCACTTTTCTCTTGGAAGAGAATTTGAATATGAATCACAGCAAATGATGCAGTACCATTCCAGATCCTTGTCACTATCACTCTCGCTTTCTTGTAATACTCTTCTTTTACCTTTATCTTGAGCCTTTCCCTTTCCTTTCCCCTTGCCTTTACCTTTTCCTGTATTATTGATATTTTTCTCTTTTCCCTTCTTTGCAATGACTTTATTCTTCTTTGCCTTCTTTGATTGTTCTTCAGCTAATGCATTTTTTTCTGGCGTGTCAGTTAAAACAGCCGTCTTTCTTACACGTCGTTTTGTAGCCGTCTGCAATCGTGGTGGTGCCTTTGGTAAAGGTTTTACGATTTCAGGGCTAAACACAGCTGAGGCCTTTGCTGGTGTTAACTGAAGTTCTTGTCCACTATTTATGTTCGAAGCGAGAGACTGAGGCGCATCACCTTGATCTGTTGTCGAATGCTGAGGTTGTTCCCTATTTTGACCTGATGTTGAAGCGGTTATGGGTTCCGGCTGCACATTATTCTGAGGTAACATTTGAATATTGGATGGTCCTGGTTGATCATCAATTTGAGCCGCAATTGAACTACTAGAAGGCTGGATGGGTTCCTCATTTGTCACAGCTTGAGACGAAGCAGCTTCTGGGAATGGCCGATCTGTCACGAAGGATGGTGCATAATCTTCTTCTGTAAATACATCAGGGTTAAAAGGACATATTCCAGCCTTTTTAAAAGCGTTCATAATAGTGACAGGGTTTGCTGCTAATGGCCATGCTGATTTCACAATCCCAGGAATTTCATATATTGACATGGTTTTTCCTGGGTTGTTTCGGAGCCAATTATCTTGAGCTTTAGCACAGTAAGATTTGAAAGGCCCATTGATGCCCACATCCAGCGGCTGTAGCCTGTGCGTGCAGTGAGGTGGGAATGACAGCATTATTATTGAGTTTGCTTTTGCTTTCTCAACTACGTTTATGTCTATATGTGACGAGTGGTTGTCAAGTAATAATAACACCGGTTCTTCTGAAGTGGGTTTTGTGAACTTGATAAAGTGGTCCATGTATGTGAGGAATTCAGTGGAAGTCATCCAACCTGATTTATTCCCAGCTCCAATAGACTCAGAGGGGCCATCTCGTAAAAACAAGTCTTTGTATTTTAAACGGGGAAACACAAACATTGGCGGAATTGTGTTTCCCGCAGCACTTGCTGCTAGCTCCACGGTAACTAAAGTCCCACGCTCAGCTGACACTATAGCACCGACCTGCTTTATACCTTTTTGAGCCACTATCTTCTTTGGCTTCAATACTGTTGTGACTCCAGTCTCGTCCAGGTTCCAGATTCTGGAAGGTGCTAACTTATATTTGAGTAGAATGTCGCCGAGCTTAGTGAAGAAATCATTCACATTATGTTTGTTGAACGCAGATGCACGCCCTGCACTAGTCGCCTCTGGTGTTCGTATCGACAATATTGGGTTCCTCTTTATGAATCCAGCGAACCAGTCGACCCCTGCTTGTCGATTCTTGTGCCACGTAGCGGGAATGTTTTCCATAGAAAATTTCACTGCACATTCATACGCGAGTTTTCGCACCTCTCCTGGTAGCAGACCGAAGTATATTGACGAACACTTTAAAATGTACCTCACTAACTCTTTTTCCTGTTCCGTGGTAAAAATTAACCTGCTTTTATAACCTACGGTGGGATCTTTATGGGCTTTAATTTTTGTAACAAATCGGTGTAACGTCATGTGGCAAATTTCCAGTTCTCTAGCCACTGTTTTAATTTTTCTTCCCTCTTTTATTACAGCATTTGCAGCTTGACGCATTAATGTTTCGGAGGTTTTCCCTCTATCCGTTTTTCGTTTGTAGGTACGCATCCTAAAACAATAAAATTACCGTAAAAGTTATTGAAAACATTTAAGGTTAAATTGGGGTAAGTTGTTCCGGGGAACAACCAGCCCCTTCGAGAGGGAACTTGTAGCCCCAAATTACGATATTATGTTAAAACTCTCATACTAGGAAATGAAGCAAATCAATTAAAAAAACAATCAAACATTAAGATACCTGATTAATGCCACTACACAATAGAAAAGTTACACATGAATCGGTCAATAATAAATAAAAATAGACCAAAAAGTTTAAATACGAAAATATTTACTCACGTGGTGTTTTATAGCACGGTGCGCACAGCCGCTCGTTCGCTGCCCGCGTAGCAACTAAGATGGCCGCCAGCACGGCGGCTGACCTGATGCACAAGCGACGCACTTCACGTGTATTGCTATCTCTTTTCTTTAAAAAGTTATTACTGTCGGAACAACTTACCCCGGGAACTTCCAGCCCCGGGCTCCCCTACTGTAGATTAACTAACAATATGAACTGGGTCGCGGCAAATTCAATTTTTGAGCTAACCATCGCATGTGAAGTTGCTAATGGAGTCTGATGGTTAGTTAGCCGTTTGCCGGCTGATTTTTCAGCCGGAACACTGGTTGGTTTTGTTGTGAAGAAAACAATTCAGGCAAAGTAATACGAACATAGCTGGGATTTGTAGGTTCAGCGCTCAGAATATTGGTTATAAAATAGAATTTAAGACCACAAATTAAAACTGAGTTAAAACACAATTACGTAAGAAACTATTCTCGATCGCTATGACAATATAAACAGCGCCTCTCGTGGCGTGAATCGTAACCACTGATTCCATAACAGGTTTCCGAAGTAATTGGGAAGTTACGAATATGCGTTCGAGGCGTTCGTTGGGACAAAAAACTTACACTTTATCTTATATTCCGTAAATGAATTGTTTATCTAGATATTGGTTTTAGATATAGAGATAATGTCTGATATCTGCGAGGCAAGCTTGTCGACTAGCAACAGGTTTTTATTAAAACTGTCCCAACTGGACAGTCGGTTTATCAATATTTCGTACAGGGGACTGACGGCGTGTGAAACTCTTTTTCACTAACTAATCTCATTTCTGTATGGTGTCATCTCTCCAAATCGTTCCTTTCCAGGGATATCGTTACTGAGTCATCGTTAGATCTGTTTTTTCTTGCCAATGTTATTTTTAATGACTGAAATCCATGTTAGTCGGGTTGCACTAAGACTTTTTGGTCCCAAGTTGCAGCGGTTTTTTTTGTCACGTATTCACCCGATGTTCTCGTTACACAATGATATCCATCGGAAGAGTCCATTTGTGCTCGTGAATGTCATTTTAAATTGTAAGTTTTAAATGTTTCTAAAATTAAATAAATAAATAAAAAATCGAATTATTAAGCTACTTCGTGGTTGCGGTCACGACAAGGCTATACGAATTGTTATTTCACTTATAGTTGGTGTTAATTTGAAATGAAATTATTTTTAAACATAAAAATCTCAATCAGCAAATGTTGGTCCAAAATAAATTAAAGTAAAATTAAAAGCTTTGTTCTTGTAGACGTAGACGTTTTGTATAATTAAAATCACTTAGCCTTTGCTCGGGAAGTGATATAACAAGTTTTGTTTGTGAAAAAGAAACTTGTAAATTTACATTTGCTCAGTACAACAGGAGTTAAAAATATCTGCATGTTAATGAAGTGTTGCTTTACAGCGAATAGCAAAAAAAACTGTCTACTAGCAAATACTGTTACCGGTTTATATTAAAAGTTTAAATTATCTGACATAAAGGAGTTGTAGAGCTCAACTTTCATGGAATTAATGAAAATTCTGTTGTAGAGTTCCATAAATATTTGATGGGACGATGCAAAAACACATTGGTTTACTTTTTACAAGCTCTGTTAGTTTGTTTTACCAATTTGTTTGGCCGTTCGCGTCCGATTGAAATCTTGCAGTGGTCGAATTGCTTGAAATTTGATGTTTTTGTAAACCTGATGACAATGCAATCAATTCTTTTGTTCTTCACAATTTAGTTTTTAACAAAAATTTTGTTTATACAATCTTTTATTTTGTCACTTATTTTAAAGGCTTGATGCTGCGTATGCTACGAATAAATTCGTAGTGCGTAGGTATGCTAGGTTTGCTGAATATGCCCTGTGAGTTGTTATTCATTAGTTTTATTTTAACGTTAGGGTGAAATCCCGCTATTAAATAAATAAAATAATAAATAGATATCTTGGGACAGTAAACACCAATTGACCTAGTCCCAAAGTAAGCAACTAAAGCTGCTTGTGTTATGGATACTAGACAACGGATATAAATACTTATTAAATGGTTTGATGATGGAATTGATATTTTTGGTGTGTACATGTAGATTCAATGGCAATACAACAATAATAAAGTTACCAACAGAGAAGTTTATATAAAAATTGAAATTATTAAGAAAGAAAAATTGATTAAAAAGATGTCGAGTCGTCCTTTGACTTGGTTTCTAGACATTTGTACTGTAGCCATGTATGAAGGTGTTTAAATCGTGTGCAAAGGGTAGTTTTTTGGTACTTCTTATAGCTGTAAATGTTATTAAACGCATAGTTTGTCTTTAGAACTTCATCAAAGGCGCTGCGCCGAGCAAAATAGCGCAGAGACCGAAAAAACAGAAAAAAAAATTGTTTTGGAGATTACACTTTAAATTAAATAAATTATAACCTTTGGCTGCAACATGGCTCTGAAAGTTCCAAGTTCAAGAATCTAAAAGTTTCTTCCAGTCAGAGTTTAAAAAAGTAAAATGCAGAACCCTTTTGCAGTAATACTTTTATGCTTCACCTTGGCACAGCCAGCACAAAAAGAAGAGTCTCACTTTGTCGGTGCACGCGTCCCTTTCATCCTAGAGCGGTATAAAAGAGACAATAAACGAGGAACTTGTCATTGCAGAGCCGTCGTACTTGTAGCATCACGTGTCGTATGCAGCTGTATGGCGGTAACCTTGTTAGTGGAATCCACTTGTTACGCCCCGCTTGCGATTTATGTTGGTCGGATACAGAATATGTACATTTTTATGAATACTCACAACATCCTTGATAACGAACACAGGTGTGCTCAACAGAATGTCATACTCATATTTGTCGTGGCGGTAGAACACAATATAGCCAGTTGCCATACGATTGCCAACCCATTCGTATGGCATCTGGCTGCATTGTGTTTCCACTGGGATAGTATCAAACTGTCACATAATACCGGCATGAAGCTACTGCATCTCGTATGGTGAGTGTCAAGAGCCAGAGGCGTATAGGGGAGATAAAGGCCGGCAACGAATCAGCAATTTTTGTGGATCCCGATAGCCATGGGCGGCTGTGATCACTTCCTATTAAGTGATCCACATTCTCATTTATTTCCCTATTCCTTATTAAAAATATATGCCACGTGTATCTCTTGTTGTCTATGCAATAGAACGTCCTGCAGGGTTTGCGACGCGCACGTAATATGTCTGGTGTTCCAGTCGCTTATTAGCTAAGGTTTTGTCCTAACTGGGGTTAGTTAAAGCATTTTTGTAACGTTATACGTTTCTCAAATACGTCTGTCAATCCGCTATATCGTTACATAGTATAGAACAAAGTCACTACCCGTTCCTGTCTGTCCTTAATTCTTATCGTATCTTCGGCCGCTTTCTCCTTATGAACCACGCAACAGATTTTGATTCAGTTTTTCATTTAGACATTTTTTTACGGAACTAACATCCTAATAGTCTGTACTATTACAAGGAAATTGAAACACGTACCACCGTAGAACGTAGTCGAAGAGTCATACGCATGACATTTGTATGACATAGACTGGCGCTTAACGCGTCGCGGCATTGCGATAGGGTTCTAAGGTGGTACGTGAATATATTTCCCCTACTGTACCTACCCGTGCGCAGTTAGTAATAGTAAATATATTTGTGAACCTACCTTAAAGCTCCAAGTTGGATACGATTCTAAACTTTACCTTTCCGCTTCAATGCCAAACTGAAAGTTAAAATCCACCTAAAGATAAAATAGAAATTTCATAACATTTCCGAAATGGCAATAAATCTAACTTGAAATTCTTCTGAGTGTTGTTTGGAGAATAAACGTGCCAAAGACATCATCTGAGTGCTGAGATCGGAAAACTGTTTACTGACAAACACACTTAAATATTTTATATTGTTACACTTTTTAAGATAAGGTACTTGGCAATTTCTTTTAGATTTTTGGTAAGTAATGTTTTTTTATCTGATCTAAGGCATTTTGGAACACCACCATTTTAAAACATTGTTCTACACGTTTTTCTAAAACTAGAAATCAGTATTATTCTAAACTTTCGCCGCTTGAAAACTACGTCCTTCCATGCGTGAAGGTAGAGTTAGAAATAACACTGATTTTGCGTAGTATTAAATTTCTTAATATTTAATTGTTAGTTTTGTTTTGTCGACTTTATTTCGTCCAGCCCACAATTGTAGGCACCATGATGCCTACAATTGATGAATCTGCAAAAATGTCTGTGTTCAAAGACATTTCCATTCTCCAATTAAAACAATAAAATATCCAAAATTTACGAGTATTTCAATAGCATGCTATTAGTAGAAGAAGAATATTCTTCGCTCTAATATTATACCATTGTTATATCTATCAGATTTAATTGTATGCGTAAGCTTTTCAGTAGAGGACAATATTTAAAAAAATCATCACTCTCATTAAGCAATTTAACTCCAAGTTGACACGCAACAAAGTTGTATGAGTATAATTATGATTAAGTACCACAGAAATATCTAAAGTCAACACCTATACATGAAAACGATAAGTATTCACCCTGATTAAAGTAGTAAGCAACGTCCTAACCTAAAATTTCAGATTGTTTATTGTTTTAACAAACACTCTAAAGCAACAAATTATGAATCATCGCTTTTATTTACAGCCTCGAATAGTTTTGTTTAGGCAATTAAAGCTGTTAAGGTAATCAAAAAGGAAATTTTAGGTTTTACATATGAATGAACAGACCTTAGATACATACATAGAATGATAGTTTAGTTGTACGTTGCGTATGAACACAATACTGGGGTCCTTAACATAATGCACCTGCACTCAGTTTCTCTCACCAATAGATGTGAGTTCAGAGGGACTTTGTAAAGGCAGATTACTTCGTGTCCTATTCAAACGTCGTGATTCGATCTCGAATTCATGACAATACGAAACGTCCACATCCTTCCTTTATGTTACAATCCGGAGCAGATATATCTACATGTTCGAATAGTTTCCAATGATCTTTACACTGTTCTAATGCCCCGAGAGTAATACCTTGTGCTCTTGCAGATATATCTACATATTCGAATGGCTTCAAATATATAATATTGTCATATTTTAAGTTACGACACTTTCGATTTAGATGAGCGGATATCTTTGCTGCTGCGACATCATGACTGCCCAGTTCAACTTATCACCCAGTGCGGCTTCATCTAGCGACCACCAAAAGAAAGGGAACTAGAGATTTTGTCAAGGGTGGAGGGGAGATAGGGTCAGGCTGCCATCCAGCTGAACTAACCAGATTCATTTAATGAGATTCCATTTTCATAAGGGTGGAAAGAGGAGATTCTTGGGTGGGATGAAGGGATGCACTATAATAACTTGGGCAATCATCTCTAGGCCACTGAATACCTAAGTTAACATGTCGAGTTATAACCTGCACTACCCATAGCAATCCTTATTGTGTATATCGAACTGCATAGCTCGAAGAGCAATTCCGGTTAAGCGCAGGCAGATGTACCGAGATATCTAATTATGTCACGGCAATCAATTAGTGTAATTAAGGCAATAAGGATTTAGTGTCCTAGTTGCTTAATTAATATACCAAGTGCTTTGTTTGAGACCTGATTTCAAGTTGGGAATACGGAGCAAAGATTTGATAAGCGCGTTATCGATGGAAATAATTTTAGCCGCATCAAAAAAGTCAATTGAGTACGCCTATTGTCAAAAGTACTCTAATAATTGACCCGGGGCAGTTGTGATTAATGAATTTATCTTCTTTCTAGCCATAGTTTTACATAAACAAATCATATAAAGTATCTTTAGATAATTAAAATAACGCATCCTTATAGTTTTAAAAAAGCGGTGAGACGTGATATTAATGGATGAAGTAGTTACAATCAATTCTAGATAAAATATGTCGCATGTAGATACATACCTACAGACTTAAAGTGTACGAAAAGTGTCAACAGCATATCTTAAAATCGGCGTTGGTACACCTCCTTGTTTTCATGGTACCCTGAAAACCCCCATTGCCTTTTCTTTTACAACAACATTTATATTGATGTCAATTAATAAATGAACCAAAAAATCTTACGAATAGATATAACGTCGGCTCGTTAGTGTAGGTAAAGGTTAATGTTAAATAACCAATCACGAGCCTTCAATATTGGATCCACTGATCTAAGTGCCGAGAAAACTATTTATCCTGTCCCGTTATGAAAGTTCGCAGCTAATATTGAAAATGAAACATTCTTCGCGGCGCTGTAGTCTCTAATAAAAGCGGGCACGAGAGAAATTCGGGACGATATTTCGCTCGGTCGAGTTAATACAGACTCCAAGTAAATAAAAACACATTGATTATCATTCCGATTGTTAAATAAAATAAGAGAATTTTAAAAAATTACACGGGTTTTGTGGTTGATAGCGTTTAAATGACTTCTTTATCTTTTATCGTCGAATCTGTACAACCCGCCACAATCTACATACATCAGGTGAAATTATGACTACAAATCGGGTGCAGGGATGATTTAGGTAAATACGTTTAACAATGTACACTTGTGACATTTGCAAGTTAAATAACAGCTTGTAATAACGTCCCGTGATGTTCTTTTGTTTTATATAGACCAGTCTGGCATATTTTTTGACATTGCAAGTCCGGCTGCTAGATCTAAGCTGAGCTGCGGAGTACGGGATTATGAGAGTAGAATATTCGGTCATTTTTAATATTAATAGTCATATCATGTAGTAAAACACTTATTTAATGTTATGCACAACTACGTCTAAGAATTTAACAGCAGTAGGTATATAAGATTTGAGTGAGTAGTTCATAATAATTCTGGGATATCGATGCCGAAGGGGTTCGACCATGCGTATTATTTCTAGCTACTAAAAATGATCTATGGCAATTGAGTAATCATACACGATCTACATAAGTGTAAACGCGGTTTAGTCTACATGTACAGAATAATATTAATGATCCTTTTCCATTTTAAAACTTCAAAGAGGAACCATGTCTGGTAATTTCCAATGAAAAATCACAAGCCCGGTACAAAAGTTAATTTTCCGCCTTCAAACTCATAAAGTTAATATGAAAAATCTAATAAAATATAATATTGTTTGGCGAGGCGCGTAATTTATGTGCTTATACGATATTAACTTTCCTTTGATAAGAGATTACGGGCGCGCGAAGCAAATATGAGCGCCATATTGATTCTTGACACTTCAGTAACTATGAAGATGTGCAAAGCCATGGTATCTCAATATTGCGCGATAGGTTAGAAAGGGATGATAAGATTGGTCTCGTGTCAGTCTCGCATTTACTCGCATATCGTAACTACTTCAGCCTTTTTTCTTCGTATATGACAGTCTGGCATCGTCTATTTCCTGTAGATATAAACGTTGTTGCAATGTAAAGTCAGAAGTTTACTCATTTTACAATAAATTGTAAAAGCATAGCAAAATCAAAACATACTGAGTGGGAATGCTGTCAATATTTTCTGAACCGTCCCCAGGGGACCTGTTTTGTGATATTTTAACCCGTACCTTACTTAAGTGCAAGTTTATTGTAAAAACAGACTCCTCAAACACGATAGCGTTTACGCACTAAATATGGAAACAGTTTGTTGCGGATATGGGCCGCTAGAGGCGCTGCTTATATTTCCATCAAGCCATCAAAATACCTTTATCCAGATTACGCTTCCAGGAAGCACTTATAAATGTCAGAAAATTAACCACCAGTTCGAAAAAAACCTTCTGATGAGAAGATATATGTACCGGCTGGAAACTCGAACGAGGTGTAATTTTATAAATAAATCAAAATTACATTGTTTTCTTTTACAGTAGGTGTACAGTTTTTGCAGCCGGGTATCGCCAATGCAAATCGGGATCATTTCCTAGCATCCCTGTCCAAGATATATTAATTGATTTTATAACTCGCCCGAGACGCGTTTTAGACGTTGATTGTGATACACAGAACACTTTTTACCTAAATGTTATGATCCATCGAATAAATTATTGACTTAAATAAGTATATCAAAATAATATTTACCGACTGCATGCGCCAAATTCCAATTTGTATGCAGTCAGGTGCATTTGAATTTTATATAGCCCTCGTTGCCGCTGATTTCAACGAATTTTCTCTACGTGATAACAATTCGCTATTTTACTGGGTAGTTGTTCGTGCGCTTTCGTTAATGAAACGTTGCATTTCAAGGAAATTGTTCTGTAACTAAGTAGAATTTGAAAGGGTAAGTAGTTGCCCGTTAAGAGCGAAGAAAACTGCACTCCTGCCTAGAGCAAGTTTCAAATAAATGAACTATGTATCTTAAAAAAATCAGTATAGTTGTAGTGTTGATGGTTTGTCTGTTTCTTCCTAAGCTAAACTAAACCGATAAAGTTTAATTATAAGCCGGTTTGGCTCTCAAACTTTTCCCCACGGAACCCTTTTGGAACGAAAATATTCGACGGAGCCCTTAAATAAAACAGCATTGAACTAATGTCCTGAGAGGAGAGGTATATTTCAGTTTTTTTTTTCTCCTTGTAACCAGTAAGTATTAACACATAGCCCCCACAGAGGCTTTGTGGAGCCCTATTGCTCCGCAGAGCACACTTTGAGTATAGCTGGTCTAGAATGAAGCATTGGCGTTTCACACTTAAGTATCGTATAAACTAGCTCATTTTGGCACACACAAAAGGTACCTAACAAAAAAAAATGATACTACTTACAAAGCTATATTCTAAGTTCTTCTGAACGGCTGTTTTAATAAAGAGAGTGCAAATAGGCGGAAAAGGGAGGCAAACGCGCATGAGGGTCACAAGATGGAAAGTGATCATCGCTGCCCATGAGATAGAGGAAACCTTAATACCTATGTATATGGTGCCACTAGAAATTTATTTTGAAAAGCCTTTCTAAAGAGCGCTGATGATTACCGACCAATGGGCTGTGGCATATGTTAAAGGGCTCCGTTTTATGCCATTCAACTGCTAAACTCTAAAACGATGAAAATACTAATTTTCGGCCAAAATCTAGTTCATCATGAAGTTGTACCAGTAATTTTGTACTGCGTAAGTTTTACCGCTCAGAATGTGTTTCCAATTTTTCTGTTTTGCTACTAAATCCTCTATTTCCGGGAACCGCCATCCCGGAATCGAATTTCTCTGCCAAATGTCTACCGGAACTCGAACGCTGTGTACCGAACATTCAGAATGTCCTATTTATGTTTATTACAAACAGTTTTTTAAATTATGTCGAAGTGAAAGTACCTACTCATTGTCATGGCTTGGGGCATATTGTACGCATAACAATTTCGTATACACGACTTATTTACTTTTTTATTTACAATATCGCTTTCCATTTATCTTTACATAGTATGTAATAAAGTCGGTATCTACTTCTGCCACGCAACAACAACAAATCGCACCTTTAGAATTAAAGCGACTCAATTCTGAATATGACATTTCTCAAAATTAAACCCTATGTCTTTTAATTAAGGTGCAATTTTGGGACGTGTATTATTCAGAAATGGGTCGCTTTAATTCTAAAGGTGCGAAATACTCTTTATTGATTCACAAAAGTAAACAATAAATAAAAGAACACACACTGACGGGTTGGCGGGTGGTAGGACCTTGTGCAAGGTCCGTCCGGACCGCTACCACCATCTTGCTCGCTAATCTTGCCGCTAAGCAGCAGTGCTTGCACTGTTGTGTTCCGGCGCGGAGAGCAAGACAGCCGGTGCAATTACTGGCACAAGAGGTATTCCATCTTAGCCCTCTGGGTTGGCAACGCATCTGCACTCTCTTTGTTGTTGCTGGTGTTTATAGGCGGTGGTGATCACTTACCATCAGGTGACCCACTTGCTTGTTTGCCTTCCTATGTTGTATAAAAAAAACTGAAAAATTTACATGGGATTCGACATGCGGTTTATCGCTAAGCAGCGATCTCTTCCAGACAACCTTTGTAAAGAGATACGGTGAGAAATAGCTAACTAGCTATTGCACGTTGCTAGCACTGCCCATTGTACCAGAGCAAATTAAGAAAGAACTAAACACACAATAAGCGTACATGAGGGTTTTCATAGATAATAATAAATAAACAAGGCCATGGATTTTGATACGGTTTTCACAGTCAATTAAAGAATTTTTTACAGAATGTTTTATGTACTAATTGTACCCGTGCAAGACCGGGGCGGGTTGCTAGTCTTTTATAAATACAAGAATATCTTGTGCCTTACGTCATGCCGTTGTGCTGTGAATGTTACTCCCAAAGTGTAGTTCAGTTTATACCTGGAGTTGATTTCTTTGTACCGTTGAGCTGCCCCTTGTTACGTCAAAACGCAAGAAGATGATTTGCAATGGCATTACATCTTACTACAGATTTATAATTATTTTATTATTACTTTACAACGGCTGAGAATATTACAGGCCGGTCCGGGTAGTGTTAAGGGTAGCCCTAAGTCGAAAAATAAATTAACCCTCATCCTGTAAAGCCATCTCATAATACCGAACAAATTCGTCAAACTTCGGCAAGCAATTTCGTAATACTTTGGAGAAGAAACGTTGAAATGAAGCTCTCATACTTACAAGGCCTCACGATGTCAAGGACGAGTTTATCTTTGAAGGAATCAGCATTCAATATTCGCACCGCCCTTGGCCTGAATGCATACTTTCCATGAAATGTACGGGTACTTTACATGCAGCTGCAAGCTGGCCTTTTAGAAAACAAGCTCTTTAGAAAGCGCTCCGAAGTATCCAGAAATATGTTCAGTGCAGACTAAAAGTAAAATGTAAAAAAAGTGTTAGTAAAAAGGCGGGAAAATGAGAGAGTGCAACGTTTGGTCCTCGCTGTAGAGACTCAGTATTTGCAATAATGTAGTCTACACGTTCGTTCTTTCACAGAGATGCAATTGGTATGCAAAGGTTTGATTTAAGCCGTCTTTTTAACGATGGGTTTGTATTCGAACTAAATTATCGGTAGCTCTGTGAATATGTGTGTTGAGGAGGGTACAAAAAAAGTCTCTATTACTGACAGCTTAACAGTTTTTAATCTATCATGGTTGAATGTAATAAGTCCTGAGACGTCAGCATTCATATCCATCTCACCTATAAACCTACGAGTATATACTGTTAGTCCTAATAGAATGGATCTCTGTACGATTTATTTGGGCCCGAAAATGTCCTAGGAGTTACAGTCAAGGCTTTCTTCTTTAACAACTTCCTTATTTTTCTGCACGGGGCACAAAATCTGTTAACGCTTGGGACGAAAAAACTTAATGCCTTTTCTACGGAAATGGTGGGGTAGTAGATCCTCTGGAGCATAACAAAGTATGTCAGCAGTTATGTAATTTCGTTTTCTTTTGCAGGTAAGCATGTTTCAGACCCCTCGAGCTACAGGGTAAGTGATAATATTTACGGAAGCACAGGATTTTTGGTTTAAACAAGGAAAGGAAACAGGATTTTTTTAAGAAAGCTGTTAACAAGTTAAGCTGACAACGACATTTTCCCGTCTTTTTTCACAAATTTGAATTTATGTGTTGTATTTTTAATCATTCGTCTGATATTAGTAATGCAATTCCTATAGGAATAAGGATTAGTTATTCGGTTAGATAAACTAAGGCCACATTATAACAAAATTGCAATACCTAGATGACTGATGTGTCTAGACTCCATTTTTGAATATCACTTTATTCCTCTCAAAAAATCGAGAAAATGAAAAAATAAGGCGTTGCCAGCATATCTTTCCATCAGCCGTCTTAACCTTAAGGTGCTGATAGACTTGAACGTTCACGTGTAACAGTACATCGAACATTTGCCGTCTTTAAAAGTCTGAACGATGCGCGCTGTTTTTTTTTCATTAATTTCGTGAGCTTGTTACAGTAAACTTTTGTAACCTAAATTTCTTTCGATTTTAAAATTTGATTGTTAAACATTCAAATAATTAAATTGAAATGCTATGTAATGACAACACAAAGAAAAATCTAGGGCAATGGCAGGACTCGAACTGCAGCCGTGCGTGCATAGCATACGTAACTGGCAAACGCACGGCACGGAATACTGAGGTTGCAATTGGCGTTAGCAGCTGGATTAGCGAGCAAGATGGTGGTAGCGATCCGGACCTTGCACCAGGTCCTACCCCCCGCAAAACTTACTCTCTCACTTTCACACGCTGGACGTCTAATATATTACATATGTATTTTATTCTAAGCTACGGCAATCAAAGTTCAGATTATTAACGTACCTATTCAAGCCATCAGTTGGTAACCGTCTTGTTACTTTTTAATGAATCTTCCAATTCGTGCTTACCGTACGTAAAGTATGCGACCCACAGCCCCCGGCGGTCGCAATTCAGGCTCCGCAAACACCGCGCTCAGCCGCGGCACGGCTAGAAATATATCGATACAGCGCTCCTCGAGAAATGACTCCTTTGTCCCAACACTACAATGCCGGCGCCATGTTTAAAAATGTCCTACGTTGTTCGTTTGTTTTGAAAAAAGGTTTTTAATTAGACGCGTTCGGATAGTGATTGCTTTTTTTTAGATAAAAGGCAGAATTGTATCGAGTTTCAAATGAGAACAATGGATCGTGTTGGTAACAGTATACTGTATGTAAAATTCCTTACTGTACAAAACACGTGATAACACAGTTACAGTAAATGTAAAATGCCATCAAAAACAAACTTGTAAAAAAACCAAGTCTCGCAACTCAGTTCCTCAACCGTAAAAAGTTGTGAGATCCATGTAATACCAAGTCGGTTGGTTTATTTAGTCCCTACTTAAGGGACCTTCTGTCTTAAGTTAAAATGTAATTAGCTAATCTAACAACATCTTATAGTGACCACTATAATATTAAAAATATTTTATGTTTAAATAAGATAGATTGACTTGGCCATCCCGTGAAAACACAATATAACTCAAAAGCAATACGTATTATATTAAAGAAGATTGTTTAGATTGTTTTTTTTTAAACTTTAGCTCTTCTAGCCTAAAACACAGGATCTCCTAGTTCAGGCAAACGTGTAACATAGATTGTAAGTAAGTTTCTGTATTAATTATGTTTTCATGTAATTTAAAGTTTTTATGAATAAATTATCTTATCTTATCTTATCTTACATCATCCGTGAAAATTTCAAGTTACTAACTATCACGGTTCATAAGATACAGCCTGGTGACAGACGGGCGGACTGACAGACGGACGGACGAACAGCGGAGTATTAGTAATAGGGCCCCGTTTTACGCTTTGGATACGGAACCCTAAAAAATTTGACAGGGAACTGACAGCTGTTTTTGACAAATCTCTACTGACACGAGAATCAACTCATAGAACTGTTAGCACGAGTTCTCGTTTTATCACTTGTCGCTCAGTCCGTCCCTCTCCTACTGGCTTTGTTAGAAAAAGATGCACTGCGTCACAAGGCGAGTACAGAGGCTCTACAGATTTCGCGTTAAATGTTTGTAAAACAAATTATAAACTTTTCTATTAGCATTAGCCTACTTTCGGCGTCTTTCCTGTTACGAATTTCAGTTTACGTAATATCTTTTCCTGTTTTTCGAACATTTTTTTCTGATTTCGTGACCAAATGTTCTCTGAGTAGCAAGTAGGTTGCATAAATGTCCACAAACTGATTTTCTATCTGGAGTAAACTCGCGCAGCAGTACAAAATGTATGCATTTAATTTTTAAATGACATGCCAAATATTTGTGAAAATGTATGAATATAAAATAACGCGCTCACCTCGGAGTTGGAAATTGGTTTGTCCTGGTAAATAGATAGATTTTTGTCTTATTCGTACATATGGAACATTAAATTGGTGTAAGTACGACAGGGTGTCATGTAAGCAGTGGATAACCATTCATCTGAGTTTATATTTATGTGCGTCCCTTTCATTGGACGCTCGTTTGACAGAGACACAGGGAGAGATAAATTAAACATGAACCGGCCATGTTAGAGCCATTGCGTAGCTCAGCCAAATGGGCATAGAGAGATTTTAAATTTATTACTATTTCTTAAAAATGCGGAGAAAGCACTTTTCCCAGATATGAGGCCTAGAAAGATTTTTCGCAACCGTTAATTTCTAGAAGTGTTGTAAATTTCATTGCAATCGTTAGGGCTGTTTTCGGGAACGCGATGACAAATATGACAACCAAATTAACTTAGGAAGGCAAACGGGCAAGTGGGTCGCCTGATGGTAAGTGTTAACCACCGACCATGGGCACCCGCAACAGCAAAGATATGTAGTATAAATACACCTTTACCAACGAAAACCTGAATATTTTAATGTAACATTATGTAGATGAGATTAGTCAAATCATTCAAAATTACTCAGTTCAGTGCTTCTTAACCCTTAAAATTTTGCTTGCTTATGTTGTAGAACCATACGAAAAGTTTCAGGTCGTATGTAAAACATCTGTCGAGTCTTTCCACATTAGTAACTTTCAGGGATGGTAATGAGTGATTACCATGGAACATCGAGTAGCGAGCACGTACCAAATAGAGAAGAAATTACACTTATTTTTTAAAAACTAATTTCGTAAAATCACCGTGGTGACCGCTGCGCCCTGACTGGCTGGCCTTAGATCAAACAAGACACTAAAGGGTGATAGTTATAGCAAAGGGGTTCCACTCTGCACTGTAGGTACGCCCGCCCGCCTTGCCTATGGCATAGGCAAATCGCAGTAGGCTGTCAGTTTGCCGCGAGCGGGCGCGCTCGCCCCCGCCGTGTCAGTGTAATTGAAAACGAATGCCGCTCAACCCTAGCGTATTGCCGGGAGTAGCGGGGGGAAGGCTCACGCTTTTGACTCACGCCGCCTGGCGCATGGTGTATGAAGTAATACGAACTTTTTGTGCTTGTGAATAAAGTTGGAGTTCGTTTAATCGCGGTCGTAAAAGAGAAGTTTCTGTACGTTATTTATTCCGTCGTTATAGATTAAAACTTAAGTTACAGCTTTATACTGGCTCAATATCAAATCAGTGTGTGATCCAGTATGATACTTGAACTTGAGTGTGGCGGCAAGCTACTATTGAATTAAATATTTACTGTTACATACAGATTAAATGAAATTTGATTAAATTTGTGTTATAGTTCGACTTTGCAGTTTTTCTCACATCGCTGAAACAACACGCCACTTTGATAGGAAAGTATTCTACCAATCCTGTCGGTAGGATAATTGGATGTTCATTCCTCAGTCACGCATTAGCGATTAGATGGAATTATCTAAAAATTGGAAGACAGATAGATCATATCCCGGGTTCCAACATAGGATAGGTAGTTTATATCGTGTAAAATGCATAAATAAAATTTTGTGAACGAACCCGCGGGTAAAAGCTTGTATTGAATATTATTTCGGCGGTTACGAATATTTACGCATTCCTGTATTTGACGTTATACTTCTTCAGTACATGTGACGATTGACGTTCGTAAGTGACAAAACACTAAACTAGCTTAGGAACTAAATAGCCAATATTACTCCTCTATTGGTTATGTGCTCGATGTTCTATAAATGACGCCATGAATATCCACTTTTCCAGTTTACGTAAATCGTTATTTATTTAAAAGGGACTGCAAAATACATCAAACATTTCAGCTTCAGTACCAAATATTCTTATTTGAATAGAGTTAGAAGCACGGCGGCAATAAAGAAACCAATATCTTAAGAGGATGTTTACAAGACATCATCAAATGAAACCGTTTCTTTTCCTTTTAATCGTCACGATTTTATTTCAATGAAGAATTATTTTAAATCGTAACCTTGACACACATATCGAGCAGGCTGTAAAATTTTGCAGCAGTAAGTCGTTTAGTAAACTTCAGACTTCAAGGGCAGTCAAGTGACCGAAACGTCGAAATAATTTACCATCGCGTTAATCTCCGCATCGTGATCATCCTCATTGCGCCCCATTTAATGCCTATGTTTGAGTGTAGGCCTCCTCCAAACTCCTCCATTCTCTTCGATCTTGAGCCTTCGTCATCCCTTTTTTCTTGCCGGTATCTTCTCATCAGAGGTTTTTTCCAAACCGGTGGTAAATTTTATGACATTCATAAGTGCTTCCAGTAAGCCTGATCTGAATAAAGACATTTGACTTTGAATGGATTTGTGTTGGTACCCTCAGACGGCTTTATCAGCTTACCGGGGAGAGGGGCGAGCAACCAGAAGTGCGCTCAGCAAGGGTAATATAAAATATTACTTAGTTCGTCATCCATTCCGAACCCGCATGTCTTCGGAAGAGAACCATCCAACGTTTAGGTGGTCGTTTAGGTGGTGGTAGTCGACTGTGCTGCCACGGTCTCTACTCTAGCAGTCTCCGCGTCCATCGTTCTTTACCTATTCGAGCATTGTGCCCCACCCATTGCCAGTTACACTTAGCTATAATATATGCCACATTTTTAAGTTTAGTTGTAAAACTGATACCCAATGTCCCGATAGACGTTACAAATATGTGTGAAAATCGAGGCAGTTTAAAACAACGTAACGTATCGTAAATAAAGAATATATTATCACGTTAAATTCCCGATAGACGTTACAAATGTGTGTAAAAATCGCATAAAACAATTTCCGTGAAATGCTGTTTTTCGGCGGTTGAGGTCACAATTCGTCACGCGTCCGCATTTTACAGGGTTACAATCAACGTCTAGTGCACTGACAGGCGCGACATGTCCCGCTTGCTAAACAATTGAACAAAACTAGACGAGAAATGGAAAAATCCGTTAAAAGGTCTATTTTGTAATCGGTAAAGCCGCTGTTGGCCTTTTTAAGCGCGTCTATGTCATACAAAAATACGTTTCGAATAGATTTTTATTAAAATTTAAAAAGAGCTGAATATCCAGACACTGGGATCGCCTACTGGTAAAATAAATACTACAAAAAATATAAAATTAGCGTTTTAATTACTTTTCAAAGTCGCCGCTGTAATTTAGAGTCGCATCTGTCTCCAGATTTACGGTAACCTACAATTCATTACCATGCTAATGACGAAATGCAAAAGCCACTTCTTGTTTTTGCATTTTTAACAGCTCGTAACTAAATTAATTGCAATAATAAATGTTCAATATTTAAATATTCTAACTAACTAGCAAACAAACTTTAAAAGATTACACCAGTCGTCTCAAAACAAATGTCAATATAGGACTAGAGAGCAGTAATTCATGCGTATTCATTAGGCGTAGAAGATTCGAAGTTCGAATAGGCAACCATCATCGTAGCAGTACGAACTACCATGCTATCCGGCCATTCGGCCATCAAAACTATAGTTTGAAACCCAAAGCACTTACCTGGTGCAAGTGAAATGCATCTGTAGATTTAGAAGTAAATTTAACTTAGGAAGTTAAGTTTAAGCCATTGGGAAGAAAGAGTTCCTACCATGTATCTTACACATCTCAACCAGAACGCCTTGACAATAACAGCCCAGGCGTATAATAGCCCGTTACAGAGAATATCCATCCATTCCCAAGGCAAAGGGTCCCGAAATGGCTACCGCGCTTCTCCGCAGAAACTGAAAGTCACTGACAGTAAACGTTTCGACCCGCCCCTCGTCAAATGATTTTATTCCTCAGTTATATTAAGCACAAGCTTCCGGTTCTTCGTCATGGCAACGTGAAACACTTACCCTAGTCCACAATGTAATGACGTCAGAGGTGAAATCAAATAATTTTCTGTAAAACGATGTAGTTGAATGAAAAGTGTACCTTATAGTGTAAGAGCTCATCGTAAAATTTTGCACCTGTTTTATGAACGACGTGTGATTTAAGTTAAAGTTTACACTTGGGGTCATACATGGGTCATACAACGACATAGGGTTACCTAGCAAAAAAATCACAAAATTCAATTAAATGACATTTCGCCCAAAAACAAATAGGTGCAGAATTTTGTGGTGGCATCTTAGACTTTTCGCTTTTGTCAAAATTTCGCTTTGCCACCTGCTCTGCTCACCAATGGTTGACATCATTGTCTCTCGTTTTTAAATATGAAGACATTAATTTTTTTAATCTACATATGTATTTCTCTATGGAATAGAATTTAATTAGTTATTTTTGGCTTTTTTGTAGGCGCTTCTTTGTAGTCAATTGAAAACTTATGTATTCAATACCTCGCGTAAAAACCATAAATCCTGGGACGTGTTTCACCACAATTTGAAACACATGCACCCACAAATATGGCGCTCGGCCCGTAGTCGTATTTCATACTGCGCTTTGAAATGTCTCTCGTTGCCCCGTTTTGTTTGCGTGCTCAAAACTATTTGTCTTCTAGATTTTCCGCGTTTCGTGCATAATTTTGGTAGCTTTTACAATGTTATGTTTGCATCCTTGTTTGCAAGACTTTTTTGTAAAAATCACTGCTGCGTTGGAGCACAAGAACGTATCGCCTAACTTGTCGATTATATAGGTATGTCCTGTCTTTAAAACCCTATTCTCTAGCTTCATACGCTTATAAATAAGGTTTTGAAGACGCTTGTATTATAAAGTCTTGCTGGGTTTTTTATATATCACATCAATCCCAAAATTAGGCTTACACGTCTTCTCGGCGTAGACCCAGTATTGCGTCTATCGTAAAACATGGAAGACCGACGACCTGGTGATGGTTGTGGGAACCCGCTGGATTAGAGCAGCGTGGGACCGGTTATTGTGGCGAGCTTTGGAAGAGCCGTATGTCCAGCAGTGGAAGCCTTTCGGATGATAAATGTGTAAATTGGATGTAAAAGGGTCCAATCTGAAAATCAGCGCGAGGTACTTCCACCTCGCACATGCTGAGATTGGGACCCATTGCCATACAGATGTATTGTTTGTTTTTCACTTTCTTTTATTTGTAATTGTCATTATTTGTCTTTCCAACTACCTGCTGATATCTATGTTGTGGCAATAAACGTCTTTTTATTTATTATTTATTTTATAATATGATGAAACTTAAAGCGTGTAATTTTTTTATAGGGGTATTTTTTATTTTATTTTCGGTAGATATCCTGCGGCTATTAGTAGCAGATCACGTATAGTGTTCTGCAAACCAGTAAGCCTAAGTGGCTAGCTATCTGCAATGGAGTTGCTTGTTGAATTTATGTAAAAGGGAGGAAACCAGCTTGCGGGTCACCTGATGGAAAGTTGTCACGGCCGCCCATAGGAATCCTTAACTCCAAGTATTGTTGATTCGTTACCGGCCTTTAGGGCCACTCAAGACTTGTAGATTTAATATCTGGTAACCTGGAAGAGATCAGGGATTAGTGATAAAACCGTCTATTGTCTACCTTGTAAATTATCTTTTTCTACCTTTTCTGTAGTGACTAAAATGAGTACCTCTCTGTGTTGTGTAGTATCGTTAAACCCTTTATTTTTTTGATTTAATATCGTTCAATCTGTAACAGTTACCCTCCTAAATTTTACGTAACACTTACCGGTTGTAACATATTTCAAGTTAGGCGGCGGCTGGTGTAACAGCTAACTTCTGTGTTTAGTATCGTATTGTTGCAGAAAAAAACGAGATACAGGGATGCCATCTATCTTCCGATCTGTCACGGGCTGCTTACTCCGAAAATACCCAAATACTTACAAACAAACCTGAACGAAGTTAAGTAAAGAAGAATGTTTTGTCGAGTTTTCTTTTACAAACTGAATTAACATCTTACACTTCGTAAGCTGCCATTTTTTATAGAACATAGGAAGGCAAACGAACAAGTTGGTCATCTGATGGTAAGTGATCACCACCGCCGATAAACACCCGTAACACCAAGGAGATTGCGGATGCGTTGCCAACCCAGCGGACTAAGATGGAATACCTCTTGTGCCAGTAATTGCACCGGCCGTGTTGCTCTCCACGCCGGAGTACAACAGCGCAAGCACTGCCGCTTAGCGGCGGGATTAGCGAGCAAGATGGTGGTAGCGATCCGGATGAATCTTGGACAAGGTCCTACCACCCGCAATGGCTGTCAACTGCCATTTTATGTGCTTTGTTTTGCCCTGGATTACATTACTACACTGCATTTAATGCTATAGAAATCTCCGCGCCGATATAATTATCTACGAGACTGAAATATTTCATTTATTTAACGGGCTAAAAAAGTTTTGCAAAATTTTATTGTAATCCCGAATATAAAATGTTTTATACTGAAACAAAACCGGCCAAACCTATGATAGGGATTAAGCTAAAACAACGTTAAAGGTTAGCGAAACGACTAAATGACCTTAGGTTCGTTAAGCTTGCGTAATTAATGTTAATTGAGGGTTTCCTTGTGATTAAAAGGTGTATTTAACGCTTTAACTCAATCAATAGATAAATGGAGTCAATTTAAGCAATGTTGCCTTACACTTAGTCATTCTTTCATGTTGGTGCACAGTTAAGACAATTTTAAACCGGGATCTCATTAAAGTGCCCTCAGCTTTAAAGATATCTAAGATGTTAAATCGATGCAAACTTATATTTACCTCGTTGAGTTTCTTACCTTACTGGCTCTACTAAAAATAGATTATGTCGAACCAAATATCAATTTTACAACTATACACGTGAAGCTTCAATACTTCTGAGCCCCAATTTGAATACAGACGTTTTGACGTTAACTTTGGCTTAATAATAAATAATGCATGTGCAATCTGCTTGGTATTTTAGGTATGTGTATTAACTTTATATCGCATTTCAGTAGGTTTATATCGGACCTTGGTTAGCATTGTGAAGGACAAGCAGGCCTCTTTTGTGTATATTTATTACGGGCCATTGTCAGACCATGTGACAGCAGCCCAGCCGACGAGGAATTCAGGAGTTAGTCGTTCACCGTCCGCTGAGGCTGTCCGTATTGTATATTTATAATTTAATTAAATTAAATTAGTGTGTCTCAGTTTCCATCTTATTTCTTTATACAGTCAACTAGTTTTTCACAAGCATAACATAATCATTACAAAGCAACTGACGCTTACCTTATTTCTTACAAAATTAATTAAAATCATCCACATGTTTAACCTTTTCAACGCCAAAGACGGATATATCCGCACTATGAGTTCAATACCTATAGCGGATATATCCGTCAACGCTTACTATATAAAAGTGACCTCTGTGCATTCGCATGAGGATAAAAAGGCTTGGGCTGTGAACGACGACTTTTGTATTTGACGTGGCGTTGAAAAGGTTAAAATCGTGATTGAACCTGTATGCTACAGCTTTAATACTCTAGTCGCAATTACGGTGTTGTACGGTATAATATACAATCACGTATCTGCGTCACGACCCGGAGCCTCAAGTGGTATCTTGCGACGCGTCTGAATTTCCTTTTCAGTCGCAGAATGAATTCCACTTCATCGCTGCATTTAACGACTCGAACGTTGCAATAACCGCCACAATGCGACGCAAATGAGAATGATCTTTTCCACGTAATGTAGGTCGAAAGTTCACGCTCGGTCTGGGCTATTTAGTGGGTAGTTCTAAACTGGCGTCTCTATTTACATCGTTAATGTGGTTCGAATTGGTCGGGTCAGTATTGAAGCTATTTTGAATTTTACATTTTCGATAATGACCGTCCGGCACTTCCATGGAGTATTCAGCGAAAATTAGACTGTTATTGTTAAATGAGCATATGGTTGAACTAAACAGATGTATACATTCATGAGTGAATGTATTTATTGACGATATTATGAGTAGGAAAGCCACTATTTTCGAAACTTGAATCTATATAATAGAGCCAAGTGGAAAATGTAGTTTGCAAATCTGAAACCAGCGTCTGTACTTAAATTCAGAAATGTAAAACATAGTTTTCAACAATTATGTTAGGCTTTTTTAATTCACTACCGCTACGCTAGTTGTGAAAGGTATTAACACAATACTTTTCTTGATTTTTATTCATTTGTAAATTTCACTAAAAATTATAAAATGTTTTATGAGTAATTGCTGAAGTCGCTGTATCTGGTAGGTATGTGTCGCCTTATTTCTGTCTTAATAGAGAAGCTTTTGTTAAGTTCTTAATTTGTTATTATCATCACGTTTTCGCATCTTCTACGTTCCCAGATTTATCTGGAATAGAACGACCCAGCACCAATTAAAAAAAGACTGATTTTTAATCGATGTAAATTTCCCTGTGTGTGTTCTGTTATTTTGTTTACTTGTGTGAATCAATAAAGAGTATTTGTTGTTGTTCATAAATTCGCTGCTTATAATTATTGCAGACCATCAAAAGAGTCAAATTCAGTAAAAAAAATTACGCGTTGGAAAAGGTTTCAAATATTGTTTACTCTATTAACTTTGCGTATCTCTCTGTGCTTGACATTCGTATTTATTTGTTGTAAAGTAAAACATACTTGTATAGTTAGTTATATACACGCATACTTAATAAAGCCTCGTGCGAACTAAGCCGGGTCGCAGGTTCGTTTTATAAGAGACAGTAGATCTTGATTTTCTTTGATATCCTTCGCCACCTGGCACTTTGAATTCGATAATGTTCGACGGAATGGGCTTGACTCTTAAAACTGCCATTTAAGGGATAATGTTTTTCTTTTTTACGACCTAGAACAGTTTCCAGCTACTTTCATTTGAGATTAGAACCATAAAACTTTGAATACATTAGACGTTATGCATGAGTGTGCAAGAGAAAGTAATCTACTGGCAGTTGTACTAGTAAGAACGAGGAAACAAATACGGCGCCATTTGTAATCAGTTTCTATCTATCTATCTATCGCTTTTTATCTCTATCCAAAGGTTGTCTTAAAGAGATTGCTCCCTAGCGACGAGACTGCCTTTTGGACCTACATCTAAAATTTATCTGTAATTCACAGACAATGTGGTATTCATTCCAAAAAGCAAATGTGTAAAATTAATACTTACACACGAATCAATCATAAACATGCCAAGCCAGATACAAACCATTAACATCATCCTCAATTATGATAGGAGAAAGGTTGGACTCGCCCTATTTACGTCACTGCAGGCGGCTCCACGCGCCGTACTCAGTGTAGTTTGTCAAAGTTGTATTACTAGGTTCAATATTTAACACTTAGAATAAGTTTTACCTAATATGAGATTGTAAAGACTTGAAATAAACGATTATTTATTTATTTATTAACGTTTTGCCATTATATTCAACAATGTTACAGACCAAAAATGGTTACAACTAGTCATTTGTTCGTCCGTACGCCAGTATATGCTAAGTTTGTGAATAAAACTGAATACCGGGGCGTGGCCCATTAAATTTACATTTAGCTGTTGTATTACGACCTTGAGAGTTGCTCAGAGAAAGAGTTCCGAGGAAGTTCGGAACGAAGGATTATTGAAACGGAGTTAGTGCGTTAACTCTCTGATACTGTGATATACATAGTTGCTGGTGGCTATATCATTTATCATTTATTTATCGCTTTCATGGGTGTATTATTACATTTCAGATCTTATAGTATGAATTTTCCCAACATGAAACCCTGTAGTTGAGGGCACTGCAATATACTTCAAATATGATTTAAACACTACTCATACTGTATTCCACCGTGTGGCTTTCTACATCTACAAGTAATATAATAGTTTACTCGGTATCCTAATACTAAATACTTACTTACAGCTTTAAGCTATCTGCCTTACTTATTTATTATTCCTTTTGATACATTACATTTTAAAAATCTTAAGTTAAGTAGTATATTTTTGTTTATATTAATATAAGCATACCACGACTATTTTGATTTTTTTCTTATACCGTAGTTTTTCGGATTCGGATCGGATGCGATGCGAAAGGAACAAGAATCTAACTGCTCGCTCTGAGGCTCGTGACTTACTGTTGGACTGTGAGATTCATCGACACTGAATCGTCCATTAAGAAAATTAAGAAAAACCGCCAAATCTGGGATCATGGTCGAAGAGTATAAGTGTAAAATAAGCATGATTTACTATTTTACGAAAAATCGTCACACGAACGAACCTGAACTCACAATTAAATTTTATATTACTGTCGTGACACTTTCATATTACCATGGGTTTCTATTGAAAATTCATATTACGTCACTACAATCGATAGCGGTTAAATACGCTCCCATTTGTCAGTGAAAGAGTTAACCATAGTCGATACGGTATTTATCGATGACATGTGTCAAATTTGTGACTCATAGTACAGATGTTCTACGGCAACAGCTACAAAACTTTAGTCACTAGCGCTTAGAATACGATACCTACTAGCGATTTTTAGTTCTCTAAGTGAGCGCTAGAGGCGCTATACAATTCCCCCTACAAATAGTTTACGCCGTCGCTAGCGAGTACGGTTACGGCTAGGTGCACTGTATCCATGGTAAGGGTACAGATTGCAGAATTTAAATATTTTATTAAATACTAGCTTTTGCCCGCGACTTCGTCCGCGTAGACTTGTTTAATTGAAACATGCAATCTTTAATATTTCTTAGACAAATTAATGAGAATTAGTTGCTTTGCTGCTCATGACGTCACCGCGGCGTATAACTCATTTATCACTATCCCGTGGGAACTATGCATTTTTACGGGATAAAAAGTATCCTATGTGTTAATCCAGGTTATAAACTATGTGTGTGCTAAATTTCATTCAAATCCATTCAGTTGTTTTTGCGTGATTGAGTAACAAACATCCAAACATCTAAACATACAAACTTTCACATTTATAATATTAGTAGGATTTTATTAATATACGCGCATATACAAAAACTTTGCAATCAAGTCACGTGTGCTCTCTAAACCGTTTCATATAATGGTTATTATTAATGTGAATAATCACCCTGAATGTCTTGAAAACGACTGACATGGACATTCGTTTTCGGAATTCAGAACAAATAAACTCACATTTCTAGACATTGCTTATACCTGTACAGTATCCAGTAACCGGGTAAAGAGTTATCCGGGCAATTTTCGTTGAATTATTACCCGGGTCAGACCTGGATTAGACAGATAACTACCAGTGGAAGTAAAAGCGTTATTTCATTGTCAGCCACCTGGTCGAACTGTTATACACTAACCTAATATTGATTAATAGCTTTGCGCAGTGTTTTGGCTTATGGAGTCGGTATGTTTACAAGTTAATCGTTTCACTTCTTTACATTTTTTTTCAATGAAATAGGAAGACAAACAAGCAAGTGGGTCACCTGATGGTATGTGTACACCACTGCCATAGACACCCGCAACATCGAAGCGATTGCAGATGCGTTGCCAACCCAGTGGGCTAAGATGGAGTACCTTTTGTGCCAGTAATTACACAGGCTGTCTTGCTCTCCACGCCGGAACACAACAGTCCAAGCACTGCTGCTTAGCGGCAGGATTAGTGAGCAAGATGGTGGTAGCGATCCGGACGGACCTTGCACAAGGTCCTACCACCCGCAAAACTGTAATGTCTTCAAATGAACTCAATACTTAAGCATAATGTTTTCCTTACAGACAGCAGGCACACCTATTTTAAACAATGTCGTGAAGATATTTTGGTCCATTTGACTAATCAAACAATTGGGTCCCAATCTGAGCTCGGTTGAACAAAACCTTCCTCTGATGCCTCTATGTCTGATCACTATTATTGTGCTACTTACAGTAAAGATGTCATCTACGTATCTTACCTAAGTTGCCAATTATCATGTATACGAACGTATTGACTAGTCGAAGCGTTCGCCCCATTTTGCTTCTACATAAAATCATGCCCTAAATCCACTATTGCAACGCAACCCATTCCTCATATTATACTGGTTGATTAAAATCACTCTACATCGACATAGCTAACTGATCTTTTACAAGTGTTTGGTACGTAGTAAAGTCATTAGTAAAATGTACTGCTTTATCATACATCATTAGAATCAGATTTATTGCTCTGATATGTATAACGCTTTAGATATTAGGGCAATAAACAGTCGATAACTACTCAGATAAAACAACAACAACACATAGATAATAATAAATAAATAATAAACATACATATAAATATAAATATATACATAAAAATATAGATTTACATGGAATACGTAAATGTACAGCGCACAAATGCATCGCCAAAAAGCAGCAAAAGATGCAGGTTACCTACAGCAAAAAGAAGACGAAGTAATTGAAAGAGAAACATTACGGAAGTGACAGGTAGTGTTCAAGAAGAAGTCTTTTGAAGATGGGAAGAGATTTCGCTCGCCTTAGATCCAGGGGTAATGAGTTCCACAGGCAGATAGCTCTATTGACGAGGAACGAGGTACCAAAAGAAGATAATTTTGAGCACACCTGATAGAGGAAAAATAGGAAAAACGCTCCTTAAGATAGTGAGGGGTTGCAGGGAGGAAGAGTATGCCGTATAAGAGAGAAAGCAAGTGATAGTTACGACGAAGGCGGATAGGAAGCCACTTGAGTTGACCACGAAATTGGGACACATGGTCATACTTCCGCAAACCATAAATAAAACGGATGCAAACATTTTGAATGCGCTCTAATTTGTTGAGTTGCTCCTCCGTGATATCTATGTAAGATACGTCAGCATAGTCTAGGATAGGAAGCAACAAGGATTGGGCTAGCGAAATTTTTGTAGCAAGTGGCAGAAAGTTACGTAATAAAATTTAAAATAAGTTTGCTATTATTGTTTGTTTGTCTTTCTCAAGATACTTCTGTAAAACAGGTTTTTGTATATTCTGGCCGGGCTTTCAAATAAGTCATAAAAAATTATTAACAATGACTTGTCGAATTAAGAGCTCAATGCCATTGATTCTATTCGAAAACTAAGTTTTTATAGCTTGCGCTATAATAAATTATAATAATAAAATCATTTCACATAATAAAAGCAGTCGGAAGACTATTGTCGAGGTCTTACGACAAAAGGTCGTTAGCCTTTGCATTCAATAATGACCAGCAACTCTAACTAGGTCATCTGTCCACTATGTGATGAGAACTCTCAAGGCTCCGCAACCCAGTACACAGTTGCCCCTCAAGAACTAACCCAAACGGTTATCGGTTCTTCAATCGAAGCCTGCCATGAAAAAGCTGCCTGCTTTCTAGTCTCCGAACACAATGATGAAACATATAGACAATTTCGGCACTTTTAGTAATGCGTTTGTATGCCCTTGGTATTGTGATATTATGTATTTACGTCGAAATAGTATTCTCTTTTATGGCACAGAATCCAAAATATTACTAGTGAAAGCGAATTCTCGATCTTTAACGCTATACGATTTGGAATGAAGAAAAAAAAATCTATCAAGAAATTGGTGATCACGTTTTCCACCGCGTTGGCTCTCTAAACAAGACCGATGAGTCCCGCAATCAGATCTAATGTCGGTAATGGCATCCGATTACAGGAAGTGATCGTTAAACATCTTAGATTAAGGGAAGGAGTTCTACGAGTTTTTACTTTACTGTTTCCTTTTGTGCGCCCTGACTTTCATTGAACTGTGGTTTGATGCTTTGTGCACCTGCCATACAGCGTTTTAGGTTGGATCAAAGTGAAAATTCGATGTTTGTACTATATGGTTTGACTGCGTAAGGAATTCGTAGCGATCTTACTAACTTCATGTTTCGATTTAAACTCGCACTACCAGTTCATAGTATTTTTTAGACCCGAAATGAAGATAATTAAGGCCGTATTGCGTCATTCTGTGATCTGACGGAGCTTTTTAACTTCAAAGCCTAGGTTTTCTGATACTAGTTTTTGTATATCAAACTTGACCTCTAAGTATTTGAAATAAAACAATTTAAACTTTTTATATCGCGTTTTTGTAACGAATTTAAGTCTCGACGTTTTTAACGCTTTTCAAGTCTTATGTTCACGGGCAGACTCAGACATGAGACCTGACAAGGGCTTGAAACGTCGGTAATTAGGTAGGTTACAATATACGCGATTTTAACCGTTCAAATAGTTTTATTTCAATCCATTTAAGTCGGCAAAACATTAGATCATTTGAGCTCTATTTTACATAGTCTTCGTATTATTGATGCCGAGTTCAAACCTGTTTGAATATGGCTATTTATGCCGTTAATTAATTACAAGCCATCACCAGTTTGTACCCTTTCATTTCACTTTTCCACCAAAGTCGAATACAAACCCTTTCGTTGACCTACTTCATTTTAATTTTTGACAAAGCATTTAGAATTTCGAATACATCTCGCCTAACATTGAAAAGGGCGAACGTTCTTCACAGGTTGGTCTTTTGAGACAGCCTGTCTTCACAAACAGGATATTAATACCGCACATAAGTACTCCACATCACGCTCCGACTTGTGTCCAAAAGCACCGGTTATTACTTGTATTATCGGCGGAGAGCCCTTGACGTTTCCCGTTATATCTGACAAGGGTCCTGCAGCCACAATACCACGAATATACAGTGTAGTGAGTAATGCCTTGTCTGCCACGCCTACGCTGCTGTTGCTATGGTTTATTTGTATCGAATACATTCTACCAATAAGGAGTAGCCACTAAGGTGTACAGTGAAACTGACATTGTTGATGTTTAAATGTTTTTAATGTTATCTTTGCTTTATTTAATTTTTATTATATTTTGATGTATGTCCTAATTTGGATGAGATTTTCACATATTAATGTGAATTTTTAATTTTATTTTATACTGTTATTCTGACATTGTTAGTTGTAAACATATATTTTTTGTTATTAATTAATCTTGACATCTGTATTTGACATTCTCTAGGCTTCTTTCTAGACTTTTATTTTTAATGTTTTAATTTTTTAAATATTTTCTTTTATTTCTTATTAATTTATTATTATTGTTCTTTTAGTTATCTTGATGATCTTTTTGTAAACTCCATATATTTATTGACATAAAATATATTGCAATTTTCAATAAGAAATAAAAATATCTAATCTAATCTAATAATTCTTGATTGAGCCTGTGAGAGGGTGACCCTGTGTACATTATGGAGAAATTAAGCTTGAGCTTCTTCATAACTAACAATGCTATAAGGTAGACTTAGGTTCTGTGTTAAATACTAGAATCATAAAAAAGAACATTGTGCCTTTGTTTTTGTTTCCCTGACTATACTTTCTTAAGTTTTTTGCCGTTAACTTCTCATCAGAGGTTTTTCTGAACCTTATAGGCATTTACATTATTTTTGCGTCAGTTTTTACGTCAATAATCTAGAATATAAATCGTCAAAATTGTTCTTCGCTTACCACAGCGAGTTCTAATAAATTTGCGAGTAGTTCAGAGAAAGCTGCGCCCGGTTGGTTCGTATTTTTCTCTTCAAGGTGGGCACCGAGTTTGTTAAATGAGCGTTGTGTATAAACCTCGAGTTTCACTAAAGAAAGATCGCAGAATTCTAGAAATCCTAGCTATCTTAAAATGTCAACATTTAAGCATTATAAATATATATCTTCTATACTGCTACTAACACTCATGGACTAGTTTTGTTTGACATACATATTTTCATTCATATACTCGTATTATACAGCGCAAGTGTGTTATCTTTTTCTAGAGTCGCAAGTTAGACAAGGCAGGACAGTTTAAACTTAACTCTGCGGTTAAAAACAAGTTACTATTGTACCGCACCTATTTGTTATTCAATCATATAAAATAAAAAAATCAGTCGAATTATGGACTTCTTTTTTTTAACTCCGTAAAAAACGTTTGAATTTAAATTACGAAGTAGAAAAAATGTTATTACACCGTAATCACTTTCTAAGTATTCTTCAAAAAGTTTGTAGTCGTTGGACTACGAACAAAGTTTACTCTTACGAAATAAATCCTTAAAACTTTTGCCCCATTTCGTTTCAAAACCTCTGCGTCATTGAATCGTTATATAGCTCTCTACAGTACACAATAAAGATGATAATTCAACTGTTTTTGCCTCGGAAATGCGCTTAAGCGACGAAAATGGGGCGAAGACGAATTGATATGGGGTTTTTATTCGGGATCTGCAACAGTCGTTGCTGAAATTATGAACGTGCTTCGTTGTGATATATTTTGTGTGGGTTTGTGAATTTCACTCGTGTGCTTATTCTCCGAACGCGACGCTGACTTGATTCTGGGTTCTTAGTTAAAAATAAGTTTATCACAAAAAGTATCACTTAACGATTTATCAGTAGGATCCGACGTTTTTTTTCACAATTCATAACTTTTACCCAGTTCAAACGTCGCAACGATCGATCAACATCAGCTATATTTGTTTAAAATTACTTTTTTTCCCCAATCTGCGAGTTCCACGACGAAATGTGAATGAACTGCAGTCCTGACCGCAATAAAGCCGAGAGCGGAAAGAAATTTTCATTTGATATTCCATTTTTATGGGGCCACTTGGTCGAGAGTCCCGCAAATGTTGCTCTAACGGCGTCGGTCCCGTGTTATAAAGATTGCGCAAACGCTGCCGTATTTCTGCCTTACACGCGTTATGTGGCACGCATCCGGCGGTTGAATGACGAAAGTCCCCTCTTTGATCAATTGCTTGTACATGTTAATGGGATCCCCTTACCCTTCAATCCTGATCTAAGGCATATTCTTAGCCTTTGCTATTATTCAAAGCAATCTTGTCGTCATCATGCCATGTAATTTCTCCGCTAAAAACGCCACGTATAACGTCATTATACGTAGAGTTTGCTTTTTATACGCAATTTGAAATCGTTTGTATCAGCAAATGACAGTAAAAAACTATTAGCTCCTATTCTTGTAATAAATGGATCATTTTCGTATTTGTTCGACTTATTACCTAATATTTCGGACTAGTCCGTGGTACTTACTTATTAGCGTCTCTCTTTAATCCTTGATCCGAATTTCAAATAGCTTTTATATCATTAATTTTTCACTTTCACTACATTTTCACAACTTTACCGCAACAAAGCAGTCGACTGAAGTTATTTTTACGAGCCAACTCGTATGCCGGCCTCCTATAGCCGCTCGCATTGTTTCAAACTAATTCATATAGCGCTGTTATAACTGTAAGTTTTCATAGTAAACATTTTCTTACGTTGTTTTAACTTATGGTTTAATGAAGAGCAACTTTGTATTATATTTTGTTTAGTGCCTCTCCCATTCCGGTAGTGCTCAAATGCAATAACCTGACCTGAAAATTCTGGAATCATTGTCAAAGCGCACGCTTAATTAAGAAACAAAAAAGCGTTAGCAGTATGATGGTGATGCCTCTTGTCTGCCAAAGTTAGTCAAGTACAATCAGTCTTAGAAATGGCTAAACACTTAAGAACCTTTTCGTAGTAACGTCTGAAATGTGAGTTGCTTGAATTTGTCACATTACTGACAGCGATAAGGTACTAAAATGTTCAGCTACTTCTTAGGCTGACCGTACCTATAGACCGAAAAAAAATTAAAACGTAAATTGACTGGCAAGTTTGAAGACTGCTTAAAACGTTAAGGCAACTGTCCCAGTCATTGATAGGGACATAATGATTGACGAGAAGATACATAAACAAAGTAAAAAATATAGCCTTTGTCACCCAGACTACAATGACGAACCGATTGATACCTCATTTATCAAAATCGGCTCAGTCGTTTAGGTACTACAGTGGAACATACGTAAATATAAACATACATAGACTGCTAAAAACATAACCCTTCCTTTTGGCTTCGCCGTAGTCAGGTACAAACGAGAGACAATGATGTCAACTACTAATAAAAACAATGCTCTTGGAGTGTCTGGTCCGTATTGGACAATAGATTAGGTATTTTTGTTTTGTGGTGTAAACATGAGGTTCGTAAAGAAAGCGTTTCAATCTCCATGCCCCAAGGCGGTTTAACAGAAGGTGATACGGCGTATGTAAATATTTGGAAGTTATAAATATTATGCATTCATTTCGGAATTCAGACTTCCTGTGAGAAAGAAAGCAACAATTGTTTCAATTCTTTTTTAAAAATGACGCTCAATGCGGCTAAAATATAACTTACACGAACATGTAGTATTTGTTTTTTTTTAAGTAACAGAGAGAAGAATGAACGTAAGGGTCATCTGATAGGATGTAACTAATCACCGCTGCGTAATTTATCCAGCGAACCCAATATTGGTAACGCATCTGCAATCTCCTTGGTGTTGCGGGTGTCTATGGGCGGTGGTGATCACTTACCATCAGGTGACCCACTTGCTCGTTGGGGTTCCTATGTTGTATAAAAATATATACATACGAGTATATAACTCTGATCCGTTGCTGGCCTTTAGGTCTCTCCCTGTGGGTCTTCGGATCGTTCACTTACCTCTGACTTACCGTACAAAACGCAGTGACAAGCTGCTGCTACACGCCAGCATTATGTGAAAATATGGTTGTTCTCCGATAGTGCTGGCGTATTCGTAACTAATAAGTACTACTGATTACACAGTCAGGCCAGGCCCCCAATTCTGGCGCTCATCGAGATTCATCTGACGTTCGAGATGAGTCAAAATATGATAGATTTTGTAGGGATTTGACAGCTCTTTTTGGCTTATCTCGAGTGTAACTTCATCTCTACTGACGCGAGAATTGCCCCGCAGGAGTAGTACCCTAAACCGATGAGCATGCATGAAGAATGTTATGAGAGTAATGAAGCCAAACTTGTATGTCACGATCAAACCAAATGGAAATCTGTGGTCTCTGCCTACCCCTCCGGGAAAGAGGCGTGACTTTATGTGCGTATTTATGGCTACGCAGTGTTTCTCTTTAACTTTAAAATAAGGTTTTGATTTCCAACACCGGATTCCTTTGTAAGGCTTTGGAAAATCAACCTTTTATGTAATTTAATACATTTTGTACGAACAATTGGGTTCTAAGCTTGATATTTTGTGTTTTTATAGTGCTCAATAAAGATATACTATATTGTATTGTTATATTCTGAATTTTAATTAAAAATTTGATATTCGTTTGTTATAACTTTGTAAAAGTCTATTTGTTTTTATTTTGTAATTCAGCTCAGTAGCCAATGAACTGCTAGGAACCATTTTCTTGTTATCGCTATACCGAAGCGGAAATAAACACTTTTTTACGGCGATAGCGTGAATCTGACCCACAACATCGCCTAAAATCTCTGCCGAGAGAATTTCTGAAAAGACAAAATCGCAGTAATCCGCGGAAATGATCAACTTTGAACGAGTGAAAGCAAACTTTTTTTTAATAAGTGCGGTTACGCTGGCAGCCGAAGTTTCGCTGTGAAACTGCAGGATACTAGACAACTATCTGCGACTTAACGAACATTTAATTATGAGTGCGCAATATGTCTAGAGTTACGAGTTAGACTTAGTTTTTAGGTCACTTGTTTTGCTATTTTGGGTTAGGAATAGGAATTTTTCATCATAAATCATATGAGACAAGCCTGTCAAATTGTTGTTGATCATTTTTGAAAATATATAGTGCCCAAAGAAGTAGATAAAAACGATATTTCAGGAGTTAAACCGATAAAAAACTGACGAAGAAAAGGAAACTTTTTCTTTGTTTCGAAATATGCTTAGTCAAAACCAAATAAAAAGTTAAGAAATGTTTAGTAAGAAAGTACTTAGTTAAAAGCCGACTGTTATAAAATAAACTCGATCTTAGTTTCAAAACCATACGAGTACATTATTTCACTAGTGACAATGTGAACTGTGACGTCAAAGTACATGCCCGCTTGTACGGAGCGTTTTCGAGAGTCTTGCTTACTGTTAATTTTCTATTTGTAATATTTCAAAAAGTACATATATTTTATTGTATTTACGAGTTCTTTTAATTTTTGGAATAATAGTCCATGCACATTGTCTATTGAATATCAGGTATTTAGCGGTCGTTAATGTTTCCCAAGTCAATTGTTGGTTAAGCCCAACGACGGGCGATAATCTGCAAACGTCACTGCCCGAGCCCCACAGTGACCTACTGATCGAATCTCCTAAACCCAACGTTTGATTGCGATGATACCCATGAAACCATGTAAGGGCCAGCGGAGTTTCAGTTGTTTTATGAATAAATCAGATTAAGGTCCGGTTAGAGGCTGCCTGTCCAAATGATCGGCACTGAAATTGAATTATTACCGGTTCGTCTCCCCCTTTTCGCCGATCGGTATACTAACTGACGCCTACGTCCGGCATTTGCATATATGTATCGACGTTTAACGCAGGGATTTGATTCGTTGAGTCGCGTACACCAGCGCTGATTTATTTTGCTGTTTTAGTTTTGTCGCCGAAACCCGTGAATACCTAAAACAAAAAGGGTTTTCTGCGTATTTTCCTTTTTCCCGAGTGTTTCGTAACAGTTCCTTTCAATCAATCTAAGCCAGTACCAACTTTTGTACAATAAGCTTCATCTCTAGTAATATCCTAGTGATTGTTACAATCGATAATCGTTTGTATTATTCAGATAGTATTAAGAGCCGAGGTACGATTGAGTGTCTCTGAATTATCAAAGACGTCGATGACTATTTATATAGTTTTGTTCCCGATACACGTGTCGCTTTCAATTTGTATGCGTGACATTTGACTTGGCAGCTTGACGAGCAACAATGTTTCGCATTATTCTAATATATATGTCGGAAATTATGTACAACGTACGAATTTGAGTTTCTTAGGGATTAACGATTGTTCCCTTATTTTCACTCGATGTTCTCTGTGCAATAAAAATTTATTCAAATTATAAAAACCATAAAAAATTAAGGGGAAAAAGTATGAGCGATAATAAAGTAAACTGCTTCGATAATTCGTAAGGAACTGGCATAAATTTCTAATCATCATGAATTTTTCAACATTTTGCGGGTTTCTTTTCTCGTAGATAATGCAACTGTAACGAAAATATCGTGCCTTTTGCCAAGTAGCGGAACTGGGTTGAGGTCAGTGCAGACTAAATTCCTAGGCGTTCGGTGCATTTTATCTTGTTTAGTAGACTGTATTGAATGTTGTATTGGGACGTTCCGCTACAACCTTGCGATAAGTTCAAGCAGGTTAGGTCGAGACCCATGTTTATTTAACTGAAGAGCCTGCTTCACAGTAAATAAAAGAGCAAAAACACAGTTAAAAATATTGCGATGATAAAGATTGACCCTTAGTATCTATCCCTAGTTACCTACGCAGTCTCAACGTGACTTTATATGTATTCATTAACTGTTTCTCAGATGCGTACTTATTTACCTTGTAAAGGTTTTCTTTCATCGACCAACACATGATAATTTTCAAATTTGCTTGCATAGAGGTACTACATATAGTCCGGGTTTGAACCACCACTGTGCTTATGAAGCGGTAGATAGAACTGTTAAGGCCTAACGGTTCGGCTATCATAAATCGTCTAAAACACTAGCGTATATAAATGTCTAAGCAAAATGTTCTTCCTTACGTTGCGTAAATAAACAGATAAATATTTTTACCAAAACAACTTCCCGACATATGGAATCCTTTGATCCTAAGTAAACGTCATATTTTCGTTTCACTGACATTTAATTCAGCCGCTGTATATCCCGTTTCTAACAAGATGTTAGGAACGTGTTTGAGGCACCGACATTGGTCGTTAAAGTTGAATTCAGCCTCATTTAGCTTTTATGAGTATATTTACACGACACAAACATTTATTTAAATCCCTTTTCAGCTGATCTTGAATCGCTAATGTTTACACGAGTTAAGTCCCTATTTTGTTGGAAAGCTCATGCTGTAAAAGTCCGGCTGTTCGGGCTAGGCCTGGCTGGTGGTGAGTGGGTGAATGAAGGCGGGGGCGCCGGGTCCGCGCAGCCTCCGACGCGCCCTGCCGCGGCCGCCTGCCAGTCGACGCCGCGCCGAGCGACAATCCCCACGCCGCGATCGCTCTAAACACGTCCAAGTAACTAAATAGTGACTATTAACCTGTGAAAACTTCTTTTACTTCGTAAGTAAGAAGCGCACGCGTGATCGGATAAAGTTCTTCTCGTATAACGGCGACCTTTTCGAAAACGTCAATTAGTGGGATGTTAGAGCTATCAGTGAGTCCCTCCATCGTTTTTGCGCCATTTGAGGGCAATTACTAATGTGTGGGGGGCGTAGCGATGTGCGTTCTCCGAGTATCGTTAAGTCACCTGAAATGTCTGGAGGTCGCCGCGTCTAGCTAGCGTGGCGGCTCGGTTCCCCGCCAATCACGTGGCCATTGTCAAGAGCTTTATGACAACTTAAGCAACTCGCTATGACAAAGATTCAATCGCAATCTGCTATCATTTATATCCTTAAGTTGACAGGCAAACAGAAATTTTAATCTTGACGAATAGTGTGTTTAATTGCGTTAGACTCAATTTTCCTTGCATTTGAAAATCATCGATAAATGCCTCCTATCGCAGTCTTTTATTTTTTTCTTTATCTCGTTTCTGTTTCCAGAGATGTTTTTAGGATAGCTGCATCGGATTCAAGCCAAAATTTATTCCGCGCAATTGCGATAATTTTGCCAGTTGGCAAGCTTCTGACGTTTGGAACTCTCTTTGCAGAGGATAGTACATATCGAGTAGAATAGCTTCTAGAGTCGGAGTTTACTAACAAACCTAATCCTTGTTAAGTCCCGAGTCTAGAACGGCTTAGAGACCTGGATTGACTTGATATACAACTCCATTCCCTACTTGGACAAACAACTAGATGAATACCAATATCGCTCCACCGAACGACTTTGTTGATACAGCTAAAGCAACTCTGGCAGAAATTATTGAATTTTTGATGAAAGCGTGTAAAGGAACTTGATTTGTTGAAACAGGACCTACGCTTTGATTAAAAACAAGCCTCTTTTTCCGAATTAATATTTCCCGCCCGACCTAATTCGACTTCCAAATGTAGCTAATAACCTTACCTTTTTCATAGAGGCTGTAGGATTTCCGAGGCATAATCTTAAGCCTGACCCTCGGAGGTCGCCGTCCTTCATCAATATCGTTTATTGCGCACGTATATGATGGAACAGCTTTACTCGTGTCATAGTATATCCTTGGAAGACAGTACCATCATGAACTAAGCCCGTTTAATACGTGTCAGCGTGGGAAGCACGCCGCTATCAATGTGTTACGTATGGCTTTTGTAGCAGTATGATCATAAAATTTCATTTCGTACACAGACTCGCATGAAAATTTATGGAAACCTGTATCCGCTATATCTATATCATAGTTAAGAGGATTAAGTCTCTGCTGCTACCAAACTTCACAATGCTTTTCAAAATTTTACATCAAAGTATATCTCGACGACGTGGTGGTTTTACTCTGGACCGTCACATATTCCTGCATTAGCGATGTACTCATGCAGCTTGCAGATTGAATTCAAATTATTATTGAAAGCTCCATTATACGTTGCACCCCGGCCCGCCACAACTAAGTGCTACGCCGCTGCGATAAGAGTTCGAGAAATTGAAAAGGATTTAGTTTGAGAGAGCGAGCCCGTTTGTAGGATTAAATTGGCTTAGTTTACGATCTAAGGATTGCCCGCTAAATATCCCAACGGAAGAAAACGTTTCCGCATCTGTTCCAAAAAAAGAATTTGATTATGCTGATGCAGATCCCCTGTCCCAAATTGAATTAGGGTCGACAGAATATAATTTATATTGTTATCATTTTGTATATTGCCTTCTGGTTTATCCCTCGGCCCGGTATGCGGAGATATTTCATACTGATATAAGACTCGTTATTCTCGCATCCTAAATTACGCAACTCGTATGCCTGTGGGATATTCCATTTGATTACGATATATTTAAACAATTATTTTGAGTTCTATCTTGTTAGACTTGTTGGCTCTTCTGTACTATGAACTTAAATTTAATGTGCTCATACTTAAACTGTTATCACCTTCTATATTTATATCGAATTTATAATATGTCTTCTCAACAGTTCTCCTACTTCACTAAACATAAATTGCATTCGCAATCAACTTGCAAAGCAATAGTCTAACAATAACAAGAAATGCGTGTGAGTGTGACAAATACAGTGTCAATCAAACATTTGTCAATGACTTTCCGCCAGTGCTTTATTAATGGCAGCATTTGTCGCCGAGGAGCATGGATTATGATTCATTACTCTTTCCGGCCGTGAGGGAAAAGTGCGGGATTGTACCTAATATGACCGTGACCCATATCTGAGCTGAGATGTCATCTGTTCCAATACACGCTCCAGCTAAACTGACTTTATTGCATGGGTTGTGCGACAATTTGTCATTATGTCATGGTCACCTACGGGCTCTGAAGGTGAACTTTTGCCTTTTTTATCTTTACTTACTCTGAACTTACCGATCGTGGCGAAGTTAAAAAGGAGGGACATGTATTTTGTTCATGTAGGTGCGAATGTTTTGTTTTTTCGTAGAGCCTAACATAGACCAGTTTTGGTGCCACCGGGACACATTTTTTATTGTGGGTTTTAGATGTCATATTGTGCAACCAAAGAAAATACAACCTTAAATCATACCGAAAGGGAAATTTGAAAAAGCGGTTAGAAAAAAATAAGTACAACATATAGATTTAAATGCAATTGTGTATACATATACAAACAATATACCGAGTTGAATTTAAAAATCAAAGGTTTTTGAAAGCAGGTTTCAAAAATATATTTAAATAAAAATATAACGAAAATTTTAGAGTGCCTACGTAATAAATTGTACATGACTTCACTTTTCTTTATGCTCTCGTGGGTACGTCTGAAAAAATAGTCTCGTTGATGTTTATCTTTTTAGTTTAAAATTTTTGGGATTAGGTTGCTTACATTGTTTTAAAATGTAAGAATTTTTGACATTGCGTATGTTAGGTAGTTATCGCTTGTATCAGATCTCTGAACAATGTGAGCCTTTTCATAAAATCCTATATATTTGAAGCGTCCAATTGGGATCCCGTATGGAAAAATCGGGGCACTCTGACCCGAGCCATTGGACCTCGCATTTCCACGCCGGCATTGAATCAAGCATCCAGCTATATTCCAAATGAAATACTTATCTCCCTTTCAAAGGTATAAATAAGGGATAAACAAAAACCCTCCAGCATTGTTTTCTGTTTCGTGACCCAGAAACAGATTTCTCTCATCCTCGGCGTCGTATTATGTTTCCATTAGAGCTTGTTGACTTAACCCTTCAAGAGAGCACAGTGACTGCGGTTTGCCCGACTTTGCTGGCGGTGGGAGCACGTATCAAGGTTTTACGATGCTGAAGCACGCAGCGCTCCGCTGATTTATTTTCATTATCATGTACAGCTGTGCCGCTGGCGATATTTTTCACCGGCCCAGATTGCGAAGGGAACCGTGCCTAAAATTAATAAAGTGATGTCGTGGCCGTCGAGTAAAAATATGCTTGAGAGAAATTGGCTCCATATTCATCAATGCGGCCGACTGCGTGGGTTTTTCTTTTGCCCGGCTAGTTTGGGGAATTCGGCGATGGACGCTGATGCAAAACCCGTTCAGCCCGCAGAGATATCTCATTGTATGACTGCGGCTGATGACCCACTGACCCAATTCTGGACTGCAGTCAGTTTATACCTTAGGTATTTGTTTCGTTTTCTGGCACTGCTTCCTACCTAACTTATTCATCCAAAGTCATGCCGCAGCAGAAATTAATAGAAGTAATAAATCAAACAATAGTTGAAGACAAATAACGTAGCCTTCCCAAATCAAGCCAAATAATCTAGTGCTCAATACTGCTGATTGTAATCGATATCAACAAATCCAAGTTTAACATTAGCTGAACTAAAATCCACTTCCAACAAACTTCTTTCATTATGCCATACCTTTCACAAGGGCTTCTGTCTGACCCTCCGTCGTTTCAGCCTTGGTTGAAGCGTCGTGATGTAAAGATATGAACACTTTGCTGTGACATATCGGGTCAAGTTATATGAATATTGCTTTACCGAGATACGGGGGAAGCTTAATGGCTTTATTCCCTCTAATAAGTCTCTCCCTTGCACCTTATACCCATTGCTCGCTAAAGTAACTTGGCAGATAACACGTTTCTGATAAATTTTCTTATATTCTTTTCTTTATATATATATATATATATATATATATATATATATATATATATATATATATAATCGAGCTATATTTATATAGTAAAATATGCGAAAGTAAACCAGCAAAAATATATTTCGTTTTGTCGTATCCAAAGTATTGTTGACATCGGTCTACTGGGAAATCAATAAAGCGTAGGCTCCTGAAATTAAATTCCATGTTACATACGATTTAACATGCTTAGATATATTGGATCAGAAACTTATTCAGTCAGCTCCAATTGATAAATTTGTGTAGGCTTTCTGTGTAACAAATTGTTAGCAGTCTCTACGACTAATTGAAACTAATATGTATCTACTTTCCAGTTCGAAAGTGAGATGATGCTTTTGTTAATTAGTTAACAAATTGAAAACTTAATGTGCTAGTAAGTAATTTGAAATACTGCGACGTGTTAGTAGCACTAAATGTTCAAACACAATACGATTATGTTCACAAATCCCGAAAAAACAGCAGCGCAAATAAATGGATTAATTATTTAATGTTCACGTTCAAAAAGCCTCATAAAAGAGGAGATAATAAAAAATGCTGCCATTTTCCCATTCTACCCAAGGTTCTCTTTATTTGTCGTTCAGCGATCGACATAAGCGAGGCAGTGAAATTTAATGAGCCCCTCATTCAGGTCAAGGCTTTTTAACTCCTAACTGAATGGCTGTTGCTGGTCCAAACTCATCGAATGTCATAATGTTATTCACGCAGGTACAAGCTGGTGTTAAATTCCATCAGTCCTCACCCCAATAAGAATTTCTGTGCGGAAAATGACGGCGCAAATCCAGCCTTCCATGAATAAAAATCGAGCACGTAGTCAATCAATTAAATTGACGTTGAAAATGCAGCACCTAATCTCAAGAATGAGCTCGTAGCGCGAACGTTCTCAGATTTTAGACCGAGTCGGCCTATGCTTGCTCTTTGAGTTTCCTTTTGCCAATTAAAAACGTGCCCCGTTAGTGAATTCTTCGCCAGTGCACGCCTTGAATATTTTATGCCTGCAGTGACTTGGTAAATTAATGTTGGATGCAGTGCCCATTGTATTTTAGATTTTAAGTTTGAAGAAATTCAGTAAAATTTTAATGCTATTACCCACCGCTGCGGCAAGTAGAATCGCAAAGTCTGTTTCGTTTGACGCGGTGAAAATGGAAGGTAATTTAAAAATCCTTTGGCAAACTCTTCTGAAAACTTTGTGCCTTTAATTACTACCTGCAATGGACCTGCAAAATATGAAATGTTTTATCTCCTTTAAAAGTTAGAAAAAAAAGATTGCTTTTCATTAAAAAAAAGAATAAAATGAAAATTAACAAAATAAAATTAATTTAAGTGTCGTCAAGCGGGATTTACTCGCATAACTATATATCACATACCTACCTCAACGTTTTATTCGTGGCGTCCTGACCGTTTTTATCAGTTGACTAAAGAAAATAATGTCACTGCCACTGTTGCTTCGCCGCGCGACAGTTCCGAACTCCCGCACTTAGTCTACTTTATAAATAAAAAACACCCCTCTTTTTGCGTTGGGGGTCAAACATTCACTATTACAAGAGCGACTTATTCCCATAGGACCATCTTCTAAACCTGACATATATTACCCCTCTTAATTACATTACGATTGTGAGGTTGCGTTGAATGCCTTAGGGGGTACATCAATACGCAGAATTGAATTCCTCAGGCCAAACCACTAAGACCCAAACTGCGGCTTACCACAGACTAGACAAGTGCCGCTGGGACTCCCGTAACTTCGTACCCTATTATTCCACTATCTCACTGTCCACGTACGTGAGACCCTTATTTATTGACCCTGTCTTATGTACGAACGAACATTTTTTCCTCTATTCGGGTTTTCCTGACGATGCGGAATTTTTAAATTTGACGTCATTGACTATTATGCTTTAAGGAGGTTCTTATTGCAATCGTGATATTATTGATTGTACAGTAACGTTGTGAATTCTATTTTATCACAGAGAATTGTCAGTTAGAAACTTACTGGTCTATATTAGTAATTTTATTGTGCTACTGAAATGTGACTCTAACATTTATTGCTTAGATTCAACAATCAATTAGTATTCTGTGACTATTATTAGCGTCCACTTTATACATACTATTCGTTCTTATGAATTTATTCCCTTTTTCATTTTCCTTTTGAACTCAAGTTTTCAAACTTATTGCCACTAAACGACCTCTTCACACTTTTACCCGACTAATTTATTGTTTTCTTTTTTTCGTAAATGTTTCTGTCATAGAAATGTCTCGAAAGTTTGATTTTGCGAATGTTGAGAAGAATAACTGATGTCATGTTTCCTTTGCTAAATCTTAACAGGAAAAAAAAGTTTATTTAAATCGAAAGAATCAGCTCAATCCGTATCGGAACTGAACCAGCTGCTAGAAAATTCAGAAAAGTGAAAGCGATCATTGAAAGGGATCCAGTAATGCGTCTACGCCAAGCTCCATTAGGCAAGAAGTGAACGGTAACAATGTAGATTCTAGCAGCCGAAAGGCATGTACTTTAGGACTTATTGACAGGGCTAGCTTAGCGTCGTACAACTGTATTAGGGAACGCTGAAGCCGCAAACCCATGCCCTAGTTCTCAGGGAAGGCCGTGACTTGTATTCGCATTGCGTCTCGTTAGAACTTCTATTCCGTTGTTCAAGTACATTTTATGTCATGGACGTGCGACCTATCTCTAAGCAGTTACCGAGATAACTTAGATACTTTTGCTAGTTTATTGAACTGGCCTTTATTACGACTTACGAAGCTCAAAATGAGTCTATGAATTAGGACAAACTTTAACAAATTGCCTCGCTCGAAAATCTATGAATTAGCCCTAATTTTATTGTTATCATCATGTTGGGTTCTCAGGCGAAGTCCTTACAGAACATAATGTATATTATCTTGTAAAACGCTACACATTTTTGTAACTTCTCAGAAACTCTGTTCCTTAATTCTGAAATGGAATTGTTATGTAAGGAGAATAACTTTCTAACGTGCCTAAGACAAATATCTTTTCATATCGGTAGTTATGGTTTATATGTATATTACATTTGTAAAACACTACAGTTTGTGGTGGAGAACTGTAGGTAATGTAGCGAAGTTATTATATGTAGGTATGTTAGAATAGAAACTTGTTGTCCAACGGAATTTCATAACTAGCAGCATTCGGGGTGAACTATCGTAGAAGTCAAATAGTCTAAAATCGAATACGAATGCAATCGGAACGCCGACGAGAACAACTCGCTGCAGTGAATACTATTTGCTCAACTGGAACTGGTCTTGCGGTTACTTTGCCGGGAACAAACTTGCCACCATTGTGAACGTTTCCTATTTAGAATGCTAGTATTATTTTGCTGGTATTATTTCAAACTACTAACTACATCGGTTCATCGTTAGACCGATCGCAATTATTTATTATGCACAGTATTTATCGAAACACTCTGTTTATTGGAATTGGAGCTCAGTCCGGATTGATGGCTTTCGAAAAGGTCGTTACGTTAATTAATATTGAATAGGGTAAGTGATGGAGTCTTACGAGTGTTATTGCGACCATTTCAGTTTTCTAAAATGCGGAGAGAATAGAACTAGCTATTGACGCGTCAAAATATCATACAGTGTTATTTCAAGCGTTTGAGTGTTAAAGTTATAAAGTGCGATTAATAAAACGCGAAGTGTTATTGTATAACCGTTTCGGATGAGAGGATGCGCGGCTGGCGTTTATCCGCTCGGCGGAGACGCTAGCGGGAGCGGTTGGAGCGAGCGGAAAGGGTGTCGGGCCGCGAGCGCGACGACTGGTGCCCGCACGAGGCGCGGCGGCATGCGCTGACGTGCCCGCGGCGCTGCGCGTGCTGCGGCGCGGCGCGATGCGCGCCCGGGCCGGTCCCCGGGCCTGACATGGAGGAAGGCGGCTACTGGCGGCCATCTTGCTCGACGCTGTCGCTGGCGGAGCACCATGGCAGCGCGACGCACCTGTGCGCGCGCCACGCTCCGCAGCCCGCGCGGGTCGCGCACCGCCACCCGCCGCACGCCCACCACTCGCACGCGCATCAGCACGCACACGCGCACCATCTGCCGCACGTCGCGCACGCCGCGCACGCGCCGCATGCCACCTCGTGCCCCGTGCACAGTCCGTTTAGACAACCCACGCCCGAATATTGCGCGGCACATTCTCAGGTAACACGCCCCACGAACACTTGAAAACGTTTGTTTTTATGTTCTTTAAAGGGTCATGTACCTTCGGTGGAATAGGTGACCCTGATCTGGAGAAACATGGTTGGTAACTTCCCTGATTTTCCATTTCTGGATCTCCTATACTGCTTGGAATATCTTACGCTTCAGTGTTTGTGCAAGACGGCCGAGCGACGTGGGACTCGCCCGTGAACGATTTTCGAAGCCAAGTCACGTGGTTGCGGCATCTGCACCTAATTTATTACAGAGTAACAGCCCCCACAAACGGGTGAAACATTTTCAATGGTAGCGATTTGCATCTTATGCTGTTATTATTGGCGTGAGTTAATGTGTTTGAACGAAACTGCGAGAGATGGCGTAAGATTTATGCGGCATTGGTATTCTGTGTGGACGTAAAAAGTCCATTATTGAAAGATACATTGACTAGATAAGTTCCTCAAAGACGCATTGTATTTCCTACGTATTATTTAAACTTTTGCGTTGGACATGGATATATTTATAAACTTATGAGTTTTATTAATCTGCAATACTTTATCTGCTTGAATATTAAATATGTATTCTTTGATACCGAATTGGCAGGGGTTAATGTTCATAGGATAAGGCCTAGCCGTTGTTATTATTAAGATAAATAATGGTAATAGCGCGTCATAATATTGCAGCTGCTCTTGATGGATGGTGTCTTGGTCCGCAATACACATAATGGAAGGTATCGATTTGAGAAGCCTGTGCCTTGCAGTGGCTACCGTGCTCCAAGTTTCTTTGTAAGAACAATATTATACTGGTGGTATTATTTAAGCTCGCGCCATTTGTTTTTCACGCTAAGCTATAAACTGTGATCGTTATATCATTTTCGTCGAGTACTTGTTGTAAAAAACTTTGTCCTCTGAAGTGCTACGATTTAATCGTGACTGTTTTACTAAACATTCAAATATTTGAACTAATTAATGCTACTTGTGTCTATACAAAACATTACTTTTAGTATTTGCCGACAGAAAATCTACTGCTTCCTCAGCGAAATTTTGGGTACGCCCACAGATAATGTACTGATACAAAATTCAAGAAACGCCTATTGAAATCAAAGGGGGGGAATATCTAAAAAAGCCATTTGTCTGACTGAATTACTTCGACTTAACATTTTCATGAATTTCTTCTGTGCATACGACAACGCCAATCGGGTAACCGAAATTGCTTTTTAGGGAATACGGAGGGTGAAAGGCTTGAAGCGTTTGCCACAACTCACGCTGATGGCATAATAAAGCAACAAATATAATAATTTAGAATGCCATTAACCTGTATTGAATGTTCGGAAATTAAAAGTCATGAGAATGGCTTTTCGCCATGAATTGCTTCAATGAAAACAACATATCGATTTGCTGTGTATTGACTATTGACACCATACCAGCGATGAACAACTTGTAAAAACTAGAAAAGAACTGGAATGTTCTCAAAAATTTTTCACTTTAGGAGTTTCAGAATTTTGGAAAGTTTCTATTGTAGGAAAGCTGTCAAAAATGTGAGAAATAATCTCAGATTTTTTTAATCGAAAATTTCCGCCGCCACACCAGTTTATGTATTGTGGTTTTCGCTTGTTCATGTTGTAATTATTACGAAGGTATTCACAGGAAGAGCTCTAAGTACCAATTGAATCGTCTGCAACCATTTACATTTAGATTTGCCTTAAATTCTTTGATAACCACATTCACTCTGACTGTGTAATGTTAGACTAAATGATATGGCACGGGAAGCGCTAGGTGAAAATTTAATGTGAGTCACTGCAGCCCATGCCTGTGGGAAATTAAACATCTGGTCGGAAACTCGGAAAAAATATTCTTGTTTTAATCTGATGTAACTAGGTTAAAAGATATGTAACATAAGTAACGTACGACAGAGGACATTGTTGAAACCGCCTATTTAGCGATAGTCAAGAGCGTAATAAAATTTCAGTCCCGCGTTTTCCAAATTGATAAGTTGGCCAACGGACAAAAATGGCTTATCCCCGAAGGAATTTATTTCTGTTAAAACTCTTGAATTATTAATACGACGGCGCAAATTACCGGAACCAAATTATATTATGACTCAGTGGGCTTATTAACAACAAATTACGCAGTTACGTTTTACAGGAGCGTTTTGTAAAATGTTTTAAAGCACTCCAAAATCACAGAAGATAAAATAAATTGAAAATCCGGAAAGCTCTACGGAATCAACTTAATTAGATTTGCTGGCTCTATAATATCTGCAAGTTTCTTTTTCTGAAGTCCGGTTGTTAAAATAAATTGGTTTGCATACTTAATATTTTGAAAAAAAGTTATAGGCGAACGTGTTTTAGTTTTGCTTAAATTGTTATTTTGAACAAAGTTTTGAATGTTCGTAGCCATGATCATAAAATTTTAAATTCTTGGCACCATATTTGACAATGATACAACTTAAAAAGATAGCAGGAAGATGGAACTAGCTAGATGCCATAAAATCCTTCCGTGGATATGAGCCAAAACTTTGCTCGGGCTGAAATATAAGCTTCTTATCTACTTACTGTGACAGCCACTCTACTTTTAGTCTTAACTGACTCCGTTGTTAATTAACACAGTACGTACCATTTCATTCCTGACGAAGTTCATTACGTACTCTGCATACATATACTGAAAGTATTGACTGCTAACCATTATAACTTTCACAATTACTAACGAAATAGAAATAATAAAACAGAAAAAATTATTTCGCGTAGTTTCTTATGTCTGAGCACTTTGGAAAATTAAAAGATTTAGATGAGAAAAAGTGCCGCAAGAAACTTAGCAGATAATTACATTTTATATGAGTTTTGACACCAAAAATTTACAGTGTTTAGTGTTCCGTACCCAAAGGGTAAAACGGTGCCAAATTGTTACTTTTAGGGTTGTAGTTATAAACCAAACTCAAGCTGCAGTTCCATACTAACGTCATATGAAACTGAAACTTGAGCTCGGTCAATAACTACCACCCTTAGATCACTTTTATTTATTTATTTAAATTTTATTGCACAATACAAAAAATTAAATACAAATGGCGGACTGAATGCCGTTAGCAATTCTCAACCAGTCAACCGTCAGGCTAAACAGATATGAAACTTATTGGGTCGGTGCAGGATCGTGAATAAATAAAAAAACAAAAATAATACTAATCAGCCGGAATATATCGATAAACTTTTGTTACGGGGTAAGGGATAAGTTCGCCTTTGTACATTACTTCTTTTTGTTGTCTGTTATTTGTATAGTAAATAATTTACTTACATATTTTCTTTCAAGGGTTCGGTAAATACAGTATTCGGTACATACTAATTATGTGGCAGTACAGAAGCTCCGGTGCGTGAGTCCGACTCGCACATGGCGGTTTTCAAGCGTAAGAGCGGTTTCGCACTACGTCCGATCCGAATCCGTGAAAACATGGGTCTAGAAAACTCGGACCGAATTCGGATATTGCTTACGCACTAGTCTGATCCGAATCCGATCCGAACCCGTGAAAATATGGGTTATTTTCAAAATTTTCGATTAAAGTAAAAACATCAAAACAGACATAACGCAAATAACAACGTGCACATGCGCTCGCTGCAACACTGAACTAATACACTGAATGCCTGCCGCTACACGTCACCCAGCCGCATATCCCGCCCGCCCTGCTCCCTCTCTGTTCGTACGCAGCTCGGCTTTAACTCGGACGCAGTGCGCGAGCGTTCATACAAATAATACTATGGCTACTTCGGTCCGTCAAAAATCTTCTCTGGAATGGAGAGTCTAGAATGACGGAAAAAAATCGGATGACGGATATCGGACCTAGTGCGTAAATTACCATAGAAATAATTCTACGGCTACTACGGACCATATTTTCAAGGATGCGAATCGAATGTAGTAGTGCGAAACCGCTCTTACACAACCAACAGTCAGCTAAAATAGTTAATTTTACCTGGGCTATGTTGAACGTGGGGTGGCTTAGTCTAATTCTGTCCCCGGTGGGGTTCACACAGTTCATGGCACAGTTTATGAACAAACCTAGGAAATTCCTCCTGAATATTGGTCAACGAGCGTGCTCAGCCGTAGTGAAGTACACGCCTCATCAGTGCACCTAGCACGAATCTTCTCGATACGCGTTAACTCGCTACGTAACTCAGTGTGTCTCTCTTTTACTGGGCTAGTTAGAAAGAACCGCACTGAGTTACGTAGCGAGTTAACGTGTATCGAGAAGATTCGTGCTAGGTGATTGATGTCATAGTGAAGCATTTGTCAGCTCAAATCTATAAACCAGAAGCCTTTCCGAGCCACACGGTCTGCCTTTGTCTTTATCGTACTGGACATTCAACCCTATCCCTCGTCGGATTTAATTTGTCTGCGTCTTGATCAATAGAAATTGTTTAGAACTTAATGTCTTTAGAACTTTGTACAACTAATCTTAACTTAAATTCTGTTGTGGCTTCATTGATTAGTTTATTGCGTATAGTTTAATAAGTTCTGATAATTTAAACTGAGTCTTCCCCAGTCTTTGGAGAATGTACATATCCTATTGACATATACATTGCTGCTTAGCATGTAAACTTTACCTGTCTGTATTTCTATATTTTGTTTACTTATGTGAATCAATAAAAAGTTTTTTTGTAGCGTAGCGTTTTGAAAGCCCAGTTTTTACATATTGCTCTAAGTGGCAAACCTTGTAACATTTTAAACTTCTTAACAAGGCTTGCTTTAGCGTCCGTGCTCGCCGAAGATAAATTTTGCGTTTTGGGAATTAGGGAGCAGCGCAAGAAAGAGGGATTGTTAGTGCGTTATTAAGTTTTATTTGCTGACCCTTGTCAAAAGTTAGGTTAGTGGCTGTATCATACATTACTTTCAGCCGTAAATTAGCATACCCTTAACCCACGAAGCAAGACGTTACTTGGCAAATGTCAAATGGCACGTTTTACGTAGGATTTTATAGTCACTCACTAGACTTCTTCGTATATTTCTTTTTATCACAAATTTAATTAAAGTATTTTTTGTTAACTGTAGTCCAACAATCATTGTCGTATTGTTGTTTATAACGTGTTTGTAAAAATATACCAAAATAAACATATCTCGACGATTTGCATCAATGGAACTCCTTAAATTAGGCAAAGCTTTTACTACGGGTACCTACTAGGCAACTGATATACATACCTACATTATTTATAAATGCTATACAATATGTATAAATTCATACGCAATAACATCTAACATCCATATTCATTATACAAACATTCGAACCTTTGAAATCGAACCCACAACATCTAGCTTCGTAGTCGTGATCACTAACCCTAAGCTATGCCCACAAAAGATTTAAGAATAAATGAATGCACTGAATACATTTAAAATGTGATGTTTACCTTTCCTTAATTATTGTTAGTTTAATTTCATCCCTACAAAGGTTTACTTCAGTTTACATTGTACCCGAATTTCTGTTTGACTAAATACGCAATTCTGCCTCTTCAAAGACGTATGGAGGTGGGATCTTGTGTTAGTAATTACGGCTACGGCGACACTCAAAGCCTCTCTCACAGTAAAGTAGATATAAGACTTAATTTCTGAATTTGACTTAGTTTTCTTCTTATATAATCGTTCTCATGACCTTTTTTGCCTTTCTGCTTCGTCCTTGGATGTTACGTCAAGAAAGACAACATAATATGCCTTCGACACAGTTTTTTTTTGCAAAACTGAATTAAGCAAGATAGTTCTTAGGACGAAACACATGAGGTCACGGCCGGATGGAAGTGTCCTTCCTCCTTGATTTTTGTTTGAGCAAATCGCACGCTTAGAATTAAAGCGACTCAATTCTGAATATGACATTTCCCAAAATTAAACCCTATGTCTTTAAAGGTGATATTTTGGGACGTGCATAATTCAGAAATGGGTCACTTTAATTCTAAACGTGCGAAATGCTCCCGTGTTTATAGTCCCGCTGTCATAATCAGCGGCGTGTAGTCCGATAGAGAAGAGCGATATCCAATAAGAGTGGATGAAAATCGCGTTGGTTTCTTGCTGGCCATGTTTGGTGGCTCTAAGCGTGCTGGTAGACTTAACCAGTGACTTTTAATGAGTATTCTGTGAGTATTGCGGGTGGTAAGACCTTGTGCAAGTTTCGTCCGGTTCACTACCATAATCTTGCTCTCTAATCCTGCCGCTAAGCAGCAGTGCTTGCGCTATTGTGTTCCGGTGTGGAGAGCAAGACAGCAGGTGCAATTACTGGCACGAGGTATTCCATCTTAGCTCTCTGGGCAAAGCATCTGCAATCCTTCAGTGTTGCGGGTGTTTATGGGCAGTGGTCATCACTTTCCATCAAGTGACCCATTTGCTCGTTTGCCTTCCTATGTTGTACAAAAAAAAACTAATAAATGTTACAAAGCTCACAACACAAACAGGAAAAAAACAGCTCTCAGTCTTTCCATTTCTGGTTTAAAAACGGCAAAACTCGATGTTCAGTTACTTGTGATTAGTGAATGCTTAAATAAGTTAAATAAACGCTTATTTTTTATATTAAACTGTTGTAATATAAATTTATCTTTTCAGTTTTTCTAATAAATCTTTCTTTCCATAGAATAATAAAGGTGAACTGGCGAATGTTGTCGATTTAGATAAAGTTGACTAGTTTGGCAGAATCAAAGCAAAAAGCAATAAATATAAGCAATATGTCGACAGGGAAAATGATGTGGCATTGACCCAGTATCCTTGATATCTTTACCTCCCCTAAGTCGGTCGCTAGCTGATACCAACCTCTGTGTCTCTCTAATGTGTGCCTTCGCGAAACCACTTGAGTTGATTCTGGATATTAAATTGTCCCTTTAAATTGATCCTGGGAATACTGTGATTGCTATAGACTGATTCCTTTGTTTTATGTTGTTCGAGTATGCACCCAGGTAATGTCTTAAACTTTACCTAATCTTACCTCTTACTCTACCTATCTTATTTTCAGTTTTTTTTTGCATGAGAAAGAATTTGACAGATCAACGTGTGATTTATATCATCCACGATTTTTCTGGGACGAACTCTTCGTACCGTACTATTTATCGTATTGTCTTTTGACTGTCAACTGTTTTTAAAATATTTACGTGTTACCAAAAATCTAAATAAGTGAAAGAAGGTATTATTTTAGGTTTTTTTTAAATCACAACGTACAATTCTATATTTTAGTTAATAGTCTCCGAAATACTGCACCATAAAAGACCCAAAGAAGCAGACATTTTGAAATAACGGTGCGTTTTACTGATGTATAAATACGACAAAATAAAAAAGTCCCCGACAGCTGTCGAGTGCAAAGGATGTTGCGATTTTTAAATTAGTCGATGGCCAAGTATTTTGATTACCGCAATGTTTGTTGTTGAATAAAGTTTGTGATCACTGCTACTTTGCTTATCGAATTTCGCATGGTACAGTCAAGGCATTAAATTTCCAACCCACCTAAGGTTCAATAGCATATAGCAAACTGTCACCATAAGAGCTATAGTGCAAGACGTTAGTTTGACATATCGACCTTAATGCATTGCGAATGTCAGACGACATTTTAACGAAATGGGCAGGGAATTAAATTCCTTGACTATATAAAAACGAAATATGAGAAGTTTAAGCTATACTGTTTTATCTTAGTCGTATTTTTATACCGAACTAGATTTCCAATTCCATACTATGTTAGTATGAAACTCGAACTTGAGTTTGGTTTAAAACTACGACTCTTACAAACTACTAAGAAATGCAAGCCCGGTTATTTTCTTAGAGAAATTAGCGGTTAAAATTGGTTTTCCTTAGGGAAAATTACCGGGTTTGCATTCCCTACAAACTACCGAAGTAGTACTACATAAGCTCACTGACCTATAAGTAATGGACTTCTAGTCAGCGTTTAAAATATAGCCGCATCAAAAGTGGAACAAAAGCACAACAAATCGACAATCGGTCGCGCTGTCTGTCTGTCGGACCGACGGCGCTCCTGTCAATACTATTATTTTGTAAAATAAACCTATTTGCAACGAAACTTACTAAATTATTATTTTATGCAGTTAGACGTAAAGTTGTAAATCCAATGACTATAAATGGTTAACTAATCATTTGCATTTGTAAAATTGGCGTACCTGTATTCTTATGTCGGTCCGTTTTTGTGCTGTCATTTAGTATGACACTGTACATCCATGCATTATATCATTGACATAAGCTGTATAGTATAGAGGTGATTGCCTCTATACATACATTTACTATACATATAACTTGTATAGCGCTTATTGTGCTACTTTGGTATAAAAACCCTTAAACCCCTTTGGTATAGAACCCTTTATGTAAGTTGCTAATTCGCGTGAGTTCGGCAACGCTCGCCGTAAAATTTTCCAGAGACCGATTAGAATTTTATTTATAACCGCAAGTCTAAGAAAAACAATCAATCAATTACGAGTTACGATAAAATACGAGTCCCTTTGTGTTTTCTCAATTATTTTGTCAGCTTCCTCGAAACCACAGATCAAATACAATTTCGTATTTAATACGACATGACGTCTTGAATCTTTGTTAACAGGCAAGGTATATCTCGTCATATCGATTTTGTTCTGCACAGGACGCTGTCAAAGCTGTTATCACGATGTCGCCCTTATTGGACGCCCTTTGTAAACGTAACATAAAGTTCTTTTGTTTTGCGATAAATAAGAAATGAAAAAATCTACCAGTTACATTTTTGGTCGAATAAATCGACGTTAAAGGAAAATAAGAGAAGCGAAATAATTGCCGAACAAAGACGTCGCAGATACCATTTTAGCAACAACAACGTGTTTAGCTAAGTCGCTATTAACATCGTTGTGTAAACCTCCGTGTGATAATGATCCTTAAGTTAAAGTAATTCTCAAGTTAAATGTTTGCAAGCGGCGTATATACAGCTTGTAAGTTTTATGGGTTTTTATGTCTACGAGTTGATTACTCTCCGGATGCCGAAAGATTCTTTAACGTCAGCACTTTGCTTGATTAGAACCTTTCTATGTATTAAGTCAATTATTTCGTTTGCGTCCGTCGCACGGCCCGTAAAGATGAAATACTCGATATCGAAAACACCTGAAAGCCTCGAGCCCCAATAACGATCTAAATGAAATTTAATTTTCCTTAAGCCAACGGCCCTCTGGCAAAGTGTACCATCTTATTTCATGGCAAGAAAAGTTGGTATTGTGTTACCCTTTACGCCTTGAAACTTCATTTCAGACACTTTGTTATCATGAATAAAACAAGGAGATTATCGGAAACTGACTTTTCTCCGTGACTCCGTCCGCGAAGATTACATACTAACTTTTACCCACCTTTTAATACCTTTAATAGTGAAATTTCCAAAATGCTTGCACAGTGCGTCTACACATCCCAAGGAAATCTTGTTTCAAAATTTCAAGTCCTAAGTTTTGGATGTGCGTTAACTGTCAGTCAGCCAGGGAAGCATTTTGTATATCTTTATCTTTACATACTATAAAACAATGTCGATGTCTGTCATTATCTTCGGCCGCTCACTCCTTCCAAACCACGCATCAGATTTTGATAGGGTTTTCACTGTTATTTGGATTTTCTTTTTGTACACTACATTCTAATTAAGTTTTTGTTAGTAAATTTTCACCTGTAGAAAGCCGGGGCGAATCGCTAGTAAATTATCAATAAAATCAATATCTTGGAACACTTTCAAGGCCACACCGGTTGCGTATGCGCCACGGCTCCCAATAGCTTCGTAGAGCTGCGTTAGGCGTACGTTACGCGTGTAACGCGGCTCTACGAAGCTAGTTGAAGCCGTGTCGCATACGTGTGTACGCAACCGGTGTGGTCTGGCCCTTAACTAAGTAAATTTTGTACTATTCATGATAGATAATGAATATAATAAATACACTTATATATATAATCAACAAATCGTATGTGTATATTTTGTTGTTATACTTCTAAATAAGGAACCTCTAACTTGTAAGTATATTATTCCAATTCGTTTAAGCTGATTCTTCCGTCGCCATGGCGACGCCACGGGGTTCCAATCCCCTGTCTTATTGATTAATTGCTGAACACGTTATCCTGATAAACGGTTTTGGGGCCAAATTTTATATATCATCTTCGGGGTTACCTGCTTTCTGCTTAAAATGCTATTTAAGGCTTACTCGACAAGACCGTAGAAGTTACGGAACGAATTAAATTAAGTCGTGAGTCGCGATATTTTTCACAGCGTTAGCTCCCTTGGCGTGACGTACAATTCATATTTAAGCAGATTTTTTTGTAAGAAATCTGTATCTTAATCCTTGGCCTTTTTAGCCTTTTGTAGGCGGTAGGTTTACATTTTAGATCCATTTTAGGAAGAAAAGGTTGCGGATATATTCTTTGTTTTAGTAATAAAATTGCTGCTACTATTTCGCGTCGTTTATTTAAATCACGATTAATGCAAAATGCAGGATTATTGCGGACTGACAGCCTGGTGGCCTAGTGATTAGTGATCTTGACTAAAGCTAGAGGTTGCGAGTTCAATTCTCTTAAAAGGCAGACAAAAAGAACAACAACAAATATTCTTTATTGTACACCACATAAAAATAAAAATAAAACAAAGAAACGAATTAGAAAGGACGCAGACGTTTGTATTATGTTTATGATTTTTTGTACCTGAGTCGTGGAAGTATTTAAATATATGTTTTTCTTCATAAATATGTCGCACGCTTAGAATGAAAGAGACCCATTTCTGAATTATACACGTCCCAAAATATGACCTTAACTAAAAGACATAGGGTTTAATTTTGGGAAATGCCATATTCAGAATTGAGTCGCTTTAATTCTAAACGTGCGATGTGTTCCTGCTGGCTAGCACCGCTTTGTTTAGTTTGGGAGTAGGTTAGTATAAGTTATGTCAAAATATTTATTATTTTTCTAACTCTAAGTAGAATTGTTTTTGGTATTGATAAAAGTTTGCGTCTTTTACATTAATTTTCAATTAGTAAAAAATATTGGATTAATAAAATCTCCTAAAAGATAGATGTGATAACTTTGCAAAACGTGCTTGAAGGTACAGGATTATAAGTAAAAAAAAGAAAACCAAACAATAACATAGATAAAATTCGTAAAAAATTAGGTAACAATATGGTCAAATCTAGGGCTGGCAAGAAAAATAATGTTGTTAAAATAATATTTATGTAATATATTCACCTTCCATCAGGTATACCGCGTGCAAGTCTTTCGTTTCTTAAAAAAAAACTTAATATTACCATGAGGGAAAAGAACTAATACCACTTTTTCTCAAAGCACTGACAATGTAATTGTTCAGTGTTAACAAAACAAAAACGTAACAAGATTTACACGAAAAGCCGTTCGAGGAAAAAACAAAAGAAAATTACATTTTCTGGTATTGGTTTGTGTGTAACTACGGTTCCAATAACTGCAATCTTAAATGGGCATAGCAATAAAACTTGCATTAACATAATATCTGAGTTTCTGATTGCAATTTGCCGCTGCTCATAAAGAAGCTTGTACGAATTTCTGTTACGTACAATGTCAATTCACAATTTATATCTTTTATTACTTGCAGTCCTAGGAGCGGCAGCCTTTAAAACTTTTGGACACGATTACGTTAAAGATGGACGTAAGTTAAACCAGCTATAATTTTTTAACGGACGTAATTTAGTTTAAATATTCGCTTTCATCTGTATCAAGATAAGTCACTTTCACGTTCCTGACGAAATCCCACTTTTACATAGATTCAATATCCTGATTTAGGTTTCCACAAGCACCTTAAATTAGATTCCAATAACTATACAACTTGAAACCTACAATAAACACAATACAGTCCAAATTGGCGCGATAATTAACTAATTCAACCCCAAAGGCTTTCATTAATGAATCCCGTATTTTAATCAAATTCCAGGTTTTGTTGACGGTCCCTTTCCGTCGAGTCTGGGAAACATACCGTACTACTGTTACCAAGCGCCTTCGAAGGGACCCTGTGCCCATATGTTCATGACCTGGTTTTTCGATGTGATCACAAGGAAATGTATGCCGATGTTCTACTCAGGATGCGGTGGGAATGAAAACAGATTTGAATCGAAAGCCGCTTGCAGCCGGAATTGTGAAAGAAACGGACCTTTGTAGATTTTCTTAAGCTTTGGACCGCTTGGTGCATTAAGAATCTTGAGTCTTTATACAAACATACCTAGGTGAATCGGAGTGAATGCACATTTATTGAATAAAATACAGTTCAATGGGATCATACCAGGAACCATGGATTTCATTTAAAATATTGTCAATATCTACAAATATTTTGCAAAACAGTAAAAATCATCGTGATTTTTTCTTTTGTTCGTTTTCTTGTATGGTGTACAATAAATAGAATTTGTTGTTGTTGCTGTCAACATGAATTATCAAGTTATATCGTAAAGTATCAATATCTAAGTACAACGTAACGTATTGTTTTTCTTAAATGATAATTAAGGTCCTGGTTTAGAATTTGTAGTTAAATCTAGATATGTGTTAAGAGATCATGGCATATAATAATTTAGAAATGAATTTATTAATTGACTCTTGAAAATAAACAAACTACTATAAAATATTATCCTGTGCCTGTGTATTACATGTAACAGAAATAAATAAAAGGCGACCCACATGCTCGTTTGCCCCCCAATTGAATAAAAAGGTTTTTGTAATGAAAAGGAATCAAACGACACAATAACTCGAGCTAATTCATTAAAGCTCACTGTTCAAATAAACAGCAAGAGATTGTCAAAATGAATCCAATCAACTTTCATTGATCTAACAAAAACAAGGACGAAATGATTCTCAAAATTTCTCTCGATACCGACTCTTTTGAACAAAACAAACTCACTGAATGGAAAGTAAATAATACCTGTAGAGTAATGGGGCGACGCGAATAATTATTAAGCTTTTGTTTCTATCGAGGCTGCTGTACGTAATGGGTACCTAACGTCCGTGGTATTGTTTTTGGCCAGTAATTGAATTTGTTGCGAACATAATCCTCATCTTTCAAATTAATATTAGACACAGTTGCAGCGTTGTTTTGAATTGTTACCAGGACTTTATTAAACGTTTGCCTCCAGTGAAAGAAAGCTGGCATTTCTATTTCTCAAGAAATGGAATAAAAGAGATTGAAATGTCCAAAAGGGATATACTTGCTCTATTTAATATGGTACCCACTCGGCTGCCAAGGCTAACCTTCCACTAATTCCATTCGAAGGGCGCGTCCTTTAAGAAATATACGTCTGAAAACTAAATTAAGTTATTGAAGAAATATAATATCGCTTCTCCTCCATTAGAGAAAGATCAAATATTTACTCAGTCTTATAAAACGATATATAGAAAGTAAAGAATCTCGTTCGGCCGTAACGAAATATAAATAAACAAGCAGATATCCTTTCATTTCGTTGCCCACGCACCAAGGGCCCCCGAGTGTTCCCAACTCCTTATCGAATGACATTAATGTAGATATTTTGGTACAACTTCAACTTTCAACTCTTGATTTCCCTTAAGGGTAAACGTGGGACAATGGGCCGGCAAACCGTGAAACTTTTGGCGTCAGCATCGCGAATCATTAGCCAATCGGAATTCGGAACGGATTCAATGGCTGCTCAATTGACCAATTAGGATTTACTTACTATACTAGTACCTACTATCTAAATTTAGTTATGGGTGAAGATACATTTTATGGCTTTTCAGCTATAAGTATTATGTGACATTGAATTATTTGACGTAACTTATACGTAGTATATATTGTCTTCTATAAAATTAATATTCCGAATGTATAGTGCCATGGATTATTTGCAGAAACCTTAACCTTTTCAGGAAAGTTATAAAACAAATCTAACCTGCTAATGGTTTTTAAAACATTCTTTATTGCAGTTATCCTACTGTTTCCTTATATAATTAAAATAATAATAACATAGAAAATACGTCTGAAATATGGAACAAAATGCGTATGTTTAAAATAATTAAAGTTTATAAGTAGAATGATCCGGCAGAGCCCGCAGTGGATGGTACAGACTGAATAGAAACACAAAAGTTGGAATTTAAAACTCCCAGCACCGTAATTCATGATCTTTTAACAGTTTAACCTTGGTCCGAACTCTCGTCTTGCTCAAACACCTTCAAAATTACAGCGCCGTGTTTACAAACGGCTAACTAACCAAATTCAGCCACGTAATAAGCAGCGACCCTACCTGCCGATATGAATCTTTCCTAGCGAAGTTTCTGAGCCTGCCGAGACATTATTTGATTTCAACATTTTATTTGATCCGAGATTTTAGACTACGTTTCGTTACGTTTAATTTAAGAGCCGACAGAAATTTCTCATTAAGAATGCTGACTAGGCGAAGGACGATACTCCTTTGGAGTTGACATGGAATTACTACCCGATAATGTTCGTTCGTTTCTGATCAGAACGGAATCAACTTTCTGGCGTTTATTCCCTCTTCATTCGGGTTACGCTTTAGCATGATGCCAGATTTGTCTGATCAGAAACATTGGAGCGATTGAACACAAAACATTAAAATAATGGAGTTTATTAAAAACCTCTAACGTTTTAGATTGAAGAAGAAAATTCATCAGGCCACGTAAGAATCTAAGTGACTTTAACAAGACCGGCAAATTTAGTTTATCTGTACTGAAGAAACAGTTTTGTTACACGTAACCAAAGTTTTGTTTACCTATTACACAAAAAAGTGACTACCGAACTATTTGTTACACCTTACCTAACTGTTAGTTTGTAAATAAATCGTCAAATGTTTGTCAGTAGCAAATAGTTTTGCTAATTTAAACGAAATTTGATTACCATTAACCAAAATCACGAGTAGCCCAACTAGTTCGGTTGTCTCTTTTTTACCCGACTACGGCAAAGCCAAAAGGAATTATTATTTAATAATAAATATTGCCTGTAAAATGTTGCGTATATAACATCTAACAAAGGTACAAACCCTATTTTTTCCGAAGAAGAAGAAAATATTCGTCTTTTTAAAGTAAAACAAGTTCAAAAGCTCTTCTTTTACATTTTATAAGTTCAGTGCAGACAGCAAAGTGCTTCAAGTCTTTAATGAAACGGAATGTAAATAAACGTCAAGAGACAGCGCAGACAGCGCGCTGAACGTTTTTTCTTGCCAATGTATGGCTTTACATATTAGTTTCTGTTTACAGTGTAGAAGTTTATTGTTTTAAGTACGTATTTGTAGCGTAAATAGTATTAGTCCAAGAACGATTTTACAGAAGTTGTCAGAAATGTCAGAATCTTGCAATATCTTAGCTAGTTTGATAAATGTCTTCATTGGCAATCAGCTTGCTTTTGATTTAGAGAATATGGCTTTACAAATCAGTTTCTGTTTTCAAAGTACAAGTTTATTGTTTAATTGCGTATTTGTAGCGTAAACAGTAATAGTCCAATAATGATTTTACAGAAGTTGTGAGAAATGTTCGAATCTTAAATTATATCTTAGCGTGTTTGATAAACGTCTTCATTGGCAATCAGCTTGTTTTTGATTTAGATAATACTTAGGCATTTAGATACAATTTAAACATTTGAATTTGATTTATTCGTACCACTTATTCGTAACTGCTACACGTCCGTGCTTTCGGTATTGTGTCTTTTGTTTAATACACGTATGTTTACGTGAGCGCTGAAAATGAAACGTGGACTACAAATTTAGTTAAATATTCACTCAACTTAATTGCGCGAGGAAAAATGTTGACTCGGAATTTCATCAAGTTGAACACATCCCTTGCTTTATACTGAAAAGATTTCGCAGACGCTGCACTCTTGGATTTAGAGGCACTTAAACAGATTTTGCTGAATATTTTTTTAAGGACAAGATAAAATTACTTACGTTGCTTGCAGTGCAAAATCTATATGATACCTTGATTTTTAGAGTACTGACCACAAGCAACATGTTCAAAATACCTGACAAGTGTAATATCAACATTAAAATTGTTTTGAAATTCTTGGTTTTCACATGAGGTTAAAGAAAGAAAGAAAAAAAGCAAATAAGTTGGAATAAATAATTCTTCTACATACATTTGCGGCATGACAGTTTTTTCCTACGAAATGTCTTTGATTCTTGGAGTAAACATGGATTTTTGGAAATTAACTACACACAACAACATTAAAAGGTTTTGCAGTATAATGTATGTGTGTAAAACTCTTTATTCCACATAATAATAATAAAACAATTTTAATACGCCTTGAAACCTTAGTACTCCTACATGCACTTAATGTTGCACAACACGATGTTCTCAAGTGTGTTACAGAGAAGAGTGTTCTTAGTTGGAAACTTGTAAGAATTTGTTGCGATACTTCATAAACTACTTCAATAGACTACGAGTAGGATCTCTTTCTAAGTAACACAAAAGTAAAAGGTAGATATGTTGGTAAGTAAAACACGGGTGTAGTTTTACAACAGGTGGGTAGTGACAACAGAGTTAAAATAGATTCTATTTACACTAAAGCAAATGACACGAGTTTTTTGAAATTAAAAGGAGATTGGAAGAAGCCTATGATCCCGAAGTGGTCAACATTAGTCTGCAGATGATAGTAATAAATTAAGATTAGAGGTTTAATATTGTCGATTAATGACTCCTGATTTGAGGTAAAATCAGTCTTAATTAATTGAACGTTTACACTTGAAATATTCACACTTACTTTCTATGCAAGGCAGAGCTCCGTACTGAACTTGGTGCATTTGTTTATTCTTTCTGTTTTTTGTTAAAGTTTAGCATGTTAGATCAAGTCAGATAGTTGGTAAACTCTTAACTTTTAAACACAAACTGATTGCCCAAGATACAGGCGTTGCCTAGTTCGGGAATGTCTGTTCTTTCTTTTTACCACAACGTGTGCACAATACTTTAAATTTGTATCATCAACATTGTTACTTATAATTCTATTTTTCTGTGCAATAAAGTTACTTGCTAACTTTAAAAATCCCTAGGAATCTTCTGGACCGACTGAGCCCAGAGTCTCTGCGCACGAATTTCCCAGCCTGATTTACCGGCTCTCTAATGAATACCGAGCGCCACCGGGAAGGGTACAAGAGGGTACGCATTTGGTTTAGAATTACGAGTGTTTTTATATAGCAAAGATATACGTGCAACTGTAGACATAGTCAAAACTAGAAGGCCTATGGCGCAATAGCTTAACGTATTATTACTACATTCGGTTCTACCTCTAAATTAGAACCTAATCCAAGTGGTTGAACGCAGTAGCATCCTACAACGAAACATTGTTGAAAACAGGGTTACTTTGGTCTTTAGATATAAATCGTGTAAAATGATTACTGATACAGAACAACTTTAAAATAATATCTACCATAGTAAACTAGTAACACGGTACAACCTCTTGAGACACAAAGCCAATTATGAATTTGAAACCCTAGCTGTGTTACGCAATGGCAGATCAGAATTACTTTGAAATGTCTCAGAAATTTCAAAGTAATTTCTCAGACGGTAAAGATTAGTTTTAACAATGAGCGCTCTTCAATAACTTAAGTTCTATCATTTCTATCATTACTAAACTGTAGCGTTTTCGTAGCTTTTTCTTGAGTTTGTGCTGCACTGTTGATATTTCGGACACGTTTCACAAATTCTCTCGTGGCTTCCTCACGCTGACGTGGTGACCCACTTTTGTACTCATTAACGTGTGGCCACGCCGCGTCCCACGCCACAATGCGATGGTTTACTTATTCAATGCTACGGGGTTTTTGGTCGAAAAACTGAACATCACGGGAAAACGCGGTGAAGGGTTAACCTCATGTGTTTTTACAAATTATCATAGTAACATGTATAATCTTTTTTTTATTCTTTAAGCAAATAAATAAAATAAATAACACCCTTTAACTAGGTTGATGCCATTTTCAGATGGACTTATAGGATGTTGTAGAGAAGGATAACGTAGTAGAATTCCAGGATTGTAATAATGAAAAAAAAGATAATTCTTCGTCACTTGAACTGCCTATTACCTTGCTTATTGATGAGTAGGATGAAAAAAATAATTAAAGTAGCGTAAGACCAAAATTCAATCAAAAAGCGTGATCAAGTGACTTACAAGATTATTGTTCACAAAGTGTTCTGACATACAAGATAAGTGTTCTTACTTTTACTGTTTCGTCTGATGATGATTAAGGTGGCAGTTAACATGAATTGAAGAATTTAATGCTACTCCTTCTGCCGTTTTAATGACGGCCAGAAAACATGCCAAACCTGTTTTTTTATGTCATTTACTCGCTTAAAAATGTGAAAATAAGTATGAATGGGATTTTCTGTTGCATATAAGCAATTAATATAAATAGTAAATTAATGAATAGGCTTGGGAAGTAGGCAGTTTCTGGTCGAGTTAGTTTAAAAACCTGTGCTGTTGGCAAAGGCTTTTAAATGTACGAAGCCTATGCAATTGCTATTCCAGCCGAAGCAGATGTAGTGGCTTTCTCAAACATTGAGTAGATTTTTTTATTTAGCGGGTACAACATTAGCAGTTTCCTGTAAGTCAATATTTCTTCGTCCTAACCGGCATCGGTGATTTAAATAAAACACTTTTTTGTTATATACATTTAATTTACATAATAATACATGTCTATAGTAAGTACCTACTTTAACATAAATAATAAGGATTAAAAAAATAATAAATAGCAGAGCAAACTTTAAGCATTAACTGGCACTATTTAACTAGTTGACTAGGAGATGAGTAAGGTCTCCAGAAAAAGAAATTCAATGGAGACATGCCTACACTCGCCTTACGAATTCCCTGGAATTCTGACACCTGTCAATATTAGACGTTTCAGGGATGATAAACATTTTTTCTACTGTACAAATTATTGGCAGAAAACAGAAACGTAATAAAAACCAAAGCAAAAATATCACGGACAAAGAAGTGCAAGCTTCTTCTAGAATTAAAATAAGAAGCCGAATGACATAGCATACAATAATTTTGTATAGTTTGATGGGAAAATGACGGTTGATAGCTGACATTTTGAGGTCTATTTTTGTAAGATTTTAAATAATGGAATAACAATTACGAAATAATATGTGTGTTGATAAAATATTTAAATATAATCTTAAACCGAAGGTTTGTAATATGTGATAATATCAGAATGATACCCACAGCAATTTATTTTTTCCACAGAATATAATTAAATATTTTATTATGTCTCAGTCGTTTGATTTAAAATTAAATCAAGTATGCTTTAATTAATAATACGTTGAAGTGATTGTAAATTTATATATGCCAATTATAAAATTTATATTTTTTTGCGTTTCTCACCCCAGTTTCAAAAAATATTTTTTTGCCTGGTAATACCAAGAAACTTCAGAATTTCACGGAATTATAAATTTGACCTTAGAATGATATGGTCCCCGAATCGATAATGAAATACATAATCTAAATAACTTATCTATAAATAGCGTTGTGCTGTATTTTTTCCATGAATCCTGTAATTTTATTAAATAAACACTCCAATATCTCAATAACTTAGAGATGTATAGTCTCTGTATACAAACGTTACTTTACTCATGTAGTACACTGAAGGAAAGGGACAACTGAACTGATTTGATTACTAGTGATTTTGGTTAATAGTAATCATAGTTCGTTTAAATTACCAAAACCATTTGCTTATAATAAACGTTTGATGATTTATTTGACAATCAAGAGTTAGGTAAGATGTAACAAATAGTTCGATAGCCACTTTTTTGTGTAATTGGTAAACAAAACTTTGGTTACGTGTAACAAAACCGTTTTGTCAGTGTAGTAACTACGCGTATATTGTATGCCATTACGGCTCCATGATATCTAGTACCTAACTGTATACCAATTACACCGGCGTTATCCAGAAAAAAACTATGTCTTGTTATGACGATTTTTTTTTTCTTTACGACTAATACATTTTTTTCTGCATAACGCGATCCCAGGTAAATAAAATCTGCTCTATTTGTCGCAGTTTGGACTGCTGGGCTCACTCTTCTTCGCATGATGAGAACGACTAAGAATTACGACACGAGGTCCAATGGGATGATTTTTGACTTTCGAACGGTCGACCACTCGCCAGCCGCGCACCAATCAATGACGACTAAATTTACGTCCGCGCTTTTGATTGGCCCGCGCAGCAGTCCGTTTAGAGACTAGAAAGATTGTATGTTTTCTTTTTCATAATGAGCTTTGCAATTCGTGTAAGATATATCTCAAAATACCACAGCATTTTAAGTACTATTTCGTTGTTTAATTTATCCTCGAGATTCTCCAAGATGAAACGCTGTTTTGTAGGTACGGAATATTATTAAAGCTTGGGATTACACTCGTTTGCGACTCGTATGTGTATCTAGAGCTAAGTTTGTAGCAAGTTCTAAGAAACACGATCTTGTTAGCATACAAGTGGAAGTTATTTTGCCTGATATATCACGTATTTCATTAATCAAGGGTATTCTTTTTAATAATAGTACTGCTTTTGAAAGACATTTGTCTTTTGTTTATGTTGCATTCTTGCTTTAAATATGAAATATCTTTTTTGATACTGCATCATTGAAATTCTTGTTTCCCATGTCTATTAGGCAATCATCCTACTAGGATTAGAATTGTAACATAAAACAATCTAAACGGTTTAAAGATAGCATTGCAATTATTCTAATTACAGACGTTTTGAGCATTTTTCAGGTTATAAATAAAAATAGTTAAGATTAAAAAACAATTATTGAATGATTTCAATTTACGCAATGAGGCTAATGTCTCTACCAGAGTTTAAATTGTTTTATTTCAATTTTTATGTCGCAGCCAGATCGCATAATGCGCTGGTTTACAATACGGCTAGCCGAATCACAAAACGTTCGCTGTTTTATAATATGGCGGAGAGACGCTCAATCTCTTAACTATACGTTCTATTAAATGGCTACTTATGCTAGGGTGAATTGTAAATAGTTAAAAAATTGCTGCTAACTCATCGTGTGACCACTATTGTAATGCGATAATAATGCAAAATTATAATGTTCGTATAATGATTAAGAATGACATTGGTTGATAAAAATCAACATCACTAGGAATATTTGTAAGTAATGATAACAGCACTGTTTTGTAGTATTACGGCTAGGCGTATTGTAATCCGGCGCATTATTCGATCCGGCTTCGATATATACCGATATATATGTAGTGACAACATAGGAAATTAATATTAGAACTCATCATTATTTCGCCTCGATACTAATTTCGGTCTTTACTTTTGGCATTTCAATATGCTTCAAAGCATACTCGTAATACGTCACGACGTGTTTGAACTTTTTGTGACATCAAATTTCACGTTTAAATTAACAGTAAACCATTGGCTAAACCTTTGGTAATGTCCAATACAAACAAAGTAGAAGTATTCACACACACGCGAGTCATTTCAAATCATAAAATAAAATGAGCTCCGTTGAAGCAACGCAGAAGGAACAGCAAGGGAAATGTAGTAAAGCCACTCAGTATTGTAAGATCGCACAGTTTGCGAAATACAAACCTTTTCGGAGTAAACTGTTTGGGGTAGAAAATAACATTGCTACAATGATCGCAAATGTTCCCTTTGGGACCGCACGGTTGTATGCAAATATATGCTAATGTCGAGGAAACTGGGATATTTTTATTGCTGTATGAGTAGTTTCGGTTTTTGGATGGTTCGTAAAATTATTTTGTTGGCAGTAAAAGGATTTAAAACTCATTGATGTTAAATAGTGTAATCAAGATAGTGAGGCACTGTTCTACAAGCTAAATACACGAACAAAGAGTTGCATACAAAAATTAGTGTAACTTTGTTTTGAAAATATATGAAGAAAAGATTAAACTGTTGAGTTTCTGTGGAGCTTGTTTTCAGCACAATCGTCCAATTTCTGTGATAATTTTACCATTATCATTTTCAAAGGTCTATATAGAGATAATAAATGAAACAAGGTATTGTCGTTTAACCCTTACTTACGTTTTGTTAATTATCAGAATTAAACAACAAATACTGTTAACGTTTGCATGAAAGATCCTGTGAGTACATACTTTATTAAGATTATATAACGCTAATTGTAAGAAAGTAAGAATATACAAAAAATATTTGCCAATATCTTAGTATGAAACGTGGTTTGTTAAATTAATTAGTTTAAATATCATCTATTTTATTACCCATTCACGGTTCAGTAGGACGTCCAGTCTAGAAGGATTGAGAAATATATCTTGCCAGGTTTTCTCATCTATGGCGTATTACTCGAACGGACGTCTGGATTAAAGATATTATCCGCACCAATATTACTTGAAGGGTTGAGTGGACATCGGATTGAAACTTGTAATGAACATTGCAAAGATATCCTTTCGAATTTTAAATTTCGGCTTAAGTAAACAATATTTTAATGATATTTCTAAGTCTAAATTGAATTACCTAATTTACTTTGGCTCTCTTTGTCTACTTGATCCTTTGCTTGTTTTGTGTACTGTACATTGTTTTCCTAATAATATTTTACGCATTTCAGCTAATTGCAACCTGTTTTAAGAACGTGTGTGTTTTGCCAATACTTTCGTTATTGCTTGCCGTTTCACATTTGAACATAACGTGAATTTATCGTTTGTTACAGGTAATGGCGCGTAAAATTTCTTGCTGGCGTGAATGAGTTACGGTGATGTATGGAATTGTTTATCCTCAAGATGCTTGTGTAATGCCCTTTTTTACGATTACCATATTCAGAAGGATACATTTTATGACTACACGTTAGTAAGAAAAGCACTCTTTGATGGAATTTGAAGAACTAAAATGTGGTTAAATTTATCAATGGTCTATTTATCATAAAGTACTCGGATTAAAAAAACACAATTTTTTTTAAATGACGTAATCAAAGATAAAGCAATTTCAATAACTTAATGTGCATTTACAATTAAAAGTAGACTGACAAAGTTATGATGTGTGGTCGCCTAATTGCAACTTCGTATCTATAATATTTTAGAACGAGATTATTCACAGATTGTCCAGTTTCAAACAGATACTGTAGCCATGATAATTTATGCGCTTTTTCAACTGCTGATGAAGGACAAACTGGTGGTGAAGAGGAGCATTGGTCGTAGAATAAGTCCTAGCTTTGGTACTTCCAGAAGTGGTCTAGTTTCAAGAATGCTGCAAAATTGTTTAGCTTTGCGAGAAACAAAGCGGATGCTATTGCGTATAGACTAATTGTAGGAAATATTCAGTCGTATATTGAATGTAAATGTCGGAATATCATGAAATTATGATTATAACTACACTTTTAAGTAGGTAATTAATAAAAAAATCTAAAATAACCATGGTGATGAAAACAAAATCAAATATTTGAAGATATTTTGACAAGTCAGAGTATGCAAAGTAAATTGTAATCATACGGGCCATAACAGACGGTATAATGAGTTTCTCGTCAGATTGTGCGTTGTTATTCAAAACCGCATTTCGGTGTATTAAGGCAAGTTTGAATCCGTAAGCGATTAATGTGGTGTGCTAAATCCTATTGTGTTGGGGAATAATAGGGCTCCCTACAACATACGGAATAATCCGATTGAATGTATTGTTATGAAATTTATTGGAGGACGTTTGCTAGCAAAACTCCAATACTAGGTTCGTTATTCCACTCTAGAGGAACCATTTCTTTCTCATTATAAAACAATACGAGGTCCTGCAATTAGAGAAGAATCTTTTGAAAAATTGTAGTTTACTTTTGGAATAAAATAATTAAAATTAATTGCAGTCCATCCTTGTACGACTCAAAGAGAACAGACAGTTTGCACTTTCTTTACTATAAAATGGTTCAAAAACCGATAGTATTTCTCAGCTTGTTAAGTAACAAAGAAACAAAAATCAGGAAACTTAGTACCTAATTATTTTGTTAAAAGATTTATCTTTTAAAACACGCCTGTAATCTTAATGGGTATTCGGGTTAATCCCCTTTTTGACATTCATTGCATCAGTGCGCATTAATAATTTGCGGGGGGTGTGCCACGGGTAACCTGACGTGTGTCTGAGTGCTGCGGTTTCCTTTTGGATTCGTCCGGGGAAAGAACAGTGCTTGGGCCGGTGTGCACTGGGCATTAGTCAAAGATTTCCCGGCCATGTTAAGAAGGGATATCATTATTTGGAACTATCTTTTTACAAGGCACTTATGTAAAACCTTATTTTAGTATCCACCTGGACACTGAGGGGGAATTGTTCCAATTTAAGTCTAGAAAACTGGAAAAAGCGCTGGGAGGATGGTCAGAAGTCTTTTTTAGTCAAATTAATCCAGCAATCAAACGAGTCATTCGTTCAATTCGTGCAGCCTTGATTCGAATGCTGGCTTTGTATGTTGACGATGTTTTGGTACATTTTTGTCTTTAAATTGTCTTTTAGGGTATTGCGTTGATGCAGCAAACATTAATTTCCATTAATCTAAGCACGACTTATGAAGAGTATTTGTCTTCTTTTGTCACTTGTCTTAAATCAATTGCTTATATATTACAATTTAACAGGACCTTTCCAAATTATAATATCTCACTCGTTTGAATAAGGACGTTTAAACGATGTCAATATTGAAAATTGATATTTATAATATACTAGAGTAAATTCCGCCTTTCACGCTGTACTAACGAATTTAAGGAGTTCTATTTATTTTTATACATGTTGCACTCAAAATTTCAGCGCTTTTCTAAACACAAGCCCATTTTGTATAACTTTTTAATATCTTAAGAAAAATCATAAAACAGTTACGGTAACTTCAAATTCGAACACATGGTGGTATCCAATACGAAGTATTTGCATTTTATTGGGCGGGGGTGCAACTAGATTTTTACAGACTTCGCCGTTTTTCTCAATTCTGCTTGTTTATTTAGAAAAGAATAAATAAATAAACTCTATGTAGTTTGTGCTAGTATCCTTGGTGTTAGTTGTTATGGTAAGCAGTAAGTGAGCGTGACATTCAAAACAAAAGGCGAAAGACACTTTTACCTTTGCATTGCACTTTCCTGCGCTAAGAAAGTTTATGGACGATCCTGTTTGGTTTTAATTTTTATTGAAACTGATAAATCAGGCACAAAAGCCTAAAAATGACTGTTGTCAGGGAATTTTTAGTCGTTAGTTATTTAAACACTTGTCTTTTCGAAATATTACATAGTGACTGTTTCAGAAGCTGAACACTTTTTGCTATACCTGTAGGATCGTGTGAAGGAGACAAACTTTAAACGCAAATGAAAAAAGTTAAAATTAAAATAAAAATACTTAAAGAAACAAAATACACAAGCAGCTAAAAACCAAATCACACTACGCACTCCCACATTTTGGGGGCTCGTCCGGGATCGATTTTCGTTCGTGTTTGTGTTTTTTTTCGTAGTATTTTATTTTAATTTAACTTTCATATTTCTTATAAAGTTTAGTTTTCCTTCACACGATGACACATACCAACAATTGAATCCAACTCTGAAAGTTTTAACTGAAAGATACGTAACATGCTCTGCTTGCAAATAGTAGGTACAGTAGGGGAAATATATTCACGTACCACCTTAGAACGCCAGGCTATGTCATACAAATGTCATGCGTATGTCTCTTCGACTAGGTTCTACGGTACGTGTTTCAATTTCCTTGACTGTATGTTACGATTAACATACTCTAGGTATTTGCAATGAGTACGAAACGGCATCCTGAGGGAAATTACGAACGTACTGTGGTTTTCTAGAAATAAAGAAATGTGTCACTATGTATACGAGTATAGAACATAAACTGGTGTACCGCGACACCGTATCTTTGTTTATATTACTTCTCTAGGACGAGAAAAGAATATACAAATTATGATAATTGGTTTTGAGATTTATATACAGAACAACAAAAAAAAATCAAAACTTTTTATTGAATACTTGTTCTGAATGAAAAACAAAATCTGTCCCATAACGCCATTAATAGAAAGTGTGCCCAGGAGACTAGCAGCATTGCCACGGTTGTTGCCAATACTGGCAATACAGATTCGTTAATCGACATATTGGCCAAGCATATTGGTCACGGAGGCTTGTTTGGTTATGTTACAAGCTTATAAGGGGCGCTGACAGGCTTTTAGAAAAACGACGCGTACTTGCCCCCCAAGGCCCCGGGGTTTCGAGTTTTCCACCCCAGACGCTTTAAAAATATAAATCAACCTCTATTTTATGAAACAGTAAGGCAGATAAGCAAGTGGGTCACCTGGTGGTAATGATCAGCACCTAGTGACCTCCTAGGGTTATTACTAAATTTTGTATGGCTTATAAAATTACAACTTAATTGACATCAAATCAGATTTTGTTTTCAACGTACCTAAACCAATCCTTTTTTTTTCAACAATATAGGAGCATTAACCTCTATCCCAAGAAGTTGGAACATAAAAAAGATCAGTATGATAGGTGATTCCTTTGATCAACCACTAAGCATTCATCTCAGTTACTCGAGAGGGCATTGAGCCAACTTCGCCACGAAAATATTTTACAGTTTCTAGTGTTCAAGATAATTCGTACTCTTACTCGTTGCGTTTTTTTGCACCTACAAATGTTACAACTTTATCACTGCAAGCATACGAACAATTTGCGAGCAGTATAGAAATTATATATTTTTTTTACGTGAATGCAGTTTGCTTCACTCGTGTCCGCTTTAGTAAAGTCGGCTCTAGAAATAGCTTAACACTTATAACCTTGTCGTAGTAACGTATATAATGAGAGTTGCTCGAATTTGTCACATTACTGACACCGACAAGGTACTAAAATATTCAGCTACTTCTGAGGCTGACAGTACTATGCTATACGCTATTTACCATAGTTTCATTATCGACTTCAAACTTTATCATAATTCGTCAATGGGACGGGACGCCTTAAAGCGTTAAGGAACCATGCAAGGATATAATAAAATAAAGATAGTGCTAATGTGGCCTTAGCTCTTAATAAACGTCTTGTGAACTCATTAATATTTGCTACGACTGAGCCCTACGCGAATGCTCCAGTTTCATGAACCACGTTAACCTGACCCGTAAATTATACACCGCCGCCTAATAAACAAGCCCAGAGTTATGCTGGTCGTTACAGTCAAGAGCGGAAGTAACGTTAAGCGACTAAAATCCATTGATGTCAGCCGTACAATGCAAATTGAAGGCTTTCATTATAGATGTAAGATCGATATTCGAACGGTGGCGGTCGCCTGAGTGCCTAGGCGGCGAAAGTGTGATGCGGAAACTGCGGTTTCGAAAACGCTTAACCACGTAGATATAGCTATAAATCAGCTGTCGGTGTAGTTTTACTGGGAAGTGATTTTTGGGTTTCGGCGTAGTATTTGGTAAGGTTAAAATCTTAATCTTGCTAAGTTTTGAACTACGTAAGCTTATATAGTTTTCCCCTCCATTTTTAGTGGAGTGCCATTATTTTTTTAAAAGTTGTACATAACGTTATCATAGTGGTAGAGCCATACTGTAGTCCGGTGCTTGTTATCGTACGAATCACACTCTCATAGACTATCGACATGAAGTAGCAGTTTGCTACTGTGTTTCCTAGGTTAATGAGATATCTGGACGCCCCGGAAGAAGGGGGGGAGAGCTTTAAAGGCCGGCAACGTATCAACGATTCTCTTGGGGTCACTTTCCATGAAGTGACCTGCATGTTAAGGGAGGCATCCCTTTACTATTTTTTTTGTGCTAACATTGCCATTTTGATAACATCTTATATTGTGTTACATGATGGCAATAATAGCGCGCATCATCTTTTTACGGTCTCTTTTTTCACATTATTATACAAAACTTAAACTGTTCTCTGGTTTTCCAAAGTCTGGTGTTCAAAGTGCATTTTAACCTATACCTGCCACGAAAGTTAGTTCAGTGGCAGAACTACCTGGAACTCGTTACTTAACTAAGGTTCGTAAGGTAAGGTTAAAGTCGGGCCCGTGTTATATTAATAACAACCTGAAATTCTCTGCGCTGTCAGTCTGTACGTTCCTTAGTTAACTTTCACTACGGAGAACTAAATTGCAACGCTGCTCGGAACTGACCGCTAAACCAAGCAAAACTTATGCTTATGAGCATGCCCGTCATCTCTGGACTAGAAAATAGCAAATGTCTACAATGTAGCTCTATCACTATAAAACAACAATTAAGAATGATTCGGCTTTATTGCATAATGCGGACCTGTAATTCGCAATTCACTTTTTAAACTAAAGTCACTTTTTTTGCGGGTGGTAGGACCTTGTGCAAGGTCCGTCCGGATCGCTACCACCATCTTGCTCGCTAATCTTGCCGCTAAGCAGCAGTGCTTGCACTGTTGTGTTCCAGCGTGGAGAGCAAGACAGCCGGTGTAATTACTGGCACAAGAGGTATTCCATCTTAGCCCTCTGGGTCGGCAACGCATCTGCACTCTTCTTGGTGCTGCGGGTGTCTATAGGCGGTGGTAGTCACTTACCATCAGGTGACCCACTTGCTTGTTTGCCTTCCTATTTTATAAAAAAAAAAAATACGAAGGGTTAACTGATGACGTAATTACATTGATACAGATGTGCTTTTGTCATAATTAGATCTTAGATCTATGCCTAAAGTAGTACTATCGTCTTTCCTGGTGTCCTATATAAACGACGCAATTACCCCTGCTGTCGTATTTATCCCCGTTTGGCGTGAAATTGCTTCCACAAAATGTCCGCTGTGAAAATATAGCTACTCAATATTAGCAGCGACGGAATAACCTACGTATATACGTCTCACTGCCGGGCACAAGACCTCTCACAAAGAAACAGGCCGGGTTCTGGTCCCCAGAGTCCCCACGCGAGCCCAGTGCGGATTGGGGATTCACACACATCGTTGAACTGCTCGGATATGTGCAGGATGCTTTATCGGAAAGTTCGCAAAATAGGGAGGTGTATTTGTACAGGTGGTCGGGTAAATGGAATCTTGAACGGTATGAGACTTAGTTTAATTTTTCTTCGCCACTGATAACCAGTTCTAATTCACCAATTTTGTGTATAGTATTTGTAAGCTTTTAGTGAAACAAGACTTTTCCCTGGAAAAGTCAAACTGGAAAAAGGCGTAGATGTGCAAGCGCATGCAAGTTTGGAACTTCGAATGGAATAGGATACTCTTAGGCCGAATGTACAATTAATTTAGCGCCGGTCATAAATAGTTTTGGCAAACGAGATCGAAAACTAAACTAAACTGAATTTTAGCGTCCGTTTCATTTTGACCTAAGCCGAAATTTACTTCGATAAAAATACGATAGTCTAATGACTTTTTTATTTTCAAAATTGATAGAGTTGTGGTTAAAAGAAGAAAAAATGTCGTCAGCTTTGTAACTTTGTATTGCTGTTATTTAGTATCAGGTTTTTTTTTACCTTCTTTTTTACTATTCTTTCTTTAAACATGAATATATTTTAAGTGGTCGTCTACAACAAGTTTGCACTTTTAGGCTATTCGATTTTTGAGTGGAATACCGTATCCTAGAGTTTATACGTCGATCGCTCCCGAACGATGCACGGAAACTCACGAACCTAATTTCGGTTCCGGTCCTAGTTTCGGCAGATTTTCTGAAACCGAAACTACATTTAACGCCGAAACTCGCCAATACCGAGGGACATTCGGACACGAATTATTTTTACCGAATATCGATAACAACCCGTTTTACAAAGTTACAAAGACCGTAATAATACCACCAAAGAAACTTATTATTTAATTAGGAAGCTTACAGTTCGCTAAAGATTCCGTTTCAGACGCGAAACGGAACTGCTGCTTTGTAGCCAGATGCTAATTAGCGACTTTGCATACTTTATGCATGTTTAATTCTTTTGTCATGTATGTTTTCTTTAGTATAAAGAATTTACATACATACGTACCAAATAGTCTTCTTTGTCAAAATTAACGAAAGCAAGAAGAGCCAAAAAAACATTCCATCACTGCACTCGTATGTAACTAACTAAGAAAAAAAAGAAGTTTTTAACAATCCCTTCTTCCTATTCATCATCAACATCATCATATCAGCCGGAAGACGCCCACTGCTGGGCATAGGCCTTCCCCAAGGATCTCCATGACGGTCGGTCTTGTGCTGCTCGCATCCACCCGTTTCCAGCGATCTTCACCAGATCGTCGGTCCACCTTGTGGGAGGCCTACCAACACTTCGTCTTCCGGTACGTGATCTCCACTCGACTCGTGGTTCTTCCTATTAGTCAAGCTATTTAGTCCAACTCGATGTATGTAAGTTCTCCCCTATATGTTTTAAGCGTTCATATTAGCTTCGTATGTCCAAACTTTAGAATGGACTGGCGGTTGGGGTTTTTCCGTCTTGCTAAGACATGGGTGTCTTTACAAGACGATTGTACCTCTACTTACAATGTCGACTTCACTTAACCACTTTTAGATCGTATTACAAAGGAATAAGGTTTGAGTGTAGTCAAGTCATTTCTTGGTCGACTATAACCTCTTCTTGCTATGGAAGCGCCTATGGGCGACGATGCTAGCTTACCATCATGTGAACTGCTTGTTCGTTTGTCGGGTTTACGATAAAATATAAAATACAATTACCACACTCATCATATTATTAATTATAGTCAGGACCTCTTAATGTGACTGCTTATTACCACTCACTGTTTTATTTGACACTAACACTTTTCCATTAGAAAGGCGAATTTACTTAAGCTTTAGGCCCTGAATTATTGTTTTAATTATCTCAAACTCAGCTCATTTTGAAAAGTCGACGACCTCGTTTATTTTATAACAACGATGTTTTATGCCTGAGTTCCTGAAAGTGCTTATGAAGAACAAATTGTATTTTCTTTTGCCTGCCCGCTTTTGTGTTTACTGTCTGAAATTTCTATTTGAACTCTTTCTTTGCTCGTGTAATGATAAAAATCTAAAAAGTGAACTACGCAACTGTAATATTGAAATTTTCCAAGATTTTAAGGTCAAAGTTTTTATGAAAACTTTCTTTATGGAGGTAATTATAGACTTTAATATTAGGAAAATTTTGGAGTGAGTTATAATTTGGAAATAGCGTATGTATTTAGTGGACTGCAGTGCGTGGGTTTTCGTTTTAACTGTGTCAGTAAGTATAGAAAACCAATTACTATAATGAAGCTGTTTGTATTTAGAATCCCTATTTAATTTTCATTATTAGCTCCTATCCGTAGCAAATATGTTAGAACAGTGGATTCTTTAATCAATCTTATAGATTCACCAAGTCTCGTATTGATCTAATTTGATACATATAGTCGACCAAGAAATTACTTGACCACTTTTCGACCGTATTACGAAGGAATAAGGTTCAAAAGTGACCAAGCAATTACTTCGTCGACTATACAAGTTACTAACTACATGTCCGCAGAGATTCATAGATTAAACGCTATTGCTCAAGTAACTATTCCGTTGAGAGATCTTAATTATTTAGGTATCACAAAACAAGTACTTAGTGTAACTTCTTGTTCTCTTTACTGGTTCAAATCATAATGAAAACCACTATTATTTTACTTCAGTTCAGACGTTTATGTCGAAACTGAATTAAGTAGCTCATTAAGATTAAGATAATAGTTAATGTTACTTTGTTTTCGATTTTTTTTTATCTAGCTCGTTTTTTATCTAACTTTCGATTTATTCTTTTATAGTCTTGACGATTAAAGTACAGTTGATATACCCATAGCAAAATAAAATAAAATCTAATTCAATATTAATACAATTTACATTAAAAAAAAAGAAAATCAATTGAAAAATAAATAACACATAAATTAAAAAGGAGACATGTTTGGATAAAAAGGAAATGAAAATAAAAAGGCCGAAAATATAACTCATACATAATGTTTTAAACTCGTCAAACCTTCTCAACAATGCACCTGGTCTCAAGTATCAAGTATACACCTGGGGCCCATTTCTAAATGACATTGGTTTACTACTCTAGTGTTTTAGTAGGTAAGAAGAAACAGTAATATACTGTTATCGTCTGAGAAACGGGTCCCTGTATGTTTCTTCGCAGGTTGTAAATTTTTATCTAATGATTGTGTCACGGAACGCTTTAAATATTTCACTAGGTACTATGTTACATTTAACGATTATCATAAATGAACCCACTGCCTTAAACCATAAAGGTTCAATTTTGTACACAGTTAACAATGTAACATAGGACCTTGCGCAAGCGATTCCTCGAGACAGCGAAACGCGCCATCTCACAGATACTTGTGCTTTGTTTCTCACTCGCCCTCTAATTAGTTTTATCAAGACTCGAACATTCTTTTGTCCGGAACAAACCGCCACGCAGAAATAACTCACTTAATTGGTACAACACCGAAGCCTTTGCGGTTGACAAAGAATTTGAACAATAGAATTGGAAATTTGGAAACGATAAGCTCTAATTAGTTTGTTTGAGGCAATTATATCCTTTCGGTGTTTTGGTTACCAATTTCCGCAGTCTACATGGGCGCTTTCAAGCTTTCCCAGACATTCCGCCATCTTGTTATTGCGAGAAGCCTATGCTTCGGTAGTTGCGTAATGATAGTACTTAGTAGTAGGTAATGATAGTACGTAGTCATTTGGTAAGTAAATATATTGTATTAACCAAAGACTTTTATGTATACACTAGACATGCTGTTCGAAACAAAACCATTGTCACACTGAGTCACGGTACCTACGTGGCTGCAACTCAACACGGCATTTGCAGGTTCAGAGGACATCAACTGTCCTTTGAACCAAGAAATGCTATGCTGTTAAAAAAAAATCACCTATTTAGTTAAGTGTGATACATAAAAACGTCTACTGCTTACGTTTGCGCACATGAGTTGCGGCCATTTATCATAGCTCAGTGTGACAATATTTTGGTTCCGTACAACGTGTCTGGTGTAAACATAATAAGTCTTTGGTATTAACTTGCAAATGGGAACAAGTGATTGCGATTAGCGTGTGAGGATTCAGAAGTAGAAATGATTACTACTTTATTTTCAGTTTAACATTTCTATTGGCCTACTTGTGGACTTCAGACCTGCGCCGTGTTTAAAACGTTGTAAAGTCGTGAAGCTTACAACTCTAAAATATTATTATACTGACAAAATTTTATTGGTACAAACTCAATATCAAGAAAAGTTTCAATGAACAGGTTATAAGCGAAAAGCGAGACCTTTTCTCGACGGTTATGTGCACCAAGTCTTGACCTGTGCACCTAGCACGAACCTTACTCGGAACGAACTCGCTACGTAACTCAGTGCGTCTCTTTCTTACTAGCCCAGTAGGAAAAAGACGCACTGAGTTACGTAGCGAGTTAACGCGTATCGAGAAGACTCGTAAGTGCATTGATCCTACTATCGTTAACCTTTTAAAATGTTTAAAAATAAAACGGTCTATATCGATTTTGTTATGGGATAGGTAGCTATTCGTTTTATAGTCGGTATGAGAAACCGATACATACATATGACTGTATGCATGTTTATACAATTAATACTTTATTGAATACCATATCAACAATTTTAACAGAATTACAGATACATCTTAAATATATTGCTTCTTGATTACAAAAAACATCAATGACATAACGAGATTTCATCATCATCATCATCATCATCTCAGCCACAAGAAGTCCACTGTTGGACATAGGCCTCCTCCATGGATTTCCAAAGTGACCGGTTGGAAGCAGCATGCAACCAGCGCCTTCCTGCCACCTGTATGAGGTCATCGGACCATCTTGTGGCTGGCTAACGAGATTTAGTGATGTACAATACCTACTGACATGATTATACTAGCTTGTGCCCGCAACTTCGTCAGCGTACTTTTGAATGATATACTAACTTTCCAAAAAGTTAAGATTTGCCCAATAATCGCCAACCTGCTATATGATATGTTACTATGAAAAGAAGAAGAATATTCCAAATAAACCAAATACCTGCTCGCGAGAAATGTTGAGAGATGTAAACAAACACACAAACGCAGTAATAAACGGAAGGGCCTGATTAATGGTCTTGTTGCGAACGTCAAAATATTTGCTCCCTTATTACCTCGAGGGTTAATTTTGTATGAAATGGAGGAAGGTAATTGATGAAGTTACTTTTTACCTGCACGTCCGTGTGAATTGTAAATAAGATTTGTATATAAAAGTCCTATTATTTGTATACTGATAAAAACAACAATAAACAACAGGTTCAGCCTTGGTAATTATACTAAAGACGCTCAGTCTCACAGAAACCGGCGTGAAATAGTGGCTTACTTCTGGATTGCATAAGGTGTGTGAGACATTCTAAGGGCCACTAGTGAGACCTTAAGGCCGGCAATAGATGAACACATCTCTTGAGGTCGCTGGTTCTCATGTGCGGCACATAAGGTGACACGCGTGGTCGTTTTTCTCTTAACCATAAATATATGATGATACGCACATGATACGGCGTAAAACCACAGAATAAATAATAGTACTAAGGTACAGAAACTTCTCTTTTTCGACCACCATTAAACGGATTCCAACTTTATGATCAGGCGCAAAAAGTTCGTATTAGTTCATAAACATTCGCCAGGCGGCATGCGTCAAAAGGAAGGCGCCGCCCGCGCCAACTTCCACCCGCAATGCCCTGGCGCACCGCTAGGGTTGGGCTGCTTACTATAATGCTATCACAACGCGCGACATAGAGCGAGCGGACGCGCGCGCGGCAAGCCGGCAACCTACTACGATTAGCCTATGCCATAGGTAATGCGGCGAGCGCACCTACAGTGCGGAGTGGAACCCCCCTGGTAAAACGTGAAAATTTAGACCTACGAAACGATAAATTGAGACAAACAACAACATATACGACTATGATTTTGATCGAACAGCTCAATTTGAAAATATAAACTATAATTTTAACTGAAATCATATAATAAAGTACCGATTTGTTAAAGAGCTAAAATATTATGCCTCGTTTTGAGAGTAGGTACGAAAAAAAATGGAAATTTGAGTGAACACTGAAATCACTAGACTAGAAACCAAACTCGCTATTATAAATTAACTTCAGCATTCTCCCTCCAGAAACTAAATAACCGGTATTCGCTAACAAATTCCGAAAACCCTCGCAGCTTCCAAATCGGTTAATCTTCGCTTATCCCCGCCACATGGTGCAACGCGATCCATGCAACTTACTTAACCGGTATTTGAATCGAAACCTGAATTCTAGCCAACATTAGCTTTAAACACTCAGGTGATAGGTAAAGTTGGTAGAGGTAAGTTGTGCTTTGGGTAAAACTTATTTAATTGGATTTTGGTTCATAGCTTGTTATACTTACGTTAATTGTTGAGTACGGAAAGCAAGAAACAGACCAAGCCAATGAAACCAAAGTATCATCTATGTCTGAAGCAGTTAGGGCAAAGTGAAAGATTACACTTAATGTGACATTCACAAATAACCTTACATAAGTGAGCTAAAGCGTTTAAAAAAAATTGTTGCCTATATTTAAATGTGACTTTTTTTGCTTATACTTACCTAAATACAACCCGTGAAATATACGTGTGGAATGTATGATTTATTATATTAATGAAAACGGCTATGAAATTAGTGGATCGCTGGCTTCATGTTTATTGTTATTAAAAAAGCATGAGTTGCGTCCTTTATATTTGGCTAAAATTCTATTCATTGAAGCGTTTTAATGACTCATTACATAAAAGTGTGAGTCTCTCAATAAAATAACTACGATAAACTCTATCTCACGAAAATAACGAAAAATCGCACATTTACTCTCAACTAGTTAACTTGAAATAAAGCGGTGATATTTTTACAACCGCAGTTCGGAGCTCTAAGGATTACGCCCGCACTTTCCTCTCGAATAAAACTGACTGCGCTGTACAGAACTCCTAAAAAACTTATTTTAAAGCTCCTTTAAAATAAATAAAGCGGTCCGTTTGCTTTAAATTAAATAGATGGTACGGAAAATTGAATAAATGTGTGATGCTCGTCGTAAGAGAAATCTTCGAAATTTGAACATGTTTAAAAAGTTGGACGCCATTTGTAAAAATGTTGCTATTCGACTTACCCGAAGAAAGTAAAGGTCCCATTTAGTACATAGTAGATAGATCGTATCCGCTCGTACCCTTTGCGAGGACTTCAATCTAGAGAGAGGACTAAATGAAATCAACAAAAGACACACCTTACTTTAAGTCAGGTTCTATTACTTCACACGTTCTATCTTAATCTACAAAGGTATTTAAAACCCTAATTTTGTTATGCAAAAGAAAAGCAAACGAGTAAACTGATCACTTTATCAGAAGTGATGACGCTGCGAAAATCATTGATCTGATCACCGGCTTCAACTAACCCACGTGGGCTTTCGGATTTCACTCACTGTACGAACGTAGTCGTAAGCTTCTACTTCTCACCGGTATTTTGTGATGATGTGGTTACTATCCCGATCGAACCGGCTCATTCGTACTGCATGCAGGAACCGGCTCTGGCTCCACTACTATGAACTATCGCGAATCAACTTGGTGTTAGATGTGACGCCACTTAATGGCTCCTTTGAACTTGTACCAACTTCATCCAGGTATTACTGACTACCTTGGTGATATTTTGACCTTTTTTTTGGTCTTCTAGTCTTCATTTTTTGATTACGAGCCCAACGAGCGAACTTTATCGCGCTCATGAAACTTAAGCTTGATTAGAATGATGGCAGTATTACGAATTATTTTATATACAGTGCCCTGTTTAGAAAGCTCTCTAATTTTGTATTTACGAAGTATTTAATCCATGATCTTTTGTCCAAACTTTGACACTCAAACAATCAACGGGTTAAACTCAACCAATTCGTCAAACTCCCCAACATTAATAAACACACAATTAGTTACCGTCAATCCTTTCAATTTAAATTCCCGAGTTAAAGCTATAAAAGCGCTGTAGACATTCGGAATAACCTTCTAAATTATTCATTTTTTCCCAAGATACGGAAACTGGGTCAAGGTGCGCGACGAATTATTTCACGGGGCACTCTCTTGTGCAAATACGGGCCTTTCCCTCCTGAGTACTGACACGATTCGCTTGGAAGTGCACAAGTTAAATACTAGGAATTCGTTTCGGGTAACAGTTCCAAGCCTCGCGGATGTACCTAACGCCTGGTAAAGTTGGTTGGGTCTAGGGTTACCAGGCCTGTATTTCACCAAACTATCATATGTCAGGAGATAACGACAAGTTAGAGTAAGTACATTATGTATCCACTATTTAAGATCGGCAATACCAAACTTTGAGTTAGCCTTATTTGCCAAATTGTCGTCGTCACATTCGACCTGTCCGCTTAGTTGAAAAGAGGTCTGATATAAAAGTGACAACATCTAAAAAAGTCATGACATTTGTTATTTACGTACCTGAAGAGTTCTGTTATGAAATACCTATAAACGGAAAAAAAGCTTGCGTATTATCTGATGAAGAGTGGTCCTAGCTGCCAACAGAAACCAGATATCCCAAAACAAGGTAGTGAGTCTCTAAATCTCTCACTCATTATATGAAACGCGGTAGGTAACTAATTCTTCACGCCGGTTATGAAATAAGAGTGTCATATGGTACTAGCTCGGTCGAAGCAGCCCATACGTTCCATACTGCAGCCAGATAATGGCTGGAACAAAATGGAACCCTGATGCATAGTAGAACTATGTCTAATTCACATAGTAAGTTCATTAGATACTTCTTAGGATTTGATCTATAACCTCACTTTGATATAGTCCCATCGTGGCTCAAGGTTCCATTTTGTGGGTAGTAGCTCTTTTGAATCTCGGCACAATTAGACCTTAGACCGGCGTACTCTGTTATTATTCAGTTATTCATAAAACGGATATCAGGAAATCAAAAAATCTTTACATTTTCGAAGACCAACCGCAATCCTGACGGGTCTCTATAAATCCTGACATGTCAGGACAAATCCTGACATCCTGGTAACCCTACTTTCGGGTAACAGTGTCAAGCCTCGTCAACTCCATATCTTATGGTTGGTGAAGTTGGCTAGGCGGCTGCGTAAACCATGTTCCTTAAAGTTAAATAAATCAAATGAAATCTAAATGAAATGAATGATTTCTAATGAATGAAATGAAATGAATGTGTTCTTAAAGGAACTTTGGTACGGGTAATGGTACAATTTGAAAAGAGGTTGTACACAATTGATAAATGTAATATTGCAATTGTAAATTATATTATTATGTGAAAAACTATCTTGACATTGCGTTAAAACAGGAGCCCAGGGGAGAGGCCTGTGACCAACAGTGGAACACAATTATAGGCTATTATGTATGTATGTATGTACATAATCACTTACAAATACACAGAAAAGTACAGGAAGTGGTACTCGTACAAAGGCGAACTTATCCCTTAAAGGGATCCCTTTAAGGGGTCTTAAGGGGCGAAGGAAGGGATATTAATTAAAATAACATCAATATATAGAATGATTTATGATTAAATTACTGTTACGCGTTTTTTTATGAATGTGTTTTAAGCGTCGCTGTCAGTACAAAACATAAGTAGGTAGTTTAAATATTGGTAAGAGTTAATTTCTATATTGCTTACAATTCCAGATTTATGATTACCTTACTTTATATTTATGATTTATGTCTTTTATTTCTATGAAAATTGTATCGAACGCTAGACGCGATCTTCAGCCTTATAGGTAGGTAAGCCCAGGGTTTATTCCGCACAGACCTACAGATCTAATCTCCCGCTTCGCTTTCGCATCACGTTTGCGCTGCCTCGTCCTAATGTTTTAATGACATGTTTTGACGCCAAAGCGTTTGTTTTCGTTTGTTCTGCGTAACACACAAAACAAATTGAATAGGACGCAATGTTAACTGTCACTAATCGCGGATTGCCACCTTAACCGAAACAAAATATCGCATTTCACTCCTTCGCCAGCCGCACTTACCCCACTTTCTACATCCCCGTTCGAATTCAACACATCCCCTCGACCCTAAATCCTTCGCTTTACGGTACGCTGCCGCAATTGTCGAATGTAATCGTCGCAATTTTCGAACGATCGGGACATTAGCGCGACAATGTTCGCGGAGCGCTCCCGATAGCCCCCGTTGCAGTTGTTTGCGAATTCTTAATTAAATTTTGTCTCGTCGAAGTGTTTGTTCTGCACTGCGAGTATACTATGCTCTGGTTTCGTAGTCAGCGTGCTTGGAGTGAAAAGTTGTGAGCACTGGAATTTTCATATACATTTTTACCACACTCGCTCTTAAACATTGTCAAAAACATACAAGCGAAATAGGCCGCAGGTCCTTAATTAAAACGACGGGTTTTTTATCACATTGCCGCCCGAAGGGGTTTTAGCTCTTTTTTTATTATTTATTACACCACAGAGTCTCATATTATGTCAGAAAAGAAAATTAAATGTGTTTTCGTGATAAACGTTCTAAGATAAATTTATTTAGCTGCTTAAAACGCTAAACAAACTGGAACAAATTACTAAAATTATTAAAATTGAATATATTCATTGCTTAATACGCTGTTTTATAAGCATGCTGTGATGATCGAGTTTGGTATGATAAATGCATTGTCTTATCTATTTCCTTATCTCGTATCTAAGGAGGGTGAGTAGCTATCCCTCGAGATTCACCGCCGCCGAATAGAAATCATGAACAACGCAATAATTCCTTTCAGCCTCAAATATAATTCCCAAATATCAGAACTTCTCCGTCAAAGTGCCACGATTATGTATCCAATGGGAGTTATCTTTCTATCTATGGGTATCTATCTGTATAGAGTTCTATCACTAGATTAACACAGGCAGACAACGCATAGCTTAAGAACAGAACCTCAGTGCGGCGCACGTTACGCACGGTACATACAAACTCTTCATGTAGCACGAATCTTAACTGACGTTCTCTGTCTCTCTCTCTTATCTTACGTGTTAACTCGCTACGTAACTCAGTGCGTCTTGTTCTAACCAACCCAGCAGGAGAGAGACACACTGAGTTGCGTAGTGATTTAACACGTATCGAAAAGATCCTGCTAGGTGCACTGATCTACGCAAGCTATGTTTTTGTATGACGCGTGCGTAGCGTTCGCCGCATTGATTTTTCGGCCTAAGCCCTATACATAGAGACTTGAAAGGAACTAATCCTCCTTAATGGGCGTAGAAGTATACTAGGAACTGGTTTTGGAAATTCTATTATTAAGGGGGTTAAAAAAGAGGCGGAATCTAGTAGTATAGAACCCAAAATACTTAGACGCTTACGCAGTCGTGGGTAAGAGCTAGTCAGGAATACTTAGGTGCTAGTAAGTAAATGAGTAAGTAAACGCTTTATTGTACATAAAACACGCTAAATAACATTATCCTGTATACAATTTATAAAATAGTATAAAGGCGCTTGCCTTATTTCTCTGTAAGGGACCAAAAAATGGAGGTACTTAGACCAAATTTAAGAAAAGATAGACATGATGCCGTCCCAAGAGGTGAAGACACTTGCGTTAATAAGCAAAGGCCCCACTGCATCGACGAGAGTACGAGTACTTCAAACTTTTAAATGTGAAACGATTGAAGTTTATTTCAAAAACAGTATTACCTCTAAACATTACTCTGGTAGTTACGACTGAAGCAACTGTTTCAATTCAACTATAACCATTATTCGAAAGCAACTAAACGCTATCGCTATTTCCATGGCTTTAAAAAACAAATTATATATTTATTTAAAAACCTGAAATACGTCAAAGCTGTGTGCTGCGTCATTTGGTTTAGTACATGGATTAACTTACATTTAATCTGTGACAGTATAATAATTTCGAGAATTGACTTCAGCTGTCACCATAAATTTCATAGTAAATAAAATAAAGCGAAGTGCATGGCTACCTCTAGATAGAAGATCAAGTATCGTGTAGGTAATCATCCAAAGAGGCACGAGACTAATGCCGCGTGGTAAAGTGAAATAATAAAAAATAAGTAATCTTACTGTATCTATTCTGGTAAAAGCAATGGAAAACATTTTGGTACCACTAGAAGCTACTCCCTAGTTGATGACCGCTGTCAATTCGGTAATAACGAACTTTTCGTGGATATTGTGTCTCTGAGGAGATGCCTTCAACTAGATATTCTATATTTGTATATTTGTACAATCTTAAAAGTTCATTTAAGTGATGTTTCTTAATAATTAATCCGTTCTCTTAACCCTTTTATTGTTTCTTAACTCGAGTTACGCTTTTGTCCATGATCCCAGATTTTGTTTAAACACAAGTTGACTCTAAAAATCATTCAATTAATTAAAGAGCTTCATTGATTTTTCTTATATTACATTCTTAACAAACTTTAAATAGGTTCAGCCTAGAGATACATCCTACATATTCGATAAAAAAATAATCGTTAATTTAGTCCACATTTGGCAAAGACATTGCATACCCAAAAATACAGTCTAATTTAGAACATATTTTTTTGACATCAGATAAAAATAACCCTAAGAGATCGTCGAAGGCATTTGTTGTTAACACTTACTCGTTTAAATGATAGTCATATTATTCTCATAGTTGATGAGGGACGACGACTTGTTTCTCTATACCTTGAGGTCCTTGGCTAATCTCTATTATAACTCGATAGCGATAAACGTTACAGAATCCTGTATGAACAATAACGCCGCTCTGATTTTACACTAATGAGATTTTCCTGCAAATTCTCCACGGGTTACCACTATCGTAACGTACGTCTTTATTCAGTGGCTTGTTTCGTACAACTACAGTGTTTAAACTCTGTAACAATTGAGATGAAATTCGTGTTCATCAGCGCAACATTTCTAAGCCGTAACAAACCATTTATGTGACGAATCGCGGCAAAGCGAACGTACATTTATAATAAGGTACGACGTAATATGTTCCAAATTATTAATTACGTAGCTCCGAGAATAAGTTTTACATTAAATATCCTTTGGGCAAGCTAAGCGCATGTTGCAGCAGCTGTAAATATCATAAGAATACTGATGTGCTCCCAAGAGGACCGTAATCATAACTTATGGGGCACGGAAATAAGTTACTATTTGGGGTACTCATTTTTAAGAGGATTTGACTTTAGGTATTTAAACTACCTTATTCTATCTTACTCTCAGTATGAAGCTTCTTTATCTTGTATCTTCTTTACATAATAAAGTCGGTTTTTTTCCTGTCTATCCCAAATTATTGTATCTTCGGCCGCCTTCTTCTAAACCAGCCTACGGATTTGGATGCGGTTTTCACTGTCATTTAGAGATTCTAATAGGGAAAGTTCTTTGTGTTGTCATTCATTATATAGCATTTTAAATTTAATTTGAATGTAAAAAAAATACAAAAATAAAAATCGAAAAAATTTAAAAAATAAATAAATTCGATTACAATAATTTAACAACAAATGGCGTCATCTCTCGTCAGCTAACGGGCATTCATAAATGACCAAGTTGAATGAGATAACTTGATTAAGTTTCTCATAGATGACACCGAGGGTAGTTTTCCCAAAGAAAAAATATCAATAATGTAATGACCGTAAAGACGAAACACATTGAAAAATTCGCAGGGTATTGCAGCGGTAATGTGGCGGAAACTGGAATACCTACGCAAGGCACGGAATGCTGATGTTGCAGGTTCGAACCCTGCCATTACCTAATTTTTCTTTTTCTTGTCATTCATTATATAGCATTTTAAATTTAACGTTTATATGTGCATTTTATCCTGATTGTACCAGTGCGGGGCGGGTTGCTAGTTTTATTTATAAAATAAAAGGCAAACGATCAAGTGGGTTACCTGTGGCCCGTTTCACGAAGCTACAAGTTACAATTTTACAAGTCTAAACCGGCAACATTGGTCATTATGCCCATTGCCATTGGTCATTATTGACCAATGTTGCCGGTTTAGACTTGTAAAATTGTAACTTGTAGCTTAATGAAACCGGCCACTGATGGTTGGTGATTGATGATCACTGTTGGCGTTGCCTACCAATATTTCTGTATTTTTATGTTACATTTAATAAGTATGTTGGTCTTTAAGGTATTGGACTATGCAGCCTGATAATGAATGGTTTTCTTATTATTTTATTACTGCTGCGTCTTCCATGCGGCCCGTCGTTTACCTACCCAAAATGTGGCAATAAGTTACTGAGGAACAACCTGTTGCCTTCCCCGTAAATAGCTAAACTTTTCCACATTGTCAGCAGTTGCTGTCAACAGGCGAACTTGTAGGATCTACGTACTATTCTGAGCTATAAATCATCTTGTTGCCGCGCTTGGCCTATTTCCTGCTCTCGATTGGCACTTACTGGCGCACAATCGACTTAGTGTAGCATCCGCGTCGAAATAACCCCGTCGGTCATTTAGGTGATACATGTATGCATCACTAAAAGTGTGTGACGGATTAAAGCGGGTATTCAAGGAATAGGTTTCCTAGATGTCTAGGTAAAGTTATATTCTGCTAGCGTCAACACTAGTTGTAACGACAGAATGGGTTTGACACTGGCTATCGACACATTTTGACGTTTGTTTTCGCTACCTTACGTCAATTCCATACAATACATACTGTCGTTTCTACTAGAGTTGGCGATAACACTGTCACTTTGTCTGGAGTAGAGCTCGGCTTGGTGCAACTGAAATAGCCAAATCAGTCATCTTTGTACAATACCAACGTTGCCAATTTCATTCAATTCTACAGTGATTCTATTTTGACAGCTATAGTAATAATTAAACTTTTATTCAATCGATACTTCAATCGATGATCAGTATTTTGCACAGGAAGAAAATTAGTGCAGGTCGAACTCACGCATCGAGGGTTCAGTACCACAACATGCTTGTATCCTTTGAGCGAGTCCGACTCAAACTTGGCCGATTTTTATTATTGTTAACTTTATAATATGCACTATAATCACACCAAGCTAAAGGCTAATTAAAATATGTATAAAAAAAAGTTTCTTGTGTATGGGCCCCTTAATTTTTTTACTCTTGCCATCCTTTAAGCACGGAACCCAAAAATAATATTTATCACTAAGCAAGTAGTGGTTACAATTTTTCCCTTTTTAAACTTATCTATTTTCAGCTTGTGGTCGTCATGAAAGGACCGCGGCCACATACATAAGGCAAGTACGCGAATTTACGATACTATTTACGATGGCTGAGCAAGTCCGATTGTAAACTTAAGTACCTAATAAAATAAAGTACCACCCTACATCGCTATCGAATACTGATTGACGTGTTACATAGTGTTTACCGAAGCACTGAAAACCAGTTAATAGGAAATTATGAAAATATTCAACCCAACTACGTCCAATCGTGGTAAATGTGTACCTGATTAACTTGATTCAAAATTAATAAAGGATATAAATAATTATAGTTTAAACCAAACCACCAGCGTATGCTATTCTAATTATAAATTCTAATGTAACTAAACGAAATACATAAATTTAAACGTTGATTGCATTTCAAACCAAATTGTTGATTACTCGTCGAACGTCACACTTATGCACCTAGCACGAATCTTCGTGATACGCGTTAACTCGCTACGTAACTCAGTGCGTCTCTCTTCTACGGGGCTAGTTAGAGCGGGTCACACTGAGTTACGTAGCGAGTTAACGTGTATCAAGAAGATTCGTGCTATAGGTTCACTAAACAGCGTCCATGGATACGTTTAAATTCACGATCAAATTAAGCTCTATTTCCGTCGGCTCACATTATCATAACGGAAGTAGTTAGCCGTTTGATATCTGCGGTTGTTTTACCGTTTCCGGCGACCGGACTAACCGACTGCCGACTGATATGTATTTAGTTACGAGGCTACGAGTGTAGGTAAACTAGGGAATGCAACCGGTTATTTTCTCTAAGGGATAACCGGTTCAAACAGAGCTTAGAGAAAATTCCCTAGTGTAAACTGTGGCAAGTTTATCTAAAATGTAGCTATGCTGCCAGGGAAAAAAATGTTAGAATGCTCTTATTAATATTCTCACTTTATCTACGACAGTCTCTTATTGCAAAGTACGTCTTTGATTGACTGGTATTTTAAATCACAATATTCCTGAAGTTTTTAAATTGTAATTAAAATAGTAAATACAAAGACAACGCCGTAAACAACAACAAATTCTTTATTAATTCACACAAGTAAACAAAAATACAAAATAAACACAAGGAAACTTTACAGGTGATTCAACAGGCGGCTAGGCAGGCAGGGTAAATAAATATGAACACTGAACTAAACACTAAAATAAAACTAAAACCTATAAATAGAGCAGTTGTTCCAAATCCCTGCGGAGCGGTAGGGTCCCCAGAAGGCTGGCAACATTGTGTCTAATATAATATGCCAGTGGTCCGTAGAGGGCGGAGGCAAAGTTAACACGGCTGGTAAAGTTGCCACAGTTTACGGTAATGATACGTTTCACTGAATCTTTGAGACAGAGGGTTATGTGTTCAAACCTAGACTCGCACCTGACATTGTTTCCGACATTATATGCAAAATTTACCATATGCTTTAAGAAATATATTTTCGCAGTTGATCCGCGTGGGAAGAATGGCCCAATCCCTCTTGTTGGTGCCCAGCTGTGGTACATATACTGTCTGGATTACTATTCATTATTAATCTACACATAAGCTCTGCAAGGTATCAAGCCGCGATTAGAATATAATTGGAGAGTAACACCATCACACTGTCATTTCATAGACTTGCGTCAAGCTTAATGCCTATATGTATGAAATAACAGTGGGCTGACGTTACTCTCTCCAATTATATTCTAATGGCGCTTTGATATTACCTATTTCTTGTCACATTGTTCGCTGTCCACTGAGGACACAAGTCCAGTGAAGTCAAAAATAATTGATGTGACATAATGCTAAAAATTACTCTTTAGCTATTAAGAACTTCATTTGCTGCTATCATTCCTAAAGTTTGCCTGGAGTCGCTGCCATTACACTCAGATCACGATGGTTTGTCACGAGTTCATGAATTAACACCAAAACACATGGTATTTGACTCAGTTAAGCGTAACATGATAGACGGATATTTCCTTGTTATTCCTATTTACGACTGCGTTCCTCGCGTGTGACAACGCTAGCCCAATCTGTGACGGGTCCTCTAGGTCTTATTTGTGACACCCAACTACTTACGTCGTCGGCGTTGGGCATCTTATATTAATAAATTAGCTTTAGTGCCATGGTGGTACAGTACCCACGATGCTAAGCTTGATTTACATGGAAGTTTCTATTACCACTATCAAATTTATTCCATTACTCACAAATACCTCAAAGGAGTACGCATTCTCTCGTGCAGCTTTTAACGTCTCGTTTTAAAAAGCTTTAATGTAAAACGCGATATTTTTAATGGAGTAGTGTGAGTTGGAATGGAAAGGAAATTATAGCGCAAACTAGACATTTTCAAAGTGGATTTGAAGGGTCGTATTTCTGCAAAAGTGGAATATTGTAAAACGAGTTTCCTTTCCGTTTAAACAAAGAATGATGTTATGTTTTTCATTATTCTTGAATAATGAAAAACATAACATAACCTGTAACGTTTTCAAGTGTTGTACACAATGATATTGCACATAATATACTACCCACAACTATTTCTGATTTGCCTTGGAGTTCCCTAGCAGAGAATGCCTTAAGGCATTAAGTCCGCCTTTTGTACATTTAATAGTAAGTTTGTGCAATTAAGTTTGAATAAATAAATAAATATTGTGAATGGATTGAACTGACGGGACGTTACATACAAGCCTTTCACAGGTTTCGTAATATTAACAATGACCTTTTTTTACTATCCGTAAATAACATAATTTCTTTCGTGTACCAAAAACAGTAGCTCACAGACACGAATACCACAAAAGAGTCAGCTGAGCAGGAGTGATGTGTAGTTTTTATTCATCGTCGTAAACACTGGCCAGTGTTACTCAAATGATTAAAATACTGCGTAGAGAATTATTCATTACCCAAGCACCAAGAACCTATTATTTCCACGCAGCTCTCATTGCGCTACCTAACTCGGTACCTAACGAGTTTATATTCACTGAAACGCTGATGCTAAAGCCTGACCTAGTTCTTTAGTAGAGTTCCATTGAACGGAAATTAATATACTTAATTAAACGTTTACTTTTAGTATTTTTCCCTGTGTTCCATATTTGTGTCAAGAAAAGATTTGCATTTTAAAGAAAAGTCGAAACTAAACGTCATATTAATGCATATCGAAAGTTATAATAATTAAAAAGCAAAAGAAAAAGATTACATTCCTATAAGATCTCTCTGAGCAACAGTTTTCTTTTTCTTTTAAAGCCGATGCCTTTCAAAAGTCTTTAAAACAACTCTTCGGCAAAAGAAGACCTTTAAGAATATTTTTGTAATCCCTTAAAAACTTCGAAGAACTTGTTTAATTTTTATTATTTAAAAATTTTGGAAGTGGCAACACTTTTGTTAATTACGTTTCTATTACTATAATTATTATTAAAGGTAAACATAGACATTGCTTAAAAGATATCGACCACATGATGTATTTTTATCCCTGAGGAGATCGTCATCAATACTTATCTTTTTTACGTACAAAATACTACATATATTTCGACTGGTTTCTACTGCCCAGTTTTTTTTATGATCATTGCGGTATGGGCGGCGGGGTAGTTAGGTCCGGTTGCCAGCATTCGGCAGAAATCTCATTAGCTCGCTGCCAGTCTGACTTCATACCTTACTTCGTTTTTATTTTACGTACTTGTTCGTCCGTAAAGCAATATTGAAGGTTTGTTATACCTATACAAAGAACCCCAAATAGTGTGAATAAAGGGTTCAAGTTATACTTTACTTTACTTTAAAAAAAACAATACTAGGGACTTGTATTCATCTGCTAATTAATTCAATGGGTTTGTGTAAGGTTCCCAACTGACGCTCCAATCCTCTTATTCTAGTGTCGGCATTGAAAGTACATTAACATTTTCCATATAAATTGCTTCATGTTCATGGACTTTCGTTGTTTTTCTGTACAAGGATTCTTTTGCCTAGCAGTACGCGTAATGTTGATACGTAAAAACAGATGCCGAGACAGTGGGCAATATAGTGTATCGTTGTCGTGTGTGTGTGTTTGCTTGCGTGTGTGTGTGACAGAGCAATATTATCTCACCTACCGCCTCGGCATAGTCAGGGTCATACATTTGTATACGTACTTAGTCATGTGTTTTGTAGTCGTGTTGTGTCTCACTCGATGCCATTTTAATCGAGTGAAATAGAGCGAAAGACTGTGTTGCATGTTTGTAATCTTGTCTTTATAACACTGTTCAGGGTTTTGCTCAATTTGAGACTAGTGATAAACCAACTCGAGTTGACTCGATTTGAATTCTCCTTAACCGGGTTAAGCTATACCTACTCATACTAAGCTTAGTAAAGATGCCCCTAGAACTGCCGCCTGCGGCCCTAACATGATAGTGCAGGATTAATTTATCCCTCCCTGCGTCTCTATCCATCTAAATTCATAAGAAAGGGACACGCATAGAGATAAACTAAACTTGGCCGGTCATGATGTGGGCAAGGCGGCCGAGTGTACATACCCACAGTGCCGAAACCCCCAGTGGAACCCCCCTGGTGGTGGTGCGGACTCGGTTCTGAGCTATGGACTGTCGGTAATATGTTTCTTTCAGCTTTCGTAGCGACCAAATGGCTTGTTTCGGTCACTGATTGCATTTTGATTGCACCAGTGCTATTTATTTTTAAGACCGAACGTACATTTTATTTAAAGCGCCGTTTTATTCTACAAGAATGCTCCGGTTTCCTGCTTTGCTTATAAATTTCAATGTACGTTGTATGTTAGTTTCAAGCGAGGTAGGATACTCCGGTTTACTCCTAGGTAGGTAGATCTAGGGAAGGACCTACGCCTTACATAAAACTATAGCAAAGTTTATCAAAATTTTTATGTTAATTTTACCATTTAATTTTAAAGAATTCGTTAAAAGATGAAAAGTTTTTAGTTTGTTTCTACGATCAAAATTTTCCAAAATACGAGTACGTACGACAACGCGCGATTGCTAATAAGCACTAATTTGTTGATATTATCAATGATATTCTTTTTTAATCATCCGCTGCCTACTACCTGAACTGAAAATATGTGAACACGCCCTTACGTACTTGACAATAGAGTTAAGTTTAGATATTTTTGACCACCTTGCTTGCATCGATTATATTTGATGCCGAGTGTACAAGGTTTGCTTAGTTTGGAACTAGGCCAATTGATATAAATTATCTAAAAATATTATTTATTATAATTAAGTTATTATAATATTTAATCAAGTTACAAACACTACGACTTAATAGCAGCGTAGCACCATGAGCGTAGCACTTGTAGCGCGTCTACAGATTAGCGTAGAAGCTCGAGTCTGCCTCTACGTAATTCTCTTGTTGTTTGGTTTGTCAGACTTGGCCGAGGCACTTCCGTGCCGCCAGATTCCAGTATCGTTTGAAGTTTTGGTGGTTCTTTTTGTTTCAGTGTTTTTTTGTGTAACACTCTAGAGCACTGCGAAAAACAAAAACACACAATCAAAGTCTGTTTGTAGCTTTAATTCGATTTCAGGTTTTTTCTGTCTTTAGTTTTTAGTTTTGAATAACTTTGTAATGTTGTTTTGCGTCAGTATCTGTTACAAAGCAATCAAAGTCAAATATGGTCAGCATTTTTATTGAAACAAAAGTTGTCTCTGCCGCGGTCAAAAGTTAATTGACTAAAGAACATACAATTTATGTTTTATTTCAATAGCCCAAAGCTATTCTAAGCATCGTACATGCGCATTCAGACTTGACCAATAAATATTATCCGTTCACAGAAAAAATACTTTTACGAACCTTATGTGGTTTGGACCCAAATATCTATGTATATCAAACTATATATATACATATATATATATATATATATATATATATATATATATATATATATTTTTAACAAAATGAAACAAATTACCTTGCTACTCCGCGAAACTACACGACATATATAAATATATGTCGCACAGACGCAGCTAACTTGCACGAGCACGACACTAGTTTCGCGGAGTAGCAAGGTAATTCGTTCCAGTTTGTTGAAATGGACCTCCGCAAAGTAACGCCTGAATCCATTAATTATCCAAATATATTTATTCAGATCGAGGCTTATAAGACACTTATGAACGCTAGAAAATTTGCTACATGCATATTAACTTAAACCTAATCTCATCATAATTCAATTCTTGACGCTGGCATCGTTTCACGTGCTACCCCGACTGCCCATGCGCCGAACGCAATATGTAAATTCATTTTCAACCTCGTCCGCTATGCAAGAAATGCAGTTATCTACATCTATACATCTACATCTACACATCTACATTTCTACATCTATATCTCTATATCTACACGTGTACAGTCAAGGAATTTAATTCCCCACCCATTTTGTTGAAATGTCGTCTGACATTCGCAATGCATTAAGGTCGATATGTCAAACTAACGTCGTGCTCTATAGCTCTTATGGTGACAGTTTGCTATATACTATTGAACCTTAGGTGGGTTGGAAATTAAATTCCTTGACTGTACTCCTACACATATACACAACTATATAAAGAGGTAAACTTTGTTCATATGTAGGGGGTAATCTCTGTAACTACTGAACCGATTTCAAAAATTCTTTCGCAGATAGAATGCTACACTATCCCTGACAGACAAAAGCTACTAATTCTACGCGAACGGAGTCGTGGGCTGTGGGCGTCCGCTATGTGTAAAAAGAGCGTTGGTGGTCTAGTGGGTAGGGCGATAGACTCGTGATCGTGAGGCATTGAGTTCGATTCCCAACGGGCGCAATATAGTGTTTTTTTTTTTAACTTAGGTATACCTATCCATTACTACCTAAACGTTAATAAATGCGAATTTGTGTTGCGTTCTATACATCAGTGACGTCACTAGGTGGTCGTCCATAAATTACGTCAGTTTTTCCTGTTTTAAGAAATCGATTTTTGACATCATAAAAAAACCGGCCAAGTTCAAATCGGACTCTTACACGAAGAGTTTATATTTATTTATATATATTTATTTTGACTATTTGTGCTATAGCACATTCAAAGAAAATTACAAGTGTCTGCCTATTACAGTTCAAAAGAGGCAGCTCTGTGACAGACAGACAATTGTACAGCAGAGAGGCTTACTATGAAAGGGTCCTGTTTCACCCTTTGGGTGCAGAACCCTAAAACATAAGAATATCGTATTGTAATATATTTAAACTTTTGAATGAGTGGTTTGAATGATACGATTAATTTAAATCATTGTGGTATTCAAGTTTTAGTATGACTCCGTCGACTAGTAGACTATCCGCTTAATGGCACACATGCGGACATAAGATTATACGCGCGGGATTAGCATGAACTCGAAAGTCGTTAATCTATGCTAATGCTACATAAAGAAAAGTTTATAGTTCAGAAGTCTTGTGAGCATGCTTGCACGGAGAATTTGAGGTTAAATTAATTTCGAATATGAAACATGTTTCATGGAAAAACATTCGGGAGAAACCGTCCAGTTGGAACAATTGCTTGTAATTAAGACATTGCAAAGACTATTTAGATGTTTTTATTTAGTTCTAAAAAGTGGAATTTGTAATATTTTTCTTTTTTGTTTATTTTTGTTATGACGATTCCTGTTGGAGACAAAATTCATGTTGATATTCCAATCTTAATATTGTTTTAGTTTTATTGTTTAAGCCTTTTATGTAATTTTGAAGATCTCAATATAAAAACATGTAATTTGACATTCTATGCAATTTATAACGAAATTTTATTTTGGCTGGATAAATAAACTAAACTAACTAAACAACTAATTAAAGATTTTTGATACAGTTTCCAAGATTAAGAAAGATGTTCTTTACGTGACTAAAGAGTTAAAAATAGTTAAAGCTATGTAGCCGACTGCCATTTACATGCATGAGTCATGCATGGGCTAATTTCCATGTCTTTGATGTACTGTCAGCTGCAGAGATAAGTGAGTTAAGGAACCCCACCTTGTATGAACAAATACATACAAAGAGGAATACTGCAGCTAACTGTACAGTCTACCAATTGAATTAATAGGCCACTGTATAACGTCGTCATGTTTCATGGCTGGGATATTGTAACATTATCAACATAAAACTACCGTGAGACTCGGACATATTAATAAAAACGGATCACTCACGTATTTTTAAGTCGAGAATTTCCCGACTTGTTTAAGGACCACGGACTGATCTGAATCATGTCGGGGAATTATCGACTTAAAAATACGTGAGTGATCCGTTTTTATTAATATTATAACATGAATTGAAATAGTATTATAACATTTATTGTGAAATGGTTCTACAGCGTCCAATAAATCAAATTGGTTAACTGTTCGTGTTAGGAAACATGAAAAGGAGGCATATTCTTTAATGAAATTCACACGGAAAATAGTTCATACAAATCCACCTAAAAATAATTCACAAGGTAAACAATTGGCGGTGCTATCGCTTAAGAGAGATCTCTTCCAGACGACTACGAACACAAAACAACGAAATTAGGCAGATCATACGTAATTGTCATTATAAATATCCGGTTAGCTGATCTAGTCGCCTTACGATGAAGAAAATAAAACTTTTACGGGTTTCATAGGGTAATATAATATATTACTCATAAATAATATTATTCTGAGTTATGCCCGATATAAAACGTGAAACCAGTTTTACTTCAATAAGTACCTAACATTCGCGAGATCATAAAATGTTATTTAAACTACGATTTATTATGTCAAACCCACGCGAAACGGCGATACCGTTTCATTCGGGTTCCGTATACTTAAAACTTTTTTCTTTTCTACTGGAACACTCGTTTCTACTTAACGTAGTACTTTTTCTTTAATGAGAGTAGTAGAGGCAAATGGGTACCCTACTTGAAATAATACTTTCAAATGGCGCCAGTGTGGCGCGTGTTGTGATAGAATAACCCTATCCTGATGCTGTTTACCGCAGATTTGAGTTAAGTGCAATAGAAGTAAACAATTATCTTACTTAAATGTTCTTAAACTATATTCCAGGCGGTTATTAATTCATACTTGAATCACTGTTTCTTTTAATGAGCAAGACTCGAGCAACAATTTTTTTATGGAAAGCAAACGAGCATGCGGTCATCATCATGGGGGTCATCTAATGGGCATTTGGAAGTGATCACCACCGCCTACTGGTCTCTAAACCCTAGAGAATCGCTGATTTGGTGCCGGATGTTAGGTGAATGGGCCGGGCCTTAGGTGCACCTAGCTCGAACCTTCTCGACACGCTGCAACTCGCTACGTAACTAAGAGGTCATTTAACATGGAGCGAGTTCTCGTATGGGAGTTGTATTACATTGCGCGGCTTGATCAATTGATCCATCATATCATACCTTGGTAGCCCGCGATATAATGCAACTCGCGTGCGAGATCTCGTACAATGTAAATGGCCCTTAACCCACTAAGTTACGTAGGGAGTTAACGCGTATCGAGAAATTCGAGAAGGTTCGTACTATGTACTCGGATCTATTGCTCACCGTAGAAAACGCAGTTCCAAACTATTTCTGTGCACGAAAGAAACAAAGAAAATGTATTTTATTGCGACATCAAAAGTAAGAAATAGATACAAGAAGTACATGAACTTGTTTAACTGAACCTATGTGCACACCATTCGTAAACCAATCGGGCTTAGCGGCAATAGGCTTAGGCGTCAGCATAGGCTGATGGCGTCAAACACATTAGAGTACAAAAGTACAAAAATACGACTTTTACATCGATGATTTTCGAATTCTAAGGATTATAATGATCTAACGGATCGTCAACATCCGTATAAACTGAATTCTCTAGCGACATCGTATGAGCGGAAAATTTGCGTTTAGACCGTGGTCGGCATTGAGAGTTATGTGAGGTTTGTACGGGTCGTGCCCCGGTCACAGGTACGGGTGTTGTATCGAATACATTTAGTATTTTATTATAGCCCCCTCTCTTTATCGCGGGCGCGATAGCAGTAATAGTACACTGAACATGACTGCGAACCAGCTAAATAGCCCTTTGTCTGGGCTAATGGCTAGTCGTTGGGGCTATTTAATCTAATAATACTCGTACACAGTCATAGTTTTGTTATTTTTACTAACAATACGTGGATGATCATTGTTTATCTAAAATGATTATTTTTTTCATTTACATTTATAAATATACAATTTTCCCAAGTTTTCAAAGTGCAGTCAGAGTCGTGTTTATTTAATTACAGCTGATTGATTCAATATAAAGATACGTATACGCAAAGTTTAAATAAGACACGAGATCGATTTTAACGATGAGACTTCCATTGTATGATTGTATTTAATTAGTATTTAATAAAACGGATTGTTGTTGAAGAATAAAAGTCCTCTTAAATGCTACCTTTTTAACTGGAAATAAACTTTTAACTTAGCGATATTATTGAATTCACTCGAAACTTAAACATCACCTACGATTAAAGACAAACATGAAAACTTTACCCTCCTACTTACTCTAGAAAAGAAACGAACACCGAAACACTTTGTATTCTTAAAACCACTTAAAAACTTTCCGATAAGAAAAGTCAGGTTAACTCCCTCTCCTTCGAAGGGTTACGAGTTAGTAAACTAAAGGTTATTATAGTTGCAAATTTTGCCAATACTGATCGACGCTGAAGGTAGCTTTTATCTCAGTTCCGTTTACTGTTTAGCTCGGATGACAGTGACGGAGATAATGGTCGAAGTTTGGTCGTGACTGTAATTAAGTGGGTGGTTAGTGGGTAGAATCAAAATTACAAAGGTAGTGCGGCGAACTGGAGTGGTTGGCGACGCCGTAGCAAATGTTGATTACACATGAGCTAGTCATGTTTAGTGCGAGGCTGTTTACGTTACATGAAGGGCTAAGTTCTCGGTATGTTTACCAGTTAAAAGCCAAATGCAAATGGTGCTATATTAAAAAAAAAATATTGTCAGGTAAGTAAATGGGTCAGTATCAAAAACAATACTTAATAACTACTATTAGAAGGAGCCTATTCTATGAATTCTGTCAAAATCGTTATGAGGACATTCATATAATTCACATACAATTCAATAGATACAATTCAATAAAGAATAGCTGCCATAAAGTAGCATTTGTAATACGATGTACGAGTATAGCTGCTATGTCAGCTATGCCTGAAAAAGAGGTTTGATAAATCGAATTAGTATACTTACTCCTGTAAAACGTGTTTTTTTTAATTTGCTGCATATAAATCGAAAACATTAAACTGTATCTTAAGGAGCGCGCAATCTTTTAGTGTAAGCTTTTACCAGTCATTGGTAGCTTCTGCTCGAGCCTCAATTAACTGTATTCACTATTCTGCTGATCCTTCAATCGATATCCCTCACGCCTGCTTCCTCGCATCAGGAATATTTTATGAACGCCCCAATCGACACAACGCGCGAGGTACGATTGAGAATTGTATGTTGACGATATTTGTATTTGGCATTTCCTTTGCCATTATAGCGCAAGGAAGCGTATTCTATTCCTTCATCTTTTAATAAATAATGCTGAATTTCATTTTGGATTTCGTTGATTCAATAAGTCTTTTGATTGGCTAGATTGTAAACATACTGCGGCGTGTTTTTAAATTTTATTGCGTCACTGCTGCGTGGTCCTGCATAGATCGCCATTGATTAATTTTAACCATTGGATTGATATCGAATCCCTGCACTTTACGTCTATTTACAAAAAACGCGCGCAAAGTGCACGAATTGAATTGAATATCAGTTCAGCCTTTAATCAATGGTGATCTATGATGGACCATGTAAGAGTAACACTGCAACAGAAATTTGTACGTTTTCTTTTATAGGAAGGCCCACGAATTACAGGATAACTATAAACGCATGACCATGCTTTCACCCTTTGAAATATAACGGCGTAGTAGACAAATAACCACTGTATATTTGACGTAAATTACTGACGAGAATTTCGGATAATTAGACTTACTGTAGAATACATAATCGGGAATGACGAGTTAGTGGCTTGAAATTAACATGAATTGGTAACACGATAGATTTATAATTTCTAGGCAGGTTCGAGTGTCATAGTGGAAGTCGATTTGATAAATGCTTCCATGTTTATTAGAAAGTATCGGTGTAATTTTAGATAATTTCCTGTACACAATTTTAGGGCTCGTAAACTTTGTGTAAACCAGAATTGTATAAAATATTCACTGGCAATAATTGTCACTCATGATTGTTGCGGGTTGCTTGAAAACAGCGATGTCATTTTTTTTTGCGGAATTAACAAGTGTTTAATAGATAAAAACAGTTCTCTCGATATACTACATTCGTAAACAAGGAAAGAAACACGAATTCCTAGTCCAGTTTAAAAAATAAAAGTGTATTTTTTTTGTCTTCTAAAATTAGACCCTTTGATGTTTTTCGATTTTCTTTCGATTAGATTTAATGAAGAGACACAGTTTTAAGTTTATCATAAATTGTGACGATGCACTAATATTTGATTATGAATGACCATACTGAAGCAAAGTATTCAATTATTAGTTTAGAGAGGTTCAAAAGTAAATCGAACGAAAAATATAACATCAGACAGTTATAAAGTTTCCTCAAATGACACATTGTTTTAAAAGAAAGGTTATGTTGGCACACAATTGATAAACATTGGTCGTTGTCACCCGTTTTCATTGGAGAATATGGGCCAATTCTAAAAGTCCAATGGCCAATGCGTTTCAATACTGTGGTTCGGAAAAATTCGTGGTGCTTCAATGGCAATAGGTCGGTAGTAGCGTTCGGGACTTCGTTCGTTTTTAACGAGTTGAAATTCAGGTATTCAATTTCAGTAAAATATTATTTTTATTTCGTATATGCTAGATTGTACGGTCGGAGAGTTGATGCTTGAGAATCTCAACTAAACTGTGGTGTAACTAACTAAAAACAATGATAAGTGACGAGATTGAACCCATCACTAAATTCAAAAGTATAAATGTTTTTAAGAAATTCCACAGCCCTAAAACTTTTAAACTCTCATCTGATTCGGTTGATTAACCATCACAATCACCATCCTATAAACTTACATACAAACATCTCCGTATTCGCTAGCCATATCTTTATTGATGCTGAACTTTGAGACCAATAAAGCGTCCACACACGCACACAACAATGCCCGCCATCAAAAGTTTACTGTCTACAGTTTCCAGGTTGATAGTTCCACTATCACTTAAGCAAGGCTTCCCCGGCACATGTTACTCCGGAACTGGTATTACTGAGATCCGCAACGCAACTCTCGCTCGCATCCACACTTTCGCTTCCTTCCCAATCGGATTACGTCGCGCCAAACTTTCTTGTTACCCAATCGATTTTGTTTCTTTTACTTAAAAGACGCTTGTATCAGCGCGTTCAAGGAAACTTTCCCAGCAGAATAGTATTAATTGTTTTTGTTGTATAAACGAGTTCGGATTTTCTTTGTGGAAACGTTGTCTTGGGTTTTTCTCTGTGGAAATGCTAGACGTCCAGTCGACTGGTTTCTATCTTGATGTCCCTACAGATCCTATAATAGGATATTGCTCATGGATCTAGTGACAGTCGTAAACTTACTCGAATATCGATAACCAATTCAAAATAACTTACACGTCACCAAACGAATAATAAATAATGCCATCTGTAATACTTCCAGGTATTTTAGAAGTTAAGATGATAAACATTTTTGTTGAATTAATGAAAACATTGGGTTTTTTAAAAGTGATACCTACTACAATGTGTAGCTACAATTCATAACTGTCTAAGAGTAGAGCTCCAGTAAGCCGGCTACTTTTATCTGAAATGAAACAGACTTTTCATTGCAACAAAACATATCGTTTATTGCATTGTATAAAACTGTCACGAAGAAATATAAATTCTCTAGCGGACAGTGCCATAAAGCACCACTCCATAACTTACGATGTAGTTAAACAACAAAGCGTCGGCGTCATAACTTCGTCATGCTGAAAATCTTTTAAGAGTCTCAAAACTCCCTCCACTTCACCCCGGCACGTTTACTTTACTTGCATAGAAAAGTGACTTGAGTGCTAAGGTCATTTGGCTGGGAAACTTATGAAATAATTTATATGCAAAGTTTCTTCAAAATGGGGAAAGGCAACGAGATATTAGTTGCGCCACGTCATTTGCATAGTTTCATTTTAATGGTAATAGTCTCATATACGTCGTTAATTTCAAAATAGATGCTCTGGGGAACACTACTCATTGTCACTCTTGAGCTGAATGTACAGAAAATGACAGTAAATTTACGTATAAATACGTAACAAATGTTTGGCTATTATAATAACTAATGTAACCGCACAGTTATTTTCACTACAACTTATTGTAATGATTATTTGCTACCGTTTTATCCGCTTTCTAGCGTTAAAATAATTAGTTGTTGTAACGGTGCCATTTTGGAAACATTTTACTTCTAGCTTGATTTAACCCCAGCTGTGTCCCAACAACACCTGCTACGAATTGATACAAGAAACACTAACATTTATTGCGAAATGCTGTGGTTTCAAAAGGTTTTTTTATATATTTTTGTCTGAAATTGGAACTCTAATTACATTCCCTTTAGTCCCGTATTTGATGTTGTTACCTTTGTTTGTTTTCGTACCTTTATAATTAATATAAATGTGTGCGTGTTTAGAAGGCAGGAGCCTGGATTTTATCACGTTTTAAATAATTAACACAGGTGTGTTTACCTACGGCTATGTATTTTACAATGATGCAAATTTGGACAAACATTGGTCCGCGTTCATAATAAGAAAAAAAACAATCTGCGCCTAAATATAAACGTCACGTTTTGTGATACAATGTATCGGATTCTTCCAAGAATCCGCAGTAGCGACATAGAATATTCATGTGCTTTTTTGCAGGGCATATCTCTTCACTCTTTCCACTAGCTGATTTTAATAATTAAATTTCCCCGAAACTTTCCTAGCGTTACATTCTGCCGGCAACAAAGGAACGTGTGCTATTATTATGCAAATAGTCGGATTGAGCGGTTTGTCTTTCTTTGCCATTCTTTGTAACTTGTGAGATCTAATTTCGGGCAAAGGTCGGCAGTCAGGATTATTTAAATATTTTATCAGGCTTTACTGTTGAAAATTTTATCAAAAGCACCGAACGTGCCTTACTTAAGCTGCTTTCAAAATATATAATCGGGTTAGTACAGCCATTCTGACACTACAGACTGAATTCTCTTTAACTCTTCATTTTCCTGTCAAAAACCAAAGATGAAACATGAAGGCATCTAACAATTTATTTTGCCACTACAATTTACTTTCTTTTTCTTAACTATTAGTACATTACTTAATTAAATTATCTTCTCTTATTTCCAAAATGAGCAGCGTTTCTCATCGTTTTTTTACCAAACAAACAAGTCATGCCCGCGACTTCCTCAAATAAACGTACTAAATAAAATAAACAAATAATTTCAGCGTATGTATTGGTCATCTTTAATGGTAAAATTTTGATCATTCTTTACCACCTTTTAATTTGTACCTAGTAATCTAATTAGCCCTTTTTAGATTCTAACTTAATAAATTACCGAATTTCAATACCGATTTAAATTAAAATCCTTATTTTACGAGTATCATAAGCCTCATTTAATCAATTTATTTCGTCATAAAAGGAACCTATGTATACGGCAAATTTAAGATCATAATTTTGGCGATTTCAAGATGAGTGAATGAATTATACTTCCTGTTTATTTATGTAATTGTCACCGTATTATTGTAAACACCGTTAGTTTTCTATATCTAGACTAGAAGTCGCGGACGCCCGCGACTTCGTTCGCGTAGAATCGGTAGCTTATGTCCGTCAGGGATAGTGTAGCTTTCTATTAGTGAAAGAATTTTTGAAATCGGTGCAGTAGTTCCATTACCCCCTACAAACAAACAAACACAGTTACCTCTCTATTATATAAGTGTAGATGTAGATAGTGTAGATTAGTGTAGATAACAAAACTCTGCATTTTACAGAGCAAAATGGTAGCGGCGCCAAAACGTTGCCAAAAACCGGATAGACGTTTCATCAATACGAAGGCGACGTGGAATCCAATCAATTTATTCTAGCAATAAATTGAATTTAGAATGTGGAGAGCATGTTTATTTTTGGCTGCTAAAGTCGTACGTAGGTAATATTTTTATCTACACACATATCATAAAGGCTAAATAACGCGTTCAAAAACCCTAGGTTATGACCAGCATTATTACAACCAATGTTATTATAAGACTTTTCTTGTCTGTGGCAGTAGGTAAATCTGTTCTTTATTGGTCATCACATTACCGATATCTCGTGACTGCTCGTGACGTTATAATTTTAAATTGGGAACAGCTGTCAAAATTCAAGTTGGTCTCTATTCTAGTATCCACAGATATTAAAACAGTTATCGATACGAAACGTCAACTCAGTATGATTTTTTAATTTAAACGCACGACATTTGATCTCGAGTGACATGAAAATAGCAACTTCATTCGTTCGTCTATGGTTTAAAAAAAATGTTCGTCCTGACGGATAGATCGAATCACAGAGTACTTTTTTAATATACATGGCCGCCATTAGTTGTCATTCTTTTTAGGTTTTTTGCTGTTACGATTTTTTGCAGTTATGATATGTGTGTAGATAAAGTCTGTGCCTCCTGTGATAAGTGATACAAGTGTAAAATCGTCATTTTACAGGAGAGCAAAAATAAGATTAAAAAAATTCTGGTTCGTGAGCCAGGAGGGCTAGCATTTACCGAAACACTTTTTTTTTTAGATAAAAATATACTCTATAAACTAGCATTTAGTGTTTTTCGGTAAAAATTGTAATTTCGAAGAAAATCGCGAAAAACCTGTGAGTTGTACCTATTGAAATGTCTAATATGTATAAATAATATGTGTTAGATGATACAAGTTGAGTTATATCATGGTGCATCCCTGGAGCTCCCATAATATCTCTTGGTGTAAACTGATATACATGAACTTGTAAAATCCTATAACTCGCGTTATAATGTTCCCAGCTCAATGTTGCTTGAACTAAAGTAAAACATAAAACATTGGAAAATAGATTTTTTGACTTTGTACCCCGTTACAAATAAAATTTACCTAACTTATATCAGTTTGCCAAAATTATAGGCATGTGAAAAAAGGTGTTAAAAGATACAAGTCAAGTTATACCCCTCGTCAACATTCATATTTATTGTGTAAATAAATATAAGTATTTAGAAACATAATCAACGTTTATTAAACTTTACCAAAATGAATAATTAACTTACATTTAAGGCACATATTCATCACAATTCTTAACAAAGGTAAGTTGAGATCTTATAATCATATTTTTTGGTAAATTGGGACAAGGATAAAGCTGACTTCTGCCTCTATAGGAACTTATAAGTTTCAAAAAACTTGGATGAAAATTTAAGTAGGTTTCTTAAAAACTAACAAATGGCTTGGTTCAATCTTACAAGTAAGTATTATGATTAGACGTGTTAAAGTTATTAAATACAAAAAAAAGTATCATAATCATTGTCAGACTCATAAAAATCTAGAAAAACTAACATACTTCACAAATAACAAACTAGAACAAATTAAAAGTACTTTGCTACTCCGCAAAACCACTGCCGTGCTCGTGCAAGATAGTTGCGTCTGTGCAACATATGTATCTTCATGGCAAAACCCATCCTCCTACGCCTCTACACGAAACAACAGTCATATATTACACAGACTCAACTATACACCACCACCACTTAATACTAAAACAACACGATCGACGCGCGTTTCACCTCTGTACGAGGCATCATCCGGATCAAATAGTACGACCGTTCGCTACTTGAACGAATCACGTACTGACAAACTAAAACATTTTTCTTTAATCTCACCGACCGCCAACATTTTTGCACAAATACCCTTTAAAAACACAAAACTCGTTTAATGTACCCCCAAAATTGAAAAACAAAACAAAAGTACCCCCATACATTATTATGTCTCACAAACTACCCACATACTTTTTCTCAATCTAAACTACCCCCCAATGACAATCCTTTTTATCCATTATGACAATGTTAATGATAGAATTTAAACACACCCGCAATAAAGGAGATGAAGGAAAATTAACCTGTTCATTGATAATGAACCCCGCGTTGTTGTACCTATTTCCAAATGCTGCAAAACATTCAGACGAAATCCCTTCCCGCAAAAGTGTAGTATTTCATAAGAAGGTACTCTCCAGTACTCTGCTGTACGTTACGAGGAGTGACCGGACATTCGTTATGCTTTTCTGGCAGCGATTCTTCTATTAGTTCTCTCACATTGGATCCAGCGTCATCATCACATGCATTTTCTTCTGTTTCTGCAATTCCCGCTTCAATATTGCTTTGAGACGTCGTTTTTGCCATATTGAAAGTAGCTAGCTAAAGCAACGCGAGGATGAGGAAATGACACCTGGAATAAAAAACCGTTTGATGTGTTTTGATAAGTACATGATGCAATTTAGTATTTATAGTTATTTAAGAAAGTAGTTTGTAATAAGGAGTAGATAATAAAGTAGTTTAAGTAGTACCTACTTAACAGTAAGTAGCACAATTAATAGCAAAGGTTGATAGTATTAGTCTGATAAAATCGTAATAGGCTTATTTTTTTTATTAGCTAATAGATTTAAAAGGAATTTGTGCCAGCATAGGTATAGGTAGATAGTAATCAGAACAATCATAGCACGCACACAGTATCCAAGTATCTCTGAAAAGTTAGATTGACACTTATGATCAAATAAGTACATTAAGCAAAATACAAAAAGAAAAACGAGCTACCTTGGCTGTGACTGTACTGTTTACATAACATTATTTCGTGTCAATTGATATATTTCAATACTTAGACGAAAAATTAAAATATATGAAAATTCGTGTAAAATGATACAACTATTAACTTACGCGTCGATCCATAGTGAATTCCGACGTAACCACACCTTGTCACACCTAGGTACCGCGCATCCCCGCTCCCGCGTCACCTCGCCCCCGCGCACTCCCACCACACTCTTTATGCTCGCACTTGTATTACTTAACACAACTGCTATTGCATAAATATTTTACCGGAATAGTTTGACTTTTAGATATAATTCAATTTGTATTCCTTTACACTTAAAAATTTATTTGTGCAAAGTGATTCATGACGAGATGTATCACTTATCACAAAAAAATGTATCAAATTGGTCTCGCATTGGTAGGTACATGTTGAGTTGTACCCTGGTCTGGTTTTAGAAAAGTTGGTCAAAAGTGATATAACTGTAGATATATCAATTTTTCTGAAAAAAATACCGAAAAATAAAATGTGAAAATAAATTCAATTTCACTTATACCACAAAGCACGAAAATAGCCTTAAGAGCAGTCACATAAAGGGGGTTACAACTTGATATATATCAATCTGCACCATTTTTTTGCCGAAATGCCGTTACTTGTATCACTTTTCACAAAATTATCTCCGAAACCATAGCTCCTAGAAGTACGTGACATAGACCAAAAAATTCGCAATTTTTTTCTGATTATTTCTAAATAAAAAAACACAAAAGGGTACAAGTCGAGTTACATCACTTATCACAGGAGGCACAGAAGTAATGTATGCAACTGTATATAATTAGGCCTTAAAACACTCGTGTGATCCTATTATGAAACTCGCTGACGCTCGTTTCATAAAACCACACTCGTGTTTTAAGGCCTCTTATTATATAGCAGTTGCATAAAATACTATTACTTTACTAGACCTTCGTCGATTGTGTAAAAAGCCTCTGCTATGTCAAATTACGTAGATACGTCGGGAATTAGATTCGTTACAATACACGCTGTATAAACCGTTTTAATTGTTTTATTTCAATATGTAGGTACAATAAGAAAATTATACACGCACCACTCTAAAACCCTGCTGCAATGATATGACTTATTGAATGCCACTCATTCAAGTTTGAGTGATTTCGTCTGCCACTGAAGCATAGTTCTACGGCGGTACGTAGATGCCTTTCTCTACTGTACAAGTAAACCTCTTGTTTTAGAAAAATGTAGAAAGAGACGAAATTTATTTACGACCACAATACACAAGCGTACTCACATCACGGGCAGTATACAAACATTACAAACATTGTGTTGAATAGAATTAAAAAGGGCTCCACTCATTGCAGATAACTCCCTCGATATACCGAGACGCTGATTTTCAATGAGGCCATAATTGTGACCATCACCAGAATAATTTTAGTTATTAGTTTGTCATCACCTGCAATATACATTTGCTAAATAAATTGCCACATTGCCCTAATAAAACTCTGTATTTACCCATATTAATAGATTCTAGAGCTTATTTTTCTTTTTTACTCGACTGTCGCCAGATGGGTTATTCGGTTAATATTTTTTAATCCAGTAGAGTTCTTTAGTTGTTTCATATTTCCCTAAAAAAATAAAACGAAATTGTCATACTTAGTGATACGTTATCGTTTCGATAGTTCAAGTTAAATGTATTTTAGACTCCAAAAACAAAAGGTTTCTTTTAAGCAAAATAACGCTGTTGGAATCAAAGACAATCGTGCAGTTTGAATCTGGGCTCGGAATATTCTGCCTCACCTCGTTCCGATAGAATTAGGGTAAATGTGAGCATTGATGTGCTTTGACCTATCTTTCGCTCTGACATCTTGAATCGATAAAAAGGTGGAGAGTGCTCTGATATGTTTGCCTGGTTATACAAAGACCAGTACATAAAAAAAACGAAATCTCTTTCCATTTACATTTTAATGTTGAACATTCTGATTCTTAAATTTAAATGATATGCAATGACATCATAAAGAAAAATCTAGGGCATTGGAACCTGCAACCTGAGCATTCCGTGCCGTGCATTCCAGCTCCGCCATAGAGCCACTGCCAGACCCTGGGAATTTTTCAATGAGTTTAATTTTTACGGTCATTACATTATTGATTTTAAGGTTCTTAATATTAAATATTCATTCATCTGTGTAAATGTGGTCTGATCAAACATCATATTATTGACCTTAATTATTGGTCTTAATACTAATGCATGGTAACCCTTGATCGTAATATATGAGAACATAAAGTACCGCTGTTGCGTTCCATAAAAAAATCGTTGCTAAGGAACGAGTTCATGTTACTTAAAAGTCTTCGAGCGTGGCCGTGTATTATTAAAACCCTTTTAAACAGTTTTGAGAATATCTCAGAGAAATCGTTTTATAAACTACGAGTACCATAAAATGTTAAACTTAAAAAAAGCGAAGATGTCCAATTCGATGCGATTATTTATTTTGTTAATCTTTGTTTTTATTTTCACCAATTACTCGTTGTTTAACTTCAAACTCCAGCCTGAATTCACCCAAAAATAAACTGAGAAGCTGTCCAAACAGAAAGTCATTCGCAAAACGGGTATTCATTTCGCTATCTCAGATTTTGCTGAAGATGGTAAAAAAATGTTCCCGCTCTACTTAACAAGCTTGAATGGCGGTTTCACATGCAGGGAATATTAGCCTATAGCTAGCACCAACAATTGACTTTACGTCGGGAAGGCTTTTAAGGAACAATCGTGCCGGATTAGCCTTTCTCCTCCGACCGCTTGAAGAATGCTAATGGTTTGCTATTTACGCTATCTGCTCTTGGATTCGAATCATGTGCCGATGTTTGCAGGCTCGGAAATGTGTTGTCTTGGCTTTATTACATGTTAAAGTGTAAGGTATATTGCGTTAAATTTAATTGGCCAACAGGAGCTTTATTTCTGTAAAGGAAGTCTAAGAATGTTTGTATGTATTTATTTAATGTCAGAGACGTTCGTTTCGATGATTATTCTGTATTGGTGAATGTATTACCATTTTCGTGCTTTCATTCAAATAGGCCTAAAACAAACACTCGTTTGTAATTTGAAACATAAACGGCGTTCTTTTCCTGAAGAAAAAATCAAGGTTTCAAATGAAACTCTTTCGCAAGTTTAAAAACGTGTTGCCTTAATATTACCTTTGTTAATTATCTGAGCATTGTGTCGTTAAATTTTCCCTTTGTTAAAATTTACAAGCCTTTCAAGAGATATTTTCTTTGCAGAAGACACCTAAAAATTTCGTTTTGTCGCCGTATTTTTAAAGGAGAACAGTAATTTGTTATACTTTTCTGTGGTAATTGGAGGTCATCGTACACAGTGTGAAATCTGAAATGCGTTACTATCGCAATTACTGTCTCATAAATGGCTTGTTTTAAGTGTTCTTATCTTAATTGAATTAGGAGTTAACAATAATTCAGTTTGACCGTTGTTTTAAAATGCTATATAATGAATGACAACACAAAGAAAAATTAGGGTATTTTGCAACATCAGCATTCCGTGCCTTGCGTTTTTCCAGTTTCGCCACATTACCGCTAACTGATTGTTGTTTATCTATCTAATATCTAGATTATTTAAGTATATTGCTGATATATCTTCTTTTGTACGTGTTACGTGCTAGAGTCGATGGTAAAAATAATTTCCTAAAGTCGTAACTAGCATACGACCCAGAGATAGCCTGCAGATTCGCCTTTCAATGCACAGAACACTTCAAATTCAGGGCCAGTAACTTGACAATGGATAGTTCGGTCCGAAAAGATACTTAAAATTTTATCGACTATTGCTTGAGATTTTTACAGGCATGTTACCGTGAGCATCGCTATGACAGAACATTACTTGGGGCTGTTAAAACGTATTACACTATAAGCAGGCCGTCATAACCTCGTCCTACGACAATATTATCTACTAGTAAAACCCTGGTCGTAAACTTAAAAGCAGCAATAGGAAAGGCTTCCATTTATAGCGACACAAATCACTGCTTTGTAACACAAAATGTTGATTTATCTCCGAATTAGAACTTTTTTAATATTTTTATTCCGCGGTTTAAGGTATACTGTGAAGTAACTAAGCCTTTGTTCGATTTTCAAGTAAACAATATGAAAAACAAGCAAAACCTCAATTTCTTCCTTCGTTGTGGCCCTAAAGGTCCATAAGGCCTCGTTGAATAGAAGCCTGGTTTTATGAAGTAAGATGAATAACGAGTCAATTATCGTTTTGTCTTAAAATGCTAAACATTATCAACGTTTAGGAATTTTTCAAATAAGATATAATTATTTAGTTTTTTGTTGTATTACGAGTATGTAATTAAATATTGTTTTCTAATGAGGCTTCAGTTTTGATCGAAGCCCCTAAATAAATAAAGTGTAAGTGTAGCGTGCGTGTGTTTTTTCTTTGTGTTGTCATTACAATTTTAATTTAATAATTTGAATGTTAAAAACATTTAAAATAAAAATCGAAAGAAATTTCGGTTACAAAATTTAATAACAAAACGGCGCCATCTCTCGTCAGCTGACGGTAGCTGTAAAGGTACCCAGTTGAATATGATAACTTGTTAAAAGTTTCATATAGATGACACCGAGGGTAGTTGTACCCTTAAAATCAATAATGTAATGACCGTAAGACGAAGCACATTGAAAAATTTGCAGGGTAGGGCAGCGACAGTGTGGCCAAACTGGAAAACGCAAGGCACGGAATGCTGATGTTCCAGGTTCAAGTCCTGCCATTGCCCTAATTTTTCTTTGTGTTGTCATTACAATTTTAATTTAATAATTTGAATGTTAAAAACATTTAAAATAAAAATCGAAAGAAATTTCGGTTACAAAATTTAAAGTGTATATTTTTTTAGGAAATATATACATATTATACAAATGTTGTTACTATACTAACGATGTGCCTGTCGCTTTTGCTGAAACAACGTGGCACACTCATGAAGTAACTCCTTGGCGTGTTAATAGGGTAAACGACGTAATAAAGATCCGGAGCGTGGTGACAAGTAAATTAAACATTCATTGTCAAATTACTTAGCGAGAAAACAAATTGTATCTTCAATCTTTGTGATAAAGGCCGCCAGCTTGAGCAAGTTTTATCGTCGGCTTTTAGCCTCTGACTTTGTTGGTAAGCGGGGACTCTGCTCCAAAACATTCTTATTTATTTCATAGAACAATCCCTATTAGCTGTTGTCCGCAACTTTGTTTAAAAAACCTATCTCATCGGTAGTTCTTATTTCCGTCCTAATAATATACAAAACATTAGTCGAATTTTCTTACGACGTTGCAGCAATTTTGTAGATAAATGCGTATAAATATAGCATATATATAATAATATAAGTAGGATTTTGTATTTGTTTCAAAATGAAGATAACTATGTAGTATTACTTATTTACTCGAAAGCAAATGATTAAGATGGATATAAAATAATCCGAATTGTACAGTCAAGGAACTTAATTCCCTACCCATTTCGTTGAAATGTCGTCTGACATTCGCAATGCATTAAGGTCAATATGTCAAACTAACGTCTTGCTCTATAGCTCTTATGGTGACAGTTTGCTATATGCTATTGAACCTTAGGTGGGTTGGAAATTTATTTCCTTGACTGTACACTTTTGTCTTATAAAATTTACAAGGATCTCTGAGCTCAGAAAGTAACCAGTCCAATATTCAAGTCTGGTGTATTTGTATGTCTAGACAAAAACCATTTGTAAGACTGGTTTGTATAATTTTACATAGCTCAAATCCTTAAGTTAAGGTAATATCGCACAGAGAAGGTTTTCAAGACCTATCTACGAGTAGGTCCTATTCATGTTCTTATTGAATAAAAAAAATACATATACATGAATTTTACGTGTACGAGGGGTCCCTAAAAAAACAATTTTAATCTTAGTTTACGTGCGCAGAATACTTACATACATAGAATACATATAATTGCCAGAAAAAGTTACTGCCACTACCCGTCTGTATAGACGACAGACAGACAGACTTTCATAGCGAAACTATAAAGAATTCTAGTTCGACTACAGAACCCTAAAATAAAACAAAAGCTAACGGAAACAACCCAATTTCAAAATGTTAGCCTGTTTTTTTTTTAAAGGAGTTTGTTATAAAAGTTAGATCTAGTTATGTTTTAAGCTTTTATCAATATTGCAAGCGAGCGAGCTATTCACAGTTTTGCATTTTAGAGTTAAGATTTCAGTCAGCCAATCGGAATGTCACGTACGGAAAATTTTAATACTATTTCCTGAAAATTCATAACGGCAAACGAGTTGCATTTAAGCGAACAGAAAAGTCCTCGGACCGAATCATTTTGGACATCAAAGCGGATATTTAATCGTTTGGGATTTCTCTGCGCTTCATCTCAATTGACAAGACCTTTTATTATTATCCCTCTTTATCTGTAAATCTGCACAACATACTTTCTTTTTTAGAAACATAATCCTTACTTTATTGACTTGATTATTTATTAATTTACAATGTCTTTCCAGAATCTGGTGTAATCAAAATGTGCTCATAACTATTCCTTTGAATCTGCGACGTAAAATCTGAAGCTGAATCTAGCGGCAATTGTTCGCCATCGCTATTACTCAGAGTAATTACCAAACCAGAACATGAACAACTCGACAAATGTTCCGGACAATAATTATTAAGGTTTATCCTGGTTTCACCGACACTCGTTTCACCGAATTTTATTTGATCGAAAGGTAACTTCTGCAAATGTATTTTTTATTTTCGTTGTAGATGAAACATATTCTTATCCTTAACTTTACCTACACGTTGCACGTACATCTGAGACAACTTGAAAAGTACACGACAGGAAACAATGTCGATGACGTGAAGATTTTGCGAAATTCGATGAAACAAGGAGCGCCGATATTTAAGCACTCCATTTGTCTACCGGCATTGTTTATAACCTAGACTGCAGACTTTCTCGCCATGGACCGACCTATTATTTCATCCATTTCTCCACTTTTCATGTGAGCACTATCGCTTTCCTGCACCATAAAATTTGTGAAAACTTGGCCGCGTCACGCCCCCGTCATTGAATTGAATCTTTTGTTCCATTGTTGGTTTTAGCTCTCACATTTCGCGAAACTTAATTTGGGAACTGCGAACTCTGAATGAGTTTCTTTTTCTCCTTCAACAAGTTAAATTAAGGAGACCGCTATTATTATGGAGTTAGGTGGAAGGTGGACGAGGAAGTTTGACCTATTAATTAGATTTGCGTGTGTTGCGAGTTTTGCTATTCTTGTTTTAATGGATTTTAGTTAATCGCTTAGAATGCGAATAATTAAAGAAAAACCTTGCTACGGTTTGTCAATGACTTAACTCGAAGTTTTCCCTCCAAGTGTTTAAAATCATATTCTGATTTGAATATCGAACGTATGAGTTTTTCGGTAAAGACAAAATTAGTGCAAGAACACACTTTGGTTCAACGACCTGTGCTAGTCGTAACTTTTGACACACACATTAAGCTGGCGTGTGTCTAGGGCCAAGTCATCATGAGGAAGTAGGAGCGTTTTTCCCTGCCTCTCTGTCTGACCAGAGAGAATCATAAGCAGGGGCGCCTATAGCGATTAATTAAACTTTATCTTTCATGTTAGGGCCACTGGCTGAATTATTATTATATGTATTAAGTAGAATAGAAAAGTACGGGTAGGTATAGTCTGATTTTGATTATAAGCATCTACACAACTTTGAATTTATCCTTCCCATAATTAAAAGTTAAACATCTCTTAAGTTGCTTACCACGTACAAAAGAACGACGGCCAGAGTGGTTTCAAAATAACACTCTGTATGTTTCTTATGAGGTTGAAATTGTACTTGTATTTGTTTAAAGTTCATTGAATTTTGCATTTAACGTGCGTTAGTCTCCACTAAGTAGGTACAACCCAGCCCCTATTGTCAAACTTGAACATTATATGAAACTGTCGTTTATGCATACATAAGTTACCGTAGTAAACTAATGGCCAAATAGTTTCAATAATGAAATTCCTCCGTGTGACCCATTTTGCAGACGAAAGGTAGCTTGGCCCGGTGCCATTTCCGTCAGTTTTGGCCAGCTCTCCGTTTCCAAGGAAATTAAACTGCAAAAACTAACTGGCCTGAGATATATTGCATCTGGACCTGCATCGGGTCTCACTGGCCCGGCCAAGTAGCTTAGCAAGTGACCTTTTTGCCAACAACAGTCTGAACCACGTACAAGCTATTAAATCTAGATTTTATACCTCTGCTTTCCATTGGAGCTTAGTATTTTGTCTTCATTGTTTCAACTTGAGAAACCAATCGAACTGAACTGATGTTACCTACTGATGATATTAAATGGTATAAAGTATTAGACTGAAACCAGTGCTGTGCACGTGCAAAAAACCTAAGTATGTGCGACATACATATTTTTCATGCAAAAACCCACCCTCCTCCGCTTCCACATGAAACAACATACACCACTATTAAATAACTATAAACCACCACCACTATACCTTAAACTACACGAACTACGTGCTACGCCCATGTTCAGCACTGGTTTCGCGGAGTAGTAAGGTAATTTGTTTCTGTTTGTTGATGTAGACCTATACGCGGCGATTCATCTCTTAGTTTTTTACCCTTAAAGTTGGCTTATTTTCTCCAAATTAAAATGAGACTGAGCTCGAGTATAGCAATTCAATTGATAAAGAATGAATGAATTCGGTGTACAGTTGGCGAAGATACCTCGAAACATACACACAAAAATATATATTCGGTCGAATTGAGGACCTGCTCCTTTTTAGAAGTTGGATGAAAATGAACGGTGGTCTAAGATAAAAAACGGTAAGACTATTTTTCTGTTTTCTGACATCTACGCTGATGAGACGTTTGTTTTCAGCCAAGCTTACTTTCTGCGCCATTGCTAACGCCAAAACAGACATTGACGGATGTCCCTGTCGCCATATCTGCCCCTTAAATTAGAAAAATGTCTCGGCAACGAAATATTACCCTTTTCTTCTACCGTAAGCCTTAGGATGAAATTAACACAAAATGCAAATTGTTCGCTAACTTAATCTGATGAAGGATTTTAATTAACCCGTTCTTAAACTTTTTTGTAATACCAGGTGGGATTCGTATTAAAAAAAAATGGTTATACCAACTGTCTGCTTTGTGGATGTTTGTTCTTTACTGCGTCTGTCGTAAACATTGTTACCTGGCGTTTACTTTCGTTTGTTTTTCTCTAATCTATTCCGCTCCGTTTCCGCTCTTTTCAATTACAATTTCTCATTATTTCACTCTACATTCTAACTTTTTCATTGATTTTACGCTATTTTCTCTTCTTACATTATGTGAACTTGGTTCGGTCCCTCTTCCCTCTGGCTTGTGTAACCCGAATCTAGTTCAGCATTCGTCATTGGGCATTCGATCCGTATTGCATGGGAGTAGAATGACCACCTGTCCTGTATTTTACAGGACGTCCCGTTTTTCAGCTGTCAGTTTTGCCGTGTCTTGTATTTTAATAAAAGAAATACAAAACCATACAGAGTTGCCAACCCTACTATATAATATGGTATCCTACTATTTTAGGAGATCAAATACTATATTTCTAAAAAATATATATAGTAGGCGAAACTGCGTAAAGCGGAACGCAGCCTTAACTCATACCCGCTCTGTGTGTGCGTGCCGTGGATCGCGTCGTCGTCGCGAAAATAAAACATTCATCTGTCATGTCAACTGTCAATGTCAATAATCTTTCATTTGCCTAGCTTGCTTGTTTTGCGCAGAAAAGTAAAAAAATATTCATTTAAAAAATAAAGTGCATACATATTTTAACCACATACTATTTTTTTTCTGCCATCTTCTATATTTTAAAGGTAATAGCTTCGAAAATACTATATTTGATAGAAAAAAGTTGGTAACCTTAGAACCATATCATACTCTAAACGCTTTGTTTTGTATTTTTCCAGGAATACTGTAATTTTAGATCACATGTCCTGAAAAATGAGCACACAGAGCTGGTCACCCTACATGGGACGCAATCTTCCGCCTTCATAGTTCAGCACGCATCGCTTCACAATGCGGCTGAGTTGGCCAAATCTTTTGATGCAATGCAGATATTGAAAATATCTGCCAATGCGGACCGAAATTGATGTCACTAGCTGAATATATCTTTATCTATAGGAAGACTTGCTAAGCTGGATCTGTTTTATAGCGGCAGCAAAAAGTTTAATGAAGATTACCTATTATTGCGTTTTTCTACAGTATTGCTTATTTGGTTTTTGTAGACTAGCTCTTCTTTGATTGCTTTTTGTTGCCTGAAGTGAAGTGAAGTTTGTGTGACAGTCATGAGGAGTCATCAAATTTTAGTAACTCGATTGACGAGTTCAATAAAACCTGGTACTAGCTGTATTAATTACAAACATTTTAAATCATACTTCCTTAAAAATGTAAGTGAAAAAATTTATTGCCAAATAAGTAGGCGCCAAAGGTGATTTTAACTGTCGATATGCAGAGTTCGATATTTCACAATAAAACGTCAAAATAAATTAAATTGTACAAGTTTTACAGATTGTGTTTACAAGTATCTGTAATGCTGTTGATGCCCCGAATAAATAAAATAAAATAAATAATAAATAAAGTATCTTAGGCGAACAAAAAAAATAGAAAACAAAATACCGCGTCCTCCCATTGTCACCCAGAAAATCACGAATACAAAAATCACTATTCTTCTTCATTGACATGACAGATCCAATCACTGGCCGTGGTTATTAATGACAGAAGACACTTATAATGTTTTTCCTTTCTCCGTTCAGCCCTTTTATATTGTTTGGACGCTCTCCAAGTATTGGCAAGGACTTAGTTTTGGCTTGTATGTAGATGACCGGTTACTGAGCCAGGTTACAGACGTTATTTTCTGACATTAATCCTTGTGAAAAAGTCATAACACAGATTTGACATTTTTTTTTTAAATAATTAAATCAGTTTGAGATATATTAAAAGAAGCTTAAGTAAATAATAGAAAGACGGACAAACGGGCAACGAACGAAGTTTGAATGTATCGTCTGCCATTGAAATACGGTTCTACGTTACTGCGTGGGTGCATTTCCTAAGCTGTACAGGTCCTACTGAGCAACTTATTAGAAATAAGAAAAGAAAATTGCTTATATGAAAATTAAATGAAACTTACAAGTAAAGCACCGAAAAGATACCCACTCAGCATGATGCCGAGGCACGGTTACGTACCATGACGCTGGTCTTCCGTGGGCACCTTCGCTATTACTGATTCGAGCCCATAATTATTTTTCACATCACGTTCAGATCCCATTACAAACTAACCCTGTCATATTTGTTTATAATGCGACCTGTTTCAAACTACTAACAAGTTTGTGAAATAACTTTTCACCTCCTCTTTTCTAATATCCCCGTTGAGTTTTGTATTCCGCACGCAATGCTCGCAGTAAGGGATGCGGAAGTTGATACTTGAACATATGCGGGGTAAGCAGATTCGACACGGTTCGGTAACGCAGAATGAAATTTTATAGCGGTGCGTTTGCCGTATCATGTACAAATACAATTTATTTGAACGTGTGTAACACAACTCAAAACGGCGATTTGATATCCCAACCGTGACGGCGATGGCGGGGTAAACCAGACGGATCATAAACGGCTGGTCGCTGGTTGTATATTTTTTTATTAAGTTAAAGATTTTGAGAAACCCCAGCCTAAGGACGCTGATAGACTTGATCATATAGTTATAATGAGCTTCTTTCGAATCTTACAAAGCTCTAAAAGTAAATAGAAAAAAAGGGCGAGCACCGTGCAAACATTTAAAAACGGCGAATGCTCTGTTACAAGTGAATGCTAAAATCTATCAACACCTCTACTATATTTTATACAGATAACTAACTACCCCGTAAACCCGCAGTCTACTGGTACAAGACATGCACACATCTGCGAAGAAATTTATTGATACATGTGAGGTTCCCAAACCGCACTGGACCCGTGCTGCATGGAGAATATCGTCAGTACCTCTCATTGTAAAAGATAGCCTGTGTCCTTAGAGTTAGGGCATAAATAGAATGACTTATTATTTTAGGTAGGTGACTGCTAAGTTACGGTCGATTACTTGGCATTCTCTACTTTTATTCTACAAAGTCAAGGTCGACTACGAAGGGGATATAATTAGACTAAAATAGCTACTATTATTTTAACTTTTTTGTGTTTAACGATTTATGCTAACACTCATATAGGAAGATGAAAAGGTGATCTTCTATCTTAGCAGACGTTATGTATTTAGAGACAGATTGTACGCTTTTGAACAAATCGCTTTAGTTAGAATATTAAAAATCACCGGTATACACCTAATCATCGACACTCATTATTGTTTCATTAAACCGTTCCAAACTAATTCCACCGTTAATTTTAAATATTAGTAGTGTTTAAAACATAATTGAAATTTAAATTCAGGGATGCTTTCAATGATTCGTTCGTATTTAAAGGATAAACCAAATATCAAACAAATCAAGAACAGAGTTACGCCTGTAAATTACTTATTTGTTTCGTACTTAAAACAAATAACCCAAATAATTAGAAAAGCAACCGAAACGTGCCCGCCTACGTGGCTGACTTTAAATATAATTGTTTGACTAAAGCTTTAATGCTCTCTAATAACAGAGTAATGCTTTCTCAAACAGTAATTACGTTGCGGTCAGCCGTATCTTGAATTCTTGTGACGACATTTCTCTAAAACTCTATAGATTTACTCGAATTTAAAATGTACAAATATAATACTAAATTGAAAGCAAAATGATTTGTTATTTATCTATTGCTTATATTGAAATTCCATCTTAGCCCTTCGGGTTGACAACTGGCTTTGAGCGGTGGTGATCACTTACCATCAGGTAACACACTTGCTCGGTACATGGGGTGGCAGTGACTGCTTGCCCTATAGGTTATGAAACTAACAGAAATAACAGCTTTACTAGATAAAGATTTTTTATTTTTTATAAAACTAGGTCTAATAAAAATCCCAGCATAAATAGTCCTGAAGTTCCTAAACTCATGAGAATCACAGAACCGCAGTATCTCGGTGACAAATAGAAACACGCGGCTCCTTTTCATCCCAGACGTGACAGGCAACTCAGAGCCGCTTTGACTGTAAAATATTTCTTATTGTGCTTACGTTTCGCTCCAGTAAGACCTGAAGATGTCAGCCTTTGTGATTTTCCTCGCTTCAACGCTGAAGTCGAGCGGTGAAGGATGGTCATATCAAATATTAATCTTTATGTTGGTTTTGTGTCGTCATCTTGCTTCCTTTATATCTTGAGTTTTGTCTAGGCGATTCTATTTCCTTGAATTTTCGTTAGTTCTTACTTTTGTATTTTTGTGCTTTCGTTTAATTACCAATCTACATTTAAATGCCATAATGTCGCCTTTCTGTCTTAACCTCAACTTGAAAACTTTACTCAAATAAGCGCTTCTAAAACTGACTTAGCTAGGTCGTTAAGAGCCGAAGACTCTTATTTAATTCTATTCAAGTGTTTGCACTTGAAGCATATTTAATTAATTCAGTAACCAAATAATTATTTAACAAACGCTCAACTAAGACGAATACAAAATCTGGGTCAAACTACTCAGAGAGAATAAATCTTAAAATTTCTATCGTTCAATAAGTTTCAAAGACGGATCATTTTTTAATAACTCTCCCTCTCCTTTACAAACTATGGAAGAATATGGCCTATCTAATATCTCGGAAAACGGAATATAAATGAAGACCGCTTTAGTTTTGCCTTCTGTAAAAATAAATGTCGGCATTTCATCGAATCGTTGCCTGAGGGGAGGAAACATTAAGGCCAGAACGTTTTCTGCTATACCTACTCGATATACAAATAGATGTGGCCGGACCAAACACTCCGGTGATCGCTCCCACTGCTCAAACGGCCGTTTATTGCTTCCTGCGAGCGCTCAGCAATAATCGGCGTCTTTATTAAATTTCTTAATGACACTTTTGTAAAAATGTGATCTGTAAAATTAAAGTTTCAAGATACTACAAGTATCCTAATAAAAGTAAAAAAAAAAAAATGTAGAAAAAAAGTTTTTTTGCTGAAATTCATTACTTGTATCGTACCGCACTTTCGAACTTTCTGGGATTTTATCTCTTCACAGTCAGCATAAATCTCGCTAGTCCAAATTCTATTACAGAAGAGACTTTTACTGCAACAAGGTACGTGCAGATTCGAATTTTATTAAATCGTAAAACTGAAGCATGGCTTGAGTGAAATTCGTTGAAAGTTTCGAATGTATTCTAAGAAACAGTTGGATAGTTCGTTCGAATGGAACGAACCGTCTACAGCAGCGGCTTAGCATGGAATAACACTGGATTGGAACCGGTGATGTCAGAAGTCGTCGGCGTCTCGGCTCGTACCTATTTCAGGCCGACTTGACATCACAGCCGATATTGAGATTTCACGGGCGATTTGAAATCGGCGGTAAAGAAGTTTTTAGTATTTTCGTCGCGTCCCCAAGGGTGAGCTTGGTTGCTCGCATTTTGCGGATTTTAGACTTGGTGTAGACAGGATATTACTTCGCCTTTACATATTTTGATGGAACCTTTCGTGCTACGTTATATCTCATAATTCCACGCGGAATTACTTGAAAGCGTACAGTTTATATGAAGTATAGTGCAGTTTTTCTCCCTTTAATCAATCTTAATGATGTTTCCACAGCGACCGGAATACTGGAGTAGGCTATCAAATAGTAAGGGCGTTTTTACAACTTTTTTTATGACCCTGATACACGCCCAAGTTGTCATATAAAAATGCGGTTTGTAGTTCAACGTCTTGTCATTAGCATTTTCGTTAAAATATAATATGATGAAAATTGAGTTGAGTTTTATGCGTTAGGCTTCTTGATTACAGCACGAAACTTTGCTCGGTAGTCATCGTTCATAAGTTTTTTTGTTATATTCTTATGGTGCATAAAAGTGACACAGTTGTCGGTGACACTATAATGGGATTTGAGAGAAATGACAAATCTTGACATAGGTCCGTGTTGAAAGGTGATATAAATTCAGCTCGGGTGAAGGTTCGGAAAATATTAAAAGAAATATCTTCTACTGCGCGGCTGGAATAAGTGGCCGCGGCTTGGTTTATTACTGTGTGTGTATCTTAACAAGCTTAGTGTAATTGAGACGCAATAAGTGACTAAAATTACAAAAATAAGTTACTTTACGCATTATTGTTATCTCACTAATTGCACTTAGTCGATACTTTTAAAATACACGTCAAACAGAAGTATAGTAATTTTTCAATTTATCTTTACGTTCTTGGTAACTTTTATCCAGTATCTTTCTATTTGAAGCGACTCGGGTAAAGCTAATAACAACATATTTCTGTCATAAACTTCCAAAATCCCGGTTATCTTGTTTACGATCGCGGATGAAGACATAATCGATGTCCTTTCTTTTCTCTCCCTTCCAAAAACGTCCCTCCAAATTCAGTTAAGGACACTTGTGCCAGTAATTAGTCTTTAACGCCCCCGTTTAAACTTTTCATTGTAATTTATTTTCACGGTCGGCGTTTTAGATGCGAACTTTTGAGTATTGTGTTCCTTCAAATAACAATTTACTCGAGCAACGTCTCTTCTAGTGGTCTGATGTAATTAATGGTGTCCTTATAGGTTTATTTATTATAACAATTTTCTTAACAAATGTGTTTTCTTATAAATACCGTGTTTGTTATTGTTGCAGGTAATTAGTTGCTGTTTTCTTCGTCGTACATGACGTGTGAGTAATGGAGCATAAAAACACCTTTTCGGGTTAAATGTGTACGACAAGTACATGGTATAAATTAAGTATAAAGTAGGTTGGAGCCCAATGATGCGTACACGCTGCCTTGAAAATAGCATCAAGGTGTATTTTAAATTGTAGAGGTGATTTCGTGAGTATAATATTAAGGCTTTTCATACGTCGGATCGTCACTACACTAACGCTGCGTTGCCAAAAGGGGAACTATGCATTACGATTTATTAACCTATCGTTATTCGATCATTGTTTAAGTATAACGTCATCTGTTGTAGATTATGTGAAACAACAAACGGGGACAGTTGTCAAATAACCGCTTGCACTTCCAAGCACATGCCTTGCTACTTGACCTGTGCTGTGCGTTTCCATTTACGCGTAGATCGTTAAATGTCAGTTTGACATTTGCATACATATAGTATAGTTACATTAAAAAAAGTGCTGAAACACTACATTAAAAACAATTACATAGCATTGGTCTTATAACCACGCTCAATTCTTATCATGCCACATCCAGCTGCGCTCAATTTGTGTATGCAAAATCTACTACTCTGTGTATATTTGTCAATAGAACAAATGAAATGCGGCATTGGTTGCTAAGGGCCAGGGCATACCGATTCCGTATACTCACGTTGCGTTTGCAACACGACTCTAGCTCGCTTCGTAGAGTTGCGTTACTCATGTGTTACGCATGCGTAACGCAGCTCTACGAAACGAGCTACATATTACATAAGCATCCGGTGTTTCGACCATAAATGGAACTATACTTGTAACAACCCTCGTAATTAAAAACATTTGTTTTTTATTTACCTACATGCTAGATTAACCCAAGTAATAATTGTTATTTGTGAATTATTTTTTCTCGTTATAACTGAAAATAATGAATTTTTGAGAAATAAAATGTTAAACAAAATCAAGTCATGACGGTTCAGGTCCCTTTGCAAGTAGCATAAATCGCAAGACCGAATTATTATAAATCTCTTAAATAAATAAAATCCTATCTAATCACGTACAAATTAGCCAGTGGTAATAAAAAATCACTCCTCAATCAATACCGTGGTAAAGTTGTGTTATCGTGTCCGTATTTCAAACTCATAGCTTCCATTATATTCTATAATTTGCTCACCCTTAAATGAATGGTGTCTGCGTATATTTCGGGCATAACAAGGAAGGTATTAGCAGTGATTAATGTCGTTCAGATGCTGCGGAGCGCAATGTAAATCAATTTGAACGCACTGCGAACTCTCTTTGTGCGGCAATTCATTTGGAGTTACGCTGAAAATCGATGTGATTGATTCAACAATGGAACAGGAAGGAGACAGTTGCTATTGTACCGGCACAATGCACATAATCACATTTCCACATCATCATCATCATCATCGTCCACGCTTTGCATAGGACTTCCCTAAGTATCTCCCAAACGATCACTATTTTTTCTACTCGCATCCAACGGTTTCCCGCGTTCCGCACTGAATCGTAAAACCAACTTGGGATTGGCTTCCACGTTTTCTTCCACTTGTTTATGAGTCCCTCCTGCCTAAAGCGGCTTGGGTAAGTGGGACTCTGCTCCCAAAGTGGGGGGCATGTCCGAACCAAAGCCATCCAGGTGTTTCCTTTAAGCCATTTAAGATAACTTTCGAAGGTAGACTGACGAAAAGTTTCTAAGTTTGGGAATGCGTATGAATAATTTATGTTTTTTTTTGTTGAAGAAGCTTTATTATTGTCATCGTATCTTTATATATACCTCTTATATATCTTTTTATAATTAGAAGTGTGTGAAATTCTTGGAAAGCTTGCAGAAAGCAACCTTTCTCGTAATAAGCGATATGATAGTTTCTTCCAAAGGATCACAAACTAAGTGACCGAAAAATACAACAACAACAACAAATACTCTGTATTGATTCACACAAATAAACAAAAATAAAAGAACACACACAGGGAACATTTACAATTTTATTTTATATCTACACACATATCATAAGTGCTCAATAACGCGTTCAAAAACCATAGAAAATGACCAGCATTATTACAACCAATGTTATTCTAAGAATTTTCTTGTCTGTGCTAGTAGGTAAATCTGTTCTTTATTGGGTAGTATCTCTTAGTAATCTGTGTTTATTGGTCATCACATTACCGATATCTCTGACGTTATGAATTTAAATTTGGAACAGCTGTTAAAAATTCAAGTTGGTCTCTATTCTAGTATCCATAGATATTAAAACAGTTATCGATACGAAACGTCAACTCAGTATGATTTTTTAATTTAAACGTACGACATTTGATCTCGAGTGACATGACAATAGGGACTTCATTCGTTTGTCTATGATTTAAAAAAAAAAGTTCGTCTTGACGGATAGATTGAATTGCCGCCATGACTTGTTGACACTCGTTTGTTGGTTTTTTGCTGTTACGGTTTTTTGCACTTATGATATGTTGAAGATAAGATAATGTATACAACTGTATATAATTAGGCCTTAAAACACTCGTGTGATCCTGTTATGAAACTCGCTAACGCTCGTTTCATAAAACCACACTCGTGTTTTAAGGCCTCTCATTATATAGCAGTTGCATAAAATACTATTTTGTACAGCTAAGTACAATAAAGGGGTAAGTTTAGCATTAAAATAACTGTTTTTTGTTCAAGCGCGTGCTAATGATGATGTTTTGTTCTACGTGTATCCGGAGAATACCTTTTTACGCATGATCACACGCACTTAAGCTTATCCCATTAGGCAATACAGACTCAGACATTGCGTTTCACGCCTTAGCTGTTCAGACCACTCAAGGCTAGATTGTATAGTGAAAAGAATTAGCTAACTATAAAAGAACGTAAGAACACTAGTCATATTTAAGACAGGACATTGCCGCGTAAATAACATAATTATTTATTTAAATACCTCGGAATTTCGATCGTATTGCAATAATTGTGGTTCAATATCTTTTACATCCTATCGAATCAGAATAAGAGCGCTTTTTCGTCGCTTAAGAAATCTTCTATACCGTCAAATATCTCGGATCAAATCACATTTTCCCCTGCATTTCCACTGAAACAGGCAGCATCGGCAGATTCTCATGAGATCCGATTTCAATTTTGTGCTCAATAAGTTGAACACAAAATTATTTGAGATACCTAGTAGCTTTCTCGACTCTTGATAGGTAAAAACTCAATTTAAATAATTTTAATGAATAACCTTGTTGTTATCAGCAATAGTTACAGAAAATCTTTCAATTATTTTGGATTGTCTGTCTATTCAGCTATGTATTTTTGTCTATTTTTTTTAACCGAAATTTCTGTACTTTTTTTTGTTTTTAATGATACACATTCAAATGATTATATTTAAATGGTATGCAATGACAACACAAAGAAAAATCTTGTTCTCTTAAAGGAAAGATAATTATGGGGACAGTCAGCGACGGATACCGACTTTAATATATCTACATCTTCATCTACACATCTACATCTACACATCTACATCTACATCTACACATCTGTGCATCTAAATTTACACAACTATATGTATAAAGAGGTAAACTTTGTTTGTTTGTATGTAGGGGGTAATCTCTGAAACTACTGGACCGAGTCCACAAATTCTTTTACTAACAGATACACTATCCCTGATGGACATAGGTTACTAATTTCACGCGAAAGAAGTCGCGCGCGTCCGCTAGTACTATACAAAGAATATAGTAAAATATAAATCTAAAGTAAAAGCAGATAAAGATGAATGGTTTATATCTAATTCGGTTATCAGCGTGGTACTAACAAACGAAGCTTAAAGCCATTCTGTCTCATTTGTCATTAATTGTTACAACATGGCAGCGCGTGGTACCGTCCCCGAAGGAAGGGATGTAACATATTAAATCCCTCTGGAGTGAAAGTGTCATACGCGCTTTTGAATATAATAAGGAAAGAAAGGCGTCACGTAATCTCCACCGAACCCATGGAAACGAAACGGTAAAGCACCCTCAAGGCGGAGCACTCAAATTACATTGTTGGAAACAGTGCCTTTTAGGACCTCATACGAGAGGTTTTTTCATTGCCTACTTGTGGCGCCGAGAAATTGGTCGCTTGTAAGTTGGAAGTAGTTCAAGAGGCAGATTTTCTTATTCCAGGAGAGAATAAGGACGGCCCGGCGAAAGTAAGCTGAACGAGGAATTTTAATGTAAAAACTGAACTAACTTTAGGAGTTTTTTTTTTTTTTATTGAAACCCCGCGCCGCTTTTTATGCTCCTATTTATTGCTTATCTTAATTGATTTGAATCTCTTAAAATCTTCGTAATGGATTCTTCATCAATCAAAAAAATTGTATAATCTTCGTTCAACCCACGGTTCTTCTCGTTTGCTTCATGTTTATGGACTATCAATCCTGCTATTTTTGCCATAAATTTGTTTAGTTCAGATTGAGTTCGAAACTTCAAAACTTTCGTACATACTTGCGTAATATAAATTAGTGGCTTGTGATGTTAATCGTTACTTCAGTCAAGCTGTTTATTTATTAATTTCACGTTAAGTAAAATATCAGAAGCTCCTTGATCAACACGGAAACTAATTAACGTAGAAAGTTATTACTGCACGACATCACTCGACGAAGCTATAATAACCGTACTTGGTATACATGACATATGAATTGGTTAACATGACAAAGTTTGAATAATCATGTCATCATAACTATATATATTATTTACTAGTTAGCGACCCGCTCCAGCTTGATACAGGTACAAACGGGATGTAATGTACATTAAAACCTTCCGTAAAAAAAAACTAAATGACAGTGAAAACCATTTCACAATCCGTTGCGTGGTTGAAAAGGAGAAGGCGGCCGAATATACACGATGAGAATTTACGACAGACAGGAACGAATAATGGAACTAGAAACTGGTGGATGCAAGCAGCACAAGACCGACCGTCGTGAAGATTCTTGGGTAAGGCCTATGCCCAGCAGTGGACCTCTTCCGGCTGATATGATGATGATGATGAACCGCTATCGTTACTCATCATCATCATATCGGTTTACACTTTACTTTTACTACGTAAAGACAAATATAAAGAAGATTATCTTCGCATCTTAATCTTTGAATAACATTATAACGCAAATTTAAAACAAAAGCAGGGAAGATACTACGTAATGGACTCCTGTTCCCTTAGAAAAATAAAAGTATCTCCGGGAAAATCATAAATAATTCACAGCATGGTCGCTTAATTACTCAACCCTTATTCTCTGGCGCTTTGTACGGCCTGAGCTTGGCACGATTCCGTACAAACTCGACAGGATTCGATTAGGTGGACCAAAGCCGCGAGATAATTCCATTAGCCCAAGCCATGTTGCGTAGTTCTGACCGCCATAAATCGAAAACGCACAAAAGTCTACCCTGTGAAGCTGCTCGGATAAGTTCTTTACTTATGACCGAGAATTCATGGTAATTTCTCGTACATTGAATGGCGAGGCGTGGCTTCAGTTGCGTTTGGCCACTGTCGCGAAATGTCTGAAAGTTTGTTGTCGTGAACGTTAAAACCATAAACTTAAATATACTAACGTAAATACGTACAATGTCATCGTGGACGTGTATTCATTTTTGATATGTCAAAGCGTGTTACAAAGCTTCAAGTAAAACGAAAGTTAATACTGAAACGGGCTAACTTGGGTTTACTTGTCCTTTAAAATAGGTTACATTGTCATTGTTTGGTTTCTCTTTCTTACTTCTGGAACTGCCATTACACATTAGTCTCTCAATTGCATGCTCGGGATGTCATTATAAGTGACATAACACATGTTAACTAACATGGGTTTACGCAACGTTTATGAATAAGGGGATTTCTCTTTTAAAAAATGGAAAAAAATTAAAATAAGTATGGGCTCCACTTAAGATTATATTTATAGATGATTGCGTTACTTGCGTTTCATGGTATAAACTCGTTCTGTATCGACTTGGGTGGTTAGGCTAGAGAAAAGGCAGCGTATAAAACTTGGTTAACTGAAATAAACTACTCCCAATAGTCCAAACAAGATATCCCGTCATAAAACCGTCAATCTTACTTTTTCGAGGCCCCAATAAATCGAATTCGTGAAGATATTCACAAGGTAATTCCATCAAAAAGTTTTCCCTCCATCGGTTCCTAAATCAATCTGTGTAGCTATACCAGTGCCTTCTTGAGGCTTTTGGTGTTTATTTAACTTGAAGTCAATAAATTAACCTTAGCGAATTATATTGATCTTACACATTTTACTTCGAGGCGTTTGTTTAACTTTGTAACTGTCATCTTTGGCTTTAAATTTGCTCTCTGCTGAGCTTGTCGTGAACTGAATTTGAATAATCCTTCTTGATTTTGCAGGATTCTCCCAATTCAAGTTCATTGCTTTAAAAGTGCATCGATTTCGAATCAAATACTTTAGTGACTATGAGCGCTATTGAGAGATGCAGTCACGTTTTGTATGAAAATAGTTTTTTTGGAGTGCTAAAAGCTATAATGCATCAACGCCAGTGAAGTTCTTTAGGGGTCCTTTAGCATTGTGCTTTTGTGCAAGTTGCAACATTCCTTAAAAAATTTGGCATCTTCTCAAGAAATTACCGAGTAGGTATAATCGACCAAGTAATTGCTTGCCCACTTTTGAACTTTATCCCTTTGTAATAAGGTCGAAAAGTGATCAAGCACTTTCTTGGTCGACTATACATTCCCAACAATATTTGGGAACATGAAGAATGTTCTGTTTCCATACAAAAAATCAGAAATATTCTTGGAAGTAACGGAGAACTCGCTGGATAATTTCACAGTTTGTGAAGTTTCAATTTGATACAATGCTATTCGTGGATTAAAGACGAAAGAAGACATCCTGTTGAAGATACTAAAACCCCTTCTGCCGTAGATAGTCTTAATAACGACAATGATCAAGTTAGTAGGTGTGCTAGGAACACTATTATTACGTCGAAAAACATTTGGCTGCATCATTTCTCAACTTAACATCTGTGACAGTTGTATCATCTCTTCTCGTCTCATTTTTTAATTCAAAACCGTAGTGTAGGTTAAATTTCTAACCATTTCGAAAACTTATAAGTAAGAAGTTTGGAAATGAAGTCTTGAAAAGCGATAATATTGTCAAACTTTGAGTTTCGGGTATTAGTGAACCCAATCAATCAAGTAAGATTCAAAACCAAAGTAATTTGCTCAAAAGTAAGGGATTCATGCTTGATTGAACTACGCGTGAACTGTAACAGGCTGAATTGATAATAAAATAAAAAATCTAAAATTACATTTTCTCTTTGCGATTAAGAGCAATAAGTTTGCAATCTGTATATTTTCAGTACTTTACCCTGAACCCCATTTCTAGATCGCGCTAACCGCATTTTGCATCCAAAGTGCAGATCTCGGTTTCTTTGTTGAAAAATGAACTACGATAAAACAGTTCATTTATCAAGAAAGAAACACAATTACTCTTCGACAGCTCGCTTTCATGGAGTTATTTCCACGATTTAGTTTAAGAGGAGTATCGTTGGAACCTAAGTGTTATCTGTCTTGATTCGATAACTCATGTTTTGGGTGCAGTGGAGGCTCTGATAAATAATACTGACATTGTAGTTGGATACCTGATTAGAACAGCTGGAAGAGACGCAAATTGTTTTTGATCGCCGTTGCCTATAAACGCTGGTTAACATCCATCACAAAAACAGCAAGATAAAGTGTTGTGCACGTCACAGCGCTCAACGTCAACATAGCGCCGGCGCTCTGTATCGCTCGCTCTCCCTGTAATCTCTTTGCAGCTGTATACCGATTCAGAGTTCATCGCAGCAATTCGTTGAAATCAATGATGTTACGATAGAGGATCGCACTATTTTCTTGAGTACCATCTTATGCTTTTTCGTCGAGATTATCCCAATTTGCCACCACGTCTTTTTGTAGTTGAGACTTTGCTAAAAACTCCTAAATTATGATTGAAGTACACAGAAACTATTATCTTTGCTGATTTAAAAAATCTAATAATAAATATATTACGCTCTTCAATGCTAAAGCCATGCTAGAGAGCGGAAATAGTTCAATTTATGCCGTTTATGGATTGGAATTTAAATTATTTAAATATATTTTTTAATTCCCATTTCTTCGTATTGATATACTCGTAGTTTATAAGTTTTTTTTAAATTGCGAAAGTTACAGCTTTGTAAGATTACTACCGTAGCATTTTAAAACTTATTTTGCTTTGGTGTCTATAGGCTAACTAAAGCAATATAAATTTAGCTGCTAGGGGCGAAATGCCAAGCTTTACGAGCTTGAGAAATTATAAAATGCTTTATTGCTCTACATTATAATAAGCAGGGTGCGGGCCAGCCCCAATATGATCCTAGTTATGATTGCAAACAGACTGGACTGTGCATATGTAAACCATGAGTGTACACTACATTCACTACATTCAAAACACGTGAACGGGCATATAAAAATCTTCCTTTAAAAAATCTCTAATGATAGTGAAAACTGTTTCAAAATCTGTTGCGTAGTTTAGAAGGAGTAAGGGACGGAAGATATGAATGGATGATGGACTTTGTTGTATACAGTCAGAAAATTACATGTTTGCTTTAACGAAAATCTTGACTCCGTATGAGCCTAGCACTCAGACGCCTAGCAAAATGTTAACTAATGTAATTAATATCTCAGTTACTGTAATTAAGCTTTCATTACTGTATTTAAGTTCTCAGTTACTACAATTAAGATTTAAGTTACTGTAATTAAGATCTTGTTTGAGCTCTTAGTTACTATAATTAAGATTTAAGTTACTGTAATTAAGATCTTGTTATTGTTAGGCTCATAATGGTTAAAGATCTTTGTTAAACCGAGTATTAATTTTTCTAAGTGTAACTGTAAGAAGATCAAGAAGAAGAATACTATCGTCTAGAAATAAGGATACCTATTACTAGCACAAATTATATTAGTCAAAAATTCTTGAAAATAATTATTTATTACTAGACTTGTATGGACGCGGAAAGTCGAGTCTAAGTTAGTATGAAACTAAAACTTGAATTCGGTTTAAAACTACGAGCCTTAGTTCGAATGCCAAGATTAAAATGGAAAAAAAATCGGTGAATAAAACCCCAGGGTATATTGACCATGTTTATTTGTTTTACTCGGTGGACTAGACGGCCTTTGTACAGGGAGGCGTGCAGAACAATGCACCTTCCGAGTTCCCAGCAAACAAAAACGAAAAATAAATTCATTCCTGGCATGAAAAAATTCGTCATTCTCTTTACTGAATTCGTTTTTGAGGTGCCATAGTCAAAAAAGAAAGCCTAATAGTTTAACTGTGGCCGTCTGTCTGTGTGTCTCGCTCATTTTTTCTCGAAAACTTAAAAGCCCCGTAGCTGAAATTTACCGCATACCAGGCGCAGCTTACTTCGCGGAGCTACAAGAATATACGCGCACCACTGCACAGAGGTCGGCGCAATTAAACAGCCAAGCGTGCGAATGAATACGAATTATACGATAAACAGAGAGGCATACATGAGACGCTTGTTATACCTAAATGCCATTTTTGTTCGAAGTAAAACTTCTGTACCTACTAGCACTATTATTTATTCTGTATCCATACGTGTAAAGCCACTGGGAAATATGTTTCAGAATTATTGAAAATTTTCGTGTGTGAGGGTCGTCATCGTCCTCCTTGGGCCAAAACTGAAAGGCTAAAAATATTAAATAATTAATGATTGTAAAGAAAAATTATCATGACGAATTAAGGCTTCATTGGTTCTTGAGTAATAGGCGAGTAAAATGGCAATACCTACTGAACTACACCGAAAAATTATAACCTAAAAATTCTAGCTAAATATTAAATATGCTTGCGCAAAATTGTTTGGCTAAGCGTAACCCGGAATACTTTTGCTCGGTTTTTGTTGTAGTTTTGCCTGAGACGTGGGTATCCAAGTAAGCGAAGTAAATCATTCAATGTCTTCTGGCGCTATTTATTTCATGGTGCCGATAACGGCTTGACGTCTCTCACTCTATTGTGTCACGTGTCAAATAGGCCCCACGTTGGGCTCCACAGATGGGAACAATAATTCAGGGTCTTTCTATTGTCGGAAATGAAAATATAACGAACACATAGCGAACATTCTAGTACGAACTTCGTTATACTAATCTCTGTTTGCCAACAATTAAAGATGAAGTTCAAAATTTTTATAAGATATATAGAATATAGAACATGGCTGGAACTGACTGACTCATCAAATTCTAAATTCCGCCTGATAATAAAACGTCTTGCCTCAATCTAGTTAAAAAATATTAAGGAAGTCATATGACTGAAAGTGACTAAAAATCCAAATTCATGGAAAATACCTGATTAAAGCCAATAGGCTACTAGCAAATGAAACGATAAAAAAATACTAACTTTTGTCTATATTTTTTTACATCCATGTTGGTTGTTTGCAGTCAAATAAAGAAGGCGCAAAACCGTCTTTTCGTCATCCTTTTCACATTTCCGTCAAACCATACCGTCCTTTGTGTGCACGACCTAATTGGAGTTTCCCTCCGACTAATTTTCTGGCAAATTATTAAACTTAACAAAACTTCCTAATTAAAATCTGAAGGGTCGAGCCAGTTGTAAAAGCATTTCACCAATCTTTTCTGACCTTTTTTCTTGAGACAGGTGTATACTGTATATCTGTCAGCTTGCTAAGTACTAACTGTAACTGCATTCTGCAGTTTTGTTTTCTACCCGCAATTTTTCTACATATAATTGTTAGCGCTATTCCTTGGGAACTGTGTACACTGTGTGTGCTTGTTTTATTCTAATTTTAATGTTATGAGCTGTGTTTTATGTACAATAAAGTGTTTAGTTACTTACTTACTTTTACTGTGTAATTTAAAGAAGATAAGGGAAAAAATATTCTGTGTTTTAATTTAAAATATGGTCTGTCTGTAACCTAAATCAATCGTAATCAATCCAGCAGTAAACACGCAATTGAGCTTAGCTGTAAATATTGTCAGGCGATGCACGTAAAAAGCAATTGTAGAACATGAAGATGTAAAAAATATTTTTCTAGTAGGCCACATAATAGCCTCTTTTGCAAGTCTGATTCTACCAGCGCATCAGATAATTAAAAATTCAGCTGAGAATAAGCGCGGCAAGAAACTCAACAAATTTTTTTGTTCTTATCTGTTCGAAACCAAATTACAAAACAATATACATTATGTCTATAGTAAGTATGAATATTTAACATAAAAAATAAGAATTGAAGAAAAATAGACACACAAAATCGCAGATGGAATATACAACGAAATACAGTAGCTTTATCTTTGAAACATTTCTTGATACGGCCATAAGATACTTAGAGCTATAAATCTCATACTTTATACTATTACTGACATTATTTTTTGGTGTTATATCTAACAGCACCCCCGCTTAAACTGACGAAATAAACGCAAAAAATAAACCTAGAGATGTGAAATATGATACAATAAGCCTTGAATCCCTTTGAGTAACCTGCTAGGCCTTGAATGGATTCCTCGCAAAGAAAAATGCGGTCAGTTCATATTTCATTGTTCTGCAAATAAAGTGCAAAAAGCTATTAAGATTGTGGGTCGCGAATGACATAGCCTGGCGTTTGACGCGTCGCGTCATTGCGATAGGGTTCTAAGGTGGTACCTGAATATATTTCCCCTACTGTACCTACAGGTATTTTTTAACAGATGATGTATTACATTTTTCATACCGCAAACTGTGCCAACTTTGCCACTGCCTACTGCACTTTGCCTCCGCCTAGTACGGACACCATTCAATCAAAGACGTTCCTCTTAATGACTGAATGACGAAAATAAATAAAATATAAGCTTTTTGGTGTTATTTTATTTTTATTTTATTTTATTCACAAAATAATGTATGATAAATAGTATACGATAGATTTACCACGTCTTAAAAAAGGTGCCACGTTTGACGGTATCACAGACTAAATAACTAGTACTTAGTACTAACTAACGTAGAGAAACTTTGCTTTTTCGACCGCGATTAAACGAATGACAACTTTATTAAAAGGCCCAAAAAGTTCGTATTACTTCATACACTTTGAACAGGCGGCTCACGTCGAAAGGAACGCGCCGCCCGCGTCCGCCTTGCCCCCGCAACTCCCAGCGATACATTAAGGTTACAGCGCATTCGTTTTCAATTACATTGACACAGCAAGGGCAAGCGGGCGCACAGCAAGCCGACAACCCTGTGACTTGCCTATGCTATAGGCAAGGCGGCCGAGCATACCTACAGTGCGGAGTGGAACCCCCTGACAGTATTTAAAGCTTTTACATTTTACAAAGAACGGGAGGACAGAATTGATAGCTGAGTCAACGATTAAATGGCTGACGTTTAAATTCATTTCGGGCCGTAAAAAATACTGGATCGTGAATGAGCCCATCTGATGTTTAAGGAAGTTTTTCTCTTCATTATACCTTGCATTAGACCTTTACGTGTAATGAGATTGCTTATTCTTTAAATAAGAAATGTCTTAAGATAACAGAGCTAACGTTTTAACTTTTGAATTCGTAAATGATGAATTATTTGGGATACTAAGTGAAAGCATAGATATTTAAACGCCAGCAGCTTGTTGGTATGTTTTATTTATTTATTCGTTTAGGGACTGCGGGTTAAATTTTATTGCAAGTGAATATGTGACTAACATGAATGTTACTGACTGAAGTAGACAAATTGATTTGGAAGTGAGTGGCTTTTAATTCGAGAAAATGTAACGTACTGTTGTCAAAAACAATTGCACAATGATTTAAATCTTTTGATAATAAATTATTTGCATATTTCTTTGATAATGGATAGCGTGCAAATATAGCGAACTGTACCACTGACAAGTTTGTATTTAAATCTAAAGCTACTTATATTTAATTTAAATTCATTTCAATTTGTCTTTGATTTCAAACAAATAATGAGACTAAACTTTATTAAATCTCCATCTCCATTACACATTGTCATAGTGATAGATAGGTAGGTACTCTCTTCTAACCTATCCGGAATTAATCATCTTCCTTAAGCTTTTGCCATTTCTTCATTTAGGTAAACTTTATAACCATAACCTCAGCTGCTAAGGCTATTTACATTAAAGATACTCCTATATCATTTTCGGAACTCTATCACAGTTTTTAATTTCGTAATCTAGGTGGTTATATATCTTTAGCGGCACACAATTTATACTATTTTTGTAATGTGCATAGTTGGGTTTTAGAAGAAAAATCTGGCAACATCTTCTAAGATGTATGGATATGTCTGTATCTCACCGAATGTCCTTAATTTGTATTTGTTTGTTTGAATCCAACAGGATCACTGTTAAACTTTAATTTACCTGAATGTGCAAACTTCCTTACGATTTGTTCCCCTTACCATAAGCGTGAGCCTAAGCGTTAACTTCTGCGATACATAGAAAAATTAATTGGTACATGGCGATCGCTGGGCATCGAACTCGGTAATGCACGATCAGGAGTCCACTCGCCTAGCTACTAAGCCAGCAACGCTCTCTCTAACCTAACCAGGATTGACTTAACAAAGTAGTAGGCGATGAATGCTAACATTGTCCAAATATTTACTTCCCCCGATAATCATTATTCTGTTGCGAGATAATCCAAGGACTAAAACCAACAATCCTTATTATAAGGAAAACAAACGACATCGTATATTAGTATAGATGTTCACAAACCATTTATGGTTGCAATTAGTCATCCAACATTTGGCGCCGACACTGCTCTGCTTACTACAGCGCTTTGGGCTAATACAAAAAGTTTTATTGGCCATGTTGTTCTATCGATAAATTAATACTGTCTTCCACCAAGATATATTAGCGTTTAAGTCTTCGCGAGCACTTCCCGCAATCGGCTGTGTCCGGAACAAATTACAAGGATATTTATCGTTGGTCAGTTGACTTCATATATTTTTGCAGGGCATAGTAACGCAACTTTCAGCTGTACAATGTTTACCTTGAAATGGTTTAAAATAGGTATGTGAATAATTTGAAGAATGTAATCTTTGGGAATCCGTCATTTTAACGCAAAATCATTTCATATGCATTTATTATCAGAACATTTCCCAAAAGGTTTTAAAAAAAATTGCATTCAGGGAAACGATTAATCTGCGAATCGTTTCATTTTAAGGGTGCTAGTTAAAAACGGAGCTCAAGTTCGATTGGTATCAAGCTGGAACTCGATGTCGATCTAAAACTACGACGCTAAGACTAGTTCTTTGGTGAAATAGTAAATACTCCTAATCTGCACTGCTTTTACTCATACCCATAATATAATATCTGGTCTAAATGAAATTTCTCCGTAGTATCCTTTATCATAACGGAACCCTACATTGACCTTTGCATTAATAATAAACCTTCTACCTCGTAGTAATCCCCGATAATAAAGCACCGAAATTCCGTCAAGGTCTTCTCGCACGAACCATAATTCTAAATTACGTCGATACGCCATAATTCAGCCTTACCAAATATCATGCTCCACCGCGTCGGTCATCGGGATTGGGTTTAATCACAAAAAACGTCATGAACCGAACCATTCACTGGAGCTGGTATTACCGGTATATGTGTTTTCTTATTACGTTTATTGGCAACATAATTTCCAGCTAGTACCTACGTTCCCCGCCCACGTTCAACTTGTCGAGGTGAAGTGTTGGTACAAGTTAAGAAATATTGGATTCTGCTTCAACATCTTCGGTTCTATTTTCTCATATTTTTTACCTTCCGTACAAGAAATCGACGTTATGTGCTTATGATTTTAGTATCAAGGTTTCTTTCATGCGGCAAAAGTAAATAATGTGAAGATGAGATAATGGGTGTCAATTTATTAGGAAGCTTCTTATTTAGCCGGCATCGTACCGCTTGTCGCTTTCATTAAAACAAAATAGTTGTTTGCGGGTTGCTAGTTTCTTTATTTCTGTCAACGATAACCTTCCGTTGGCTACGCATCGTCCCCTCTTATTCTATTTGCCAGTAATTTATCAAGGGAAGTTTTACCAGTAATATGAACCGTTTTCTCTGCTCTTATGATTGCATTATGGCTCCCTCCTTCTTGACTTTCCCGTTTAAGGGCGAGCTATAAAGATAAACTTAATAGCCAGATAATGTGTCACTGAAAATTGTGCGTTTGTCTTGACTGCTATCTACCTTCATCTCTACAAGCTGGCAATGACGCGAGAATGACGATACAAAATTTGTCTGTTTTACGACACGAGAGCGCGATCATAATTACCCAGTACTTGTGGAGTTACGGAAATAGAAAATCAGGAATCCTTTGCCTTATATATCTAATGTTGTTATAATTTTAGGTAGGTACGCTCTTTGTTTCAAATCCATGTCATTAACATTTCAATAGGTACCGTTAACATTCACATCACACAATTATTTAAAAAAGAGAATCACACAAGAGAAAACAAATTGGCAAACCAAAGTGCGCATGACAAAGAAGTAGTTTATTCTCCAACTCAAAGACCAAAAGTACTAAAATCTCAGACGTTGGTATCCTCGCAGAGTAGGAGGAATGCGTGTTCTAGATTGAATTGGAGTGAAACGTCTAGGTAGTACTAAATCGAGTGCCGACGATGGCCAGAAATTGCGGCTACGTGATCGAGGGTCCAAGCTCGCTGGGATCGTCTACGAATTTACTCCGCTCTTTACCTAGCAGAATCTACGTCTTGCTTTCTTGTGGAAAATATAGGTGTTTGTCGCTGTTTGTTGCTACGGTATTGGTTTTAAAGCATGTTTGGCGATGTTAATAACCTTTTATATATTTTTCAAAAAACAGCTGATGAACTCTGATCTTTGTATGTATTTTAATTCTTTAGTAAAGCAAATGTTAATCAAGCATACAGTACGATGGCAAACTTATCCTTTTTAGTAAACTTTTGAATGAGAGGAGGATAATATTAGGAACAGGCAAATAGTAAAACACATGAAACAATTTATAAAATATAGCTTGAAAACAAATATCGACTACTTATTTACAAATGCCCATTGATATAAATAAATAACCCGAAAATCACAGGATTATCAAATATCCAAATGCAATAGGAAACTCTTGAAACATATTCCAGCAATCTACTAAACGCGTGTTCGGAAATCCATTTCCACGCAAACTAAAGGGCACTATTATTTATTTTACCTTTTTCATCTTAACATATTGCATCCCTATCGGAAAGTGTCCGGTTGGTTGGATAATAATAATGTATTTCGGTATACAAGCATTAGATCGTGGTTTCCAATCTTAAAGAAGGCAGCAAAATACGATGTGCATTGAATACGCTATCTACGGACTTTCTACTTTAAAAAGTCTTTTGTGGTTTAGTTGCAGGCGGGCTTGAAGTTGTAGAATAATGTATATATTATACATTTACATGAATTGATCTTCTCCTTACATTACAAAGCTTATATATGCCGTGGGCACTAGACTCAACGGATTAACATAATTCAATTATTTAGATGGTATGTATCGATCATACCTCAATGCAATAACGTCCACAACTCGTGTGTACAAATGTTTGCCCCTTATGGAAATCAAACCTGTTACATCTAACCACTAAGCAATTCTGTCATAAGAGTAAAGGTCGTATTTTTGTTAAAGGGCTAGGTTTATTCGTGCTTACTTTAAAAATTGATTTTGATGTCAAAATTTTAAATTGAAGACATTTTTGATAAACATCCAACTGGTTTAATAGCAAATGTTAACTACAATAACTCCTTCAATCCATGTATGGTCAACCGCTAATAACATTTTTCGCTAGCAGTTTCTGAGCTCTAAAATTTACCTACGCAAGCACTTTACATTGTTCAGTAAACGAAACTCTCCCCTGAAGAGCGCGAATGTTCCATTAAATTCATTGCCACCGCCATTCCCTCGTAATATTGAAACGTCAGAACTCCACGCAATTCTATGAAAAGTCAACACCACTCTGTTGTTTGCTTTATGTTAACGTTTCCCCGCCACTAAATGGTACACGTTTGATACATGACAATGGCTCCATCATCCATCATCTTGTCGAAACGGCCTTTGTTTAGCATATAATGTCCAAGAGGCCTTATTCCTACCGGAATAGCGAATAAGATGGCTCAGGATAAAACAGTCATTTATCTCCTTTCTTTTGTGGAAACCGGTGTCGAGAGGTTTCCGTATTACTTTAACGCTTTATTTTTCAGCTTGCTTTTTTGGCGGAACCATTATTCGCTAGTTGCTATGTTGGGAATTTCGGCGGTCGAATTTCTCTGTTTGGAATATATTTTTTGGATGTAGCGAAAAAATGTAGCTAGTTTTTTGTTCATCAAACAGATACAGCAATTTGGAATGCTTCCTACACAAGGAATATTGACTTAACGATTCAAATGTAAATATGAAATATAATGTAAATATGTAATATAGTTATTTAGTTAATTATTCGAAACTGATAAATGTTATGTTGACTAAAATTCATTCGACTCTGCCAACATTTTAGATGACAAAGCACGAAAAAGAAAATAAAAATATTTTGCAGTTATAAATCTCGTTTATAAGTCTGACTGTACCTACACTTCGGAAAATAGAAGACTTAGAAAAGAAGAAGCGCCGCAAGAGAAACAACATCATATCCTTTTTTCTTATCTTTTAAAACATACAATATGGTATCTGTATAAACAGATTTTAGCAACAAAAAAAGCAATGAAACGGAGCTTTATACAGCTTCGCGTACTCTGGATATTGTTATAAGCTTCCTACGCACTCTAAAACCACGAATATACGCCTAAAATGGACATGTCCTAGGTTTACAACGCATTGACAAGCTCTATAGAAGCAGAAATAAGCACTTCACGTATTAGACAAAGCTATTGTGATGCTCCGTATTCAGTATTTGTTGCGGCTTCGCACACGAAGAGAACAAATGATGAGGCCTGCATTGTACTAGGCAATCTGCAATACGCAGTAAGTATACTGTGTACCTGTACGTAGCTGGAAGAAAACAGTTATGCCACTTATTTATTTTATATCGAAAAGCTGGTTTTAACTTTTTTTTAAATTTGAGGAAAACGAGTATTCAGGACACCCAATTGGAAGTGACCACCTGGGAAGCGACCATGAGAATCGCTGATCTGTTGCTGGCTTCAAGGTCCCCTCGTGGGTATCTGGATCTCTCACTCACCGCGCGAAACGCACTAGCAAACAATTGCTTTACGCCGGTATTCTATGAGTGTGGAACTCGATCGAGCAAGCCCGTTCGTACTGCTACCAACAACTGGGCACGATATGGCTACCACTATAATAACTTTTTATTTTGGTAGGTGTATAATAAGTATTATCAAAGACAAATGTTACTATACTTATGACCGTCTTATGAAAATCGTAAATGGGCCACATGTGTAACCGCCGTGGTGTTGGTATGTCCAATAAATATGGTAAAACCTTTAACACTATGTTGGCAATGCTAACCAAATTCTGTAGGAATATTTAAATGGTCTGGCATCTCTCTCTCTTCTGTAAATCATCGTGTAACTAATGTGCCTTTTTTCATAAACTTATTTATAACGTTATCGGGACTTTAAAGCGATAAAAACATTGTTAATTTACCTTGACGTTTCGACGTGACCACGGCCGTTGAAACATGGCCGAAAAGTCCTGATGCCGTTATAAATATGTGTGAAAATTGCGAAACTTTAAAACGATTTGATAAAATTTATTATAAATTGAATCCATCTGTGTTAGTATATTTTGAGAACGAGTTTACAATTTACATCCATATTACAACAGCGGCTATTTCAAAGCTAATAACCATTGTGACGTCGTGTTTCAAATAGCAGCTAACAATTTCTTCTTCGTTAATGCTTGCTAAAAGCTTTAGTGTTCTTTCTTAAAGAATACTCCTGTTTTCTCGAAGTAAAACGATTTCCGTGTCGATGCTAGAGAAAATGAGAAAGTTTTGAATTAATTTTATTCTCTGTTTTATATCTATTCCTAAGCTATGTCATTTGCGTGCAATCTTGAACGTGAATGCAGTGCATTGGGAATTGTAGCATTTTCGAAGAATCCGCATTGAATTTGTTTTATATCTAAAGTACCTAAAGTACACAGACACACACACACACACACACACACAAACACATGTTATTATTACTTTTTATTGTAACTAACCTCTATGGATTCTGTTCGAAATAAATGGCTTATTTTATTTAAAGTATATTCCGATACATTGTGTGATAGGTACTTAGCAACGCTACCTTAGTACTTTGGGAAGTTAAACTACATTAAACTACGAAGCTGGAGATTTTGTACCTACAATATCTACCCATACTCTTTTACCAATAGCACGGAATAAATCATAGTACTAACTTACAGAAACTTCTCTTTTTCGACCGCGATAACGAATTCCAACTTTATTGACACACACAAAAAGTTTGTGTTACCTGCTTGATACACATTCGCCAGGCGCCTCGCGTCATAAGGAATGAGCCGCCCGTGTCCGCCATCCCCCCGCAACTCCCTGGCTAAACGTTAGGGTTGCGCTGCTTTCGTTTTCAATTGCATTAACACAGTAACAGCGACCCAGCGGGCGCGCGGCAAGCCGGCAACCTACTGCGATTTGCCTACTCTGTAGACTAGGCCGCTGAGCGTACCTACAGTGCTGAGTGAAACCCCTCTGCCAATAGGTATCAGCTAATGCTATTTGTTCTAAATAAATGCATGCAGTCAGTTAACTAAAATGTATTGATGTAGCTGTTTATATCTTGTTACGTGTGTCGTATGAATAATGTCTGTGAGTTATCAGAGTATGACAATGAAGAAGGTTGCGTTGTAAGTACTTTCATAAGACTGTTAACTAATGCATATATAACTATTTACTCTATGTTCTGTATAAAACAATAACCAAATGTTACAAGACGAAAAAACTGCTTTTTTTAAATTCCTATTATTTAAAACACTGAACTGATTTTTATTGAACCCTATGGACTTGTTAATAAAACCTGAATTAAACGTTGGTAAGAAAGAGATATAATAAGTCTGTTCGTAAAATCTCTTCTCTGATTAGGTTAGACTAAATAAAGCGGGGGAATGAGTAGAAGGCCCCCGTGCCAAAGCAAAATCAAGCGTAATGTCCAGCAAATAGTGACATTAAAATGGGGTTGCCGCTAGTTCCCTTACTGTAGTTTAGTTTTGTAAGATTTCCTTTGTCTTGTCGGTTCTTGTTTGGGTTTCGTTATCCATTCGTTGTTGTGATCAAATTAGATAGGTAAAAAATGTATAGGTAAGTAAAGTATCTAAATATTTTTCGTTTAGGTAAGTGCACTTTGATATTATATTTTTCCGCGTACACTGAAAAAAAGAAACAACCGAACTAGTTTGTTCATTTAAATTAGCAAAACTTTTTGCTTGATTAATTTACAAATCAAGAGATAGATAAGGTGTTACAAATAGTTCGATAGTAACTTTTTTTGTGTAATAGGTAAACAAAACTTTGGTTACGTGTAACAAAACTGTTTTTTCAGTGGACTTTGTTGCCCTGCATGTCACGTTATGGGATGGTAATGAGTCGGTACAGACAGCAAAAAACTCAACTAACCATTTAAGAGGGAACTGATAGAATTTTCTGTGCTCGAAAGGGATAGATTTTATCAACTTCATAGTGCATATGATATACCTTCCTTTTAAAGAAATGACATCTTTTCCCAGTCCCACTTCAATAGTTACGTATATGCGTCTTTGACTGTAGTGTCTTGTAAATTTTATATGAAAGAAGAAAAAGTTACTTTTTGAAATGCTCTCGAGGCTTTCTTAGTCAATAAATTGGAACAAATTACCTTGATACGCCTCGAAAACTTTGTTTAATTTTTTCATTTGAAGCTCCGCAAAGTGACGCCGGAATCTGTAATTTCTTAGCACATTTTATTCTTAGTAAATATTTGTTACCACCGTTAATTCAGTCGTGTTAAAAGTACCTGTGAAGACTATTTGAAGTCAAGGAACACACTTAGCTCTATACTTAATCTCACACACGTTTAGTCTCTTCACGGGGCTGGTAGGGCCTAGTGCAAGGTTCGTCCGGATCGCTACCACCGTCTCGCTCTCTAATCCTGCCGCTAAGCAGCGTGCTTGCACTGTTCTGTTCCAGTGTGGAGAGCACGACAGCCGGTGCAATACTGGCACAAGAGGTATTCCATCTCAGCCCTCTGGGTTGGCAACGCAATTCCTTTGGTGTTGCGGGTGTCTATGAGCGGTGGTGATCCGCTACCATCAGGTGACCCACTTGCGCGTTTGCCTTCCTATTTCATAAAAAAAGACCTAAATTTGGGGATCAGTGCGATATTTCTTCCCTGAAATCTAACGCACAATTGACGAGCTGTAACTCAATATTTCAACTCTAATATCAAATATCGTAATACAACATCGATGCTAATAGCTATAGTCTCTTTGATCTTAGGTATGTAGTCACAGATGGCTTTCAAGTACGATCGTCTACTCAGGATCGCATTTGAAGTTTCATTCCTATAGACACGAAATTTCAAATGCGATCTTAAGTACGATGCTGTACTTGAAAACGATCTGTGGGGGCGCCGTGGCGCTCGACGTAGATTCAGGAAGGCGTTCGAGGAAAGACATTAGTTTTCCATTTACAATTAATACACAGTATTTATAATTTTACACATCAACGGAAATTGTATCGCAACTCCAACTCTCAAGGCTCGATGACCACTGACCTATAAGTTTTGGACTTCGAAAAAATGGCCGCATCAAAAGTAGAAGAAAAGTCAGTACACTAAATCGACAACCGCTCGCGCTGTCAGTCTGTCGGACGGACGGCGCTGCTGTCAATGCTATTATTATGTAAAAAAAATCTATTTGCAACGAAACTTAATAAATTATAATTTTATTCAGTTAGACGTAAAGTTGTAAATCCAATGACTATAAATGGTAAACTAATAATTTGCATTTGTAACGGCGCCAACCTATATTCTTAGGTCGGGCCGTTTTTCTGCTGTCATTTAATATATGACACTGTACATGTATGCATTATAATATCATTGTCGATGACAGAGTGCCATGAATTTTGATTTCACGTTCAGCGGCTGCGCGCGGTGCAGTTGTTACCAAGCAATACATCTAGCACGAATATCCTCGACACGCGTTGACTAGCTACGTAACGCAGTGCGTCTCGTTCTAGCCAGCCCAGTGGGAGAGAGGCGCACTGAGTTACGTAGCGAGTTAACACGCGTAGAGAAGATTCGTGCTAGGTCCACTGGTGTTATATCGCGCTAGGCTTCCGGCACAGTTGTGGCCGGGGCGCCGCAGATCTATAACTACAGGCATTAATTAGACAATTCACGAATGTTTACGTACGTAACAGTCTTAATACTCAATTGTTTATTTTCTAAATCGGCACGTGGCTCATGAAAATTTTACTTGGCAGTTTTGAGACGTCGCAAACGGCTTAGGGGCCCCTGAGTGTCCCTTATCACGGCTTGATAGGAGGGGACGAGGAGTGACCTCTAATTTGAGCGCCTGTTTATGCCGCGATGGGCAATAAGTATGACGTTAGAACAGAATATCTCAGCTCTTCAACGGGGATTTTAAAAGGACAACGTCGTCACAGCTCGTCTCTTAAGGTTTCTTTATGAAAATGGCGTTTTTATTTTATTTTATTTTAACCATAATTGTAATTTTAGTGAATTACTAGGTGATCTTAACCTTGTAAGGTGACACGATTTTTTTTTCACTTTCTTAATAATTTTCATAACCATAGTATTATATACATCTTATAGATATACAAAGATATATCTCATTGACGTGTAACCGTTTTTGATGTGTCAAAGTGTGGTACAAAATCCCAGGCACATGGTGTAAGAAGTAATCCGAACTTTTTAAGCGTGTAAATAAAGTTGGAATTCGTTTAATCGCGGTCGTAAAAGAGAAGTTTCTGTACGTTAGTACTATTATTTATTCTGTGCTATCAGTCTGGTTTACCTGTAATAGGGTTTATGGAGGTCAGATGGTAGTCGCTCCAATTTAATAAACTAACCTGACAAATCTAAGATCATAGTCAAAGCGTAAACAGAACTAAAAAACGGGAATAAGCGTTAGGAGAATAAATGAATGAGGTATCTATTAATACAAATGGATCACTCACATACGTGTATTTTAAAGTCAAGAATTGCCCGACATGCCGCCTGCACCGAGCAGCCGAGCTGTCAGGGCTTCGGTAAGTAGTCGTCGTCGCGCCACCGCCGGGGGCTTATGATTAAGGACCACGGACTGGTCCGAAACCTGTCGGGCAATTCTCGACTTTAAAATACGTGAGTGATCCGTTTGTATTTATATGTCCGAGTCTCACGGTAGTTTTATGTTAAAAAGGAGGTATCTATCTGCACTGAGGCTTAGGGTTTACAATTGTACGGGGAATACTTGTATATTGTGGTAATTAGAATCGTTTATGTTCTTGATAATTATACGTAATGGATTACGCCCTTCATAGATGTTAATCCATTTACTTACCCGCCTTTGAGCCGAGGGTGCAATTAATTACTAAGGAGCCTTAAAACGGATCACCCTGTGAACTTGCGAAGTTTCTGGTTAATTATGGCTATTGTGACTTAGAACTATATATGTATATGCTATAGGGTAATTGCGTAGGGCAATTAAAATCGACATCTACAGTGATTGAATTTGTTTGGATAACAAACAGGCGTAGGATAAGCAATCCTATTTTCGGCGACCTTCTAATAATGGCATATTCAATCTTATTTCAAGGCAATAGTGGTGGCAATCCTGGAAACCTAGGTGCCCTGGTAATTTGGTATAAACTGGTGCTTTAGATGCCAATGCAAGGAGTGTGTACCCTACTCCCATTTTATATTTGCGTTCGAAAACTTTCAGCACAAACATTTGCGCGTCTAATGTGTTTTAAGATAAACTGCCTTCTATGCTTCTAAAGGTCAAATCCAATTGTTTTATTGCATTGTTTTATTTGTGATGGCAAGGAGGCAGCATTCGAAGTGCGTACAGGCTACAATTTAGCAAATCGGATGAAGACCATACACGGATTCTAAAGTTACGTCAATGTTTTTTTTATGAAATAGGAAGATAAACAAGCAAGTGGGTCACCTGATTTTAAGTGTACACCAACGCCTATAGACACCCGCACATCGAAGCGATTGCACATGCGTTGCCAACACAGAGGGATAAGATGGAATACCTCTTGTGCCAGTTATTACAGCGGCTGTCTTGCTCTCCACGCCGGAACACAACAGTGCAAGCACTGCTGCTTAGCGGCAGGATTAGCGTGCAAGATGGTTGTAGCGATCCGGACGGACCTTGCACAAGGTCCTACCACCCTAGGTCAATATCGTAGAACTTTCGTCTTCTATTTATGAATTTAGGAAATCTCAGTACACACTGAGATTCACTATAAAGTGAGTGAGTTGAGGTCACGCACACCACTTCGTGTCATGCGTGTATGTACCGGAGAGTTCCGTTGGAATTTTTAAATTGCTTGACCACTTTTCGACCGTATTACAAAAGTATAAGGTTCAACAATTGTCAAGTAATACTTGGTCGAATATACGTACGTCATGGATGTTGTATGAAAAATTGATAATTACAGACCAAACTCATGTTCCAGTTTTATACTGGATCAGTATCAAACTGGAATTTAAATTTAATATATTATGTAATTATCACCCTAAGTAAGTACATATTTATCTACATAAGTATATCAGTGGTCTAGTACCCATAGCACACACAGTGGTATAATTTTTCCCAAGTTTTAAAATCAAAAATAATAATGTCAAACAAATGAAGTCATCATTTATTTTCAGACGTAGTCTATTTATGGTATTAATAACGTATATAAGTTTGTAAGATACCAAACGCAAAGCAGCTTTTAGTTCATGCAAATTCATCTAAATCAAATGATTAAATTCTCTTCGATTTAGCAGAAAAGTGTAGTCGTAAGCTACCAATCTTTATGGAAATCCGATCGATTTTATCTTATTCTCTCAGTCCATTTAAGCTCGAGATTAAAGGATTTAGCATAATAGAAAGTAGTATTGGCAAGTCGGAAATCAGAAAAAAAACCAATGATGATTTGGTATTTCGTGTAGAAGTTACCTATAAAGGATCCCACTGAAAGTTTGCACCCAAGTTTAACATATTCACTGCCACGTAGAGCTATGCGCTACGCTCGTAGCACTCGTTACACTCGTAGCTCGTAGCAGCAGATTTCCACTATGTAGCGATCATCCTCTACAAACAGAGCCGGTTTTTGGCACTGAATGTGTCGAGGCAGTATGAGGGGGGCCCTTTTTGGTTCAATTCAAGACATTCATATCAGTTTGTTGCCCGTAATGTTTAGGATTATTATGTGTGTGTTGAATAGTTCTAAATAAATGTTTTTTTTTCTTTCTTTCTGTGATAATATAGGAAGTGAGTTAACATTGCTTATCGATATTCATTTATTTTTGTTAGAGGAAGAAATATTTTCTGGTGATTATATGATTGTGACTTACGTATCTCATGTTCGCCGGTAGAGTGATCTACCTCTTAATTCGTATTCATAAAAAAAAAATTACCCCTTTTAACTAACATCCATTTTGTTCCTTTTTGTTAAGGGTAAACAAAGGACAAAAATAAAATCAAAACGTTTACTCAAATGGGATTCTGTGAGCGTTTATGAATATGTATATAACATTTCAGTAATAACAGGAAAAATATGTAGTTACAAGAAAAGATAGGTGTAATATTTGGAGTAGTATCTAAAGCGTAGCGTCTCGTAGCTGAGCTACGGCGGCGTAGCGTAGTGTCGTAACAACACGCACAGTACTCGCTACGTAACTCAGTGCCTATCGTTCTAACTACCACAGTAGGAGAAAGACGCACTTGTTTACATAGAAAGCGCGTGTCGAAAAGGTTTATGCTAGGTGCATTGCATATTAAGGTCGTGACGTAACATTAGAGGTAATTGAAGCTGTTTTTTTAAATAAGTGGATATCATTTCGTTGTTATTAAAATTTGATTAATAGGTTTTAATCGCTAAATTGTTTTTAAAGTGTTAGTTGATTAGTGTAGAAGGGAAGCAGAATTAACAAATTATTATTTTATTTACCGGTGCAATTACTGGCACAAGAGGTATTCCATCTTAGCCCTCTGGGTTGACGACGCATCTGCAATCTCTTTGGTGTTATAGACATAGGCGGTGGTGATCACTTACCACCACGTGACCCACTTGCTTGTTTGCCTTCCTATTTCTTTTTTTTACTTTATTCTGCTTTTCTATTCTGACGTGTTGCATAATACGCAAAGAACACTTTTGACTGTTACTTAAAAAAGAGATAAGAAAGTGCCGATTGTTGGTATTAAAATGTGAAGTCGCTTCTATTGCGTTTTCCTGTGTAAGCCGTTATTTTACGAGGGATTATTAAATTTGCTTTAGTCGTGACCTCCGCCTAGTAGGACAAGACCTTTGGAATACCTCGCAGTAATAAAACTAAGCCCTTAAAAAGTGTGGGCGAAGAGACATTTCATTCCGGTTAAGGCTTTGTATTCCGCTTTTTTGCCTGACTACGGTAAAGCCAAAAGGAAGGGTTATGTTTTTTGCCAACATGTTTAACTTAGGCACTTTGTTAGGGATATTGAAACGAACTTGGTAGAACTTTGTGTGAAAATGAAAATGACAAATTTATTTTGCAAGTAGGCCATATAGGCTCTTTTACATGTCTGAATCTACTAGCGCTTCGGAAGATGGAAGATACTACTGAGAAGAAACGCCGCAAGAAACTCAGCAGTTTATTATTATTTTCTTCTCTTTTCAAAACAGATTACAGTGCAATATACATAATTATCACAATAGCACATGACATAGAGAGGAATGTGTGGAGGAAGCGAGGGAAGTATGCCAGTACCGGGGCAAATGGCGTTCTGTGGTCTCTGCTTACCCCAAAGGGAAACAGGCGTGAGCTTATAATAATAATAATAGTACATGACAAAAGTCAAAAGTCAAGTCAAAATGTTTTATTCAGATTAGGCTTACAGGTTGCACTTATGAATGTCAAAAAATTTACCACCGGTTCGGAAAAACCTCTGATGAGAAGATACCGGCAAGAAACTCAACGAGGTGTAATTTTTTAAATAAATCAAAATTACAATGTTATTTTACATCTCAAATATTTAAAATTTTTACAATTTAGCACAGCAGGTGTACAAATCTTTATAGCCAGGGATCGCCAATACAGATCGGGATCATTTCCAAACATCCTTGTCCAAGATATAGTCATTGATTTTATAATACGCCCGAGAAATTAATGTCTTCTTGACAATAGATTTAAATTTTGTATCATTTAGTTCAGTTATGTTTTTTGGAATTTTGTTGTAAAATCTTACACAATTTCCCATGAACGACTTATTGGTTTTAGCCAGTCTGTAACTTGGAACTTTAAGCTTTCCTGTATTTCTAGTAGCCTTTGGCTTATCGACGTTGGTAGGGAAATTGCATATATTTTTCCTAAAGTACATGATTATTTCAAAAATATATAGGTTAAGATGTCTATTTCCTTGAAAAATTCCCTTAATGACTCACGAGTATCCATATTATAAATTGCTCTAACTGCCCTCTTTTGCAAAATGAAAACTGACTCAATATCTGTAGCAGATCCCCATAAAATAAGGCCGTACGAAATAATGCTATTAAAATAGACCAACCGTGCCGTCTCTACATTCGCGTCGCGACGTACACACATACATAAAAAAAAGATAACAATAAATAGCACAACATTGCATTGTATTTTACTTACATTAGAATTGATATTTAGATATGTGAGATGCCTTGCATATATGCATTTAGTAAGTAGGTACCCATGGGTTTTAAAACTACTACCCCTTAGCGTAACGCCTTGTATTTTTTTAATTAGTGATCCATAAATGCCAAGTATAATAAGTATACTTGTACCTTAATTTATCTTCATGGGACACTTACTGTATTTCCAAAACCATATGCATTATAATATCGACAGTGGAAATCTCAATTGTCGTAAGGGACATTAAGTGGCGTGTCCCTTACGACATTTTAGATATCTAGTCTCGATATAGTTCGATGTCACAATTACTTAACTAACTTAAGACCAGTGTACCTAGCACGAATCTTCTCGATACGCGTTAACTTGCTACGTCACTCAGTGCTTCTCTTTTTTAACTAGCCTAGTAGGAGAGAGACGCATTCAGTTACGTAGCGATTTAACGTATCGAGAAGCTTCGTGCTAGATACACAGTTATTACATCACTAACATGCACAATATACATAATCTGCTGTGTTTTTGTTTTTTGCCCGCTCCCCTAAACCCAACCTTCGATGTTAAAAGTAAAATCCATGTTTTTACCGTACCCACCATCTTCAAGATGCCCTACATTTCTGACATTTCAACTACTTGCCTTTGATACTTTTTCGGGTCATCATTTATTTCTCGTTCGCGTCTTCACACCGTCTGTCGAGTGGACGGAAAGCGGATATCCGGTCCGGTGCCAGGGTCCTACAGTCATCTGAAAATAAACTGATACAATTCCTTTAGGAGATAAAATGCGGGGTTCATTGAGTTCTTTTTTTGGGTCGAAAGGTTGTCACAGTGGTAAGGGGCTCGCTTCTACTTGACGTCCAATACTGCTAGCACGTGTGTTTATATTTTCGCCCTTGTTGCTCAGTGCATCTCTCTTTTGCAAGGCTAGTTAGAAACATATGCACTTACGTCCTGACGTGGCGGAGAGATGGAATAGTGACCTAATCAGGCACTGATCCTTTCTCCGTTTAAGTTTAGTTACTAACATAGATAAGACTCTTTTGTAATACCACGTAATACTAACAATATATGGCTTCCTTGCCCGAATTAAATGCGTATTTTAGCGACAAAGTTAGTCGCGGCGCAGCATAGTTAGCTATCATTTCTATTTAGAAGTCTCTTACACTACAAATAACGGTTTTAAAATAATGCCCTCAAAACTATTATGCAGTGCACCATGGCTTACTAAAGTATGTTTATTTTGACTTGTCTTAAGAAGGAAACAACATTCTAACCTAAAATTTTACTATTTGTCACCTTAATATCTCATATCGCCTAAATAAGTAGCCTTATTATCCTAGCTTGAAATAGAAGAGGTGATTTATAATTTGTTCCTTTTTAGTGTTTTATTCAAACAATTATTAATATTTAAACGGCAAAAAATGCAATTTTAGCCTCGTGGTTTATAGACTAATAATAACCACAAAGATATAAAATAAGTTCTGCATTATATTGCGATTATTAAACCTTATATCATACACCCTAATTAATTATAACCAAAATTCCATTTTGATAATTAAAATATCATTCCCCAATGTGCTCCTCTCACAACACGTTAAACGGTTATGAAAACATTAAATTTAACGACTAACCATGACAATATTTTTTGTTCGCAGGTAATACTAAGTGATATCGACAATAATGGCGGCCTTTTGAAATTCTGTGAGTACTTTTACCCCACGTTTTAATTAAGAATTACGAGTATTGTTTTGGGAAAATTTTAACGCACAAAAAAAGAACTGAATCGTTCATCCAATGAATGCACATCCTTTTCCGCTTTGGATGTGTACGTGTATTATTTTTGATATGTGATTACTTTTAGGTTTCGTTTTAAAAACAGAAGAAGAGAATTACGTTATTATTTTGTTAAATTTTTACACTTTTGATAAAAACATATATTTACAAATAAAACTTGGGAGTGACCACTATTGAACAAGCATCGATAATTGAGATCATCGATATAGGAACTCACTAACTGTCACAAAATTTTGCCTCGTGGATTCTAATGTCTGTACATAATACATAGAACATACTAGCGTCATGTCTCAAATATTTCTATGGCGGGCGTTTGGTAACGTATTTTAATGAGGTAAAAGCCTACGAAATATCTCGAATATGATACAAAGTTCACAGCTTAATTATAATGTAAGCTTTTCCAGTTTACAATTACAACATAATTTCTCCAAAAAAGGGTTATTTACTCATGATTGGTAGCGTCAGTGACGTAGTAACTTGTAGCCGTATGTAATATGTGGCGTCAGTATACTTTGCGATTAAAAAAATTACTGCCAGTATAGCAAATGTTTAAATAATTATTTAGCTATACGCCTGTACATGAATAACAAGGTAAAATTATCTCTCAGTGCATCCTTTTCTTAAGACTTTTGTTAGATAGAGCAACACTAAGGCAAGCGCGGACCTCTCGGCTGGGTCCAAGTTGACCACTTTTGGTGTTCTAATATACACCCAGCCGAGGGTCATTTGGTTGAAGTTCAGTCAGGACAGACTTATCAATGGATAAACCTGTCCTGACTGAACTTCGACCAAAGCCCCCCCCCCCCTTCCACCTGACTCTAAGGTGCTCATGCACTGCGGTATTACTTATTCTTATGACATATGTTGAGCCGGTGATATACTTTTGACACTTTTTGGTCACAGTTACGATACATTGTCGACACTGACGGTGTATTAATGGAGACAGAACTGAAGTTTCTTGGCACCATAGGAAATAAGTTGGCCTTGGTACAGTTATGTCGCTCCGTATTACATCGGTTTTTGTGGTTATTTTCATACAAAAAAAATATAAGCACACATTCCGCTTAACTAGTAGAGATCCCCTAACGGACATGTCCTCCTAATATATACATCGCTGTATTTCTGTTTGTCATTTATGTTTTATGTACAATGACGAATTATGTACATTCTTCATTGTACATAAAACACAAATGACAAATAGAGATACAGCGATGTTTATATTAGGCGCCCATATACAAATACATTTAGTTACGAAGTTTTTGAACGCATCCCACATTACCTACTGATGTACTAGAAACCTTCCAAAATTGCGAAACTTTCAAAGTGGAATATTTCCGAAAATGTTCACAACTTTTTGAGAACTTTCAGCATCTTATCCATCCCTATGATATGCAGTGCCGTTGAAAACTTTCCAAAATTGCGGCAACTTTTTGAGAATTTTTTATAAGTCGTCCATCCCTAACCATATCTGACGCAGTCTGTGACGTTACAGTTTCGACGCAGCACTTGATCTGAGGCTTTGTTTTCTATGGATATAATGGTAACCCTACAAGCCAGAATTTAAGTATAGTCAAGCAAGTAATTGCTTGACCACTTTTGAACCTTACCCCTTGTGTAATACGGCCGAAAAGTGGTCAACCAATTTCTTGGTCGACTATACATAGTAAACCTAGTGTTAGCGGCAGGCTCATGCGACCTTCCTGGAACAGCCTGATTTGTCCACTTTTTTTTTCATTTGTTTTTTGCTTCGTCAGTCGTACGTCTTTTTTCATATCATCTTTTACCGCTCCTTTCAATATATATTCTTATTAGTTCACAAGTGTTATTTATTTCCGGGCCCGACCGTCAACAACTAGTTCATTTATAAGAACTTATTAGGTAATTCATAGACTAAATATATATTTGATTATTATTATTTCAGGGACCATATACATCTAATTTATCTAATTTCTTTAACCCTATCTAATTTCTTTGATCTGGGGACCCTATACATATTCTGTTCATTCTTAACTAGTGCCAGTTCGTTCGATATGCTTAAAGCTTGCTGTGCTATTTATAATGATCTTTTTTTTTGTGTACCTATGTGTGTATGTCATTTCCTATATTGCACTGTAATCTGTTTTGAAAAGAGAAGAAAAAAAAACTGCTGAGTTTCTTGCGGCGTTTCTTCTCAGTAGTATCTTCCATTTTCGAAGCGCTAGTAGATTCAGACATGTAAAAGAGCCTATATGGCCTACTTGCAAAATAATTTTTCCATTTTCATTTTCATTTTTCATTTTCATTTTTCACTTTCATTTTTCATTTTCATTTTTCATTTTCATTTTCATTTCACAAACGGCAGCAAATTTACTTGATAATCCGCTAAACTTGCTCTTGCGGTTTCGCGGAGTAGCAGGGCAGGGTTATTTGTTCCTAAGAAACCAAGGTATAACTGATTTTACGCGTACAAAGTTGCAGGCGCTAGCACTCATAAACCTCTTCTTGGTTCTTGTTAAAACTGTTTAAAAGTCCTCAACGTTTAAAGGCTCAGCTATTCCTGGCTTCAAATTAAATTTAAAGAGAGTTATATGAGGCGCTTTTCGGGCGGAATTCTCTAATTTTATTACCTTAATTAAAATGCTTGACGCGATCTTTCCCTTTGCTACAGTTTTTTTAAACGATTTTTTTATAAGTAAAGGTTCAACTTACATTACAAAACGAGATAAAAACCTTAGGAGGCCGGGTACAAAGCAAAATGAAACGAATTTTGTTGGAAATAGAGTACATTTGAATGTGGTTTGGCTCGGTGTCCCATTGAAGAGTGTTAAAAAGTCTTCATTATAAATAGGAACAGACTAAAAGGGTATTAAAATAAGAGAGTGACGGTAGTAGGTATATACAGTCGCTAACGTAAGTAGTTGACCGCAGAAGCTCTTACCCTCTTGATAATAAAGTTGTGTATTAATGCTGCATTCATATTACAACAGTTTTGCCTACCATAAGTTATTTTGACACATTTTCTATGGAACATCTGTCAAAGATTAACGGCTGGTGGGAAACCATCCGATGTTTGAATATTGGAACGCGACGAAAGTTGTGTACAGTCAGCACCAGCGGCTTGATTTTTGACTTTCGAACGCTCGAAAGTAGTCAGCCGTGGGCCAATCAAATATTATATAATAAATACACCTATGTTCTAAATTTCAGTATCTAGGCTTACAATTAATAGCAGTTTTGGCTGTGCGTTGATAGAGTCAATATCAGTCAGTCCACGACAAACGATTTTATAAGCTTTATTTCATATGTCGTAGGTATACGTATTGTGCGATCTGGTAACGTCGCGTAGCTGCTTGGTATATATACTGAATATCGATAAAGTTATCAATATATTTATACCGCTACTTAAGTTAGTGATACAAATATCGTTTTTTTTTATATACAACATAGGAAGGCAAACAAGCAAGTGGGTCACCTGACGGTAAGTGATCACCACCGCCTATAGACACCTGCAACAAGAAAGAGAGTGTAGATGCGTTGCCAACCCAGAGGGCTAAGATGGAATACCTCTTGTGCCAGTAATTACACCGGCTGTTTTGCTCTCCACGCCGGAACACAACAGTGCAAGCACTGCTGCTTAGCGGCTGGATTAGCGAGCAAGATCCTTATGCAAGAAGAGAAGATATTTATTCCGGATATCAATTTAGTTATCGATATTTTCTTTAAAATATCGGCGCTGACGCTCGTCGGCGCGCAGCTGTCGACGTCATCGTCATTCTAAAACGCTTCTATAGCAATCATACATATTGGACTGTAAGCGCCAATTATCAGCGCGACACTAAACCAGCCTAATTTATATGCTTGCTATCACACTGACTAAAAATACACATCATAATTGCAATCCGAAAATCAGTATCAATAAAAAACCTCATACTGCCTTTCGTAACGACGTTTTATCCACAGGCTTTGCCGTGGAAAAACAATCGAACCTTATAACAATAAAAGGAAGGGTGTAATAACGTTTTGATGTACCGTTCTTATCGATGGACCCTTTGGATATCTCCCGAGATTTAGCAGTCATTCTATCTGATTGAAATGAAATCTCTGCGCGTTATTATATTTATGTTTTTGGACCGCACTTAAATTTGATTTACTTCGTCAGCTGCGTTTGAAGCGTATTTTTCAGAAATGGAATAATTTGAAGTATTGAAATAGGATTTATTTCAATTATGTGTTTTTCGTTTGTCACTTTTGTTCTTATTATTGAATTGTTCTTTAATTGTTGTTGTTGTCGTCGGTTACTAGCGGGATAAAGAACTGGAAAAAAACACAGCAACTGCAAAAAAAAACGGTTCTGCCGCTTAGATAACTAAATTAGTTAACCGCCGTTGCTAGTTACATAAAAGCTTCAGAAAATACAAAAAATAAAATATAATTAATTAAAATTGTAATGACAACACAAAGAAAAATTAGGGCAATGGCATGATGTTGCAGGTTCAAGTCCTGCCATTGCCCTAATTTTTCTTTGTGTTGTCATTACAATTTTAATTTAGTAATTTGAATGTTATAAACATTTAAAATAAAAATCGAAAGAAATTTCGGTTACAAAATTTAAAAAAAATAATAAGTCATTCAAAAAACGTAATTTTAACGGTTTTCTCTTTTACTCTAATACAATAACGGCAGCAGATATGACAGCAACTTTGGCGTGATTATGAAAATGTGCTAATTGCAGAAGCGACAAATAATAAAAATCGACCAAGATTGAGTCCAAACACATAATTTTTTAGTAAAATATTGCACAAATCGTTATGGTATATCGATACGGAACCCTTGGTCTGCGAGTCAGACTCGAACCTAGCTGGTTTTTCAAAGGCTCTATCTCTAATCAGGGTTAAAGCGATAAATCGTTAAATTTTACACGAGTAAACCAATCCCGAGTCCCAACTTCAAAGCACATTTGTTTCGAAAAACTATCCGGCTCAAGTTTGGGCTTCCAGCCTTATTTTATTGCTGAAAGGGTGCCCTTGTGAGAACTGTCCACTGTTAAATTGGAGGGCTCGCACTCATTGAAAACGATAATTTTACATTCGTAAACCGCCAGCGCCATCTACCGCGTATGTGTAAAACTAGTGTATTTTCGCGACAGCCTGTGCGAGTCGAGGGAAAGTTCATAACGTCCGCTTTTAACGCCATCTCGTTCGTTACTGGTGAAAGTAAGCTTGAACCCATCCCTGTTCATTGAGGACGTTGCGTTGGGGTAAATTTTCAACAAGTTTTCGAGAGGTCCATGGCAGAAATTACAGATGGCGCTCGAATCTAATCGTCACGGTTGAAAGCTAAAATATAAGATTTTTGGCTGAAGACAATCGTAATCAACATTGATAATTTTCAGAGGGATAGTAAATGACTTTAACTCTCTCCGAAAACAATAAAAAAATTGTCACATTATTTGCTTCTGAATACACGCTGGTTAAATTAAATTAGCTAGAGGTGTATTCAAAATAAACTGCATAATTTTAGATCGTGTTTTATACTACGACGCTTTCTGTTTTTCTTAAAAGTTGCCTGGTAGAGAAGGCCTGAGGCATTAGTTTTGACATCTATTGATTAAGATAGTTCTAAGCTAAAACATTTATTAAATAAGTTAGTTTGATCAGAACGTGTATTACCGAGTCTAAAATAGGCTTCATTGGAATGAATGATATTGCATTAAATTTTTTGCAATCGAAATTTCTTTGGAGTTTTCATTGCCTAAAATTTTTCTTAGTGTTGAAATGAGTGTAATTTAAATTAATTTCACTTAATAAATCTCTACGTTTAAATTCTATCTCCAACCTAGAAGATCAGACAGGTCTTTTTGTTATTGAAAGAATATTTGTATTTGTAAGTAGTTCTTAACCATCAAACGTATAGTAAGTTCGAAAGTATGATACCACGCACAAATCTATTAGAATAGCAAACCCTTTGGAAACAATAAGATACGCATAAACATCCCCGAATGTAACATAATTCCCGAAAAACTATTTCCAAACGAATACCCGATCCCGAAACTTGTCCGGAACAACTAATTTTGCACTTGTCAGCCGTCCAAATCCAAATACCCCCAGTTGCCTCCGATATTGTCAGTCCCAACCGATCACACGTTCGACGGCCGAATGTTTTAATAGCAATAAAAGTTTTCCGACTGGCCAATTCCAATTCTAGTGTATTTCCTCTGTAGCTTGGTATACTGCCGCATCTTTTATGTATGAATGCCAAGGAATGTAGGCTAAATCTCAAGAGTTAAGTTAAGAGTATGCGTGTATTTTTGGCGATCTTTGGCAATTAAAAATAATTGCGCGATTCGAGAATTGTTCGCAATTTTTTCATTGCGTGTGTTTTTAAGTACCTAGCAAAACAAAAACCATGCCATAGATACCATAAATAAACCATTTTGATCTATCAGTATGTTATTTATAAGGTTCAAAATTATGCCAAAGTTCATACAAAAGCAAGCTTAACTTGGGGTGACCTGTATTCAAAACAGGTTGCAAATGACGACTTGATTGTATCGCATTCTCACATGTGAAAAATTTATTACTTTCTATATTGCTTACTCAGGACTTCCAGTACCTATGTCATAAGTGTTATGAATATGATACATACGAAGAACTTTTCAGGTATTACCTTTTTAAATGTCAAGCTTTATTTTACTTTACTAGAGTGGCAAAGATAAAGATGCATCTCGTCAAACCATTATAAACCAAACTCGCACTGTGATGTTCTATCAATACTGATAGTTCTTATATTCTGTCTAAAGTCTTACATGACAAAAATAGGTACGCCGTTCCACGCAGCTTTGCTTAAGTGATTGTGTTTACAATAAAATAAAGTTTGTTGTTTTGGAAAATCATCAAGCGTATGTTATGTATGTTTTCATACTCATACGGGTGCTAAAATAAGGACGCTTTGAACTCCATAGCTAATCTCCCCTTAGAGATTGTACGGATCAAAGGGAGAGGGAGGACCTGTCAGAACACAATTAGTCTTCCCGTACAAGTCAAAGAATCTGTCGTCCTAACCATACATATTTATGACTGCGACTGTACGTTTGGGACAGCAATTAATGGAATACGTGGGATCAGATGTAAAACGTGATTAATCTTACTCAAGTTCGTATTTATGTAAGTACACTTATTTGTGTGTGTGGGTATTTTGGAAAGCTCTGTAGACGCTTAATGTTTAGGTGTTGCGCGCCTGGCCCATTGGATCCGCTACTGAAATAGCTCGCGTTGAATTAATATCCGTAACTGATGATTTGTGTTAGTTGTCAGGCGTAATTAAGCTGTGTTTTGTCCGGTTGAATATCTATATTAGACGTTCTGTAGAATCTTATAATTTAGGTACAATTTACAGAATATAGGTACAAAAGTTTTAGTTTGAATGATTCAAGAATGTAACAGTCATTTTAGCTTTAACTTTTATTTTGTCCAAAGGTTGTCACGAAGAGATCGCTCTTAAGTTATAAGATCTCATATTGGATACCTATATTTGAGATTATCAATTTGATAGGTATTCAAAAAACCTAATTTCAGTTTGTATTTTAGCGCATTCTGTCGGCTCGGTTGGCAGTTGTAGGGACGCGCAGAGCAGGTTTGTCAAAATGGTTTCCTTATCATTTAATTCGAGTTAACATGTATGTTTAGTTTGTATTTATGTATTTACGTAGGTATTTATATCCTTTGTTTAATATCCACAACACGAGGAGCTTTTCTTGCTTAATTAGGGACTAGGCCAATCGGAAGAAGTTCCACAAGATATTTTTGCTCCAAATAAAGCAGCAAGAAACATCGTTCAACCGTCTTTTCCCGGAACCTGGTACATTTTCACGTCACAAATGTGACAGTATTTTGTATTTTATTTGTAATTCAAAAACACAAACGAATCTTATAATTAATAACGTAAATAACACCGCGCATCTAGTTTACATTCTATTACTATTCATCGACTGTATCCATATATTATTATTACCTAAAACAGTCAACGGGGGTAACTTTGAGTGACCTAAGTACCATTGATAGTTATTTTAATCCAACTTCTTATGTTTTTATGCAAGTAATGCTTACTTGCACAAGGAAGACTTAAACCTTGCAGTGGTCTTTCTATAACTAGTGTCAATGGACTGCGCCATATAAGTAAATATTGAACAATATATGCTATCAGAATTGCCCCAAAAATCATAGTTAAACTGCATCCAATCTGCATTTTATGCAACAGAAAGTTGGAAGTATTTCCTTTGCCCTAAAGATCTTAAGTATGCAGTTTCTGCAGTTGTTCCTTGGTTGAACAAGTCAATGGCCACGTAAAGATTGTAAAAATAACATATCTTCTTTATGTCGTTCCACGTCCCACAACCATGCGTAGGCAAGTCGTGAAAAAGCAATGAAAAGCCGTATCTGTACGTAACAACCTTTTATCAAGTGAGAAGTAATTTCCGAAACCCACCCCTTGTAATAAAGGCAGGAATAAGGGGAATATTTCTTTCTTGTATACACCAGTTACCCTATCAGTTCTGATTTACTACACTTCCAGTTTGGAGCACATCGCGGTACGTTCTGATCCCGGAAAGTAAACAAACATGTCGGGCATCCTAGTTTCGTGGTTTTCTCTTTCGGTAAATACCTCGTCGTAATCCTGAAGATCAACATCATCCTCTTAGCGCTTTTTACGTACTCGTTGACTTTGATCCCAGAATTGGCAAGTCAGGTCAGATTATTACGTTGGGGCGAATGCCACGTGACATCCGTAACCCCTATGATAGAAAAAAATAGTCATTTATTTACATTAATTTGCCGATTCCCTTATAATATTTTCCTTCGCTGTAAGAGCGTTCTTACTAATGATAAGGTACACAAGTTAGAAAAACTTGTGACATCGCGAACGCTGCAAATCGAACTGGGTACTATCGTTACTCAACCTATCCCTATAGAGCAGGCCACTTCTTATTTCTTAAGAAATATAGAGATGTTTCTCTTATGACTAGGTAGAGGCCACAGAACGCCATTCACCCCGGTCGTGGCAAACTCCCTGTTTCTCCTCATACATTTATCTCTTAAGACATGGTGAAATCATATCGATTTGGCATTGTCTTTATCTATTGTCTTAAAAAGCATACATTACAGATGCTTACATAAACTTCGCCTCACTACAAGATGTTTGTTGCCTAATTACATTACCTCTAAGAGGCTAATAGTAACCACTAATATTACTCAAACGCGTAACCCGTTACGCGAAACGTAATATACCCTAATGTCTTGGCTAACATCCGCCTTATTTGTTCCTTGTGCAAAGGACGTTTTGACCTAACCTTACCTTATACCTAACAAGAACTTGATAATATGAGTAAATGATTTGTTAATTTACTTAAGCTTGATTGGACAACACAAAAATGAATGCACAGATGGCGGATTTACTGTTACTAATACTAGGCAAATTTTCCCATTTTTGTTTTAAAACTGTTTCCCATCTCACTCTTCATTGTTCTTAAAAGGCAGTGGTATGTATACATATTTATTTTAATCGTTGATAGGTTTTCTACCACCTAAACTGAAGTAGTCATTGTTTCGGTATCAAGGGTCTTGTCAAGTGGCCAAAGTTGCAGCTCAGATAGTTTTCATTTGTTTTTATTAGAAAATATCAGGTTTATTGTTTGAATTATGCTCATATTATATTTGTTTCAAATGATTTAAAAATAAGTCGAAATTGTCGAATTCGTTATTTAATCTTATCATTAATCATACTACCTTTAAGGTATAATATATACCTTTGCATAATTTTGGTAGCAACCTATTAATTCTTCTCGGGTAGGCTTTCAAAGTGTTTGCCGTGCTGTCCCCCAAGAATTGCCCAAATTAATTAATTAAAGTAAATTTGGCTGGTCTATGAATTAGTAAACAGACCCCGTTTTGCCAAAACGGCTCGACATTGTGCTTTTAAATTACATTTTGGCTGAGGTTTTTTCAGAGATTCTCTTACAGCCTTTGTCGTGAGTTCCGGTCCTTCATTTAATTTGATGCCATTAATTTTAGTCACCACCCACAAGAACTAATAACTGGCTACTTCATCTAAGTATTCGTCATGTGCTATATATAGGTCCTTACAAAAGATTTTTTTTATCATAAAATCAGCGCGGTGTATGTAATCTATTAAATATGTTACCTCGCCGCGCTTGCTTAGTCTTTTTTATAATTTATAGTTTTATGATCGTTGTTTGTAAAAAAAATTTCGTTGATAATCTAGTAAGCATGCATTGCTACGGTTTTTTTTATTATTTTGAATAATGCACTAATTACAAAATTATTGTAGAATAACAATCATCTAATCTACATCCTGAGCCACTTCAGAATCATTTTAAAACGTACGTTAAATGTCGTAATAACTTTTCAAGTATTAATTTCGGTTGAATGTATGCATAACTGCCCATATTATTGTAGTAAATAAAGCCGGGTTCGATGGAAATGGCCAATGTTATAAACGAATATGGCTTGCATTTGACACATAAACCTATTTTCAACGAAAGTGTTTATTGAAAAAACAATAAATAAATAATTTGACTTAAAACTAATAAAAGTACGAGGATAAGGTGAATTAATCGATAATGGGACTATACTCGTTGTGAAAAAGTGCGTGATTACGGAGTGATAATGGTAAATTGGTTTGTTTACAATATTGGACAATTCAATTTGAACCCGACTTGAGTCTAATGATTCTGTCTCCTTATCTAGTTTAATGATAATGATTTGTACATTTAAGTGCTCTAAGATACAAAACTGACATCTTTAGATGAAAATTTTCATGCTTCGTTTCCTGGGACAAGGAAATCATGCAAAACCCTGCTTATAATCTCAACTCCATTTACATGAACTTGCTGACTAACCGTTCGCTTAACTCGTTGCCTCACAGCCTCCGCTTGAACTTGAGCACGTTTCCGATAGCTGAGCACACTCTAACTGTTAATCGATACTGCACTCTTAACGTGCTCGATTGTCACTTGAAGCATCTGCGTCAGAAGATCAACTTTCTTAAAGTGAAGAGATTCACTGAATTCTAAAGGTTTTTTTTTTAAGATTGAGAGCGTTTGCACTGTTAACATTTAATTTCACTTTTCTTTCGCCTTTCCAACTATTCGAGCGCGCAATCGACAGTTTAAATATTTCCAAAGTTGTAACTTGCTATCATTCGGTTACTACGTTCATTATAAATATTTCAAACTGGATCCAAGTTTTCGCATTTCGGAGTTATTAATTAGAGAACTTCAACTCGACTGCAGTAGTCTCAGATATTACCAGATAGTCTTGTTTGGTTAAGTTTCGGCTACTCCGCAAACCCTAGGTTCAACAATTTGACTGAAGTTTTAATACGATCTTACGAAACTTTGGGCTTGCATCTTTGGAAGTTCATAAATATATTTCAACCAAGTTTGTGTTAAAAGTAATTAAGCGTTACGGTTCGGTAATTAATTGTTGTGTTTGTATTAAAAATTTCATGGCTTTATTCGTAAAATCACTTTGATATTTTACAGAGTATTTCGTAATGTTAATTATTAAAAATATTTTTCGTCTTTAAAATAACTACGTCACAGAAATCTAAACTCTAACGACAAAAAATGTGGATATTACTTACTCACAAATAGTATACTCGTATAATCGTTGCAACATATACGCAATATACAAAACAGAAACCGGTGGCCTAGGACGGCTCAAAGGACCATATATGTCGCGCAGGGAGATGAGTGGACTGTAGAATTTGTGTATTGCTTCTCTCGTTTAAATGGTTCGCATTGAATTCGAACGACGGCGTTAATCTTATTGGTTTATATTGCAAAAACTGCTATCGATACAGTAATCACGTGTCACAAAGAGTTCGGAAGTCAAGCGAAAGGATGAAAGTGAACAATTTAATAAATTGAAATATATGACTAAATTAATGTTTGAGTTGCCCATAACCTTTAAAGTTGTTTTATTTCAATGCCTCCAAATTACAAAAACATAAGAAATTATTATATTTTCCTTTGATTCTAGCACAATTGTATGGGAACGTATTTATGTCAATGAACATTCCGTATCACTAATTCCAATATCAAGATTGCCTTAATCACCACTGTATTCAAATTCCGTCTGCAGCATCAAGCACTGTGTAAACATGGAACCGCGTATTCGGCGATTGCGCCAATATGAATACCGTGCAATGACAAATGGCATTACTTTGTTCCCGCAACACTCGGGAATGCAATAAAGTTCCGCCGATGTTGAGAGTTCCTCACATTTCTGTGTTATGGAAATCTCTGATTTACATAAATACTTGTGTAGTGACAGTAACACTTGTCCGAAGCGGTCCGAGGTAATAACCTTTGAGCGCCGTTTTAGGACGATAAGCGTGAACCATTTCTTTAGATAGATATATAGGTAATTTTTTATTTGCATAGAAAAACTAAATACAGTCAGCCTCAAAATAAGCTAAACGCTATAACCTTGTCGTTGTACGGTATGAAATAAGAGTTGCTCAAATTTGTCACATTACTGACAGCGACAAGGTACTCAAATGGTCTGCTACTTCTGAGGCTGACCGTACACCAAAGCCATTAGGAGATACAGAGACAATAAGTAGCTTATTCTGCTGTCCGTGTTTTTATACTAGCATGCAAAAGTTTTAGGACTTCTCATTTATGTCTATATCTGAGTACAAACTACTCCTAACTTATACCATTTGTCTCTATTTATAAGCATCATCTCCACTGTAAAGTCCTCAAACGTTGCTGCAAACAGACACAGCGGCAAGTCTAATTTTAAAGTAAGCATTTAAATCGCACTAAAAATGCCGTTCGTTATTTTAGTTAGCTGCTTGGTAAACCTGTTATACAATACAAAAGCTAGAATGGACGAAGACTAACTGTATAACAGAAATTAAGTTCGGAGTCCCCAAGCGCAATTCTACAAGTGTGCGCCAGCTCAACCCAGCCAAGGGAAGCCATGGCACACACCCAAAAGCAGATCCAATTAAAGACAGACAGGATATGCTTGTTCTGTTATTAGTTTGTATTGCACACTGGTAGCTGAGAAGCTGAGTCTTCGCTAGTCCTGTATTATGTGTAACTTTGTAGACTCGAATTAGTGGTGGTTAATACGTATAATGCATGGCATAAATTGTAACGTTAAATTTGAAAATAATTATAGCAATTATAATTTGAAGGTAGTAAACCTGCTATAACGATAACGTATTTCAAACGTTCATTATTTTCAAATGTATGATTTTCAACTTGAATTTATGCAACTATTGTATGATGAGAGGCCTTAAAACACGAGTGTGGTTTTATGAAAAGAGCGTCAGCGAGTTTCATAATAGGATCACACGAGTGTTTTAAGGCCTAATTATATACAGTTGCATACATTACTTTATGAGGTAATGGGGAAGCATGATCTCCTGCTCCCTAAGGAACAAGAACTTTCCCATCACATCAACACGCCATCTGTAGTGTAATCTGTACTAAGGTAATCTATTGGTAGCATGAAACCCCAAGATATGATGCATAAGCTTCTGGGAGCTTCCAGTAATTCTTCTATAATAGTACGTATAGGCACTACAAAAAATGCAAAAAAGTAACTTAATTAACTCTCTTGTCTCTGCTGCCGAATTCAATTTGGTTTAGAAAAACAGCGTTTGTATTTTTAAGTATTTAAGTATAGAATGGGTGGAAATTTCGACCGGTTTATTTTCTGCGGTGTTTATCTCAGAGGTTATGTTTATTTTATGTCTTGTGTCAGTTTGCCGAGCGATTTTTTAATCTTAATATAAAAATAAAATGATTTCTTACTATTACAATACACTAACTCTTAATTAATATCCGCGAAAAACGACATAAAAATGTACATTTTAGAGACTACAACGCTCACCATAGGTGGCCTTAACGTTTTAAGTGATCTGTTCCTGAAAACCGTTAGAGAGCAGAGATGTAGAAAAGAACAGATAAGAGCATGACATGCAATTACATGTATTTTACACAAAGCTATTTAGAAAAACAGACAATTATAAAAAGATAGTCACTAAGCGATCCACTGCACTTTTAGAAGCACCTAATAAAACATACGCCTTTACTTTTATGATTGGCATGTATTTCTCATCAATCCGACCATAGTAGGTAAGTGATTTGACAGTTATTTTCGTGCGAGATATATCTCACATGAACCAAGAATCGCCCCCTGCTCCTAAACAAGTCAAGCCATAACTCGAGTTTAAACACCAGAGTCATCCGTTTATTTCTTTTTTTTATGAATGTAGATTTTCGTTGTCTACACCTTTCTAGAAAGTAATTCTCAAAACGCAACAGCGACGAGTTCGCCGCTGGGGCAGCGCCGAGTCTTGCTCTAGCGCTCTAGCTCGAGTAAGCGACCGGGCTATGACTCGACGTCAAGTCCGGTACTGATGTGCTTAGAGAATAACAATGCTGTTCTCTCTGGTTTAGGACCTCGGCTAAGTTGCGCGGGCGCACGGAGCGGGTGCACGCCTATAGAAAAATAGTATGAGAGGGTCCACTAACTCGCGCTGATGCAGGTGTATTTGTGCGATAGGCGCAGCGTGCACCCGCTCTGTACACCCGCGCGACGTATTAGACGCTCTTACACTTCCTGTTCACTAGCTGTCTTGTGTAAAAATATATTTCACTTTCAATTAAAGTAATATTTTCTTTGTTCCCGCAGTCTCGATAGTGCTATTATTTTAACAGATGAGGCGAGCTCAAAAATTACCTTTGCACCATCCGTTATGCTTTATCTTAACCGTTGTCTAGCTGAAAGAAAACAGACAAAAGATGTACTAAATTGAATCAATTCGCAATATCTTTCCTACGCTGCACCGCGGTGACGTTTACCGAGTGCGGGAGATTAAACACGCTTCCCGGTCGCTGACGCTGTTGTAGTCACGTATCGATATCGAAGTATCGATAAATAATTTTAAACGTTTTTTATACCACCAACAACATGTCGCTTATAGAATCAGCAACGACAGTTCATGTATTTTGTATGAAATTATACAAACTTCAAACTTCTTTATTGACACAGAATAATACAGTCAAAAAGATGTTAAAATACATTGTGGTCATCTTATTCAGCTATAAGTATTAAATAAATAAATACTAGCATGCAAACATTAAAACTTATCTAATAGAAACGTTTTTACCTCGTAATATTGATTTTAGTGTAACAATTTCATAAGGCTGCTTCGGAACATATTGAATGGCAGCTGTTGCATGGCTGCCGGCCGCTTATTATACAGTTTCGTGCACATCGTGTAACAGTGTTTTGAATAGACATTAGATTGGATTACTTTACTCCTTATTGAACATTACATTAGGTTTAAAATGTCTAAACATATATATTCACAACTAGATCATAAAATTAAAACATACTCAAAATAATCAAATGTAATAATATAAAATATCTTAAATTAAATTTAAAAAATGTCATACGTATAATAAATTTAAAAAAATGTCGGAAATATAAAAATAATAAAAACTAGAAAATTAAGTACAACACATCTATCTGTGCCAGTTGTTATTCGAAGCATAACCCGTTTAAAACTAAACTAAGTTAATGTAGAACAAAATTGAATTGGATATGAAGGTATACTCGACCAACAAATTGCTTAAACACTTCGATCGTTTTACAAGTAGATAAGGTTCAAAAATGGCTAAGCGATAATTTGGTTGACTATATGCTTTAAGACTTAGCGAGACTAAAAAGGAAAAGTATCCTCTTTGCAGGATTTTCCAACAACAAATAAAAATACTCAAAGAATGCTATCTCAAATAAAAATCGACACTACTTTGAAACCAGGAACATCACTACTGTTTTTAACGGAACTATCGATAATCGACGTATTCTCGAACATAAAGGGAACATCTGCACGCACTAGCAGCGGTATTAAACCCGTATTCAGCTCAGCATTGTCCGATGTATTGACAATCGGAAATACTGGTTGGTACAAAATGTATCCTTTGTCTAAGCTTGCGTCATTTTCATTTTATGTAATAAAATTAAAGAGACGTTAACCATTGACGTTAACGTTAATAAAAACGTTAGTTAAACAAATATTTTGAACTTTGAAAGGGTTAACACCCGTTTTCTTGCCAATCAAAATGTTAGACACTAGCAGACGCACGCGACTTTGTCCGCGTTTAATTAGTAGCCTATATCCGTCAAGGATAGTGTAGACTCCTATAAGTGAAAAAAGTTGTTAGAAAAAAGTATAACAAATAAAAAACAAGTTTTTTTTTTAGGAAATAGGAAGGCAAACAAGCAAGTGGGTCACCTGATAGCAAGTGATCACCACCGCCTATACACACCCGCAACACCAAAGAGATTGCAGATGAGTTGCCAACCCAGAGGGCGAAGGATGGAATGCCTCTGGTGCCAATAATTATACCTGCTGTCTTGCTCTCCACGCCGGAACACAGCAGTGCAAGCACTGCTGTTTAGCGGCAGGATTAGCGAGAAAGATGTTGGTAGCGATCCGGCCGGACCTTGCACAAGGTCCTACCGCCCATATACTTCTTCATTATAATAGTGTAGATTAGTGTATTTTGGCTATGGTTTCGCCCGTATGACTTTTTTTAAGCTAAAACATCGCCTATGTTTCAAGTCAGGGTATAAGCTATCTCTATTCCAAATTTCATACAAATCCGTTAAGCCATTTCAGCGGGAAGACGTAACAAAAATACTAAGTCACACACAATGTTTCGCATTTGTAATAGAAGGTACTACGAGTATGATCATAAAGTTAACCTCTTTCATTGTATATGCCTATCGCTAGCTATACTTTACAGTGCCTTAGGGTAGAGGTCTTAATATTACTTACCTAAATGTCATTGGATCAACACATCCAATCCCCATATTTCCCAACAAATTTTCTGTGCAAATTCGAAGTAAATCTAATAACGCGGGGTAATCCTAATTCCGGTGTAATATTTAGGATATTTCGCTACGCGGAAAAACCCCGGATCCTTTTACAATTTCGTGGGACAAGCTTATCCTGAATAGGAAACAGCAAGTAGAAAAACTGGTCAAATGATGCTTAACTACTCTACTCGTCTTTGTCCAGATAAGAAAACTTTTTCTTTCACGGCTGAAAGTATCCTGTAATCTTTTTAATGGATTAACTATCTAAAGCGAAACCTATATCCATACATTTAATAAAAACGTAGCCTTCCCGTGTCTGTACTTTGGAAAATTTGCAAAATTAAAATTGGGAGATGCGAGAAAGCTTTATCTTTACATAGTACAATTTTGCGGGTCTTTCGCGGGAATTTTGCGGGAGTTTGCAAGGTCCGTCCAGATCGCTAACACCATTTTGCTCGCTAATCCTGCCGCTAAGCAGCAGTTCTTGCACTGTTGTATTCCGGCGTGGAGAGCAAGGCAGTCAATTACTGGCGTAAGAGGTATTCCATCTCAGCCCTCCAGGTTGGCAACGCATCTGTAATCTACTTGGTGCTGCTGGTGTCTAGGCGGTGGTGATCACTCACCATCAAGTGACCCACTTGCTTGTTTTCCTTCTTATCACCAATCAAATACGCGTGAGTATTTTTTAGCCGGCATTGATTGGCCCGCGGTAGGCGAACGTCGAAAGCTTGAAAGTCAAAATCTACCGCTACTTAATTCTTGGTTCATGCTAGATTCATCTTCCAATGAGATACTACAAAAAAATTACAGATTTCTAATAAGGGATTTGACAGTTGTTTTGGAGCGAGATCAATCTCGCATGAACCGAGAATCGCGCCGCTCGCTGTTCTGTTATTCGTGCATGACGAGATTTCACTTTGTAAGTTTAATATTTTGAGTGTGCGTTTGTTAAAAGTAATTATGATTCGTATTGTAAGCTCATCATTCGTTTAACCCAAATTGATTTAAAAGTTCATAACGAGCTCAATTACAATATAACAATCCAATTAATTCGGCGAATCCCAGATCCAATAATCGAAATTGATCCTATGTGATTGAGTTAGGGAGAAAAAATATTTGTTTTCCCATCAGCGGTTTGATTTGTATTTAAGATTGAGTTATGAAATGATAGAGTAAAGTTAAGTTGAGGTCTCTTGGAGAAATAGACATACTTAAACGTAACGACATCTTATTTCAGGAACACTCGTTGACTTGCTGCAAAACGGAAATATGAATGAATCAATCAATATATTTTTTTATGAAATAGGAAGGCAATCAAGCAAGTAGGTCACCTGATAGTAAGTGATCACCACCGCCTATAGACACCCGAAACTCCAAGGAGATTGCAGATGCGTTGCCAACCCAGAGAGCTAAGATGGAATACATCTTGTGCCAGTAATTGCACCGGCTATCTTGCTCTCCACGCCAGAACACAACAGTGCAAGCACTGCTGCTTAGCGGCAGGATTAGCGAGCAAGATGGTGGTAGCAATCCCGACGTACCTTGTACAAGGTCCTACCACCCGTAAAACCATTATAATTAACCAATTTTAAAGAAAGAACCTCCTCCGTTCTCAGTTCGTTGGATTTTTTTTTATGTAAGTACTAGCGACCAGTCCTGGCTTCGCACGGGTACAATTAGTAAACAAAGTATATTAAAACTATCCTTAAAAAACCGGCCAACTGCGAGTCGGACTCGCGCACCGAGGGTTCCGTCATCAACAACATCTAGTATCGCATTTTTGCTTTGTAACACCAAAAAAATTTTTTTTTGTTTTTACTGCAGTATTTCGCTCTTATTGCGTAGACATAAAGCGTTTTTTGATCGGCTAAAGCCGATTCCGCGTCGATTGGTTTTTGGGGGACCCTAAATCGATTTGTGATTTAGAAAACTAACCAACAGAATAAGCAAATATTTACTGAACAGATCGAGAGACGTTAATTACGAATTCTACTTCAAAGCTTCAATTCTGTTTTATGAATTATTTATTAGCGTGAAGTGAAACAAACTACTTTGAATTCAAATGCATGGGTACCTTCCAATAAATTGTCGAGAAGTGCGCAGAAAGCCCATGCGTCAAAGCAAAACCAATCGTATTACGCAGGAAATAACGGCTTTGTCAAGGACCGTCCACTAGTTTCGCAAATACATTTGAAGCTTAAGCCATAAGAGCAATTTTGCGAAGTTCTCAGTTTAATTAAATTGTATCTCTTGTTATTTTTATGTTTTTTGGAGCTGCTGGTTTCTATGGGCGGCGGGGATTACTTCCCATCAGGTGACTGCGTGCTCGTTTACTTCCCTATTCTGTAAAATAACCGACATTAAACAAAGAGGTTCTTAATTTGACTGGTTTTTTTTGTGTAGGTATGTTACGAGATTTCTCCTTCCGACAATTGTGTATCCATTTCAATGATTCTTTTTTTTTTGAATTGGTTATAATTGAGGTTGGTCCCATTTATGTTGTTTTTCGCTGAGTAGTAAGGTAATTTGTTACCAATTTGTTATATGGAGTATGCACCTCCGTAAAGTAGGTTGCGAGCTTCTTGCCATTTTTTTCCAAAGCTTTATGGTTTATTTATCTACCATTTGAATGACTTACAACAATATACAGTAAAGAAACAAAAATCTAAATATTTGAGCTGTAATTTGGTCAACCATTCCAGGTCTCCTTTAACGCCTTAATCAGTTTTCAACGGTTCCTTAGAATTAAACAAGTTCAATTTTCCAAGCTCATTTTAAACTCATTTTTGGTTTTGCTTTGGCACATTGTCGGGCAAACACCGAATCACAGACAAACGAATGGTAATCGACGTTTTCTTACAATTTTCCAATCGCAATGGTACAAATTCGCAAAGCTATCCGCTGCATTATGGATGGGCGAATGCTCTTTGTAAAACCGGGCACCCTGTAGATCCCGCAGAATCTCACGGGCGGGAATGTGGGGAACTGGACGGAATAAGATCGGCCATTCAGTCAGCGAGTTGCTACCCGCCGAGTGGCCGTGCGTAACGCGCCCGGGCCCCGGCTGAAAACTTTTCAAAACACGCGGGCAACCCTTAAAAAAACTCTAAAAACATTATATTCTATACTCCTTTCTTGTGAACTGACTAGTTCGGATTTTGTTTATATTGTGTCATTAAAACTTTGTGAAACTTTATTATGATCCCAAGTGATGAATATCGTTTGAAATAATAAATGCTGCCGAAATGCTTTGTTATGTAAGTATATTATACATTTAATCTGTTTAACCTGTAATCTGTTATTTGTCTTTGTTATGTACAACAACAACAAACAACAAATACTCTTTGTTGATTCACACAAGTAAAAAAAAATAGAATACACACAGGGTAACTAAACAATAAACAGTCATTCATAAATACGTTTAAAACATTTTTAAGACTACTTTAAATATCGCCAACACGTTCGCAGTCCTCACACGAAATGTTTCGAGTAGGCCTCGGCACTGACAGTTCTCTTCTAACGCATAATCATCCGATCAACTCATTAGACCCGCATACTGCTAGTAAAAATATCATTTGGAAAGAGGCCGCGTATATTTGTAGGCTCAAGAGGACATTTTTGCGTACTACTAATGAATATAATATAATGTGTAAGACCGACCATTGTGTGCCTTATGTTTTATCTCTAAATTATACCTTTTTAAGCTGTTTTGTGGTGATCAACGAAGAATTATTATATTGTATTGTCTATTACTGGACTTAGAATGTATTAAAATTACCATTCACGTTACTAAATAAATACATATTTGAATTGTTTATACCTTTGCCGAACAATTTAAACGCATGCATGTTCATTTGACTTCGAAAAAATTAGGAATTAACTGAAAATCAGCGCTGGAAATAGCTTTAACCTTAAACCTAGCATTATGCTGAGTTTATTTTTCTTTTTGTCACAAATGAATAACGTTTAGTTTTTTTTATTTTTTTAATCTTTATTTCACAATACAAAAAAGCAAAAGTACAAATGGCGGACTTAATACCGTAAGGTATTCTCAGACAGATTTAGAAGTTTTTATTTTAGATTTAGGTTTCAAGAAGCTATAGAGTTTATTGCAATAAATATTTTTTCCTAATACCAGAAATGTAACGTCGTGAAGTACTGAGAAGATTTGAGTCTACTATTCGTGCCACATTCCAAACTCATCCATTCCAATAAACGTCAGGAGCCCACAACCTGCATCTCTGTTTCATTTATTCATCGAAATCGCGGAATTATTCATGAATAATTCAAACTTAACCAGGAAGTGTCAGGGTATCGTACGTTCGCAACAAATTAAGCCTTAAGTCCGCCTTTCCTAATAAAAAACACGGAAGTTGTAAAAAACTTTGGCCGTTAAACTAAACTTTGACGATCAACAAGATAAAGAAATCCCATGGGAAATTTCCCGTAAAGTTCAGTTTAATTATATGGTCAATGAATGAAAATTATACTAAATCCCTGAAGTGCCAGTTAGCTTCTTAAGTTGAGTGCGTCAACTAGATGTATGTGGTGACATATAGGTGCCGTTATTGTGTGAGTAGATGAACTGGCTTTTTCTGTACATCATAATCATGCTTTGAAAGTTATGAGAGTTCAAAACTTTTCACTTTTCGTCATTAGATTTCCAGATTTTAGTGTTTTAATTGAATTTTTATTCCGTATAATTATTTTCAAACAGTTCAGTGGTTTCAGTTCATTTTTCTTTTCTGCAGTAAAACTTTTCGTACCTTAATTTAACTTCTTAACTCTCGTGATGTCGTCATACACACAACGTACGCTTCTCATATCTCTATCAGAAAATTTCTGAACTGGACTGAACTTTTAACTTAAAATAGGAAGTATGTTTTTCTTAAAATGTTATTTTCGAGGTTAAGGTCCTGCCAGATGCCTTAGATTGTTTTCATTACATATAATTTTAAATTAATTATTGGTTCTACATTTAAAACTCGGTTACATAAATTAATTCAACTTTCCCTAAAAAAATATAGTCATCGGTTGAAATGTAAAATTTTCATTCGTAATTAGTTAATCCGCTGATTACATTAATAATACAAATTTATTGTTAATTCCGGTAATACAGCTTTTACAGCGTTGTTTTGCTAATTAATTTAATTCTGTTGCTAATGCTTATTGCTATAATTTATCATTGGTTATTTGTTTAGTACATGTACATAAACGCTTGGTATAACAGGGAAAACCGTGGACAAAGTTCTTTGCCATTGAGTCGTATTCCTGACATATTTTTAACAATTCGCCCACTGTGTTTGATTACACTGACTGTAATGCGATAAAGTTGGTACGGTCAGCATCATAAATTCACACGTTACCAAAACGTCAAAAATATCCATACATCTCTAAGTATGCTACTAAACATATAAGGTCGCTGTATACATATTTTGATGCTATGGCTGTATATATATTTCTACAGCTGACTGAACCATGATTTGAAGAAATGATCAGTTCTAGTATACAAAGATCTTTTTTAGTTTTCGATACTTCCTTAAACCATCCTGTGATACTTGACGTTCTATATAAAGGCAGAAATATACTTCACGTACAACTTTTCCACCTACACCATTTCCGATGAAAGCCGAAGTCGCTTTTTGAAACAATTGGACTGATATGAAATTGATAAATGAATGTCAGTGGGCGACCAACTGCCAAACTAATAGGCTCTAAACTGCGACAGTGATAAGTAATTTCAACTAACCCTAATCTGCCATCTCTGTACCGAAACACACAGGACTTGATAAATGTCATTCGTGAACCATTGCTCGGATTACAGCAAGACTTTAGATTTATTACTGTCGCTGTTTCGGCTGCGACTCCACAGAAGCGCACAGTAGCCTAAACCGGCGCTGGATTTGCTTTCGTCTCCAAATGACAAATGGCTCCGCTCCCTATAGAGTTCCGTTAAAGTTTCGCACCGCTTAATTCCATTGATTTAAAGCGTACCATCTCGGAAGCTGCTAAACAGTTGTCAAGTTTGCCACTTCCCCTTATTGGGTCGGAAATTTTGATCTTGACAGCCTTGCTGCCATTTGGGAGTAGTCTTAATTGAACGTGGTCTCTCGGTTTCGTAGTAATTCTAGTGGTCCTTTCAGAACTTTTGGGATAATAGGCTGGGAACGGAAATTGGGTTACAGCGCTTTTGGTTGGCTCAACTTTATTTCAGTGCATTTCATCGATTAGGACTTACAAAGTTCTGTGGATAAATCTTTTCGTTATTCGAGTCCATTTATCTACAAACGTTGCTTCTTTTATGGCTTAAAAGTAGAATTTTGGTATCCCATTAGAATATCTGGCAGAGAACCATCTATTTTCGTTATTTATTGCTTTGAGAAGAACTCGAAGCATGGTGCGGGTTGACCTGAGTGTTTTCTAGAGTAGTTCTAAAATACTTACTCGCACTCAACGCCGTCAAGGGTTTTATTGAATTCTGGCTCTGCTCTTACTTAGCGTTTCGCTATGCAGCGTCCGGGCAAAGTAACTTCCACTTACTGTTGAAGTTATTGAAAACCAATTTCCGTACAGTTGCGTTACTTGCGTTAAAGTCACCGCTTTACAAACTTGACTTTAATGGTTGATCAGTACCATTACCATGAGTTTCTATCGAAAATCCATGTCACGTACTACAGTCGATAGCGGTTAAATACGCTCCCATTTGTCAGTGAAAGAGACCATGGTCGATAGAGTATTTTTCGATGACATGTGTCAAACTTGTGACTCATGGTACCGATGTTCTATGACAACAGCTACAAAACGTTACTCACTAGCGCTTAGATTTCGATAGGTAAATTACCGTTGAACTCATACTAGCGATCTTTAGTTCTCTAAGTGAGCGCTAGAGGCGCTGTTAAATTCCCCATACAAATCGTTAACGCCGTCGCTAGCGAGTACTGTTACGGCTAGATGCACTGTACTCATGCTAAGGGTACAGTAGATAGCCATTGTTGCGTTATTATTACTGACCAAGAATAACAATAGTTTGTATTTCGTTTATGTTACAATTGCTACAAAAATGTTAACATTGATTTTGTGTACAAAAAAACATATTTTATCTTAAGTACGCGGTAGTAAACAGCTAAGGAAAATGTGGGCTACAATCTCAATAAACAAACATGCAAACAACGGACAGTTTCATGTACCAACAGTAAAATTTTGACACATTTTCTATGTGAAATCTGTCAAAATTTAATTTCTTATAGGTAAAGTTATCCATGTATTCGTATTGTGTTTGCATATCAAGAGCGGACATAAATGAAACGAATAAATAAATGAGAGTATATTTAAAATAATCGTTACCACGAAATTGGATTAGTTAATTTTCATTTACTAAAAGGGTTCCTGTGTTTTACGCGGATTGTTTGTAAATATTATTTCGAGGATAAACATAAACCTACATACCTACGAAAATAATTGTAAAACATAAAAGTCATCAAACATGTAAAAGCATCCTTTTCTTCTCTTATTTTGCGGCAGTCCAGTAATAAATCGTCGTTTCCAAAATAGCATTATAAATTACTTCTGAAATTATTCTATTAAACGTTTCCGTACTGCTATACAAGATCCTCCTGTTTTTCGCCAGAAGCATAGTAAGATAATCGCTGCCGATGTCATCCATTTAATAGCGCCATCCATCACCGTAATATGAAACCGCTTATAAATAAATAAGCCACGAAAAGAACATCATAAATCTACGACCTGGTTCGCGTAAAATCCAAATTTCTACATTAAATTAAGTACTCTATTCATCCGTATGAAAATAAATCCCTTGTGCCAATATTAAATCAGCAATCGACATGTTAAATGGTAATTCGATGCCAAAATAAATGTTTTTTACTTTCTGACCCAATAGAAAAGTCCTAAACACACACGGCTGAGGGTCCTCCGACGGCGCGCGTGGAGAACCGCACCATTTGCAAAGTTTGGACCTACTACATTTCTTCCTCGAAACAGAGCTTGTTAGGTACAAAGCAATTTCGTTTTACGAATCCAATAATCAATTTGCAAATAGAAAGTTCTAGGCCCTGATCAAATTAGGTTGTATCGAAGGAAGGTCTATAAACTGAACCCTTTTGTGTTCCGACAGAAAAGAAGGGAGTTGTCTTTGTTCCCAACACGTTAAGTTTGTCGTCGTTCAGAGCTAAGTAAGATTGAAGTAATTTCTAATCCTTCCTGCTTTTACAGTCACTCATGCACTGGGCCATTCCAAGAGCGTTCAATCATCGTTCGCTCAATTGACAGCAAAAAGCGAAAAACAGCTATCGAGCGCAGAAACTGTGACCAGATCAAAACCTGATTCGATTACAACTGGATATTAATGTAAGACTGAAACAAACTTCTTCCGACGTTGGACGGTGATGATTCTAATTATTTAGGAGAGAGTTACAGCTACTTTGCGTAACCTACCGGTAGCAGCTATTGTATGTACATGAATTTAATCCTGACCAACCTCTTCACTCTTAGGCAGTTTTCTCGAACTTGCCAATTGTTTTCGATTGACACTCCGTAGACACCCAACCTAACGCATCAGTTAAGGCACCTGTCGCGCAAACCGCGAAATGAGCTCCAATGCGAAATAAATAACAATTAATGAAATACCAGTACCATCACGTAATGTTCATCGACCGATAGCCTAAAACCCAGTACTAATCCAGGCATTGTCTAATCCTTACAGTAGGTAGGTATCATTCATCACGGTCTGATGACACTCCCACCCCGCCTTGTTTGTTCGTCGCCTGCTTTGGTGACAAGTTCCGCTGTTATCCATTACACTGTCCCTTGAGTTTTCTATGTCATAGCTGTTTTTAGTTTGTCCTTTAGAATTTTTTCGCTTTCCTCGTTTACCATTTTCCTCGTTGACATTTTGTTTCAGTAAATAAACAGTGCTTAGGCAAATTTGTGTTTCCTTCGTCAGATTGTGTTATGACTAGCCTTACTATACTATAAAAGCCAGCTATACGTTAAAATAATACTTTATTACCTACAATTCTTTGATATAAATCAATATTTTCTGTACTTTTTAGTATTTGACCTAAAATATCCAGAAGTGCAGTTTAAACGTTTAAAATCTCGTTCTGGCTCAGCTGCGTTCTCCGTTTCTGTCCCACTCCACATTCCTGATTTGGATTTCTGCCAGAGTCGTAACTAGTTCCTGCGAACTTCCTTGTAAATACACGTTCTAATGTTGCCAGGGTAACTACTCATGCGTTTGTGATAATTTTGTGTCGCCTTCCGCCGTCGATAAAGTTTAATCAAAGTCTTGCTAGAGTTGGGAGAATAAAAACAATAATCACTTCTTCACATCGCTCCTGAATCGAAATTCGAACGGTTTCTTTTGCAGTAATATAAAGTAACTATCCCTGTGTTTAATACGCGACGCGTACATTGTTTTTACCAGTAGTTGACATCATTGTCTTTTGTTTTCCTCTTTTGTTTCTGTATCTTCTCGTCAATTTTTGGGTCACTGTCAAAGACTGGGACTTTAGGCGCTAACTTTTTTATTCTTGTATTTAATGTTTTTAAATTGGTTGTAAATTCTGAAAACTGGTTTTCTGTGTACTTATCTACACTTCCTCCTATCTATATAGATGGATTGATATATATATATATATTTAATAATACTGTGATAATGCGTATCGGTTAGTTGTAATGGAATTAAATCAAGCTCAAAGTTTGAATTAAAAAAAAATGTTTACGATCTTCATCCATTTGAATGACATACCGCAAGATGAGCAAGTTGAGCAAGTTTTTCTTAGATAGGTATGTTTTATTCATTTGGTAAGTGATTCTAACTGCTACAATGTGCTTAATTTCAGCTCAATGAGGTGAGATATTGCTGAAGAAAAGAGTGTTGACAGACAGACAACAATGTTAAGGGTAGTAGTTCCTTTTTTATTACGGACCCTGAAGCTGAGTCACAATTGGAAAATTGTATATCTATCATTCGGATTCCGGATTCTGTATAGTGAAAAAATATTTTGATGGATAGACTTACGTGGTTCAGTGAGCTAGCGTAACCGACTGAGCAAACGAAGCCAAGCATATCTGAACCATCTTACTATAATACAAACTATCTTAATTTAAGTAGAACGAAACTTGAATGATAGCACGACATTTCCTCAAGCACAGTCGACCAATTTGATTCAAAGGCTACTGTAGAACCTTTTCACAGTAAATGTCATAATGATTTCTAAATAGATGTCATATTATCCCAACGGTAATACATTGCGACAACGTTCTACACTGCAACAGTAAGGAATTGAACAAAGTTCTAGATAATTCCTAATTTTAACACGTTAAACTATCTAATAAGTACTTGTAAACGAACTAGGTGGCCAGGTGATAACGGGTGGTAGGACTTTGTGCAAGGTCCGTCCGGATTACTACCACCATTTTGCTTGCAAATCCAGCCGCTAAGCAGCAGTGAATTACTGACCCAAGGGGTATTTTATATTAGCTCTCCGGAATGGCAACGTTTCAGCAATCTCCTTAATGTTGCGGTTGTATATGGGCGGTATGATCACTTGCCATCAGGTAACCCACTTGCTCCTTTGCCTTCCGAATTTATATGTATAAAAGACACTTCAAAAAGGAATATAATAAAGTATATTATAATGAAACTAGGTGACCAGTGACGAACTGTTACTATGAATATGATCCTGTGATCCTAACATGACTGGTTCATTTGCAATTTATCCCTTTCTGTGTCTCTCTCCAATTGTTAACATAAGAAAAGGACGTACATAGAGAAAATAAACTCAGACCAGCAGAACATCATAAACTAATTAATATTTCTGACTACTTAATGTACCAGTTACCAACCATAATTAACGACTTCACTAAGTACCTATTTATATCAAGAAACAAGAAACAAAAGTACTTTCATTCCCATCAATTATATTGGAGGCCACGACAGAGAGCAGTTCCTATTTAAAATTAGAGGCTAAGTAAGATTACTTTTGCGGCGACATCAAAAACGAAAATTCCATTGTTCTTTTATGAAAATAAATAACGTAGTTAGTAATTTAATGGAATACTAAAAGGTACGCATTTGCTGGCAACACAGTTAGTATTTTAATCGGACGAAACTCAAAAAGCAAGGACTGTTGACAGCAGCTGTTTGAAACAATTGCAAATTATAATTAATAATTATTCTTTTGTCTATAACTAGCTACCCTCTCTAACTTCGCACAGATACCATTATAATTTAATGAATCACATACAAACCTTACGATGCACCGATTCATTTTACTTGCTAAGCAATCGTAGTCGCCCGTACCTCTCGCGAGGACTACGATTTGAGACATTCAGGCCACAAAAAAAAAACGTACAAACCTTTTGTAACAAACAAAACTTATAATGACAGTGAAAACTGTGTCCAAATTCGTTGTGTTGTTTAATAAATGGAGCAAGCGGCCGCAGATATGAGAACGTACAGAGCCGGATACCGACTTTGTTTTATCTCTATCTTCTTTTTTTCTTTATCTACACTAATCTACATCTACACTACCTACATCTACACTTAATTGTTTGATTGTTTATTTGTTTGTATGTAGGGGGTAATCTCTGGAACTACTGCACCGATTCCAAAAATGTTTCACCGATAGAACGCTACACTATCCCTGATGGACATAGGCTATTAATTCCACGTAAACGAAATCGCGGGCGTCCGCTAGTAGTAAGTAAAGTCACTATATTTCAATTTTGATACGTTTTTCACTGTTATGTTTTTTTTTTTATACAACATAGGAAGGCAAACAAGCAAGTGGGTCACCTGATGGTAAGTGATCACCACCGCCTATAGACACCTGCAACAACAAAGAGAGTGCAGATGCGTTGCCAACCCAGAGGGCTAAGATGGAATACCTCTTGTGCTAGTAATTACACCGGCTGTCTTGCTCTCCACGTCGGAACACAACAGTGCAATCACTGCTGCTTAGCGGCAGGATTAGCGAGTAAGATGGTGGTAGCGATCCGGACGGACCTTGCACAAGGTCCTACCACCCGCATGTAGATATTTTTTTACGGAAGGTTTTTACGTATATTACATTTTAATTATGCCCGTGCGTGGCCGGGGCGAGTCGCTAGTACAATGTAAGGAAAAGAAGATCATAAACCTTATCATAAACCTTATCTAACTTTGAGCTAACTGAAGCATAATTAAAGCTTTTACAAAACGGCTTTCATGTTTCTGGTTACATAGATGCAAATCTGTTTTCGGATGAAGCCGCTCTGTATGTGCAAATGTCAATGAACGTCTAATCTATTTGCTATCAGCCGTATTCAAATTTTGTCTCCCACTGCTTGGTAGGTAATATTTGATTTACAAAGTATAATAAATAATATTTTCTGTAATTCTTATTCTTTATGATAATTACTTACTTACTTACTATAGACATAACGTATATTGCTCTGTACTTTCAAGAAGAATACAAAAAGGATAAGCTATTGAGTAACTTGCGGCGCTTGTTCTCAGCAGAATCTTATATTTTCCGAAGCGATTCTATATTACTCTATTCTATATTATATTCTACTCGCGAGTAGAATCAGACGTGAAATGGCCTCAGATAGCAAAATGTTTTTTTTTTTTCATTTTAATTTGTGTCACAAATTCACTGACCATGACTTTAATGGTGACGAATATTATAAGGTGATGGAGAAGTTTCACTTTTACTATGCTTTATAGCTAATAGATATTTAGATAAATAATTACAAGTTCAAAGGTTCGCCGAAAGAGCTCCGAATAAAAGGATACATTCACTTTTGTACATCATATACACGGTGCTGTAATCATGATCAATAAAAAAAATTACGTACATTATTATCATTCAACATTTCACGCTTATATGACTTACTAGCGGACGCCCGCGACTTCGTTCGCGTGGAATGAGTAGCCTATGTCCGTCAGGAATAGTGTAGCTTTCTATCTGTGAAAGAATTTTTGAAATCGGTTCAGTAGTTCCAGAGATTACATTACATACAAACAAACTAACAAAAAAACAAACAAACAAAGTTTACCTCTTTATTATATTAGTGTAGACAAATCTTTCAAGACTTGTACCCTTTTAATTTAATTACACTACATAACCGACACGTACTATAATAGTGCTATGGGAAAAATAAGAGCCACTTATCAGCTTTGCAGAGCCCTGTAAACCCGGTACTGCAGTTGCAACCGTGTCAACGTAACGGTATTCGTTCCATAGAATTATGTATACAAAACGAAGTCAGTAAAAGTAGCAAAGAGGTATAAGACAAGTTTATTGATAAGCTAAGCGATGTTAAAATTTCAGTACTATGTTAGCGAGATAGCCATAACGTAAGCAATATCCTTACCACTTTATGGGTCGGCTTAACTCTCCATATAGTAACTAAAAAGCAATAGCAAATTTATGTCTCGTATCGCTAGCTCGGTATTCAAGGTTCTGTGTTTATTTTAAGAATGATCGTGAGTTCGTGGCCCTATGGCTCATAAAATACGGATAAGTAACAACCTAAGTCTTTACTATGCAAGCTTTAAAAAGGTTGTTTTGTTTTTTATGTTCCGTAACTAAATAGGCTGAACACCCTATTGTCCGGACCCCGGTGATAGGCTCGTTTAATCTTATTTGAAGGGGTGACAATCCAAGAAAAACAAGGTGCCAATGAGTAGCACTTTTGGTGCCAATCAAAAAGGTGTTTACACTAGATAGATAACCTCATAGTAACCTAAAACCAGACCTCTATTTCATCAAACTAACATATTTATGTCAGGTGACAACGATAATTGAGAGTACACATGTATCCACTATTTAAGCCCGGGAATACAAAAACTCTTCAAGGTAGCCATGTCAGCATGAAAAATAGCCTTTGGTTTTGCTGTTTTCCACCAGAATATTATCATCGGCATGTACAACACCAATAGTTTCTTGCCGTGTGACTCCGTTTATAGATCCCACTTATTCTTAGCTTACTCCGTTCCTGTGTCCTTACATAACCGCTCAAGTTTGATGTATCTCTCCATGTGGTTTTATTTAACTTGTAATGTCATATGACATCAAACTCATGCACTCATGTTATGGCCGCGCAGTGGTTTTAACTAGCTATCGCACAACAAACTACATTGAAAGAGATCAAATAATCTTTTTAGTTGTTGAAAATCACGCAATGGATTTTGATACGGTTTTCACAATCGTGAAAGATTACGGAAATTTTATATATATTACATCGGAGTTGAGACCCTTGGTCCGTTGGGTCCTAGTGCACCAGGCCTCTTTAAAGAGATCTCGAAGAGTCTGGTCGACGTCACAGGCGACCGAAGAGCTGGCAACTACCTCGCACAGCGTACAAGCTTAGCTATACAGAGAGGTAATGCTGCCAGTATCTTCGGTACCATGCCAAGGAGGCCTTTTTTTTTGATTTGTTTTAATTATAATTTTAGCAATAATGTTTAGTTTATATTTAGTTTTCTTATGTACTTTTATTGTTTTCTTATATTATGCACAATAAAGATATCATATTACATCCTAGTTGGACCCGTGTGAAGCAAGAGCGGTTCTCTAGTATATAATATAATACGAATTGATAGCGTTCCCCACGAAACAAACGATTTCTGACATGCTTACGAGTATGTAAAAATTTCCTCGCTCAGCCTTCACGGAATTTCTCACCCTTGTCTTTATTTTGACACGAAGGGGATGTATTGGTTGCGTTAGATGGACGTGACGATATTATAAGGGTTCCTTGTTTGTCTCCGGTACCCTAAAAGTATCGGCTTCAAATAAGCCTTCCGATACTTTGCGGTATTATCTATTCCCTGGTGCGTCGTGAGCATCGCCGCCCTAACCGCTCGGGTTGTTTTAATTTCGTCCTCGAGTAACTTGCCTATCTAAGCGGCAAATCGGTATTGGGCTAAAACTTATACATTTTGTAAATGTCAATGACTTTTGAAGACCGTTTAAAATACGAATCCAGCCCTGCATGAGTAATCGGTGATCATACGCATAAACTGAAACAATCGAGTCAGATTGTGAACCTTCCTGATTCCTTCGATTTTTGAAGTCAGTAAAAAAAACCGAAAACATAAATTGTCATTTAATTTTTCCAGTTGGTCTACTGAAGAAATATCTAGTTAGAAAGAAGATATTCAAGTAGCATATTGTATTTAGTATGGTACCTATGTATTCATCCCAAGGCCGTTTTTTTAAATGAAAAATGAAGGCAAAAGAGGAAACAAACAAATTGGAATCACATTGCTACTTCGCGAAACCGCAGGTAACGAAGCTGAGAAACGGTTTCGCGGAGTAGCAGAGTTCCATTTTTTTTATATAAATAGGAAGGTAAACAAGCAAGTGGGTCACCTGATGGTTAGTGATCACCACCGCCTATAGACACCCGCAACACCGAGACGATTGCAGATGCGTTGCCAATCCAGAGGGCTAAGATGGAATACCTCTTGTGCCAGTAATTACACCGGCTGTCTTGTTCTCCACGCCGGAACACAACAGTGCAAGCACTGCTGCTTAGCGGCAAGATTAGCGAGCAAGATGGTGGTAGCGATCCGGACGGACCTTGCACAAGGTCCTACCACCCGCAAAAATAATAATATGGACCTCCGCAAAGTAACGCTTGAATCTGTTAATTACCGTTCCAACATTTAAATTAGTCGTTGCTAAGTCTGGTTTTTGACAACAACAAAAGTTCAAACAACAGAAGTTTTAAGCATTAAGTCGCAAGTCATTGCCCTCAACTAACGCACGTGACATTTCTAAGCAGCATTAGTCTTGTTCAAATTAAAAGCAACTCCGCTAATGTCTTTATGTTATGCTTATCTGACGTCGTAATTAACAACTTTATGAAACTGGCGTCACAGTAAATTAGCTAGAACAGTAAAACAAATTCATTGAAGTCACCCATACAGACACGAGCTGCGTCAAAACCTCTGGTCCCTATTTGACCAAACCAACAAATAATATCAGATGGCAACGACAATTCAGAACACCTACAGTCGCCCAATTTGATTCATAGGTCACTATAGAACCTTTTCTTAATAAACGTCGTAATGACTTCTCAGTAAATGTCATAATGACAACGTTCTACAGTGGATCAAATTGGTTTACTGTACATTTCGTATCCACGGCTATACAAAAACTATTCGAGTCAGCCATGAATGCTTGTCGTTGTCACATGTCAGCTGAGTAAAATAGGGGTTGGATCGAGCTTCGCAATGTCGCGGCTGCTGCGTACGGTGACGCAGGCTTGGCAGGGGGAGGAAATTTAATTGTGTTTAATGCCTCTAGTTGACGCACTGTTTTATATATCTTCTGTGCCGTTCATAGTTCTTGAAGTTCGACATACTGAGACTACATCGTGGCGTTAATTTAGCTTCTGTTCTACGTGCTGTATTCCAAACGTTGACTTTTGGTTGACTTCAACCCCTTACAGACTTAAGGTAGATAAATAGGTTTAATATCTTACAGCACAAATCACGTGATTCTCGTTTGCTACCTACACAAAAGCAAGGCGCGAGTGACACTTCTCTTGTTGCAACTATTTATAGGCTGCGATATCTTTAATATCAGACGGATTTCTCGGCTATCTATGTATCAACGATATCCATGTATTTATACAAGATTGAGAGTATTGAGTCGTTGGTGGCCATACGAGAGCCACGATCATTGTTCCAATGTGCTATCCTTGTGTAACCTAGCAGGTGGTAGGACCTTGTGTAAGGTCCGTCCGGATCGCTACCACCATCTTGCTCGCTAATCCTGCCGCTAAGCAGCAGTGCTTGAACTGTTGTGTTCCGGCGTGGAGAGCAAGACAGCGGGTGTAATTACTGGCACAAGAGTTATTCCATCTTAGCCCTCTGGGTTGGCAACGCATCTGCAAACTCTTCGATGTTGCGGGTGTCCATAGGCGGTGGTGTATACTGACCATCAGGTGACCCACTTGCTTGTTTGTCTTTATATTTCATTAAAAAAAAACTAAGTAGTTAAAAAAAAAAACTAAATACTGTGTATAGACATGTATATTAAGATATGAATATTTCTGTTCAGTTAGTCTTTACAACGATTTCTCACCTACCTGATCGAGTTTTAATATTCTGTTTATGATATTCCATGAAATTTATTATCTATTAAAAACGTGTATCAGACATAAACCACCCTGAGACGGTCTTCTAGATTTCATAAAAGATCAAACTTTGCATGATAGGTATTTTTATGAATAATAAATATTTTCCAGCCTGATTTTCTTTTTACTACAACTAGACGTATTCTAGGAAAATTTCTTCATTATATAGTCTATAGAGACTTAAGAATGTTACTATTTTATACGAAAGGTGCTCAATACGCCTAACACGAACATTCTCGACACGGTTCACTCGCTACGCAACTCAGTGCGTCTCTCTCCTACTGGGATGGTTAGAACGAGACACACTGAGTTACGTAGCAAGGTAACGCGAGTCGAGAATATTCGTGCTAGGTACACTGGTACTCATAATTTTTCACTACCTTAATAAATAAGGTAAGTAAGTGCTTGATATAAAATTCACTTAAACTGTATGGAAAAGTAACATTTAAGAAATTCTTCAGGCGTGTAAGGTTTATAAATTATTCAATATACTTCAGCTGATGCTTGCTTGACCTTAACCGTTATGTACTTAAACTAAACTTATGAATACTGATGTCATTAACCTACGCTAAAAAACATAATACAGAAAGTGTTTAAGAAGAGAGAAATACTCCTTGTTATACTGTCTTTTTTTTTTAATTGATGATGGGTTCTCGCTTGGCCAGTCACACCTGATGGAAAGTATTGACGAGGCCGAAGGTGGGACGCGATTACCCAGAAAAAAGCCTATTTACTCTCCTTTTGGAAGTGTCCAGATCGTATCTATCCGGAAATACAGAGACAGGGAGATCGTTACATTCTTTGGAAGTCTACTAGGTACAATAACGATGTGATGTACAGTCAAGGAAATTGAAACACGTACCTCCGTAGAACCTAGTCGAAGAGACACACGCATGACATTTGTATGACATAGCCTGGCGTTAAACGCGTCGCGTCATTGCGATAGGGTTCTAAGGTGGTACGTCAATATATTTACCCTACTGAACATAAATGCCTTCCGTAAAAAAAAACTGACGGTGAAAATCGTGTTTAATCTGTTGCGTGGTTTAAAAGGAGCCAGTGGCCGAGGATACAATGAGAACAGACAGGAACGGATAACGACTTTGTTTTATACGTTGTAAAGAAAGATAAAGATATGTAAAGATAAAGAAGAAGATACACAAAAATGTTCCGTTACTGACTGACCGACGGACAAACAACGCGAAGCCAAAACCGCAGAAGATAGAAATATAGTGAAGGATTTAGTGTTACGTAGGGAGTAGAGAGGTGACCTAAAAAGGATTTTTGGAAATTTACTATTTAGGGAATTGAAAGGGAGAGTGGAAGTTACAATGTAAACCAAAATCTGATGTAGTCGTGGATATAAGCTAGTGAAAAACAATAAATAAACCCCACAAGCTACCACGAGTAAACTCCTCCTAGAACATCTTGAAATTTTGAAACTCTGACTTGAATTTTACCGAGTTAATTAGATAGACTTGTTAGTTGTTACACAAAGCACAACAATGCGAATTTAATGGGTGCTAACCGAAACTGAATGAAGAAGAGCTAGTTCAGAACTCCGTAACTTACCCGCCTAGTAGTTCCCATCTTATTTCTAGGGCACTTGTAAGTATTAATGAATGAATATCTAATATATAATTCCCGGAGTACCTATCCGGTATCCGGAGTTAATCTAAATCCATTTATAGCGAGTATAGCTCTTGAGTGCGATTCGACACGTAGGAAGCCGAATTGCCGAACTTCACTTCGGTTTCGAAGTAAATTAAATAATGGGATAGTGGTGCCTTCAAACTTTGTCAAGCACGTAAAGAAAGAAAAGTCAAAGCGGAACGTGATCTAAGCATGGCATCTTACAGGTCCCATTTATTTTAGATGCTCTATGTATAGGAAACGTAAGTACTTTTCGGAAGTCTCGTGTGATTTTTGCACAGTGCGCATTGCATAGAGCATTTCTATTCTATTAGAGACGCACAAACAATACCTAAATCACAACCTAAATGAAAGTTCTTAGTCCCCATTCGTCTGTAAAATTTGTATGTATACAATTAACTTTCTAATATTTTATTATATTTATATCTGTTAATTCATATATTTATTGCAACCATATATGTGTTACCGAAATGTTCGGAAATGAAGAGCACTGTTTCGTGGTAGACGAAAAAAGTATATTTAATAGAAATCTATGTCATAAATGAGCGGTGAAAAGTAACAAACTGGAACAAATTACCTTGCTACTCCGCGAAACCACGCGAGGTAATTTTATTTAGCAAGGTATTTTTAGCAAGGTAATTTTTCTTCCAGTTTGTTGATATGGACCTCCGCAAAGTAACGCCTGAATCTAGTAATTATTCGGTGAAAAGTAATAAAAAGCTAAAGTGATGTATAAAAAGTTTCTGCATCTTCCGCACTATGTGATCAGTCAATAATGAATATAATAGCTTTTGTAAATTATCTGAGTTTCTGTACAAGTAAGTTACAAAAACCAACCATATTCATCGTCTTTAGGTGTTTCGTCCCAAGAGAGTACATCAAATCCGATCCTCTTATCTTCTTGCCAAATTGCTTGTGGCAGACCCAACATATTCATCGGTTTTTTTTCTCTATAGCATTTGTGTCATTCCTCTTTATCAATGTATTGAGAACCTATTATTGAAACTGAAGCAGTTATAACGCTTATTGGTCATATGTATGCGGTACGAATGTCCCGGCCTTGCCAACTTGGCTATTTGTATTCTTGCCGAGCTCTACGGTATCATATTTTGAGTCTTTTATGCGAGAAAAAGTGTGAAAAATATTTCGTAAATAAAATAACGGACGCGCTAGTGCTTACGCAAAATGGTATCTTTAAACTGTTCAAAATTGGAACGCCTTGAAACGTGTGTTTAAAAGTTAAAACACCGGAAAGTTGATGAACATTTCAAACCGAAAAGGGTCCAGAGATTTTTGAAATGGCGTTATACAAAGTTTCCTAATTCATTAGGCGTACCTTTTCAGTTCGGACGCGCCCGTTGCATATTTTTAACTTGTTTTTTCCTATGAATGTACTTATTATGTTTCGTTAGGTTTTCCCTCTAAATGTTTATTGGGACGATCGTTCCTAAACCATTTTCATCCGTACTAGTCTGGAGTAGAATAAATACAACATTTTGACCTAATTCAGTTTTTGCCATTAAAGCTCTAAAGCAACAAATGATAACACCATTTACAGCCTAGATTTGTTTAATTTAGGCAATGAACGACAGACAGGCAGAGTTTAGGAGACAAAAAGTGATATTTTAGGTTAGAATTTTGCTTACATGGTAAGACAAGTAGGTATGGATGAAACTAATTTAAATTTGTATGTTTTTAAAAACTCTCCTAGTGTCGCAGGTCTTTGTCGTTTATCACGAGCATTGCTGGCTGCCGTTTGCTCAGCCCACTTAAGCGGTTTAGCCAGTGCTCTGTCTGACATTGTCTCAGCTGTAATTTATACTGCCAAAAATAGCAGCCATATTGCATTTTGTTTGGCGTATAGTTGCAATAAACGGGGGCTTAGTAAGTGTTAATTTAAGACATGAAATTGTCATCAAAGAACGCTACAATTACTGCTTTTTGAAACTGACGAAAATTTATGTTTTCCGAGTCAGTTTAAGTATGGTGATATTTTAAAACATTCCGTTGTCTTGCTAAGAGAGCGACCTTTCCAACTTTCTCTGTATTAAAATTCGCTTGTCTTCTATTTTCGAATGTGGCTTAAGTTTTTAAACCCCTTGTTCAGTTCAAACATAATTAACAAACTGATTTAAATATTGCTAATGTCGCGCTACCTGCGAAGTTTCATTAAATATTCATAATATTCAGGGACGACACTGTTACCTGTAGTTTCAATATATTCTTTGTGAAAGTGCGCTATATTTACATGAAAAATGGTTTAGGCTCGTATAATACGTGCGTAAAAGGAAAACTGTCTAGAAATGTCTTCATATTCTTTTTTCGAGGCTCAAACATGTGCGGCGCACTTCGCGAAACAACAATTATTCGTCACCTCTGCACTGAGGCCGCCACAATAAAATTATCACGCGTGTAAATAAGTACGAGTTACACGCAAAACGAAGAAGCATACAGTAGGACGCTTGTACTAGGCAATGCAAACCAGATTTTTTTTTCTGGATATTCTTTAGAGAAAATAACCGGGTATGCATTCCCTAACTTGTACCGAAACGCCGTTTTTGTTCGAAGCGAATCGTCTGTACTTATACAATTATTTATTATGTCGCGTAAATAAAGTTTTTTGTTAGAAACTTGGTTGTTAATAAAATGGCGCTTAATATTTAGTGTCTACAAACTTTCGCGATACCCAGCTAAACTGGCGACGATCTGTCAAATAACAAAGGTTTCAGTCAGACAATGAAGATCTCGACAACCCTCAAGATGGAAGTCTAAGTAATTACGTACTTCAGAATTCAGGTTATATTTTGGAATGATTAAATTATTGCGAGGAAATAGAGTTACGATTAAGTTTTACATCTATTTCCTAACTGTTAATTATTTTCTGTTATTTGACTAGTTAAAGTACTTATTTTTGTTATATTTTGACCGTTTATATTTCTTGTAGTTCATGCAGTTTGTTAAAAAAATTAACTCTTCAAGCTTATCGTGTCAGAAACAGAAACACAGTAACTTTATATTAAGAAAAATTTATTTTAAGAATAGAATTCCAACAATAATTATGTTTTGCTTTTAAAATGCGTTTTTTTTACTTTTTTTAGAGAGTATAATCTAACGGCACTAGATGACAATAGATGATGCAAGTGCATTGATCTTAAACCTCTATAAAATGTTTACACCCTTGAAGATTTCTCATGTAAATTTTACATAATATTGCCAAATACCGTACCATAGATTTGCCATAGATTTCATCATTAGATTATGATTATTATTAAAATGGGACCAACTTAGGAGCACACCCCCTTGCGAGTGAAAAAAAAAGAAAGTGTCCCAATCTCTCCCTTTGGAACAAAAGGACTCCAAGTATAATAGCTGTTTCAATAAGTAAACTTCGAAAAGAAAATTTGTCTCGCTTTCAACTCTTTTAAAATTCACATCTTTGAATGGCACTTAATCTCTCCCACTTCTTTGTGTGGTGACAACAAGAATTCTTAACTAAATTTTGCTCAAGTTTTACTGCTCTTGTTGAAACATAAAACAATCCTGAATATTTTAATACGTTTTCGTGTTCCTGCACCCTTGAGCCTGTGGCCGTGTACAAATTGAATTATATCTGCTTCTAAATTGCAAATTGCCTTATTTATTTTTTTCTTCTGTTTCGCTGCATATTTCAATAGCCGTCAGACTTCATTTTCGGTTGGACAACGTGATTTATCGGACGTTTTGTGCTGATATCGATTTAGATAAAAAAGTGGATGAATACATTTTAATATCGTAATAGATCGAGTCGTTTCCAGGATTTATTATTTTCCATGATTCATCCCTGCGATGATAAGGGAGAGGACGTCTAGGCGGAAGCTCCGTCGGAAAACGCGTTTACGAACTTTTTCATACCTTACTATAAATGAGGGAATCCCTGCTTAATATCTTCATTGGGACATAACTCTGGTCCATGTTTGAACTAGTTGGCCAGTATCCAAATTGCTTATCCAGGCTAAGTTTGCACAAACACGCATATGTCGATGTCTTTCTCCTTCGTCAATCCTTAGTTAGGTTTTTGGCTAATTTGGATTACAGCGCTTGCCTAATTCCTCCATCCAATAATTTTTGCCATTCACATTAAATATGGACCATCCGATAATCTCTGAAATTTATTTCTATTATACTCTCATCATACAATAAGCCTTTCAGAATAAACAACAGTGTCTAACATTATGCTTTTCAATAATGTATTTACAAAACACAATGGATGTTTTATCGTTACGAAACTTGTTTTTCTTAACAGCGCTCTTGTACTTAAGCTAACATTAGGGATTGTAATATCGTTGCCGACGTAATAACGCTTACAGCGTATGTCAACAAAATGTTCAAAATGTAATTTCGCCCATAGTTCCTGTAGGCACCCACCGAGGCAATTTTGAAAGATTAATGAGAGTGCAATGGGTGACAACGGGAGCACTGTTTGTACAACACGCTCAATGAATTCCATCTAGGGTGTGTAAACATCCACTGCGGTAATCAATATAAGCGTGGATCATAGCCAATAGCCAATATTCGGTCGTTTTAGGGAAGCGTGGAACACTTGCAAACAGGCGGATTTTTTTATACAAAAAAATCAAGTAAATTAAATGGGATGATTCGTGAGCGTTAAACAATTAATCATTTAATACTCATAAACTACTTTTCGTACACTTAACTTCGAGGAATATTTTTCTGACTTCACAGAGTATTAGTGGATAGTGAGAAAATAGTTAATTATGGCACGTCCAACCAGTGTTCCTTTCGCTTTGGCTTTTCTTCCGTTAGAGTAATATGCCTATTGATTGCCCTAATGTATAATCACACGTTAATCAGTACAAAGGTTCGTTTAATGTTTCCATTGGTGCCTTCATTAGGGCCAGTACGTACGCCTACAACACACATTGTTAATTGGAAACCAAACTTCGTTGATTGCAGGGATTTGCCACGGCAAGTTTCCCTGCAAGCCTCCTCGCCTCAGTCTCACATAAGTGCCCATATGCGGGCATGGAACAATCTTGAGCGTACGCTTTGGACCGCGCTAAGCGAGACTCTGAAGTGTTCCTATTGTGCCCGGAACCTTTGTGAGGCGAAGTGGGGAAACAAAATATGTAGGCGTATCTTGGAGTGTGAAAACATATTTTTACTCCACTGGCTATGTGGAGCTTTAACTGGGACGATTAATTTTACGATGTTTCCAAGGTCTTTGGCGTATAATCGAATTATTGATGGCCGTTAAGCTTGGAAATGTTTTACTCTCTAAGAATATGCTATGATAAACGGTTTTGGTGTATCCCGAAAAATAATGTTCTTGTTTCTCAGGTCAGATTTAAGTTATCAAAACAAAAATATTTAAATTATTACTAATCGCAACCAATTGTTTTTCTTTGCGCCTGCTAGTGTCTTTAATTACAATTTTTCCTGTCTGTTCGAAATTTTTATAGTGCGTTTTCAGCCGCCTTCTTCTAAACCACCCATCGGATTTTGATGCGGTTTTCACTGTCATTTAGAGATTTTTTAGGGAAGGTTTTTACGTGCATTTTATCCCGATTGTACCCGTGCGAAGCCGGGGCGGGTCGCTAGTTTGCTATATAAGACTTGAATGTCAATTTTAACACATATTTAATAAATTGACTTTAAATTTGGTATCCGGCGATAGTGCAGTAGTAAAGTATCATCAACAATAAGCATGAAAACTTTGCCTTATTGTGTTACGATTGAAACATTCTGAACATGATGCGACATTTAGTCGTTGCATCATATTTTAATGTCATTAGTGTTTTCCGTTGGTGTCATGTAGATAAACAAATAAGGTTGCCATTCTTCAAGTTGACCTTCGCACAACAACGCAGTTTAGGCGGGTAAGCCTACCGTAAACCCAATCGCTTAAATTGAAACACACTGTGTCGTATTTATGCCAGAATAATTTCAGATTAGATGTAAAAGGTTTATTACGTGTTCATTGGAATGTTAATGCAGAGTAATTCAATTAGTGATCGTTGAATGTACAAATACTGCCCTGGAAACGTTTATGTATAGGTGAACATTTCATGTTTGTGAAATTATACTCCAAAAACTTGTACACGCTGCTCTTCTTAAAAGTCTTGTTTAGAAATAGGTAAACTTTAAAGTATCTCTCTTGGTAATTCAAAAGTTCTCTCTCTCTTGCGTCAGTAAACAAATGTATTTCGCCTTAAGATATTATTCTTGGATGATATTCATCATGACGAGGGCGTGTAAGTACTAACTTCAAACTTCCATCATTTATAACACTCCGAACTGTCAAAAGAAAACGACTCGGAGAAGTCATAGAACTATGTAACACCAAAAGTGATATCAACCCGACAAGGGGCTTCTTCGCTAGGTTTGCTTGAGAAATTAAAGTTTTATTTTATTCACTACTTCCAACTTTAATATTACATTGTAAAAAAAAAAACTTAGCACTAAATACAAAATAAAACCAAACTAAAACGACTAGTATCTTAAAATTAATAAAGACATATTTACGTAAATATTATGACTAAAAACTATCGAAAAATTAGGCCCCTTAGGCGTGGTACCGATAACGCTAGCAGCATTCCTTCTCTGTATGACTAACTATATTCTTTGTCATAGAAAGTTGTCAGCTCTTCGTTCATCTGTGACATCGACAAGCCTTTTGGAAAGTTATCGGAAGAGGCTCAGAGAGCTAGGACCCCACTGATCAAAGGTCACAAAGGGGGGACAAAGTCGTATTCAGAGCTGAGTTTTTCATTTTGTACATTTCGTGCTATTTATGTGACCCCATAATGTGTTATCAAAGATTTCTGACTAACTTATTTTTAGTGAAAGTGTCACTTTGATTTTCGTCGATCAAGATGTTTCTGAAAACTGTGAATTCAATCTAGCTTTATTTTATACTTTAGAAAATAGCTAGCAGAAAACTTACCAAGCTGAACTATAAACTCTTACTTCACAGTGTACAAGAAAAACTTGGAACCAGGTCCAGTGTCCACACTAAGACTCAGAAACTTCGGCTCCCAAGTGCTCTATGTTTGAACATTAACAACACGCTTGTTGAAAATAAAAGAATCACAGAGAGCTGAAAACTGCAAACTAACATGATTGTCTACACTATCTTCAACACTAACATAAGTTATGGTTTCACTTACTGCTTAAATTTTGTTGTTCTGAAATATTTGTACGTCGATGTATGTGTGGTTATGAATTGCGTTGGTTTGAGGGTTTCTATTGGAATAAGAAGGGTTCGTTGCCGATTCCGCAAAACTGTAGGGTGATAGTATACTATTTCAGTTTATAATTGTGTAGACTTAAGTATATGCATCTTATATAATAAGTCTCTTCTACATATGTGTATATAACCTAGAATGTAAGGGTAACAAAGGTTAGTAAAAGTAACAACTCATACGCTTATTAGGTAAGTTTTAAAATAAATCGTAGTGGAACGCAATTTCCACATCAGACTTGGCCGGTTTTATAACATGTAGATTTTACACAGGTGTGTTTCAGTCATTCAGCGCAGCGGTATCGCTGCAGGTTTCTATTTCCCGTTTGTTACTGTTGCTCGAACTAACTTGTAACAAAGCTCAATAGGTATTTACTGTGTGAAACATGTTGACTTTGAAACTTTGGAACGCGAAACTATCGTTGCAATGTCAGAGTTGGTCACCGAGGGTTCCGTCTCACCACATAATACATTATTTATGTTATTATATTTAACAACACTTAGGCAGTGTGAAAAACTATTTTGGTAACTGTATTTTGATATTTTTACTCTCCAACTTTTTATACATTTTTTGCGAAGAAAAAAACTAATTTGCAGTAAGGTTCCGTAAGCAACATTTAAAGGTGTTCAAAAATTCAAATCGATAGCATTAGTACCTACTAGCTAAAATATGCCGCTGTAACAAACGGCTTAATTAGTACCTACAAACGGGATTGCTAAGGGATCTTATCCTTTATTAAATTTCATAATCAATCATTCTTAATTGATGTATCCAAAGTCACTTCTAATCCCTTCTTTTTTATGGCTGATCTTCCATTTTCTCCCGTTCTTGCGACGTGTGATGGCAGTGTAGTTCCGAGTCTCAAATACCTTCATGTTCGTAATCATATTCATTAATCAAAGGTTCATCCAGTTTCCAATCCAGTCCAGTCAAATATCTAAATATCTTTATTCAGATTAGGCCTACAGGAAGTACTTATGAATGTTAGAAAACTGTACTACTGCTTCGGGAAAAACCTCTGACGAGAAGATACCGGTAAGAATTTAAACGAGGTCATCAGTGTCGATCTATGTAGAGCTAAACTAAGCAAATCATTCAAGTATTAAGTACATTTTAGTTTTCATTCAAATCTCCATAGTTATCAAATTATTCCTCATGGGGCAAGGCTTCGTTTTAATATCTGAGTTTGTCGAGGAGTTGGGTAATTCGAAGCACCGCCAAGTTATTAGTAAATGGGTAATTGAGATCATATTGGCAATTAACTATAAGGTATTCCGAGGACGGTTGGACGGAAATTATAAAAGTTTCGTCGTATTAATTAATCCTTTAACTTCGGATACTCTCCAATGGAAACAGCCTTAACATTGTTAACTCGAGCAGGTTCTGAGTGAAGCATCTGTTTTGAAATCGCATGTTTCATTTTCAATTAATTAAAATGAAATAAATGTTTTAATTTCTTTTGACGTTGCGGCTGTGACAGTGTAGACAACTTTGTTCGTATCATAACATCCGTAACATACAATGCGGCCGAAAAGGTAAATCAAATTAATTTTTAACTGAATACTTTGTCTCTACAATTTGAAGACAACTGTTGCTTTTTTTGTCGGAAAATCCGCTAGCCTCGCTGCTGCCCTTACAAAAATTTGCCACGTATAAATTGTATGCAAAATGCTTACGTGTCTTTTTGTTTCATCATTGTTGGATACATAACTTAATTCAATTATAAGTTTTCCATTGCAATTTCTGTATCCGCGAGTTTCAGGGACACACTTTGATCTAGTCGTGACAATTCAGTCATTTGGAAATACGATTTGGGTTATTTTGCTGAATTTCTCATCAGCCTTCAATCAGCGACAAATTGGAACATTCTTCCTATTCAAGACAAACTCATTTAAAGTGGATACTATTGGGAAATCAACTTCTGAAGCGTCCACCGGATTATTGGTAATATAGTTAAAGAAATGGTTATTTTTTCTTTCTTGTACGTACATTGAGAATTCATTGAATTCAAATGACGTCGTTTTCAATACTTTTAAATTGTCTTTTCGCTTTATCCGGTTGCGGAACATGAGGTAAGTTCGTATGTTCGCGTCCTCTCCTATTCTTATTATTATCCGTTCTTTTTAAGTTTTTTTCTGTGCTCCGGAAAAAAACGACTTTTTCTTTTTGAGGAACTATCGATATGGTTATTTGTATTGTCCCCTTTATGACAGTTAAAGACTTTTAAGAAAGTGCGACCGAACAGGCAAACTAAGATACTTGGTAACAGGTATGTAGACACATGGTACTCTGTTTTAAATATAGAAGTCAATCTATAAAATGTGGACTGATTTTCTTAATTGTTTACTCAAAGACATAACTTATATCGTCTTTTCCAGTACCTAATAGAGCATTTACTTCAAAGGCTGTAAGTTAAATACACACAGACCGCTTGAAAGACCTGAGAAATAGATAAATATATTTAACCCCTAAATAGAAAACCTTGTGATATAACGTTGACTTCCAGAGAATTCCCGAGCACCGCCTAATGTCCTACTTAGAGCTTATTAGGTTCTACCAAATAACTTGAACTCGGCACGGTTCGTTAAGGGTAATGGTATCTCGTAGCATCCAAAGAAAACATTTGTACCCCTCAAATGAATACCTACAAGGATCTTCTTTTAAGTGCCCCTAATATACCTCTGGAATTAAGGGCTTATATTATTCTTGCACTGGTTTCCTTCATTTTATTTCCTTACTTCTAATCATGCTTTTATTGCTGGATAGCCTAGTGCACTCCATTAGGCTACAGATAGAGGTTGTGGGTGTGACTCCCACAAGGGACAAATGTTTGTACGGAAATGTTTTACGTGAAGTCGTGGATGTAATGTATTGAAGCATCGATCCGTTGTCTAGTACCCATAGTAGGTATAGAAGCTTTGCTTAATTTGAGATCAGGTCAGTTTGTGTAAAGTTTCCCAAGATTTATTTACGTATTACTTATGAATTGACACTAAGATTTTTATTGATAGTTCATTTTAATTTTAATTTATTTTTAGTTAAGTTTTATAGTATAGTGAGCGACTTTCTGTTTGTAATATTCATATGTACTTATCTTAGTTACTTTTAATAAATAAATATAATTTAATAAAAAACATACGCAATAATCTGATCTCCGTAGTGACCTCAGATTTCAAAAAGATAATCATGGTTACAAATTCAGTAATAAAGGAATGAGTAATGGTTGTTAGTTGGGAAAACTCATTGATACGTGGCGACAGTTAAGAATCGAGAAGTATGTAGAAAGTATATGGAAGTTTCGTTATTGACCGAATCTGAGCTAGAATTGAAATTTTAGTTTCGATTTTGGCTATAAAAACTAATTTCTATCGGACACTGCTGCATTATTTCATACCTTCGAGTTTCCTCAATAGGCAAATTTAGTTGAAAATTTTATGATAACGTTGTATTCAAAAACAATAGATTATTTAAGCATTTTCATACTATATTAATTAGGAAACCTTAAGCACCCGAAATGTTAACCGTAAACTTTTGTTAGTATCGCAAATACTTACTTTTTTTTTGATAAATACTCGACTTGATGATGATTTTGTTTGTTTATATCTAGCCAGTAGCTACAAATCTTTGCCATTGTCCTTATTATTTTCACTTAACATTGTTTTTTATCTAGTTATTTATGTTTTTTGTATCGAACGACGTTCCGGCTTTATCAAGGCTCACAAACACATTACTAAATCTCCGGAATTGGCTCAGTTGGATCCATAATAGCCTCGGAACGTCGACAAGTTGTTTTTGTACGATTGTAGTAAAAAAATGCTTACTTCGGAATGTCAATACATTCTTATAAGCACAGCTTAAGAATACTTACATAGTTATTTTATTATTATGTTACGGCTGTTTTCTTGAATACCTGCAAGGAAGTCGCTAAGATCTTATTAAGTTAGCCCGAGCGGATGTCTGTTATCGCATTAATGTGTCGTTAATGTAACTAGCGTAGTATTTATTTATGAGGTTATGTTTTGCCTTCGTACAAAACCTTGTCCACTGATCTTTTAAATACTGAGTAAACGGTATTTCTCCAGGGTTGTTGCTCATTACTATTCCTTCATTCATTGTTTGAATACAGGTCTACAGAGATGGACTTCAGACAAGAACAGAAGCTGAGCTCTGAGTTTATATTAGTTTTAGCAGAAATTGGCGCTAAACGTTAGGTATTTCGTCAATTAATTAAGAAACGGTAATGAGCAACGATGAAAACGCCGGAGAATTACCGTAACCAGGTATAAATGAGTCACATCACCTTAATATAAAGTTACATACGAGTAAAGTTGTAAAAAGCCATGGACCTGTATAAGAACGGTAGATTCCGTAGTTAAAAAGGCTTGACGATGAGACAGACCAAGAAGATCGCTGGCTGCTGACTTGACGCATGTGTTTATTTAGGGGTGTCTCAAGTCACGTCAAACCGTAAGTTGTGACGATCGGAAGAGGCCTTTGCCTAGCAGTGTGTACAGTCAATCAATTTGATTCATAGGCCACTGTAGAACATTGTCGCAATGTGTCATCGCTGAGATATTATGACGTTAATTTAGAAATCATAATGACGTTTATTGTAAGAAGGTTCTACAGTGGCCTATGAATCAAATTGGTTGACTATAGACAATAATCCTTACTTCCTTACTAATATTATAAATGCGAAAGTAACTTTGTCTGTCTGTCGCGCTTTCACGCCAAAACTACTGAATCGATTTAAATGAAATTTGGTACCTACACAGATAGTCTAGAGCCTGAGAAAGGACATAGGCTACTTTTTAATGCGGAAAAAGGATTGTAAGGGGGATGAAAAGTTGTATGGAAGTATCGTCATTTTTAGAGCTAGAAGTCCGAAACTTATTTTTTAGGCTGCTGATTCTGTATAAATAAATATGACATTCAAGGGTATACGTGTCTTTTATATAAAATAATTAGCCTAAATAATTAAAAATGCTACCCAAAGACACTATTCCACGCGGACGAAGTCGCGGGCACAGCTAGTAGCCTATTAAAATAACTTTCCCTTCTGTAAGGTGTTAGGTGAAAATAGGCATTAAATTTTACTGAATTTCCGCTAAATTAGACAACTTTTATTAGTTTTGGCAACACAACACGATAATCCATTTTGCTCTGCACACGTGCTGCTTTGCCTGCTTTACTAAAACCGTGTTTGTTTAAAGTTTAACAACAATTTCAATAAATCTTGTTTCATTTGAAGAACATTGTAATTTATTTTCACAAGCAGAATAATTATAAAATAATTCCTTGTACTGCCTAACAAACTGGCATTTAACGCGGCCATACTCTTAAGGTATCCTTTAGTGAATAATAATGAATTGTTATAAATATACTGTAGTACGTTGTAGTACGTACGTTGTTATAAATATAAAAGTACGTGAGCAAAAGTCCGACGAAATTTCTAGAAATTTATTCACAGCGTCAGAATTGCATCCGTGTGTGTAAAATTGCCTTCATGAGTGACAATTAGGGAATAATAGGTGGTAGTGGGATTAGCGCTTCGTGGTTTTATTGTTAGCTTCATTTATGCATAACTAGCGAGCCGCTCTGGCTTTGTACGGGTGCAACTAGGATGTAACGTATAAACCATCCGAAATAAAATCTCTAAATAGCATTAAAAACTATATCGAAATCCGATGCGTGGTTAAGTAGGCGTAAGTGGCCGAAGATATACAGACAGACAGGAACGGATTGCGACTTTTTTTTTTATACAACATAGGAAGGCAAACAAGCAGGTGGGTCACCTGATGGTAAGTGATCACCACCGCCTATAGACACCTGCAACAACAAAGAGAGTGCAGATGCGTTGCCAACCCAGAGGGCTAAAATGGAATACCTCTTGTGCCAGTAATTACACCGGCTGTCTTGCTCTCCACGCCGGAACACAACAGTGCAAGCACTGCTGCTTAGCGGCAGGATTAGCGAGCAAGATGGTGGTAGCGATCCGGACGGACCTTGCACAAGGTCCTACCACCCGACTTTGTTTTATACCTACTACCTATATAAATAAGATAAAGATATGTAGTCATAGTTTTCAGAATTAAATGTTCAATTTATCGTTTAATACAAAAACGTGGCCCATGTGGCGAATGGCGTTGCTGATAAAGCAAACTACGAGTAAATTTGATCAAACAAAGCTCTATTGGGCTGACACTGAAACATAGAGTACCTGTGTGGATACTTCAACTTGTATGAGATAAGAAACAGATAACTATGAAGAAATATCATGTTATGTTCTAAATCCGAGAGATGAAACCTACCTACCTAGCAGTTTAAGATGTTTTGCTATAATTAATCTAGTTTCATTAACGTAAACCTTGATTTAGTATTTTCGCAAATGCCGCCACCGAATGTCTATGAAATTAATGAAATTAATGACATACACATTTTCGGTAGCAGCTCTTATGAATCGACCTATACTCCGCAATAACACAACTGTCCCGATTTATTGGGATATTTACATAATCTCTGCCGAAAAACGACCAGGCAGGCAGCCACCGCGCCGAGGCTATCTACGATGAGAAATCTTGCTCTGCCTACATTCAACGACTAGCTGCGACCTTCATCGTCTTGCGCTCACACTTCGGTTTCTGTAGAGTGACTTTTGACTTTCAAGCGCGCCAGCCGAACGCCTAGCAATGTCGGCTAAAATAAACGCTCGTATTTGATTGCCCTGTGGCTGACTAATGTCAACCGCTCGAAAGTCAAAATTCAACCCTCCGAAGTTTCTAAAACTTTTATCAAGTTACACAAGTTAGGTAGACAGAAGTCATCATCATCCTTCAAATTTTCCCCCGTTTCTTCATTTGAGGTACGTTGAGTATCATACAAAAAACATTCCCTTACAACATTATTATTCCCGCAAGGTTAAAACTCAAAGCCATCCCGTAAATTAATAGGCCCGCCCTTTTTACCTCGCAAGTTTTGAATTTCGCAAATGCTTTAAGTAAAACACAAGGGATGGTTGACAAAGTAACGGTCGTTTTCCTGGACGGTTTTCAAAAGCTAAAATTAATTCAGCATTTTTGCTGTAAGTTGTATACAAAATGTAAGGATGGTGTCTAAATTACAAAAAGTTTGTTGTGATTTAGAAAATATTTGTTTGAATGTATCATTTATCTATACAATGTCATTGGCCATTTCGTCTGTTGAAGCCGATTATACGTCTAAAGACAAATGGAAAAACCTATTAATGTACGAATTTATATAAACTCTTTATTGTACAAAATCAATTACAAGTACACAGAAAGAGGTACAAAGGCGAACTTATGCCTTAAAGGAATCTCTTCCAGCTAACCTTAAAACTTAACTTTAAAAATATGGAATTTAAATATAAGAAAACATTAGAACTAAATTACTGAGCAGTAACTTTGTAAATAATGAATTAAACCAAAATATGAAACATTAGTTTAACAAAACTAACACTAAATCTTAGCAAACACGCATAGGAACGTAAGGTTAAATCAGTACTTACTATTTTTAATCTAGTGTTGCTACCTAATGCCTTTAGAGGAACATTTCCGATTTTTTTTTCATTAAAAATTTAATTGCTTCATGTAAGTTTTCCTAAACGTTACATGAGCTCTGTATAGCATCCTTTGCGGTGCAATTTTTCGCCGTCCTGTGCCAACGCACAATAAAAAATACCAAATGCCTTCAGCTCACGCATCTTTATTGATGCGATCCCGGCTTAGCGGTGACAAAATTTAGTGTTCCATCGTAACCCTAAAATACGTAATGGCTGGCGCTTCACTTTGATATATTATGACAAAACGGTGCGCTGAAACATTTTGCTTGTAAAAATATTTACTCATTATGCGACTGGTGAAGGGTGTTTTTGGGCAATTTAATGATCAAGACGTGACAATTCCATCCTCGAGACAAAAAAATATTCGTTTTAAGGATTTGGACCTGAATTAATTACACCGTTGTTTGAAAAAAGTTCAATATACGTGCAATATGGTGAGGAAAAGAATTCTAACATTAAACAGACATACTTAATGTCCTATATACTAACTGACAACTCCTATTACTTTCCTTTCGTCCACTCCCAAAAGCACAATAATCGTGGCACTTTCGCGTGGGCTCACAAAATGGGCGATATTTATACATGTCAAGGAACAACACTATCTTCATTCCCCACAAAGTGTCATATTTTTTGCTATCCACACAAAATGGCCGCGGCCGGGTATGTACTAAAATTACTTCAGAATTGTCTCTTGGGTCTTTTAAACTGGAGCGTTATTTCATTTAAAAAGTAATAGAACCTTTTCTGAGTACTTTAACTGTTTTATAAAGGCAATGTTTGCGGGTTACTAAAGATTTTATCTTCAGTTACCCTCGCGAAAAGACAAGTTCTATAATTGTACATTCCTTCGGGGTAGAAAAATGAAGTTTAAATTGAGAAAAATCCCACTTTACAGCCTCGGTCGTGTCTTCTGGGAGTGCTTTGACTCTCCGCGCAGTAAACAGAGCATCCAAAGGCATCATTTATTAATGTGTGTCCTGTCCTTGTTGTTCCTCTACTGCACAGGTCTTATTGTGAATTTAGGTTTATTGCTTTCCGTGACTTCTGTTGACTTTCTCCTTCAATATTAAGATGCAAAGGAACTTTAGTCGTAACTCACCGGTATGAAGGAGTGGCAAAAGTCGAATACTTTCATCCGCCTTCTTTTGTGCTTCTTGTTTTTGTAAATGACTTTAAATGTTTTTATAGTATAGATCCAGATTAAATTGTAAAGTAACCGTACCAGGTGCTTGACACGCGTAGGACATTGTTTGTACCAGTAATTGACATCATTGTCTTTCGTTTTGACTTGTATTTTCCGTATCTTCTCGCCAACATTAGGTAGCTGTCAATGACTAGGACTATTACTTTAATTTTGTATTGAAAATAGTCTATCTATTTCGAGACAGTAATAGTTGACAAAAGGGTTCAAAATAGATACCGAACATTGAAATAAAACAATTTATACGGTTTATATCGCGTGCATTGTAACGAATCTAATTCCCATAATTCGTATAAATTGTTTTATTTCAATGTCTACAAGTCGCGAAAACATAAGAAAATACTATAGGTACCGAAGTCAACTGTTGTTTAAAACTTTCCTGAAGTATTTAAGAGCCATTTTTGGTATACGGACCTACCGCATTAATTTGCTAGTAAACCCAAGTACAACTAATTTCTGTGCATTAATGACAATAGTAATGTAGAAGACAGTGGTGGTTTTATAGATTTATTATTTTGTTCTTGTTACTAACAAACCATTACATTAAGTTCTGAGGGCAGTCGGGTAGAGAATCTTACCATATACGTATTTATACATAAACTAATTATGGATCAAAACCAGAACCTTCCGTCATTAAAAAAAAGTTAATTTTACGGTTTTTTAACGATTTATATCACTTTAATAACAATTGTATTACTAAACTGATACAACTCGTTACCAAACCGTTACGTAACTGATACTTTTATTTAGTAACGTTACAATGTTTTTGATTACGACCCTAATATAGAGCAGCCCTCTCCTTATTTTTGAAGTCGCGAGTCATAACACGTTCCATGAACTTGAATTGTATGCCGGTTTGCTTCGCCCCAGTTTCAGCGAAGACATTCCAATTAGCTTCATCGTCATGGTGACGCATCATTATAAGAACTGTACCAAGTTAAGATAATAAGCTTCGTTTCAATTGATTCGTGAACAAAGTTAATTTTATTTTTATTTATTCGCCTTTTCTCAATCTTTTGTTTCTATTGCTACTCGACATCCTCCTACCGTTTTTTCCCGTTTCTAAATTTAGGGTATGCTTGGACCATGATACCAAATTTAGCAGGTCTGATTGGAACGACTGCCATCTGATCCGTAACAGGGTTACTCATTCATTGAACATGAAAGTGCGGGTTTCCTCACGATATTTTCCCTTGCCGTAAGAGTGTTGGTTACTATGGTAGTAAAGTAATGTACCTACATAACACCACGGAACCTGTTTGAGCAACTGAAATGGGTCAAAGATGCTCGCACAAAACCACTGAGGAGCCACAGGGAAACTAAACTCACGGTACCACAACATAAGACTGCATCGTTTAGAGGTTTTAAATTGGCTGCAACGAAAATCTGGAATGATCTACCACCACCACTCCGGAATCCCATGCCTTTGGTTGAATTTAAAAAACAATTGAAAATTCACCTACTACAGATACAAAAGCAAATTTAAAACGCCCAAACACACACACACACACAAACACACATACACACACACACACACACACACACAGAGAGAGAGAGAGAGATCTTGAGCTAGAGCCATCTATTCTATCTTAGCATTGCGCACTTGGACTGACTGACTGAAGAGTACAAGATTGGCATATTGTTTAATTGTTTAATAGTTTTTAAGGTTGTTTTTATTTTTATTATTTCTATTGTTCTCTTTACCTACTGTGTTTGTCAGGAGTTACGACTAACCACTGTAAAAGGGGCCAATCTGAAAATCAGCGCGGGGTACTTCTACCTCGCACATGCTGAGATTAGGACCCATTGCCAAACAGCTGTATTGTTTCTTTCTCACTTTCTTTTGTTCTAATTTTCATTATTTTCTTTCCAACTACCTGCTGATATCTATGTTATGGCAATAAACGTATTTTTATTTTTATTTTATTTTATTTATTTTATAAATAAGAAAAAGTCATTGGTACATAACGACCGCTGGGAATCGAACTTGGTATCTCACAATCACAAGTTCATCCCCTAGGCACTACACCAACACTTTTCATGATTAATATCTTTGTTAAAAATAAAACGTGTCGCTTAAACATTTTGCTTCTTAAACAAAACCTGCGTCTTAATTCTTAATGCCTTGATGGAGTTACATTTTCTTTTCATTATCTAAAAGGACTTTGATGAAGTTGGAAAATTATTTAATCATGTAACGTTGTTTTAACATTTCGTCAACCCTTACCTAACCCGGGCTTTTGTTGAATTCAGCAATAGACTAGGAGGTCACGACATATTTGGTAATTAATGTGAAATTGCCTAAATTTGAGTACACAGGAAAAAGAGCTTATCTCCGATGCCATATTTGTTTGTCGGTATGGTTCAAACCAAACAAATTCCGTTCAAACCAAGTTTTTTTTTTTCTTGGATTTATATCATTTTCTACGCATTTCGTTATAAAAACACGATTCATGTTAATCATTGTTATCTTTTATATAAAAAATTATCGAAATTCCATAGTTTAATCCTATTTTTACCCGACTACGGCAAAGCCAAAAGGAAAGGTTATGTTTTTAGACAAAACATAGGTAATTACTGGTTTTTTTTCTAGACATCGTATGATCTCAGTTTTAGTTTAACCATATATACTTTTTGGACTCGATGCAAGAAAATAATTAAAACTCTTTCTCAAAAAGTTTTTTTTTTTAACTCATCTAATATTAACAATTGTTTTTAGGCAAGTCTTGCGTCCCACTTATGGCCTTAGGTTTATATCCTTGTGTATATTTGACGATCTTATTGCGCATAATTATGTTATGTTTGACATTCTAAATTTAATGTAATTTTCAATAAGAAATAAATGAAATTATATATCTATAGGTCACGTGACGGAAGTACGGTCACAAGCGCCAACATCTATACAGTCAATCTTCCATAAACATGTATTCACAGACCTTATGCCTCTAACAATAAGGTTGATGTTTACATAATTTTGACAGGTTGGGAAGGATTGGCTGTATACATGTTGGTGCTCGTGACTGTACTTGTAGCTTTGTGCCTTCAGTGCGAAGTGCGCCTGTTCTGATTATGGTTTTTTTTTAAAGAAAAGATGTCTGGGAACTCACTTGATACTGGACACGGTAAAGAACCATCCGGCTTAATTCAGCAACCGAACAAACGCTGCGTTTAAATCAGTTTACTGGAAATACAGACAAGATCTTCAAATTTATGAATGACTCTTCTTTAGTTTAAAAAAATTATCTTATCATTAAAATGGCTGCATAATTTAACATCAGTAGCACGCTTCACAAATAAAATGGAAGTATTTCTAAAACAAACCGTGAACATAAAAGAACAAAGTCGTCCCAAAAGAGATAAGTACCCCTGAAACCGCATTGTCTCCCATCCCACGTTATTTATCACTAGTGGTTAGGTTAGCGAATGTTCGGAAAGTGCCCTTTGTATCGCTGGACAGATATACTGCCTACCTTTAAAGAGAATATATGCAGAACATGTATCTAGACGTGACAAGGATATGAAGAAGTGTTACGCAGAATCGTGTGCGAAATTTGTTCGAAGAAATTTATGGACGAATTTCGTCAAACGGAAGAAAGTGGGAAGTTTAATTATCGCGTCTTAAAGTTAGTTATAATTACGGTGAGCACTGTTGAGACTTGAATTTTAATTTTTTTATGTCACTATTACTGATTTGCGGGCGGAAATTTTCCGAACGTGAACTTTTAATGTGGAAGATTTCCAAGAAAATTCCAACTTTGAGTTTTTCCAATTTGTACATGTGTAAGATGTGCAGGCCCCTGTTGCACCAAGCTAACAGGTGAAATGTGACAAAGACGATTCGGCATACATGACTAATTCAAAAGTTGCAAAACTTTCAAAGCGAAAATTTTCCAACAAAATGTAAACTTTTACGAGAATTTATTGCAGCTTGTTTTTCTCTAGATGTGACATTATGAGGCAATTCTTTTAGGCGGACGGCTGTAGTTCTTGAAGTGATCAAAAGTCAAATAGTTCTAGGAAAAATAAGAAGACTACATTTTAACCGATTCTCCCTCGAACCGTCAAACAAAACCTATCTGCCGTACAATGTTCTCTCGGCGTGTCTAATGTCAAAGTCGTCGTTGGCAAAATCTATTTCAACCCAGAGATGGGAATACCATAACAAATAAAAACTCCATTTGCATCGTTGCAAGTTAGAGGTGATAGGAAGAAAGGAAAAAAAAGCTGGCAACACTGCCAAGCTCAAACGTCAAAAACGACACTGCTGTTATAAATATTAAAAATAAATATAATTCAAGTGTTTAAAGTAATATAATCAACAAAAAATCATTCTTAATAAACAAGAACATGTTCGAGTAAAGTAGTTTATGTTGTAATTAACGTTAAAGTGTTAAATTCCAAATATACTCGCCAGCCCAGCGGCGTCCAACGGACAGCAAGTTCAAATCTACGTCTAAAAAAGGGAAGTATTGTCTTCGCAAATCATAAATAAATCAAAATAGGACACCTAAAAACGCATTAAATAAGCATTGTGTAACAAACAGTCTATAGTTATTGAACAAAGGCTAGAATCTTACATTTATAACCTCATGCATAAATGTCATTGAACCGGTCAGCTGTTTACACAGGGCGTTTCTGTTCATAATACCTTCTTGCTACTCTTTACTAGCAGCTTGGACGCCTAAATACTGTTGTCTGTACCTATCTTGCCTTTCTCACGACTTTTTCTTGTTTTCCTAATAACAATCCGACTTCACTGCTTTCTATGCTTGGTGTATAGTTGCGTTGCGGTTAGTTACAGGTGCTGTGGAGTGACTGTGTGTCTCCTGAGTTCAAAATGTCTAGCTCAGTGATGACCCGCAAGGCCACGGCACGTGAACTTGATCTCAAACTGAACGCAGCCCTTAAAGAGCTCAAGCAATCTAAAGCTACGTGTGAACAGCTACTGCGGGAACGTGATGAGAGCGAAGAGGAGGTCAATAAAATAGTAGCAAAAAACACGAAACTTAAATACGAACTGGCGGACTTGGATGTGATGTACACGGACGTAGCAGAACAGCGCGACCAACTGCTGATCTCTGTTAGCAAATTCCAGCAATGCTTTGACGTTCATGAGCGGGCTCTGCAACGGGTCGACGACCTCGAGTACGAGCTCGCCGACTCCCACAAATTAGTTCGTCAGCTACGGGAGCAGATTGAACGTCAGGAAGCCGATAACACCCAGCGGCTTTATGAAGAGTTAATGCCATCGCCTAACGCCTGTACACCACGTCTTAGCAAACGTTCGCTGTCTCCGGTTGTTATTGATCTTACTAGGGAGTCATACTTTGAGTGTAAACAAGTTCATTTTAAAAGCCATAACAAACTAAAAAAATATCTTAAGTTAAATAGATTTATAAGAAGATCAAAAAGACTGTACAAACAACATCTTAATGTTCACAAAACTAAAATGTTACATAAAAGTCGTCTCAATATTTTAAATAAATTAAAAGCAAGTAATTTAAAATTAAAACACAGTAGGTGTAGTTACGTCACGGACACTTGCGAGCTGAGGGCGGAAATTAATAGGCTTGAATGTTCCTTAAGGGACTTAAGTAACAAATATTTAACATCTCAGAAGCAAATCAGTGAACACATCCTGGCGGCGGACGAATTGTTGGATCTATGTCAACAGAATGAGCAGCGCATCGAGTTATTACTCGCGACGCCAACTGCGTGCGACTGTGATTGTGGACTCCAGCAGACTGAGCCACCGCCAGAGAGTTTGCTCGGTCGGCCTGAGGCCCCCAGCGCCAAGTCTCCCCGTGACGGAACTCTAGAGGATAAAATCTTCTGCAAAAATGTAAATAGAACCCTAGTGTTTTCTGATAGGATAGGAAAAGGCTTTGGCAAAATATTATATAATAAGGTACCAAACAGCTGTGTCATAAATCATTGTATGCCGAACGCCTCTTTTAAACAAATAATTGAAACAATTATGCATTCCCAGGTGACCAAACAATCAACAATTGTGTTAATGTTAGGTGACGGGGCTACCATTCGATATTCAGATATCAAAACTGGGTTCGACTCCCTACTAAAACTGGGTGCAAAAAACATTATTATAGGTGCGTTTCCCTACTCAGCTTCTCAATCTCAATGTAATAAATCCTTATATCGTTTAAACAAATTATTGTTTAAGTTGACGAACCGTCATAGTGACGTTTTATTTTTTGACACTAATAATCTTATTAGTGAGTATCAATTTACTTCTGACAAGCTTGCTAAATCCTTAGCATGTTTTATTAATTCCGTATTCGGAAATCATCCTCCTCCCCCCTCCCCTGTTAGGACGACATCTCCGACCGAGGACTTGTCTTTAAACTACCTACTACGACAATAGAGAAGCTAAGTAGTTTAACATTACTTCATCAAAATATAAATCGCTTTTCTGGCAAAATATTAGATTTAGAATTATTGTCTGAAACTATGGATCTAGATATTATCTGCTTAACAGAAACGTGGCTAAAACAAGATATGATGAAATTTAATGTTAATAATTATGTAGTGGCCAGCGCGTTCTGCAGGGAGTCCGCGGCAGGAGGCGGCTGTATTATCTTGTTTAAAGATCATTTAAAGTTCAGAGCGCGAAAAGATCTGTCTGGCCTCTCTGTGGAACGTGTGTGTGAGATCGCTTGTGCAGAGACGGATCAGTACTTAATATTGTGCATCTATAGACCACCAACTTCAAATCTTCCCATATTTGTTAATGCTATGGAAGATGTTCTAAGGAAATCTGTAAATGGTAATAAAAAAGTGGTAGTCTGCGGAGACTTTAATATAGATATTTTGTCACAATCAGTTGAAAGAGATCAGTTTGTGTCTCTTTTAAAGTCATTTAATTTAGATTGCTCTTTTAACGAACCAACCAGAGTCACACCCACTTCGGCCACATGCATAGATAACATTAGTTTAAATTGTAGATATTTAGAGAAAGCTATTATAAGCGGAGTTCGCTCGGACCATAAAGCGCAATTAGTGAAGCTGCCTCGGGCCAAGGGCAGTACAGATCGAATCATAGAAGTTAGGCCGTTAGATAAACATAGACTTGATCGTCTCAAAACCAACATCGCGCAAAAAATTACCAATCTAGAAGTAATCTCAAACGATCCCAATAAACATTTCAAAATACTCCTAAATACCGTGTGTAAAGAATTCGATAAAACCTGTGCTAAAAAACGTATTAAAGTAGGAAGTAAATTAACATTTAATGAATGGGCTACAACTGGAATAAGAAAGAGTAGGAACGTCTTATATGAGCTGTATGATAGAAAATCCTGTACTACTGACGAACGCTTCCACCAATACGTTAGGGATTATTCAAAATTATTTAAAATCGTATGTAATAAAGCAAAAGCAGCACACGTAAATAATAAAATAAAATTATCAAATGATAAAGTTAAAACAGTTTGGAAAATAATAAATACCGAAACAGGCCGACGAAAAAACACAGACTCATCTATTTCACTAAAAATAAATAATACTATAATAACGGACGCCGTTAAAGTAGCTGACGAATTTAATACACACTTCTCAGAAATTCCCGCCAAAACGACAAAGTGTCTCGCGTCCTCTTCAAAATTCGCTGAAGCCCTATTAGAACAAAATGTTAGTATCCAAAACATTAGTCAATTCAAATTTACAAAAGTCTCTCCTTTCGATATTCTTAAATCCTTTAAATCATTAAAAATAAAAAAGACGGAAGACTTGTGGGGCGTATCAGTCAAGGTTTTACATGCCATCTTGGACGTCATTGCGCCAACTCTGGCTACCATTTTTAATAACTGTATAGACGTAGGCGTATTCCCCAATCTAATGAAATGTAGTAAAGTAGTTCCTATCTTTAAATCAGGTAATAAGGACAATCCTTCTGATTATCGCCCAGTGTCCATTCTACCAGCGTTTAGCAAAATATTCGAAAAAATAATGCTAACGCAAATGATTTCTCATTTCAATACAAATAAAATCTTACATTCGCAGCAATTTGGATTCACTAAGGGTAGATCTACTACAGATGCAGGTCACAGTTTGATTAAATTTATTTTGCAAGCTTGGGAAGAGTCGCATGACGCCATAGGTGTCTTTTGCGACCTTTCCAAAGCATTTGATTGTGTAGACCATGACACCTTAATTTGTAAATTAAATTTCTATGGCATTCGTGGCATCTCTTTAGATCTACTCAAGTCTTACCTAGTGCAGAGAAATCAGAAGGTAGCGATAAATGGAGCAATATCATCGGGATCTGTGGTCGAGATGGGAGTGCCTCAAGGATCAATTCTTGCTCCATTCCTGTACCTTGTTTATGTAAATGACCTTACATATATGGTGAGCCGAAGATCAGGCATCGTCATGTTTGCTGACGACACTTCTTTACTCTTCAAGGTTAATAGGAAAGATACTGAATTCATTGAACCCAACGACACCCTGTCCAAGGTATCTGAATGGTTTGCTGCCAACAACTTGGTATTAAATCCTAATAAAACTAAATGTATTAAATTTTCATTGTTAAATTCAACTAATATAGTTTCAGTCTCAAATATCAAATTAGATGGTCAAACGATTGAATTCATAAAATCAACTGTGTTTTTAGGAATAACACTCGATTCTAAACTGCAGTGGGGTTCCCACGTCACAGCGATAGCAAGTAGGTTGAGTTCAGCTGCTTTTGCAGTAAGAAAAATTCGGCAGCTAACCAATGTAGCGACGGCACGGTTGGTCTATTTTGCCTATTTTAATAGCATTATTTCGTACGGCCTTATTTTATGGGGATCTGCTGCAGATATTGAGTCAGTTTTCATTTTGCAAAAAAGGGCAGTTAGAGCAATTTATAATATGGATACTCGTGAGTCATTAAGGGAATTTTTCAAGGAAATAGACATCTTAACCCTACCGTCGCTATATATTTTTGAAATAATCATGTACGTTAGAAAAAATATATGCAATTTCCCTACCAACGTCGATAAGCCAAAGGCTACTAGAAACACAGGAAAGCTTAAAGTTCCAACTTACAGACTGGCTAAAACCAATAAGTCGTTCATGGGAAATTGTGTAAGATTTTACAACAAAATTCCAAAAAACATAACTGAACTAAATGATACAAAATTTAAATCTATTGTCAAGAAGACATTAATTTCTCGGGCGTATTATAAAATCAATGACTATATCTTGGACAAGGATGTTTGGAAATGATCCCGATCTGTATTGGCGATCCCTGGCCCCAAAGATTGTACACCTGCTGTGTTAAATTGTTAAATTGTAAAAATTTTGAATATTTGAGATGTAAAATAACATTGTAATTTTGATTTATTTAAAAAAAATTACACCTCGTTGAGTTTCTTGCCGGTATCTTCTCATCAGAGGTTTTTCCGAACCGGTGGTAAATTTTTTGACATTCATAAGTGCTACCTGTAAGCCTAATCTGAATAAAAAATTTTGACTTTGACTTTGACTTTGAGTACCGCCGCACATAGGAGCCAATGAACCCAATATGACTCGTTGGCGGCCTTTAAATAAGTGGGACTCTCACCGTACGAAATGCGAAAGCAAATTCTACTTCGCGCGGCATTCTGATGGAGTGTAGTACTCGATCCGACCCATTAGTACATACTGCAAGCATTTGTAGCGACTCTAGCGCGTAACATGGACGCATATATACAACTTCCAACTTTCATTCTTCGGACTTCGGTCCCCAAGCACACTTAACACCCGTCTTGTGAGAGATCTCTCCATTGACCTACCTTCCACACACTAACTAGCTACAGAGTGTCGATACCATATAAATATTTGCTACTTTTACGACATGGGACCTGAACGCATAAAAACGGTACTTTGTAAGGTCTACTGAGCCGAATTCTCCAAGACTTGGAAACGGTATGTAGTAATAAACACAAGTTATGTGAATGTTCATATTAACCTTGACCCGAGCTAATAGGTTGTAAAAATCTTGCGGTTGTTTTAATCCCTCGTGGACGATACCTAAATCCTACCCGACATACCTGCAACCACACAGAAGGTGCTGATATAATTTTAGGACCAATATTTTGGGTATTAAACAATGATTAGCCTTTGCCATAAAAATATATAAGCTATATTTCCAAAAATCTATCCAATGTTCCTTTTTTAGAAGAAGAACAGCTAATCCAGGATCATTTGGTGAAAAGTGATGACCGTTGCTCATTGAACCAGCGACCTCAAGAGAACCGCTAATCCGTTGCCGATCTTATGCTTGACATATATTATTTATTTCATATTAATGTGCTTTTATTTCACTGTTCTATTTCTGCACCGCACACCATCTTGTCATCTTAGTTCTAATTTTTGTCTCTATCCAAAGGTTGTCTGGAAGAGATCGCGCTCAAGCGATAAGTCCGTTTCGTTACCCTATATTTAAGATTTGTCTGTAATTCTGTGAAATTGTTGATGTGGTATTCAAAAAAGCATATTGCATTGTATTTAAATGCAACTTGCATGCGAGAGGTTGCAAAGTGTAAGGGTGTTTAAACTTACCCTGTTTTTTATACCCCGTTCCTACTAAAGCCACCGTAATGACAAGAAGCCACAAGCTTTGGGCGCTCAAAAGAAATTTTTGTTACGTCGTTTCTGTAAAATTCTCTCAAAAACAAAAAGCTTTTCATTCACCATTTTAGAAATTACGGAAATTCTCTAGGGATTCCTTGAATCCCTCTACATTTTAAATATTAAGTTTCTGAGATACTGTAGAGTGGATTTCAAAAAATGTCTTGCAATATCCGTAACTCTATAATCTGAAATTGATCTCCGCGAATCGTTAGACCGTCACAATCCTTGAAATTTATGTTTTCGTTTGAAAATTCTTTGAATTTTACGATATCTTCATCTTTCCTCATCTTTGTCATCTAACTAAGAAATATCGCTTACAACCTCTATCAATACGAATTCTTATGCTTACAACTTAATTTAGAAACAAAAATCCACGTAGGTACAGTCAAGGAATTAAATTTCCAACCCACCTAAGGTTCAATACCATACAGCAAACTGTCACCATAAGAGCTATAGAGCAAGACGTTAGTTTGACATATCGACCTTAATGCATTGCGAATGTCAGACGACATTTCAACGAAATGGGTAGGGAATTAAATTCCTTGACTGTACATTTATTTAATCTACGTAATTAGAAAAATAATGAACCGCTTTTAATGGAAAACGAAACAAAATCTGGAAGCAATTGTAACTTTATGGTGGCAAAGAATTAACTAACATCGTCTTGAAAAGGAACTTCGGAAACTTGCTTAAAGCAAGTTAAATGGCTGAGAAAGTTAATTCGCTATTGTTCTTCTGCATTTCTGAATAAAATTAGTTGCACAACACAAATCCTTCTCCCGGTGGCTGTCTGCTAAACTATCTGCGGCGACTGTGGCTGGCTTTATTGCTCACAATGGCTGACGTTGAGTGTTTAACTTTATGAAGGTATCATCAGTTAAGGTGATAGTGTACTTACTTACTGGCATACTTAAGACCCACAATACAGAGCCTGATTTACTCACACGTTGGTAAGGCTAGCGCCTAGGGCGCAAGAACCGAGGAGCTGGGCCTTTGCAAGCACCATACAGGTCTTTACAGAATACAGGGCTGGGCGGGCAAAGGTAGGACAGGCATGGGTACATACAGGATGATTAGCCTTGGGCTGTAAGAACTCTATATCAGGCCCTGCCACAATACTATATTTTGCAATTTTAATAGTGCCATGTCAACAATTAATAGTAAAATTTGGTTGTAAGGTACAATGTACGAGCGGCATCTGAAACGATCGAGCGATTTATAATAATTTATAAAATGTGACGTGTAATGAATATTACCAATAAATTGATTATTACGATTATGATAACGATCGAAGCCGTAATACTTTGAAAAATCCATTGCACTTTTAAATATGACATTTAAGTAAAAATTATTTTGTTGGAAAAGAGCTTAAAAGGTTTGCGGGTGGTAGAACTTTGTCCATGGGCCGTTTAGATCGCTACTACCATCTTGCTTGCATTCAGCCGTTCACCAGTTGTGCTTGCGCTATTGTGGTCCAGCGTAGAGAGCAAGAGAGCTTGACATTACTTGTACAAGAGGTTTTCCAACTTAGCCCTCTAAGTTGGCAACGCATCTGCAATCCCCAGGTGTTCATTTAGTAATATGTAACAATGTCATTGTCCCCCTGTCTTACTTGTTACGTTTGTCGGAACTTTAACGCGATAATATACTGTTTATTTATTTACCTCGACGTTTCGGCCGCATTGCAACGGCCGTGGTCACGAGCAGACTGAAGTGTACAGTCAAAGAATTTAATTCCCTACCCATTTAGTTGAAATGTCGTCTGACATTCGCAATGCATTAAGGTCAATATGTCAAACCAACGCTTTGCTCTAGTTAGCTCTTATGGTGGCAGTTTGCTATACGATACTGAACCTTAGGTGGGTTGGAAATTAAATTCCTTGACTGTACACAGTGGAGTATACAGTATAATATTATCGTGTTAAAGTCCCGACAAACGTAATAAGTATGTGTGAAAATCGCGAAAGTTTAAAACAATCTGTCCTGTCTTATTCTACCTAACTTCAAGTTTATATGAAATACATTGTAACCAAAAAATAACTTCAGCAAAGTAGCAATTTAGTCGCTGGAAAAGTTAAATGAACGCCAAAGTACGCGATCCGTGGCGCTGATATCCTATTTGAACCTGTCTCGTTATCGTGTTTGAATGCAAAATAGCATGTCAAATGACGGACGTGTCGACTGGCGCCACATTCTGAATTTTCAGAATTTCGAACCGTCGCGCGTCATGTCTCATCACTGTACTCGTATTCAATTGAGGTTGTGTACCCAAAAGATAAAAGGTGAAATGGGTATGTTTACTAATAATAGGTAATTATCTTTTTATTTTCAGGCATAGATCCATAGTTAAATACCTATACGTGTAAGTTAACGAAATATGCAACTTTATGTAAAAAATATAATTTTATAACGGAACAAAGCATCGAGACAAACAATGAACAGGTTTACCCATGTTATTTAATGTGTCTTAATATGTGCTTGTTATTAAATATATTAATAAAAAAATAATAAAACTGTTTTTCTACACATATATCATAAATGCTTTATAATGCGTTCAGAAACCGTAGGCAATGACAAGCATTATAACAACCAATATTATTATGAGAATTTTTCTAATTTGTTTCTATATTTGTTCAAATTATTTTTTTTTACATTATTTTAATGTGTACAGTCTATAGATATTTAATAAGTACCTAGCACTAGTAGCTAGTAGCAATACAGGTCATTGCCCTATGGCTTCTGAACCCATCATAGAGTACTTATGATATGTGTGTAGATAAAGTAATGTATGCAACTGTACATAATTACGTCTTAAAACACTCATGTGATCCTATTATGAAACTCGCTGACGCTCGTTTCATAAAACCACACTCGTGTTTTAAGACCCCTCATTATGCAACAGTTGCATAAAATACTATTAAATCACTACAGGGAGATAACTTAGGCACATTAATAGACCACATTATTATTAGCTCGATTTATTATTTATAGCTTAACTCAGATCAATTTGGTAAACAAGTCAACAAATAGGTAATTATCTAAACAATAGAGTCTGTTTATTGATGACGAATCCTTCACCTAATCAGGAATTAATTAACTAGGTAATGGAAATAGTTCTTCAGTAAAGTACGAATGGTTTATTTAAGTATTTACACAATAAATGCAAACTACAGGAACTAAAAGTATAGTGCACGTCCACGTGTCATAATTTGGGTACCGATACGACACTTAACGACCCGTGACAAGGATCTCCCGAATTGGGGATCATTCAAAAACATACCCAACTTGACCGTCCTCACAAACGAAGCGAATGTCTCTGACGCCAATGGACGCACAACCACGCACGATTTGACTTCTTAAAGCGAAATTGTAGAGACAAGTTGTTAGTGGATTTAAATTGCTACGACGGGGAACTTTGTATGCGTGGCAGTTATTTATCAGTGCCTATCGGAAAGACATTTTATTGGATGCGATTAAAATTTGACATAATTTGCTGAGTGACGTGGAATGGAATACCCAGCTTTCCAATAAATGTCATCCAATTACAAGCCGTTTGCGTCATTGTCTGACAAACCTTACTTTCGCTGTTTGCGTTATTCAATAGTTTTTAGCGAAGTTGCTTGAATGTATGAAAGTTTTTCGTCGATCCAGCGAACTTTTTATGTAATCTTTGTTGCCTACCTAAGAAGAAAACAATACTGAAAGAAGAAATAGGTATAAAGAATGATAACAAGTTAAACATAATAATTTGTTATGTTTTCGCTTCTTAAAAATGTCGGGAATTAGATTCATTGCAATACACGCGATATAAACCGTTTTAATTGTTTTATTTCAAATTAAATGTACCTTGTGTCGTGTTTGGGTGTCATCATGACCATATCGCATATCAATTTTATTGAAATTGGTTATCTTTCTAACCTGCTGCTTCTAATTTTGTCGACGCAGAAATATATAACTCTGTAGAACCAAACTGAAAGTCGACTGGATCGTTTTAAGAAACTGTTACACCTTTAAAATTTTCATTATCTGGAATGAAATAAAAATATCTCGCGACTCTCGATACTTATGAAACACGTGGAAAGTGGATTTGTAATTCCAATTTACGCAATCCAATCAACTTACATAAACGTTCCTTCGAGGAGTTCAGAAAAATCAACATCGGCTGTCTCAACATCCACGGATGCTGGCTTACCCGGGATATTGCATTCCAGAGGGGGATTACTAGCTTCCATTGTTTCGACAAGTCGTTACTATTTTGCACTTTAGCCGTAAGATAGTGCTTTGGATAAGCATCGAAGTTAAATTACTTTAGTTTTAGTAAAGACCATTAGAATGTCAATTTAAGCCAACCTATACTGTGACTAACACTTAATAGGTGTACAAACTGACAAATGCCTGAATTTTCTTCTTCATCGTTCCTTCATTGCTGATGATCGTAACACATAGTATGGCTTCCTTCTACAGACTGTGATCGTATGATGAGTGGATCCCACAGAATACCTTTCATGAAAAAGGACCATAAGTAGACTTTAAAAAAGTTAAAGTGTTAATGCTACAATGAATGTTAAAGTTCAAAACGTCTTTTGTACAGTCATCTGTCAATATATTCAGGAAGTATTATAAAACGGTTGGGATACTGCTTTGCTCTACAAATATAAAATTTTGCTAAACTATTTCGCACGATACCTCTACCCAAAAAACTCCATCGCCAAAGTTATTCCATCACTGTCTTATCCCTTTGAAATATACTTTCCCGAGCCTAATACCATTTGTAAATACAGACATGTTCAGAATCAGCCACTGGGCTGAATCGCTTTGAGGGAAGGCGGTTAATTTAATATCATCACACGAGGATGTATTCGCTACGGCTTGGAGTTCCTTTGACGGTTCATTACCTTGCGTCGGATCATACAAAACCGGATAGAACTGGCTGTTATTGCTGGCATTTAAGGATTTGTTTTAATTAAAAGAAAGATTGCCTATTGCGTGTGAAGTAGGATGCTTCATTTCTTCGTTTAGCACTTTTTCATGTTTTACTTTACCTGCTACTTCTTACTTAGGTAGCATTCCAATTTCATCGTCGGCTGAGTCTTTTAGAAATATGTACGGTTACATCTTAGATTGCGTATAATGATCTTATTTGGCTAGTTAATAAAGAAAATAATTTGCGGGTGGTAGGACCTTGTGCAAGGTCCGTCCGGATCGCTACCACAATCTTGGTCGCTAATCCTGCCGCTAAGCAGCAGTGCTTGCACTGTTGTCTTCCGGCGTGGAGAGCAATTCTGCCAGTGTAATTACTGGCACAAGAGGTATTCCATCTTAGCCCTCTGGGTTGGCAACGCATCTGCAATCTCTTCGGTGTTGCGGGTGTCTAAAGGCGGTGGTGTACACTTACCATCAGGTGCCCCACTTGCTTGTTTGTCTTCCTATTTCGTAAAAAAAAAAAAAACAATTGTATAGTATATCTTTATTTAACCTCTCATTACCATATCTTAATGAATTTAAAACTGCTATCCTTTCGCACATTAATCTACTGGCGTTTTCACAGAGAAAGGGAAAAAGAAACAACGAAGATGATAGTGCATTTGGAAAGATTTTAATCTGGATGTTAAATTATTTAGTGATTTATAATGTGAGTTCTCTGTGTTTCTTGTACTCTTTTGTATATTTCTTATTGGTAAAAAATATAGCTTTGCGTTCGGATTTATTATGGCTATTATGCTCCGAATCATTACTTAAAATTGCTAATCTTTGGCGAATATATTTTTGCTAATATTTTAAAGATTCGCGCTTGTATACTCTAGGGTCATTCTCTCATTTCGTGCAAATCGAGGCATTCTCTCGGTTTTTTTTTATTTCTATACTAATATTACGATTAGACTTTTCTCTGGTTATGAACTCGCTTGTTAACAGTTTCTTGCTAAAGGCACATTGCTATTTTTTATAAAATAAGACTTTTGGTAATGAAGTGTGCGCTGGTAATGAAATTAGCTGAGATGGTAATGATAGGTCACGGAAAGAAATGAAATGAGCATTGGATGGTAATATTTCCAGGAGATGGTAATGAAATAATATATATTAAATAAAAAATAAAAAATGTTTAGTTAGATATAATTTTGGTAAAACGATGTTAAAATCACACAAGATATACCTACTTACTTTTAAAATAAACTGTTAGGTACCAAAGACAATATTGAATGTATTTTCTTATTAACTGATATATATCACTCATTACTACTAGGTATTTATGAATTACCCTATATATATATATGCTATTGATTTTCACGCTGTGCAAAAAAAGATCCAACGCTATTTGTTTACATAAAGGCGTAATCATTTTTACTAAATGAATGATTATTTTTAAAATCACCAACTTAAGTTTTACATGTCTTCTCAATTGTATCTGTTTCGGTAATCATGAAAATACTTTTATTTAACACTATACCTATAACATGATTGATACAAATACTTTGAGAAAATCTTTGTTACATTTTTTTAATAAACACACCTTTGATAATAATGCTTTAACAGATGTTATTTTTAAACTTCCAAATTTTAGGATCTAATTCTGTAAATCATACTTAACTTTTACAATGTAAGAAAATCTCACGTTAATATTGTCAGAATAAAAAGAAAGGCTGGATGAAACTACGAAATGATCAGCTAAATATTTCGCAAGGTGTAGGCGTAGTCACAAAAAGGGAACATATTTTAATTTTTAATTTTTTCCATAAATTTTGCATAGTTTCATACAACTAGTCTCTAAAATATATATGTTAAAACTTCAACAAAACTATGTTTTTCCTTACATTTATTTACTAAGACTAATCATTAAAAAGTCTTAAATCAGTCTGTTCGTCACAGTAATGCAAAAATGTACACCTGCACATTATTTTTTTATGGTTATTGAGTGAAAAATTAAAGGAAATATACAAGAAATTCTATAAGCACGTAAGTAGGAGAGCCTATTTAAATTGTAATTAAAAAGCAATACAAAAAATTATAGGCAATAAGTAAATTTTTAAAGCAATACTGCCCTCGTCGATTGAGGTGTGGAATCTGTAAAGTACTCAAAATTAGCGACGCCGGAACCGTATCTTCGTCAATTACTGTTGATCAATTAAACGTATCAGACTTGATGGTAGCTTTCTTTAAAAAACTAATCGTGCAAGATTTATTGTCTGGGCAATCTTGAACTTTTTCTATATAGGCGTACACATTGGCTTTTATTTTATACTCCACGATTATCAAATCACCAACTTTGTCTTAATTTGGATTATTTTACTTATTGCCACTATCCTGTAAAGTTTGTCCTTTATTGCTCTTAATGTTATCTGTTTGCGTTTCTTTTTGAGTCAAAGTCTCTGCGTCAGATGTCACGGTATTGGATATACATACGGGGCGTCCCTAAAACCAACGCCAAAACTTCGAGGACTAATGTAAAATCTCATAAGCTATCAAATTAAGTAGATATCACCTTATTAAAAAGTTAATAGTTTTCGATATATAGGCACTTTTATAAAAATCGTGATTTTTGATACCCTGAACCAGTCTTTCGGGTGCTGCAACAGCAAATTTGAGAATTTAAAAAATCAAATTTTTGCATAATGCTACTTAAGAACTGTGCTATCGAATCTAATCAAATATTTTTTACATGCTATTACGTTAAGGCGGTAAAAAAATTAACAAAACCGAACATAACATTTTTTAATTTTTCATCTGCAGTTTTGAAGGTTGTCTGGAAGAGATCACTGCTTGGCGATAAGACCGCCTGTAGACTCTGGTGTAAAATTTCCCTGTATGTGTTCTTTTATTTTGTTTCCTTGTGTGAATAGATAAAGAGTACTTATTGTTGTTGTTGTTTGATCGACGTTCACTTTAACAAGTGTTCTAAACTAACATTGTACAAAACGTAAAAAAATTGCACATTCATTGTAGTTTTCAGAATCGTACAACATTTAATAATTTACGCAGCAGTTACTGCTATGCTAATGCTACTTTACTCCAAAAGGAGCTCATACTGTAGTATGAGCTACATAAACACATTTGACTATTCAATATATATTCATTACCTTCCTAAGTCATTCATTACCATCTTTCTTAAAATTGGAAGGAAAAGAAGGTAATGTAAACGATATGAATGAAGTTTTCGTCACTTTTTTCGTTTATCTCGTTTAATAATTGACTCTAAGTTTACAAAATTATTTAACCGAAACATCGTTCAAAATACCACAAATAGACAATAGTATCGAAATTTACATAAATGTACTTATTGAATACGTCACTGGATGGTGATGAAGCCCAAACGATACCAAACCCATTCCACACGCGAGAGAAGGTGGTTATTTTCGACAGCAGCGGCGTGTGAGTGTCTCTCACGGCAGCTCGCGGTTGGCTGAACAATGAGCAAGGTTTGGAAACGTCGGTAGGCGCTACACGGATGCGCTATCTATCGATATATACCTTATCCATTTCTCGCGAGCGGAATGAAGGAATCACCAGTAACAAACACTTAGGGAGCTGTATTTTTTTTTCTGTTACTTATAAAAAATCATTATTTTTCACTTAAAAACATTACTAAATTCCCTATTGATTTGACATAAAACAGATACTCAGTGTTGAGTATTTAAGGTTCAAACTGAAGGTCGATATCATAACAATATGCATTGCGTGCAGAGATGAATGAAAAAATGAGTGTTATTTTTAAATATAAGGAAAACAACATATTCTATAGGGTTGTTTTTTAAATGCCTCTGTACCTTATATGAATAACAATAATCCTGCATAAATAGATTTTTGAACATTCCAGTATATATTTTTTAATTTACCATAAATACCAATTTGCACGAAATGAGAGAACGACCCTCTAGAGACTTGTTCAAAATAAACTTTAACAGTCGAGACGTGGATATCTTTCTTTGCTTTAAATGTTCACTCATTTGTCTGATTGAAAAAAAGACTTTGATCTTCCAGAATTTAAATCTTGATTACTTGATTTCACAAACGGTGTTTAAATAAAGCATTTTTTCAAGTTGATAGTATCGAAAATATTTAATTATTATAGTAACATTTATAACTCTGAATCCAACTTTCATTTGGTTTATGAATTTATTTGTAACATTTTATTCAGTTGAACGTGTTTGTGAAATTTTATTATTTATGCACTATACATATTGCAGTAGCACAGATAAAATGCAAAGTTATCCCTTAAAAGGATATATTTTATTTAAGACTTGATTTGTTAATTTGAATCAAACGTTTAAATATTAGACTTTAGTTTGAATAATGAACTTTCGTCGCCGTTACAACAATTGTATTAGTTTTTTGTGGCATAAGGCAAACGAGCATTTGGGTCACCTGATGGGAATTAAGTTATCACCGCTGCTCATAGGAACCAACGATCCCATGAGGCAAACAAGTGGCCGTTGCCAACCCAGAGGGCTAAGATGGAATACCTCTTGTGCCAGAATTGCACCGGCCGTCTTGCTCTCCACACCGGGACACAACGGTGCAAGCACTGCTGCTTAGAGCAGGATTAGCGAGCAAGACAGTGATAGCTATTCGAACGGACCATGCACAAGGTCCTACCACCCGCAAGGTCGTTTATCCATTGCCTAAAGTACCCTACCTCCGTGGGTCCCCGAATCTCACCGCAAGAATGGCAGTAGTAGCAAGCTACTTCTTCAAACCGGTATATTCTATAAAAGAATCTAAGCAACTGGGTACATTGTGGCTCTACCTCTATTAACCATTAAATGATAACGTCTTACAGTACAAAGCTTACATACTAGCCCAATATGTGTGCTACAGACGTGTTCAGCCAAGCATGTTTGAACATAGAGGCTTTGAATGAAAAATATCCGGTCATCGGTTCCATCAGATGCCATCCGCCGGACCGTGCTATCAGAATTTCGGTTACGACGATGTTGCGATTCTTAACTCTGTGTAAACTTGGTTAGGAAACATCGGGTTTTACAAGCCTAGAACTTTAGAAAACCATTTAGGACGTAGGCAGTCAACAAGAAGCAATGGCCCAAGTAATTGTTGATATCCTGTCTAGTAGTGAGGTGAGGATACAATATGGTATTTGTGTACTCGTCGTGGACACGTTGCATTAAGATTATCGTGTTTCTGTTTGTATACTTAGTAACTTAGCTCACTTTACGGCGTCGGTTAAACCGAAAAACACTTCCTCCATGTCATGTATACAAAATGGTGAAGAATTTCAATGCTGAACAGCCATTCGAATGTGTAGTAACAGAGTACATGGCGATGAAAGGCGGACTTAATGCCTTAAGGCATTTGAGATGTAGGTTAGTCGAAATCCGACTTCTTGGAGATGTCTCTCTAGCGTCAGAAATCCGGAATTGGCTTAATAAGAGCACTATTTGGCATGCTTAACTAATTTAACCTTCGGTTAGCGCCCTTCAGGTTGCTCGTCCTCTCAACGGTAAGCTGTATAAGCTGTAAAAGATATAAGGGTAACAGTCCACGGTAACTTTTTGCAGGGATGCATTCGCGCAGTTATGATTTGGTAGTTTTTTATTTTTCAAGAAAAAGCACAAAGAGGATGCGGGTCACCCAAAGTGATCCTATATCATCCACATTTCTTTCAAACGCGAAAGCGTGACGGTATCGGGTAGCCCACCTCGCGTTTGTATTGATCTATATAACAGAATCTTCTCTGTCTCTCTAAAAAAGTTAATAAAATTCCGCTAGCCGCTCCGAATTTTGAAAATATTTGTGTTTAACTCGAGGCCTGTGAAAGACTAAGGTAAAGGATCGCCGTTGACGCGCTGTCGAGTTACACCACCGCCTGCTTTAGAGTGCTCTCTTGCTTGTTAAATATTTGATTTACTCAGAAAAATTGAGTCGAAGTGAAAATCGACCCCAACGCAAATAAGCATACATCTCTAAAGCCAACACATTAGAACAAAGCCAGAGATTAACTTGCTCCGTCTAAATAATCCGATGCTTTTAGGATGCAACGCTCTCATTATCATATGAATACATTCGGTGTGAAGCAGTAGCTGTGATGTAATGAATTTCATCTGAGCTGAGAATTTATGAAGTCTTATTGTGTTGCTTATGTGGCAAATCCGCGTAACATGATGTGTGAGCGAATACATCCGGTTGCCTGTAGATTATGATTGGTGATGCTGTTTGGCTTCTATTATGATTTGCCATTTTTGATAATAATTTAAATCACTAGGTACAGTCAAGGAATTTAATTCCCTACCCATTTCGTTTAAATGTCGTCTGACATTCGCAATGCATTAAGGTCGATATGTCTAACTAACGTCTTGCTCTATAGCTCTTATGGTGACAGTTTGCTGTATGCTATTGAACCTTAGGTGGGTTGGAAATTTAATTCCTTGACTGTACATAGCTTTCTTATAACCTATCGACAATAGCATTCTCAAACGATTTCCGCACTTTGTGCATAAAAAGTTGTTAATTGAACTTTTTTGTACCTGTTTTCTAGGCTGCGGAATTTTATTACATTCTTGATCGCAATCTTTATATTTATTATAGCCATCTCCAGATTGTTCTGTGCCATTGACTTCATATTTAAAAGCTTTGCTAAATATGCATACACGATTTGTTGATATGGACCTCCACAAATTATCGCCTGAATGTATTAATTATTTATTTGTATGTACACTGCACTGATTTATTCTGTTTGGAAAACAAATTAACATCGATTTCGCTTAATAAAGTCAAGTGGCTACGTCAGACTGACATGAGCATTTACGGCAAACCCTGTGAACGGCCTGTGATGTGGTTTGCTTCAAAGAGATATACGAGCATTGTGGCTAACACTTGAATCTAGCCTAGCTAACGTGGCTTGTCGAGATATTTGGTATTAACGAATTGTGCTTTCAGTGGAAGTTGGCATTTCCTTTTAAAAGGAATAGTTTTTAACTCCTTTATTACATTTTATTAATATTAACATTATGTTTTTAAATGACCAATTTTATCGTTTTATTTGAATTGTAATCAAATCTAAGTTTTTTAAAATGTACACGTATGACATAAATAAATAAAATAATAAATTTCATTTTTTTTATTTTATATACGAATATTACGCGTCCGATAAGGTATCTAGTTAAGCGTTTGCTTGCTGTAAGATAAAATGAATAACTAAACATCATTCTGTTTTGAATATTTAAAAGTCCCGCATCCTGCTCGTTTTTTTACAATTTTTATTTTTTATTCATTCATTGCAACCATGGTTTTACAAGATGTTAGAAATAGGTGAGCGATACATGGATCCATTATTGCATTACTTTGTTCACATTCAAAAGGAACGCGCCGCCTGCGCCCGCTTTCCCCCCCGCAACTCCCTGGGGAAACGTTAGGGTTGCGCTGCGTTCGTTTTCAATTACACTGACACAACGAGAGCGAGTGAGCGGGCGCGTGGCAAGCCGACAACCTTTGTTTGATTTGTCTACTCTGTTAGACAAGGCGGCCGAGCGTACCTACAGGGCGGAGCGGAACCTCCCTGACCTAACATAGAAATATACCACAGTAGAACAAAATTAATCTACGGATTAGCACTCGATGGCCATCAATATTGATGGCTCAACACTGTCAAAGTCTATATGTTTCGAGTCACTGTGCGACCGGCTTTTATTTCTCATTCAAAACGACTTTTTATCCCCTTCAATCCCGATTGAATGGTTGAGTACTAGTTTCACCAAATAAACCCAGGATAGATGCAATATTGGCATTGAATCTACCCGACACAACCAAACGTTCTATAAAATGCATAGACTTGAGTAGTAGGGATTCGCCGGTTCTGGATCACTTTTTTTTCGCTCAAAATGGCGGATTTGGGGGCAAAGAAATCTAAAAAAAAAAAAAAAAAAAAAAAAAAAAAAAAAAAAAAAAAAAAAAAAAAAAAGGTCAACACCCCATTTAAAGCGATTGGACGGGGTCTCATCACGCTCCGCCCACTCCTTCACGTATATATGTACTTCCATTGCAACATAATACCAACACTTAATCACATACTCATAAAAGGATAGAGACCCTTTCCTTTGTTTCCTACTCACCCTTTGTTACGTTCAACTTCTTACCTGCGCCCACTTGGGGGTTCGGTGCCGACCTTTTTTTTTTCCTGGGTACCTGATCGCCCGCCACGCTCCGTACAAATAAAATACCATGTCTTTTCGTAAGTCCACTTTCAATTCATTATTCTATCAGCACATAAATATCCTATCGCATTATTCGCAGTACACTTTTATTCGTAGCCTATAACTTTTAGGACTATCATAAATCTAACCTAACCTAACCTACATTTTGGAGAAATTCAAACCTAACTTAACCTAACCTCCATTTTGGAGACATTCAAACCTAACCTAACCTACATTTTGGAGAAATTCAAACCTAACTTAACCTAACCTCCATTTTGGAGACATTCAAACCTAACCTAACCTACATTTTGGAGAAATTCAAACCTAACTTAACCTAACCTACATTTTGGAGACATTCAAACCTAACCTAACCTACATTTTGGACAAATTCAAACCTAACATAACCTAACCTAGGTTTTGGAGAAATTCGCAAGCCATAACTTTCAGGACTATTTTAAATCTAACTTAACCTAACCTACGTTTTGGAGAAATTCGTAAGCCATAACTTTCAGGCCTATCTTAAATCTAACCTAACCTACGTTTTGGAGAATATTGTCACGCTATACTTGGTTTGTACTTTTGATTCGCAACTCGATGTTTCGTGGACATATCTTTTGACAAATTCTTATTTTGCAAACTACTTATTTTATTCTGAATCCATAACTTTCAGGACTATCATAAATCTAACCTAACCTAACCGACGTTTTGGAGAATATTGTTACGCTAAATAGTAAATGGTTTCAGTTAAAAACAAGAATTTTGTTGCTTTATTGCTTTTTACTTCTAACCTTATTAAGTACTCCTTAGAAATACTAGTTTTAACGTGTTTGTTACGCAATTCGATTATTTAAATACTAGTCAAAACTTGTAGGATTGCACTATGTACAAAGGATATTAAGAACGCAGCCTTGTGTTTCGCTTACACAGTAGGTACTATCCTACATTTTGTGGACATATTATATAGCTAAAGTTTATTTTATGAATATACATATAGACAGAGAGTTTACATAATGCAGTAAACGGTTTCAGTAGCTTTATTGTTTTCTTTGTATCAAACGCACCACGATCTTTTATTATTTAATTACTTAACATCAATACACTATGCAAAGAGAGCTTTTTGAAAAAATAGCTAGTTTGAACGTGTTCACTAGGCGAACCGTTTACCTGACCATCGTCAATAAGAGGAGCGTTATGTTTTTTTGAGTGTATGTCTTTGAAGATACTGGTTTAAACCTGCTAAATTGCACTACGCATAAAGGACCTCAAGAACGCGGACGGCATTGTATAATTGCTTTATTGTTGTCTTTGTATCAAAAGAACCGCCGCTGTCTTTTGTTATTCAACAAACCGCGTCTGGGGAATACGAGTTTATACCTGTTCAATAAGCGAAGCCCTTCTTTAAAAAAATACCTGTCCCAACTCGTAGGGATTGCGCTGGGTATAAAAGCCCGCCATCACATCTCGGCTTCATTGCGCCCCAAACAATTCTCCGAGCAAGATCTTCCAGTAAGAGAGTCGTGAGTCGTGAAGTTTAGTGCAAGGTTGCTGAAAGCAGTGTTTCGTTGCTGAAATGGATGTAAGTATGTAGTCATAATTTTATGTGTGCCCACTTATTTCAGATTTTGATTGATTGTAACATAACCTTCATCTATGTTTTATGTGTGCCCACTTATTTCAGATTTTGATTGATTGTAATATAACCTTCATCCATTTTTGTGTTTACCATGTAAATCTACTTTGAAGGACCGTTTGAATAACGTTTTTATTTTGTTACAGGAAAACACATTTAAAAATTATTACTATCCCGACGACGAAGCAAGTGATGAAGAAGGAACGTTGGCCTATAAAGTCAAAAAAGCTATTGCTAACACTAACAAGAGGCCTAATAACAGCATAGATGGCTTCTTTGAAAAACGGAAGAAAAGGAAAGTTGCTGTAAAGTCGTCGAGCGTCAGCCAAGCTACTGCGGAAGGCGTGGCTTTTATAAAGTCCAATAAAGACGATGCATCATACGCCTCACATCTCATAAAAATTGAGGTGTATGATGCGCGGAAAATAAAAAATATTCCGCCAACGGAGCATTGGAAGCATGCGGAAGTGCGTGTTAAATACTACGCTCACTCCGAAGAGGACGCTCACGTCGAATCTACGAGGGATGTGATTTACCAAATCACCAAACAGTTAGCGGACAAAAGTGATTGTGTAAATTACGTTATAGACAATACAAAATAAGTGTAAAAGTAGTTTTAAGATCTTAATTTGTTCCTTTTATCTTTTTTTACTCGATTGTGTGCGTTTTGTTTGTTAACTTTGCTTTATAACTCGTACCGAACATTTTTCTTTGTATAGCGAACACCTTTTGTATTCTAAGCTTCCTTTGTAGTTATTTTTTTCCGACAAAGAGTCATTGTCTTTCATATTAGATAAGTAACACAAGTTCCAAGCGCCGATGTTCATAGTATAAATAGACCATAGCCCGCTTTAAAAAAACACATTCTAACGAAGACATAATAATGGACGGACTGAGCTGCAACTTCTTCGACCAACAACTTGACCAGCTTACTGAAGACCAAAGGCTATACGAACTCTGCGAAAAAGTGGAACAAGAATATTTTAAAACGTAGGTTACTTACTTTTGTTATAATTTTCTTTTGTTATAATTGTGCTATTGTCATAGATATCCATCCTACTGAATCATGCTTCAACTCATTTGATGCTAATAGCTTACCTTTATTACCTTTGTTATATTGTGTCATTGTAATGGGTACCCATCTTACCGAAACATGTTTCAACTCGTTTTTTGCTAGTTGTAGCTGGTAGGGGTGGATTTTAAGGTATTTAAACCGAATGCCAGTTGCTTCAAATCATTTGTTACTGTTCTCTCGACGTAGGAGTAGTACTTTTTAAGATGTATTTCAATTTGGATCTATCTCAAAGTGAAATTACAAGCCTAGACAAATCTTTGATCTTGTCCAAATTCCATCATCAAATAAGGATGTGGTACTTAAGGAAGGTTTTACCAGTTTCGTGGTTAGAGGATACGGAGATAATGCCATATTTCACGCCATGCAGTGGACACATCATACATACTCATAAATCAGACACATCCGATGAAATTGATGGTGTACTGCCAATGCAAGCGTATTGCTTAAATTGTAGACGAGAAATGAGTTAGTATTAAACTTTTAGGTGTTTTCGTTTATTTTATAATTGTCAATAATTTGTAATATTAATAATTGTTTTATTTTTGCAGATCTTTACAAGTTGGCCGAGGAGGTGTAAATAAAAAAAGAACAGCAATGTCAACTGTGACTGCCGAACCACCAACAAAGAAAAAAAAACCTCTGAACAATTCAACTAGCTACGCTGCTGTGGCAACATCAACAGTATCAGTTGGACACCAAAACGTGAGTACAGAAAGTAATCACAAAATTGAATGTCCTGTGTGTCACGTGTCAGTATCTAGAAAATATTATTCCAACCACTTGAAAAGTAATACTCATAAAAACAACGTGATAAGTTCTGACAAGGAATTTACAAACGTTCAGTTAATTGAAAGCGCGTTCGGGAATAGAATAGTTACTTACAGAATTTTACCTGATTCCGTTACTACCAATGCATTTGAAACACCAGAATTATTTTTGCATAATATCAAGGGAAAAGTGTTTAAATTACTAGAACGATCCATAGCAGAACAAACTGTCGTAAAAGTAAATTTCATTCTTAATGCAGATTTTACACAACAAACTAAGCAACTTAATAATATTTTTGACTTTCAATCGTTAAATTACGTCGTTTGCAAGGGGGACGCCACAGATGGTATTTATGCATCACTTGTAACTGAAATTGTTAACAAAGTAACCAATTTTGAAAAAAAAGACAGCGGATGGAGTTTAGTTAAAATAAAATACTTAGACATGAATATCAATAAATTCAATCCTTTGCGTGGTTCATCTTACATAAACTTACCATTGGATATAAAAAACAAAAAAGCAGTTATCAACGTTAAAAACAAAGACCATGAATGCTTCCGTTGGGCTATACTGTCAGGTTTATATGAGCCAAATAACAACTCTAACAGGGTCTCGTCGTACAAATTGCACAGAAATAAATTGAAATTTGAAAATCTTTCCTTCCCAATAAAAATAAACGATATTCATAAATTCGAGAAAATGAATGATCTAAGCATTAATGTTTTTGGCTTGGAGTACGATTCGAAAAGCAAGCAAAATAAAGTTATTGGTCCGTTACACTTAACGAAAAGTAGGAAAACTATCCATTTAAACTTGTTGTATTTAAATCACGGTACTAAGGGCCATTATTGTTACATAAAAAGTCTATCGAGATTAGTATCAAAACAAATGACGACGTCAGAGCATGCAATCCACTTATGTGATGGTTGTTTAATTTATTTCACGTCACATGAAAATTTACAGAAACATCAAAAACATGACTGTTTTCATGTATGTACAAACTTACCCTCTGAAAACGATAGTAAAAGAAACTGGTTTAATGAATTAGTTCCCTCTAACCAAATATCATTCAATAACTACGATCGTAAATTGAGGGTACCATTTGTTATATATGCCGATTTCGAAGCATTTTTAAAACCCATTGAAACTTGTATCAACGATCCGAATAAATCCTCAACAACCAATGTTCAGGAACATGTAATGTACAGTTTTGGATACTATATTAAATGTTCATATGATGACAGTTTATCTGTATATAGAACATACACAGGTCAAAATTGTGCCGAATCATTTATGAAATTATTAAAAAAAGATTTAGAGAACATTTGCAAAAAGAACACTTTTGTAAAATGTCCTTTACCCTTAACGGAACAAGATAAAGTAACCATAGCACAAAGTGATACCTGTTTCATTTGTGAAAAAAAATTAAATGAAGAATTCATTGTGTCTCATAACCAACACACCGGTGCTTTTGAAGGAGTCGCTCATCCATCCTGTTCTGAGAAATATCGAACCCCTAATTTCTTACCTGTGTTTTTACACAATTTGAGTAGCTATGATGCTCATTTTATTGTACACGGGCTTGGATTTGAAGAGGGGGACATAGAAGTTATCCCACAAAACAAAGAAAAATATATTTCTTTCTCCAAGCAATTTCACATCAATAACCATGTAATGAAATTAAGATTTCTTGATTCCTTAAAATTTATGAGTAGCAGTCTTGATAAGTTAGCCAAAAATTTACTGCCCGATCAGTTTCATGAACTTCGGTTAAATTTTCCATCTGAAGAAGACTTCAAACGCTTAATACGAAAAGGAATATATCCATATGAACATATGACATCTTTTGAATCATTAGAATTGGTTAGTCTTCCCAATCACGATGATTTTTACAGCTCATTAAATGATAACCACATTTCAGAAAATGATTATAAACATGCACGTGACGTATGGAATCACTTTAAATGTAAAAACATGGGGGATTATTCAAATCTTTACTTAAAAACTGATGTTTTGTTGTTAGCAGATGTGTTTGAAAATTTTAGAAATGTTTGTAAAGAAACATATGGATTGGATCCTGCACAATATTACACGGCACCTGGATTAAGTTGGGATGCTATGTTAATGTCTACTAAAATTAATCTAGAACTTCTAACGGACATTGACAAAATTTCTTTTATCGCAAATAACATAAGAGGTGGTATTTCTCAATGTAGTAACAGACATGGGAAAGCTAATAATATATTTATGTCTGAATATGATCCTACGTTACCATCTTCATTTTTGATGTATCTAGATGCAAATAATCTTTACGGTTGGGCAATGTCACAATGCCTTCCCATTGGCAAGTTTGAATGGGTGGATAATAATACTGATTTTAATGTTTCTGATGATGCTGAACACGGATACATTTTAGAAGTTGATTTGGAATACCCAAATAACTTACACGATTTACATTCTGATTTACCATTCTGTCCAGAAAACGTTTGTTTAGGTGATACCAAAGAAAAAAAGCTGATTCCTAATTTAAATAACAAAGTGAACTATGTGATTCACTATCGAAATCTAAAACAATGTTTAAAATCTGGTTTACGTTTGCTAAAAATTCACAGAATTTTAAAGTTTGAACAAAAGGCATGGTTAAAGACTTACATCGATTTAAATACACACATGCGTTCGTTGGCCAGATCAGAATTTGAAAAAGACTTCTTCAAACTCATGAACAATTCTGTTTTCGGTAAAACTATGGAAAATATAAATAAAAGAGTGAATGTTAAATTACTTAACCACTGGCAAAACCACGGAAAAACTCAAGGAGTTCAATCTTTAATAGCAAGACCTGAATTTCACAGCCTTTCTATATTTTCGGAGAATTTGGTTGCAGTACAGTTGAAAAAAACAAAAGTCTTGTACAACAAACCTATTTATTTAGGATTTTGTATATTAGATTTGTCAAAAACTTTAATGTATGAATTTCACTATGACTTCATGAAAACCAAATATCCAGATAAACTGAAATTGCTTTACACGGACACGGACAGTTTGGTATATCAAATATTTACGGATAACTTTTACGCTGATATACTAATAGATCTAGAATCTTACTTTGATACTTCTGATTATCCTCCTGACAATCAATACGGTTTGCCATTAGTAAATAAAAAGCAATTGGGTTTTTTTAAAGATGAAAATAATGGTAAAATTTTTAAAGAGTTTATTGGGCTGCGATCAAAAATGTATGCAATGGATGTACAAAACGAATTTATAGCAAAAGCAAAAGGAGTTAATAAATGTATTACTAAAAAATTTAACATTGACAATTACAAAACATGTTTGTTCAAAAAAGATAATTTGTTGTGTGAAATGTTGCGGTTCAGGTCTATAAAACATGTTATATTTACACAAAAAATAAACAAAATATCTTTATCACACAGTGATACAAAACGATATTTATTAGAAAATTCCACTGACACGCTTGCTTGGGGCCACTACAGAATAAAGGACATTCAGTGTTAATATTACTTTTCTGTACTTGCGACTGTTCCTAAATTTGTAACATTTTTTGTAATTATTGAGTATGGACTGGTAATAAGATAATAGAAAGTTGTAATTTATGTATAATTATAAAATTTCAGAATGTTTTTAGACATTTTTTATAAATTTAAGTTTTTTATTTGTAGTATTATGCATGGACTAGTTATAAGATTACAGAAAGATGTAATTTACTCTTTTTTTTAAATTAAATAAAGTGTTTAGATAAATTTCATGTGTTTTTATTTAAACATTATTCAGGTGTGACAAAACTATATAACCTTGTTTGGACTTTAAAAAAAATCATTAGTGTTTTGGTACTTTTAGATTCAACACGTATAACAGATCTATATAATGATTCACTTTTGTCACCCTTTTACGGCCATTGTTGCTGGTCCCAGTGGGTGTGGAAAATCAAAATTTGTCACAAACTTTTTAAATGATTGCAAAGTACTATGCGATGTAAATTTTTCGGAAGTTATTTGGTGTTATGATGAAATGCAACCTTTGTACAATCTGGAAAATGTTAATTATAGTCAAGGAATACCTGATATTAACATGTTTGATGGGAAGCAACCTAAACTTCTTATTATCGATGATTTGATGAGGGAGTCAGATGGACGGATCGTTGATATTTTCACGAAGGGTAGTCATCACAGAAACTTAAGCGTGTTTTATATTACACAAAATATATTTCACCAGGGACGAGGTCAACGTGACATCTCGCTAAACACAAGTTACATTGTATATTTTAAAAATCCTAGAGATAAAACTCAAATACGATACTTGTCGCGACAAGTTTATCCTGAAAATTCAAAATTCGTGGATGAAGCCTATAAAGATGCTACTAAGGATGCCCATGGATATCTCATGATTGATCTGAAACAAAATACAGATGACTTATGTCGTTTCAAAACTAAAATATTTCCGTTCGATAAATATTGCACAGTTTACATTCCTAAAAAAGGATTTAAATATAACAGGAATCAACAAGTTTTAGTCAGTTCTAAATGATGCACTCGAGTGTGAGCACATATAAACACTTACTTGAAGCGTTGCAAGTACTTAAACCAAAATATCGCACGGCTTTACTCAAAGCTTGTGATGATGATGAAATCAATATTATTTGCGAGTGTATTTATAACGTGCTAAAAGGAAAAATTCCATTAGAAAAAAAAGAAAAATCTAAATTAAATAAACACAAGAACATATTACGCAAGCTAGTTTCAAAGGGAAAACAAAAACTAAGAAAAACTATCATCATTCAAAAGGGTGGTGCATTTCTACCTGTTATTTTAGGTGCAGTTTTAAGTGCTTTAATAAACTCTTTATAACCAAAATGGAGAACACAAAAAAAATGCTTTTGGTAGAACAAGATTTTATTGAAAGACTTAAAAATAATGAGCTATCAGAGAACTCATCGTCTCGTCTGGATGGAGAGATGAAAAAAATATTGAAAAGTAAAATGGATGATCGTGAAAAATGGGCATTATATTCCCAAGCACTGCAGCGATTTTTACATTTTGCCGAAGCAGATCGAAAGCCTTTCAAAATACCAATAGTAATGGATGGAGTTGATCACTTAGACAACTTCAACAGTGACTTAGATTCAAAGTTAAAAAAGCAGGAAAATGCAAATAATGACTCAGTCGCAAGCCCAACTTTGCTGGAAGATGATGTTCCTGCTACACCACCACTTGATAAAACGAATCAATACTATCCTGTGGAATTAACTCCATCTCATATCGTACAAGGAATACCGAAATCTTATCGATCGAAAACCCAAACTTTAATGGACATTATTATCCTTAATAAAAAAAAAATTTGGTGGAAGACAGGAGGGGAAGTTGTGTTAAACCATCGAGTGATCCCAAATAGCAATATTGTCGATCTGATAAACGATGTATCAAGACCTCTAAAACGCGCAAAACCAATAGGTTGGGAAGAATTTGCATTGGTTTTAAAAGATATAAGAGTTCCTACATTTTGTATTGGTAATCCTGTTAACTTGGAGTATATGAAGAGAGATTACACCAACGAGTTTCGCGCATCATCATCATCTTCTAAAAATACAAGGGATTCATCATTTAAAGTAAAAAACGCATCTACACCTATTTCTGCTAAAACAATTGAGTCGACCAAAAAGAAATTAGATTGGGAAAAATGGACCCCCTATTAGATATAAATAAGATTTACTACGATGTGTCCAACCCAGCTGGTTACAGTAGTATAGATAAGTTAGCGAAGGAAATGAAAGGTAATATGAGCAAGGAGGAAGTAAAAAAATGGTTACAGTCTCAGGAAACGTATACTTTACATAAACCTGTCCACCGACGATTTACTAGGAATCGATACATCCTATCTAATTATAATGAACTCTGGCAGGCTGATCTCAGTGATATGCGTACTTATAGTCAATATAATGATGGATATAAATATATTCTTTGTATTATTGATGTTTTTAGTAAATATGCTTTTGCAAGAGCCATGAAAAAGAAGGATTCAGAAACAGTTAAACAATGTTTTGAAAGCATATTTGCAGAAGCCAAATCTACCCCTCGTCATATCCAATCCGATAAAGGCACAGAATTTGTTTCAAAGGTGGTAAGAGACTACTTTAAAAGCAAAAACATTAATTATTACACCACTAATAATCCAGACATTAAAGCAAGTATAGTTGAAAGGTTTCAAAGAACTCTTAAAATGAAAATGTGGCGTTATTTTACTCATAGAAATACTTACAACTACACTAATATATTACAAGATCTTCTTCACTCTTATAACCATAGTTATCATTCTAGTATCAAAATGCGACCAATTGATGTTAATTTTAATAATATCATGACTGTTTGGTGTAACTTATATGATAGAAAAAAAGACAATCAAATTTCATTAGAAACCACAAAACTGAATGTAGGTGATCATGTCCGAATAACTAAATATAAACATATATTTCAAAAGGGTTATGAAACTAATTGGAGTGATGAAATTTTTATAATTGATGCAATCATTAGACGATCTCCGAGACTTGTCTATACCTTAAAGGACTTGGATGGTGAACCAATCGTAGGTACATTTTATTCTAAAGAATTACAAAAAACAACTTATCACCCCTCCATGAAGTATAAAATTGATAAAATAATACGCTCTCGTCGTGTTGGTGGCAGAAAGGAAGTGTTAGTGAAGTGGCAAGGTTATCCGAGTAAATTTAATTCTTGGATTCTTGCATCAAACTTAGAAAAAATATGAGTGAAGGAAGTTTTTATATAACTTTGTTAAGCAATAGCTCGACGGCTTATTATACTGATAATACAACAGCCCATTTCATGACCAAACTACCTAAGACCGTTAAATTAGAAGGAGAATGGGTTGTTGGTTTAGTGGAATTTCAATACCCACGTTCCATGTACAATGTTCAAGATCAAGAAAATATCATCTATATAAAAAAGAAAGTACGATTACCTAATGACAAGTTTGACAAAATCATAGATATAAAAACTCACATACCCGCTACTACATATGATAGCGTTGACACTTTCCTTGACGCGTTTAATGAAAACCCGCAATTAAAAAATAAGGTGAAATTTAGGTGTGATAAAATATCAAAAATGGTGGCTATAACTGCAACTGAAGATATAACATCTATCATAACATCACCGATACTGAGTTTGCAGTTAGGTTTCAAACCACGATCTAATTTAAAACAAATTTCAATTGGGAAAAATCCAGTAAATTTGTATTTAGGGTTACCATCACAAATATTTGTGTATACCGATATCATTGAACCGCAAGTAGTGGGGGATGTTATAACATCATTGTTGAGAATAATTCCATTGGATCCAACTCAGTTCGTTTATGGAGCTTACAAAATGCATGTCTTCTCACCTGCTCATTATGTACCTGTTTTACGTAGAGAGTTCGATACGATTGAAATAGATATAAGAACGACTACCGGGGCCAGAGTACCATTTCAATTTGGATCTTCTTGTGTGAAGCTACATTTTCAACGAATAAAATGACTCACAAACGATCGTCTGCCTCTTGTCCATATGAACATTATTATTTACATCAAGCTGGCTCTGGTGTAGGAATTGTCTATAAAGGTGTTCCATTTCAACGAGGTCATGGGATTGGAAGCTTTTTGGGTGGGCTATTTAGGTCTGTGATTCCTTTGTTATCCAGTGGTTTTAGGGCTGTAGGGAAAGAAACATTAGATGCGGGGATCGGCCTGCTGTCTGATATGGTAAATTCACGTCCTATGGAGAGTTCGATTAAGTCTCGATTCAAAGATGCAAGTGCTAACTTAAAAAGAAAAGCTGATGAAAAAATTGATTTTCTAATGTCAGGATCTGGGTATAAAATGTCAACTAAAAGACGAGAACGACTCATTCCGTTAAAAGCATCACGAGGAAGAGGAAGTAAAAAAATTAAAAAGTATAACGTCGAAGATATATTTTCATATTAAATAATGTCATTCTTACATAATCATTCATGTGAATGTGCAAAATCTGAGTTAGATATATTTGCCCTGCCGTCAACTCAAACCAGTATTGAAAGTGGACAGTGGGTTCATTACAAACCAATTTCATCTTTAAACGACGACGGCCCTATAGAATTTCAAGTTCCCGGATCAGGTGATGACTATATTGACTTGTCACATACGTTACTGCATGTCAATGCGAAAGTATTGAATCAGGATGGCACCAATTTAAAAGCAGATGTCCAAGTTTCGCCTGTTAACAATTGGATGCATTCCCTTTTCAACCAACTCGACATATATTTAAATCAAAAACTCATATCACCTCCGAACAACACATATGCCTATCGTGCTTATTTGGAGAATCTTCTTAACTATGGTCCAGCAGCCAAAGAATCTCATCTAACTTGTGGATTGTGGTACGAAGATACTGCACATCATATGGATGCCGTTGACGCAACGAACAAAGGGTTTCACAAAAGAATGGAATTTATCAAAGAGAGTAGACAAGTTGAAATGATTGGTCACTTGCATGGTGACATGTTTAACCAAGAGAAATTTTTAATAAATGGCGTAGAAATGCGTGTTAAGTTAGTGCGCTCAAAAGAAACATTTAATCTTATTTGTCATCAAGATAAAAAACTTAAAGTACAAATAATGGATGCTAGTCTTATTATAAGAAGAGCAAGAGTCAACCCTAGCGTTTTGTTAGCCCATCAAAAAGTACTAGCGTCAACAACTGCAAAGTATCCTATAACAAGAGCGGAAGTTAAGGTTCTGACAATACCGGCGGGTGTGCAAGGTAAAACATTAGATAATATATTCCTTGGACAAGTTCCTAAAAGATGTATTGTCGGTTTTGTCTTAAATTCAGCGTTTAACGGTAATTTAGCATTGAATCCTTTCAATTTTCAACATTTTAATATGAATTCATTCAGTTTGTATGTAGACGGTCATGAAATACCTTCTAGAACATTACAACCATCATTTAGCTCTGGTTTAATAGCATCACCATATCACACTTTATTTTCTGGGACTGGTATTCATTTTCACAACGAAGGTAACGCAATAAGTAGAACAGACTACGGAGACGGATATTGTTTGCTATGTTTTGATTTGACTCCTGATTTATCTGCTAGTTCAACGTCACATTGGAATCTCGTCAGACATGGAAGTGTACGGTTAGAAGTTCGCTTTGATTCGTCTCTTAGTCAAACTGTTAACTGTATTGTATACGCAGAATTTGATAATGTAATTGAAATAAACAAGAATCGTGACGTAACTGTGGATTATAACAGTTAATAAATACTTTGTTTTTAAAAAGGATACATCATTTGATCTTAAACGTTGTTAACAGAATCATTAATAAGCAGCTAAATTTATATTTATCATGGATACAAATGAAATACAGCTCTGTATGAATAAAATAAGTTCCAGTTTTAAATCAAATGTTTTTGCTGCAAACCGATTGCCTATTTGGGTTAATTTACCTGCTTTTATTATAAGCAATTTAGATCCCGACTCAAAACCGGGGTCTCACTGGATAGCTATACACATTGATATTAATGGCATTGGTGAATATTTTGACTCATTTGGTCGAAAACCTACAGGTAGTCATAAGCTATTTTTGAAAAGAAATTCCAGGAGATGGGTTTATAACCACAACTCATTTCAAAATCCTTTTACCTCGGTCTGCGGGGAATATTGTTTAGTCTATCTGTATTTTAAGATTAAAGGAAAAACTATGTGTGACTTGGTAAATTTGTTTACTGAGAGTTCTCTATGTAACGATCTAATTGTAAGAAATATGTTTAAGTCTATTTTTTTGAAATAAACAATTAAATATAAAACAAACTCTTTTATTGTTCTAAGTTAAGTCTACATTTTCGTCAAGGGAAGTGTATTTGTCGATAAAACATAAAAATGAACACATGATATTCATTAAAACTATATTCAAAGTCAAGGCTATGGTCTATTTATACTATGAACATCGGCGCTTGGAACTTGTGTTACTTATCTAATATGAAAGACAATGACTCTTTGTCGGAAAAAAATAACTACAAAGGAAGCTTAGAATACAAAAGGTGTTCGCTATACAAAGAAAAATGTTCGGTACGAGTTATAAAGCAAAGTTAACAAACAAAACGCACACAATCGAGTAAAAAAAGATAAAAGGAACAAATTAAGATCTTAAAACTACTTTTACACTTATTTTGTATTGTCTATAACGTAATTTACACAATCACTTTTGTCCGCTAACTGTTTGGTGATTTGGTAAATCACATCCCTCGTAGATTCGACGTGAGCGTCCTCTTCGGAGTGAGCGTAGTATTTAACACGCACTTCCGCATGCTTCCAATGCTCCGTTGGCGGAATATTTTTTATTTTCCGCGCATCATACACCTCAATTTTTATGAGATGTGAGGCGTATGATGCATCGTCTTTGTTGGACTTTATAAAAGCCACGCCTTCCGCAGTGGCTTGGCTGACGCTCGACGACTTTACTGCAACTTTCCTTTTCTTCCGTTTTTCAAAGAAGCCATCTATGCTGTTATTAGGCCTCTTGTTAGTGTTAGCAATAGCTTTTTTGACTTTATAGGCCAACGTTCCTTCTTCATCACTTGCTTCGTCGTCGGGATAGTAATAATTTTTAAATGTGTTTTCCTGTAACAATATAAAAACATTCTTCAAACGGTCCTTCAAAGTAGATTTACATGGTAAACACAAAAATAGATGAAGGTTATGTTACAATCAATCAAAATCTGAAATAAGTGGGCACACATAAAATTATGACTACATACTTACATCCATTTCAGCAACGAAACACTGCTTTCAGCAACCTTGCACTAAACTTCACGACTCACGACTCTCTTACTCGAAGACCTTGCTCGGAGAATTTTTGGGGCGCAATGAAGTCGAGATGTGATGGCGCGCTTTTATACCCAGCGCAATCCCTACAAGTTGGGACACGTATTTTTTGAAAGAAGGGCTTCGCTTAGTGAACAGGTATAAACTCGTATTCTCCAGACGCGGTGTGTTGAATAACAAAAGACAGCGGCGGTTCTTTTGATACAAAGACAACAATAAAGCAATTATACGATGCCGCCCGCGTTCTTGAGGTCCTTTATGCGTAGTGCAATTTAACAAGTTTAAACCAGTATCTTCAAAGCCATACACTCGAAAAAACATAACGCTCCTCTTATTGACGACAGCCAGGTAAATAAACCGTTCGCCTAGTGAACACGTTCAAACTAGCTGTTTTTTCAAAAAGCTCTCTTTGCATAGTGTATTGATGTTAAGTAATTGAATAATAAAAGACCGTGGTGCGTTTGATACAAAGAAAACAATAAAACTACTGAAACCGTTTACTGTATTATGTAAACTCTCTATCTATATATATTCATAAAATAAACTTTAGCTATATAATATGTCCACAAAATGTAGGATAGTACCTACTGTGTAAGCGAAACACAAGGCTGCGTTCTTAATATCCTTTGTACATAGTGCAATCCTACAAGTTTTGTCTAGTATTTAAATAATCGAATTGCGTAACAAACACGTTAAAACTAGTATTTCTAAGGAGTACTTAATAAGGTTAGAAGTAAAAAGCAATAAAGCAACAAAATTCTTGTTTTTAACTGAAACCATTTACTATTTAGCGTAACAATATTCTCCAAAACGTAGGTTAGGTTAGATTTAAGATAGGCCTGAAAGTTATGGCTTACGAATTTCTCCAAAACGTAGGTTAGGTTAAGTTAGATTTAAAATAGTCCTGAAAGTTATGGCTTGCGAATTTCTCCAAAACCTAGGTTAGGTTATGTTAGGTTTGAATTTGTCCAAAATGTAGGTTAGGTTAGGTTTGAATGTCTCCAAAATGTAGGTTAGGTTAAGTTAGGTTTGAATTTCTCCAAAATGTAGGTTAGGTTAGGTTTGAATGTCTCCAAAATGGAGGTTAGGTTAAGTTAGGTTTGAATTTCTCCAAAATGTAGGTTAGGTTAGGTTAGATTTATGATAGTCCTAAAAGTTATAGGCTACGAATAAAAGTGTACTGCGAATAATGCGATAGGATATTTATGTGCTGATAGAATAATGAATTGAAAGTGGACTTACGAAAAGACATGGTATTTTATTTGTACGGAGCGTGGCGGGCGATCAGGTACTCAGGAAAAAAAAAAAGGGTCGGCACCGAACCCCCAAGTGGGCGCAGGTAAGAAGTTGAACGTAACAAAGGGTGAGTAGGAAACAAAGGAAAGGGTCTCTATCCTTTTATGAGTATGTGATTAAGTGTTGGTATTATGTTGCAATGGAAGTACATATATACGTGAAGGAGTGGGCGGAGCGTGATGAGACCCCGTCCAATCGCTTTAAATGGGGTGTTGACCTTTTTTTTTTTTTTTTTTTTTTTTTTTTTTTTTTTTTTTTTTTTTTTTTTTAGTTTTCTTTGCCCCCAAATCCGCCATTTTGAGCGAAAAAAAAGTGATCCAGAACCGGCGAATCCCTACTACTGACTTGAAGGTACAGTCTGCTGCAGAACACTTGAAAAGTTCAATAACTTACACAACTTTTAGTTTTTTTATATGGAATAGGTAGGGAACGCCCTTGTGGGTCACTGATGGAAAGTAATAGATACTTACTCCTCATGGGAGCCAGCGATCCCTAGAGAATAACTGGACCGTTGCCCGCCTTTAGGTCCCCCATCTTGCGGGCTTCCGGATCTCTTACTCACCGTATGAAACGCAGTAGCAAGCTGCTACTTCACGCTGGTATTCTGTGAGAGTGTGGTATTACTCCGGTCGAGCTGGCCCATTCGTAATGCAACCAGCAACTGGTTACTGTAGCTATACTACTACTGAGCACTACTCTCTTGAGAATAAGCTACCGAGTTCCTTGCGACGCTTCTTCTCAGCAACTCTCATTTATCGAAACGCTGAGAGACGCGGACATGTATAAGAGCCTTTATCGCTTACTTGCAAAATAAATATAGTTGTGTGTATATGTTTTTGACCTCTTCATCTGTGTAGATATATGCTTCTGTCTGTAGATACACATTCAGTAGACGTTGCCTTTGTATGACTTACTTTGACTGTTCCGCCTTTGTATAACAGGCGTATATTTAACTGGAATATTCAAAACTCCACAAATGTTTTAAGGTACGGCGCAATGTATTGGTTTCAGATTCCGTTGCTTCAATTAATGTTGTTTTCGCTCTCAAAGTTGCCATGTTTCGAATACGGTTTATTTTCCTGAGTTGGGTTTCACTTGCTTGCTAAAGATAGATTGCGCGTATTTTCGTGAAGAATGTTAATGCTGCGATGTAAAATCAAGTGCTCTTTACCTAAAATAGTTATTCTCCCTAGGCTCATATATGGTCCTTTGAGCCGGATTTATTGGTCCTTCCAAGTCAGATTTTTAAAAAGTGTAACTGTTTTTTTTAATATAATTTGAATTAAATAAATTTAAATGTCAAAGAAAACGCAAAAATAAAACCAACCAACATGTCCTGCGACCTCAGTAATCCTTATTTTTCAATGCGATCCATCTAATTCTACAGTCATTTTATTTTATTCTTGGTTTATAAAGATTTTGACAGCAGTGACTTCAATCATTAGTTCAGTTTGTATTTTTCAAGTTCGTTTTCATTGTATTTATCATTTAATAATAATCAACTATATTTAATCAGGTAACTTGGATCCTTAATTTATTAGATACAGACTTATATGTATGTTAGTACTTAATACAAATATATGAATCAGAGCGCGCGCGATGCCATTAGAAATCGCGCAATAATGATTCGCAAAAAGACAGTGTTTTTTAGATAATCTTTAGAGTGATGCGAGGTAGCTGCCAGCTCTTCGGTCGCCTGTGCCGTCGAACAACCTCTTCGAGATTAATTTGAAGAGGTCTAGCGCACCAAGACCCCACGACCCAAGGGTCTCAACTCCGAATGGAACAAAGTTATATTCGGAGCCCAGATATTTGTTGCTTTTAGGCTTATACGGAATATCCCAGGTTTTAAACTTCACCTGTTTTTGTTCCAGGCCCTACTGCAGGCGCACGATGTGGTCGCTCGCGAGGTGTACGGCGAGGAGTCACTCCGCGCGTCCCCGCCGCCGGTCAACGGGCGCACCACGGCGCCGCCCACCGAGGAAGATGACGACACCGAGCCGGAGTTCGAGAACGTGACTAGAGTGCGCCTCGTGCAGTTCCAGAAGAACACTGACGAGCCTATGGTAGGTGTACTCATTTTTCATGTGTTGCTCAGTTCAATTCAATCTTTGTGTTAGTCATCAGTATTCTTGATGACTCCGCCAATGTTGAGAAGATTAGCCAGTGATCTCAAGAGACTTGCTTTTTGTTAAATCTGCCTATTTCTATTTACCTCTATTCTATCTACCCGCCATCTTATGCCTTTAGATGGCGGAACCTGTTAGGGAGAAGACCTATTTTTACCCGACTACGGCAAAGCTAAAAAGGAAGGGTTATTTAAAATGTTACGATTATGAATATTTTTCCACGCAAGTTTGACTCAACGTGTTTGACTTTATCACCGACTTTTTCTTTATAGACTTATTCTTAAAACTAATGAGCAGCTAATTCTTTCTCAACCAAACAGAACTTGTGACTTTCTCTATTACACAGTATTACCAGTAATTTAGTAATACCAAAGTCAAAGGGCAAATGACCCGTCAGCGAACAACCCAAAGAGTGCGAGTGAGTTTACAAACTACACTTGACGCTAAGCCCTTGACTCCTAAATTACTTTCCTCCATTTCACTTTGAATGCTCCCAACTAATGTAACATTCCTGTTACGGGAATATAATAATTTTAGTTCCAGCGTTAAAAGCCATTAGGTTCGTAGCTAGGAGCTGTCCGCACTGTCCGATTTGGGCTTCAACCTTTACTAATGACATAGGAATTTGCATCATCATGATATCGTTGCTTTTAAAGATTCCATTTATCCCTAGAACGACTGAAAAAGGTCTAAATGGGTCCGATAATGACTGTCTTTTATTGGATTCGTAAATCGACATCGGATATTTTCCCATAACTAATACCTATTTGAATATAACAAACTACCTTGTTACTTCGCGAACAGATTGGTTACTGGAAGAAGCAAGGTAACGAAATGGATCGAATCTTGCTACTCCGCAAAACTAAACAAGGAAGCGAAAGCAAGATCATTCCTTTCAATTTGTATAGAACTTCGTAAAGTAACTTATTAACCTAATAAATATTTAAGGTATTTTCGACCAAAAAATGTCTACGGCTTGTTGTCACTCTCAAAGACATCTTGTTCCTTATCCTTAGTTTAAATTTTCTCAACAACGAGTAAATGTCAATTAAATTCCCGGAGCCAGGCAGTAAACGTGCCTTACAGCCATAAATGCTTGTCCCGTATAAATCAAAACTCGGTTTTAGCGGTGCCTTTGAATTAGAAAAGTTTTACTCCATTTTCCATTTGAATTTTCAATCTTTTTTTTGGTTCTCTAGGGCATAACCCTAAAGTTAGCTGACGACGGACGGTGCATCGTGGCGCGGATCATGCACGGCGGCATGATCCATCGACAGGCCACCTTGCACGTGGGAGACGAAATCAGGGAGATCAACGGCACACCTGTGGCTAACCAATCCGTCGCTCAACTGCAGAGGATGCTGGTAAATATAAATTCTGTTTAAAAGTAAAAAATTGGAAGGCAAGCATGCAAGTGGGTCACGAAGAGGACTTAGATGGTATACTTCTTATGCCAGTAATTTTACCGGCTGTCTTGCTCTCTACGCCGGAACACAACAGTGCAAGCGCTGCTGCTTAAATGCCGGGTTATACAGCAAGATGGTAGTAACGATCCGGACGGACCTTGCACAAGGTCCTTCCACCCGCAATTTAACAAGTAAAATTTTCATAGTACGTTAGATGCAGTAGGGTTATTAGTTAAAGATCGCTCTGAAGTTATTTTGAAGTAACAAATTATTACGATGGAATAATTTATACAGTGAGTGTAATAAAGGATGGATGATCCTACTAATATTATAAATGCGAAAGTTTGTATGTTTGGATGTTTGGATGTTTGTTACTCAATCACGCAAAAACAACTGAATGGATTTGGATGAAATTTGGCACACATATAGTTTATAACCTGGATTAACACATTGGATACTTTTCATCCCGTAAAAATGCATAGTTCCCACGGGATAGCGATAAGTGAGTTATACGCCGCCGTGACGTCATGAGCATCAAAGCAACTAATTCTCATTAATTGTCCAGGAAATATTGCAGATTGCATGTTGGGTGCACGTTTGCTTGATTCAATTAAACAAGCCTACGCGGACGAAGTCGCGGGTAAAAGCTAGTACAAAATAAATGCTGTCTTCATTGCTCTAAATTGGCCATTTTTAATTATATTACTTTATATTCTAAGCAATCTTAAAACTAAATTTATCTCAATCAATATACATTCCGCATTCTAAAACCAATTAAATTGTTTTTCCTTTACAAGTGTGTCTTTCAATTACATAGACAGTGAATTTATCTCCCTATAACTTTGAAGCATAACGGCATAGGAGATTATAGATGGTGTAGAAAAACCTTTATACGAGGTATTTTTATACGTTACTACTAACTCAATGTCGACTTATCGCCCTAAAAACATTTCGTATAGGGAAGGTTGGCAAATAGATCGCGCGGGCTCCCTACGTTTAGACGTTTGACGTGGCAGTGACAGCGGCTTATCCGTCGGGCTTACATCCATCCAAATGTTCCCATATGCCACAACTTCTACTGCAACAGAATTCTAGCTATGAAAATACTTACGTATTTCGTATACATGAGGCCTTAACACGCTAGTATTTTCTAAAGGTGTAAGAGTGCATACGAAAGTGAAATTGCTTTACCCCCCTCCCTCTGCGAAAATCGGCAGAATTTTGTGTAAGCAAATAATCACACAAGGCTACTCCCGTACTTAATGCTCTAAACTAGTAAAGTATGTATCTCATTTTAACCAATTAGCGTGTAGTATGGGCGTTTTTATGTCTGCGATATACCCTGTCCTACCGATGCCGAAAGATGCACAGACCAAATAAAGTGGTCTGATTGAGATGAGCACTTTTAAGGAAGTTGTCTCTTTCTCATATAAATAGCCATCCTAATGGGTATATTTACCCATACTTTGACACACTGCCGATTCAATTTATTTTCAGTATTGCGGAGGTAGGTCAATAGAGAGATCTCTTACCAGACGTGTGTTATGCCTGGGGAGTGGGGACCCAAGTCCGAAGGATGAAAGTGGGAAGTTGTATATGTATATGCGTCCGTGTTACGAAACTTCGTTAGCATGATGTAGCGCATGTCAGTTGGTTTCCTCCATTATAAACTAGATGGCGCTAGAGTCGCTACAGTGTAAACTCATATAAATCCTTATTAAAGTCGCGTATTATGTGTAAATTTACTCGAACCCACAAATTAACAGCGTCCATTTTAAATTGAGGACTTACCTATCTACTGATTAAAGTGCATTATAAAATACAACACGCTAGTAATGAATGGTGTTACTTCAAAAATTACATTTTAAATGGGATGGCTATTAATTGAGAAGTTAAGTGCACTTAAATTCAATGACATTCGCTTAAAATATGCTTTGTGTTTAAATTTAATTTTACGCTACACTTTGACAGTCATTTACTACGGCGTTAACTCGATAATTTATTGCCAATTCTTGTGAAACACCATAATAAAATAGTGATTTTAATAAAATTATCTTATTGAACCATATTATTCATCCTTGCTTGTCTTAAGTAGTAAACAAAAGTCTAACCTAAAATTTCAGTTTTTGCTATCCAAATATTGTTTATTGTTCAAATAAAACATTCTAAAGCAACGAGTTATAAATCTCTTCTAAAATCCTCTTAAAACAATTGTTATTGACCTCTATTCAACTTTTCAAATATTTTTCAAATTTCTTAACGACTGTAATGCTTTTGCAATTTGATTCCGAATTTTAGCAGCTAAAGTTTACAATCCACTTTTTAATTCCAGACCTATATTCCTGAAGAAACCGAAGACAGGTTTACGGAATTTTACAGGGCCTTATTTGCGTTATATTAAAGTTAACTATATATTTAAACGTTCAATATCGTATCTGTGCTCTGCGTGATGTTCCGTATTGTTGAAATTGCATAAAGCCCACCATATCCGGTTTAAGTCCGCCTCTAAAGCCTGTTGACACGATTAATACTATTGGCAACTCGTGAAGGCATAAAGCAATGCAGTACGCTTGATCGAAATTTACCAATAAGCTCTTATATTATACATTGACCCCTAGATATTATGGGAAAACTTATCAAATATAGATGTCAATATCATCACAATATGATTATCTGTGATGGCGTATGAATTTCAAGTTCTGTTCAGTAATGAAACATAACACGTTTGCAGTCGCAAAACTGCCAAAACAAATTGTTTTGAGTACACTGACAGTTCACACAAATAATTTTCTAATCAAGTCAAAGTTCCGAATACTGCTATAGAGATATCATTTCGAAAGCTGTCGAGTAGTACATATATAATGGATATACCATTGGACTCACAAGGACTTCAGCGTGATACCCTGTATACGACTAGACTCATAAGCACCTTTCAGAGTCCGTGGTACATACTCGTATATGTATCTATCACAGGACTTAAAAACCGTTAAGAGACACCTCTTAATCTTTTCCACAAATTAAATATTCTAATCGGTAACCTTTGCCCAAGTTACCTTTAGAGTTTCTTGAGAATACCTATGGTACTGGTTTCACTTCCTTGTTTTTACTGACATATTATTAAGTATAGCAAGTGTATTGGAGAGAATTCCTAAACCAAACATGACAGAAGATGTAAATTCTCATTGACTTAGAATCTATTGATTTATAAAAACGTGCTATTATATCTAAGTTGTTTGGATCTTATTATGAAAATGAAGAAACCCATTACGTCAGGGCATAACTCATCTCCGCATATGGCACTACCGCGACGTGCCCCGAATGTTTAGCCAAGTAGATTCCCGGAAATAACTGCGCTTGCATCTTGACTAAAATAATTCTAATGTTTAGTTACAATATACCTAATTACTGCATGTTTTATTATTATTCCAGCGCGAGGCTCGTGGGTCAGTGACATTCAAAATAGTGCCGTCTTACCGCTCGGCACCGCCACCATGCGAGGTAATTCGCCTACCCTCCTCTCCTATTCCGAATTCTTCAACCCTCTTCCTTCTAAAAACAAGCTGGCGTAATAATATTAAGTTAACTTTAATTCAGTGTGATAATAGACACCTACAATAGTATCGTGTGTGCGGTTGAACAGATAAACCTCGTAGATTGCTAAATCTCAGAACCCGCTTAGATTTACGGCGAAATCTCTAAAATAAAAAGAAAAACTGCTTTACCCTGGGGAAGAAGCAATACATTAAAGTGGAACATATTTTTTAACGAAATTAAACATTTAACTCGTCCAATTTGTTAAATGCAGTCCCTCGAGATACTTATCTAACAGTTCGCGAGGTGTATCCGTTTGACCCTTTGTTTACATTTTTGTTACCTACAGTTTTAACGTAGACTTTAATCAAATAAATAAATAAGGGAACAGCAACTCCAATAAAACGTTACTTAACAGCCAAACAACGTGTAAAGTAGAATATGTGATACTAACGCTTGTTTTGTAAATAAAATCCGGTGCAACGCTAAAATAAATTCTACTGAGCATACAAAAGTCGGCAAGCGCACATAAATCTGTCGCACTCGATGCTTGTCTAAATAGTATACAATTGGAATTATTGAATCAAAATTAAAACTTGTACTTTTTTTTCTAACTAGCTTTTCCGGATTAAGCCTTCGCCCGTACTAGTAAGTAGCGAAGCCAGACCCTGCTACTTTATGTTTATGATATTGTACTGTTTATGTTATGTTATGTTATGCTGTCCATCACCCGGGCATGGCTGCGTCCCCGCGATCTCCTTCGTTTCTGTGCGCTTGTTGTTCTTTGTCATGGCTTTACACTTTCACTGTCACCTCATCTCAACCCACTACACGTGTATTTTAATTCTCACTTTGTCCATGATATTAAACTTTACTTAATCGTCATCTAATTCATCCATATCATCAAATGCATACACATCATAACTTATATCATAACACGAGTCTCTTCATTCGTTTTACATTCAGTTATCGTTAGCTAGCACATTTTTAACGAGGGACTGTTTTTCAGATATTTGTAAGAGCACAGTTTGAATATGACCCGTTGGAGGACGAATTGATTCCCTGTGCTCAAGCTGGCATTGCCTTCACTACGGGTGATATACTTCAGGTGAGTGCGTGTGTAGCCCATATGGGTAAGGTAACGCAACGGAATCGAGGTAACCGATTACAAACACGTCTACACAGATACAAAACAAATCAAAAATTTGATTTTTCGAACTAAAATCCGGTACACGCACGACAAGCAACAGTGTGTGTGACCTTCATGCGTTGCGTTGCCTATACGAGTAGCAGTAGTAGTAGTGCTCGGTGGTTAGTTTGGTGCTACATATAAACGCTGTATAACAATTTTAGTACCTAGGCAACCAAGCACTGCTCAGAATATTATGTAAAAAAATACAGGGTCAACAAATGTGACTTTATCCTGAAATAATAAAAAAATAGTTTGTTTATTGCTAAAAATCCTCATCTAAACGTTTAAATTGTTTAATATTAAGAAAATTACAATTAAACATCTATGCAGCGTTCAGCGGGTTAGTGTTTAGAAATAGTTTATCCATTAAGTTTATGTGACCCCAGCCCCACTGTTAACGTATCTCGTACTATTTCGGGCCAACAATTTACTACTACAATTATGTGAATCCTCTGGACAATTCAACAATGCGAATGGCCCAGCAAAATAGTCAATTTTAGTAAATGTAGGGCTATTATCGTTATAAGGTAAACAGGGCTGAATGTGTGGTTTAATAATGCTCCTATTTCCACCAATCTTATTTAGTACCTATGTGCTATGTTTTATTAAAATGGAAAATTTGTAATAGGTATCTATATCAAATTTTAGACTAAAAACTTCTAATTTGTTTATTTTGAAATGGTAATGAAATCTTTAACAATGGAAATTCAGTATGAGATGCTTTTAGAAAAACTTACAAATTCGACCCCAGTTTTAAATCAGTTCATGCTCACTTGTCTTATAATGTAAACAAAATTCTAACCTACAATCTCACTTTTTGTCACCTTAACATCGTTTATCGCCTAAATAAAGCAAATCCAAGCTTTAAATAGAAGAGGAGATTTATAATTTATTTCTTTGCTATGTTTTGTTCAAACGATAAACAATAATTTGATGGGAAAAACTGAAATTTTAGATTAGAGCGTTGTTTACTACTTAAAACAAGTTAGGATTAATAGTCTTTAGTTAGTATCATACTTGAGACAAGTTAGGAATGATAGTCTTTAGTCAATGTAAGATTTTTTTGTTAGATTTTTATAGAGGAGATATTTTGTGTCGACTACTAAGCATCCAGTTTCAAACCATGGTAGGGTATCTTGCTATTCTTAGAACACATAACCGCAAAAAAAGTTTTATTAAGTTGCAACATTCCATTCTGCATGATTACAGATTATAAGCAAAGATGATACGCATTGGTGGCAAGCCCGCAAAGACGCGTCGGGAGGCTCGGCCGGTCTCATACCGAGCCCTGAACTTCAAGAATGGAGAGCCGCATGCGCAGCTGCCGAACGATCTAACACCGACCAAGGTTCGAATCACACGACCATATATAAATGTTTTATTTTCTTTTAAGTATGATTGATCGTTTACATAGATGATGTTGTTACGCAGTGCCTGATCTGTATTTATTTTGAAATTTTAAGATCGAGTTCGGTTGCAAAATGAGGTTTAGTCTGTTAATATTGATGTTGTTTTAGGATGTATCGTCGTTAGATGTTTTGGGTTAAATCAATCGTTTTCAGGATTCGTTTTGGTTTTTCGCTCTTTTGGATTCATATTTGGAAATGCTTATCAGGATTTTGCTTTATTTTGTTAATCCTTAAAAAGGTTTTTTTTTGTGGAGTGATACGATTTTTTTTTTGTTGTCTCATAATTGTGACGGTCTCATTAGTTTATTGATGATATTCTAGATTGTTTATTTATTTTGTAAATATATCACTAACACTACGGTACAATATTTAACGTCATCGTTGTCAGATCATGATACATTATTTTGTAAAAACATTACTGAGAATATTTACATTAACGTTTTGTGTTTTGCTTTCAAACGTTAACATCATTGGACGAACCTGCAGTCGGTATGTAAAATGCTTGTTTATCATTGTACAGAGTAATACAAGCTCCCCTAATCGGAACTAAGTATTCTATATTCAAAAGGATTTACTATTTTCTTCCAAACTTTGCATGGTGTTCGTTACCATTATTGTTACCCTTAAAATATATGGAATCTTACAAATTACCATGTACTGATAATACTCGCAACCAAAAGGAAATCTCTGTGTAGTAAATTGCCACTACCTTAATCTGAATTGAATGCTGTTATTTTGAAACAATGGGAGTTTGTGTAACCCCGAATGCTATCTGTTTTATCGCGAAGTGTTATAAGACAATAAGCTTAATAGTTGAGAAAAAACCACACAACCCACACAGACTAAAAGTTAACTAGAGTCGACCTTCATTAAAAATCCAGCAGGGCATTATGTTTTGTCCTATACGTCGTCCACAAAATTTACTATGACAATTAACCTGAAAAATATCGCTGTCTTAATGACCGGCTTATTATCTTAAACTGGTTTTTGTAAGGACTTGTTGTCGTTGTTTAAAAAACGAACACTTCACAATAAAACGTTGAGTGTAACCCCGTCTAAAGTAGTGGTCCATACCATTCCATTGGCAAGTTGCGTTTGCATGAACCATGTTGTAATGTTGTGCTGCTAGGAGCAGAAGGATGCGTGTCTCACACTGATGGCTGTGAAAATACAGGTAACATTATATCGATTACTTTAATGTTCTAATCAATAATCAGGTAGGACGGCATACAGTAGCCGGCAGTAAATATTGCACATTAGTTTAGTTTCGAATTTGTATTTATTTACCCGCGAGCGACAGAAACGACGCTATACGAAGCCGAACTAGCCGATGTGCGATATGTTCTGCCGAGCACTGTACCTACTTATAAACATTGATGTTTTGACGCCATTACGATTCCGGTAGTTTACGAAAGCCAAATGATCATCGTACAAGATGCCAAGAGACCACAGTCTCTTGCAATAAGACAGTTGAAACGCGGTTGTACTTACAATTTTTAAGTAAGTTTTTAAGTCATTCATTGGTAGTTCCACATTCGCCTGGAAAGCAGACTTGAAAACTTCTTAAGACCACCGAGGTTATCTATCGAAGTGGACTCTATTTATTAGTTGAAGTACTGTTAAGTATTTAAGGAATACTTTTAGATGTATGTTTAAAAATAAATTGAAGACGCTGCTTTTAAATACCGATTTAAATATTCTCAAAGGTTGCTTTATCACAGAAGAACAGTCATCCTGCTAGCGCTTATTCCGGTTCTTTATCCGGGAAAACCTATTGATTACAGAAGAATAAAGAGAAGAAATCAATCAATCACGGAATGTTCTTTTCTCTGTGGTCTAAAAATGTTTTAGTGGCCCTAACATGACCGACTCAGGTTTAATTTATCCCTCCCTGCCATCAAACTAGTATCATAAGAAGGGATCGCACATTGAGATAAACTCAGGTAAACTAAACCTGGCCGGTCATCTTAGGGACACTGTAATGGTATTATTGTAGCTGATGTTTGAATGTTTTCAAATTTGTTTTTGCAAAATCTTACCTAGATTGTTTGTTTCAGTGAACTGTTCTATTTTCGGACGCAAAAAGAAGCAATCTAAGGACAAATATCTGGCGAAACACAACGCCGTGTTTGACCAGCTCGACGTAGTCACCTACGAGGAAGTCGTCAAGTTACCATGTCAGTATAACTTATACTATACCCTGAACCCTAAGGTCCAGCCTGAACCTGGTGCGACGGTGTTAGTCTCGCTCTTGCTTTCTGCCAGATTTGGTCCCAAAGTCTGGCTGACGAAACGTGGGCAGGTCGAGTGTTTTATTTTTAAGTATCATCTGAAACTTGAAAGATGGCGTTAGCCTCTCTCCCTGTCAGATTCTGTTTCAACTTCTGATCAGCGAAACGTCGGCAGGTTAAATCTTATGTAACACTTCAGCGCATTTATGAATACTTCTGAGATTTTAAGCTTTATGATTCGGCAGATCTTTGCGGCATTCTTAGAAAACCAATGACGTTTAAAGTTGACCATTCATTAATTATTAACGCGCTCGGAAGTTTAGCTTTGCAACTGAATGTCATAAAAGTCCCTTTGTAAGGTTTCCAATTTAAATGAAGCGTGGCATTATCTTAATTTTTAAACTGTAAAACGAAGAAAAAACCATTTGGGTCACCAGACGGGAAGTGATCACCACTGCTCGTGGGAAACAGCTACCTACCTGAAGAATCGCTGATCCTTTGCCAGCCTTTAGGTCCACCACACTCTTGTAGGCCTCCAGAGCTCTCACGCGTCGTATGAAACGCAGTAGTAAGCTACTACTTCACGCCGATAGTCTGTGAGAGTTTTATATTTACTTATTAGTGTGTTAAATATTAATGGGGTTTTTTATTAAATTAATTTATGTTTCAGCCTTCCAAAGAAAGACAATAGTTCTGCTGGGTGCGCACGGCGTCGGTCGTCGTCACATTAAAAACACCTTGATAGCTCGTCATCCGGACCAATATGCTTATCCCATTCCACGTAAGTAAATCTTCACGAAAATCATAACAATCAACATAGCAAACACAAATAGCAAAACAAAATGGATCAAACACATTTTGATTATTGGCATACCCTACCCCCTTGGTCACTCCCAAAATTAAAGCTAATCTAAAGACATACACCTATCAAGCCATATATTTTAGACTGCAGAATGTGTCAAAGAAATAGACATACTTACATAAATGTATAAGCACTCGAAAACATAACCCTGCCTTCCCAGCAATCATAATTGTTATATACTTCTTAAATAATTTTTTCAACTGTGACTTACCTTAAGCGATATAAACAGCCTAATGAGCCTATTAAAAATGAACCTAGATCCACGAAACGTCATTATTTATGAATGAATTGAACATTGTTTAAAAAACTATAATTTCTATTATGTCCATCTTTCAGATACTACTCGACCACCGAGAGCGGATGAAGAAAACGGTCGACACTATTATTTTGTATCTCACGAAGAAATGATGGCCGACATTGGGGCCAATGAATATTTAGAATATGGTAAGTTATAAACACACACCTTAAAACAAATACAGTACCAACAATATGATATTGTGTAGGTCAATTCACAAGAGCTGGGGGTGCGATTTTATAAAATTGCACCCCTGGCATCGAATATCTGTGAAATTAATGACAATTTCATATATTTTCGGCGCCAGAATTTATGGATCGACCTTTACTACTTATATATCGTACGGGTGTGTAGCGTGATATTTTATTCATACATATCGTTAACAACATAGTATTGTTTAAACTTTCGCGTTTTTCACACTTATTTATACCGTTAATGCGTTAAGGTCCCGTTAACGTTATAAAAAACGTAGTATTAACGGTGATAAATTTATTTATTGTAAAACTATAATTCCTTAGGACTATCTACCTACATAATGTTGATGTATCTCCCAAATTTTAGCCAGCGTTTAGATGTCCGAAAATTGACTTTTTAACAACTTGATTGACATAATATTGAATTTCCTACACAAAATTTAATTAGAACGTCAATTACACATAAACCCTCAGTTAAAAAAATCACTAAGTGTCAGTGAAAACCATATCAAAATCTGTTGCGTGGTTTAGAAATAGTGAACGGTTCTCTTACAGACACCATGAGGACAGACAAACGCGGATAGCGAATGTGTTTAACACTCTGTCGAGGTGATGATATTGTGCTATTGAGATTACCATCCTAATAGTACAAGCCTTAAGAGGAGTGGACAATATTTGAATGTAAGGAGTTTCATACAAAATACAAAAGCCTCAGTAAAAAAATGCAAACCTAGTTCTAGGGCATAATGGTAACATACAAAAAAATCATGGCTATAGGTTAAGGTTTAGAGGGTGGAAAACGTTATCGCCGTTTGTATGGGGAGCGCTGGGTTCACAGTCCTCTGAACTTTTTTAATAATAGCGTTCTACTCATAGGCACTCACGAGGACGCGATGTACGGAACGAAGATTGAAACAATTCGGCGCATACACTCCGAGCGTCGAATAGCCATTTTGGATGTAGAGCCGCAAGCGCTGAAAATTTTACGCACCGCAGAGTTTGCACCCTACGTCGTGTTCATAGCTGCTCCGCCGCTCAACAATGTTGCTGATGTGAGTATTTAATTTAATGTAGTAATAACCCATCACATTTCATTAAATTGTCTAAAGGGCCTCTACGTTGGCTTCGGCTCCGCGCACGCCTCCCAAAGGTCCGGGGCCCCGTGAATGGGAAAGACATACATAATAATGCTAGCCTGCAATCGTGACCCACTGAGCAAAGGCCCGTCCCTCGGATTTAGCAATCTCTGGCCAGTCACATGAAAGTGCGTGACCTCAACTATCGTTGCATCATCCATACGTCGCACAGCGTATAAACTTAGCAGAAAGATAGCTAATGCTGCCAATAACTATGGTACCCATGCCAAGGGAACCTTCTTTTTGTTTGATATCTTTTAGAGTTAAAATTTTGATATGAATGTTTAGTTTTTTTGTTCATTATTTGGATTGAGCTTTGAATAAAGTATTTAGAAGCATTAAATTTAATGCTACATTATCAACGCAAGAATCAGAGCGTAAAGTATCTTACTAACATATTATTTATTTCCAGTACGACGGCTCTCTAGAAGTCTTGGTTCGCGAATCGGAGCAACTCCGTCGCACCTACGGCCATTATTTCGACATGACCATAGTCAACAACGACATCGACGACACCCTGGCCCAGCTCGAAGCGGCGTTGGTGAGACTCCGCTCAACCCCGCAATGGGTGCCAGTCTCCTGGGTCTACTGACAGTCCGACTCCTACTATCTGTAAATGATTCAATGCTCAACTGAAGTTGACTTTATGTTCAAGGCGTGAAGCCATCTTTTGGTACCTACTTTAATTTTTAATTTTTTATAAGGTGGTTCCACTGAAGAATATAAAAGACCTATAATGGCCTCCGACATCGTAACCACATCAGGTCTGTCACGGGAGAAGCCATTTTCATTAGTAACTTAGGTGGTTGTTTTTGCTTTTCGTCTGTTTAAAGACTTTGTGAGCATAATGTTAACTTCAGCTAATGCTGATCACTATGGATTGAATTCAAGTTTCTATCTAAAAACGCACTTTGATACTAAAGCAGTGAGTATTTTACTAAATAAATGTTAAAACTCTTAACAGTTGTTGCACTGCTGCACCAATCCTGCTCACCAACTCTGTTTCATTCTCGCAGCTCATTTTAGTATTTGCATGAGTGAGACAGAATAGTGGCTCTAAAATTCTATGTGCAGGGCACTGCATGTTTTACTATTCTTTATTATTGCGTAGTCAAAAATGCACATGATTTCAATGAATTTAAATTATTGTGACGATTTTAAAATTATAGACTTTTCTTATTTATATTAATCAAAACAATGTACCTTTTTAAAAATTTATTAATCAGTATTTTCATTGTACCTATCTACACGATTATGAATATACAATTGTACGGAAAAACATTCCTGCGGAGTCGCTTGTTTGGAGGAACCCAGAATAGAGGTTCCATGCAAAAAATGCATAATAAAAAAGACGATAAAATCCGGCAAGTGTCCGGCTTCTTATGACGTTATGACTTATGAAAAAGAACTTTTTTTCGATTATTTAGTACTTATTCTAACATTTATTTGATTGTTATTTTAATCGTTATTTTTTAAATTATGAATTGAAACTAACTTCTCATTATATAATTGATTTATGTTTACAGTTATCTACTAAAGCTTGCATTGTATTTGGTGCATGAACGCTCAATTTCACAATTATGTGCCAAATGTGTGACTGCATACCAGATTTCACGAAAATAACGATTTTAGACACTTGCACATTACCTAAAATACATGAATTTTGGATCAATTGTACATAAATATACATTAGTGCGTATTTAAAAATAAACTAACTGTCTAGAGGAGTAACGTAGCTCAAAATGTTAACTTCAAAAATATCTTTAAGATCTATTAAATTATATTAAAACGTAAGGCTCGCTGTTCCGCTAAATACACAATACTGAAGGGTTAGACATCGACTTAATTGTCAATTTTTAAATAACGTTAAATAGCATTGCCAACGGTAAAAGAACGTTAAAAATCTCTTGTCATTAAGAGTCTGCACAACCCTATTGTTACCTGTCAACTTCATTGTGTACTTTAGCCGATGAGCGACCAATCACATCACAGAATTAGAATTCACAGGGTTCTATGTAACAGTATTTTTAAGTGTCGAAATTGTGTTCTTATTCTTTAGGATATCTTAAATACTTCACCAAGTTCTGTCACATACTTTACTATCCAACGCGCTTTTATTATGTATGATTTCACTTTGTAGTAATGTCTGTAAAAGATGCCATGAAATAAAGATTACCACCAAACGACTTAAATTAAGGGATCAATTATTAAGGCGTTACTTACTAACTACTCCTGGCACTGGCTCTTTTATGATGCTTCCGATATTTGAATTAACGTTATTATAAGTTAAAAAAACGGATACACAGTTATTTATTATAAAGGTACTCAATGGAAGAAAACGCGTTTTTGTCATGAATTTGAGTTGTAAGATTTGTTAAAAAAAATGATTGATGAAATGTTGCGTAATTCGTTTTTTGGCGTGTTAAACTGATTGTTTCTGTATATCCCGCAATTTATGCATTCCAATATTGTATATAACTAAATAACGAGTAGCGAAATTTTACGATATAACTCACTGTTTCACTATATTTACTTTTTACGACTATTTAGGCTAAGTAGGAATTGTTGTAAGATTAAAGAAAAAGATTTTTCATGTTATTTTTTTTCTTAAATTACTTACAATAAGTACAAATTTTCGTCAATGCTCAGTGTTTCTACTCTGGTTTTTATTAAGAATTGATTGTTTTTTGTGTTATTTATTGTAATTCTTTTACATTGCATCACTTATTTGCAAGTTAAATAGTGTTGTTACCTTTTGAAAACCACGAGTATATTGTTTCCTCAACAAATCTCTATGAATTGTAGTAGGCAATTACTTTCATATTTATGACAACTTAATTTCTCTTTAATTATTTAGTATATAATTATATCAAGCATTAATCTACTAACTAATCTCTGTAAGAAGTTAACTCAACACTGTACTTACATTTTTTAAATTTTGTTTTAATTACGACGTTGGGTGTCTTCTTAAAAACTTCTATACTTAATGTGAGAATAGCGAATGAATGTAGTTAAATAAATTAATCATACGATATTGAATTTAAGAAAATTAGGCGATAATAAGAATTGTGCATTGACGTGCGAGTAGCACTATTACCCTTGTTTTGTTAAAAGGCAATGTTGCCATTAGAAAAATATTAGTTTTATTGCGACTCAGAAATTATGTTGCCATACTTAACAAAATATATATTTACTTAAATAGATATCTTTTACTATTTTGAAAAAGTTTACTGTGTTTATGCAAGAGTAGATAAATTAAACTATACTAATGAAAGTTGTTTATGTAAAATCTTTATGGTACAATGCAGATTGTTTTGCTGATAGTTAATTGGTCAATCTATAGAATAGACTGAATTTAACAAACGAAAATAGTTTTCAAATCTACGTCATCAATTCGTCGAGTTGAATAACACCGCAAATTCTTTTTATTTAAAATGAGTGCCGTACATCTGTCTTTACAGGCAGGCAAATTTCAACATAGGTATATTGCAAAACCCTTGCTTGTACTAGTAATAGGTAACTAAAGCGAATATTGAATTGTCTGACGTTGGTATGAAAACAAATTTAGCTACTTACTTTGATCTGAATTTTTTCGCACTAATAAATAGCCTTTGATATTGACTTGACAGGTATATGGGCGATTCTCATTCTTTATCAATAATAATTTGACTTCGTGTTTTTGTTCCTTTTGTACATGTATGAGAATCTCCCAGCTTCTAGGATAATTTACCGAGGCTTGTTGCAAGCTAAGCTTATTGACAAGCCGCAAAAGTATTACAAGTTAGCAGAGTTTTTATCTTTTCAAGTTATAGATAGTTGATTTTACGGCACAGTCTTAGACTAATGTTAGTGTTTTGATGTTTATAAAGGTACTTAATATGAAGTACCTACGTATAGTTGCATAATTTTGAATTATCGTTTAGTATCTAGTGCTGCTCCTATACGGAAAGAGTGGTTGAGAGAGTCTTCATTATAATTAGGTATGTAATTATTTATTAATATTTAAATGAGAGTATTTTTAACGTTATACGCATCACAAATAATAATGCCTGATACAGAACATTCCATTAACTACCACTTCGTTTTATTATCATTGTATGAATTAAGTATATCAATAATGTTATAAGTCATTATATTTAATAATATTTTGATTTAAATTGTGATTCTTAATTATTAAATTGATGTTACTTTATTATTTGTTAATAGCAATATGATTTTAGAATTTATTGTATTTAGCTTTATGTATTTTTCTTGTGATTTCATGTTCAAGCTTATGTTACACAAACATAACGTTATATTATAAAATGATAATGAATATAACAGTAGTCAATACATAAAGTTTAAATATTAAATCACATGAAATTGGGCAATCATTAACTGGTAAAATAGTCGAAACTGAAACCTACCTACTAATTTAAAATGATACTATTAATTAATATTCCGATACAAGCTATTATGAATCTTAATACAATCGAATACATGAAATTACACCTAGGCGTGTGTTAAGCAGAAGTGTATCAGGATGAATAAAAAGATAGCAAAATCAAAAACAATGGTTCTTATCAATGACAACTAATGATGACTGAAGTAAAATCTATTATAATAACTGTTAAAATTGAATAAACCGCACAAAATTACTATTTGTTTGATTTTCTCCCTTGCATGTGTTTGCTAGAAAATGTTATGCTTCAATTAAAATAATTTTAACTTTCTAAACAAATATGTTTTATTCCTTTATTTTGAAGGCAAATTATAAAAATAACCCATTTCGATGGGACTGCACTATACGAGCTGTCTAGCAGCTGTTGATTAAGTACCTACATAATTACAATGTTATAAAAAACATAACGTTACAATCAACATTAGCCATGGTTAAAAAAACGTTTGTATTCGTTTCGTTATATTTAGTACATACCTATTTAATTACTCGTGTTTCCATGGACGGAAAAGGTTTTTTTAACGAAACTACCTACCTAATACTTCATTCTGTAATTTTCATAATGTTATGATCATCTAATCAGTCAGTGATACGACACGATGTTTTATATCTTTTCACGATGTTTTATATCTCTATTCTATTATTGTTCAAAACGTAGTAATAATAATAGGACTAATAAAGAAAGTCAGCAGCAAACGTGGCAGTATGGCCTCAGCTTCCTACTCGGCTACACCTCTAATGAAAATTATGAAGAAATTAAAAATAATTGGCGGTTAACGTTTTACAAGTGAAACGTTAACTACTATTAGCATGCTAGCATTTACCGCGCAAAGAAATGCTTTGGTCCCTCTCGCACATGCATACAGCAGGGCTATTCTCGGTTTATGCGAGATGCATCTCGCACGAAAACAACTGAATTCCCTTGGAAATCTGTCACCTTTTGACGACTCTCGCACGTGAGACGCATCTCGCATGAACCGAGAATTGGGGTCCTGGTGAGAACGGGGTAAATGCTTTATGTCATTGATAAAAGCTGGCGTGCTAGGCCCCTAGTAGCACGCTAGCGATTATAGTAGACAGAACGACTTCGTTCCTTTCTCATACGCTTATTGACTAGAAAAGATGTAATTATTTAAGTCTCAAGAAACTCTCGCGTGCTAGGGCCCATGTTTTAGTTTCTCTTGCCATCTCCTTTGGTTAAATACTCACTTTACTGCTTATTAATTATTAGTTACTACCTATGTATTGTGGTTTTAGCCTAAGAGAACACCTATTAAAGAGATATAATTAGGTAGCTTTTACTGCTGAAATAAAGCATTACCTATATCCCTTTCAAGCCGGCTAGGGTGTAAAAAAGGGACAGGTGCATTATGTCTGCGATGTGTCCGTGATAAACGCTATGTGCCCGCAAGTGCCACGAAAGCAGTTCATAGTGAAAAAAACTTAGTTTTTTTTGCTTTTTAACATAAGACTTGGCTGTACGGTCTCAGACCTTTGCATGATAATGCTCTTTATTTGGCAAAATAACGCCTTATTTGGGGATGTACCATTGACTTAAAAACCCGATTTTTATGCTCTATATTATTATTAATCGATAACTGTAATAACTAAAATCCAATTTGTTTTAATAATGTTTTTTTCTTTCAATTTTCTTAAGAAAATTCATAGCTCTATTAATTAAATCATCAATAGAGATCTTAATAAATGTGTTCTTGGCGTCGCCGTCGTCGGTATTACACTTCACTAACGCCATCCGTTATCAGGTTTGATATTTTTAACGAAAAATTGTTTTAAACAACTGTTGCCCGTTTCACGAAGCTTGGTAGCTTCGTAAAACGGGCCACAGGTCTAATGCTGTCTTAAACGAACTGATGTTGTTAACTTGATCGTTATAAATGTTGTAAATTTACTTCTTTGGGGCTACTAGATAATTAGCATGTCAATAAAAAATTTGAGTAGTGAAAAAAACATTTTGTTTTTAAATGTTTAAAAATGTTTTTTTTTTTGGTTTGCCCACTTAAGGCCAATCAAATTTAATGTCTGAGACCATACAGCCACGTCTTACGTGAGGCTTTTGGCATAGTGAGGACCGGAGCCATATCTTTAGATTTTTTGAGATGATGAATTGGATTAAAATAAAAATAAATGAGTGATGGATGATGACATTGTAATACTGATGTTACATACTTCAACGTTTCTGAGAGGCTGTTAAACCAAAATCATGCATCGCTGACGAAAGACCCTGGCATAACGGATGTGATAAGATGAAGGAACTCCGGCTTTAAAACATTATTTGTATGAAATTGTTTTTAATGACATGAAATAAATTGGTTTGCTATCGAGTTTAGCTACACTTTACAGATAATAATAATAAAGCATTTACGTTTATGTTTACTCACATCGTTGCAACGTAACGGTTGCATGTAGATTGAGTGGTGTCCTGCCGTTTGACAAAAACTCATTTGGCAAAATTACACTTGACAAACAATGTTTCGCTAAAAAATATTTCGCCAATTGATCATTTCACAAATAGTCATTTTACAAATGACTCACTTTGCAAAATGATCAACAGTAAAATTTTCATTTTATAAATAATTATTTAAAAAAATGAACATTTAGCAACTGAGTTAACAGATAAAACTACTCTTGATCTAAAAACGTTTGGTAAAATGTATGTTTTTACAAGTGTTTCGTTTATTAATAACTAAAATCGATCGTTATTTCAAGCTCAAAAACGAACTGATGCATTTAGACTAATCATGGAAAAAATCTAGTTCGTCAGTTAGGTTAGATTTGTATTATGATCACCAATAGCGGAGCGAGCGAAGCTAGCGGTGCGTCATAATGCATGATTGCATTATAAAATAAAAAAATGTTAAATGACATTTGGATAAATGCTTAATGTGGTGAAATGAAAAAAGGTCAATTGTTATTTTATTATTTAACACATTTACCAAGTGTAGTATTTGCTAATTAATCATTTGCTAAGTGAGTTATTGTAAGATGATACTTTTGTCAAATGTCTCGTTTGCCTAATAATTATTTGGTGAAACGTAGTTTGTCAAATGATCATTTGTCAATCGTTTTTTGGTCAAAAATTAGTGAACCATTTTTATAGGTTTGACATTTTGTAAGTAAATAATCAAACAAGGCTACAGAGAGATCAGAGAATTTAGTGCTATAGTACGAAATCCTCTAAGGACCCCGGCCATCACGAACCACTTTACCCATTGTAATATATCACTTACCCCTACAATGTCATTTTTAAACAATTTATTACACCTCTTTAACTGTAAAAATATCGCAATAAATAATTTTACAATGGTACAACGTACGCGTTCCCACCAAAACGGATTGCCCGATTTTTGCTTATAAAATTAACGATTCTTTCACAATCGGTTATTGGTTATTTTTTTACATCCCTATCTGTCTGATTACTTTGACGTTTGATTTTGACATTGACGTTTGTTTCATTCATTCATTTCGTTTACCACCGATTTGATGTTGTACGTAGGGATTTTACACAATTTTATTGGTTTTCATCAGTGGTACTGATATTCAATTGACTCGAATATTTGCTGCTTAGTCTTTACTGAAACATTTATCCTTATGGCTCAACGAGAGAAGCGTGCTAATGCTGGTAATCGAATGGCGAAGTTGCTTGATGAAGAAGAGGAAGATGACTTTTATAAAACAACGTACGGAGGATTCCAGGAGACTGCAGAAGATAACGATTATATGTAAGTGGCACAATAACTCTGTCTGTTATATAAAAAATCTATAGAATATTTTGTTTTGTCAACATAACCTCAAACTGGTTATATACAAAACAGTTCTAATTACTAGACTGCCTTTGGTTCATGCCTAGTGGCTACTATTAACAAGAAAATTATAGCTTCTTATCCCGTATTTGTCGGCATTTTGTCTAGTGCCACTAGTGATTAAGTATGTCTAATCTTAAGTTTCTGTGTTCTGGAAATTATCAGATTATTTATAAAGTTTTAACGTCGTCGTTCATAATACGTGTTTAATGTCAATTATTATAATAAAACATTCAATTTAGTTATAATACCATACCAACAAATATAGTTTTTTGTGGTTTTCACTTGCTGCCAGTGTATAAGAATTGTAAAAAAAGGTTATCTTGAATTGGGATGTTGACAAAAAAATAATAATTAGTCCATCTTTTAGAACGCCAGAAAATAGTAGATACGTATTTTTTCTTTTGCTTCTAAAACTTAAAATAACAAAGTTACAGAGCGGCGAAAGTTCGCGCTACGTCATTATATCGTAAAATTTTTACGAATCGAGTGACGTCACGAGCCCCTACTCCTGAATTTGAATGTGCTGTATCTTTGTCAATATTATTCGTATGGACAAAAAAAAAAATACGTATCGAGTATTTTTCTATAATCTAACTGACGGACTAATTAGAATCTTGTTGTTTTAACCCAGGAGACATCCCTATTGAAAAAATATTTCAATCTTTCCCATTATAAATTAGCAGGATGTGTTAGTCAAATACTGTAAATTATTTAGAAAAAGGCTACACGCAAAGGGTAGGGTTACAAAAATATAAAATTATCACCTATTTAGTTTCATCTTTTTAATTTCAGTGAAGAAAAAGAAGCAGATGATGTTGTAGACTCGGATTTCGATATAGATGAGAATGATGGCCCTGCTTCTGATCAAGAGGTTGAAGAAAAGAGGAAAAGAGCTGTTGGGACTAAGGCATACAAGGTAGGTGACAGTTGAATACCCTTTGGAGGAGTAAATGCGTGATAGTCTAACAATTTTTTAGACACTATACTAATTTAGTGCATGACTTGAATATACTTAACTATAAGATATTTGTATGCCCTTGGGCGCAGCATAGTGATACAAGTATATAATCATTGTATCATCTGTTTTGACCTATGTTTGACAAATAAATTATTTGAATTTGAATTTGTTTGCTGTTACCTGCTGTCCACAGGGACTAGAGATCCCAAAATAAGTTGCCCACCTTTAGGTCTCCCCCCCCCCTGGGCCTTCAGATCTACCTCCTACTGTACAAAACGCAATAGAAAGCCACATCTCACTAAACAGATCTGCTCATGGTCTATACACCGATCGCAGATGACAAACACAAAGGAATAAAAAAAAGCAAGCTACTTCATGCTGGTTTTCTGTGAGGGTGCGGTACTAAGTATCCTTGTCATAATATATTATACAATAAAGGGGAAATCACATCTGCTGATCAGAAAGAATATTATTTCTAATGAGTTGATGCCTTTCCACTTGCAAAGAAAAAAGTATGTAGTACAGTCAAGGAACTTAATTCCCTACCCATTTCGTTGAAATGTCGTCTGACATTCGCAATGCATTAAGGTCGATATGTCAAACTAACGTCTTGCTCTATAGCTCTTATGGAGACAGTTTGTCATATGCTATTGAACCTTAGGTGGGTTGGAAATCAAATTCCTTGACTGTACTATCAGTCAAAATAAAAAATGATTGTACTCACTAAAATAATTAATATCAGTTTCATATTATGTAAGTATTTTAGTAATTAATATGTGAACAGTACAAGTTTGAGACCAACAAAACCTTTTGTTCCATTCACAACAGTTATTATTTTCGTTTAAACTGAATGATTTAGTTGTTTTAGAAATAACTACAGATTGCCTTTTAAAATGTCCTAGGACCCCAAAAGAAGAAAAGCGGCAGCAGCTGACAGGCCTAAAAAAGAGCCTGTTAAAAGAGTAAAAGAAGACAAAGAAGACAAAGCAGAGAAATCTGAAACGGAAAAGACAGAAGACTTCGACCAATCACTCAATGATTCAATAGGTATGTTAGTGGTTTTGTAATTTTAGCCATGGGGGGTGAACTTGCCATTTATTGCACTTGGTGTGACACAATAGAGAGATCTGTCTTGATGGCGTCTTTTGACGGTTCATTTATTAATCAGTGAATGTTGCTCTGTATAGCAATGAGAGTTGAAACAAAAAATTAAGAATTCAAACAGAACTCTCCGGTACACACATGACATGTAGCAGTGTGCGTGACTTCAAGTTGCGTTGCGTTAACTATAATTCTTAAATTGACGCACCAGACAGCATGAAAAGATCATCTTTAGGGTTCCATACACAAAGGGTGAAATGGGATACTATTACTAAGACTCTGCTGCCTGTCCGCCACCAGGCTATATCTCATGAACCATGATAGTTAGGCAGTAGATATTTTCATAGATGATGTAATAGTTATAGCGGTATAACAACAAATATTAAAAATCAGAATAAAATAAATATTTACGGGGACTCCCATACAACATATGTGAGTTATTATTCGTGTTTTTCTAAATAATGTTACGGAACCCTTCGTGCGCGAGTCCGACTCGCACTTGGCCGGTTTTTATTATAATATCTGAGTCAGCATCAAATGTATACTGCGATTATACTCGAAAATGAATTGGCACCAGGTTTCTATCTAGAGTAGAGGCCCTCTGTGGTGTCATTTTGTGGCTCAGATTAGTCCCCATTGCAAACTTAGGTGGTGCTGATATGATATACATTATGTTTGCTGTGTGTGTTCTATCAGAAAGTGGACTTTCCAAAGATAAGGTATGAATTGCTGTCTGTGTAACGTTCCTTTATTGCAATCCCGCAAAAACGACCGATATGAAAAAAATGACTATCACAGGTTAGACAATTTTTTTATGGAGCATAGCTCGATCTCCTTGTTGTAAGTCTTGTCAATCCATTGGTCTGTTGCACTGTGAAAAAGACAAGAAAACAATTTTGCGATAAAATCATTTTAATAATGTTTTACTGATTGGTCTTACAAATTGGAAGGTTCTGTCTGTCTGTCCATCTGTCTATGTGTCTGTCTCTTGTAGCTCCGTATCCGATTTCGATCCCTTTTTTACCCGACTACGGCAAAGCCTAAAGGAAGGGTTATGTTTTTAGTAGTCTATTTATTTTGGTTTAGTGGGAAACTGTTACTTAGCTATTTTCGATGTTTAGTGTGTTTAAGAATTTATAACCATATTATTAACTAGCGGGCCCACGCGACTTCGTTCGCCTGGAATATATAGCCTATGTCTGTCAGGGAGTCAGGGATAGTGTGTACCATCTAGCTTTCTATTTGTAAAAGTAATTAGGTATCGGTTCAGTAGTTCCACAAATTACCCCCTACATACATACAAACAAACAATAATGTAATGACCATAAAGACATATTGAAAAAATTCGCAAGGGCGAAACTGGCAAACGCAAGGCACGGAATGCTGATGTTGCAGGTTCGAGTCCTGCCACTACCCTAATTTTTCTGTGTTGTCATTGCAAAGCATTTTAAACAAACAAAGTTTACCTCTTTATTATATTAGTGTAGATAGATGTAGATTGAAGCATTTATTTTCATTTACAGGTCGCAAATCAATTAGAAAAAGTACAGCAGTGAAATCACTAGAAACACAACAGAGAATCAAAATAAGGTCAGAGTTAAAAAAGAAGAAAGTTAAAAAGGTGGAAGAAAAGATGCCGTCACAAGAGGAGCTACTTGAAGAGGCACTTATCACTGAACAGGAGAATCTGAAGAGTTTAGGTATAGTGAGATATTTGTAACCGAAATTTGTTTTGACTTTTTTTATTTAAAATAATGAAAACAAGCAAGGGGGTCACTTGATGGGAAGTGATCACCACCGCCTATAGACACCCGCAACAACAAAGAGATTGCAGATGCTTTGCCAACTTAGAGGGCTAAGATGGAATACCTCTTGAGATAGTAATTGCACCGGCTGTCTTGCTCTTCACGCTAGAACATAACAGTGCAAGCACTGCTGCTAAGCGGCAGGATTAACGAGCAACATAGTGGTAGGTATCCGGACGGACCTTGCACAAGGTACAGTCAAGGAATTTAATTCCCTACCCATTTCGTTGAAATGTCGTCTGACATTCGCAATGCATTAAGGTCGATATGTCAAACTAACGTCTTGCTCTATAGCTCTCATGGTGACAGTTTGCTATATGCTATTGAACCTTAGGTGGGTTTGAAATTTAATTCCTTGACTGTACTACCACCCGCAAAATTTGATGCTTTATTTTAATGTAGAAAATTCAAAAAAGCAAATTTCTTGGTAATACTAAGAACCTCCATTATCCGTCTCTAGGACACCTAAGTGGGTCTTCGGATCTCTCATTCACCAAACCATATGAAACGTAGTAGCAAGCGTTTTGCAAGTATTTTGGCATTAAATCAAAAAATTTATTTATTTTCAGAAAGATTTGAGCAAATAGAACTTGAAAGGAAGAAAGTGAGGCCTACTAAGAAAACTATAACTGGCCCACTCATAAAGTAAGTAAAAAAACATATGCAAGTACTTCATAAGTGCTATCACCAAGGAACTTTAAGTCATACTGTGTTTTTGTAAAAACTTCAATCCGAAAAAGGTCTGCATGGATTATTCAAATAGGGAAAGTATTTCTTTAGAATTTATAGCGACTTATAGCAAAAAGTAGTCTAGTTTAAGTGCTTTTTAATTTGAATTAAATTTAAATTGCTATATAATGAATGACAACACAAAGAAAAATTAGGGTAATGGCAGGATACGAACCTGCAACATCAGCAATGTGCTGATGTTGCAGGTTCGAATCCTGCCATTACCCTAGTAATTACCATATTAATTAGGGTAATGGCAGGATACGAATCTGCAACATCAGCAATGTGCTGATGTTGCAGGTTCGAATCCTGCCATTACCCTAGTTTTTCTTTGTGTTGTCATTCATTATATAGCATTTTAAATTTAATTTGAATGTAAAAATAATACAAAAAGAAAAATCGAAAATTTTTGAAATAAATAGTTTCAATTACAATACTTTTTAATTTGGTTTATTCGTAAGCCCTAAAGCATCAATAAATAAATAAATAAATAAATAAATATTTTGGGACAGTCCACACCAATTGACCTAGTCCCAAAGTGAGCAACTAAAGCTGCTTGTGTTATGGGTACTGGACAACGGATTTACATACTTATATAGACAAATATATACTTAAATAGATATGACATCCAAGACACGGGTGCAAACATTCGTATTCATCATACAAACATTTACCCCTCCCGGGAATCGAACCTGGAACCTCAAACTTTGTAGTCAGGGTCACTAACCACTAGGCTATCCGGTCGTCTAAAAAGCATAAAAGCTCTAATCGATATCGAATGTGTCTATTTAAAAAAAATCTTATATGTATGTATGTATGTATGTAAATTCGATATTGTACAAAAAAAAACATAAATGACAAAAAGAGATAAAGTGATGTACAAAGGCGAACTTATCCCTTTAAGGGATCTCTTCCAGTTAACCTTTGAGGGGATGAAAGGAGTATCATAGCAGGGACCGACAAAGACCAAGTTTATCAAAATCAGTGGAGAATTACCATACAATTTACCTATAAACACATTACATACTAATAATAAATATAATACCCAAATAATAATAATAATAAATATAATACTTAAAAGAATACAAACACAAATAATAATTACTTGTATAGTGTTAAACAAAGTTCGTATCCGTTGCTGTCTGTCCTCACATCATTAACCGCTTATTCCTTCTAAACCACGCAACGGACTTTGATACGGTTTCCACTATAATTTAGAGATTTTTAAAGGAAGGTTTTTTTTTATGAAATAGGAAGGCAAACAAGCAAGTGGATCACCTGATGGTAAGTGATCACCACCGCCTATAGACACCCGCAAAAGAGTTTGCAGATGCGTTGCCAACCCAGAGGGCTAATATGGAATACCTCTTGTGCCGGTAATTGCACCGGCTGTCTTGCTCTCCACGCCGGCACACAACAGCTTAAGCACTGCGGCTTTGCGGCAGGATTAGCGAGCGAGATGGTGGTAGCGATCCGGACGGACCTTGCACAAGGTCCTACCACCCCCAAAACAATGTACATTGCATCCTAATGTTTTTGTCCTTACAGGTATCACTCGTTTGCTGTACCAATTCCATCTGATGAACCGGACACCCCAGTACCAGACATAACGTTAAGCGATATTATTAAAAATGAAGAAGGTTTGTATTACACTGTTAAAAATACTAAACATAATGATGGTCATTTTTAATGGTAAAGTGAGGAAAACGTCCATTAGGGGGTTGAGTCACCTGATGGGAAGGAATCATCGGCGATCATTGGAACCTGCAACCCTGAGGAAGTGGTTGACTGGTTGCAATCCTTTTGATCCCCCGTGATCTCCATGTCAAGGCGTATGCATATCTTCAGACAACGTCGTCTGTAGAGCCTAATTTTTGAGATTCTTTTTTAGTAAAATAGGTAAATGTTATACCATTTTTAAAAACTACATTAGCTAGGCATATTTTTTAAACAGAGTGCTACTTTAGTGTAGTTTTTTAACCGTGAAGGAAGGGTCAAAAGTACAAGATAAGATGTGAAACCCTAACTCTTCTGCAATATAAAAACAAAAATCAGATTATCGAAATTTTGTAATTTGTAGCTGTAGCATACGTAAAAATGTGTTGAAGCAGAAAAAACACGATTTTTACAAAAGTTGCGAGGTCTTGAAATCAATTTATTTTTACTTAACCTAAAATTAAATTTTATGGTAGGTAATAAGCAGGTTTAGCCCTCGACGGTATAACGCCGATTTCTGGGACATCCTGTATACATGGTACTAGTCCTTTGTCTACATTAGTTTGAACTAACATAATAAAGAGGTAAACATTGCTATTTTGTTTGTTTGTATGTTGGGGGTTAACTCTGGAACTACTGAACCTATTTCAAAATTTTTTTCATTAATAGCTATACTGTCGCTGACGGACGTAGGCTAATTCCACGCGAAGGAAGTCGCGTGAGTTCGCTAGTCTTTATATATATCTCGTTTTTATAAAGTTAAGAAAAGTTGTAAACAATCTTGGTAGGTCTTTTTATGCAAAAGTGCCACAGTAAAATTCATAGCTAAATAGGCTTTTTCATATAGATTATTCTGAAATAACATCATTTATTTGTAATATCTTTGTTAGCACTTCTTTTAATAGCACTAAAAAGCTTTTTATAAAGTAGATGCAAAAATCTCATTCTTTCCTTTGTTATTTCCAGTTGTAACAACGTCCTGTGACATCAGCGTGGATGAGGTTATGCAGGAGGAACCCAAGCCTGAGGTCGAAAAAGACGAAGCAGAAAAACTAGTGACGCAGAACACTGAAATTGATATCATCGGACCAGACGACGAAATTATACTGAACGATGTTGTGTGAGTATCGTCTGTTTAATTTATGAATGGGTGAAAAAGGGAGGTTAAACGAGCATCGAGTATATTACAAAAATCTCATCGGATTCAACTAGATTCCAAACTCAAATATATGATGAATAAATAGAGAAGCAGTTTCTTTTTTTTAAGCAAAAATGAAGCAAACGAGTTTGCGGGTAACTTGACGGAAAATGCTCACCGCCGCCTATTCATAGACGCCAGCCGCCAGAAGAACCATTTTGATAATTATTCTATGCAAATAATTAATAGCTACAGGCGTTACTTTGTGGAGGTCCATATCAACATACTAGAAAAACTTACTTTGCTACTCCGCGAAACCAGTGCCGTGCACGTACAAGATAGCTGTGCTTCGGACCAGTCCGTGGTCCTTAATCACCGCCGCGGGGGCTCATGATTAAGGACCACGGACTGGTCCGTAACATGTCGGGCATTTCTCGACGTAAAAATACGTGAGTGATCCGTTTTATTAATAGTTTGTTTATTCTATGCAATTAATTACTTTCGCAATCAATTTTGCAGTAAAGAAGAAAAGCCCAAGAAACCAAGGGCCGTGAACGTGAAACCGAAACTTTTCTACGAACGGACGCTGCTGACGTTCGAGAACGACATCAAGAACAAGGCCTTCAACGCTTGCTACAGGATGACGCAGCCGAGAAGGCGGCCGGAAATGCTTTGTGCTGTTACTAAGTAAGTGAACAGTCAACTAATTTGATTTATAGGCCACTGTAGAACCTTTTTACAATAAACGTAAATGCAATGTCTTCTAAATAAATGTTGTAATATCCCAGCGATGAGACATTGCGACAACGTTCTACAGTGGCCTAAGAATCAATTTATATTTTATTTAGTTTAAACAAAGTCACTATCCTTTCTTGTTTATCTTCGTATCTTCCTCCGCTTACTCCTTAGAGTTAGAGTTTTTTTTAAGGAAGGTTTCTATGTGCAATACATTCTAATTGTAACCGTGCGACGCCGGGGCGAATCGCTAGTAACCAATAAAATAATAATAATAAATACCGGTGTTGCCTCTGAGCCATTTTATATGTCGCTTTTAAAGGGGGCCCATCTAGCGGAGGGCGAGTCACCGTCTGCCAAGATCACTTTTATTTGAGACATTTTTATTTGGCAGACGTCCGGATGTATCACGCAATAGCCCAGTCATTAGTCCATCGTTTTCCCCCTGTAGTCTTGTACGGTTTAGGTCCCATCTTTCCACAATAGTCTATACGCCTAGCGGGGGCTGCCTCTGCTTGTGTCCCTATGATGCGGGCAGGGACAGCATCCGCCCGGTGTACCCATCACATTTCATTAAATTGTCTAAAGGGCCTCTACGTGTTGGCTTCGGCTCCGCGCACGCCTCCCAAAGGTCCGGGGCACTATTGTCCCGTGAATGGGGAATAAATAAATAGTAATACATATAATAAAGCATTTCATTATGAGATTATTCTAAATGCTGGCAATACTAAGAGAATTGCAAGTTATAACTACAGCTACTTTTTTGTACTGATTATATTCAGTTGTAGTCACAAAATATTGAAAGAACCTTTAAAAAATCGTTATGAAAATAAATCATATGCCTGATCTTTGGTAACGGTTACAAACTACATATCTAATTGATCGATCCGGATCGTACGAAACCTAGTAGCGAGCTACTACTTCACGCCGGGGTTTTTTGAGACTGGTATTACCCCGGCCCAGCCGGCCTGCAGTCAGTAAATGGCTAGCTCCACCGCTATAAAAACATGCGATACAAATACTTACCATTGATAATCTTTTTACAGGAGACCAGCCCGATACATTGATCCAATCACGAAGCTGCCATACAGAAGTGTGGACGCGTTCCGTATAATACGAGAGGGCTACTACCAACAGTTGGAGGCGAGAGGCGACCGCTCCGACCCTCAGTTGAAGGCTTGGCTGAAATGGCGCCGGGCTGACTCAGCCTCCAGATACGCGCAGATCAATTTCAAGTGAAGTTTAACCTTTTTGGTTCTATAGTCAGCAAGGATCGGAGAAAAGCCCGTCATTTTCAAATGAAAACCCTGTTCCGTACAGCAGAGACTTCCTTATGATGTTAATAAAATATATTATTAGGTAGGTACCGATTTTCTAGATTTATTACAGTATAATTTATAAGTATTCAGCGATAATTTTATTAATGACTGACATTCAAGTGTCCGTGTTCTAAAAAATCACTATCGCCAGCAAAAAAGAATGGCCAATTTTTTTTCAATATTTACTTGTGAGTTAAAAACGACTTGAATTAAAAAAAAAGTTCGTTCACAGGCTACGGACGTCATTAGGAAGTCTGGTGTACGGAACAGGGTTATGTTTTGAATATTACAGGCGTCTGTGCGATCCTTGATAGTCGGTATTACTACAAGGGATCGGACCGGAAAAAAATCTTATTATTTCCTAAAACGTAAGCATGCAAGCGCAATGGCAATTTTATTTGTGCTTGAGTGAATGAGACAAGTAACGGGTCTTTGTACGAGCGATCCTATACCAATGACAGCGCCTTTTTTGCGTTCACTCTTTAGTCTATTGCTGCAAACTTTAAACCGCGTAACAAGTAGGAAATTTAAATCAATTTTTAGCTCTTTTTAAAGGAAGCAACTATTTAAATCGATCTTTCGATAAAACACAGTTCAACAAAATATGTGTCGTAATAAACAGGGCTCGGAAATAAGGTTTTGATCGACTTCTAATGTATATCGATATTATCGAACTAATAATCTCTATTGTTGTTTCGTTTTAACTGTTTATAGTTTCTAAGTACCCGTAGTTAGAGCATTTAACATTCAATTACATTTCTTACACATTGTACCAGACACATTGACATGTCGATGTTATGTATGTGCGACCAATCTTTTCTTAAAAAAAAGGTTTCATGCATTGATTATTTTACAAACTGCTCATTTGCCATAATATTTGTTCTCTGAAACTGTAAACTATTCAGAATTTATTTCAGGAACATCGCGTTTTTTAAATTACCATACGGAATTATTTACAGTGTCGGAAATACAAGCATTTTGCCGAATGATCCCTTTGTAAAACGTTTTTCATGAAATTATGGCAATAATATCGATATCGACAACTCGATAAAACCAACGCTAAATATCTATAATTCTACAAGATATCAACCTCTGTTCCGATAAATCCGAGCCCTAGAATGAGACACGCAGTAAAGTACCAATTTAAACTAACAGAGCTGGCTGAGGGTAAATTGGTCTTCTGAGTGAATTTGAGTCAATTGATTCATGACATATAACTAAATGGCAATAATTGTCACTAGTTGTAAGTGTTTTAATTTACTTCATGCTTTAGCACGATTAACTGCGTTGACGCATTTATCCGGAGTTATAGTTGCAGGCAAACATTTTGAGCATAAATCAAATGGAGGGGTATGCTTGCGCATACACATTCGTATTAGAAACGGCTACTGCGCAGTCAAGGTCAGTGCTCAAGACGTTTGCCAGGAACTGTATATAGATTCTTTGAAATAGTTTAATGGTTTTCGTTACCGTATCCGCCGCCCCGTCTGATTCTGATCAGTGTATTGAACAAGTTAATTAGGTTGTATAATTTTATATGGATCTCTTAATTGACGATGTAAATATTAATGGAATAAATGAAGTTTTTGTACAGTCTATTGAATGTTTTATTTAGCAAATACGGTAGCCCATTTTTCTGCTTGTATTATTTGTTTTTGTGATTTGTAAACTTTTTCCGTTATGCGATCAACAAAATGGCCTTTAGACCATTCTGATCAGATCGCAGGACTTTGTTTACCAAGTCCACCAGGTCCTGTCTAACATGCTCTGTCTATTTCTTGTATGGTAATTTCAATCGCTGCCTCTAATGCGACATGTTCATTAAAAGTACCTTCAATTTGTTACCACGGGACAGACTCTCTCCTCGTTTTTTTCGAATTGTTTGTCTAATGGAAAAGTGGATATGTTTTTTAATGGTCATTTCAAATCTAAATATTTTAGTAAACTGTGGCACTTTCAGTATGTAAGGGATTATATAAACCACAAATAAGATATTAATTTAACTTTATTGACAAAATAATAAATAATTACAATATATTTTAGAACTTAATACATAGTAAAGATTCGATATCTGTACAATTGTACAATAAATTTCCTTAACATTATAAAAGAAAACTGCTTGACTATTAATCAATCGATCTCATAATAACCGGCTTTTTCTTATTCAACTATGTTAGTATATCTTATCTTATTGTTGTAAATTGTTCTCTTATCGTTATTAGAGTATTGTCTACGCTATAAGGTACTAGTAAATACTGTCAATATTTTGTAATCTAGCTTTCTACTATACTTCATTACCTCGTTATTCGGATGCTTCGCTTACAAATTATAGATTAACTGTGAATGTAGGATTTAATCTTAAGTCAGGAACACTGTTTCTACGCGGTTTTTTATTCAATAGCTCTTTCATTGAGATTAGGCCGGACGCCTTCGTGTCAAATCGAGAATGGTACTTAGACGGATCTGTTGTAGGCAGATAAGGGTACTCCGTTAGATAAGTCTGCGCGTTTTTTATTTGGTTCTCCTTCGCGAATTGACTCAACTGTGAAAATGTCATTTCGTATGAGCTAAGTTTATTGACCGAAACATTTTCCATGGACCGGAACGTTTCTAGAACGGCTTTCTTATGGGGGATCCCTCTTAAGCTGCCCTGTCGACTCAATCTGCCTTCCATTACGTCATTGAATAGATCGTCCACGTTGAACTTCTCTGATATCTTCACAAGTTTACTGGTACTAGATGTCTTGTCCTCAGCTTCTTGCATCTCATTCCACACTTTAGATATTTCTGAAGATGGTACTGAATGCGCTTTAATATTTTTCTTAACCCGCTTTTGTGGCCTGCCACTATCGCTTTCCAGAGATTCATTTGAAGTTTTGTACAGCATCATTTCGCATTCGTTCAGTTTTGGCGGTTTTTTGTTCTCTCTTAGTTCTTCTAACGATTTAAAGTAATTCTTTGCCATTGCAAAACGGGATTTGTAATCTTTCAGTTCAGGTTCTATTTCTCTTTCTGGTGTAGTTTCTGTTGAGTTTTCTGTATTCGTTTCAACTATTTCCAAGTCAATATCAGAAAGGCTTAAATAAGAACCTTGTTTATCGGTGCCAGGCAAGGAGATAATCTCAATGTCTATTGATCCAGTGCTTGTTTCAGTTTCTAGACTTGTATCTGCAGTTTCTTTATTGTAGCTCCTTATCCAAGAAGTTTGCCTTTGTGTAACGCGTGAATGAATTTGTTTAGAATGGGTGCTATAAGTATTCGGTGAAGATATACTTGCTGATGAACTTGAAATCCCAGATAAGGTTGAATTTATTGGCGAGCATGAACTCGACGTCGAATTCGAAGTCGTTGTGCAGACAGGTTTTGTTATAACTCCTGGAAAGAAATAAAAAGTCTTGAAAGTCCGTTAAAATAATACACACAGAACAACAGACAGACCGAACATCAACAGCAGCAAAAATAAAAAATAACAGCCTCCCAAAATACTGAAAAAATGAAAATTATAATGATCAATAAAATTGTTTTAGGTTCGAATTAAGTATTTTTTTACTTTTGAATATTTTTGTTCGTTTTGCCTGTAAAGACAAACCAAACATGTGGGTGTAAATAAAAGGTAAAATATTTACCTGTATTTTGGTTGCCTGCCTGAGATGATTTCGATTCAGTGTTTTTCATCGATGCCCTTCGGACTAGTTTCGGTTCTGTAGCTGTCTTTGAAACAGTTTCATAAAGTGATATAAAATTTTTAACATTTATTTTTGGTAACTCTTCGCATGATTTGTATTTGTCCATTTCACCCAAAGGCACTTTACTTGTAGCTGATCTGTTAAATATATCCATTTCTGATTTACTTATTGAAGTTTTACGAAGAACCGGAGCTTTTTTTGAATTGTCTGTATGATTACTGAAGGTTTTTATTGTTTTTTTAACATAGTTGTTACCTTGTAGTTCATGCTTATTTTCTGTAAGTGGCTTATGGTAAAAAGTTTCATCAAATGTTTTGTGATAAATTTTGTGTGTCATTCTTGCTCTTTTGTCTTTCAATGATGGTTTTTCTTCCAATTCATTTTTGTTAACTAGTGTTGCAATATTTTTATTTGAATCGGTAATATTTTGCGTTGGATGCTCGTTGTTATAGCTTTTTTTGATCGTATTAACTGTCAACACTTCGTCTGCTAAACCTATACTTTTTTCACTATCCTTACGGTGATAAATGTTATGCATTGACTGACTTTTCCTTTGTTTCCAAGGCACAACTTCCTCTTTCTGTGATATATTGTGAAATAGAGATATCCGACTAGACACTAAACCAGTCTCATTCTTCGCGACTCCAGCGTCGTCTGTCGTTTCTTCTACGGCGCTTGGCTTTGCAATAAAAGAATCTATTTTATTCAAAATCTGCTTTCTCGACGTCCCAAAAAATCTTTTAGGACTTGTTTCAAATGCCCTAAAAACCTCTTCAGGTAGTTCCTGCTTGGCAGGTAAGGATTGTGAAATGATTTCTGTCTTGATTTCGGAAATGTCTTTTGTGAAAGCCAATTGCTGTGGCGATGCCGTTAGGTCGCTGCGTTTTGGTGATCTAGACCTAGAACGAATGGAGTCTGTTTCTTCTTTTTTTATTTCGAGCTTATCGTCCCAATATTTTTTCCACTTTTCTACAAGTTTAACGTCAGTTTGTGTATTTTCTTCCACTGACTGTTGTGGAGTCGGGTATTTTTGACGTATAATTTCGGTCACGTTTTGTGTTATATTACCACCTATTTCTAAAACTTTTTTTGCCATTGCTTTGCCTCTTCGTTTCGTTAGAGAATCATTCTGCCTCAACTGTTTAACAGCAAGCCGCTTTTTCTTATGGTTTGCTTTGGTTTCCTCCGACTTAGCCTCTATTTGGCGTATTTTTTCGTCCCAATATTTCTTCCTTTCATGAACGATATTTGTACTGTTATTACTGCCAAATTGTGTTTCATCTTTACTGATATCAATAGTCTTGTATGGCAGGTTTTCTTCATGGAGGGGAAGGGTCTGACTTACTGAAACAGATTCAGTGACATTTGACTGAACCTCAGAAATCTCGCCTTCTATTTTGCTAACTTGTCTTTTCACATCTGAGAGTTGTTCAGACGCCGAATCGACATGCGTATCATTTTTTTCAATAATGTATTGTACTTCATTATCTTGTTTAACACTGACATCACCTGTTGCAGTTAATGAACTGTTCTCTGAACTTGGAAAATATTCATGATACATTTCATTTAGTTCTGCAAATGCCACTGTAACTGTGTTCATTCCACTCTGTGTTGTCGAGTCAGACCTAGACAAATCTTTCATGCCTGATGAAACACTTCTATCGTTTTCTTCAAGAATTGGCGTAAACATCTTACGTTTAATTTCTATTTTGCTTGGTCTTATTTCCTCAATTTTAGTATTGTCGCTAGTATTTAGCTCGCTACAAGAAAGCCATAACTCTCTTTCAGCTGGACCCATTTTGCTAAGGTCTTCTGGTTTTGGTCCAAAGACGTCACAAGGAGAACCCTTTTGTTTACTAGGTACTTCACAAAACAGGTTGTTATCGTTATTGTTGCTATCGGGTGAACTGTTGCTATCATCAATGCTTACATACGCCGAGTCCCACATGTCTTTTTTAGGTGTCATACTTTTATTTATATCCGAACTTTCAAATGTTTCTGGTTTTCTATGGCTTGCTGTAGTTAAGTTAATAATTTCAACATTTTTTGTTGCATTCGATTCTAAACTATGAAATAACTCGCTTGGGTTGTAATCTAACTTGTTATTTACTTTTTTCCTTATATTAGTATTTATAGGGGTTGAAAAAATTTCGTCTGTTGTTTCTTGAAATTCATTTTTCCTACTTTCTAATAAATCTAAGTTTTCCTCACTGGTCATCATCAACGATTCCATAGTTGGTTCGGGAGTTGGTGCCCTTAAAATGGGAGGCATTGATACTGGGGCACCAATTATAAAGTCGGTAACGTTATTTCGATTATCATCGTGATCTGCTGGTTGACGATGTTGGTGGACAAAAAAAGGATTAATAAATTCATTTCCTTGTAATTCTTCATCCAATTCTTGAATTCTTGGGTCCAAGTAAACAGAATCGTCACGATCTTTGACTTCGCCGGTTATAATTTTTAAGACGGGTGTCTTAGGTCTCTCCAGTATAATATCCGGTTCAATAAACGGATTTGTATTTAACGGTGATGGTGTATCCGTATCACTTCCCTCTACAAATATATTGATTGTAGCAGCTGCAGTTTCTTCGTTTTGAGAACGATGTGTTTCATACTCAGTACTTACATAGGAACCTAAAGCTTTTTCTGTTACGTAACTTTGTTCGTACATGTCATTTAAGAAAGGATTGCTTGGAGACGAAATGGCTGACAAGATATCTTCGTCAGAATGTTTATCTATGTTGCTTTCAAGTGTTTGTTTGTTTTCTTGACAGTCTTTTGTGGTTGCTTGGGCATCATTATTGTACTTTTCTTCATTTTTCTGTGTATCAGTTATTTCTTCGTAAAAAAGTTTTGGTTTCTCGGTTCGTAGTGAGACTGAAATATTTTCTGGTATTATGAACGTGTCACGTTTATCTGTTAAAACGTATCGATTTGCATTGGACTCGCTGAATGTCGAATTAACTATATCTGGAATAATTTGCTGGCTTCTCTGATTTACAAATAGTTTCTTTTGATTGCTTAAAATTTCATGTTTTTCGGCCATAATGCTATTAAATATCTTGCAAACTCTGTTCATTTTTAATATTTTTTGGGCGGTCGTGTTGAATTTTTGTGGGCATAAAGGCTCCTCTAGGCTCGTAAACGAGCTTTTGTTTGACAGAGAGTCCAAACTTGCTGTTTCGTCTGTGTTTTGTATTTCATCAGTGGCCATTAATATTTTTGCTTCATCTTCGCTTATTTTTTCTAACGAACCATTTTCTTGTAGTAGCATTTTCTCTGTTACAAAATCCACTATCCTTAAAACGACTTTTTTGTCTGATTTAACGTCAACGATATCTATTTCTTCACCGTCTTCTAAGCAGAAACTTTCTCTTTCCAGAATATCAATGATATTATGTGAAGCGGTAACTGTAAATGGCGATCCGACAATATTTTGCCCTCTACTAGTTATAGAGATTTCATATTTGCCTTCGCAGTTTACAGTATACCCAACTCTGGAATGATCCGGCTTTGAATCCACTTCGATTACTATATCGTAATGTTCCTTAGGAATGTAATATGTTTTGTTCATATCGTTTTTTCCATACGATCGCAAATATGCTGCACCTTGTGTTATAGGTAATGCAGTTTCGGTGAAGTTTGGCTTAGATTGAAGCCCTAGCAACTTTTGGCGTATCAACTGTGCCTTACCGAAGATAGGAGGGAGTACTGACATGCCATAAGTATCCTTCGGTCCTCGTATTAAGATAGTGATCTCTCCAGGGTCTATGCATTGCTGAGCAGTAGGGTATACTTTGAAGTATACTTTGTTGTGGACTTGCGCTGCTGTTAGACCTGAGCCTCGTGCGACGTAGTCGAGGATGAATTGGCCAGTTTCAGGAGAAGTTCGTTGAGAAGTAGGCTTGGAGACAGGTGGTGACACTTTCGCGAGCGCTTGCCGTACACGGTCCAAGAATGTGGCGAGTTTCCATTCCTGGTGCTTGCTGAGTGAGTCGTTCAATTCCAGCTCTTGACGGGAGAAGACCTGAAAAACGAAAACATTTTAAAAGTTAAGCACTCAGAAAATCATTCTCGGCAGTAGACATTAGTTGAAGCTAAATAGACTTAACACACCAAAACTGCATTCGCGCGTATTATGCGGTTACAGTGCAAAACGTCACCTAACCACCTTTACTCCCCGGCTCACACTCACCGGCTCAACACCAAGGTAGTGGTCAGCAATTGACTGCGCGTGCTTCAGGGACAGCCGCGTGGGAGGGTGGCCTGCGCAGGCGCCCGGCATTGCCGCGTCCAGCACGCGGCATAGGATCCATCCGTGCCGCCAAACCGTGTCTAGATGCTCTACTTGGGCGGGGCCCGCTTCTGCTAGCCATCTTAGCACTTCTTGCTTCTGCTCCTCGCTTGAGAATACGACTGGAATGAGAATTATTTTGGTGAGTTCAAGATACTTTAATCACTCGTCACTTGATCGGTCGGAGCAAGTAACTTTGCTACTCTGCGAAAACAGTTTCATTTTAAACAATTGGGATGTTGACTAAAAAATAATAATTAGTCCATCTTTTAGAACGCCAGAAAATAGTAGATACGTATTTTTTCTTTTGCTTCTAAAACTTAAAATAACAAAGTTACAGAGCGGCGAAAGTTCGCGCTACGTCATTATATCGTAAAATTTTTACGAAAGAGTGACGTCACGAGCCCCTACTCCTGAATTTGAATGTGCTGTATCTTTGTCAATATTATTCGTATGGACAAATAAAAAAATACGTATCGAGTATTTTTCTATAATCTAACTGACGGACTAATTAGAATCTTGTTGTTTTAACCCAGGAGACATCCCTATTGCGTGTATGGTATATGTCTTATGCAAAACCTGCCCTCCTATCCGCTCATATGAAACACACATCACACAGATTCAACCATTAACGGTCACCAATTAAAAACATGTGTTTTGTTGCTATATTTATTTACATGAAGCATAATCAGGAAAAATGGTGATTATATTTGTTTGACCGTTTGCCTTTTCAAAATGTTACTGTTTTCACTGTTTTAGCTTTAGGGAAATTATAATTATCTATTTTTTCATTTACTCCGGCAATCTCGTTTCAATAAATGGTGCTGACTATACTTCGCTTTGAAATATACTCAATCCTAATACCAAGAATGGAATGTGTTGTACTGCTGTATATTATAACAGCAGCATTAGTACCGCACTGGCCTTTATTGCGGGCATAAAGCATCCATAATTTCTGTCGTATATGCTAGATAGGGACATACTCTTTATGCCCGTGACAAAAGTTGGCGTGCTAGGATCTCAGCGATCACTATCACTACTAAAACATTAAGTTTGTTGGTAATTTTGACTGAAAACTGGTAACCAAGGCGGTGGCTGCGATGAGTAAGTTTGTAGTATGAATCATTGATTACTCCAGAACGTTGTTTGCTTAGGATTTAATGGGCTTGACTAAGTCCTAGACATAGAGATAACAGATAACGCAAAATTTAACTTACAGGATGCGCATCGCCATAAAACGCATAGTGTTATGTAATATGACTAACATATAGTATTCTAAATGTATGGACATTTTTTTCAGATGAAAATCACAATGTTTATAATATTAAATGGGATTACGCTGATTGTGTAGGGTAGAAAAACTTGTAACTTGAAACGGGAAAACAGATATTTTGAATCAAATGTGATGAGATGAACCTAAAGATGAACCAGTATTACGGATGGTTAGCTACTGAAGAACTTGTTTTTGTTTAGGTACATTTGTAAACGTTTTGCAATTAAGCTTCATTAGGTATCATATATTTTTACATATTAAATCGTTACACATTTTTGTGTCTCGATGCAGAGTTTAGTAATACTCAATTACGGCGATTTGGAATTAAACTTTTTAAAGTTTGGACTTTTTATGTTTTAGCGTAACGATTTGATTTAATGAATTTACTACACATTTTGAAATTATGCCTTCCACCTTTCGAGGTGCGTGTCGGGTTTTTTCCTAGTGTGCCCAAGTGCTGCGGTTCCCTTATGGACTCCTTCGGGGGGAAGAGTAGTACTTGGGCCGGTGCACCCTGGGCATCGGTCCTTGGGCAATGATTTCCTAGCCTACATGAAGGCTCATGGCTAGTAACCGACGGGTGGAGGAGGTTCTTTCGACCCAAACTGTACCAACAATTTTACTCAAACTAGCCACTTTTAAGCAGAAGTTGACCTTTCTGATATGATATGTAGTCAGGTAGCACCCAAACTTACTTGCTCTAAAAGCGTTATCGATACTCTTGAGCAGCTTGAAGAGGAAGCTTTGCTGGCCCCAGAAGAGAGTCAGAAGCGTCGCCGGTGCAAGGTACCGTAAGGTCGTGAAGATGGCTTCCAAGGCCGCTGACCACATGCCTCGGCCCGCCTCCAGTTCGGGGTACTCGGGTATTGTGAACAACCCTGAAACAAATGAATAATATTTTTTGTTACTTATATGTAGAGGTTCTCATAAGCGGCATTACAAAATAGAGTATACGTTGTAACATCGCATCAGTTCGCCGTAAAGGTGTTATGTGTGATGTTTTTAAAAAGAAAGTAATTAACGTTCCGACCTCCAAGACAGATGAATTAAACACAATTCTTCACACAGAACGTGCACAGAACAGATACTTTTAACAATATCATTAATTGGAATAGAATAACAATAATCATAATCAACATATCTTTGACGTTGACTGTAGGTACATTCAGGAGCAGAAACTAATAGCTAAACTGGCAAGAGGTCAATAATGTCTACATTCAATTGAATGCAGAGGCCTAAAGGATTTACAGTCAAACAATATTCTATTGAGTATAGATCTTTTTGACTTTTATGATTGTGTACCTAGCTGTTTCTTCTGGTGACTGGACGGTCACAGACCGTACAGCACTGTTATTATCTAAGCGCATCATCGTCGGAATCGACGTCGGGTCATCGCCTTGTCTCGCTCACTCGAGCTAGCGCGCTAGAGCAAGACAGAATGCTGCCCCATCGTCAAGCTCGTCGCTATTATGCTAAGAGAATCACTCTTCTGCACAGTGAGTGTCATAAATATTAGGCACTTTTGTAGCTTGTTGCTTTATCATCCGTAATGATTAATGAATCATACGATATTTTAAAAGGAGTTAAAGCATCATCATCATCCGCAGTCGCGGTAAGTCCAGTATTGGACATAGGCCTCCCCTAATTCTCGCCATCTTGTTCTGCTGCTAGTCTTTCGTCTCCACTATTTGCCAGCGACTTTCTGGACATCGTCAGACCAGCGCGCTCTAGGCGCTTTACTCGTAATATCCTTAATGATTAATGAATCATACGATATTATTAAAGCGGACAAGGTAAATTGTTGAGACAGTTACGGCGCTGACGGTACCTTTGTAAGAGTTTATCATACATATTCAATCAATGTTTAGGTTCCGGAATGTTCTGGATTATATAATGTTAATACAGTCATTAGCTACTTGATAATGCTAATAGGCATTGTAATAAATCTCTTATCAACGGCTGGCTAATTAGCATTTGTTACCGGATTATTTTTAAACTCTAGTTTAGTGGTAACTTTAAATGTAACTAAACAAAATGCCTCAACTCTTATGTGTTTGTGTGTTCAGTATTTTTTTTATGAGAATGGGAAGCAAACTAGAATAAGGGTCACCTGATGGAAAGTCATCATTGCAACCAATTGGTGAAAGTATTCTAAACGCATAAATGCGTTGCCGGCAATGATCTAAATTGATTCTATCTTGTTGGGCTAGTTATAAAGAGACGCACTGAGCTACATATTGTGATTGGCGTGTCGGGCTAGGTTGTGATATATCTATTTAACAGTTGAAGAGTTCAAATAGATACACGACTCTATTGTTAACAGCGTAAGAGCATGCTGCTTCTGCTGCTATCTGTACAGCAGTTTAGCAGTTTTTACGACGATATATCCGAGGAACTATATGACAGTTGGATATGACATGCACTTGTAAGTAGAAGTATACTATTACGATTTATGACCTACAAAAGATATTGAGCTTGGTTTTTAAAGGTGGATTACAGCGTTGTTTACCCGGCTGCAAAAAACTAACGTTTTTAGACATTTTTCAAGATTGAAGACTGGATTGTATTCTGATAAAAAAATGGTTCTAATTTTCACACGTTCTACTTACATTTCGTCGACCTCTTATACGATTTTTTCAAGCCGCTAAAACGTTTTGAAATATTCATATGACTTATTAAATTAAATAAAACATAAATAGGGCACATACTCCTATTATCGAAACCTTTCCAGTAGTGACAATCCTGCTGACTTTAGATGCCAAGAGAAGGCTTGTTTACTCTAGGTATACATTTTTTGGTCATCTTATTTATACTATTTGTATTACATATGGAATATATTTTTGGTTCCAAAAGATACTATATACAATGCCATAGGTACATTGTCGAATTAGGTATATAAAATGACATACCAATGCTTCGTGGATGTTGCTCAGCGAGTACATTTTCTTCGTAGACTCTAGCTATATCGGAAATTATGTCTGACATTTTTGCGTCTTTTATTTACAAAGGTTCCATTTCGAATATTGATAACTGTTACAAAATAATAAAAATAAAAAAATTATACTTTTGTTTCACGTGGCTTGATATTTTGGTCTTGTAATGATGTCGTAATATTGTAAAATTGTTTATTTTGTGGCGTAACACTTAGAATATTAGATACCAATGCTATTGCATTGGTATCTAATATTACAATATTATATATAAATATATATAATATAAATATATATATTACAATAGCGGTACATATCGAATTTAATAGTAAAATATACTTATAATAACAAACCGGTGCCAGCCACTGACAGTCTCCAATAATTCACAAGAAGACACGAAAACATACAAGTAAAAACGAGGCACAATGATGTCAACCACTGTCTAAAAACCCCTACACGTGTCAAACACTGACACGTTTACCTTACTAAATAAAAAAAATCGAAAACTTGATCAAAACAATGTCTGACGAAATGTGACATGTTCTTTCGCCATATTTTAGGATTCGCTATAATATGGTTCAAAACCGTATCTTAGCTCCTTTATTTATTAAGTGATAGAAAGTGGGTATTTTTACTTACTGCGCACGCGCTTTCCTAGATTACAAAACATTTGCGACACCTCGAGACCCCGTATGGTATAGTGAGATCACCCAAGCCCAACTGCTACATTTTTATGTACCATCTCCGCAAATAATCTTATCTATGTATGACTAGAGGTACATACGTAGAAGGTACAGATGTATCTGATAAGAGATAAGCAATGAATCACTTGAAACTTTAAAAAAGTGTAATCAGGAATTGCTAAAGTATTAATAATTGCTATCAAACTTTCTATATTTGATTGCAATTGTTACCCGAGATAATTTGTGTTTATAAACAAAATGCATTTGATGAATGAAAACTTCAAACAAAATACCGCAATGTTAGTAATTACGAATTGTATGTATTTTGTAAGAGACATAGTGATACTTTATGAAAATTATGAAGTTGGCAAAATGCTACAATATATTTCAGTATTATATGTTTTATTCAATACCAAATTAATAATCTTACAGAATTAAATGCAAATATTAAATATACGTGAGTGTACTTTTGTTGCTCTTTATTTTAAATCGTAAATCGTGATCGGTGTTACATGTCGTCATCTACGTTTTTTTTACAGAAATTAAGCAGTACCTATTGGCGACTTTGAAATTAAAAATATTTTTAATCATTTTTTATAGAGTTTTTAAGAGCAAAAAATAACGAAATGCTTAATTAGGCTGGCATTTTAATGTAAAATCAAAGCTCCTCAGACTTTTAGGTCTGCAAATACGGACGAAAAATGCGATTTCCCGCACGGGTCTTAATTACTGTTTTAATAACTACCAGTAATGTGGGTTAAGCTCACAGCTTATACCCGTATCTTTAGAATCACATTGTGGTACTCTAGGTTACCACTATACGGCAAACAATAACATAACGGCCAGTTTGGGATTTTCTCACAGCTTTAATATAATGGTTGTGTGAAATATATAACCAGCTTTTATCAAGGGCAGACAGACGTTATGACATTGCCATTGGGGCGAACAACGGGATTTGTAACGTTATTATTTGAAGGCATTTGCTGGTTTTGGATAGTATTACATTTCAACACTCGAAGGTCATTGTATATATTACTATCCTAGGGATGTAATGTAGCTAAGTACTATAAAATCATGGTCTTTAACGGTCTTACCACAAAACCATGTTTAAGTTTTAGACATTCTTTAAACAGCTGTCATCCCATACAAATCGCTGGTTTATGGAGTGTTGAACGCATGTTTAATTTTTTGTGGTATGACGGTAAATGTTTAAACAAAATAATCGTTGAAGACCGGCCCGAAGTTTAGAAGCGTTACAGGTTTTTCATATTAAGATGTGCTAATTATGTCAAATTGTAGTAACTTGTCACCATTATTAGATAAGGGCCAGAATGATGTCATCGTAATGTCGTTTTTCCTTTTGTTTACATATGGAGTTATATTTAAATTTGTTTTACTAATATATAAATAGAAAAATAAACTAAAGTCAGCACATGATTTTTGTCATTGAAGTTGACAAATGGTGCACTGTAACCAAAGATAAACACGACCTGTTTTGCTTTAAGAAAAAGTTAATCTCGAGACACGATTTTTCAATGTATTAAGTTGTATTCTGAACTCTATTTCTTTCGTGGACTGTATTTTTTACCGAACATAGTACTTGACATCTGATAAAAATATAAGATATGTCAAAATTTGACCGATCATCTCGCTAAGGATATCACATGTTCTCATCCGTACTGTAAAATAACTTTGGTTACGTAAAAATATATAATTCGTAACATGTAAATAACATATGAGTTTATAGTATAGTCGACCAAGTAATTGCTTGTCCACTTTTGAACCTTAACCCTTGGTAATACGGTTGAAAAGTGGTGAAGCAATTTCTTTGTCGACTATACATTATGCAAAAAGTGGAGTGTAGTTATACCAAAGTGACAAAGGTTCAGAATGAACTGAAAATTAAGACATCATGGTTAAGAATATATAAAAGGAATAAGGTTTTGTTAAAGTTGTTTTGGTAAGGTTGTGTTGTCAAACTAAAACTAAAGACGATAATGACTTGAGAAACCAGATCTGATGATTCTTTTAATTGAAGCACACGTTTTTTTTTACAATAACGTCTGTTTGAGCAAAAAGTAATTAAGCTATTGTGTATGTAATATAGTAATTAATGTTTACACGGCACAATGGAATTACGTTGGAAAAATCTTAGTTTTTAGTTTATTAACTAATTGAGCAGCCTTAAACTATTTTTCATAAAGAAGGAAGGACTAGACGTAAAGAGTTCTCAACGAGGTAGAAATATATAAGGTTTTTAAAAATGTTGTAGTTTCGAAATTTTTAAACTTTGTAAGAATTAATGAATAGTGCTTAGGCTTCATTTTATTCATTTGTTTAAACGCATAAGTGTGTAAATAGAGTGGCATAAAACGCAGGCACTTCACTTATCGCAAAAGATTAAAAAATCTGGGTCGAAACGGTTCAGTTGTAAAATATAATTTCCATAACTTTGGTATGACAAAAATATATTGATTTTACGACGTGGTTTATTTCAAAAGAACACGTTTTGTTTTTAGCCATATAGTAAATTAACATCTATAGTTAAGCTCATAGAGTCTAATATGAAAGTGCTTTCAAAATTTAAATAAGCCTAATGAGAAAGTTATTTCTAAATTAGTTTTACATTTTACACCATGAATGTGTAGTTATTAGTGAAGTCTGTAAGTTTTAATTGAAGGTAATTTGTGACTCTATTGTAAATAGTAGAGACGCCTTTATTGCTTGTAGGTACAGCTATTTTACCCACTAGCCACATTCTAATACACATTATTGCCTATTGTTTATCTATTATATTATCTACTATTATTGCTACACTCGATTCAATCATAGCTTGACTATTGTAAACAAGCTACGCACTGTATTTTGTATTTGTAAAACAACACCAATATAGACCAAAATATCAACACTCGAAAATATAAAATCCAGAAAAAATCTCGTGGCACAATGCACAAGTGACCGTGAACACGTATTAGGCACTTTACATATTTTTCTAACTGCACTTTTCCACGCTGCGCCTACGCCGTCCTAAGAAACACTGGCGCTATTTTACAGCCAAGATAATCAATTGTTTTATATCAGGCAGCCGAGCATGGTTATCATTGTTGAAAGATAAATAATAACATATACTATACGAGTATGTAGAGTGAATCAAGGCCCGGCGTTAAAGAAGTTTATCTTGTCTTTGGGAATGAATTCCCAGCAATGATATTGGTTCCCAGGGTCGCCAGTGATTTAAATGCTGAAAGGGAATGACAGAAATTATAAGGATTATTTCGGTTTTTTACTAATACTCCTTTGTATTTATATGTTCTCGTAAGGTCCACGTCAAGTTTTGGTCTACGAATTTTAAGTGATGTCACTTGAAATATTAAGTTCAATTTCACTTTAAACGCAACCAAGAAAATCTAATATTATTTGGGGCTACTGAGGAAGCTAATTACTTTGTAATGAAAAAATCCAAGCACCTTGCTGGAGTTCATCCATAGCGAATTGCTGGATTCTTGGAAAGTTTGCGAAGTCTCTAGTTTATACGTATTATGTCAATGGCAAAAAGTTAAGTTAGTTTGTAATCAATGAATTCAGCCTATCGACACTTGGCAGCTTGCAACACCAGGACCCCAAATCTCGGATCATGCGAGGTGCAACTCACGTGCGAGATCCGTCAAAAAATGACAGATTTCGAAGGGATTTGACAATTGTTTTCGTGCGAAATAGATCTCGCTTGATCCCAGAATCGCCCTGTTGGTGCGTTGCTGTCCTTTCGAAGAAGCTAGACTCTATTGCTATTACTTTTTTGTATAATTTCCATCAACCAAAACTCACGCATAAAATATACGCATCTTGGTTCATCCAAACATTTTAATATTACTAACCGCATTTCAAAATTCAAATTGCGAACGTTGTAAAGCTCAAGTGAGATTATCCCTCATGCGTCCTGTTTACCAAGCGATCTGTGGGTCACATTTGGCGCAGGGATATGTCGAGGTGGAGGTGCCGGGGTTGGTGGAATTGGTTAGATATAGCTACTGGGGTTATGCAGTCCGATTTATTATTATTTAACTTTTAAAACTTTGTTTTTCTCTCCTAGGAGGTATTACATGACACGGGCCGAAGCCAAGTGCTTAAACTACTTAACTCGTAATAGTCTGAAATTTCCGGACTATTCGACAGGTAGTCAGAATGACGGCTTTTTGTTTTTGTTTTTGTGTAGAGAATGAATGTTGAGTGTGCGTAGGCTGGTATGGAGTGTCTTCGGGATGATACCTGTTGAGGAAATGATTATAGGCACTGTTTGGACTGTTTTGACTTGCCGTATTATTGACTTGTGATGCTACTAATAAATGCAATAAATAACGGAGAAAGCAAGGTAGTATTATGAGATTAAACAAAACATTTTATGGCAATTAATACAGGGTTTTTAAGTTTTAAATGTCTTTGGGGTTTGGTTTAAGTGATATTTTAATATAATTAGTTAATTACAACTTTCGCCTTTATTTACAACATTTCAAAAACCAAGTATACTTAAGTGCATTAATGTTTTAACCTAAAAAAGAAAGACCCGCAAAAGAATTTAAACCTGTTCTATGCAAAACATTTTTCGGTAACAACGGTAAATGGCAAACCGCCGTGCAAATGTCATTTACACGAATATTAACCTTAAAACAAAATAGCGTTACTTACTCTCAAATTACGACCGTGCTAGAGTCACGACCCGTTTTTGTAGGTATTCACCATGTGTATTATCTTCATATACATACTCGTATATATATATATATATATATCTATACAGATTTGCAACAGATATGGTTTGCAAACAAGAATGAAATGCCTGCTAGGTGACAGGTTCTTAAACGTGGCCCGTACGTAGTTGATAAAAATTGTGAGTTCATGTTATTACAAACTAGAAGCTATTTCTATGTAAGGCAACCTGCGTATGAAGGAATAGGGTAAACAACTCTTTAATTGACACCAAAAGTATCAGAAATTGGTACCCAGTTTTTCAGGAAGTGTTACTATTATTGCCTTGAAATAAGAATAAACATGTCAATCAATGGAGAGGTAGCGACGATAGGACTGTTTATTCTACGTATTTTGTCAGGTTTACTAATGTCCAAGATGTACTTTTAGAAGTAAAAATAAAAGATAAGTTAAGCTAGAAATTTTTATTAAACTGTGTATGACTGAACTATTCAATACTGATAAATAATGGTATCCGTTATTAAAATCCTTTATTTTAGAAAGAATACCGAAAAGCAGCTAAGCATTCAATTACATGCACTTAAGCATATATGCTTATGCCCAAAACTGACTTCGTATAATCTGGGACAGAGTGTAAATTTTTGTCACTGGCCCTTATTTTAAAACTAAGTCATTTTGACTCGTGTTCAGTACAGTTTAATTTGGTACATTTCTACAATCTGTTGAGTCTACTCTTTGATCTCTTAGATATCACACGTAGGTAATATAATAGTATCGAATGCCACACTCCACAGTGAATTAATCAACCGTCAGACCCAGATATCGCGTCACAGGTATTATATCCTACTATCAGTGTAATAAAAATAGATACACAATTGGCGGAAATTATTTAGTGATATTATGATACGATGGTCATTTGAAATATTTGTAGCCATTTGGTTTATGGTTGATTCTCGTCTAAGAATGAGCCTTCCAATTTTTTTTTGAAATTATTTGTATTTACGCAACTATAAAATAAAACACGGAATTATTTGAACACAATACTCGCATAAAACATTACACAACATAACCAATTCGTAATTTTGCATTCCATATTTTAAAGTATACCAAATTTATTTAAAACTATTTTAAGTTTTTAATTACCTACGTAGAATTTATAGATTGAAAATAATGAAATTGATTAAACTGATTATTCTCAAGCACATAAAGAAGATTTTTATATAGCTAAATTAATTGCAATATGGCGTTATGTACAAGCTATAACAATTACTTCGACTCTAAGCTATTTTAAACTAAAGCAATATAACACAATTACTCGATATCGTAAAAATATATCTCGTGGAGAATGCAAAGACGTAAAAAGTTTAATCTCCGATTTATCGATACATAAGTCTACTTTCACAAGCCAATATTATTTTGCTATCTTATTTACACATTGTTGAACAAATACTGGGTAGAGCAATCTAAATATTTATGTACGAGTATATAATGTGGCACACCCCAGTGTATTTGTTTAGCGGCGAAAGAATAAAAGAAATTATCTTTTTTTGCACAATGTGGGACAAAGATCGTTATCTTGACATACAATTACGATAAAAACGACAAGAGTCAATTGCTATGTTGACGTTTTTTGCATGAAAAAATTTCGGTAGATGATTCTTTACACAACATTGTAGGGAATATCATTTCATTGTCGCTTTTAATTAATACTTTTTATCACATACCAATTTATTACATGGCTATTTAAAGTGCCTATTTTTTAAGCTTAGTTTAGTTTAAATTGTAATGACAACACAAAGAAAAAAAACTGAAGAAACTGAAAAGAAACTGGCAAACGCAAGGCACGGAATGCTGATGTTGCAGGTTCAAGTCCTGCCATTGCCCTAATTTTTCTTTGTGTTGTCATTACAATTTTAATTTAATAATTTGAATGTTAAAACATTTAAAAATAAAATCGAAAGAAATTTCGGTTACAAAAATTTAGTTTAGTTTATTTATTTAGTCAATATAAAAGTAACTAATGTAATTTTAAAAGATGGACGTCGGGTTGCACTTCACATTTCGATTGACAAGCCAAAGTTTAGGTCAATGTTACGATGAATCTTGAAGGGAATGAAAGTAGAGAAGGGGTTATAATTGCACACAACTATAGTACATAAAACAGAACGATTATACAAAACAAGAAGTATTTAAATACCTATAAACAGAATTAAAAAAATGAATCAAACCCTTTATTCATCTATCAGCTCACAAAACCTAAGGTACTCGCGATTACGGCAGACATTCGTCCATCTAATTGCAAATACGTCGCCATCAGGTGCTGATAGCAGAAGCGTATTAACCAGCTTCTGTGCCCAAACAGTTGAGGAAATTTTGTGATACCTTAATAAGCCCTTAGCCTGTGACATTCGAAAGTCACGAGTTCCCATCCGTGCTGTCCGACCAATCGGCACAAGAAACATTATGGACTCACTTATACAACTGACACATTGTAACAATTCCAAATTTTCTAGTTCACATATTAACACACTGACAAACATATAATTTCGTTTACATAAGCGTCGTTACTCGTTACGTTAAAGTAATAATAGGGCTTTAACTTTCAAATAAAGCGGTCACGTGAGTTTAAATGCCTTATTAGGAACGATTTGTAGTCGTAGCTATTACCTTTTCATATATTAGCTGAGAACAGTTTTATGACTTACGTCTTGTTAACGTTGAGTGTTCAATTCTTGGGCCGTGAAGGTGTAAATCTGTTTCCGACTCGGCCACCTGTAAAACCAGTGGTGCAATTTTGGAACGCAAAATGGATTCATATGTATGAAGTTATGTAGTTGAACTATGCTTGTCTTAGCCTGGTTAATTTCTATGCAAATTAGTGGTGGGCGTTTTAAGAATAACGATGCGCGATAGTGATGCCAGGTTTGGATGCTCGCATCGGATGCCATGTGGTACCGGTTACTGATGCCGATGCCATCTAGTTTTTGTCAACGTAACTGTCGATCGTTAGTGCGTATCGTATCAATCTATCAAAATAGCGCCGGTGAATCCCCGCCGTAGTAAAGTAGTCGACGTGCCTTCGCGACTCCTGTAGGTGTAGGCGAGATAAGACTATTGCGGAGAAAACCCTGAAATATCATTTTACCACTAATGAAACGAAAACACACACCACAAAACGCGCATTCACTTGGTATCGATGCGCGCATCAGATGCGATTTTTCTGATACGGATGCGCATCGATATCAAAAATATCTGAAAACGCCCAAGACTAATGCAAATCATCATTGTAATTTTAGTGATAGACGTCCACCGTTTGGACGTAGGTCACCCCCAAAGATTGCCACTACAACTGATCTTGCGCTGCACGCGTCCAGCGAGTTCCCGTATCACCAGCACCCTTTAACACAAAAGTTAGAAGTGCTGCAATTTGTCATAATTATACAATTTTTATAGGAAAATGTTACAAATATTTTAAATTGTAGTACTTGTAACTTTTGTGGTACAGGTCCCAAGTAATCGGTTGGTTCTTGTGACGCGTCGGTCGTCGCTTCATTTTCCACTTATTGCGTGTTGCGTCTTCTATAATATTTGCATCAATTTACCAATTGTACAAAGGAGTGCAAAGAAGTTCTTAGAAGTGCTAGGCGCATGTTCTTATCCACGTTTGATGATGTCTAGACTAGGATGACAGGAAGCTGGTAGTCGTTAAATAGTACGTACAATTTTCAACTATGTGTCATAAAGTTTCGTTTAAAGAGTGAAAGGAAATGTAATGTTATTACCACATCTCCCCAAAAAGAAGAAAATAATGAGTTCGTGGTTATAAAATTAAGCATTTAACTTTTAGGTGTGTTTGTGTTAAAAACTAACCGGGATTACTTTAATTTTGTGCTATTTTTTTTTGTAATACCTACTTTCAATTGGAACGTTGTATATTTATTATTGCTATAATGCTTGTTATAGTTATAAATGAATATTTATAAATAGCTATTCGGTGGGGGAGATTAATCGTGTTCGGAGGTCCTGTACCAAGGCCCCTAAATTAACCGAGTACGGAACAGGGTAGCGATAGCACGCAAAGTTATTTTTAAAGAAATATAGGATAATATAGAAGGAAATTTATGTGTCATGAAATCTGGATGATAGGATGCCATCTTGTTGCAGAATTATACAATAAGCCTAACATTTTCAGTCCGGTTTTATTTATTCCTCAATGCATCCCTTTCTTATGATTCTATCTAAAGCTACATTGAGAAATACGTTATCTTTGTCTAAGTCGGGTTAAAGACACTGTAAACTTATTTATTAGTTTAAAATTTATTATTTTAGTTCCTTTAGCGATTATCAATATATCACAGTTGAAGTAGAATAAGATCTTTTGACCATATCCGTCAAAGTTAAAGTCAAAAGTCAGCAGTCCAAGTTGTGTGATCGATTGTTTTGATGTCTGTGTTTTATCGTAGGCACTTATCTACTAATTAAAAACGAAATAAATCATACAGCCAAAGGTAATTACTAATGAAGGTATTTTGGTAACTCACTAGAGAGTTTAGGCTTGTGAAAGAGCAAAATTTAACGGTAATATCGGGCCACAATTGTGTAGCCATCCTCCTCCATTTCTCAAGCTAAAGTGAGACAGTTCCACGATTGCGGTTGCGGCCACATATTGCCGTATAATGTTGGTCGCTCACAAGCCTCTTCAATATTGTGTACTTTGCGTGAAGCAAGAGGCAAAGTAAACAATGGTTCTGAGTATCATGGCAAAACATAGTTTGTTGATATACTTTATATTCAATTAAATTAAGGAAGGAGCAATTTTTTATATTACTAGTATAAATGTTGAATGCGTGAAGCCATATGTTAAATACATTTAAGTAGGTAAGTACGTATTTACCTAGTTGTGTACAATACAACGCATATTTGGGTAGATATACATATATCCGTTGTTACAGGCTACTCTTTAGTTTAGCAGCTTTGCTCAGATTAAAAGTATTTTGATTGGAATAAATTGTTCCAAGACATTTATTATTAAATCTGGTTATTTAATCGCTGTTTTGCTGGCGGTGCATTGTTATTGCCGGTATCGTGACTGACAAATCGGTCTCCGGTTGCATGGCGGTGATCTACATAGATATATTTATCTACCTAAAGTATCAATAACTTGATTACCATAGCATACTGATTACCTAACATGTAAGTACACAAAACATGCTTCAATGAAACAAGATTGAAAGATTCTGTAGTCAGTTTATAATCTTTATGGCAAAGAGTTGCTTAACTTCGCTTCTTAAGGCCCCTGTAGTCACCAACGATCTTAGGCATACAATGTTGCCCGTCATCCTTACACACGGTCCAGCTTTTTAATATTTAATGCATTTTGTCAAGAGTATTTTTGTATTGAATTTTTACAAAGTTTTTAGATGAATGAATTACTACGATTTCTTTTATGAATTCATCGTGGAATTATTCCTTGTAGTTTAGAAGCGATAACGATTTTTATGTTAAAAACTACTTCTGTTCAACATTGTTTTTATAGAGTAGGTACCTCAAATAGGTACCTACCTATTTGAGGAGTAAAAACGTTGAAATGCTCAATATGAAGGTATCACTTTTTTATTATTAAGTATTTGGAATTATGATTGAAAAAAAAAGATGTTTGATCATTCTGCATGACATGTCTGAAATACACAGCCATTTTTAGGGTTCCGTAGTCAATGTAACGAAAAACATATAGTTATAGAAATGCTACGAGGGCGGACCGTTATACCGCCGTTAGCATGGAGACCGCTTTTATGATTTGGTACACAGTCCTCCTAACTAACACCCTCACCGCGGAAAATAATTATAGCGAAGAAAAATAATAGCTATTACTGCCTTCGTAACAAGTAAAGTATGAGTGAAACTGAGGAATAAATCTGTTTATCAGTGAAAACTGCGGAACATTCCCAATCCGTTCCGCAGTTAAGTTGATTAGTGCGAAGGCAGACATGCGACGCAAGACTGGTTCGCAAACTTGTTTGAAACTGCAGTTCTGTCAATAGTATATCTTGGTTGATATCTGTAAAAAGGTATATTAATTAAAGCCCCTTTGAATGTAGTAGTGTACAAAACTGATATGGAGCTTACGTCATTTGTCGAATATGGAGCGTCAACTTGTCTATACAGACAAGTTACTACTGCATGCAAGAGGGATTTTACTTAAGTTTTTTACCTTTACAAAACAACCGCTTGGTTTAGTGGTTAATGACCCTTACTGTATTGAGGTAGAGAAGACAAGTTCAATTTCCAATAGAGACATACATAATATGTAAACATATTGTCTGCCCCTATTGTCATGTAGTCACATATGATGTATTTGAATATATAATTATGTATGTAACCTATAGTGTGTATACGCTGTCAATTATCTATGCTACAAGCAGCTTTAAGAAGTTTTAGAATATGGGACAAAATAAACAGGTGTAAAATAGACCTGAGGCACTCCCGAACGTATTTCATAATAGAGTCGAGTTCAAATATTTTCGACCACCTTGCCTGCTGCGATATATTTGATGCTGAGTGGACCTATGGCCAGCACTGAGACACTTATAGCAGGGGGGTTCCACTCCGTACTGTAGGTACGCTCGACCGCCTTGCCTATGGCATAGGCAAATCGCAGTAGGCTGTCGACTTGTCGCGCGCTTGCTTGCTGGCCCCCACCGTGTCAGTGTAATTGAAAACGAATGCTGCGCAACCCTAACGTGTCGCCGGGAGTAGCGGGGCGAAGGCGGGCGTAGGCGACGCGTTCCTTTTGACTTGCTTCGCCTGGCGCTTGGTGTATGAAGTAATACGAACTTTTTATGCGTGTGAATAAAGTTAGAATTCGTTTAGTCGCGGTCGTAAAAGAGAAGTTTCTGTACGTTAGTACTATTATTTATTCTGTGCTTATAGGCTGTAGATATTACTGAAAGCTACACACGGTGTTTGTAGTTGATGCATATTAGTTGATGTCAATGTTGGATCCAATGGAGGTCATTGCATTGAGGTGCATGGTGGGTTTATGCATGAAAAACACGAGCATATATCGCACAGACGCAACCGTTTTGCACGTGCACAACAATTTGCGGAGTAGCAAGGTAATTTGTTCCAGTTTGTTTACCATTAAGTGGTTATAGAGTTGACCGATATGTAACGAAGCTTTCTCTAGGAAAAATGCATGTTTCAAGCTAAAACCGAGAACGGACCACCGGTTACATAAACGTAAGTGGTTGTATTTCGCGACTCACTTAGGTAAGGTGTCGGAAGCGCAGGCTTAATGCCGCAGCTTATCTATCGGCATGTAACATGGGGCTTCATGTGCAATAAGCCAATAAGCAATAATAAGTTAAACATTAACAGGTCAGTAGAGCGAAAAAGTGTATATAGTATAGTTTCTTTCGTAATTTAGCGTGGTAATGTGGCAAGTATTTTTTAATCTTGTGAGCCAGGTGGAACGCAAGGGCGGATCCAGCCTTTGACTTGGGGGGAGGGGGGGGGGGGTTCGTAGTCAATGTTCAGTCAGGACATGATCATCCTAAAGGCGACCTGGAGCCACTAGGGGCGGGGGGGACAAAATGACAAAAAGAGATACAGCGATGTACAAAGGCTAACGCAAAGGAGGCGAAAGGCGATGGTGAAGGTCGTGTAGAGGATTAGTAGTTTAATTTGTATTTATTAATATTTTGGGTTGTACCTCGTTATATATTGGCGAAACCTGATCTCGATTTCTTTATTTTTCATTTGCCGTTGGTTGTATTTATCTGATTGGCAGGAAGTAACAGGTGTTGTATAAGATACATTAAAAAAAAAATACTAGAAGATGCTCAATGTTAAAAGGTCTGAGGTTCGGAAGCAATATTGATAATTTTGTTTATGCATTCGCTTAAATAGTTGGAAGAAATGTAGTTTCCACTCTAATGAAGTAACGTGGAAAAATTCTATTTCTATGCATTTTTAATTTTTTGAAATAAATTACGGCTTCAGTAAAACTGACTGCATTGCGCAAGTTGATAGAGAAGATAGCAGCTTCAGAAATGTTACAGCTGAAGATTTGCATACGTTCGCGGACAAAAGTAGTGTCTTATGCAAAGCAGCTATTCACAGCTAAAAAGTTGTAATATTCTTTGTTTTGTTGAAAGGAATGACTTCACTTTCTCCTAGATCGTACGAAATGGTTTTTTTTGGAATTCGAACCGTTCGGGACGTGATTTGGAGACGGCGCCAGCGCAGGCGTGAATCTGCAGGTAATTATGAATGGGTTATGTTTTTTGTTGGTCTGTTATTTGTGCTTAGTTTAAGAGAAAAGATTGCTGTACAATATGTTTTTTTCATCTTGAAAAAAATATTTATAGAACCTTAAATGATAGTAACTCTTATTATTATTACTGTAAGTAACTATTTATCATTTGCCAGCGTCATAAATACTTGAACAATACAGTACTTTGTCGCTTTAACTCCCTTAAAAAAATTGTATAGCGACTCATTAATGATGTTAAATCGACAAGATACTAAATTGATTCAGATATTTGTGACGCTGACTGAGCATGCCTAATCATCCATGTAATTTTTTTACATCACACGAATACTGTAATGTTACTGTAACAAAACACCATCAAGCGAAAGTGTAACATGGATTTACAATTGTTACTTTAATTTATTTAATTTCTTCCATTTATAAATTCTATTAAATTCCAAACACGTAACTATATTTTAATACGCTAACTACGCACATAAAATACTTTATGCATAAATTGATACTAAAGTCACCGTTAGGTAAAAATTTACGGCATATTATAACTATGTACTATCCCCATTACAACTTTCCATACATGCTTTTCCGCCTTTCAAATAAACTCTATCGCCTATGATAACTAAATCCGCGTATGTAACTTGCAGTTCTCGTAAATATATTCAACGTAGACCATAATATAAATCTTATTGATCTGTCACTTGCAGGAAGTACAAAAAAGAAGCACAACATAGCAGCTTGTCATTTTATTGGTCCTGTGAATATCTTGAAAGGGGATGTTGAAATAAGACAGTTCAAACGGTTTGTATCGCGTTTAGTAACGAATCTAATCCCGACGTTAAAGTCCCATATTCACGAGCAGATTAGCAATCTAACCTAATAATAATCTAATCTAATATTCAAACTACCACATTTTGAAAAATATATTTAAATTAAAAAAAAAACTAATAATGAAGTCGTACGCAATAAGACTACTGGCTCTACCAGCGCTTCGAAAATGGCATCAGTTGAAAAGAATGGCAAGAAACTCAGCGTTAAACCTTTTTTCAAGCAAAAATTACCAACCAGAATTAAAAAATAATGCAATCAAATGAGAATGTACAACACTCATAACTTGAGATTTAACCAACTGTAGAACTGGATCTCAGGTTGGGGGTACCGAAAAGCCATCCTCTCTATTGAAATTAAGATTATTCTGCACAGGATGTTTTAATTGCGTAAAGTACCACGATCATCTATTAGTATAGTCGAGGTGGAAACCAAAATTGATTGTGTAATGAACAAGGATATTTTTATAGCACGGTGAAAGGAAGAAGAAATGGAGTCGATATTAGCCAATAGAATGTACCGCGGGTAAACCGCTGACTATTCTTTCGCAGCATTACCAGTATAAAATGAGACATTTCACGTTTTGTTTATTTTTGGTTCGAATGCAACGGTTTTGACTAACAATTCACTGAATTTCCAGTAACTTTGTCAAAATAGTCCATTTTGTACGGCACATTTGGTTCAATTATCACGGGCATTATCATGAATATGAATCTTAAAATTGCCAATATAAAAATAAATTAGTATATCTGCGCGGAAAAATAATGTATTTATCAAGAATTACCGGTCTGGAAAGTTTAGTCGAAACCAAGAAAATTAGGAAAAGTCAATTAATTAAATTACGTCTTTAGCAATCTCTTCGTTAAGCAAACTTAACGTTTTTCGCTGTTGGCCCAACGTCGTGCTGTATGAAATTACTGGCAAAAAGCAGCATGAACTCGAGTAACCTAAATCTATTATATAAAATATTGTAACTTGTAACGAAATTGCTCCAGGGCAAAAAGGTGATTGAATATTAGAATAGAGAATTAGTTTTACAAAATTGGTTTTAGGAGCGAGGTGATCGATGAAGTAGGTAAACAATACATTTCTAGTTAGAGTTATACAAGTTGATTTTGTATCGATTCTTTTGGTATTTCACAGTCATTTTAAATTGTCTATTTTGTATTTTGCTGGCATATTATCTACATAGTATGGTGCATACTTATTACGTTCGCCGGGATTTTAGCGCGATAATGTACTGTTTATTTGTTCACTTCGACGTTAAATAATGTGTAATGGGTAAATCGCGACAATTTAAAACAATAATATGTTACATTCATTACGAAAAATAAACAGTAGTTTATACTAGAGATGATTATTTATATGAGATGATAAGTATTAAGTTTCACAGTACAGTGTATTAGTTTATGGACTGTAATGCTGTGTAAACAAATTTATGTTTAAAATTAAATTATTTATTTATTTATTATTATTACTAGTTTTCCACTCACCGGTTGGTATCCCAGAGTTTTGAGTTTTGGGAGGAGTTTGGAGTCCTTTAGTAAATTTCTTTTAGTGTGAAAACCTAGTTACAGCAATTATTTTTATGATGATTATTATTTATGAAATTTTTGGTTATTTATTAATAAGTCGTGCGATAAGACCGCCAATTGTTTACTTTGTAAATTGTTTGTTAAGTAATGTTTGTTAACTATTTTCCGTGTGGTTTTCAATAAAGAGTATTTGTCTTGTCTTGTCTTGTCGTGTTCGTGCTCTAAAGGCAAACAGTTATTAATAAAGTCATACAGTTGTCCTCATGAGTCTCAATGATTAGTCAATTTCATTAGTAAATTCTTAATTATAAAGGTGAATGGGCATTTTTGTATGGGCGCTGTCCCAACCCTTGTATACAATAGTGAGTAGTATGGACGTGTAGTACTCGGTGTAAGGATCATCATAGGCTATGTTTCGAAGACCAGGTGTCTGCAGCATTAATCATTGTTTTGTATGAAAAAAAAAAAAATAACACCAAATTAGACCTATGCTCCCATTACGTTTTTTACTTCTAGTGGCCTCAGTAATGCGTGGTTAAAATCTTTCGGCTATATCTCGAAAATGATTTTACAGATACTTTTCATACAACTGCTAGTACAAAGTGAGGTATAAAATGGGCTGTAGCTTTTTCCCTGCAAACATCTCGGTTTTGCTGTCATATAAAAAAATTAAGCTCTTATTGAGAGCTTTCTAATAAGATATAGCACAACTGTATACAGCACTTGGGACAATTTGCCCATTCTCCTTTATGTAACAAGTAAAATTTTATTCATAACCATAACGATTACCGTCGATTAAATTTAACTTTATTGTCTTGATTTCATAACAAGATTCCAGATTAATAAAACGAGTTCAATTACATCGTATTGTATACATATACCTGTTGACTTCTTCATTAGGTCAGAGACATACAAAGATTATATTGTCATCACATTTGCATGCGAATGCATTATTTCAGCAGTATCGAACATCAGAAAGTGTGTCAAGATAATTAACGTGATTTGACCTATACTCACTAACAAACAAACGTACAAGAGAGTTCAACAACAGTTTGCAAAACACTTAACTGATGGTCTTAAGGGGGATCGCTTCGTTTAAAAATGCTGTGGTTTATTTAGGGTGCTGTGGCTAAAATAATATGACTTTTCACAATTCGAGCCGTTTTTGCGACACTATATAACGGTTTCTTAGGCTATTTAGTTTTCATTTTAGAAGTCGGAGTAACTAATTTTAGATAATGATACATTTTATTTTAACCGACTTTCACGCATTTAAGGTAGAAATATTTAAAATTAGCAGCTTGAACTTCCAAAAAAAAAAAAAACACAGTGTCAGAAGCAGTGTTTAAGGTTTGTAGTTATAGAACGATCTGTACTTAAGATCCCATTTGACATTTCGATTCCATAGAAATGAAACGTCTAATGCGATTTTGAAAAAAACGGGCGTACTTTAGAACGATCAATATAACTACCGGCCTTAGTAGCACAAAACCACTCCATTTAATAAAATTCGATTCGTTTAGCCATAATAAATAAAAAATTGCGAAAATTTCGATATTTTCGCTTCACACAGCGATCCACCTTAAGGGCCAGGCCATACTGGTCCGTTCACGTCACGTTTGCGACACGGCTTAAATTAACCCTGTAGAGTTGCGTTACGCACGTAACGCACGAGTCGCGTAGTTTTACGAAGCTATTTAGAGGCGACCGGTGTAGTTCGGCCTTAAGCAGGTAAAAGGAGAGTCACGCTATGCTCTCATGGCGCTTCCGCTTGGGTGGAATTTACAACAACTAGGTTTCTCTTATTTATACTATAGAACTAGTGAAGTTTCTTTGTCTATAAACGTGACAGTTCCACCATCATGACAGTTTTGTTCCCCATGATATTCCTTTAAGTGCATCGTTATTTCGTGCTATAATTGCAAGTAAAAATACGAACAACAATGCCATTAAATTACCAAGTATGAGCTATAATTCTGATTGTCAATCATGAATGTATGTATAACATTTTAGGCAAAGGAATGCCATATTAAAGTAAAGAATAATAAAGACAAATAGAATCGATTTTGTAATGGACACTCTCAACAAAAGGCTATAAGTCTATTTCTATAATGTAAGCGGGTTCGGGCACTTAACAGAGCAACGATGAGGTGCAGTATGAAGGACAGCTTCTTCCCCTTGCGACGCCCGCAATGGTCGGTTCGACGTCGATGCAATGCCTATAAGATCAGCCGGTACGCCTAAGAAACTGCTCACTATTAGCTAAGTATATGATTTTGTTACACTATAATTTCATAGTGGCTCTTATATGACCACAAAAGCTAAGTTCATCCCTCCATACGTCTCTATCCAAGAAAGGGACGCACATACATATATATACAGTATTAAAATGTCCTAGAATACCTAGCAACATGCAATTATTTTCCCTTAACCATAACAGATTTTGCTTCATCGAATTTCTATTATTTTTCAGCAGATTGGAAAGTCAGATATCTGACAAGCATAATATAAATAAAACATCAATTTCAAGGGAAACCTGAGAAATATCAGATATTTGATACCTGCTTGTAATTTGTCGGTATATCATTTTTTGCCTGTAATATAATGGTCCAACTGAAATGAAACGGGTTTCATATTACTGTTTATGATTTCAACAGTCATTTCTATAATGACATCAATGCTTTTTATTTTGATCTGAATGGGGACCCTTTTGTAGATCTAGTAGGCCTAACATGATAGCCCAGGTTTAGTTAAAGGCTAGGTCACACCGGATGTGTATGCAGCGGCTCCAGCTCGAAAGCAACGCAAGTGATGTGGTAGCTCAACATATAATTCCATACATTACAGCTAGAGTGTCTCCGGAGCCGTACTACATACGCATCTGGTGTGGCCCGGCCTTTATTCCTTTCTGCGTCTTTGTCTAACTAGTGTCATAAGAAATGGATGCACTTAGAGATAAACTAAACTTAGGCGATCATAAAATAGGAAGGAAAACAAGCAAGTGGGTCGCCTGGTGGTAAGTGATCACCACCGCCTATAGACACCCGCAACATCGAAGAGATTGCAGATGCGTTGCCAACCCAAAGGGCTAAGATGGAATACCTCTTTGCGTGCAGACTACGAGTATTATAAAAGCAGAAGATGATAATCTTTTTATATTTATGGGAGCTAGATAAAAAAAGAAACAAAAATCCTACCTTAATTTAGAATGGAAGGGTGTGTCGGTTTAGATGACTTTTGGTGGTTGTACGAACTGCCACCGGAGGTGTCACACGGATAGGTGGACACTTTAATCTTTTTCTTAAATATAAAATTGGAAGGCAAACAAGCAATTGAGTCACCTGATAGTAAGTGATTACCTATAGATACCCGCAACACCAAGGGATTGCAGATCCGTTGCCAACCTAGAGGGCTAAGACAGAAAAATTAGGGTAATGGCAGGACTTGAACCTGCGACATCTGCGTTCCGTGCATTCGCAGGGTATGGAGCGGTAATGTGGGGAAACTGGAAAACGCAAGGCACGAAATGCTGATGTTGCAGGTTCAAGTCCTGCCAATACCCTAATTTTTCTTTGTGTTTTCATTACATCGTATTTTAATTTAATATCCAAGTTTTTCTTCCAGCTAAATGTACTGTTCTACCTGATCATTAATCGTACAATCAGAGTTAGTTCCAAATGCAAACTGAACGTGAACATTCTCCAAATTGTAATCAACCACGATCATTATAGATTATCACTTAATTTGTTTATATCAGCACAAATTGATCCAATCTCCGTCATCGCCGCACCGCTCATCAATTATACAGTTAATTTTATTCTGTATGATTACTTGTTACCACATCGTTTCTGAGAAGTAATCACGCCTTATTTCAAAGTTAATAATCTTAAGCTGGATTTACATGTTAACAGTTCAGAGCAGCCAATAGTCAGTTAACCTGAATTCCTTAAACAAGCCAGATGTCACGCAGAACTGAAGAAGCATGGCGGAATATAGGTCACACAGCGGTTGTTTATAAGACCGTTTGTAGACCTTTTAATATTGTGACGCGTGTGAAACGCGTATTCGAGGGCGTTTACGCCTAAATAAAATAAACTTAAATTTTTTGACTCCTATGGGGTAAATACTCCAATAATCGTGGGCGCATTTAATGTTTTTTAAAAGCAATATGAGTTTAAAGTCCTACAAAATTTACAAAATTCCCGCATAAATTATGCATAGACAAAATGTCGTATAAGTCTTTATTCAAGTGATTATACATAATTATTTTTTTAATTTAGTTTAACTTTTCGTTTTAGGGTTCAATATCCAAAAGGGCTCAACACAGGGTGTGACGATTCAAATGATATAGCCCTTTAAAAGTCAGACGGACGGACAGAAGACGTAAACTAAGTTCTATTTTTATTGTAACTAAGTTATTACTTAGTCAGTCTGACTTTTAGAGGGCTATACTTATCTATTAAAATGCGAAACGTAGCTGATTGAAATTTGTATCTAAATACGGAAACAAAAAGTAACAAAAATTAAGAAACCCATACATGAAACGTGTTTTTTTTTAATCGTATGAATGGTAATAGATGCATGCGTCAAATTTGGTATGATGAATAGTGCAAAACAACAAATAATAAAAACAGGCCAAGTGCCAAGAATCCCGAACTGAATAGAAGATAACTCGTCCCTGACTGACTGCCATAAGAAAGGTACATGATTTACGTGTACAAATAAATTATATGGTGGGACGGAACCCTCGCTGTGTGAATCTGACATGACCGGTTTCCTTACTATAATTGAGCTTGCCTTTAAATGCCATAGTATGTACTTTAACGGACCTGCATCGTAAAACTGACCGCTTATAGTTCAATAGGTTAATGACGTCCGCTCGACCGCGACGTCAGGCGCAAACGCAGCGTGCGCGTGCGCCGGTGTGTACACAGCATTAACTTTCAGTTTCTTCGATCGCGTGTAAGTAGACCTATTTAGGAATCAACGAATTAAGTGTGAATAATTTTGTGTTTGTTATTTACGCAATTGCGACACGACATGAGTGTTTCTTGTTTATGGTTGATAAATGGTGAACCATAAATAGTTGGTTAGGAAAATAGCTGTTTTTTTAAACAGAGCTGTAATATCACAATCTAATGCAAATATGCTTAATTCGAAATAAGATGTAACAAGATATATTTAGATATATTTCATCGAACATTGCCCTGCGTATTATTAAAAAACCACGTAAAAATCAAGACTTAAACGATTAAAATTATGTTTGTAAAAAAATAATCGATAATCCCATTATTTAGTCGTACTTATTGTTTTTATTAAGTTGGACACTTTAAAAAACAATAGTGCCATAAAACATAATGCCGTTATAAAAACCGATGTAGTAAGGTATTTTTGTTTCTGCAGTTATAAATAGTTAAAATGGGTCTGGATTTTTCCAAGTATCTCATTTCTTGTCTATTGAGAAAATTATTTGTATAATTTGCTAAAATATCTAAATAAAATTAAGAGGAAATGTAACCTCGTTACTTACGGTTTCTTTTCAAGTCGTTTCATTTAAATTAAAGCAAAGGTGTCTTAGGTGACCTTAAGTCTAGCAAAATGTTTAAAATCTCGTTATTTTATGAGAGATTTTATAGCGAGGGAAGCAATATTATTTATGTCAGCAAGGTTCAAATGGCGACCAAATAATTTTAGCACATTTGGCGTCACACACACTCACATATATAATATGTTCTAATATATTTGGCCATTTTGGCCGCTCTTATCTATTTGGTGCTTACTGTACAAGCAAGTAAGTGAGAAAAGTATAATGAAATTTTAGTGGAACTCGTTGAATGTGAAGAATGAAAGCGCAAGTTAGAATTATTTTCCCCTAAATATTGGCCACAGAAAACATTATTTTGATGTATCAAAACAGAAGCTTTGTTACTCTGCCCGTATGGTACAATTTATAGGCAATCATTTTGAATTTCTAAAGTGCAAAGCTTGATAGGCGTTGAAGAAGAGATTCTAATCCTAAAGGACAGATGGACTGCACTGAAACTGCCAAGCAGCCGCAAAGTTGCAGTTTGGATGCAGTTTTTATGCAACTGACCTAACTGCATTGAAACTGCAAACGAAATACGCAGTCCGCTTGCAGACGGTGTGCAGCCGTGAAAACTGCACGCAGCCACACAGTTTATTTGCAGCTTTGATGCAGTAATGCCAACTGCATCCAAACTATAGCTTTGCAGTGGACTGGCAGTCAAATGCAGTCCATTATTAATGGCCCTAAGGCCTTATTTTGTAAGGCACAGGGCGGATGCGAAAACTGCCTTCTATTCGCTATCTGTCATAAGCCATATACATTTTATTTCATTTTATATCAGTCCTAAATGAAAAATATATCCTGAATTTAGTGCCCAATACAACAGAGGTGGGAAACCTTTGGATAAAAGGTTAGAATTCTAACGAAGTCCCGGGCCGTAGATGATAGGTAATGGAAAAAACAAACAATCGAATAATAATCACAAGCTTGAGCTTAGACTTAAGAAAGAAATCGATCAAATCAATCAATGTCAAAATTAATTCCATTAATAGACAGGTGCGAGGTGTTTTTCAAATTTTTATCGGTAAGTCTGTTTCTCATTCACTTTTTGACGGGATCCAACAATATTTACTTTATTCGCGCGCTATTTTAAAATTGCTCCGCGGTCCGAGGGTTGCCTACCTCTGCAATACAGGAAGAAATCGAAGTAATGAATTGAAACTGTCTTCAAGTAAAGCTGCGTAGGTTAATACAGATCACTTGTGTTAATGATTATTAATTGTCGCATTAGTTATGAATTTTAAAAAGGGTCAAATCATTATTTATGCAACCAAATGAATTTGAATTATACAGAGTGTGTTTATTTACAAGGTGTGGTATTAATTCTTAATATACTTTCGTACTTCTATTAAAGTTTAATTGAAATACGAGAGAACCTATAATTTGCTCTAACTTAAGTCTCCTACCGAGCTAAATATGTTGATCGATCGATCTTTAATTAATGGTGAGTCATTCATCCATAGTCGATTAATACTTTTGATCATTAAAGTAATGAAATATGTTCACAAAGTGTGTTAATAGACTTTCTTTTGACTCTTATTGTAGTAATATTCATCTGTAGAACTTGCGATTTAATTTAATAGTGATTCGTTTTTAGACTCATAATTTTATTACGATAATACTAGCTGTTGCCCGCGACTTACTCCGCGTAGAATATCACAATTTTCGCTAATTAGACGTAATCTCATTTTACTAACCCTTTTTGATACTTTTGTCTGTATTACAAAAAAGAAATAAATTCGCGGCTAGTTTGTGACTTACGAACTTGTTTTCGGTATTATTAGAGAAGAATGCGATGTATCAAATAACAAAACAACAGAGCACACGCCGCCATTTTAGTTTGGAATGAGATCAAACGTTTATATTTTGTGAGAAAATGCCTCTTCAGAAATGATATATTAGGTACGTGATCTCTACATTTAGAGGTGTCATTCCATGTCCATTAAAGAAAAAGGAGTTGATTTATTTTTTGGAAGAGTGATATTTTGTTTGACTGTATAGCACAATTCTTACGGTTAATTATTGACAATTACCATTCGATTAAACAATTGGTACATAAATCATTAACCCTTTTATTAATAAACGTCTACTTCACCTACTTAGTAAAAATATATCGTCTCTATGGCAACGCATATGTCACAATGACAGCATTGTGACGTTTGCCTTAAAAAAATACACAAAACAAAACATACTTTACGCGATAATTAGTGGGCGGGGTTTAGGTCGATTCATAAGAGCTGGCTCCAAAAATGTATGAAACTTAATTTAAAAGACATTCGGTGCCAGCTCTTAATTATGATTCGAGCTGTACTTATTAACTTTTTATGAATTCAGGGGGTAGGTATAGTCGACCAAGTAATTGCTTCACCACTTTTGAACCTTCTCCCTTTGTAATACTGTAGAAAAGTGGTCAAGCAACTTCTTGGTCGACTATACGTTAAAAGACCATACGTTAGACAATGTATACAAACGGTTACAACAATAATAACGTTACACGTAGGTGTAATCCTATCTTAACTGATACATCTAAACGATGTACGTGACGATGTAATTCCGGGTAACTAACTACTGGCCTCAAATATGTGATAACATGTCACAGTAGTTGTCATAACTGACATTTACGTACATCCCACCCTTGGATGAATGACTAAAGCATGGATATAGCCTCAGTACTTGTCAAGTGTACATAGCCAAAGCTGTCAAAATGGTCACCTTTGTGTGCGTCAAAGTAGTAAAACCTGCAAATTAATAAGAAAAACGTAGAGTATACTACCTTAATGTATACATTACCATAGCCAAAGGTGACCATTTTGTCTATTGGTCGTGTACAGGGTGTCAATTGAAGAGGAGTTCAGAGTATGTAGTCATCTCTTTTTGACACATTGTATTGCCATTTAAAGTAAAGAGATCAGATAATAAAATATCGCTTTCAATTTTAACACTCCTTCTATGTTGTACTATTTCTATGATCCCACCCTTAGTAGAATAGTGACAAATACTATTTTTTTTTAAATGAAATACTAAGGCAAACAAGCAAGTGGGTCACCTGATGGCAAGTGATCACCACCGCCTATAGACACCCGCAACACCAAGAACATTGAAGATGCGTTGCCAACCCAGAGGGCTAAGATGGAATTACTCTTGTGCCAGTAATTATACCGCTAATAAGTAAAGAATGAGTTTATCATGCGAAAGTTTTAATTCTTCCCACAGTGGTCCGAACATGACCGACCGAGTTTAGTTTATCTCTATATGCATCCTTTTTTTATGATACTAGTCAGACAGAGACGAGGGAGTGATAAGTAAAACCTAGACCCGTTATGTTAGGACTGTAAGTATATCCTTTAGACTTCGCATAGCCGAGCGCCCTCGCAAGCCAAACTCAGAGTAAAAAACTATAAGCGAAAGCTATTGAGCCAGGAATTTAAACTTAACGTCCTGTTCAATCACTAACAGACACGCCAATCACAAATGACTACGCGTCTCCTCGCACTCCTCTATTTGGACAGTTTTGGATACTTGCAAAAACTAGACATTATACCTAATACTGAATGAGGATGTAGTATATTCTGTGTGTGAGTATTGTATGTTGAATGCACAAAATATTTGTTTTAAAAGGTTTATTTTGTTTTCCGACAGATGTCGCTGTTCATTTCGCAAGCATGCTAACGTTTGTCTGACGTAGATTTTATAAGTAGTTTGAGTAATTTGATACCAATACAGAACTAGCAACCTGCAGGCTGCAAGTAACTTCATCTCATTTAAAGAACAAAGAGGGCGCTCTTTCGGATATGTACGAGGTTGTTCCAGTATTCATTTAGGACATTTTCGAGAGCGCGAGTTTTCTACAAGTCCTCATTTTAACGAAGATGGTCTTTCACTATTTTCTCTTCTATTTCTGAATTTGTAAAGAAATATGAGTAAAAAGCAATAGATGAACCAATGAGTGTCCCTAATGACCGTTCGTGCGCTTAATTACTGTTAGAAAATGATCCAAAACAATCGTTCACTTTTTCAGTTTTGAATTTCGAACGGTATTCGATTTCTCGTGACCCGTCGATAGTATAGGAATTGGGACACGAATAAAACTAATGCGAATACAATCGATAGAAAGTGAAGTTTTTAGTCTTACCGTCGAGTAGTGTGGGTGTTTCGGATTACTTCGAGCCATTGCACTTCGATTGCGGAGTTTAAATTTTAATCAAAAGTTATTTGGTGTCTGTTTGTGTTATTTTTGGTCCATTTCTCTTTACAATCAAATAATAAAGTTTCATATTACAAATATTGATCAATATCCTGTAGCCAATTTCCTCATTGCTTTATTAGTGTTTTCGTTTAAGGGTTCATTACAAAACTTTTAGAAATTGAATCCTTTTACAATCACACCATAGTACGTTTGCCTGTTTGCAGTCTTATGTGTGCCCTAACTCTTTTTTTTCTCAGGAATAATTTAAGGCATCGTAATGTAATTTGATGTAGATGTAGTAGTTAGAAGGCGACACCATAGTAATGAAACTTAAGCAAAGAAATACCTACTATAACCCGGGCTGAAAATTATTTACTTAATTTATTTATTTGAAAAACTATAATTGTAAATACAGTACAACAAGGAGAATATAGTACAAATCTAAATAGAATAGATAGGGTGACATTGCGTTTCATCTGCCCGTCCTTTATTTCATTATTATCACTTAAGATCCTTTATTTCATTATTATCACTATTTCTTGAGATGTCGCGAATAGAAAACGATGCAACGCAAACCCCGCGAAATGCTCCATATAAAAGTTCTACATATCACGCCATTGTAATATTGCTCGTAAATGTATGGAATGTAATAATAGGAGCGTTTATATGGCTACTCCGCTAAAAAAATCTTTCCTTTTTATCAGGGTTCTAATAAATATATTAAAAACGCTTTTTTAATTTTGGTACTTTTAAATCGCTAAAACCACATATACATATAAATATATATTTATATATTTTATTTTATTTAAAAACGACGATCTAAAACTTTTTTGGACTTTCACGCCTTTAGGTTTAGTGTCATCTACGCCACTAACTAATGATCACCATTCTATTTTTGATTTATTAAAAAAATTACATTTCGTTGAGTTTCTTGCCAGTATCTTCTCATTAGAGGTTTTTTCCGAACCGGTGGTAAATTTCATGACATTCATGAGTAGATGCTTCCTGTAAGCTAAATCTGAATAAAGATGTTTTGACGTTGACTTTGATCGAACCCATAGTCGACTGTCTCATCTCATTAGATAACGGTAATGACAACCGGTTCAACAGGTATGATGTGGCCACTTTTAATAAGAGTAAATGACAATGCAATTATGAAAGTAATGAAAGTCAAATTGTGAAAATAATGCTTCTAACTGCGCAAGTGTTTACCATCAATGTCAATTTTGGTTTGTTTGACGAATAAGGTTTCTGCAAGTTATGTAAATTAAAAAAAAAGATTTGTCATCTCTGGCGTTTGTGCATATGAATGTATTAATTCGGTATGACTTGAATAACAAAACATTGCTTGCGGTTTTGTCCCACAATGTAACCATCATAAATATTCATTTTAAATTCTTTCAGCTTTCAATTACGCGTGTTTTTTTATTTACTCTAATGAACGATGCCATGTAGTAACCACTGCAATTACCATGTTAGAAATAATCATTATGAGAAACCGCAGAGAAACTCTTAAAGAATTCACTGTCGTGATATTGTTTGAAGGTAACGCAACAACGCTGAACGACTTCGTGAGTTTATAGTTAATTTATCAAAGGTTTTAGTTGCAATTACATCCATTAAAATGGTCTAAAACTTATTCACACAGATTCTTTTCAATGCTTAATGTCTCAACAGCAATGAAATACATCTCAGACCTTACTGAGTATGTATTGTTACAGTACAGCTCTTGACAGGTTGTTTTGCGACGGTTTTAATTATCATTTTAGGTAAAAAACGCATAATAAAATACACTCACTCATCACTTAATTTTCAATTTCTTATAACAAAAGCAGCCATGATCCAGTAAGAATGAATTTTTGGAAATTCATGCCCTAGGATAGTGAAACTTTAAATCTTTTAAAAATGTTTTAACCCTTACTAAGTACATAAGGACAGCAGAGTCCTTAAAATGAATATTTAACATGCAAATTACAAGTTATGTCATTTAAAGACCATCAATATTGAACCCTAAAGGGTATCAAATACGTTAAACTTTATTGCTTATTGCAGAGGAAGCCGCTAGTTTCATTATTACAACATGGTTATGGTTGGATGGTTAACAAAATATATAATTGTACTCATTGTAATGGTTGAATATTTTTACATTCTATGCAATTCCATGTAAATTTCATGTAAATGTGCATTTAAAATATCATATCAAAGTAAAGTCAAACTCGTAAACATAGTGCATAGATTTGAATTTAAAATATCATGTCAAAGGCAAGTCAAAGTCAAAGTCAAAATATCTTTGACTTTGACTTGACTTTGAGATGATATTTTAAATTCAAATCTTTATTTACGAGAATTACTGATAAAGTCCAATTTTAAGAGCAATGGGAATGAAGTAACGCTTTTTCTGTAAAGTAAATCAATTATCACCGGCTATAAAATCCAAGATGAAATGAACTGTTTTGATACTTAAAACGTCAACGGGACTTCGCGATAAAAACATTGTTAGAAATATTATTGCACCAGTGCAGTCTTCTTTGACCACGACCGATGCAACACCTTAACGTCGAGGTAAATTAGCAACGTTTTATCGCGTTAAAGTCTCTTTGACTATTTAAATATCTATGAAAATTGCGAAAGCTTAAAACAATTAAACCTTTTCATCGCCAACGATGAATAGACAAATTGTCACTCACACGCCACGTCATCATAAAGTCAAATGCGAACTTGAACCTTAAGCGTATGCACATTATGCACATAGGTCGCTGTGCAGTCGGAGTACTATATGGGGCGGTGGCGTGGTATACACCACGCACACCTTAAGGCGTCCTTGGCGTTGAAAAGGTTAACTGTTTTGAAGTCATGCTTGTTATCGAGTTTTCGTTGGCGTCAAGATTTTTAACTGACGTTACAATTATTACGAGAATGAAGGTCTTTAGAGTAATCAAGAGGTTCGATTCGATAGTCGCTTAATACGAAATATTTAATTTTGACCACCGCGATGCGTTGAATAGGACAATAGAACAGTGGTTATACTAATGCGTACTAAATGAAGGTTACAGTAGAGTTAAAAAATACACTGCGTGGCACTGACAGTTCATTAAAAAGGACGTAGTCATCAATTTGTATCTACTAAAGTGCGTTAGGTGAAAATGAAAATTTAATTTAATTGTAGTGTCCAATTCTATGTTTTCCAAGGTCACCGGGAATAAGGATCAGCATGCGCCATTCAGTGATGTAGAATTCCATGTTCTAGCAGAATAGTAATAACTGAAAATGGAATAGCTATAGTACGAGTATGTATGGATGGAAATTCTTTATTGTATTAACCATTATAGACAAAAATATACAGTAATGGACAAGTGCGGGGTTTGTTCTCCTTTAAGGGGTTGCTTTCAGTTAACCTAGTATGGTATGATGAGGCTAGATATTTATTTATCTCATACTACACATTATAGAGCATAGGTGAGGTATACTGCAGTCCAGCGGTTCTCAAACTTTTTTTCCGATAGAACCCTTTTGGAAAGCGAAACATTTGACGGAACCCATAAATAAGAAACAGTGTTGAACTATCGTCCAGGTAAGAGATGTGTATTTCAGTTTTTTTTCTCACGGAGCCCCCACAGAGGCATTGCGGAGCCCTAGGGCTCCGCGGAGCACACTTTGAGTATGGCTGCTGTAGTCAATCGCTGGTTGCATTATCAATGGCCGGCTTGTACGGTTGCTATTGCGTTTCGTACGGCGAGGGACCCGTTATCTAAAAGCTGGCAAAAGATCTGCGATTGTCTTAAGGTCGCTGGTTTTATGAACAGCGGTGATCACTTACCATAATGAGGCCCACTTTAGCTTTTGCCTCCTCTTTCCATAAAAAAATGGTACAGTACAATACTCTATTTGATAGTGATGGCAATCGCAGCCGCGACTAACTCATCGACGATACGAATCATAGTATCTGTGCACCTCCCTCGGTAACACAGTGAGTCTCGTTCCCACTGGGCTAGTTAGAAAGAGACGGACTGAGCTACGTATCGAGTTACACCGTATCTAAAAGGTTCGTTCGAGGTGCACTGGGATCCCCTGTTACGTAATCGTCTTGGGCAGGTTATTAACCGCCTAACTGACCTTGGAATAACAAAAAATCGACTTGTTTACTTTTGTTTAAGCAAGCAATTTGGCCAAATCACGTGCAAAAAGTTTACGTCTATAACAGCCTGCGAATAATGAAGTAACGTAGTCTTACTTGTTCCAAATGTGGCATGGTGAACTTAAAATGGCGGTCGAATGAATTGTCTTTAGATACTTGTAAATACGCTCTTGAGAGTGCCTAGTCAACGTGAAATTTTGTAAGCTTTAATGTAATAGCTTTAACTTTTTGGCTTAGCTTTTTTAGCTAGCTTCTACTGAGAAACAATCAATGTATGGCTAACTCTACCCTTCAATATCTATCATCAATATTTATTTCGCGATCCAGAATCGTGAAATTTATTGATGATAAATATTAAAGTGTAGGGTTTGCTTAAGGGGTCGAAATTGACAATCGACACATTCGCTTTTGTCAGCTTACGTGAAGTCCATTTTGTCGTTTGTACCTACGCATAACGATAGCAAAATGTTACCTAGACACAGGTGTGTAAGATGTAGCTACACACCCACACAATAGAGACAAGTGTAGACCTTTTTCACATCTTCGACTGTGTATATCCAATACCAGTATTTTTTGTATAAAAAATAACAGGAACTCGGGATGGTTATACTAGAAATACATTCAAGGAATTTAATTTCCAACCCACCTAAGGTTCAATATCGTATAGCAAACTGTCACCATAAGAGCCAACTAGAGCAAGACGTTAGTTTGACACATCGACCTTAATACATTGCGAATGTCAGACGAAATTTCAATGAAATGGGTAGGGAATTAAATTCCTTGACTGTACCGGTATTGGAAGCCCTGATATTTATCTTCTGCTGATGGTATCTGTTACTTCTTAAGTATAAATTTAACTTATTTGACCAATTTCCTACTGACCTACTATATAATTCTTATTTATTCACGCAATAATACTATTATTTACCTTAGAGCGTTTTCACAGTGTCCGATACGATATCGTTATCGGAAGCCAACACAATTTCGGGGCAAATAAAATGTATGAATTATATCGGATCGGACAATGTGAAAGGTAGGTACATATTTTATTTGCAGGTAATTTTACTTGCTCCAATATCATATCGGATGATGTGAAAATGCCATAACAGGGTAACATGTAATTTGTAAGAAACCCAGCATTAAGTATCATCTAAATCTCTTTATTATGTATATGAATGAAAGTAGCCAAACAGAACAAGACAAAATTAGAATGGCTCTATCTACTATTGGAATTCATAATAGCTTAATCAATTTGTTTTGTAAGTGTCAGTTGGAATTTAGAATGGAATGTCTTTATAAAAAACACTCATACTCTAGATTCAATAGTTTTGAATATGTGCCAATATCATAATATGGTAACAGGCTGTCTTAAATTAACTTTACAAGAATTCCACTTTTAATGTTTTGTTTCTGTAATGTCGTTCCTTCCTGTGTTGAATTTTTTTAACCAGTCACCCATAAATGGATCAAGTTCATCTCGTCATCTCCGTTTGGGACTACCGCAACACCGGATCTCGTTTTGGGGCACCCAGTTAGTGCCCATTTTAGCCCAGAGATCATCCGGCATGCGATAAACGTGCCTACGCAGATCCACTTCAACCTAGCGACAGTTTGAGTTCCGTCAGCTATTGAGGTCTTGGGTGTATACTGTCTATATATAAAGTAATACTCCGTTCGTAGCGTCAACGCTAATAAAAACGATAGATGTATTGGTTTGACGATTGTCAAATTTTGACGTTTGCTTTCGTTTCCGTACGTCAAGTCCATAGATGTTGCTGTTCCTACTAGCCTTTACCAGGGGGGTTCCGCTTCGCACTGTAGGTACGCTCAACCGTCTTGCCTATGGCATAGGCAAATCGTAGTAGGCTGTCGGCGTGCCGCGCGCTCGTTCGCTCGCCCCCGCCGTATCAGTGTAATTGACAACGAATGCCGCGCAACCCTAATGTGTCGCCGGGAGTAGCGGGGGGAAGGCGGGCGCGGGCGGCGCGTTCCTTCAGACTCGCGCCTGCCTGGCGCATGGTCTATGAAGTAATACGAACTTTTTGAGCGTGTTTATAAAGTTGGAATTCGTTTAATCGCGGTCGTAAAGAGAAGTTTCTGTACTATTATTATTCTGTGCCTTTACGCTAACAGAACACTATTGTGTAGACACCCTGAAGCGCAAGGCTGTATTCCTGGTTCACTTATGCGAAACAAATGTAAAACAAGGTTTCACGTGAATAAAAGGCGGAAATTTACGAGTTATTATGGTTATCGTGGTCACATGGCGAAGTACATAGCAGGCAAGCGAAGTGTAAATATGAAGTACATACGTCACCAGCATACACGTGCAAATAATACTCTGAAATTTATGGCTGTTTAAAAAAAATGCGTAACGTAAGCACTATGAAGAGGCCAGTCTGTATTTACAGCCGTAACTTTTGTACAACGAAAGTATTGAAACAAAAACTGGAATAAGGAATGCAATTGAAATGTTTCTAGAAATTTTAACGGATGGTGTATTATGTGGTATGTCTTAAACATATAATTCTTCAAACATACTATTTAAATTGAATTATTTATTAAAGTTTTGGTTTTTGGCCAGTAAGCGCACTGCAGAACTTTGTTAACTTATATTATCTTCCTTAAAAACATTAATTTTAACACATTATGTATCCATGTGATTTCTCTCTGGCGATGTTATTAATCCTTTTGTGCACACATAGTTAGAATTATAGTCCAGATCTAGACAATAAGCTTACCCTAATACTGTATTAAAGACTGTAATTTGATTTTGATGGCAAGTCATTTTTATACCGATAACATACGTTAACAAAAACCCAAGAAAACGCTAACACGGGTAATTTAAAGTAGGGATTAATGTACTTTCAGGATTGGCAACGCGCACATGATTCCTGTGGAGTTGCGAGCATCCATAAGCAGTGGTGATTGTTTACCATCAGTCGAGCTGTATCTCTATTTGACACAGACGTGGTAGGTATAAAAAAGTCGCTCGCAAATGTACTAAATATTCAGTTTAATTGCAACGACAATTTACTGGATCAATATGTATGTGCTCGGTAGCGGAGTTTATTTGCTTGTTTATTGTACTTTCTCCAACGAATCCGGGTAAACAAGAAAGCATACAATTACAACGTTATGGCCTACGGCTAAGATGTGCGATAAAAATAACAAAAGCACCAAGGCCGAAGCTAACGATCTGTGTTACAATGTTGAAGAAAAACAAGTTTTACACGTACTTCTTCATGCGATGTTTGTATTCAACGATCAAATTGCACGTGTCATTGATTGACTGTCCCGTTACCGAGGGTCACTATCGAAAACTCATATTACGTTACCACTGTCGATAGCGAATAAAGCTACAATCGATACGATATTTTTCAATGACAACTAATAACAAGTGTCAAATTAGTGACTCATGGTACCTATATTCTACGACAACAGCTATAAAACTTTAAAGAAAGAAAATATTTATTTAGCAAAACAGAAAAAATATTAATACTATACTTTAGTGGCTAGCGCTTAGATTTCAATAGGTAGTGTACCGTTGGACTCATATAAGCGATTTTTAGTTTTTTAAGTGACCGCTAGAGGCGCTGTACAATTCTCCATGCGAATCGTCTAGTCCGTTGCTAGCGAGTGCGGTCACTGTAAACTCAATGACAAGGGCAAATACTGTAAATTGTTGTTCAAGCCAGGACAACCTGATAGCCTAGTCGTTAGGGACCCTGACTACAAAGCTTGAGGTTCCGGGTTTGATTCTCGGGAGGGGCAAATGTTTGTATGATGAATACAAATATTTGTACCCGAGTCTTGGATGTTACATGTATTTAAGTTTATCTATGTAAGTATGTATATCCGTTGTCCAGTACCCATGACACAAGCAGCTTCAGTTACTTACTTTGAGGCTAGGCCAATTGGTGTTAATTGTCCCAAAAATTAAAAAAAATAGTTTTACATTTGCCTGACGTGCTGTGTGACGCGTCAGAACGGTACCGGTTTCATACATTGAATATGGTGACATTTAAGGCTGGGACATACCAGATACGTATGCAGCACGGCTCCGGAGCCACGCGCGTGCACACGCCGGTTGTAATACGTATGGAATATGGGGTTGTAATGACTTTTATTTATTTCCAAAATCGATAGAATTGGTTAAATGATTTTGCGGGTGGTAGGATCTTGTGCAAGGTCCGTCCGGATCACTACCACCATCTTGCTCGCTAATCCTGCCGCTAAGCAGCAGTGCTTGCACTGTTGTGTTCCGGCGTGGAGAGAAAGATAGCCGGTGCAATTACTGGCACAGGAGTTATTCCATCTTAGTCCTCTGGGTTAGCAACGCATCTACAGTCTCTTTGGTGTTGCGGGTGTCTATGGGCGGTGGTGATCACATACCATCAGGTGACCCACTTGCTCGTTTGCCTTCATATGTTACGAGTAAAAAAAGAACACCGGGCATGCGCCGCAAAAACGCTCTATCGAGTTGCATACAGCGCCGAAGTCGTCACAGTCGTGACTTGTATGGAGCCAACACTAAATCGCATTTATTTTCATACTGTGTTATTGTAACTATTAAGTCTCAAATAAAATTTTCTACATTTTTTATCAAGATTTGAAAGAGCATATTCCGAAACAAAAAAAGAAGTTTCTTCTTCGTCATCGTAATTTGTAAAACATCGGATTTTTAACTGCTTCTTTGATCATAAATATATTTTTAATGGCCGTCTTCAACCATTTTGCACTTTAATTACATCCATATCTGAGTGGAATACCGTATTAAGTATATGTTGAGATCGACATGTCACATCGACACTAAAAATCTGAAATGTCGTAAAGGACATGTCATGTCCCTTAATGTCGCTTACGACATTTGAGATTTCCACTGTCGACATCGCTTGCGTTGCGTGCAAGTGTCGCAGCCTTACGAAGCGAGCTGGAGCGGTGCTGTATTGTTTGACGCAATGCGTTGTTACTGCTACCTAATGTAAGAAAGTTACGCGTCACGACACGACACATCAGATATATGAATACGGCTTTATATCAATTGTTGTAAGTTACGTGTTACGTGCGAGTTAGTTAAGTGCGACGATGAGAGAAGCAAGGAGTGTATTAGTTATTATACCATCGCCGTAAGTGCCATATCGCATTTTATACTAATGCTATTTTGCGCGATTTAGTTTTTTTATGACATAGTCATTTTGTGACTTTGATGCTATCCAATGAAGTAGTTGTCTCTATATAAAGAAAAACGACTGTGACTCTACTCCTTATCTCACATTTTGGAATTTTGTCTCATATTTAAGAAAAAAATATTTACTCTGGCCTCGAAGGGTATATGAACTTACAACTGAGGTACCGGAAAGGTAAAGTCAAACAAGTAATTGCTTGACCAGTTTTGAACTTTATTCCTTTGTAACACGGTCGAAAAGTGGTCAAGAAATTTCTTGGTCGACTATACTCACAGCATATTGCCGAGGTAGGGTTAAAGGGATTGTCTACCCAGCCCCAAAAACCGCTCTACATACAAACGGAGGTAACGTTTTCCACCCTCTAAACCTTAACCTCAGTCATGGTTGTTTACATGCCGTTGATTAGAACTGGTCTTGATTTTTTAAATACTGTTCATAGATTTGATAATATTTTCACTTCAGGAGTTTCATACGAAAAAAAAGGAATAATATAATTCCTAATATCATTCATCAATGTAAGTATTAATAACTGTTGCGTTTTACTTTATAAATGTGAGTTTTGTTCCAATGTTGTGAGTCTTGATCAAACCTCCATACTAAATAAAGACAAAAAACAGGTATTTTCACAACAAATGCCATGTTTCAGCGATGTCTCATTGTGACGGTGTTCTACAGTGATACATAATTCAAATTGGTTGAACTTACGTATACCTAGTAAAGTTGGTAATATATTTTTGCCTAGCAATAAAAATCACTTATTCCGCGTTCCTAGGTTCAAACAACGGATCCTTTTATCTGCCAGCAGTCAAATTTTGATAAGTTTCGTATAGAAAAAGTGTCAAATTTTAGCTATACGAACCGGTGATAAAGTAGATTAATACAAAATTTTTAGATGCAACTCACTATTTACAAGTATGCTAAGACTTTGTTAGTTCATTTAATACTGAATGATAAGGCTACGTGTTAAGTCTATAATCAAAAGGTAAACAACTCTTGAAACGCTAACACTCAGGTATAAATAAAGTAAACAGCATTTGTAGAAAAAGATCCGCATTTGCTCCAAACAAACTGAAGACCTTCTCACCTTAATGGAATGGTTCAGAGCAAAAAGAAAACAAAACAAACGAAGAACTAAGCTTACCTTGTTCTTTAATGACTGAACATTTTTCTCAAAACGTCGCACTTTTCTCTTGACACACAGCAACCAACGTTTATCAGTCCTCACGCAAACTTTTGCGTTAGCAGTAAACAATTATTTGTTTTGATTTTCAACCCGAGCTCAAACGCAAACGAACTCGTTTTAGATTAACCGTTTCTCGTATTGACTAACGGTGCACGCGGCCGCCGCGTACTCATGTTAGAGCGCAAATGACCGGTACTGCAAGAAGCAATACAATCGCTGTGACGTCACACGAAATGAAATTAAAAATGGAAAGAAATACGGAGAAGCACTAGTACAGAGAGAACCCATAGATGCGTTATAGGCAGCTGACATGTCATACTCAAAAACGGAGAAAGTTCTAGACGTGCCTAGTCATCCACGCCGATTTGAAAGTGTAAGTTGTTCCGTATTTACGAAACATGATAATGAATAGGACTCCGCAGACAATGACGGTCCAATATGGTCCAGTTCGTCTTGAATACGTCCAGTCTCGGCTAACAACTTCCTAAATTTTGCGTAACCTGTCATAGTATTTACCACTTGTAAGCATTTACGCAATCACAACATCTAGAGAACGCCTTTTGTAGTAAGTTGCGTCACGCATCTAATTGTCCAAATGAGATATAAGAAGCGGCATTTCTGTCTCAATTATCCCATTTCTAGATAGCGTATAAAAATATTACCCTCACTTAACTTATATTGGGCTCATAAAACAAAATTGTCTCGGATATGCAAAGTAAACGGTATTTCATGGCGTCCGTAAAAATGCTGGAATGGGCCCGACAAAGATACTGTACGAAGGAGCATACTTACATTTAACTTTTATCATAATAATGACTGGAGTGAACTGACTTAAATAACGGTCTGTGTTTCTTAAATGGATCTGTAATAACTTAATAACGGAGGTATGCATTTTGAAAACTCTACAATGGTAAATTTGTGAACTGCAGCTAATTGATGATTTTATACATTGTATAAGCACTTGTTACAGATTTGCTCAATAAAATAGCAATCGCAGTCTGTGGCTTCGCTCAAGGAGAGGATTAAGAGGCTGTGGCTGGCTGATCCTTAGGCTGTCTTGGCTGTTGGTATTTATTAGGTCATATATTTAAGTATTCTTTTCAGTCTCTAAGTACTTGTTTTATGCATATATATATATATATATATATATATATTAATTATGTTGATATTGTTGTTGTTTGTTAATTTAGCTGTAGGTGGACGCTTGTTGTTTGTCTCTCCTTGTAATTTTTGTATAAAACTTTTCTAGGTTAGCTGGAAGAGCATACAAATATCCCTTACAGGGATATGCTCGCCTTTGTACTATTTTATTTTATTTGTAATGTTATTTGCCGTGTTTTATGTACGATGAAGTGTTTACTTACTTACTTAAAATAGGAAAGAAATGACAACTGAATCTTAGAATGTTATCATGGTCAATAAAGTTGCAAACTGTATGGAAATAGAAATAGATTTAATTAAGAAAACGACCATAAGGTGAAAATGTACAAAGCGTATAAAACGTCACGATCAATTAATCGATACAGTTTCACCGCTTCTAAAAATAATGAAATGTTTTTTTTATGATCGCTTTTATTGTTGCGTTAAGATAATTGTACGTTTGCGCATAGTTTTATTGAGTTGTTAAGTTTCTTCGATCACGAAACGGAACTACGAGTAAATGATAACTCTTTCTCAATTGTCCCCTATTTAACACTCCGCTGCTTCGGGCTTGAGTGATCGTTCGTGATGTATCAAAGTCAAGGTTGACTCGTGTACAAGCCATTCTGATGCCACGACGTGTTCCGGTGATACAAGACATCTTAACGATTATTAAGTCATTGTAAATTGTAGTTCTGCGGGTGGTAGGACCTTGTGCAAGGTCCGTCCGGATCGCTACCATCTTGCTCGCTAATCCTGCCACTAAGCAGCAGTGCTTGCACTGTTGTGTTCCGGCGTGGAGAACAAGACAGCCGATTACTGGCACAGGAGGCATTCCATCTTAGTCCTCTGGGTTGGCAACGCATTTGCAATCTCTTCGGTGTTGCGGGTGTCTATAGGCGGTGGTGTACATTTACCATCAGGTGACCCACTTGCTTGTTTGTCTTCCTATTCTTTAAAAAAAAGTTACGTGATCTGTTGAAACGGAATTGAAAATGTGAGCAGGGTTGCAATTTTGAATAATGGCAAAATGACAATGAGAAACGGCTAAGTGAATTTAAAAAAATCGCATTTTAGGATGTTAATGCGGTGTTACGCTGATGATGCCACGTTACTGTAATTGTGTTTCGTTTAAGTAGGTTTTACTTTTGTTTCAGTCGAAATTTGATGCTTTGATAGTTGCTAATCCTAAGTAACAACTTTGCTACGTATACAAGCACAGAGTTTAAATCCTACTGCAACTTTAGTGGAAGCATTTCCTAAATTTTACTGTCCATTGTTACTGAGGTCTTATTTAAGATAAGTTTTCCCGATCGTTGCCAACTAGATGCATTGTAGGTAGGAGATCTTATTGTCTTGGATAATCAATGATAATGATTACCTATATTGAATAAAGGTTATTGTTCACTTTTTTTATTAAATAGAAAGGTAAAACTGACTTATTAGGGGAATAAAAGGCTTACCAATGTCCAGTCAGTATTAATATGTTACATTTCACCATTAAAAAAACTTGATGCAACTGAAAAACTAAACAAAAGCAATATAAAAACCTTAATAGACAAAAACCATAAAAAAAACTGTAGAAAAAGGTAAAATACATTCAAAAAGAAGGTCTGTCGCCAACAAAAGGTACACGAGCAAGTGGATCATCTCATGGTAAGTGATCACCACCTATCACCACACCACACCACAATACCAAGGAGATTGCAGGTGCGTCGCCAACCCAGGGGACTTAAATGGAGTACCTTTTGTGTCAATAATTTCACCGGCTGTCTTGCTCTCCACGCCTTAACACAACAGTGCGAGCACTGCTGCTAAGCGGCTGGATTAGCAAGCAAGATGGTAGCGATCCGGATGGACCTTGCACAAGGTCCTATCACCCGCAAAAGGCCAAGGTTAGGTTCGACAAGAACTAGCATGTAACGTTTGGGATATATATATATACTCAATCACATAATATGTGGTATCCTGTTATCACGCTAAATTGCTGCAGTTTCAAGTCCCTATGTCATACTCGCGAGGAACATTTTGAAATAAAAATAAAGCATCAATATTCAAGTTTGTAATGTAGTTCGTTAAGAGTTGGCACGCGAGCGTATATTTTGGCCGGCATTTATAGGCGCGCGGTTGGCGAGTGTCAAACGTTCGAAATTAAAAAATCAGCCCGCTGCACAACTCTTAACGAATTACATTACAAACTTGAATATTGATGCTTTCTTTTTATTAATTTCTACATATATATAAATCTATAGCGTGAATAATTGTATATACATCTGATGGTAGGTATAATCAACCAAGTAATTTTTTAGCCACTTTTAAACCTTATCCCCTTGTAATACGATCGAGAAGTGGTTAAGAAATTTATAGGCCGACTATACAACGATCACGCCCTGTCAGACTGATGAGAACTGACACTGCTAACGCTCGCACACACGGTAAGCGAATTATGAAGCGTACTCAAAACGGTGTAAATAAGCAATTCAGAAACCCTCACAATCTGATGGCTGACAGGTCTGGTACAATCAGCTGTAGAAGTACCTGAAATACTGCAGCGGCCTTGACATGACGGACGGATAAACGGACAGACAGCGGAGTCTAAGTAATAGTGTCCCGTTTTACTCTTTGGGTACGGAACTCTAACAAATGCACTCGTAATGTTCACTTTTTTGGGTAGTGACAGTGATTGGTGATACTCTCAGTTTAAAATGACAACAGAAAGTAGAGAGAGTTTCGAACAGATTCGATTTTGTGTAGTGTCATTTGTGTTTTTGACATCCTAACCTTAAAGCAGGGGGGTTCCACTCTGCACTGTAGGTACGTTCGACCGCCTGCCTATGGCACAGGCAAATCGCAGCAGGCTGTCGGCTTGCTGCGCGCTCGCCCCCGCCGTGTCAGTGTAATTGAAAACGAATGCCGCGCAACCCTAACGTGTCGCGCGCGTGGCGCGTTCCTTTTGTTTCGCGCCGCTTGGCTCGTGATGTATGAAGTAATACGAACTTTTTGATCGTGTGATTAAAATTGGAATTCGTTTGATCGCGGTCGTAAAAGAGAAGTTTCTATACGTTATTTATTCTGTCCTTAAAGCGTGATTCGGAGGCCCCATTAGGGCAACCTTAAGGCTGGGAACGGATCAGCCATTCTCTTACGATTGCTGGTTTTCATGGGCAGCGGTGATCACTTTCCATCAGATGACCCATATGCTCGTTGCCTTCAGACACCATAAAAAACAATTTAATAAAAAACCGACAAATTACTTTCTCATCCTCGTATCTACTCGAGTTCTGTAGTCAGAAAACAAACAATGTGCAGTGTCACATAAGATTGTTTTTACCACCACATAATTCGGATAGACTATAATGGTGCCTTGTTGACTGCGGAACCACAAAAACTATGTGGACGATATCATTTATTCAATAAACAACTTTTAGAGGGGTTTTTTTATTCCGACGTGGTGTGAGGAGCATTACTCTTATGTCTGCTTGTATGTTGGTCTAATTGTCTGTTCGTCTGCCTGGGGTCTTCTAGCTCGGGTTTCAGGTTAATTTGCAACCGAGTTAGCGGCTTTTACCCTGACATATTTTTTCTGACATTCTAAAGAAAATTATTTATTACTCTTTCATGATTGTTAAAACTATGAAAATCCATTTACCGTTATTGTATTTTTATTGGTACTAAAGATCGTCATTATTTTTCTAATAATCATAAATAAACAGCTATTGGTCTATTATTGAATAGTTTTTTTTTTAATTTTGTTGTTGAAATAGTTCCACTTATTGAAGAGGCTAGACTAAGGTCAAATTTATAATTCCGGGGAATTCTGAAGTTTCTTGGTATTACCAGGCAAAAAAATATTTTTTGAAACTGGGGCGAGAAACGCAAAGAAATATAAATGCACAACATAAATGTTATATTTGAAAAATATAAATTTACAATCACTTCTACGTATTATTAATTAAAACATACTTGATTTAATTTTAAATCAAACGACTGAGACATAATAAAATATTTAATTATATTCTGTGGAAAAAATAAATTGCTGCGGGTATCATTCTGATATTATCACATATCGGTTTCAGATTCGGTTTAAGATTATATTTAAATATTTTTTCAACACACAGTTATTCCATTATTTAAAATCTTACAAAAATAGACCGCAAAACGTCAGCTATCAACCGTCATTTTCACATCAAACTATACAAAATTATTGTATGCTATGTCATTCGGCTTCTTATTTTAATTCTAGAATAAGCTTGCACTTCTTTATCCGTGATATTTTTGCAGTTTTCGTTGATTTTATTGCTGCTAGTCCATTGGTTTGGTTTTTGTTACGTTTCTGTTTTCTGCCAATAATTTGTACACTAGAAAAAATGTTTATCATCCCTGAAACGTCTAATATTGACAGGTGTCAGAATTCCAGGGAATTAGTAAGGCGAGTGTAGAACTAAGATAATCACTAAACAGTATAAAGTTGCTATCCATTCCTGTCTGTCCTAAATCGTTATCGTGTATGTTCGGCCGTTATCTCCTTTTGAACCACATAACGGGTTTTTTTTGATACAGTTTTCACGGTCATTTAGAAATTTTATAAAAGAATAAGTTATAAATTGATTAATTTACGTTACGTCTTTGGGGGACTTAGGTACATGTACCAAATTTCAACTCAATCGGTCCAGTAGTTTCGGCGCAAATCGGCTGTGACACTGAGACGCGAATGATCCTATGGGGGTTCCATTCTTTCCTTTCGAGTTTCGGAACCCTAAAAAACATAAGTAGCCTTATTGGAAAACAAAATAGGTAGTTGGATGTTTCTGTAAACAAAACTGCTGGGTTACCACTGTCCTCAAGGCAAGTGGAGTGTTAATAATTCGTATCTCGATCCCACCGCATGTTTTGCATACCGGATCGCGTGAGCTACACGTTGTTCCGTCACGATCGATTAGTCGCAATTATCGAGTGCACCTAATTGCGAGTCGACGGGAAAAGTTGAAAACAATGCGCGTTTTTTTCATCTTAAAGTACCGTTGGAGGTGTACTATTGGACTATTTTAAAACATCTGTGGAGGTAAGTCATAATAGAGAGATCTCTCTCCAGGCGGGTGTTATGCATGAGGACCGAAGACCGAAGGATGAAAATTGGAATTTGTATATATGCGTCCGTGTTAGCGTGATGTAGCGCATGTCAGTTGGTTTCCTCTATTCTGCACTAGATGGTGTTAGAGTCGCTACACATCTTTAGTTTTAAAAAACATGTTCTTCTGTGCAGTTCTAGTATGAACTTGTGTTACTTTTCTTATTTGATTGATGCTTTTTTTAACTACATCACTTTATCAAAGTGATTATTATTATATAACAAAGATTGATGATTATAACAACATAGGTAGCCATGACTTGCATGATAAATTCAAATTGTAATTGTCTCATCTACGTTACTGCCATTCATGAATTATCTACCGACGCAATCTAAACGTAATTGCGACTTGATTCACAGATTGTCTTTATTAAGTATTCAAATTACTAGATAGGTAATTTTCTCTGTAAAAATGGAAGAATAACAAATGACAATTGTTTGGTAACCAAGTGAAACGTTTAGTCGTACCGCTTTAGATGTGACTTAATTTTCACTTACCTTTACCCCTACAGGCAAAAATGTCTAGTTTACAGCCTTTATGAAACAAAATCGCTCCGGGGTCCTAAGGATTTCCCAAAAACTCACAAGTTTCTCACCTAGCGAGATCTTCCTGAGTTACCTCCGAGAACATGGAGTAACTGTTATGTTCTCACTAACATATTACTGCGTAAAGGTGATCAACACGTGTAGTGAGCCGCGTAACTCGGGTATTAACATACTAGATTATATGTTTCTAATATTGATCACTCTCGCATCCTTACGGAATAGTCGTGAAAGTAAAAATAACAATAATAGCAGCGTTTGCACTGAAAAAACAGTTTTGTTACACGTAACCAAAGTTTTGTTTACATTTTACACAAAAAAGTGACTATCGAACTATTTGTTACACTTTACCTAACTCTTGATTTGTAAGCAAATTAATCATTTGTTTTGCTAATTTAAATAAAATTTAATTACCATTGACCAAAATCACGAGTAACCAAACTAGTTCGGTCGTCCCTTTTTTCAGCGTATTTATGACCTTACAACAATAACAAAAAAAAATTCTTTATGTGGACCACACAAATAAAATTAACAAGGATTCTTGTGTATTCGTGAAAGTTATAAAAGCCAAAATTGATAATTGTCGTGTTTATTTGAAGCATAGCGTTCCTTAGGAGCGTAGTGATGCGATGTACTTAGATTTTTTTTTGGAATTCCTAAAGTAAGAGGAGATTAAAAGGAGGGTTGAAGCTAGTATGTTGTTTAAAATCTACTCGAACGAAGTCGCAGGCTAAACTTATTAATTACTAGCGGACGCGCGCGACTTCGTTCACTTAATATTAGTAGCTATGTCCGTGAGGAATAGTGTAGCTTTCTATCTGTGAAAGAATTATTGAAATCGGTTCAGCAGGTCCAGAGATTACCCCCGACATACAAACAAATTAACAAACAAACAAACAAGGTTTACCTCTTTATCATATTAGTGTAGATAATAAGAAAAATAAAATTTATGCTTTTAACTGTAGAGAGTACAACGTGCAAAACGTGACAATAGCACATTGTAGTCGGCATGTTACCAAAATTAGTGCTAATTCAATTACCTGCGCGCGCTCAGTCCGTTAATCGCTTAACGTCACTACGGATGACGCGAGTTAGAATCCCCAAATGGGACTACTGTCGAAGTCACCTTTTAATCCTGGGACAAATTTCATAAATGCGACAGGTGACAGGTGACAGTAAATTTTCGCCTTCGACAAGTAGCGCTACACAGATACTTAACATCATAGTGGGCAAGCATAGTGGGTTGAATGGCGACCGCGTATTGGCAAGCGCAGCGTAGGACGACCAGCCACAAGATGGTCCGATGACCTCATACAGGTGGCAGGAACGCGCTGGTTGCATGCCGTTTCCAACCGGTCGCTTTGGAAATCCATGGAGGAGACCTATGTTTAACAGTGGACTTCTTGTGGCTGAGATGATGATGATGATGATGATGATGGGCAAACAATGTATACTGAGTTGTCACTGTCACCTGCCTGTCGGGTTTATGAAATCGGTCCCTGGATGGTTAGCTCGCTTTGCCGCTCAATCTGTCTCATTCTAATTAGCATGGAAGAGAGACGCACTGAATGATAAGCGAGAACACATTTAGAGATTTAGTTTGTCAGTACACCATTCGTTCAAGTAGCTAACGGTCGTACTGTTAGGTCCCGATGATGCCTCGAATAGAGGCGAAAGGCGCGTCGATCGTGTTGTTTAGTGTTTAGTTGTGGTGTGTAGTTGAGTCTATGTGATATATGTTGTTTCGTGTGGAAGCGGAGGAGGGTGGGTTTTTGCATGAACATATAAATGTCGCACAGACGCAGCTAACTTGCACGAGCACGGCACTGGTTTCGCAGATTAGCAAGGTAATTTGTTCCAGTATGTTAAAATAAAGATAGTTTCGAAAAGAAAAGTTACGTTACCATTTTAATCTTCTAATCGCGAAGTAACAGGTTTTAATTATTAAAAAAAACCAGCGCGCAACCGGCGGAAGCAAACCATAACAAAATGGTGAATATCATACAAGATGATAAATTGCGCGACTGAATCTAAAACCAAGACGTTATATTTTAGTTGAACGTGTATTTTACATGTTAATTCGACACGTGTTACACAAAGTGGGGAATAGGAAAGAGAGAAATTGTTTTAAACTTTCCCGATTCTCACACATACTCATAACGTTATCGGGACTTTAATGAGATAAAAACATTGTTAATTTACCTCGACGTCTCGGCCATGTTTCAACGGCCGTTGTCACGAGTAACGACAATCGTGAACAATGTTTTTATCGCGTTAAAGTCCCAATAACGTTATAAGTATGAAGGACGTTTCATTTAGCTTAACTTCTGCGTTGTATTTTAATGTTTTTGTGTTTATTAGGAGCCAAACGGTACACTAACAGTTTTATAAAAGAATTAGACTTAACCAATACATTCACCAGCAAAGTTGTCACTGATTAACACGCGGAAACTTCTATTTCCTTGGAAATTAATAACACGCCAGTAACGGACGCGGTTAAAGTAACTAACAAATTCAATAGTTAGTTCTCGGTAATTCCCACCGCACTGGTTACTAAGTAACATAAGTTACATAACGTAGTCAATTCTGAACTACGAGTACGTAGCCAACTATGAGGCCAAATGAATGGTACAGGAATAGATACCACCACGCGACTACGTGCGCTTCGCTTCGTTCGTGGTGCGCGTGCCGCAGCCGTTGCTGGAGAGCATCTCATGAATGTGCGGACTTCTGGCCGAAGGGTGTCGTGTTTCGGCGGTTCAGGGGCAGCCTGCCACTGGAGAACTTGACACCAGAATCAACGATGAAACGGAGCCACGCCTAACCGTCGCCGAAATAGTTTTATTTTTTAGTTATAAAATTTTATGTATGTAAGTCTGTAAGGTATTTGTCTATGCCCAGGCCCATGCCTTTGTAGCCTGAATAAATGATTTTATTTATTTTATTTATTATTTATTTATTTATTTATATAGATATGGCACGAACACGTTTTGAACTTACTAAGTATTCATTCAGAGTGTTGAAGTCAGCCTTAGGTTACTTAGGAAGTATTTTCTTAACATAAAACTACCGTGAGACTTGGACATATTAATAAAACGGATCACTCACGGATTGGTCCGAAACATGTCGGGCATTCCTCGACGTAAAAATACGTGAGTGATCCGTTTTATTGATAAGTATTTTTTTATTGAAATTAAACAATTTAAATGGTTTATATCGCGTGTATTGTAACGAATCTAATTCCCGACGTTTTGTTTCCGACGTTGACGATATAAACCATTTAAATTGTTTTATTTCAATTCCAAGAAGTCGCAATAACATAAGAAAACACTATTTTTTATTTATTTATAACTAGCGGACGCCCGCGACTTTTTTCGTGTGAAATTTATAGTAGCCTATGTCCGTCATTATTACTGAAATATTTTTTCGAATCCGTTCAGTAGTTCTAGATACAAACAAACAAAACAAAATTATATTAGTGTAGATAGTGTAGATAGCTGGTGCACATTTTAATATTACATTTATTCAACAGAATCTTGTCAAACTATCCAGTTTATTAGCAAGTACTGCACTCATTTCAATACCTACTTCAAACTGTACAGACAGACAGACTTAAGTGTCTAATCGCTGTCATCACTATACCTACCTCTTTTTGTAATTTATTTTTATACAATAATAAATTTACACAAATACACACATTACGGCACTGACAAGACACATAAATGTTTAAACAGGTAAGTTATTAAAAGTATTTTATGAAACTCATTTGCAACTAAACTTGACTACTGATTTGGTCCCCACTGAGTCATACTTGTTACCCGACTACGGCAAAGTCAAAAGGAAGGGTTATGTTTTTAGCAGTCTATGTATATTTTATTTTAAAAGTGCTGTTGCTCATTTCGTGAGCCGGGTAATCATTAAAAAAACTTAAATTAAACTCTACCTCAGTAAATATAAGGTTCATAATGGTTTGCCAGTCCTTCGAGTATTATTCCCCAAAGTAAAATGTAAATTAAAAAGACTGACAACTTACAAGTGGCGGAAAGTTTGGTGATAAATTCTCTTTCCTCTCGAGAAGAAAGGGCAGAAAGTGAAAACATAGCAGGTAGAATTAATTAATTGCTCTTTAATTGACTGCGGTATTCAGTTGTGAAACAAACAACCACCGAGCAGTGTTGCCAATCCTATCTTAACGTAAAACTAAAACGTGCTGAAAAAAACTGTAAAGTCAGGCAAGGCAGCGGATATCCAAATAAAAATTATTTTATTAAATTAAAATTGTAATGACAACACAAAGAAAAATTAGGGCAATGACAGTACTTGAACCTGCGACATCAGCATTCCGTGCCTTCGCCACACTGCCACTACACTTTTTTTTTGTGTTGTCATTACAATTTTAATTTAATAATTTGAATGTTAAAAACATTTAAAAATAAAAATCGAAAGAAATTTCGGTTACAAAATTTAATATTTTATTAACTCGCTGTATAGTCAATGCTATGTACTCCGTTATTGTCGTATATATCGGGCTAATGTACCTAGAACTAGCGAAGAATTAAAGAGACCCATTTCTGAATTATACACGTCCCAAAATATCAGCTTAACTAAAAGACATAGGGTATAATTTTGGGAAATGTCATATTCAGAATTGAGTCGCTTTAATACTAAACGTGCGATATATATGACGTGGATGTACTTAATCTACACTTCTACACTAACATAATAAAGAGGTAAACTTTGTTTGTTTGTATGTAGGGGGTATTCTCTGAAACTACTGAACCGATTTCAAAAATTCTTTCACAGATAGAAAGCTACAGTATCCATGACGGGCACAGGGCACTAATTCCAGATGAACGAAGTCGCGGGCCCCCGCTAGTTATAAATAAAAATAAAAACACAAATAAACAACCTCGTGCAAGGTACGTCCGTTGCCACCATCTTGCTCGCTAATTCAGCGTTAAGCAACAGTGCTTGCGCTGTTGTGTTCCGGCGGGGTGGGCGAGACAGCAGGTGCAGCTGGCACAAGCAGGCACTAAAGGTATTCCATCTTAGCCCTCTGGGTTGGCAACGCATCTGCGGCCTTCTTGGTTTTTTTGGTGACTATCGGCGGTGGTGATCACTTACCATTAGGTGACCCACTTGCTCGTTTGGCTTTCTATTTATTAATAAAAAAAATAGAGCATCAGTAAAACATACTTAGACTGAACGATCTACTTGCTCTATTACGTACACCTATTGATTTACAATAACATACTCCCGTCTCCAGTAGATGTACATTTTTCCGAAGCTGAGTTAGTGTATAGACCAGTCAGCAAATAAAATATAACCCCCTCATTCATAAACGCTTCGTAAACGTTTGTTAGTTAACATTTTTTATGTCTTTATCTATCATTTTGACGTTTGCCTTCAAATGAAAGAGACAAAACATTTGTTAGCTTAAAAAGATTGTTAACTTTTATGAATAAGGCGGGGTAAGACGCTAGCATTTAAAAAACTGGTCATTTGCAAGTCTAAAATATAAACTAGGAAGAATTCCCAAAAAATGTAAATATAATTTAACTATAGGGTTGGCTACACTGCTACTAAGGTATATTTCCCAATCCTGGAAATCTGAGAAGCGTTCATTGATTTATACAGAACGATTCCAATATCGCGTCCGCGTTAAATTCTCCGCCTGGGGGTCAAGGACTTGTACTTTACATTGAATTTTGTGGCAGCCGAATAACAGCTTTATAATTTTAATCTAGAGGGTTCGCAGGTTAATTAATATAATTTCCCTAAAACCCTATTCATTTCCTTAGACTTAGGTGTTACACTGTACTTAAATACTCTAAAAGGTAATATAATAATATTGATCATAAAATAATTCATTTTAATAAAACGGGGATAAATAAAACTTTACTAAGTATTATAAAATAGACAGGTTATGGTAGGTACAGGCGAGTTAGACATGCGCACCGAGGGTTCTGTATAAGCACCGAACATATGGCTCTATAACGAAAAGATAAACTAGATTGAAGGACAAACTTAACTTTGCCTTTGGGAAACTGTTGTCGCCATACATCGACAATGGTCGCAGTCAGTTTAATAAACGCAAATATAAGTTTGTGATCGCAAAAAAATATCGGATTTTTTCTTTATTGGTGCTCTAACACCTTCCATCTTGCCAAATTCAATGGTTCTAGGTTAAAGAGAAGTACCGTATAAACGGTATTAGTTGACTAAAAATTACACACATAATTTTTACCTCCATCCTACTTAACACCCACATTGTATATTCATAGGAGAGTGAAATTGTTATTAGCAATTCAACGATGGTCGCATTCCGAGTAATTGTAACCTTTTTGCTATAATTAAAGAGTAGTTTCGGTCGCTTCATTACTCTCGAGTCTCGACATGGATAAAGTAATGCCATCAACAATGTTGTATAACTTGCGAGGCTCTGGGCCTCTACTGACGTCGTCCGTGATATAAACGCAATCAAAAGACGGGGCATTTCCCGTTGACCTAGAACTATGAAATTTGGCAAGGAGCAAGGGCTTACGACACAAATAAAGGAATAAATCCCAAAACCGCACATTTGTAATTGTATATTAAAAAAAATGTATTAATTGTGTTTTATTGTAGGTACTCCCAGTGGAACCTACGGTGCGCGAGTCCGACTCGCACTTTGCCGGTTTTCTTTACTAGAATAATTTTAATGTATTTTTTATGTGTCATATCCTTAGGGCTTACCTGAAATAACAGTGTTTCATTTCATTCATTCATTTCATTCATAGAAACGTAACGCAAACGCGGCATTGGTAACATATCATCCACATACTTTCTCAACCTTGTATCTACACAAATTCTCTGGAATAGATCCCTTTTAGGGATAAATTCGCCTTTGTACCACTACCTGTATTTTTTTGTGTGTTTGTAAATGCTTATGTACGATAGAAAGTTAACATAAGTACACATGTTATCTAGTTGCAAAAATAACCTTATGTTGAACATAACAGTGCTGGTTCTCGAACTATACAATTGCAGTAGATACGAGGTTTAAAATGTAAGTGAACGATATAAAAAAACTCTCTGTTAAATGGCGTTACACTATCGGCATGGCTAGCATACGTAATGTATATACGAGCTTGCATCCCTTTCTAATAAGACCGACATGAAAAAGGCGCGAAGAATTTTGAAGCGGATTCTATTCTTTTTAGGGGTAGGTAGTCAATAAGGAACCTTTACAGTTTCGCCATCGGTCCGTCTGTCCGCAGCTTAGCTCAGAGACTGTTAGTACTAGAAAGCTTTATTGACATAGATAATACAATTAGTCACTCTGGTAAAGTGGTGAAATAAAATCTTGATAATATCAATATCATATAGCAAACTGTCACCATAAGAGCTAACTAGAGCAACATGTTAGTTTGACATATCGATCTTAATGCATTGCGAATGTCTGACGATATTTCAACGAGATGGCTAGGGAATTAAATTCTTTGACTGTACCTATCTGATGGCGACTATGTGTAATGTTTTTGTTCAAAGTAAATATGAATAAATTAAATACATTATACAGACTTCATGAAGGACTGCGCTTATTTATCTTAAATTATCTGTGTTATTTCAAGCAGAAATCACTGAAGGAATACCAAATATGTAGGTCCTAGATAAATACTGTAATTTGTGAGAGTAGAAACCCTTTGCGTTTTAGCTTGACAGATAGAATGGCTACCCGTAACCGCTATGACGACCAGAGTTTCAAGTAATTTCGAATAACTAACGCTATCGAATATTTAATTCAAAGTTATCTGGAGGCTCAAATAAAGTGTATATAAGGCCAATCCCTAACATGACAATCTAAGTTAAGTTTAACTCTATATCTCCCTTTCTCATGACACTTGTCAAGTTCGCCTTTGTACATCACTGTCTTTCTTCCTGTCACTTTTGTTATTTTTGTACAATAAAGAATTTAGATACATACATACTTGTCAAAGAGGGATAAATTAAACTTGAGCACTCATTTTAGGGCCACAAGTAAATAGACTGCTAAAAACATAACCCTTCCTTTTGGCTTTGCCGTAGCCGAGTAAAAAAGCCAAAACAAAATCATTTCAATGTGCTCTTGGAGGCGAGGTAATTGTTACTTACACAATTCAAATGTATTGTACAGTAGGGGAAATATATTCACGTACCACCTTAGAACCCTATCGCAAAGACGCGACGCGTTAAACTCTAGGCTATGTCATACAAATGTCATGCGTATGTCTCTTCGACTAGGTTCTACACAGTGATACGTGTTTCATTTTCCTTGACTGTACATAAAAACGTTTTGTAAAAATTCTATAAATGACAATGAAAACCATGTCAAATTCCGTTACGTGGTTTAGAAGGATTAATCCGAAGCTATGCGGCGAAGCAGCCGAAGATAGGATAATAGCCAGGAACGGATAGCGGCTTTTAACGATAAAGATACAAGTAATCCTTAAATCTAGAAATAAATTCAACGTTAAGGGTTATCTCAAAGAAGGAGTGAATCTAGCAAATCTTAATGAAGTGGATCTAAGCAACAATAACACCAACACTTTTCCAATTTCACGCTGAATAACGGATCTAATAGAAGAGGTGTCCATGCGCAACGGCATCTGTGCGTATGATTTACAGGTTTATGTTAATGTGTTAATTCAATTATGCTAAATATGCTTTATGCGCTTGTGGCGTGTGATTGGATTAGTCGACGCTGGCATTCATCAAGCCGTCGAAATAGTATTGACTGTTAAACCAATTTTTTTTGCAATAGGAAGTCAAACAAGTAAGTGGTTACCTAATGGTAAGTGATCACCACCGCCTATAGACACCCGCAACACCAAGAATATTGCAGATGCGTCGCCAACCTATAGGGCTAAGATGAAATGCCTCTTGTGCCAGTATAATTGCACCGGCTGTCTTGCTCACCACGCCGGATCACAACTGTGCAAGCACTGCTGCTTAGCGCCAGGATTAGTTAGCAAGATGTTGGTAGCGATCCGGACGGACCTTGCACAAGGTCCTACCACCCACAAAATTTTCGGAACATGACAAATTAAATTTTAAATTTAATGAGTCTTCGCTAAAGGAAACCATCTTATGAAACCTGCACACGTAAAGTCGTTTAATGGCGTGTGTGGAGTTCCCGATGCGCAATGGGTCCGCGTGGGAACTGAACCCCAAGCACAGATTGCGAAGGACTGTGCCCAACCAAGCAGAAGGATATTTGATAGAGACCGTAATAACGGGGTGGTGTAGCTCGTCAGTGACAGGGATCTTGTCTGTTTGCAGTAGTCGAATTAAAGAACTTTCTTCAAAGATTTTACTGTAAATCCAGTTTTAAGCTATCGGCAATCTTCGTGTTCCTACGAAACACTAGTGACAAATATACTGTCAGACGCAAGATCGAGTGAGATGTACGAAGATTGCTGAAAGCCATTAAGAAACTGGAAGTACTTTAGTTTTATTAACTCCCATTAAAGAACCTTTATATTTCCAGTTAAGACTTAGAACTTTCAGCCGCCATAGTAGTTGTTTTTGCAGCCCTTTAATGTCATTAAGGAGTCAGTGCAGCGAGTGATACCATACTAATGGTGCTATACTTAGAACAATTTGTATGTCTTCGCGTAGAATGTGTTACTTTGGCGGCGTGTACGATAGATTTAACCTAAAATCTCTCCACAAAGAAACGAGTTTGTTTTAAATAATAATACAAACATTAAGCTACATAGAGGCCATTTTTTCCACTTTTTGAAGGACCCTTCGAAGCCGTGAGAAGAAAAAACTTTGATAAGAAAAGCAGCAGAGGTTTTAATTCTACTTCAACACTTTGGTACAATGATATTATAATGCATGGATGTACAGTGTCATACTAAATGACAGCAGAAAAACGGCCCGACATGAGAGTACTGGTTGACGCCAATGTTACAAATGCAAATTATTAGTTCACCATTTATAGTCGTTGGATTTCCAATTTTACGTCTAACTGCATAAAATAATAATTTAAAGTTTCGTTGCAAATTTTTTTCTACAAAATACAGTGGATTTCATTTATTACGACCTTGGTTGTAGCGACCATTTACCTATAGCGACGTTAAATCTAAGTCCCTTGAATTTAAAGCATACTTTAGTACAAAATTCATGTGGCTATAGCGACTTTGGATGTAACGTCGAGTTCGGGCTTAGCGACTGTTTTTAATGAATCATTTGTAACAAATTCCTAGAAATCCCATGCAGATATTGCGACCGGGGTCGGCCGCCAAAGACACAAAGATTTCTTTCTTTCACAAACATTTCTAATCTTTTGTTTACATCTAAACAGATGGTCAGGAAGTGTGGAGACCTTTACCTATTGTCTATAGATATCAGCTAAGTAGGTAGGGAAGCGTGTACGTTTCGGAGTTGAATTTATGGTTCAGTCACAAAGTGATATTCTGAGTAGCAACAGGGTTTAGTAAACTTTTGAATAAGTATGGTTGCTAGACGCAAATTCACTGTTAAAGAAAAGGCGGAAATCATTTCAAAATTGAAAAACGGTGAAAACTGTTTATTTGGTGATGGGAAGGATATTATAAATGTTGAAGAAGTAATGAAAATAGAATACACCCTACAGCGTACACTAGCAAAAAAAATTAAAGCAAACATTTTTTTAAATGTACCAGTGAATAAACTATGTGTGCAAATATTTTCAATAATAAATGAATATAAACTATACATGTGTACGTGACTGTATATCTTTATCTTTGCCTGTAACGACTTCCGGATATAACGACGAAAATAGAGTGGTCCCTTCATCGTCGTTATACCCGAAATCCACTGTAATAGTATTGACAGCAGCACCGTCGGTCCGACAGACTGACAGCGCGAGCGATTGTCGATTTATTGTACTTTTTGTTCGACTTTTGATACGGCCATTTTTTAAACGCTGACTAGAAGTCCATTATTTATCAGTGCTTAGGTAAGTATATTAATTCGGTTCTCAGGTGCCACAATACATATAGATTTTTTTTTTTTAACAGTGTTAAGCTGGACAGCGTACTCGTATAACGCTTTTTTATTGTGATTAAAAATGTACTATTTTTGAACAAATCATACGCACATCAATTCTGGGAGCGTAGCAGATGAGGCAAGCAAATTATATTACCCCATTGATAACAGGCAAATGACCCTGCGTACTTATTTAATTGACGTTTTACTGCCCGTTTCATTCACGCCGCGTTAATAGAGTCATAATCAACGTTTATTACACCGTACCTGACTAAAAGCATCTTTATTTAGTCTTTTAATGGATCATCAAACACAAAACGTAAAATATTACGCTTGGGGGTTGTACCGGGGTCGATGACCGGGTTTCAGGTTAGGGTGGAAACGTTTGAATACTATAACAGTTTATATTTATTAAGATATATGGCCATTATGTATGGTTGAAGCCAGAGTAACCTAAAATCCGCCGCAGAAGATTGTTTCAAATGGAAAAATGTACAAAGAATCCTATTTCCCTCATCATCATTACGCACACAGCTGGGCATAGGCCTCCCGCTGGATCTCCAAGACGGTCGGTCTGTGCTGCTTGCTTCCACCGGTTTCCAGCGATCCTCACCAGATCGTCGGTCCACCTAGTGGGAGGCCTACCAACACTTCGTCTTCCGGTACGTGGTCTCCACTCGACCTCTCCTATTTCCCTTATGATGCATAATTATATTTAAATAATAAACTAAACCAAAAGAAACTGGTTAAATTCAAGCCCTTTTAGGTTTGATATTCTGTTTAAACTGAGACGAAAACAGCTTATGACAGCACAGTTAAAAGTACAAACTAGCCAATTTTATAAATGACATAATGTATAAAAATATAGGTCACGTGATGGTAAGTGAAAAATCGTTTCAATTCACGCAATAAACCTACTGAATCTAGCAGTGCTTCGGAAAATGGCATCTGCTATATAATTACTAAACCAGAAACGATGACGTAAATGCTAACTTCAATACTGTCACTCTTTGCCAGTATATTTCACTAAAAAAACAGTTCTGTTACACTTAACCAAAGTTTTGTTTACATATTACGCAAAAAAACTGACTATCGAACTACCTATTTGTTACACCTTACCTAACTCTTGATTTGTAAATAAATCATCAAATGTTAATCAGTACGAGTAGAAAATCGTTTTGCTAATTTAAATAAACCATTAACCAGCCACCAGTAACCAAACTAGTTCGGTTGTCCCTTTTTCCGTGTTATACTTAATGAATAGATTCAGGCGTTACTTTGCGGAGGTCCATATCAACAAACTGGAACAAATTACCTTGCTACTCCGCGAAACCAGTGCCGGGCTCGTACTGTTCGATCTTGATGATGCCTCGTATAGAGGCAAAACGCGCGTCGATCGTGTAGTTTTAGTGTTTAGTGGTGGTGGTGTGTAGTTGAGTCTGTGTGATATATGTTGTTTCGTGTAGAAGCGGAGGAGGGTGGGTTTTTGCATGAACATATATGTGTCGCACAGACGCAGCTATTTTGTACGAGCCCGGCACTGGTTTCGCGGAGTAGCAAGGTAATTTGTTCCAGTTTGTTTTCGTGTTATACTTATAACGTCACAAAACATGTTACAAAAAATATTTATTTATTTTCTTTTATTGGCTAGAGACGAAAGCCAGTCTGAAAAATGTCACCCAGGCCAAAAATCACGATAAATTGAGCGGTGCTCTGTAAATGTTGCCAGCACAAAAAGAAGAAAATAAGCCAGATAACTTTCCTAATTAAAAATTCGACCGCACCAGCTACTGCCACGGAATAAAATAAAAACTCCAAAGTTTATTTATAAGGGATGCTCTTCACTTCAGCTAAATACGGACGAGAGATAATTTTGCAGCTAACGTAACTTGGGAGTAAGGTATTATAGTTTATTTCTTTCGTGACTCGGTATATCATCCAACCAAATCAATCTTTTGGGTCTGCACTCTGCACAGATCCAAAAGATTGACTTGATTGGTTGATTTGCCGAGTCACGTGACTATTTTGTTTACCTTATTTTAAGTGCCTCTAGGAATAAAGTATAGTTAATTAATGTTTCATTTCAATGCAGTATCTTTTGTTTCACTTACCGTATAAGTTATTGTAGAAATAATTTGATACTTTAAAATAAAATATAATAACGTTAAGTATTCTCCTTAAATAGCATGGCTTAATTTTTTACATTTATTCAATAGTTATTTTTTTCAACATTAAGAGGTCTTTATTAAAATAGGCATTGAGGTCATTTCACTGAATATTGATTTAACTTTTTCCATCATTTCATTTTATTATTTATTAATTTATACGTAACATACTAACGAATTAAATATAAAATATACTAAAACAATCAAACTACATAAAAATATAAAAAATATACTTATTTACCTATCCCATATGCATATCTTGTTTGTTATAAGAGGATTATAAAACAGGTACTTACTGAAAAAAATACAAAGCATCTTACTTTTTCATCTTCTTCTGTTGAATGCACAACACTTATTACAAAAAGTTTCCTAATTGAAAGTTTCAAGATTTAAACATTGCAACTTCTGTATAGTCGACCAAGTAATTGCTTGACCACTTTTGAACTTTATCCCTTTGTAATACGGTCGAAAAGTGGTCAAGCAATTTCTTGGTCGACTATACTTTCAGTGTTTTTTTTTATTAAAAAGTTACTCCACGATTTACTACTGAAGTTTTTGGAGTGCCACCCAGCGACTTTTAAGCTTGCGTCCTTATTCTTGAAATGAATACGTAGACAGTTTAATCTACGAGCTCGCACTTGAGTCTACTCCGTCTCTTTTATCGCTTGCCATATTTAACATAAAGAAGTGAAACACGCCTTCGTTATTTGAACTTTCTGCACTTTCAAATTATTTTTGTCGTAAATATTTTTTTTTGAATTTATTCGAAATATTTGAATTCTCTTAACTTCTCAATCTTCTTCAATCCAGTAGAACTACACACGCTTCAAAGTACAAAGTATGCGTTTGTTGTTAGTGTAATGCTCGTATGTAAATTCAAATCAAAAACGAGATTTCTTACCCAATACAGCTTACGTTTGATAAGTTTGGAATGTAACTATGTACATCAAATCTAACCGTATTGAATCTAGAACTCAGAATACGGACGTGGCTGATATTATGAACTTGGTGCTAGCTACTTTCTGAAAGCAGTAAATCTTATAGCGTTCATTAACTTAATTGAAAATACGATTTTTAATTTAGATAAATCGCACTTTGATCGTATTAAATTGCGTACTACAATTTTAGTGGATTAATTTAGTAGTAAGAATATGTAAGTCACGATTTGATTTAGCATAAAAATTAGGTTTCCGGTAAGTTTATGTATTTAGGCCCGGTATTCAAAGTTCTTAATATCAAACAAGAAATCAAATTTTAGTAATTCAATATTTTTTTCTAACTTTTTTTTTAAACTCAGTATTGGTAGCAAGGTATTTGCTTTAGATATGAAATATTTAAATATACTTAAGCTATTTCGTTGTTAGGGTTCTATACTCAAAGGGTCCAAACAGAGTCCTATTGCTGTCTACTATTGTGATGCGACATTATTGAAAAAGAACTGATCTGCGAAATGCTACATTCTGTGAAGTAATACATTCGGTGAAAAGTTTGTTTCATCGACAATCATTTCACCGAATGAACCATTTCGCAGAATTTTCAAATAATAGACACCGTTTCGTATTCAAGTCGTGAACTTTTAAGAATCTCTATATTTATGAATTGTGTAGGTATTATAAAATTCGGTGAAACGAGTGTCTGTGAAAAGAGTGTCTGTGAAATAAGGGTAAATAATACTATACTGAAACGCGACTAAATGCAAAGAAATACTATAGCTATAGGCAATGCCGAGTTCATACTTTATCTCGAGCACGCAACCTCGTTTACCTAACCAGCGCTAATGGTAACGTGTGGCAGCCATGATTAAACCTGTGAAGACTAAAAAAATAAAATCCTGCCTCATTTGGAATTCCTCTCGTCTCCAAAATAAACTAGAGCGCTTTAAAGCAACTCTTTCTAGCGAAATATATGAGCTGGAATTAGAATTAAGCGCTTGGTGGTATGCAACTTAACATCGTGTTGTACTAGCAGACGCTGGTGACTTCGTTCGCGTTAAGCTCATAAATGCAAGTGGGTCCCCTGATGGTAAGTGATCACCACCGCCTATAGACACCCGCAACACCAAGGATATTGTAAAACGATGTCATACGCCATATAGTTGCAGGCTAATATCTTAAGCATAAAGCGAATGGAGGGGGTATGTTTGTACTAGAAACGGCTATTGCGCAGTCAAGGTCAGTGCTCAAGAAGTTTGCCGGAAACTGCACCTACAAGTAAATTATATTTTAAATGCTATGTAATGCAACATAAAGAAAAATCTAGAATAATGGCAGGACTCGAATCTTCAACGTCAGCATTCAGTGCCGTGTTTGTCAGTTTCGCAACATCACCAACTGCGTTTTTTTTTTGATTCGTTTTTGCGGTCATTGCATTATTGATTTTTAAGGTATAACTACCCTCGGTGTCATCGATGAGAAACTTTTTCAAATTGTCTCATTCAAATGGGTAACTTTGTAGTGACAGTGACCGCTAGCTGACGAAAGATGGCGCTATTTGTTATTATTTAGTTGTAACCGAAATTTCTTTCAATAGTCCACTAGTGACTTCATACGGTTACATTTAGAATATAATATACATAAAACTCTTCCGTGAATAAAACTCTAAATGACAGTGGAAAACGGTATCAAAATCCGTTAAGTGATTTAGAAGAAGTAAGCGGCCGAAGATATAAAGACAGACAATAAAGGATAGCGACTTTATACTATAAGTATATATGTATAGTCGATCCAGAAAGTACTTGACCACTTTTCGACTTTATTACAAAAGAATAAAGTTCAAAAGTGGGCAAGCAATTACTTGGTTGACTATACCTAGTGATGACAGTGATAGTAGAATTTTGCTCTCGACTTAACTACGAATTTTCTGAGATTCATAAGCTTAATCTGACAAAAGAAAATTTTGAATTTGAAACAAATTAACAAAAAAACATCCAAGCGCGAGTCGGACTCGCGCACCAAGGGTTCCGTACCATTATCTATAAAAACGGCAAAAAATCATGTGTTCAAATGGGTGCCCCCTTAAATATTTATTTAATTTTGTGTTTTAGTATTTGTTGTTATATATTTGGTGTTACATCATCTGTGAAAATTTCAAGTGTCTAACTATCACGGTTCCTGAGATACAGACGGATAGACAGACAGACAGATAGACGGACAGCGGAGTCTTAGTAATAGGGTCCCGTTTTACCCTTTGGTTACGTAACCCCAAAAAGGACACAGTAAAATTTATAATATTATTAAGATGGACATAGAGTGCAAAATGTTAGACATTTATGTGAACAATTTTCATTTTCACGCCCCAAGTGTAAGGGGTAAAGTGGACGCTTTTGGAATTTAGAATTTTTTATCTCTCTCTGTGAACGGTGCATTTGTTTTGTGCGCTTTGAAGAGAAAAGTGTTTTTGTTTGTTAGAGAAAATTGTTTAAGAATGTTGAAAGAGAGTCAAGTTGATGGACGAGCTTAATCATTACTGTTATCCGCAGCTCACTGGTATTAGAAAAGCTTTCTAAAGATGATGAGTCTAAATTATCTTTAATTAATTAATTAAATAAAAACGTGATTTATTCCATATTTTATAGTAAGATGTTTGTACGCCGAAAGGCAGATCACAGAGAAACTGCAATAGAATAAGACCTTTATCTAACTCACCTGTGTTTCACAAACAAATAAATCATTATCATTATCATCAGTTAGCGTGTCCGAGTGACTGTTAAATTTTTTACTGCTATTATACCTGTTTATGCCACTTTTTATCCTAACTAGTAGTCATAATCATAATAGTCCCACTTCCCAATGATATTATATCGAAAAAAGTGGAAAACGATGTTTGGATGTTTGTTCCTTAATAACGCATTAACGGCTGAAAGAATTTGATGGAGAGATAGACCTTGTCCTTAATAAACACAAAGGAAATGTTGCGCGGGCAAAGTCGCGTTAAATAGTCTCTTTGATGTTGCGAGTGTCTATAGGCGGTAGTGTACACTTACCATCAGGTGACTCACTTGCTTGTTTGCCTTCCTATTTCATAAAAAAAAAACAAATATGGTGACACGCTTATGAGCTCTTTGGTCATCTATACGGTAGCATAGGCTAAGTTTTTGGTTTAATTACTTCGAAACATTTTAACTAGCGCAGCTTGCTATTCAAGCAACTGTTATTCGCAGTTAGAGAATACAACCCCAGTTATTTTCTCCAAGAAAAACCGGTTAATACCGGTTATTTCGTAGAGAAAATTACCGGGTTTGCATTCACTAGTCGCAGTGCCTAATCAGACATCTAGTTCCACAAACATCTCTTCCGAATAACTTAAATAGCTGCCAGCTGGACATGTTGGTAGCTAAATTTGCTCCCTCTAAAGCTAGAATATCCCGGGCACTGCACGAATTAAACCATATTTTGGACTTATTTAAGTTTGTGGCATAGTAAATGTGACATCGCAACGGGTGCATTCGCCTCGACGCTGGCTGAACACTAAGAGCTGGGTTACATTTATTTTTAATTTGGTTGTATTCTACCATTTTGCGGGTTGTAGAACCTTGTGGTACGACCGTCTGGATCGCTAAGGTCCGGCCGCTGAACAGCGTGTTTGCACTGTTGTGTTCCGGCATGGAAAGCAAGACAGCCGGTGAAATTACTGGCATAAGAGGTATTCCATCGTAGCCCTCTGGGTTGGCAACGCATCTGCACCTTGCTGTTGCGAGTGGCTATGAGCTGAAACAGGATTTTTTTAAAGTGAGTATGTTATTGTTATTGCTCTTGGACAAAAACTTGTCATGTATGGCAGGACAATAATTAATTGTTTAAATTAATTTAAATTAATACGTAACTGAAATATTTTGTTAATAATTAAAATATGAGACAGATTGTACATTTGACAGAGGACTACGTAAATAGCATAAAACTGTATAATAAAATAGCGAAAACATTAGTTGTAGAAACATTCAATGTAGGCTTGAAAACTAATGTCTAATTTCGAAATTCTTTTTATAATTAAAATGTTGTTTTTATTACACAAAATGTTACGATTATCTTGTAAACAAATTAAAGTTAGTTTACAGTAAGTAGCTCTTAGCTTATAAGACCGTGGATTTCGTAGTCACCCACTTAACTGTAATGTTGCAGAAGGGAGTTGTAAAACGTTAAATAGTTTCTTACTTCCAGGGTTGTTTTACAAAAAAACGTTTTTCGTAAGATAAATTTAGAGACCGCACAAACAGGACTGGCCGTTAAAAAGTACATATGAACCTTCTCCATAATAAAACCATCTAGTTTTTGTATAAATACCTAGTACATACCAACAAATAAAAAATATTCATTTATAGTTATTTACACATATATTTTCATACAAATACAGATAGGCATCTTCAGTAACATTAACTAAGCCAATTACACGCTCTCACAAATAGCAAAAAATTTTAAAACCTCATAATCGCCAATTTACTGTTTTTGCCAAAGTTCTGCTATCGAAGGAGTGTTTATTTATAACTCGATAAGGAAAGTATTGTTATAATGCATACCTATAACTATCACAGCTAACCTCGACATCTATCAATACACAGTAAAGGTCAACAGTCAAAAATAGACTTAGTAAATATATCCCAAAGATAAAGCCTCGCTAACAAAACTCCAATATCTAATGAACTGGAATTTATCAGGAACAACATGATTTTATCAACGAAATTAAGGATTTGGATCAACGTTGTTCAAAATAAAGTGTCAGGTAAATATTTTGGTTCAATGGATAAATTTTGTAGATAGCTCGATAGATCAATCATAATAACTGGGTAGGTATTAGGAATAGACTCAAATTTTTATAGAATTTCGAACACCTGTGCCTTTAGTGTCAGTTATTGTCTTAATAAAAGTCTCAAACGGATTTGTGTTATCATCTTAAGTACAATAGAATTACTGTTTTTTTAAAGAAAGTCAAAGATTCAAGTGAGTCACGCGATGGTAAGTGATCACCACCGACTATATAGACAACCGCAAAATTAGGGAGATTGCTAATGCATTGCCAACCCAGAAGGCTAAAATGGAATAACTCTTGTTCCAGTAATTCCAATGAATGTCTTGCTCTCCGTGCTGGATTACAAAAGTGCAAGCACTGCTGCTTAGCGGCAGTATAAGCGAGCAAGATGGTGGTAGCGATCTGGAGGAACCTTGCATAGATCCTACCAACCGCAAAAGTAGTGGTTGCATCATCTTTTTCTTTTGGAATAAGTATCTAAGGAACGCCATTTGTTTCTTTACTGATTATTTTAACTTCTTTTATTCGTTTCTTAAGTTTTCACTGTATGATTTTCTACTCATTAACGCTTGGTAGCATTTCTTTTGGTGTTTTGTTTTTATTACTTGTCCATTGTCACTTTCTTACATTACAGACCACAATACGTAAATGTCTAGAAATAAAATCCTATTTACTTACTTTGCGAACAAAACCATTAACGCTTATCCACGGCTGAGAGACAAAAGTTAGCAATACGCGACGCCAATTTCTAATTCTACTCGATATTTATAATTTCAACTTTATATCCTACCTCATAAAGATGTCATGGGATGTAAATCTCCAATTAAAAGCTTGTGAAATTCATGTTTCGGCTTGTGCGTGTAATTCGTTGGAGAATCGCTCTTATTGCTATAGAGGTATGTTTGTATGTGTTAGTAATATAAACGAATGAAATGCGTTGGTTTTAAACCGCTGACCACAAGCACCTGCTCTGGACTTGACACCTCTGTTTCACGAAAATTTGAGTAATAGTTTTACCATTTTCAATGCTTTCTATTGTTCGAATGGAGTTTGAATAATTTCTGCTAGTTGCTGGCAACGATGAACCTGTTTCACATAACTCACGAAAGCATGAGGATAATATTGAAACACCTGGGATTAAACCATGTTTATTCTAACTTGTCTGAAGTAGTAAAGAATATTCTAACCCAGTGTTTCTTAACCTATGGTACGCGGATCCTTGGGGGTCCGCGAGCATCCATGTATTGGGGTCCGCAGTCTTATCTATGGACCATTTAAAAATCATAAATAAACGCCACCAAAAGTCTTGTAATCGCTACGCACGCATATTTTTTTGTGGTCGGAAATTTATTGCTGCTTTTTTATTAAGGGGGTCCATAAAATTGTGCTTGATTTCTTAAGGGGTCCGTGGACAAAAAAGGTTAAGAAACGCTGTTCTAACCTAAAATGTCAGTTGTTGCCATCAAATTAAATATTGTTTAATTAAAACATTGTAAAGTTGGTCGAGGGCGGCTTCGGCGTACTTTTGTTGACCAAATTTGTGATGTCAACAGGTTTTATTCGAACATGGCCATAGGTGTTTTTGTAAGAATACGTTTCTCATTTGAATCCATAGTTCTTGTGCTCGATTTTGAATCATTTATCATTCGATAGTCATCTCCGACGTTATCATCTCAACTCCGATCAAACACTGCCTCACATGCTTCTAGGGTTGCCAATCGTGTTAAAAATATAATGGCATAATATTTTTAATACTGAATATTTAAAAGTGAACTATTTTCGGTATTTCAGTTTTATTACTGTGTTATATTTAATTTAGACATGTTAAGTCTTTGTATTTTTTATTAGGTTAAGTTATTAATATTATTATCATTGCTCTCATAATAATACAGTATTGTTTATAATATTCTAGACAATAAAGACTGAATACATTTAAATATGTATACGGCTAGATAGTCTAATGGTAAAGTGTTGTTTTAAACAGAACTCAAGTTCGAGTTTCATACGAACATAGTAGTAGCAGTAGTTCTCGAATTTTTGTCTGTCCGCCTGCCTGTCTGTTTTAATGTGTGTACGCGCATCACGCAAAAACTACTGTACGAAATTGAATGCGGTTTTCACAATTGTATTGTTTGCGGTCTAACCAAGTCTGGTATATGTTTTATCTTGATACGCCATCTAGAAGCCGACTAAAATACCTACTCCCAAATTCCACGCATAAGAAGTTGCGGGCAAAACCTACCATAATATAATAAAAGCCCACAATACTTTTTGCGGGTGGTAGGACTTTGTGCTAGGTCCGTCCGGATCACTACCATCATCTTGCTCGCTAATTCTGCCGCTACGCAGCAGTGCTTGCACTGTTGTATTCCGGCGTGGAGAGCAAGACAGCCGGTGTAATTACTGGCACAAGAGGTATTCCATCTTAGCCCTCTAGGTTGGCAACGCATCTGGAATTTTCTTGGTGTTGTGGGTGTCTTTAGGCGGTGGTAATCACTTTCCATCAGGTGACCCAGTTGCTTGTTTTCCTACCTATTTCATAAAAAAAATTTAAAGACAGCATTAACAATTATTGTACTAGATATATGTTCAACCCTATCTACAACTTTCCCAAGTATTTGATCGCGTTGCACCGGTCGGCACAGATGTCTGGACCGTTACACCGTACAGCTTTTTATGAAACGCTTTTGACATCAAACCGTAAGCATTATGCATTTATGGCTGCTGTGTGACTTAGCCATTTATCTCTAGTGTTATAAAAGCTGTATAAAATCTAAGTAAGCAACGGAAACTCTGCTATGTAGGACAAGTAACACAGTTTTGTAGTGGGATAACCACACTGCAGCTAGTTGATGGTTGCGGTACAAATGAACTGGACCGGAGTAGTACAGTCAACAGATGTTTTCTCTGGGCGTAAATGCCATTATGACATCAAAAACCATTATGATTACTCAGTGTGACAGTGTGTGAGTTGCTCAAAAATGCCCATACACGGCTCTATTGCCAAAACAGGGTTGTTTTAGTTCAGATATTATTATAGGTCCGTCCGGGTCGCTACCACCAACTTGCTCGCTAATCCTGCCACTAAGCAGCAGTGCTTGCACTGTTGTGTTCCACAAGACAGCCGGTGCCATTACTGGCACAAGAGGCATTGCAGCTTAGCCCTCTGGGTTGGCAACGCATCTGCAATCTCCTTGGTACCGCGGGTGTCTATAGGCGGTGGTGATCGGTTACCATCAGGTGACCCACTTGCTTGTTTGCCTTCTTATTTCATAAAAATTGATATTTTGAGCAGCTTGAGCGCTCTGTTTATTTGACGGCAACTGTACACTCGGCAAAGAAAGTTGTGTACCACTTTTCAACTCAAAAGTGCCAGACCTCTTTCATTGTCGACTGTACTTACACAAAAAAGAAAAAATTAAAGTCGAAACATTTTCTAGGAATGCAAGGTTAATATTCATTGTCTTAACATTAACACGCGTCGCAATTACTTAGGTTGTCATGTTTTCGTAATTAAAACTATGTAATTGCCTTTATCGGGTCATTATAATGAAAATATTAGTGATTAATTTAGTACGGTTCAATTAACAGATTTAATTACATAAATTAATGCAAGGTTTATTATTATCTAACCATTTAACATAAAAATCTCACAACACGCTTAAATTTATGAGCAATGTCGTTATTTAATATTGCCGTTTTGTAAAAATTAGGGTTACTGTTGTTATTGAAAACGATATAATCAGGTTACAACAGAATTGTACTTGTTTACCTTTTTGCATCTTTTCATAGTGCATTATGATGCAAAAGCGATTAAACTTTACTCCTCGATTGTAAAATGAAGCGTAAATGTGTTTTTTTTTACTTTCATTTGGCAAATATATATGTCGAATTTATACTTATACGTATAACTTTGAAATAAAAAACCGACTTCATGCAACCATATAATACGGTCCCTCCCTTTGTAATACGGTCAAAAAGTGGTCAAGCAATTTCTTGGTCCACTATACATAGCGTTTACTCGAAACAAATATATTCGCCATTTTGAGAACCGAAGAAGAGCCTTCTCGTGTGGTGTTTTAAAAGTCAGATAAAAATTTAAAATTGGAACCCCTTGTCCGGTTTAAAAACTTTGTACTTTTCTTCTTACTGTAATTTTTTTTATAAAATAGCCAGTGTTTATTGGTAAGTTTTCCTGCTTAAGTATGTTTTACCTTACACTTGTTCCTATAAGGCGATATATCTGAGTCTGTTCAACTTTGCATCTCGTCGCCTTCAATTGGATTAACACTCAATTTCTGTAGGCGGGACGTACCAGGTCCGAAATAACCGGTCTCCGAGCAATTTACCCTATCCTACCCCAATATAGGGTAAATACATAACGAACTAACTGTCCATTGATTCCATTAGTTCATATTCATTCCATTATTTGTAATAATATCCCCCATAAGATTAAAAGGCATTCACTGATGGATACATAAACAGTCACAACCAGCAATATAATAAGATGACAAAAAAAACCTGAATAGCTAAACTTTGTAAGAATTTTCTAAAAATTCTCGCTTATTGAAAATATGTTTTAAGCCCTCGAAAAAGTTCTCAGAAATTTCCGTGGACATTCGCAATTTTAAGGCAATGCTCTTTAACTTGTACAGTCAAGGAATTAAATTTCCAACCCACCTAAGGTTCAATATCATATAGCAAACTGTCACCATAAGAGCTATAGAGCAAGACGTTAGTTTGACATATCGACCTTAATGCATTGCGAATGTCAGACGACATTTCAACGAAATGGGTAGGGAATTAAGTTCCTTGACTGTATATTGCAAGCCATTACCCGCGTGATCTGATGAAAAGATGGAAAAAACCACGGAGCAAGTGGAGTCGTCTTCCACAGTCATTTAATTGTACATAATGTACCAGTTCGGATGACTTGTAACTTGGTGTTTTAAATAAACTACTGTATTGTATTCGTAACCTACTCTATATGCTCTGTGGAAAAAACCTTCAAAGTATTGAACAACCGTAAGATAATGTTCACTTTAATACATTCACATAGCACAAATGATCACATGGAGCGATGGACAAAAAGAACTGTTTTTTATCCGAACCCCAATAATGTGGAGTATTGTTATAAAATATGGCCCGAATATCCTGAAAGCCCATTTTTACGGCCAAAACGGTAAGACAAATAGCTTCACAAGTTACCATCAAAACATTGGAAACAAGGGCGTGTCGATGGCTCGTCGGGATTTATGTCAAATTACCTAGCAGTGGCCCGTTCGTAGCCCATTGACCTCTTTGGTCGGCATAGTGCAAAGCCATGAAAATGGAAAAGTAATATTTATTTACTTTATCCGAAAACTGGCCAAGTGCGATTCGGAATCGCACATGAAGGGTTCCTTTCAAAGCACGCCGAAAAAACACGTTCCAGATAAGGCACACCCTTAAATATCACTATATATTATTAAATTTTATCTTTCACTTTTAATTTTTATTATTTGTTGTCATAGCCGCCATAAAGCAGCACGGTTTAGTGAAAACTTCATGTGTACCTATTACCGTTCAAAAAATACAGCCTTGTGATAGACGGATGGACGGACAGTGGAGGCATAGTAATAGAACAAAGTATATAATAATTTTTACTATACTAGTAATAAGCTAATAGGATCCCGGGCATCCTTTGGTTACGAAATACTTAAAAGCCCTGGCATGAAATATTTTGGTCTAACACTTCTAAAGCATAGGATCGTAGGGTCAAATCTGTCAAAATAAGTTTTTCATAAATTATGCTCATGATTATTTTATGTAGGTACCTATAGATATATCTCCCATACAAAATGTCCACTTAAGTTGAACTTACGCTGTAAATACTTCTTTGTAAGTATTTCCTAATTTCCCCAATGATCATACAATATCCGCACTCACTAAAACTTGTGTGCTTGTTTGTGTGTTTCTTATCTCAATGGCTGATTTAAGTCACCCTAGATTTCAGAGCAATTATGCTTTGTCATTAAGAAGACTTTTATAATTGTTAAGGAGAATTACGTATGTAAGTGAAGTTAAAACAACTGTCAACGGTGGCGAAGCCTTCTTGTCTAGTCGCAAATATAAAACGCTCTACGAAATTAATAGTTTTACATCAAACCTCAAGCATTCAACTATAGGTACACAAAAGAAGTACAGGACCGGAAATTGTATAATAAAAAAATCGCGAGAAGCCCGTGCCTCGTCCCACTAAATATGCCAAATTCCCTTTTTTTCATTTATTACGAAAGGACGATGATTTATGTAATACGCCTTAGGCTTTATTGCCCCAAGTCCGAGGGAATTTCTTTTGAACATCTCAAACTTTTTTCACTTTTATCATTCCCGCTGTCGATGGCGCATAATAATACCGACTGTAACGGAGTTAGTAACGGTAGCTAGTTATGAGGAAAACGTAAATTGTTTTCTGCCTTTTTTTCTTTGTTAAAACGAATATTATTTGATATTTGCCGGCTCAGCCTATATAAAGTAGGTAAGTTGTTGTATTAAGCACATTTATCTATCTTCACTTGTGTTCAGTAGTAAACAACATTCTAACCGGAAATTTTAGTTTTTGGCATGAAAACATTGTGTATCGCCTAAATAAAACAAATCGAGGCAGTAAATAGAAGAGGTGATTCATAATATTATGTTGCTTTAGAATGTTTTATTTTAACAATAAACAATATTCTGGTGGCAATCAACAAATGTTTGAGGCGCATACTGGGCGTACCAGTGTACGCCCACGAACCATATCTAATGCAAGACTGTGGGAGTTGACATATCAAAAACCTGTAGGCAAAGAGATCCGTCTAAGGAAATGGCGTTGGATTGGACATGTTTTACGGAGACCCGACAACCACTTGTCCAAACAAAGTTTAACGTGGCAGACCTACGGAAAAAGAAGGCCGGGTCGTCCGCGTACCACCTGGGGACGTTCAGTGGAGAGTGAAGCTTCATCAACTGGTCACAGCTGGAGTGAGTTGGAAGAAGCCGCACGGGATCGGAGCGGATGGGGGTATCTTCTGAGAGCCCTATGTCCCTGATGAGGGATAAAAGGAATGCATCATCATCATCATCTGGTGGCAAACTCTGAAATTTTAGGTTTGAGTGTTATTTACTACTTAAGACAAATGAGGATGAATGTCGTTTATGTACGAGTACTATTTGCAAATATTTAGCTTCTCGACAATCGACATACATATTTGAAACGTTTAGTCAGTTAATGGGTCTCTTTATTTGCTGGGTAGGTATACCGTATCGTACTCGAACGGTTTAGCAAAACATAAACTATCCATAACCATTATCTGTTGCAGCAAAACTTAAAATCAGTAAATTACTTTATTTAAACTCCCTAAAACTTGGAAATCCAATTAGCCCTTTTTGAAAAGAAATAAAATTTAAGAAGACACAGCAGAAATAAAATAATCAAACTGTTTTATCAAGCAACGCAACATTAGGATTGTTGAACCATTATTAGGAGTTATTCCTAATGATGCTTAACAAAACCTGTATAGAGCTGATTTAAGGACCAGGCCACAATATTGCGTTGCGACAATAATGCACCGTAGAGCTTGTCGTGGAAATTGAAATACATTTTACATCGCCTCGCATTGCGATGCGACGTCGCTTTTACTACGCGTTGTCGCTTTTGCGATGCGTCGTCGCACCGTAGCATTGTGGCCCCTAAGTAGGGATAGAAATGTGTTGTGTCTGTATGATTATATTTTTTATTTCGTGTAAAAGTGGAGGATAAGCACAGCACACAGCTATTTGCACGAGAGTTTTACATTAAGCAACGTTCTTTTCAAGAGGTATCTTCATTTGTTCTAATTTATATTATAGCTTCCAGTGACACTATTAAATTTGTAAATTATACTATGTTTTGTAAACAATGGGTGACTATGAATAGGTACCTTGTCTCGTGTTCAGTTGAAATAAAGCAAACTCCTGAAGGCGGGGGAGGGCAATCTGCCGTAAATCTACCGCGGATGAAAATCGCGTTTTGGGCGTTCCTTTGTTCGGCTACAAATAGGGCAATAGTGACGATAGTTCCTTGTTAATGGCTCTTTTGTTTGTAATCTTGTTGTTTGTGTATTGTTTAATTCCCTATATTTCTGTGGGATTAGAGCTGGCTGGATGTCAGTACAGTGTACTGTGCTAGATGACGATAATTAAGTACTAGCTCAAGAGTAGATTTGTAATAATGAAAGTTTGACTCAGATTGTCACGACTACTTTGATAATTAGCCACGTTTTCGTCAATGTGGTCACGTTATATCCTTATCGTGATAACTTAACTAGCGGACATCGGCGACTGCGTTCGAGTAGAATTAGTAGCCTATGCCCATCAGGGATAGTGTAGCTTTTTATTAGCGAAGGAATTTTTAGAATCGGTTCAGTAGTTCCAAAGATTACCCTTACATACAAACAAACAAACAAAAACAAAGTTTACCCCTTTATTATATTTGTATAGATAATAATGGAAGTGTTCTTATTAAGATCCATTCTGTAACCTAAAAAAAATACTGACGGCTCCACCCTTTGTCAGGGTTTAAAGACCAATTCTAATGAAATTAAAACACAAAATTCGTTAGGTCATCCATCATTATTAGTTCGATTTATTAGTACGTCATGATTTTAACTATGTTGTTTAAAAAAATTGAAAAGTAGTCAACACCCCAATTACGAAGGAAGTCCAGTAATAATTTAAAGTATAATTTGGCACATTATCCCTAACTCCAAGGGAACAGCTGCATCGGTGAACCGCACTTTTGGACCGGCGATATTTCGTTGGCATAATTTGCCTTGTTTTATTGTTGGGCTTTGTAATCTTAATTAACTATGCCTTTGTTTATGGATGGCGATATGTTATATTGCATATCATGGTGCACTAGTGACTCGCCCCGGCTTCATATGGGTACAATCACTTGTAAAATATCTCTAAACGACAGTGCTAACCGCATCAAAATCAGTTGCGAGGTTTAAATAGAGTAAGCGGCCGAAGACGTGAGGACAGATAAGAAAGGAGAGCTACTTTACTATATAACTACATAATTATGATGGTGATGAATTGATGATGATATTGTGATGTAGTGATAGTGACTAGCGATGAAAGTGTGATGGGCTACCAACTAGTAAATCTTTATGGTAACGACCAAAAAGGTTTGTCAACGGAGAAGGTGCGCTGTTTTGGTTGCAAACAAAACATGACATAGAATATTACAGTTAGTTATTAATAAGGTTCTACTACCTAGGTCCTGACTAGCATTGTACTGACATGGTATGGTAAGAAATTTCTATAATCTCAAGTGTTCTCTACAATATTTTCTGTTTCTATGTTTTTTGGAATGTTCTGCTACTAGCATATTGACCAAATTGATTATTATTGATTGATTGATTAGTACATTCGTTGACAAAATTGGCGACTTCCTAAAGACGGGAAGAATTAGAAGTACCCGTAACCGTTGAGCATGTATGAAGAGAGGAATGTGTGTGGAGGAAGCGAGGGAAGTATGCCAGGACTGGAGCAAATGGCGTTCTGTGGTCTCTGCCTACTCCAAAGGGGAACAGGCGTGAGCTTATAATAGCATATTGCTAGTTCAGACCACTTGTGACATTTAGCTACTCCATACAAATAAGTGCATGATAATTATCAACTCTTGCCAGTAAATATTAAAAAGTAACTCAGTTTATCTACAGTCTTAAAGTTATGTTAGTAATTTTATTTGTCTAATCAAGGTATTATGGAGATTTTTAAACTTACAAACTTGTATCCAGGAACCCACATTGTTCTTCGTAGTTTAAATTATGAGTGACATATCTCATCCCATCCTAGCGACTCCGAGCTGAGAGAGTGATTCTCTAAGCGCACCAACGTTGAACTCGTCGCTGGGGCAGCGCCCTGTCTTGCTCTAGCGCGCTGGCTCGAGTGAGCGAGACAGGGCGATGTCTCCACGCCGAGTTCGACGCTGATGTGCTTCGAAAATAACAGTGTTCGGTGCACGACGTAAATTTGAATGGACTGCGCTATCCCACGGAAAATATGTGAACGTGTCAGCCATTCATAAAATCCATGTTGCATTAGCTTGCTTGCATAAAGAGCTTGAATGTGTGAAATTACGAGGTGCCTCTAGTTAAAATACTAGCAAAATCTGGTTTTAAGCTTTTTGTTACGGACATTTGATACGGCGTTTGGGTTTTGGATAAATTTTAGGTGATTGCAGGTTTTCGTTAGTTGTTTATTTTAATTTCATTCCACATTAGTATCTGAACTTGTAATTTAAAAACAAAGGACGAAGTAACTTTTTTAAAAGCCAGCCTTGGATATGTTTAGTTTGACGGTAGTCAAACTAAGATTGGATAGTAAATATGTTTTTTTTTAATTAGGCAGTTTAAGGCTGGTCATTGTAAACCATTTTACCACTTTAAAGAAAATCTATAGGTACGTGTAAATCTTGCATTTCATGATTAAAGAAAAAAAATTTTTTTTGATGATCTTTTCCAAGTACTTTTTAATTTCCACTTTAGGTATAAAACTTTCAGCTGCCATAGTAATGTGCCCTTCGTGTAAACACGATTAGACGAACAATGCTATTTTCTCCTGCCTTCGCGAATCGCAAAGTAAACGAGAGAACTTTTGGAAAGCAATTAGAACTGAACTAATTTTCAAGTCTTCACCGCTTGTCGTGCCTACAGAGCTTCACCTTTGTTTCGCGATATGCCCATTGAGAAACCAAGTTTTTCTATAGCTAAGAATATTTAAAGTTATTGTTAATCGTTTACCTTTGCAGCAACAATTTTAAGCGATGTTTTGCGGTTTGCTATGCCAAGGATTTGAGTAATAAGTAAGAAGTTAGCAATGTTGCCAACGTGGTTTTGTAATAGTCACTAGAAATATTTAAAAGGCACCAGTTTATGTAAATTGGACTTAAATATCGCTAAAATGTACGAAACACTTACAAATACAGTCGCTGACTTGGTCCGAAAACCCGTCTGATATAGCGAAAAAGTTGCTAAATTGGCAATACTATATTGTCGTAGAGATTTTACAAATGAAAACCTTTATACCAAAAATGATATAGCTTCTAACCTGACCATAACATTCACCAAGATATGGCGTCTATAGACTTTTCATTTCGGATTCTATTTAATAGTTTAGGTAGGCAGAAAATTCACTTGACATTTATGTTGAATCATACGAGCTCATAGCCTTCGCCATTACAAGAACAACAACAACAATTACTTTTTATTGATTCACACAAGTAAACAAAAATAAAGGAGCACATACAGGGAAATTTTACATGGGATTCAACAGGCGGTCTTATCGCTAAGCAGCGATCTCTTCCAGACAACCTTTGGAAAGAGATACGGTAACGAAAGAATTATAAAAAAAAAAAATTTTCTTGTGTCGGCGATTGTCACGGAACACATGGTTAATTCCGCCACTGCTACTGCCTTCCGCTGAATTTATACTGGAACCTGTCTTGTCTCCAATGCATATTTGTCACACGCGACAGTTGCTCTTGACAATGACAGCGGGACTATACAAACATATCGTGGAAATTTTGTCATATGCGTAGCCAGTGAAAGTCGGTATTGCACCTGCGACTCCTCGTATAATGCGAGTCCATAGTCTGCGGTGATTACTTACCTACCATCATGGACTCTCTTGCCCGCTTTCCTTCGGCCATCTTCTTCTTACGGGAGCAGTGGTCTTAATATGACAGGCCAAGTTTAGTTTATCTGGGTGTATGTATCTCTCTGTGTGTCCCTTTCTTATCAGACTAGATTGACAGAGACGCAAAAACTGATAAATTAATCCTTGAGTGCGATTTTTGAATTTCACCAGGTTACTAAACCTCGCCAAAACGGCCGTTTTTCATAGAAATGCGGCCATTTTGGTGAGCTTTAGTCACCTGGTGAGATTTAATAATTGCATTTGAATCTCACCTGGTAACTAAAGCTTACCAAAATAGCCGTTTTTTACAGAGTTTTGCCATTTTGGTGCGCTCTAGTCACCTGGTGAGATTCAAAAATTGCACCCCTGGGCTGGCCATGTCAGGGCCACAAGAAGTCAAAGTGAATGTGAATGTATTTGTAGAACATAGGTAATAACATGGTTAGTTTGAGGAGGAAGGCCAAATTCTGGATGTAAATCTTTGTATGGCCTTTTCATAATAAAAAAGCTGCTCGTACTACCAAATCAGTACTAACATCCCACGTTCAACGCACAATCCCGGTTGGAATACGCTAGAGAATTTAGAATGCACCAATAACCCTAAACAATGGGCGTACGTAAAGTGGTTTCGGGTCGTCCCTTTTTCCCGGTAAAGTGTCCAGACAGCAAACAGATCCCAGTTTCCCATAGATATTATCGCCTTTTCTACCAATTTCCCAGTATCCTGCGTGCGGTGAAAAACATTGTGATGCCTCGTCCGAGTCGGCGAAGCTACTGACGGAAAAATAAAGCAAAAATGACTTTGTTACATACAAGATCACAATACGCAAGCATTTTGTTTTATCTTCTTGGTTTAACAAAGAATATTTAACTATGTTGTACAACCATTATCTAAGATTCAAATGAGCAAATCACCTTTATTAAAATTTAAATTAGTATTGGGATTAGGCCAATCCAGGCCTAAGTAAATGTAGTAACCGGTGAATGACTGCTAATGACTATTTAATCATACTCACTGTTTAAACCACTAGGATAGTAGACAGTTAGTTTCCTTACATAACTCTTCTAATAACACGAATATTTTGAGCTACTCTTGTAAGTGAACAATCCCTAGTAGTCATGCAATTTCTTTTTCTCTTCTTAAACTTAGGCTCAGTGTTGTCCTTAGCCACAAACGAGTTACTAGAGTTACTGCTGGTCACATATAAACGAAGCATTGCCGATAACATCACAAACATTTCCTGCTCACTGATGAGTTTTAAAAAATATCGGCAAAGAATCTACTTCGCTTACCATCGCTCGTTCAGTACAACTATTGTGGGTAAACACCGTAAGCATAACAGTCAATGTAAAGCAACTTAGTATAAATAGCTGCAGAAAGTGTTAGGACGTGATACCTTGGTGGGAGGCAAAGGTGTAAGATAGAAGCTTAGGGTGCATATTTGATCGCTTCTGATGAAAGTGATTTTGTTGCCTGTTACGTCTAAATCCATACAACGTGAGGTTCCCAAATAAGATCCGGTCGGGATCAGGTTCGCAAATGGATTCCGTGTAGATAACCATTAATGTTACGTTTGTACCCTTGACATAAATACGGTGCGAATGTAACGATACTAATTTTATGTTGTATTTGTGGGGTATTACAATAAAATGAGATAGATGACTATGAATTAGAAGGAAGTATGCACGCGGTTGGTTGGCCTTTGGGCATGGTTCTTCCGTATGGCTATCACCATCTTGCTTGCTAATCCTGTTGCGAAGCAACAGTGCTTGCGCTGTTGTGTTCCGGCGTGGAGAGCAAGACAGCCGCTGCAATTACTGGCACAGGAGGTTTTCCATCTTAGCCCTCTGGGTTGGCAACGCATCTGCAATCTTCTTTATGTTGCAGTTGTTTATGGGCGGCGGTGATCACTTCATCAAGTGACCCACTTGCTCGTTTGCCTTCTATGTTGTATAAATGTACCTGCTTATGGGGCAGAACAGTGAGGTCTAAAGAGATTGCAGATGCGTTGACAACCCTGAGGGCTAAAATGGAATACCTCTTATGCCAGTAATTACATCGACTGTCTTGCTCTCCACGCCGGAACACAACAGTGCAAGTACTACTGCGATTAGCGAGCAAGATGGTGGTAGCGATCCGGACAGACCTTGCACAAGGTCCTATCACCCGCAACTCCTACTTCGGTATTTTCGCCATTACAATATAATGTATTAACATGGGTATGAGAAATTGTAGTCATTAAGTTAATTTATGATGTACTGGAGCTTTAATATTGGAGCAACGTAGGTTTATGTTTATGATTCATGTTTAATTATTTTATCTACACACATATTATAAATGCTTAATAACGCGTTCAAAAACCATAGAAAATGACCAGCATTATTACAACCAATGTTATTATAAGAATTTTCTTGTCTGTGGTAGTAGGTAATCTGTTCTTTATTGGGTAGTATCTCTTAGTAGTCTGTGTTTATTGGTGATCACATTACCGATATCTCGTGACGTTATGAATTTAAATTTGGAACAGCTGTCAAAATTCAAGTTGGTCTCTATTCTAGTATCCATAGCTATTAAAACAGTTATCGATACGAAACGTCAACTCAGTATGATTTTTTAATTTAAACGCACGACATTTGATCTCGAGTGACATGACAATAGGGACTTCATTCTTTTGTCTATGATTTAAAAAAACGTTCGTCTTGACGGTTAGATCGAAATGCCGCCATACTTGTTTGACACTCGTTTGTTGGTTTTTTGCTGTTACGGTTTTTTGCAGTTATGATATGTGTGTAGATAAAGTTATGTATGCAACTGTATATAATTAGGCCTTAAAACACTCGTGTGATCCTATTATGAAACTCGCTGACGCTCGTTTCATAAAACCACACTCGTGTTTTAAGGCCTCTCATTATATAGCAGTCGCATAAAATACTATTATTACATCGCTATCCTCATATATTTGGCTACTTACTCCATCTAAACTACGCAACGGATTTTGATACGGTTTTCACTATTACTTAGAGATTTGTTTACTGAAGGTTTTCATGTACATTAAATCCTAACTGTAGCCGGGGCGGGGAGCCAGTGTTCGAGTAATTTAAAAATCAAAACTGCTGAGTTCATGTTCTGATGTCTATCGCGATGATATCATACGGCTTGTTTTTTGTAAGATTATGATAATTTTTATATACTAAGTACGAGTATATAGTAGTAGGGCAATCATAATTTAAAATAACAACGCAAATAGCGATGTAAACCTGCATTTATGTATGTTAAAAAAGACATGGTATGTAAGAAAGTTTTACGTCCCCTAAAGGGTTCAAAAATAATTCAAAAACGTTAGTTTAATTTAGTTTAGTTTATTTATTCAGTCAATATAATATTACATTATAAATTGCATGGTATTTCAAATTACACGTTTTTAAATTGAATGCAGTTTACGTCGAGATTTGCGTTTCTAGGCCTTTAATTGGTAAGTTATGACTGGCCTATAGGATATATAGACGTACAAAGATTTATAGTTGATGTATTTTTATTTGTCAAAGTCACATGTTCAAATACAAAAGTTTACAAAATGGAACAACTTCCGTGCTACTTCGCGAAACCAGTGGTATGCACGTGCAAAATAGCTTCATCTATGCGACAGTTCCAGTCTCTTTGGACCGATTCCAAAATACTGGGGATATTTAAAAAAATTACACCAATCGTGAGAGAAGCTGCACATACATATAAATTAACGCGTAACCATAGTCTGGTTTTCCTGTCATGTGGGATACGGAGGTGAAATTGCAGTGACTCAAACGTAAAAACCTGACAAACTTAACCTCAGAGCGTCTAGTGTAAGTTATTGTTATAAAAAACGTCTCGAATGCGTTAGCGTTAACTACTCATTACTATGGAAGTAAAGACAGCGCCTCTTGCGGCGCGTATTTGCAACAAAATAAAAAACAAACCAAATAAAAAGTGAAACGAATGAAAAGAAGTTCACAATACAATTAAAGAAACACTTGGTTGAAAAATGTTACTACACCATAAATGAGTATTTAGATAATTAGATAAATAGGTTTCGAATGTTTAATCTAGGTTTTATAAAACTTAAACTAAAACTGGCACCTAGTTTTAGATAAATAGGTATATAAATTTAGAAAAAATATTATACAAATATACATAAAATACAATTTTAATATGTTATTATTAGTTAGGTCCTATTATTATTAGTATCTCATTTCATGGCATAGTATTCCTCTATCATTGTAAATGTACATACCTACCTGTTATTTTAATTTGAACACTTAAGTGTAAAACTCAATTGTATTCGATAAATGATAACGATACTGTACTGTAATAATTTAATGTGTTATTTGGTTCATATTATTTGGACATGGAATTTTTACTTTTAGTTTATAAGTTCTAAATTGCTACGCCCTAACAGGGTATCATTGTCATTGGTTGTCATTGACGACCTATATGGCGCAGTGGCACATGTGTCTGCTTCCTGTGCAAGAGGTCCCGGGTTCAAATCCTGGTATGGGCAAATATTTGTGTGACGAACACGGGTCATGGATATTATTTGTATTTAAGTATGTATTATATATAAGTATGTTTATCCGTTGTCTAGTACCCATAACACAAGGTTTTCTTAGCTTGGGACTAGGGCAATTGGTGTAAATTGTCCCAAGATATTTATTTATTTATTTATTGTACAAGCTTATCTAAAATATTGCAATAAATAAATACTGAAAACTGAATACTGAAAATGTTTCCATACAATTTAGAAGTTAACGCATACGCGTTCGAGATGTTTTTTGTGATAGAGAACTTACATTAAGGGCTCGGGTCATGGTCAAAGCAAACTCACAGTAAAGAAACAGGAAAAAGAACTAGGAGAACGAATGCCAGTTTTCTTTGCATAATTGAAATTCCTATTTAACCCGTCCAGGTTAGGTTAGCAAGTACATTCGCAAATAGTGTCATAAAATGCGGCGGGTCAATACATGAGGGGTCAATTAGTTACACAGCGCGTTAGTTACAACGAGACCGCGGCGAATAAACAGGACCTTTTAGTGCGGTTACACTTGGGTTGCGGCGGGGAGAGGATGGGGTGGGGCCCTGTGACAGCAGAGGAAACCTCGAGGCCTAGAGAATTGAAAAATAGGTATTTGTAAAATTTATTGCTGCCTCCATCTATCAAGCCTCCCCCCGCAGAGCGCAATATAGACAGCTGCAGCTTGGACTGAAAATACCTATTTAAAGTACACAAAATCAACGATTCGTAGACCCCTGATTCCTTCTCCGATTTAACTACTTTTTTCATTAAAAATTAAAGAAAGGCTTTGGCAGTGTTCCTATTTTTTCCTTTTTTAAATAATCTAGTAAAATTTGTTTTCTGAATGTATGAACGCAGCCGAAAATCTGGCCAATTTTTTAAGCTTTTGAATGTTCATATCTCTTTTAATAATTAATTTATTGAAAAAAGGAAAACATAGGGACATGCATAATAGTGGCCATCGATTTTTTGGGGAAAAAATATTGCTCTATTGGCATTATCCAGAGAGGAAACAGGGGACGACGTTTGTATGGAAAAACGGCCCTTGTGTTTCCTCTTAAGTGTGAACCCAGCGTTTCCGATACAAACGGCGATAACGTTTTCCACCCTCGAAACCTTAACCTATAGCCATGATTTTTTTTGTATGTTGTCAGTATGCTCTGGAACTAGGTATGTATGTTTTGATTTTTGAAATATTCTTAATAGTTTCAAAAATATTGACGCTTTTTTGTTTTGTATGGAACTCCTAAAATGCAAATATTTTCAAATCTATGAAGAATATTTAAAAAATCAAAATATATAAACCTAGTTTTAAGGCATAATGACAACATACTAAAAACTAATTGCCATAGATTAAGGTTTAGAGGGTGGAAAACGTAATGTTATAATGTATGATGGAAACGTGATATTATAATGCATGGGGGTACAGTGTCATACTAAATGACAGCAGAAAACAGCCCGACATGAGAATACAGGTAGACGCCTATGCCACGAATGCAAATTATTAGTTTACCATTTATAGTCATTGAATTTACAATTCTACGCCTAACTGCATAAAATAATAATTTATTAAGTTTCGTTGCAAAAAGGTTTTTTACAAAATAATAGTATTGACCGCAGCGCCGTCAGTCCGACACATTGCGAGCGATTGTCGATGTATTGTACTTTTTGTTCGACTTTTGAGGCCATTTTTGAGACGCTGACTAGAAGTCCATTATTTATAGGTCAGTGCTGCCTGCAGATGTAAATGGTGCTTAAGTACAGCAGTGTACTTAAAAACGCATTAGACTTGTTCGTTACTATAGGAATGAAAATACATGCAACCTTGTGATCGCGGTTGTACCTACTTATCATTTCATTGCTATAAAAATTAAATTCTAATTTCTTTGACCTGGGGACCCAATACATCTCCTGGTCAATCTGTACTAGTGCCAGTTCGTTCAATATGCTTAAAGCTTGCTGTGCTATTTATTGTTATCTTTTTTTTTCACACTTTATGTGAACTATTGTTCTGATTGTGTAAATTGCTCTGTAATCTTGTTTTGAAAAGAGAAGAAAAAAAAAGATAAACTGCTGAGTTTCTTGCGGCGTTTCTTCTCAGCAGATTCTTCCATTTTCCGAAGCGCTAGTAGATTCAGACATGTAAAAGAGCCTATATGGCCTACTTGCAAAATAAATTTTTCATTTTCATTTTCATTTTCAAATGTCAAATGCGATCTTGAATACGCTGCTGTACTTGAGAACGATCTATAACTACAGGCCTAAGACTAATCATCATCATTTCCAACCAATTTAAACAGTAGGTACATTTGTTAAAACTATGTTAAAATTCAATTAAAAAACATGTTATGGGTTAGCACCAAACCTAGGTGACCGTTATTTCAATGAAATCTACACTTTATAACAAAGAGGTAACCTTCGTTTGTTTGTTTGTATGGAGGGGTAATCTCTAAATCTACTGAACCAATTTGAAAAATCCTTTCACGAATAAAAAGCTACACTATCCCTGACGGGCATAGGCTACTAATTCTACGTGAATTAAGTCGAGGGCGTCCGCTTGTCGCTTATATGTTTACGATGTCATCGATGAGGTATTCTCCCCGCTAGCACAAGCACCCCATATCGTAATAGCGGCAGCAAAGAGAGAAAACCGTGGTAATTTACGATGTCGTTTGTTGTGCCTAAGGAAACACTTTATTATGGCTGGGACTGGTGCAAAACTGTACCTACGCTGTTAGCATTCTCCTGCTTACACTTATGAAAATCTGAACGAGATGGATAGAAAAATACCTACGTTAATTTTGAGTTTTACGGCATTATGTCAAATAAGAGAGTAAATATTTAAAAAAGTGTTACCATCTTGCTTGCTAATCCCGTCGCTAAGCAGTGCTTGCTCTGTTGTGTTCCGGCGTGGAGAGCAGGATAGCCGGTTTAATTGCTGGCACAAGAGGTATTCCATCTTAGCCCTCTGGGTTGGCATCGCCTGCAGTCTGCAGGCTGCATTCTCTGTCTGCAGTCTCTTTGGTGTTGCGGGTGTCTATAGGTGGTGGTGATCACTTACCATCAGGTGACCTACTTGCTTGTTTGCCTTCCTATTTCATAAAAAAAAGGAAATATTATTGTCTCTATGGCTCCATATATATTTTTAGTCCGCCTTGTTTCATACAATTATTATTGAAATATTCAACGTATAGCTCCTAAAACATGGTCTGTTTCACGAATATGTTTACAGTTCCCGGCAAATATCTTGAACATTGACCTTGACTGCACAGTAGCCGTTTCTAGTACAAAATAATGTGTATGCGCAAACATACCTCCTCCACTCGATTTATGTTCAAGTTCTTTGCTGGCAAATATATGGAGTGTGATGAAAAAAATAATTATTATAAGCTATCTTATATATTACCCCCTGCTTTGGTCGTAATCTGCATATTTTTGTGGTTTCCTTACCAGAAAGTTAATAACAAAAAGGTACTTTATGGTGTATCTGTTAGTGTGTCACGCACAACACCATTCAACAACTATGACTGCTATAAGGTAATTTGAAACAATTTAAAATATTGCTTATCCAACTCTATTTCTAATAGAAACATTTTTTTATAGTTCTTCGCAAAAAGAGTCGACATTTTAGAGTCAGTAGAGAATATCATATCATGTTCATGAAAAAGATTTTTATTTTTTTAATGATACCGTTTCAAAACATAATGAACATTAAAAAAAATGATCTCCTCTACTATCTCCAAAGTTCACAAACCGTAAAATTACAGTTGATCAATCTTTATGTAAATATTATAAGAAAAACTAAACGAAAATATCATATATCATGTTCATGAAAAAGATTTTTATTTTTTAATGCTACCGTTTCAAAACATAATGAACATTTAATAAAAACATTTTCCTCTACTATCTCCGAAGTTCACAAAGCTTAAAATTACAGTTGATCAAGCTTTATGTAAATATTACTGAAAAACTAAACGATATTTCTAACTACCACAGATTTCTTAGAGATCATAAATAATATTTCACATGTGAACTTTTGCCGCTCGGTTTTTTCTTCCACAGGCTGTTTTTACATACTACGTTACTTAAAATTTTGTGAAAGTTTGGAATATTAGGTTCGCGAGTCCAACTTGACCGTTTTTTTTTGGTCTAGCCATAAATATGCCACATTTAATCAAAATCTCTAATAATAAGTATGGAACCGTCTCCCTGTCTCTGTATTTCCGGACAGATACGATCTGGACACTTTCAAAAGGAGAGTAAATAGGTTTTTTTCTGGGTAATCGCGTCCCACCTTCGGCCTCGACACGTCCACACTTTCTATCAGGTGTGACTGTGGTTAAGCGAGAACCCATCACAAATAAAAAAAAAAAACCTTAGAGATCTTCCAAACAGACAGACAGACCGAGACTTATTAGCACACTAATATATTTTAATACCAATTGAACGTGCGTGTTGTTTATTGTATCATCTACTAAATACGTTATTCGGCGATTTTTTTATCTTTTTAAACTTTGTTTATTGATAAAAACCAAAGCCAAGACTAAGTTATCAAAACAAAAAAAATCATCCATGCGACAAACTCAAAGTACAATTTGATGTTTTACCTGCCATACATCCCATTTTAATAAATATGTATTTTACACGAATTCGTTCTGTTATTTCATGAAATCCTTTCTAAGACAGGGACCTTAAGCTATTAGGCAGAGATGGTAATATAAACGTATTATTAGGCTTATCGAAGAAATTATTAGGTATACTAGTTCTTTTGCAACAACGTGTTTCGCAATTTAGTTGCTAGTTAGTATCCATTTCATTTTTATCTATTATGGTTATAAACACATAACAAAGTGTCAGCCAAGTTCGGAAAAGTAAAATGCGATGCACCGGCAGTACTAACATGTTACACGACCTATTTCGAGCTATTTCCTTATAGAAATTTAAAATGCTATATAATGAATGACAACACAAAGAAAAATTAGGGTAATGGCAGGATTACCCTAATTTTTCTTTGTGTTGTCATTCATTATATAGCATTTTAAATTTAATTTGAATGGAAAAAAATACAAAAAGAAAAATCGAAAAAATAAATAATTTCGATTACAATATTTCCCTATAGCTCAAAAATCATTAGATCTACATCTGTATTGCATAAATAATGAAGATAAACACCTATAGGATTCCCTTTATAATGCTTAAGTGATTAAGGTCAGAGAAATGCCAATTATATCACTCACTGACTCACTCATCATTAACATAGAACACCACTAGGTGGTTTAGAAAATTTGGCATCAAGGTCATTTGTTAAGTTAGTTTTGCGGTTAGTTTCAAGCACTAAATATCAAACTAAGTGTAAGTGAAATATTGTAATTACTACGTGTAATTCTTAATTTCATAAAACGAACTCAGTTTCGCCTGGACAAGACTCTCGGTACCATTATCAGTATCTCTAGTAAGTACATCCTTATATTGTGTGATTGCCAAGTTGAGAAGATGAGAAACGAACGTTGTACACACTCCTATCCTCTTCCTATTGCTATGATTTAAGGAACTGCTATAAAACTAAGCTCCTGTTCAGATTCCAATTTTATAGGTGATACCCTACTACGAAAGTCGTTTGTACCAAACTTGGGCCCCTTTTCACTTTTATTTTTTTCGTAAGTAAACTTTCGCTCGGCGCTTCATTAAATTCAACCTTGGTCTTATCATTAAGAATGAAAGTTATTGACATGTTAAGTAATCTTTGGTCACTTTCTGACAATAACTATGTTGCTTATTTATGTGGTTACTAAGGAAAGTTATACCTACTCATCGTTCTTACTAATCTTCCGGTTCCTCATTTGTTATTTTAGGTTTAAGAAGCGATATACCTGCAACTATAAGCACCAGATATATGCATAATTAAAAAAAAGTTAATTTAAAAATCAAAAAACCCAACTGCGTAAAAAGTAAATCAAAACTGAAAAGACTGAAACAAGACCAATAGTCTGAAGTTCTGTTAAGTAATAGTTTCATGAACTTCAACAGTCGGGACCCATTAAAAATGAAGACCGGCTCAAATCTTCCCAATCATGGGTCAATCTTCCAAATTTGGCTGGTTAGGCGTAGGCCAAAGGTGTACCCCGAGCAAAGAAAAGAGTATAAGTGCTGGAAGCATGGTTGTGATTTAGATCTATTTCACAAAGCTTACATAAATGATGTAAATTTTATGAAATAGTGAAATATTCTGTTGCCGGAATGAGTTATTTTACGGTTAGATATGAAGGTCATCTCACGAAGTTGACCTTTCTTTATCACACCATGACTTTGACCATCACCATGATACCATATCATGATGGAATCGTTTTACATGTTTCTGACAATAATATTTATTACGAAACAAGATAACAAGTAGGTATCTTTCGAGAAAATTTAGTTTACCTTTAGCGTTTATCTACTATTTTTAATTAAAACTTCGTTTTATCTTAAGCTTTTGGCAAACAAAACAAGCTGTGAAATCATATTAATCTTATATGTACATCCAGAAACTAAGTGCATACTAGCGTATACACAAACAAAACTTTAACGATTTCCAACCATTTATGATCTATCGAAGTGTGGTACAGGGTTCCAAGTAAATCGAAAGTTTATACAAAAGAGGGCTATTTGGGCGGACCTGTCATTCATAACAGGTTACAATCGTGTTTTCTGATTCTTGCGTGTGTAACTATCAAAAATGAGTACTTTTTTACGCAAGACGTTTATATTATAGTTTTGGATACATCAATATAAACCATTATAGCGCCATCTCTCGGCTCAACTGGGAGTTGCGAGGATGCGCAGAGTGCGCTATCGAGTTACATAATTACATAGTTTTCCACTCCCCTCTCACGGAAGCATATTTTATTTTCAAAGGCTTTTCTTTTATTTACAAATTGCGGTCTGTTCGTTCGTTAAAAAATACGTGCATATGAAAATTTATTGTACCTACCTATTAGTTACTGGTAGTATTCGTTGACAAATAATTTGGTCATTAAATTGATTGGAACTTAAGAACCCCTTTCATTGGTACCACATGCCGTTTTACACAATCATTAGATCACCTATTCCGTTATATATATTATTATCGCTATTGCCTTCCTTTACAACTTTGAATACCTATACGATATTTGTTCATTAAATTCATTATACACAAGAAAATTATTGGAAAATGAGTACCTAATCTGTGTTCCCGATTATTTGGTATATTTTAAATATTTTCCTTAAGTAGTATATTTTACAGAATGAGCTATACAAATGGGTCAGTACGGAAAAGTTGCCGACTAAAAGAAATAGACAATTTTGTTCTAAAGAACCATGGCGTTTCGATAAACCTAATTCGGAGTTTTATAATAGTATTTTATGCAACTGTTGCATAATGAGGGGTCTTAAATCACGAGTGTGGTTTTATGAAACGAGCGTCAGCGAGTTTCATAATAGGATCACACGAGTGTTTTAAGACCTAATTATGTACAGTTGCATACATTACTTTATCTACACACATATTATAAGTACTCTATGATGGGTTCAGAAGCCATAAGGCAATGACCTGCATTGCTACTATCTACTAGTACCTATTAAAGATCTATAGACTTTACACATTAAAGTAATGTAATAAAAAAGGAATTTGAAAAAATATTGCAACAAATTAGACAAATTCTCATAATAATATTGGTTGTTATAATGCTGGTCATTGCCTACAGTTTCTGAACGCATTATAGAGCATTTATGACATCTGTGTAGATAAATATTGTTTTAAAATGTTTAAAATAAAAAAAAAAGCCAAATCAGTCAGTCCGTCAAGTGACGCATTTACCAACGAGGAGCATTTTATTTATATTTATATATATTACCAACGGACCTTTTTCTGCGCCTTGCCTTTGTTCACTTGAGTCTAACATTATCCCACAGGAACTCCTTATTCAATTTATTGTTGTGTTTTTTAAAATTTAGAATTTCAATAAATATAACATTATCGGAAAAAGGAAACCCTATAATCATCTCCGACTTTTCAACTGTATCTAGACAAGGATAGATGTCATTCTGACGTCCGATAAGACGTGCAGGAAGGACAAACAAACAAACTCACTTTCGCATTTATAATATTTTTAAAGATTTATGTCGCAAGAACATTATTATCAAGTTAAAGTTAGTACAATCAAAATATTAGAATATACTAGATTATTAAATTCGTAAAAGTGTCCTGTCACGACATGATGTCATCTATCTACGAGTATTACTGATGAGATGCCGGATGAGATACAACAACCAGGTGTTATAAATATGGAGTTAAAGGTTTCTGCATGTCATTCACAGTTTTACAGAGCAGTAAAATGGCTATTAAACTACATTATTTCGCATTGAACGGGCTCGCTGAGCCAATCAGATACCTGCTGCACTACGGCGGGCTCAAGTTTGAGGACATCAGATACGCACACAGCGATTGGCCCATCAAGGCCGTTAAAGACAGTAAGTGTTTGAGCTATATTTTTATATCAGAAGGTTTGTTGATTTTAAATGCCACTAGATGTCACTGTTTTCTCCATGTTAAATTCAATATGGTTTGGTTAATCTAGATTCTTAAGTACTGTAGAAAATATAAGATACATTACCGTGGTCCGCGGACGCGGATCATGAATCACTTTTTTTAAATCAAAATCCAAACTAATAATATACTTAAATGTGAAAGTCTGTTTGTCTATCTGTCCGGTTTTTACGCTTAATCTGATGAACATCTTGAAACTACGTGAACGAAGTCGTGGGACACATTTATAAAATTTATTTTAATTTGTATAAGTTTCACAATCCGGTGCTCCGTATATGGAGCACGATAAATTAGCCCCACAAGCCGGTACGGAGCACCAAAAAGAAGTATTATACTTAGTTACGAAATATTGTTTGCACTGAACAGGTGGATCTGTATACGTGTGTGTGTGTACTTTGTGATAACGTGGCGTGCAGATTGACTTTATCATTTATTACTTCATCGATAATATTACAGGTTTATTTGTAACCAGCAGTTACCCGCGACTTCGTTCGCGTAGAATTCATTTAAAAAGGGCTAAAAAGTAACTATGGCTGACCGCCTTGTCAAGATTTAGCAGTTGAGCATTTTTATACAAAGTTTCATCCCCCATTTAACAGAGCAGAGTAGAGCAGAGTAGCTCAAAAACAGAGTAGCTTCTGTCTGTCCCCGGGCACCTTTGATTCAATTCGGTGTAGCTGTCTAAACATGGACGCCGGACAGACAGACAGACTTTAAAATTCATAATTTCAGTTTGGATTTAAATAAAAATAGCCATCTGATTTAAAGAAACTGAGATAACGCAGTTAACTATTTGTTTATCGTGGAACGACGATGATGTTATAACTCTGAGCATCTGTTTGAGGATTACTTTTGTCTATCTTAATAGGGTAATCACCTCTTTTAAAGTACCTGTCCAGTTTTTGTAGGGCTGTCACCATTTTAGCCTTGACATAAAGTTGAATGTGCCCGTTATTCAGGGGTGCTAATAATAGAGTAGATAATCCTATTTTCGACAGAAACCTTCTTCATCGACTGCATCCGTCGTCTGTCTCTCTGTTTATCTGTCATAACGGTATATTCCAGCAACTACTCATGCTATTGATTTGAAATTTGGAATTGATTTCAATATATGTACCCAGTTCATTAAAATCAAAATATCTGACGCTCAGGTATTTCAAAGTGAAGCTACTAGGTCAAGTAGGCTAACTTACTACGAATTAATGTAATTTAATTAGAAAACTTACTACTGTGCAGTGATACGGAACCCTCGGGCTTCGGTGCGAACGTCAGCCTCGCACTTGTCGGTTTTTTTCCATTCACAGTACCAATGTCTTGTTTAGTTTAGACTATTAATGTACTTATAGCACATAAGCTTACAAAAAACGCACGGTGCGTTAATTAAAATGGTATTCAAACACGTCACTTTAGCATGAACGGTGCGCATCTTCTCCATACTTGAAGAATGAGTTTTAAAGAGAGGTTAACAAAAACTCTCAAGGTCCACACTTGAACGAACTATTGAAGATAGTAATGCGTGACTTGCATAAATGTTAAAATTAGAAAGATATACGTGTTTTCGTGTGCAAAATATGTCACACGATCTCGTTTAGATACTTATGAAAAAATATTTTTTAAACCGCATAGGTCTTTCATGCAGTGATCCTATGAGAGTTCCGTTTTTTCTTCATCTATGCACCATAATAAGAAAAATCTTCACATTACCACATGTGTATAGAATACAACAACACTTTTTCGATGATGTAGGCATTTATGGAAAGTATTTTATTCTCAGTTCTCCCGTTTGGTCAACTACCTCTGTACGAAGAAGGTGGCAGGACCTTGAATCAGTCGATCGCCATCGCGCGCTACGTGGCAGCCAAGATCCAGTTGCTGCCCACCGACCTCTGGGAACAGGCCGAGCTGGATGCCATTGTCCTTAACATCTATGACTTCTGGTCAAGTAAGTCAAATAAAAAATTATTGCGGAGTCAAAATCGAGGAAGAAGTCGGAAAGTTGGTAGATTACAAGGCATTCATGTTCTTTAGAAATGCTTGGAAAAAAAGAAAGAAAAACAACAATTTACTTCAGGATGTTAATATAAAAAAGAAATAGGGCAAAATACTTAATGTAACAGAAAGCAATTAAACAACCAGAATATTGTTTACCAAGTGCAAATGTCAATGCTGTGTGTCTCCGCTTTGTGGTGCAGTTTCAATTAAATGTAATTCACGCGATGCTTCATATCGTAAGAAATATCAAGGCTTCTGAATTTTAAAGAGTATTATTACTGTGTTTTACCTTTCAGATGTAGTGCCTCACATAATAGAGAAGGATGCGTTGAAGCAGGCAGTTATCAGAAAGAAGGCCCTCGAGGAGTCAGTCCCCTTCTTTTTTCCGAAATTCGAGAAGCAACTGAAAGATAACAAGGGCTATTTAACTGGAAAGGTAATGAATTCACGATGATGTATTATGTCTCAATTAATTTTAAATTGAAAAGTTAAGGAAAAGAAAAAATTCAGGCCATCCTAGGCGAATATGATGAGAGTGGATATGGAGAACTAATAGGCTGATGGTTGATGATGATGATAGATGATTAGTGATCGTAACCGGACAGATATTTTTTTTATTGATCATGGGTTTTCGCTTGACCACAGTCACACCTGGTGGAAAGTGTTGACGATGCCAAAATCGGGACGCGATTACCCAGAAAAATGCCTATTTACTCTCCTTTTGAAAGTGTCCAGATCGTATCAATCTGGAAATACTGAGACAGGGAAATCGTCCTACTCCCTGGAAGTGCTTAACATTCTTTTGGTTGCTAACTTCTTCGTGGTACGAATAAACTTCAGATTAAGCAGAGAACCCTCATGATCATGGTGTCGAGGAATATATGGCCAGTTTCGCAAGGATTTAAAATATTTTTTCTTTTTAGTTAAGCTGGGCTGACTTCATCCTTGTTGGAATCGTCGAGTCTACTGATCTATTCCTGAGCGCTGAAGTCGAAAAAGGCTACCCGTCCATCATCGCTCTTATTCAGAAAATTCGAGCTCTTCCTGGTGTGAAGGAATACAATGCATCAAGAAAACCATACGTTCTTACAAAAAAATAAATTTGAAGTATAACTAATAATCTCTTTTCATTGTAAGTCACTCTCCTATCGTCGGCCGTTCTCCACCTATACCTAGTTATATACAAAACCTGTGAAAAGTTGGTGCCAGTGTCTGGTATTATGGCTGCCAATGAAAGGAAGTTTTCTTAACCTGAAGATTATGACGAAGTTCTGCCAAAAAAGCTTTTTTAACCTAATAACAAAAAACTGTCACAAGAGGTTCTCAACCTGATGCATATATTTTTTACGCTCATGTTATTTTTAAAAAAATATTTGTATAATTAGATTGTGGTTTTCAAACTGATTTCTCGATTACATTCCATAGCAATAACAATGGTAAAGTTACTTAATTAAGCCCCGTTACCCATCTTAACCAAACTTATCAATATTTATTTGAACTTATTATCTTGTGTAAACAGCAAACTCACCTTATCATCTCCATGCGCGCTATATAAAACGAAGCTGTTTTTTCAATTCGTCACTCTCAGGGATTTAGTGCAACAAAATGGCAAGGAAACTTCATTATTTCCATTTGAACGGGCTTGCTGAGCCCATCAGGTGAGTGGCAACAGCCTATTTTTAACTCTCAAGCAACGCCCAAAGGGCCGTTTTGAGTGTGTCCGACCGAAACTAGTTGTTACAACGGAAACCGAAACTTACTTAGAGGGCTATTTTAGAGTATATTTTTTAACTTTTGTTCATTTTAGCTGTAACCTCGAAATTTTTGAATACAAACTGCAATGCAAAACAAACAAGTAACAATGCTCGACGGTGAACAAATAGCACAAGCGTGAGGGAAAGCCGTCAGGGATACAGCGGGGCAATTCTCGGTATATGCGAGATTCATCTCGCACGAAAACAATTATCAAATCCCTTGGAAACCTGTCATTTTTTGACGTATTGGGGTCCTGATCATCTTCTCAGCTGATCAAATACGTGGATCGCTCCTAAACGACGCAAGGAAGTTTGAGAACCTAGTTTCGTTTTCGGTCCTCCTAGTTTCGGCAGATTTTCTTTTGTTGGGTAACCAGAATAAGCAAGTAAAGGTAACTTTTCTGATAACGCTCAAGGTTGACTAGCTGATAATGCCTAAAGACAATAAGTTCACCTTTATACATTTACCCTGCCTGGACTATCAACAGAGACCGCCATATTTAGCTTGAAGCGCACTGTCAGGTACTATACTGATAGACAGACTCCAGTTTATGCCTGTTTTATGGATCTCTCCAAGGCATTTGACTTAGTCTCGTATGACATCCTCTGGCGAAAGTTAAGCAACATAGGGTTGCCGCTGGAGTTGACCGCCCTCTTTAGATATTGGTACTTGAATCAAGAAAATCGGGTGAGGTGGGCTGGTGAGCTTTCGGATCCGTGCGGGATGGAATGCGGTGTGCGACAGGGTGGCTTGAATTCACCCCTCTTTTTAATTTATATGTAAGTGCGTTGATTGAGGAGCTCAGCAGTACGCATGTCGGTTGCTTTATTGACGATGTCTGTGTTAATAATCTCAGCTACGCGGACGACATGGTGCTGCTGGCTCCTTCTATATCTGCGCTGCGAAAATTACTTGCTGTGTGTGAGTCCTACGGTGAGTCCCATGGTTTGGCTACAATGTTAAAAAGAGAGAGTACATGGTCTTTAAGGCGGGAAACAAGTGTCCTAATTTTGTGCCACCTGTGCTACTCAATGGTGTACCTCTTAAACGAGTGTTCCAATTTAAATACCTAGGGCATTTGGTGACTGACAACCTTAAAGATGATGTAGACATAGAGAGGGAGCGCAGAGCATTGTCAGTCCGGGCAAACATGCTGGCCCGCAGATTTGCTCGATGTACTAATGCGGTTAAGGTTACGTTGTTTAAAGCATTTTGCACATCACTGTACTCGGCAAGTCTGTGGTTCAAATATACCCAAAAATCTTACAATGCTTTGCGCGTCCAGTTTAATAACGCTTTCAGGGCTCTGTTGCGGCTCCCGCGCTTTTGCAGCGCCTCTGGCATGTTCGCTGACGCTCGAGTAGATGGCATTGACGCCGTATGGCGGAAGAAAACTGCCTCGCTGTTGAGCAGAATGCGCGGGAGCAGTAATAGCATCCTGAAAGCAATAGCTGACAGACCTCATTGTCCGCTGATGTGGACACTCGCACAGAGACCAAAATCTTTGTTAGTTATTAAATTGCCATGGGACGTTTATTGAACAAGTACTAACCCCTACACTAAGTCGTACTAACAATAAAATGGACCTTTTTCTTTAACAATGTTGTCTGAAATAAAATATTTGAATTGAATTGAATTGAATTTAGTTTTTTGTGCAATAAAGTATAAATTAATGAGACTCTTATTTTAGCCAAGAAATTTGCTATTGTGTACCACCAACGAATTCGCGTGCTCATTCCCCCCCCCCCTTTACATAAAAAAACCATGTATTAAAATATTCTTTGATGTAATTATTTATTTGATCCTTCTTTTAGGTATATTCTGCACTATGGCGGACAAAAGTTCGAGGATGTCAGATACGATCGGGCGAGCTGGCCCATCAAGAGTGTGAAAGACAGTGAGTACTCGAACAATACTCTTGGTCTCGCTTCAACGAGTTGGTGCTTGAGTGCTTGAAGTGTGTTGTTTGATAATTAGTAAATATGTAGGTATGTTTTTCGTACAGCCAGTATCTAATATATCGGAGCAGGCTAGGTGGTCAAAAATATCTACGCACTTGGGAATAGAGTCGTGTTCAGATGTTTTTTAAACAACTTGAGACTGCTGCTACTAAAGTTGGTCATAAATTTCGCTACTTTAACTTGGTATATAATTTTTACGATTTTCGTTTATGTTTCTGTGATGAAACAGAACCAAATGTAGTGTCAACGTAAGGTATTTTTTGGTTAGGATGATAGATACCAAGAATAATTAAATTAACGATCAATAAAATTTTCAATATGACGTCTACTATTTTAAAACTTTATCATTCAATCCCTACATTTAATGACATTTTGTTACAATATATCCAACGAACAAAGATAATTAAATACAATTAAAGTCAAAATGATAATTAAACAATACAGACAAAATGCCAGTAACTCATCAGAACTAACAATTTGCTTTTTCCACAGCTCTCCCATATGGTCAGCTGCCGCTGTACGAAGAGGGAAACAAAACCCTGAACCAGTCCCTGGCCATCGCACGCTACGTGGCCAGCCAGGTCCACCTTCTGCCCACCGACCCCTGGGAGCAGGCCGTCCTTGATGCCATCGTCTTTAACGTTTATGACTTTTGGGGAAGTAAGTTAATCTGACCATCTTGGATTTCATATACTGCAGAATATCGGTCGTCTCTAAAGAATCCCGCAACGAACGGTCTCAGGCTCTGTGTATCCGCTGTCATTCAGTCAATGTCACGTAGGCCACACTTTATCTACTGCAGAATATGGGTCCTCTCCAAAAAATTCCAGAACGAACGATCTTAGGCTGTCATTCAGTAAACAACAAAGTCGTTGGTACGTCTTGTAGACGGCAGACTTAAGCGGAGTCTCCAACAACGGTTTCCAATTGAAGCTATCTTGGTAATTCAAATACTTACAGTGTTGTACAGTTGTTCTCCAGATTCCCGAAGACTAGTATTAAGTTTAAACCTCAAAGCTGTTGACCTAACATGACCGGCCAAGTTTACTTTATCTGAGTTTATCTTTATGTGCGTCTCTTTATTATGATACCAGTTTGACAGAGACGCGAGAGGGATAAATTAAACCTGGACCGCTCATATTAGGGCCGCATGCAGGAGGGTACAAAACGGCATTCAGGGTATGATAAGATTGCGGAAAGTTATTGGTTTGAGTTCTTTTAGTTATTTTCTACGTACTGGAAGATTAAATGAAGTAAAGATCTTTAGAAGCCGTTTTGTAAATAGTAATGTCATTTTTTAGAGGTTCTGACCTTCATCAAAGAGACTGACGTTGCAAGGAAGGAGGCCATCAAGAAAGAGATCATCAACGAATCCGTTGACTTCTTCTTCTCCCGATTTGAAAAGGAACTTAAGGCCAACAAGGGCTTCTTTAACGGAAAAGTAAGTTCAGTACGATATTTTTAATCCATTATTATGTCATTCACTTTACCGAACGTAAACAATAACTTACTAAATTATGTAGACATTGAATTACGAGCATAGAAAAACTCGATCTTGCCCTAATAATGTCCTTAAATGATTGCTTATTTAACATAGAATTCTAATGCGTTCTTTTTCTTTTAGCTAAGCTGGGCTGACTTTGTTCTTGTGGGCATCGTTGAGTCTGCCAACCTCTTCCTTGGAACTGAGATTGAAAGGAAATACCCCACCGTCCTTGCTCTAGTCCAAAAAATCCGCACTCTCCCAGGAGTCAAGGAATACATCGCAACGAGGAAGCCATACACTCTCTAAATGAAATAAACATCTTTTTTTAAATTCCAATTTTTTATTGGCCTTCATAGACTGAACAAGTCTCTCTTCATACTTATTGAAACTTAATGAAATTTTACTGTAACTGAAATATATTCACGTACCACCTTAGAACCCTATCGCAATGAAGCGACGCGTTAAACGCCAGGCTATGCCATACAAATGTCATGCGTATGTCTCTTCGACTAGGTTCTACGGTGGTACGTGTTTCAATTTCCTTGACTGTACAGTGTAAGGTAACCGGCCCAGTACTAGTCATGCCTAGTAAATTGTTTTATTCAGCAGTAGACATTATTGTCTCTCGTTTTAACTGGTACGTTTATGTATCTTCTCGTCAATTACTGGGTCACCGTCAATGACGGGGACCATACCTTAATTCACGGTGCGTTTCCAATTTGAAAATAAAGTTTTTTTTTATAATAATCAATGATATAAAACTAATGCATTTCTACGAGTACGTACAGCAACTTTGCAAACACAGGTAGAAGTAAATATAAAAATTAGTACCTAAGCTAAGCTAAATGTCCTAGGAGATAAACCAACTCATTTTAATATTGTGGCTTTATTCTGCAACATTTTTTGTAGTATCAGACTATTTAGTTTCCGTTGGCTTAAAAGGCTCTGGTTTATGAAACAGCATTACCTAGAAGATAAGACTGCTTTAATAAGCAACCTTGTTAAGGAGAATATTCTGTCTGGCATTTTTTGGGAATACTATTTTTAGTGTGCCAACAAGGCCCAATTACTAAACTTAAGTCATTCGTCTTCCAGCCCAGTCGACCTTTAAAGAGTAGTTTGGTATGCAAACCCGGTTATTTTCTTTCAGAGAAACCGGTTATAACCGGTTATTTCCTTGAGAAAATAACCGGATTTGCATACCCTATCGCTATGGATACTGGACCAAATGACTGACTATCCCTTTTATTCGTTTTGTACATAACACAAATCCACGGTGCAAGAGCTTATAAATGGCTCTTTAGGAGCAATCTTCGGAGTCACAAAAGTAACAAGTGTCACACCAAAGTCATGTCCAAGTTTATAGACCTATTTAAGCAGCAAGTATCGCCAGCCCAATTCTGACATCAATTACATCACTTGTACAATTAGGGGACTCAAAACTCGATCAAAACTCTCCGTTTTCAAAAACATGGAGAAAGTAGGTATTATTTCGTTTGGTGCATTACACATAATCACCAAAATCTATTAATACCTAGTAACACGTTATCAAGAAATGTTGTATCAACAAAGATTATGACTCGCACGTTCATGTTATCTGAGCTCATATTTTTGTTTTCGTTTCAAGTTATTCAGTATCGCGTAGAGACACACATTGGAAGATATTATTGTGTTTAACTAATCTCACGCATTGTAGATAGTGTATATACAATAAATAATATACGAATCCTTACTTGATTACTACTGGCACGATTTTACTCGCCACATGTGATCAGCAAGTAGCTCGAACATGAACGTTGAATTTGTGTTAGGTACACAGAACGGCTAATACTCGCCACACCCGCGCTCATTTTATCGCTTGTCGCACAGTACGTCTCTCTTCTACTGAGATAGTTAGAAAGTAACGTACTAAACTGAGCGACAAAGCGAATCACAGCGAGTCGTGCGAACCGTCCACGGTCTTAGTCTAAGTACGAAGACAATAAACTATAGGTGTCTTACTTGTACAAGTCAGAAGGTAATGTATTATGGCAACGGGGAAAGAGACATAATACAATGACACTGTACCCTATTTTGAATGACAGGCCGGCCCAAATAAGTCTGCTTTAGTACGAACTTTCATATTACTCGTAACCTTTTACCACATTTTGACAGATCAAAAATTGTTACACAACAATTAGATCTTTGTACGTCTATACGCTAGTATTTTATTAAGTTTATTACAATGACGCAATCAAGAACAATAAAAAAAGGCCAAATAAAAACAAAATTTTTGAAATCTCTCATGCCTATAGTTGGTGCATTTATTGGTCAAAGCATTAGCATGCAACGGAAATGCAGCCAGCCTGTGGGCACTTTACCGCAGGGGACAGATTTGGGTCATATTTTGTATAATTACTTAAGTTGTATTTTATTCAATTTTGTATTTTTGCTTAAGTTAATTTCTGAATAATTTGTAGCTCAAAGGTAAGATAGCGAAATAATAAATCAATATTTAGCAAAATAAAATATGTACCTAAGATTTAAATTTTGCATGCATTACAATACATGGAAAGGAGCTTGCCCTTAACCGAGATCCATATTAATAAAAAGAGAATGTCCGTGCAAGGGATTCAATATTCCAACCCCCCCGTTGAGTTATCAACAGGTGTTCCGTCAGCTGAGTCTCTCTTAGTAGCAAGGTTGCAGTACTGATTCCGAGTATAATTAAATGAATTACGGAAAAACTGAGCAATTGATCACCGTTGTTTTTACACAGAGATGCTGAGAGCATGGCATTGTGACAAAGGCTAATAAATGAATGATTTTTTTTTGATAAAAACCGCATCTTATGTAACATTTTTAGCCAATTATCGTTGTAACAATAGTAAATAAAATAACTACAACGCCGCTCCTACACTGAGCTAATCGTTGTTGAGGTAAAGTCCCCACCTGCTTAATTTTGTTATTGTTTCGTGTCTCTTATACCAAATGATTGCCTGGAACAGATCGCTCTCAGGTGATAAGATTGCCAATTGTTTACCTTGTAAATTGATATTAATGGATGGTTTGTAAACTATTTTCCGAACGGTTTTTAATAGAAAATAATTTGTCTTGTGTTGGCCCCAATTGCGGCGAATTCTGCAAACGCTTTCAGATGGGGGACGTTTGCTCCTGAGCTAAAAATATAATATCAAATATTATATTTCTTATTTCAAATTTTCTATACAAATTATTATTCAGGAATTTGGACGTGTACTTATAATTTTTTTGAGAATTTTGATAATATAACAATAAAATAAGTAAGTCAAACCAACTTAATCTATGTAAACTATTTTCATATATAATGTAATACATTATTTTCATGTATCCAGCGTAACCAGATTAGATTCAAGACGATATCAAGTAGACCTTATTTACCACAATCGGTCTATCGGTGAAATATTTAAGAAGAAACAAAGATCAAGACAAACATAGATATTCGTACATCTACATATTGTTATGTATGGGTATATACAAATAAGGTAAACAGAACAACCCTTTCTTCTCGTTTCGCTGCAATCGGGTAAAAATCTTCTCCGTACGGTAGGTATGCGCAAAAATTTGCTCTAATTGGTAGCAATGTTTACTGCATTGCGGTAATATTTTCATTGGAAGCTACAGGCGTTAAGTTTTAGCTCTGTCTTATTAATCCCTAAAACTTATCGAATCAACATTCATTCATTTAACTCATCAAAAGTGTTATTCAAAGAAGGCATTTCATTATTTATCTTCATTTCATTAGTAAATTCTGCGTATTCTAATTGTCCAAGAATTTGGAGTATTGTTGTAGTTAATGGGTATTATTTATCAGTAATGTATTTAAGCAATATTGCACTACAACCAAAGAGTGTTGAAACTTAAATTCTTCCTTTTCCTGAACTTTATTCTGAATAATAATCGAATACTGCTCTGCTTCGATGGAACCTAATCTTCGGAGGAACAAGGAAATTTAAACTTCACCCTACGTTAACGCTAAAACGTTTGTGACAACTATAAAAAAGTTTTTAAGACGCCAACTTCCACGGAAACTCGAACCCTGGCCATTCGGAAAAAATATTCGAAGAATGTTAATGCTGAACTCCAGTGAACTAGTTGGGAAACTTCTGGAACAGTTTACAAGGAGAGTTCATTAAGAGCGTCGTTGGTTTTGCTACCGGTGCAATTTGTTGAGGAGAGCGTGGTGGTGGAAAAATTTCCATCGATAGCGTAAAGCTTGATGCCAATAATAAGCGTTTTAATAAATGCCATCGTCAGATATAAGAGCTGAAATACTACATTATACTCGTAGAGTGATTCATTAGTGTAAACCAGTGTTTATTATCCTTACTTTGATTTTGGCTATACATTTATCATGTGCCAGGAGTACACGCTGGAAACAGTACTAATAAGATTGGTTGAAACCTAACTAATATAACTATTATTTTTTCGGTTTATTAAACAGAAACCATTATAAAAGCAAATTAATAAAGGTGATGTGAGTGTTCGAGTTGGTCGAGGGCGGCCTCATTGTACTTTCATCGACCAAATTGTTGATGTCCTAAAGACATCTATGAAGAGAGGAGTGAGTGGAGGAAGTATGCCTCACCGGAGCAAATGGTGTTCAGTGTTTTCTGCTTACCCCAAATAGAAACAGCCGTGAGCTTATAATAATAATACTTAATATTAAAGACAACTTCCTATATTGCCAGTTCAGTTTTGAGTAGTGAGGAATTAGCAAAAGAAGAAAAGTGAATATTTCGTCACAGCATAATACTTGCTTACATTATAGTGTCAATTTGGAGTAGGAACAGTTTTCACAACAGTCGCATGACTAACTTTGGTTAATATGGAAAGATATTAGTAATATACACTACTTGGTTGAAGCAAAATGTAACACATCAATCGTTAAATTCCCAAAAGTGATATCTTATCGACTGGGGGGCTGCTTTCGTGTACACTTCAACCCAATGGGATCTTTTGTATATTTTACCCCTTCCTTCGCCCTTATTGCATCTCTTTTCCCAGAAGTGTGACAAACGTGTCCCGCTTAAATCAATATGACTGTTTAACCCTTTCAGTACCCTCGCTCTTCGCTTATTGCCGCACCAATCTACAGAAGAAATACTCCACTTTCTATAAAGTAAGGAAATGAAGTTTTACCCACTCGGGGCTCGTTTAGACTCCGCTGTAATTGGACTTGACTTGGCATTGTTTGACGTCAGTTTTGAAGTCCCGATTGGGACAGTATTGTTAGTGACTTCATTTACGTTTGTGATTGAATTATTAAATGCGTTAATCGTAAGGGATTTGACTTTGGCCTGTGGTTTTTGGAGGCTATATTAAGATTATCCGAAGCAAGTTAGTTCTTACTCCTTGAACTTCTGAAATACTTGGCCTATGCCCAGAAATAGGTATCTTTCTGCTAAAATTGTGATAATGATTAAGTAACTGCCATTCCTTGTTTGTGAAACCACCGGGGTCACGGTTTGTCCGTGATTGTAGATTTGACAGATTATTATTACCTTGGAATGACTGCCACCTGATCTCCGTAAACTATTGTGACAGGGACATCAGACATTGGTCTGTTGTCCAGGATTTGTGTAGAGGTTCGCCGTGTGTTAGTTAATACCAATATTTAGGTAATGTAAGTTAGAAAAACACATCAGAACATGACGAACGCTGGGTATTTGCGCGGTACCTTGCAATCCCCAGTAGACCCAATAGCCGAGGCCAGAACCCATGCTTTCTCTACTCTAGAGAAACCGGTGTCTAAAAACTAATAAAATAAAATTAATAAGCCATACATCACTAAATGTCATGTTAAATAAGCTACAAAAGTTATCTGGTAGGTGACGGCGTGTAATTGATTTTAACGCTGATATGTTCTCTTTCATATTTCCTTGTTTCGATAGTTTTTAATGAAGTGTACAGGCGAAGAAACGAAAAAATATTCATGATTTACTTCTAAAAATAATCTTAATGGATTATCGAGTAGGCAGTATTTTTTATAATGAGCGTTTCTGATATCTTCGTTATACCTAGTTGAAAGGAAGTATCAATTACCTACCAGGTAGCTGAAGGTTTTCTTCATTTTATTTTAGATATTACCGCTTCTTTGTTCCGAGTCGATGTCGCCTACACAAGTGGAGTCAATTTCTATGTAAAGGATTCTAAGCGCCAACGTTCAATTATTTATAGATAAGGTAACCAACCCAGAGATTGACACGTGTAGGATATTTTTATCAGTTGTTGTCATCACTGTCTCGTGTTTGTACTCGTTTGATTTGGATTTGGTATCAATTTTTTGCGGGTGGATGGACCTTGTGCTAGGTCCGTCCGGATCGCTACCACCATCTTGCTCGCTAATCCTCCCACCAAGCAGCAGTGCTTGCATTGTTGTGTTCCGACGTAGAGAGCAAGACGGCCGGTGTAATTACTGGTACAAGAGGTATTTCATTTTAGCCCTCTGGGTTGGCAACGCATCTGCAGTCTCTTCGATGTTGCGGGTGTCTATAGGCGGTGGTGTACACTTACCATCAGGTGACCCACTTGCTTGTTTCCCTTCCTATTTCATAAAAAAAATGGGTCACTGTCAAAACTGGGACATTCCCTTACTTAATGCGTGGGTTTTCAATGAAAATTACTAAGGGGGGTAATTGTAAACCGAGCTCAAGTACCAGTTCCCTACCAGATTAGTACCACACAGGAACTAATTTAATTATTATGGAAAAATAGCTTTGGCGTTGACTTGTTTAATTGAAACATACAATCTGCAATATTACCTGGACAAATTAATGAGACGGTATAACTCACTTATCGCTATCCCGTGGGAACTGTGCATTTTTACGGGATAAAAAGTATCCTATGTGTTAATCCAGGTTAGAAACTATATGTGTGCCAAATGTCATCCAAATCCATTCAGTTGTTTTTAGGTGATTGAGTAACAAACATCCAAACATCCAAACATACAAACTTTCACATTTATAATATTAGTAGGATAATGGGATATCTAGGAACTGATAAGAGCAAAGCAGCAGTTGTTTTGTTATCGTTCTAATAAAATTAAGAAATAGAAATTAGACTAGTGACAATAGAAAAATTACTATTGTTAATCTGTTTTGTATCAATAATTCTTTGATGCATGTTTGTCTGTCTGTCAGAAATTAGCATTATTTATCAGCATCATTTTAATCATACCGTATTCGTCTACTGCTGAAAAATTTTTGTAAATTAATGAGCAAAGTGGGTGCAAAATCAATTAACATGTAATTTCACGCTCGTAAGACTACTTAAAATGTTTTTAGTCTTTTACTAACCAACAGAATGGGTGGAAGGTTTTTGTTTTTGTGTTACTTGGCTTATTTTATTTATGTACCAAAAACAGGTAATATTAATTTTTGATCTGTACAAACTAACACATAGATATTATGTAGTGCTTATTAACAATTCATCGTTTATATGTACCATGATTATTTTAAATAAATAATTTGATTTGATTTGATTACGTTTATGTAAACTTTTAGAATATAAATTATATTTCACTTAATGACTTATAATGGAGTTACAACTGTAATACATATAGAGGTTTATTAAAAACAATTAAGGCGGCATCTATGAACTCGAGATTCCATACAAACGTAAAAAATATTTTTTACAAATTAAACGCCACAAATGAAACTTTGCAAATATGTAATAATATATATGATAAAAATAAAAAGAAAGGTTCTCTCTTTTCATGCAAAACTTGAATTCCCTGACTTTTTCAGTTTGTTATTCCAAATCAAACAAAACTATTTTTTAAACTACTCATAATCAGGCGCGTAATTTATTTGTTTATTGATATTAAGACGCAATGACTTACGTAACGAGTTAACGTGTATCGAGAAGATTCGTTTTACGTGAAGAAGTGTTTTACGCGAAACTAACTTTTCGTCTGCGTACATTCCCACCAGGAGAACACGAAAAAAACTCTTTTTTTATGATGGGAAGTGATCAACCGCGTTCTAGGGCACCAGCGAACTCAAGAGAACCCTTCACCCGCCGCCGACCTTGAGGTCCTTCCCACGGGTCTCCAGATTTCACTGACTGTACGAAACGCAGTAGCTGCTACTTCGAGAGTGTGGTACTACCCCGGTTGACCCGGTCGATTCGCGTTGCAACTAGCAATTGGATATAATGTTGCTCTACCGCCATGATAGTTGTTGTATACTTTTAATGTTGGTTATATACTTATATTGGTTATATAAGGTGCCATTGATGTGGACTACTACATGACTTCGCTTCGCACTGGTGAATGCAAAAGCGAGGAAGGGGAAGAGGCGTGCAAGGCGTACTGCCAAGATAGGCCCTTCTCTTGCTACCGAGGACAATGCAGTTGCGAAGAAATTGATACTACGCCACGAATTAGTAAGAATAACGGAAATACACGTAAAATTGACAAACTTTGGTGGGAACATTTTGGAGGTATATTTTTTGAAACAGTGGGTCTAAATCAGTTTCAAGCATTAATTTAGTATGTACCAACAGCAATAAAGTAACTGATTAAATAAGTTATCTAAGCTAAAAAGGGATAGATACATCAACTTCATAGTGCAGAGGTTTATGCTTCCCTTTCGAAAAATGACACCTTCTCTCAGTTCTTACTTTGAAATGGTAACTTATATATCTGTGTCGTTGACTGTACAATATATTGGGTATGGTATTATAAGTTGCATTATAGCTCAAAATTATTATATAATCCTAATATCATATTATAATACATACGCCACGCCTGTCACGCCTGTTTCCCCAAGGGGTAGGCAGATAAATTCCAAATATTTTTAAGTAATATAATTATAAATTTTTAAACTTTTTAGAGATCCTGATTTTTGATCCAAAGCATCTTGTAAAATACAATACCGACAAAAGTCCAGAAGGTAAAACATTTGTTAATTTTTTTTATAAAGATACCAGCAACTGAATAGACCAGAGGCGTAGCTTGTCCTGAACTGACCCTGTATCCAAATTTGACAGGGGCCCTTTTACCTGACTGCTACCCAAATGGAGGATAATGATTTTAAGGTTAAACAGGCCCCTGTAGCTCTGGTGCCCCGTATCATTGATAGGGCTGATACGTTGGTAGCTACGCCCCTGGAACAGACCTGAGGTATAATGAGGTAGGGAATGCAAACCCAGGTATTTCCTCTGAGTGAGGAAAAGTAACCACGTTTGCATTTCCCACTATGAGGGTGCTATTACTGCATTTCATATACAACTCCATCGAACTTAAGTGGAATTGGATTAACATTTAGAAGAATTACCGAAAGGCGATGGGATAAATTATTACTGTAGAACCTTTCTCCGATGAATGTCATAACTCCTTCTCATAGTAAAAATAAAACAAGTACATTGATTGATAATAACGACAAGGTGTGAAGTTATTGAGGTCTAGATTTCAGTTTGAATCTTAACTTTTTCATTCCTTCTCAGTACTAGTTACTTAGTTAATATAGTAGCGTAAAGACCGAAAGGGGGTCTTGGCTTCCGCTGGTAGATTCAACCACACCACCCGGTTCTAAACTAGCTACCACTAGGTGCCAGTACCGAGGTCTTTCTCGACTTTATGACTCCAGCGGTACCAAGGGCGTCTGACCAGATGACAGACCTTTCTTAGTAGTACAGTCAAGGAATTTAGTTTCCAACCCACCTAAGGTTCAATAGCATATAGTAAAACCGTCACCATAAGAGCTATAGAGCAAGAAGTTAGTTTGACATATCGACCTTAATGCATTGCCAATGTCAGACGACATTTCAACGAAATGGGTAGGGAATTAAGTTCCTTGACTGTACCAATGGTTAGGTACTTTTAATAGGAGACCCAGTATCTTATATTTATTAATTTCTGTTTAATAGAAACACAAAATCAGGAGCGAGAAATGCTTCAACGACCTGCGTTAAGACACCACATAGCTCACTTCTGCCCAAATCTAAAAGTTGCAAGGGTATGTATAAGAAAGTGTATGGAAAAAGGAAAACCAGCATTTTGTGGCAAGGATCACACCTGTTACTGCGGCCACAAGTACACACCTCATGATAAAAATAGCATAGTAAATGCCGATGAGGTCTATAAGAACTTTCAGGATTTGTACGAGAAATATTTTGGGAGAAAACCAGCTGGGGAAGACACTATTGTCGAGTCGAAGGATTAATGTCAAACTTTAGTTAATATTTACTAAGCTGGCTGTACAGACATGGTGACATTCTATTAGCGCAAATGGTAGTAGAAACGACAACATGTATGGATTTGACGTCTGTCGATCGTCAATGTCAAACCCATAAGTTTTATTGTTAATTGTTAAGGGGCAGCTTACATAAAGCGAGATCCCGTTTGTGAGATGCATTACACGCTGATGCGCGGCTCGATCAATCGATCGCACACCATACCTCGGTAGCCCGCCATCATGTAACGCTTCTCGCATACGAGAACTCGTACGGTCAGCATCATAAAATATACGTTACCAAGACGTCAAAAATATCTATACACCTTTATGCCACTAATTATAAGGTCGAAGTATGATGATCTTTTGACGCTATGGCTGTATATATATTTTTACAGCTAATTGGTTTCATGTTAAAGACCCTTAATAGAGTGTCACTTTGTTTAGACGCTCTGGTTAGGTAATAAAGTGAAGATTCTAAAAAGTGTATCCATATAAAATAATTTGTATTTACAAGGAAATCCATTAAACCATTTTTTTAATCTCCATGTTGAAGCATCATTTATATTCATGACATCGTTTAAAATCTTATTAGAGTTTATAAGTAGTGGGAGGGTTTATAGTAGAGCGACAGCTTGTAGAGGATCAGCTAGACCAGAGTGGTTCAGCTGGACCACACTCTCACTAAATACTGGCGTGAAGTATTGTGGGTGAGTTTATAGTAGAGTGATAGCTCTGGGTTGGAGTACGGATAAATCAGCTCTTCCGGGGTGGTTCAGCTGGACCACACTCTCACTAAATACTGGCGTGAAGTATAGTAGGTGGGTTTATAGTAGAGTGACAGCTCAGGGTTGGAGTACGGATGGATTGGATCGACCAGGGTGGTTCAGCTGGACCACAACCTCAAGAAATACCAGCATGAAGTAATAAGTGGTGAGTGACGAGATCCGGACGCCCAAGAGTGAAGGAACCTTAAGGCTGGATTGGCAGCTGATTTATTGGAATCAGAGACTCTAGCAATTGCTGGTTCCTATTTCCCACCAGGTGAACTAGCTTGTTCCGCTTATATGAAAAAAAATAAACATTTTAATCTAAACTTAGATTGGTGAATGCATTATAAATTACCTTACATTACATTATGATGTCTGATTTTGTCAATTTTAAATTGATAGGCTCATAGCTAAATTAAAATAAAGTTAATGAAAACTAAGGTTAACTATATTACCTATTAAATTAACTTTAGCCTGCACACCTGTTTTAGTGTGAGCTATACTACTCACACACACTACCGTATGTTAACCTATATATACCTAAGCATGTATCGCCCTATTATTAGAGAATAAACCTAAGTTCCAAGTACGAAGATTGTGTCATTTACTCGCATCCTCACATGTTACTTTCCGCGATAGTAGGTTTATGACCGAATCGAATTGCAATTTTTATGTTTATAATTGACTACATTATTTATTGTTACAAGGTAAATCGTACACCGTACAATCGTACAACAAATTGGTATAAATTACTCTTGCGGCGCGTATTGGCAACGAAATATTTCCATACAATTTAGAAGTTAACACTAACATGATCGAGACTTGTTTTTTGACAGAAACCTTACACTAATGGCTCCGACATTCTTGTTTGTCATTGAATTTCCATCAACCCTTGCACTGTCTTTAATTTTGAATCCGCCTATAGCTACTGGGTAATTTCTGCAAACTGATACCAGCTTCAGCACCACATTAGACTGATGGTTGGAAATTATTCATCGCTGTATATAAATTAAACTTATCCGACGTCATTTCTCACGCGCGCACATCTGCTCTCGACGATTAGATGAGGTTGTGGCTTTAAAAATACACCATGTAGCTGTCTGATTAACTGAGAGTGCCTGGAATTCTTATCCATTATGGAAAATACAGGGTGTCCGGTTAGTAGTACGACAAACTTAAGGGGGAGGCTATTTTTTTTGTATATGTATAGGTAATTGGAAAAATCAAAATTTCTCGAAAACGGTGCGATTTTTATTAAGGTCATTTTTTATATTTGGTAGGTCATCTGGCCACCTGCCTCCTCCTTAAGTTTGTCGTACTACTTAGCCGATATCTTGTATATTGAACTCTATAGTGTAAAGTATTCACCCACACTTGTCGTAATTAGAAAACAATATTGTAAACTAAGATTTAAGTTTTTGCCATCTAAATATTGTCCATTGTGGAAATAAAACATTACAAAGCAACATATTATAAATCACTTCTTCTATTAACAGCTTCGATTTCTTTTATTAAGCGATAAACTATGTTTAGGTAACAAAATGTGAAATTTTAGGTTAGAATTTTGTTTACATGATAACAAGTGTGGATGAATAGACTTTATGAGATATCTAAAAGGTAAAAAATATTAAAGCAAACTGAAAGAAACTCAATAGTTTCACTGGCTAAAGCGTTTCAATATTACGACAGAGGATGATTAAATTAATCATGAATAATAAACAAAACAGTCTAAACTTTTACTAACGTAGTTTTAGACTAAGTTAATTAGTGTAAACTGTCCCAAGATATTTATTTATTTAAAGGTGGAATCAAATCCAACTTGAATCGTTTTATTTTATTGAATTTGATTAAAAAGTTACGACAAAATCATAGCACATTATTATGATCTTAACTATGACAAAAAAAATCGTGTGCGTATGTTTCTTTACAAAGATCCTATCATACTTAAAGGTAAATGAGATGAGAGAAAGAGAAAGCAGAAAACCAGAAGCAGCAATAGAGAGAGCAATAAATCACTTCACCAATGGGAGCAAGCAAATAAAAGAACATCTTGAACAGTTAATTTAAACACATTTTTGATTGTAAATGTAATTTCAAACTTCTATAATGACGTTGCCAGAAATATTTTTAGATGTATATAAAACTAGATGCGTCAACAATATTGTACATCGGATCATTGGCCGTCTTGCAGGTGAATCAGAAGGCTTGTGTATGGTGCAAGATTACCGAATTTTGAACATCCTCGTCAGGTATCTAGCTGAGAAACCTCTGACTTTTCTTTGAAACCCCATTTAATTTTTTTTATGAAATAGGAAGGCAAACATGCAAGTCTATCACCTGATGGTAAGTGATCACCACCGCCTGTAGACACCCGCAACACCAAAGAGATTGCAGATGCGTTGTCAACCCAGAGGGCTAAGATGGAATACCTCTTGTGCAGTAGTGTGTTGTAAATTGTTTCAAGTTGCCCTAATACAATTTATATCAGGTTAGTAACGAATTCATTACTAAACTGATATGAATCGCTATAAAACGTTACGAAACTTAGATAAATTATTTTGGGAAAGGTACAACGTTTTTAGTTTTGTGCCTTTAACGCCACTGTAGAACTTAGTGCCGTTGAGTAATGAACGCATTTTAATGACACACTTTGAACGGTCATTACGGCATTTTATTGTAAAAAAGACCTAGCGAAGCCAAGGACTCGGATTGGTTGACAGTACGTACACTAGGAATTTATACTGATTGTATAGTCTGTTCAATCATACTTGTCTTTTCATGTAAGAAGATTTTTTATGTAAAGAAGGTTTTTATATAGACCTAAAATTTCACTTGTTGTCACCTAAATATTGTTAATCGCTCAATATAACATAACTAGCGGACGCCCGCGACTTAGTTCGCGTTAAATTAGTAGCCTATGTCCGTCAGGGATAGTGCAGCTTTCTATGTGTGAAAGAATTTTTGAAATACAGTGCGGTAGTTCCAGAGATTACCCCCTAAATACAAACAAACAAAGTTTACCTCTTTATTATATCAGTGTAGACGAGACTGTAAATAGAAAAGGTAATTTATAATTTGTTGCTTGAGATTAGTTTAATTTAAATAATGAACAATAATTTTATGGCAGAAACTGGAATGTTAGGTTAGACTGTTGCTTACAACATAAAACAAGTCCTAAGGATGAATATAATTTATTGTAAAGTCAATTGTATGCAGCGGCCAACTCACTGCGCGCTTAAGAACGCATAAGAGCGTTTGATTGATACATAATACTATTGGAATACCTACTGGATGTATGTAGTGTAACTTGACTGCCATATTTGTACCATCTTGCTTCTTATAAGCATTGTAAAATTCCTCCAAAAGGGTTGTGATAATTAAAATTCAGGCGAGGTCGGACTCTGTTCGCGGCATATAAATCAGAGACAAGACAACTCGGCAGCCCCGCCGAATCGATAGCGGGATTACGTGCGTAAGCAATTTCTCTCGCGTTTAGACGGATAACAGTATTTTCCAAATTAAATCTGGAACCCACCTTTTGGCTGGGCACCTTAGACTTTTGGTCAGGTTTTTTGTTAGAATTCGTAGTTAAATGGGAAAAAACTGAAACCTTAATATTTCGTCTTGTCCGTGTGTATTGTATGAAATTTTAAAGATGGGTGTCTGAGTTGATGATGAAAAAATTATTAACAATATGCAGTTATCTTAACATAGCTCTTCAAAAATGATAGAGTTCAAAGAGAGGTTTCAAAGTTTCATTTTTATTTTAGTTAATATTTAGCAAGATATGCATGTTTAAAGTCGTAAAATATGCGCCCCTCTTTAACTTTCGAACTAAAGAGAAAAGTTAAAAAAAGCAAGTTATTAGAACTTTATAAACAAGCAGGGGAACTCCAAGGGGATTGCGCATATTTCATTCACCACATTAACGATATCTGAGGCTAGCAATCGAACGTTGAACTCCTACTATGGAGACATACACTCAAACTAGTAGGTAATGATTGCTTTTGCTTCAATCTCTAGGAAAACCTACTCAGTCTAGTCGGATCATCGAATCCTATCCAAATATTATCACACCACCTAAATAGTCTTAACTACGAGTAAAACCAGTTTTCACACAATTTTGACAATGAGCCAAAAGAACAAAGGAGGACGAATAGGGAAAGGAATGCATAATCAAATCAAGTCGCTTTCACGTTCCGCGTCTATTTGCACCGAACTCAATTCGCCCGAAACACACTGAAGTGTGTCGTGTTCTGCGGTCTTAAGGTTTATCGTGAACGCTGAAGCGTGTTGGTTTGTGTGTATGGTGAAACAATAGGCCACTCCAGTACTGTGAGCACGATGTTAATGCTAATACTGAGGGTCCGTTGGGTAGCGGATATCCTTGATGTAGTTTTTTGACGATTTGTTACGGCTTCCAGATGTACGATTAGGACGTTGCTGATATGGCAGCATATGTTACAACTCAATTCTGCATGATGTATTATTTCGTACTTTTACATTATTATTATGATTATTCAAAAATTATGTGAAAGATACCTGACAATTTGAACTTAAAAACTTTAAGAGTTTCAAGGGCGAACACCGATGTTTTTTTCGTTACAGTAAGTACAAAAACATTGTAATTGTAAATAGTCCTTGATATGAATGACAAAAGAATTAAAAACGAAAATATATCAACGAGTAAGACAGAGAGCCGAGTCGAAGGTGAGGCATTCTAAGACCGTCCGTCCGTCCGTCTAGTGTACTTTCATTACATAGTGCGCTTCACACCCACCTACTGCAAGGAAATAAAAATAATTTGAGCAAAGAATTTTATACGTTTCATATGGTTAAGCTAAGACTAAAACTGTTTTTAAAAATTGTTGTCATTACGTGTTAAGTAATATTATAGATAATTAGACTCCTATATTGTTGGTTGTCGTAATAGTAACAGTACCTAAATCTGATTAGTATAAAGTGTAAAAATATGTGTATACTTAAACGTTTGAAGGTTAATTTAAAATACTTCAAAAATATGTACAACTATCACATTTTTAGCACTTTTATTAGGCTCCAGCTAAACTGTTGGTACATAATTTTGCTCTCTTAATTTTGTATTTGTGTCTTGTGGTGTTTACGTTAATGACCTGATATTATTAAGTGTCTCAGAACCCCCATAAAATTGAATCTTAATTACCATATAGATGTTCGGCGCTTCTCTGCTGGATGATATACGAAAATGGGCTAAATTTCTAAAAGCGGAAGCTCGTTTTTCACACGTAAATGAACGCAGTACAATCAAACTTACCTTTCATAAATCCTATACCAACTTACTTTATACGATCGTTTGATCCTTAGGATTGAATTTTACTTTTCACCATCTCGCTTACACCGAGCTATTTAGAAGCAGACAAATTGATAGCAAGGGTCCGGATAAGCTCGAGACGAGTCGCCGACCGGCTAATCTTCAATCGGGACCTTGGAATGTCTTCTCGGGCAATTTCGACAGTCATTGTCCAGGAAGTTGGTGGATTAAAATCAGTTAACCCTTGACATTTGCGAGGATAATTCAGTGGCTTTAGCTTTACTTACAGTTGCGTTACGTGTAGTTTAGTAAGGTCGAGTCTAAAAATATGGACTCAAACGACTCCAAAAAATGTAGCGGCCAGCTTATTACACGCGTGTAGGGGCGTTTAGTACTCAATATATTAAGTATTTTTGAGACGTTGAATGTACTCATGCCTTAAATTAGATTACACAGTTAGCCTTGGAAGTGAAAAAAGTGGAAGTAAACTTTTTGTTAAAAATTGTTGCTATGTCATCAGTGTACGTCAAAAATAAGAAAGATAAGAAGGCAATTGCACTTTTTCCTTTTTTTATAGGACGGACCCGGGCGGACGGAGTGTAATAAAATCAAGCAGTTTCCTATGCTGTAATAAAATGCAAAGTACTGGCAGGTGGTTGGTTGCAACGGAAAACGCAACGGTTGTAAGAAAATTAATATGGTACAAGTATATCAGCCGGCCCCCGCAGACGTCGTGAGGGAAGGGGATTCATGCCGCACCCCATCGGTGCTTTATCGAGTTGCCGAGTCTGTATAGTTTATGTCTTTTTTCTTTGGTTTTAGGTACATATGTGAGCTTTCTGCGTTACTAGTTTTTTCTCGCAGCTTCGCTTGCAAATAATTAATGGATTCAGGCGTTACTTTGCGGAGGTCCATAACAACAAACTGGAACAAATTACCTTGCTACTCCTACTTCCTTATTCTGCTTTCTTTTTTCTACTTTTTTCTCAGTGCTATTTCCTTTCTTCGCTTGCGTGTTGAAGTTTATTTCCTTATTCGTTTACCAACAAAGTTAATAACAATATGTTCCATATATTAATAAAGCGGATCACTCACGTATTTTTGCGTCGGGAAATGCCCGACATGTTTCGGACCAGTCCGTGGTCCTTAATCATGAGCCCCCGCGAAGGTGGCGTTGGTCGTCGTCGCGCCACCGCCGCGGGGGCTCATGATTAAGGACCACGGACTGGTCCGAAACATGTCGGGCATTTCCCGACGCAAAAATACGTGAGTGATCCGCTTTATTAATATGTCTGAGTCTCACGGTAGTTTCATGTTAAATATGTTCCATAGTCTAGTCGTAAAAACACACTAAGCAGACAGATAAACAGGAAAACGAATACTATTTGTTATACAGAGGATAAAGGCATGCAATGGCAGAATTTACGAGGTTTTAAACACGCTCTGTCCCTATTCCAATTAGTTTAATTTCTGCCTACAACAATTACAATCCAAGCATGCACATCACTTTTCAGTTTCCTATATTGCAAACACCTGAATCAGCACAACTATTGTCCCCAAATTCCAATATCCCTGGCATAACTGCCAAATAAACATTAACAATACGGCAATCATTTCTATTTCCCCGTTTCTAAATAGCCAGGGTTGTCACTGCCACAACAATGCCATCACATCCGCCGCACGTCAGTCGCGGTTGGCAGAAACAACTGACAATCGGCGGGCTAGTAATTCCATCACGGGCGCCCCGCGCATTAGCGGTTGTCTATCGCAGATGTTTTGTGATGTATCTCAGTTGTTCTCTAGGGTTGCCAGTTGCAACTTGTTTTGCGTGATACGTTTCGCTTTAACCCCACAAACAATGCTAGAGTGATGCTATAAGTTTGGCGCTTCTGTTTGGCTGTTTGTCTGTCTGTGGCTTATAGCTCCGAATCTAATAAGATAATTTCGATGCGGTTTTTTGATAGAAGTTGCACTGCATTAAGTGAGGCTGCTCGTAACCATAATTAATGGTAAATAAGTCAGAGGTTTTTAAGAGATTACAATTTTAAAATAATATCCTTTCCTGTAGAAGTCCCTCATAGTCATTCATGTATAATGGCATTAGAGAGTGTATGATGCGATGAGATGGAAGATTAGGGAAGAACATTAAGAAAGCCCAGTACAAAATATTCAAACGATTCTTAGTCGACCTCATCGTTACATGTTAATTTGTCCAATCACATCCAAGTGGCAGAAATGCCAAAAATGTAGAATTCAACACGTTGATTAGTGAAATACTGACATTTAAGCCGTAGTAGTAACTATCTGTTACACATAAAAACCATGACAGGAGACTCTTAAAATTTATGACTCGTACTTAAGTCACCTTTGATAAGCAAAAGGGCAGTCTAAAGTCAATATTTATGGACATTTTACATTTTTATAGTACTTTCTATACCTTAATGTGGTGTACAAAGCAATCATTTTCATATTTAAGTGAGCATAAGGAGTCCTTCTACTTGTATTCGTTAAGTGTTTAGGTCGGTTCATTATTATAGTCATGGTCTATGAGTAAAATTGTGGAGCTTTCTGTAAAAACACTTATTTCGTATGATTGCGGGCAAAAAACTTTAAAGCACAACCCTGTTTTAAAGGAACGCTAGAACGTGCATAAATATTTTTGAGCTACAATACGTCTGGTGATGACTAAACATTTTTAGGCTGTACATTCATATAGGAAAAAACCATAAAATGCATTCATGTAATTAATTATCAATTTATATAAACCAAGGCTCAGCATTACGCTGCAGCATGCTACGGTACAGGCTTTAGGGGGCTGAATTTCTTTTTCTGCTAAAAACTATTATTTTCGTCAATATTATAAAAAAATAGCTAAATAAAAAATACAAATCGACAAAAAGAGACGTATTTTGTAAAGTAAAATAAAGGACAACTATTAATTAATTAGGAAAAACAAATACAAACACTGATTCAAATAAAAACTAATTTTAATCTGATGAATTAGTAACTATTTCTAAAAGATTTATGACCAAATTAAATGAACAGAATCCCGGAAATAAGTTATACGCGCTTATGTTCACGATAATGAGGCAATTTGTATTTTTTCACGGCTAGTTAAAGATAACATTGTCATAAATAAACAACAAATTACCTCGCACAGACCTGTCAAAGCTAATGTAATTCATTTTTCGATTAGCTTTTCAGGGTACATAAATACTCAGTTCTCATCTAACTCCATATTGTTCAAGATGAAAGTACTCTGTCTACTGATATCGGTGCTAGCGATATTCAACACTTATGTCAAAAGCAATGGCGTAATCTATGATCTCGACGAAGCCGTGGAATTATTTAAAAAATTCAGGCATGACTTCGGTAAACATTACTCCGGCCCAGACGAGACCCATTACAGGTTTCAACAGTTTTTTGAGAATTTGAAACAAATTAACAAAATAAATTCGGAACAAAAGTCATGGAGTGCTGACATAAATCAGTTTGCTGACATGACGAGCGAGGAGGTTCAAAAGTGCTGCATGGGATTCCAGTAAGTTGTTTTTATATGACATATATATTTTTTATTTTGAAATTTTCTAGACGTATTTTTAGATAATTTATTTCATTGCTTTGTTTACTTTTTGACGATCTTATTGTGATTTTTTTATGTTTGTCATTCTAAATTTAATGTAATTTTGAATAAGATATAAATGAATCTATCTATCTATCATGCAAGTTGTATTCCACTGCGGGCTACCGAGGCATGACGTGCGATCGATCGAGCTCCGCACGCAATGTAATGCAACTTGCATACGAGAACTCGTGTTGTATGACTGGCCCTTAAGGCATTATGTTCTTCGTTCGAACGGTCGAACTGTTCAAGTATTGCCATACAAATTGCATATGTATATATTATATTTTTTCTTCCGAGTTGCATTTCGGTGGCATTCATGTCTTCACAGTATGTGTGTGTATTTATTTGTATTCTTTAGTTTTTAAGGATAGTGTAGGTCCTATTGGTAAACAGCGTTGCAGCTATCAGCTGCAAAATTATGTTGAGGGTTTTTAACTTAAAACTACCGTAAGACTCGGACATATTAATAAAACAGTGCACCTAGCACGAATCTTCTGGACACGCGTTAACTCGCTACGTAACTCGGTGCGTCTCTCTCCTACTGGGTTAGTTAGAACGAGACGCACTGAGTTACGTAGCGAGTTAACGCATTACGAGAAGATTCGTGCTAGGTGCACAGATCACTCACGTATTTTTACGTCGAGAAATGCCCGACATGTTTCGGATCAGTCGTCGTTGCGCCACCGCCGCGGGGGCTCATAATTAAGGACCACGAACTGGTCCGAAACATGTCGGGCATTTCTCGACGTAAAAATACGTTAGTGATCCGTTTCATTAATATATGCTGAGGGTACCCATTTTACGTTGCTCTGCACAGTTTTCTTTTTATTTTATATTCTTTGTTGATTATATGATTGTTCTTACTAGGCAATTCAGTATTTTGTTTTATTTCTCTCTTGTCGAATGTATAAATACACATCTTTCTTTCTTCTTCTTTCTATTGCGTTTGATATATTGGACAATGCCATCATATATGTATTTAAAATTATGTCATAGTAACGAACTAAATATTTTTGTTTCCTTTTTAGTCCTTCAAAATTAATTAAACCAAGAACAAATAAATACAAACCTAAAACAAGAATGCTTTTTGTGGACCAGTCGGGGTCAAAATGATTATTTTCGAAAACCCGCTGCAGCCGAGTGAAGAAAAATTGGAAATGAAACTATTTTGGACGACTAACGACCTGCTCACGCCTGGAAGAAATCCCTTTTCCGACTTATGAGTTTTCAAATATATAAATCAGTATCAAAATATAAAGCGTTTTATTGAGAATTAACCACACATCCATGTAAAATAGGGGCAAGTTTGTTTTAATGTTTTATTATTTATCTTGAATTTGACGGTGAGAAATAAAAAAAAAACAATCAATTGAAACGTATTTCCTAATAGTGAACCCGTGCATAGATAACAACTGTAATTAATTTATTCACCATGTTTCATATTTAGACAGAAAATTTGAAATAGTTCCCTTCAGTCTAAGTTTGGATAATTAATAGATTCAGGCGTTACTTTGCGGAGGTCCGTATCAACAAACTGGAACAAATTACCTTGCTACTTCGCGAAAGTTCCAGTTGGTTTCTAAGTTTGGATGTCAAGAAAAGAAAATTGTAAGCAGTTTTTTTTCCATTTTACTTTAGAAGCTAATAAAGAACTTATTCAGTCCTATTGGGCATCATCTCGTCTTTGAAGTCGGTTAAAAATACTCGTCTATGTGCATTCTTTCTATATTTTCTTCGAAGGCGAATTAAAAACTTTTACCACACTGTGATACTGTTGATAGACATTTTCAGTGCCAGGAGCCCGCTAGTCGGGTTTTCAGTGCACCTAGCACGAATCATTAACTCGCTTCGTAACTCAGTGCGTCTCACTTCCACTAGGGTAGTTAGAACGAGACGCACTGAGTTACGTAGCAAGTGAACGCGTGTCGAGAATATTCGTGTTAGGTGCACTGTTCTTGCAGGATTTTCACGGCAAAGCGGAAAACTGTGGCTACGAGTTACGAGTGTAGCACCTAGCACTACGGGGCTATAAATGTGTATTGGGCATATTGTGAGGCAAAGTCTAAACACGTAGACTACTTTAATCTGTCTGTCTTCTGCAGAATATACTTAATACATAATTATACATATAATCAATATAAGATATATCTAATGACAATCAAAATTATACCTTAGCATCAAGTGACTGATCGGCCGATAGAATGTATCTGTTTTAATATCTATCTATTTGAGCTATGATGTTAAAAAATGCTCATGTAGACGCATTTTTTAAAGTTTTATTGAATATGACTTTTGTTTTATTGAAATTAGGAAATCTGCTTTCTATTTGATAAACTTTTATATACTCGTAAATAGTTACGTGCTCCATAATTTACATTAATCAATGGTTCTAAATTTTTTTTGCGTATTATTTGTGCAAAATCAATACAATATTGTTTTTTTTTACTTTTCTACGTTACAAAAAAAACGAAACTTTATACAAGTCGTTGTAATTCGTGTTTTTCTCCATATAAAGTACGTCAATATGATTTCTGTTGGACCAAATAATAAAGTCTCAGAAATTTATGCTTGGGCTAACTACTTAGTACGCACTAAGTAGCTATCACTTATTGAACTTTGTTGCCACTGTGATTTAATTCTCAAATAGCATCAAAGCAAAGCCATCTGTCTCCCACACTCTTTGAAAATTTGGCGCACAGAGGCACTGGGAGTTAATCTTCTGATGCCTTATGTTTAGGCTCTTTATCATCAGTTTGACGACCGAATAGCCTAGTGGTGACCCTGACTATGATGCAAGAGGTTCCGGGTTCGATTCGCTGGAGGAATATGAATGTTTGTACCCGAAGTCTTAGATGTTATATGTATTTAAGTACCTATGTATTTATCCATATAAGTATGTACTAAATAATATGCGTTGTCTAGTATTCATAGTATTTAGAAGCTACGCTTAGTTTGGGACTAGATCAATTGGTGTGAATTGTCCTGAGATATTTATTTATTTAATATGTATCAACAAAACTGAATACTTAGGCGATTTTGCGTTTAAAGCTTCGTTCATTATTAAATGATTCTTGTATCAATCATTTAATTGCACTTATTGTTTTTCCAGAGTATTTAGATTATACAGAAACTGTCAAAGGCTGATTAACAAAAATATTCTGTGCTTAGAATCACAATTCACAAAGACTAAACCACTTCACTCAACGCAGTGCTTGCACTCTCTCTCAGTCACTTGGGCTTGAGTCTTTGTGAACGGATTCAGTTTTTATCGCTGGCTTAACGTCGAACGCAACGATGTTACGTTGAAAAAAAAAAGAAAAAAACTTTAAGAATTTTTTAACAAAATACATACATACGCATATCAAGGCAAGAGTACATATATTACTGCCACAAACATTGTGTTGAATATAATAAAAAAGGCCCCAACTCAGCATACTGCTTTGGTAAAACGAGGCGTTGTTGTCCATCGGGCCCCCTTAAGATTTTTAAAACTAAACTAAAAACAAGTGAATAATGACGACAGTGAGACTAAACAAAAATTAGAAAATGCAAAACTACCGTAGAATTAGGTCAACGAATACTAACTCTTTGTTATGTATTTATCTCTTTAACAGTTTCAATACTACTAAACTGAGCCAAGTTCGGCCAAAAATTTTAAATGGCTCGTACTGTTCCATTAACAAATTAAATATTTAAAAACTGTAATAAACCACATAACCAGATCTAGATAACAATTAAGCACAGCACTGTTTTATTTAAAAAATAGTTACGAAAGCACATTACTAATAACAAGAAGCAGTGCCAGAAAATTTTAGGCATCAAGCAGACATAGATGATGATATCCTTTACATCTATGAGCATAAAAATCTAGGTGACAATTGGAAATTTTGCACCTTACTTATAATTATTTATTTAATCTTCATTGAACAAAAACTTACAATAAAATGTATAGTCGACTAAAAATTTGCTTGACTTCTTTTCGACCGTATTACATATGGATAAGGTTCAAAAGTGGTCAAGCAATTACGTGGTTGACTATAGAAAAGGCTGACTTAAACCTTATAGTTAAACATTCCTGCAAAAATCGCTACATACGTGTAATATTGTTGGTTGATACCACTCAAGTAATTAAAAAAAAAACCAGTATTGTGTGATAAACTGTTTATTTGACAACAGAATTAGGTATACTATAGACGGTATCATGATAATTATAATTAGAATATACAAAGTAATCAGAATTACTGATACATTGCTGCTAATTAATCTTTTCAGGGAACCTAAAGGGGTAGAGATCGAAGATATTAGCATTAACTGTTTGTTGAAACGTAATATTCTTTATTGCAACCGATCGGAGCGGTTTTCATGAACGTAGACAATCATTTTGCATCAGAGTCCAACTGGTCAGGTGACGAATCATATACAATCATTTTCGTTCTTGGTTGTAATAAGGGTTTCTTGTTTTTTGATAGCCTAAAATGGAAACAGAAACTTTTAGTTTGTTATGATACATAATTATGTAAAGCTGGACTTGGCGGGGGTAGTCCCGTGCCCCTGGATACCTGTATAACGCATGCACCCAAATATGCTTTAGAAATAATCTTGTCAAAAATACTGCCATTCAAATATTTTTCTAAATAAATCATGATTTAGCAAGGAGGTTCGAGTCCTGCCATTACCCTAATTTTTCTTTGTGTTGTCATTGCATAGCATTTTAAGGATATTTTTGTTAAAAGTAAATATGCTGTGATGTTTATAAGGGCAAATTTAGTCAGACATTTATTTGTCACGCCCTATCCGAGGAAATTAATATACGCGTCATACTGAATAAATTGATCATAAACCATCACTTGCGTACTTTTGACTGTATGTCTTTCTACTGGTTAAAAATGCAGTGTCACAAAACTCCACTTAATCAGAGGTCAATAGGCACACATAGTTCAGGAATCCCTTTTTTTCTTAATACAACATAGGAAGGCAAACGAGCAAGTGGGTCACCTGATGATAAGTGATCACCACCGCCCATTGACACCCGCAACACTAAATGGATTGCAGATGCGTTGCCAACCCAGAGGGCTAAGATGGAATACCTCTTGTGTTAGTAATTGCACTGGCCGTCTTGCTCTGCACGCCGAAACACAACAGTGCAAGCAGTGCTGCTCAGCGGCAGGATTAGCGAGCAAAATGGTGGTAGCGATCCCGACGGACCTTGCACAAAGTCCTACCACCCCCAAAAACCCACTAACCTTTAAGTACTTAAGTGTAATTTGGGAAATGAAAAATAAACTCAGGCATTGACTTTAATATTTCGAGGCCCCCACATGGCTAGGGACCCTGGGCAGTTCCCCATTTGCCCTTGTAAAGACGGAATTACACTTTACAAGCAACTTTTGTGGTATTCAGGCACAGAATATAATGTTTCGGGGCAAGCACACTGCCAAAGACCCAGCCCCTCTTGCTTTTATAAAGACGGAATTACACTTTACAAGTAACTTTTACGGTGACAATCGAAATTACTTACTTATTAAGTCCCGTACAGCACTCTCGAACCTCCTTCTCGGTCATGTCAGAGAACTGATTTATGTCAGCATAATATGACTTATGATCTGAGTTAATTTTGTTGATTTTTTTCAAACTTTCTACAAACAGTCTAAATCTGTACTGGGTCTCCTCAGGATCGGAATAATGTTTCCCATATTCTTCTCGGAAAACTTGAAACAATTGCGATGCTTTGGCCAGGTCATAAATTACCCCTTCAGTGGTTTTCCTGCACTCAACATTATTGTTAAGTACAGCTATCACCACTATAAGAAGACAAAATGCTTTCATTTTGAATAAGTAAGAAGTTAAATGGAAACTAAGTATTTATACGTACTCTGTAAAAGTTATCGGAAAGAAAATAATTTAATTTTGATAAGCCTGTGAGGCAATTTGTAGTTTGTATTTTGACAAGATTAGTTTCTAGTCACATGATTAGTAAACAATTTTTTTATGTTCACGGCGTAGCGAATGCACAATAATACTATTTTCAAAGTTTTGCCACATTACCTTTAATGTAATGTAATTAGTGGCAATGTGGCGAAACTTGCAGGTGCGAGTCCTGCCATTACCCTTATGTTTCTTTGTGTTCTTATTATTTAGTATTTTAAAACTTAATTTGAACGTATAAAAAAATATTCAAAAAAATCGAAGAGTAAAAAATTTCGATTACAAAAAAAAACTATTTTCATTGACCGATACCTACTTTGTAAATAGTGTTGTAGTATTTTTTAGGGTTCCGTACCTTTAAAGGAATAACAGAACCCTTATAGGACCACTTAATTGTCTGTACTGTAGACCATAGCATAGCTAGAAGGCAAGACGGCCAGAAGTTGGAATAACCAGGGAAAAATGGAAAAACTAGAGCCAATTTCTTTCGTAGTAACTTTTTAAATATGTCCAATAATTATTCAAAAAATGTGTCCTTATTAATAGGCAGTTCGTTTTTAGGGTTCCGTACTTCATAAGGAAAAACGGAACCCTTATAGGATCATTTTGTTGTCCGTCTGTCTGTCTGTCAAGACCGTTTTGCTCAAGAACGCTTGAAGGTATTGATTTGAAATTAATATCAAATACTCAAGTCTGCAGTCCCTTAGAGCCGTAAAAAAATCAAGCTTCTAAGTCAAAGGAATCAAAAGATACGGGCGTTTATGCCGTTTGTTTCATACATTTGCAAGGCACTCAAAAACTTATGAGGTACTTATCGTTGACCTAGAAATATGAAATATGGCAAGAAGCAAGGGCTCACAACACAAATGAAATAATAAATCCGAAAACCGTAATTTTTTTAATAAACACAAAAAAATATATTTTGGTCATACAAATCAAAAATGCAATACTAGTGTCTAGTGTCGTTGATGACGGAACCCTCGGTGCGCGAGTCCGGCTCGCACTTGGTCGGTTTTTTCGTATTGAATTTACACATAATAAGTATCCCTTTTTGTTTTCGTTTACTCATACCTTCAGTATTTGCTATAAATAAATGCTGATTTATTCACATGTTGTTCATGTTGCCTCTAGGTCTAGGAATGCTTATTATATTGCCAGAAGGTTAAATTATCTGAATAAAAACTATCATAATTATACGGTGAATAACAGTTTAAGTTTTCCAAAATAACAAGGCAAATAGAAAAACATAAGCAGACAATTTACTTTAAACTAGAGGTATAATATAATAATATCTGACTTAATTAACTTCTCAAGTGAATCTCCAAGGGCTAGGCCAATGGACTCAGCTTATATTCCTCACTTTTCACAGTCAAAGGTAATTAATGTATCTGAAAATTTTGAATGTGAATTAATTATCAGGTAGAATAAAATAGGGCTCCAGACGAAGTCAATTAGCAAAATAAAACATTATTCATTTCAATAATTCACAGAAGAAACTTTGGCCTTTCGTTGTCTCGCTCAGCGGTATAGCTGTCGCTGGAGACGAAATAAGCTAATCGCGTCATCTCGCTCTTGCGCGTGCCTTGAATTGCCCAACTTTGCTTGTTATCTCACATTGCTGTCTGCTTGGAGTGGGAAGTTGCTCTACTTAAATAAGTTGTTTTTATAATCGTTTTAAGCTAATAGTTACGTGTAAGCACGACACACTGCGACTTGATTTGTCGTTTACTTGGTCCTAACTTTTTAGTTGAGTAGGAGAGAGATACACTGAGCGACTAGCGAGAAAATGAGCACACGTGCTTGCCATTTTGGATATAACGAATTTTTGTTTTTGGCTCAGAGTAATTCGGGGGTTCTCTTGGCGTATGATCTGCACAAGTTCTTTCAAGTTCTGCCCGCCTAATCATGTTTTTCAAAATATATGAGTAGTTCAAAATTTTTAAATACAGAATATTCTGCTGCAAACGCGCGTCTTACCGCTGGGCGTCGATAATTTTGTTTATACCTCAGTCGAAAATTACTTGAAATAAATTAAAAAAAGATTCAAAAACCGATTAATTTTTCGATATTTTAAATTTTTGCCTTCAAAGAAATGTAGATTATTGAAATAAAACAATTTTAACTGTTAAAATTGCGTAAATTGAATTTAATGACATACATCTGAATATCTACAAATCGCCACTTATTAAAAAATATAATTTGAATTGTTTCTGAAAAATCGTTTACAATCATCAATTAACTAATCGGCAGGAGTAGCTAGCTGGTTAAAAGCGAAAAAACTTAGAACGCAGGTGTTTGAATGGAATTTTATATATTTTGAATGATGTGTTATCATTCTGCTTATATCAAAAGATGAATTTACTCTATAATTGCATCTGTTATTTAAACAGAAATACACTCGTTATAAACGTATACTTAAACACATGAAGCGACGTTAGAATTCGAACAAGCGAAATTAAATTAAAAGTTTTAAACAAAATCTCATGAATTCTTGTCTGATTCTTTATTTTCAGTCTTTTTTCACCCAAATTTATATTTGCCCAATGTAGAGCATACGTCCATACCGCGCAGCCTCACTTCGATTGGCTACGAATCTCCCCTCGTAGCTCGTAGCAACGTGAGCCTCTCGTACGGGAGACTCGCTACGCTGCGGACGTCTACGCCGTAGCACTCGTAGCAACCTTGACACGATTCAGGGCCTTAGAACATTCTGATCGCGATTTCTGACAATTTGTGTACTTTAACTCTATAATTCCGTGTACTTTTGTGTCCTGTGACTTTTTAGTTTTGTAGAAAGTGTGTGTGTTGTGGACATTGACTGCAGAAACCCACGTGGAGTCAAGTGGTGAGTAAGCTGAAGCTTCGCATTTTTATTGCCAATCGTTTTGAATAGCTGTAATTTTATTGTATATTTAAGAATTTATTATTTTATTAAAGAAAATTTGTGAAGCTATGGGAATTTCAGTAACAATTCTCGTTCACTTTATTACGTGTTTAACGAGTTCTATATTTTTATCACAGCTGCAGTGCAGTACTCGCTTATATTTTTAGCTTAATACGTATTGTAAAAATAATATTCCAATGCATTATTACTTTATTTACCTATTTAGTATATTGTTTACTTCTTTCAACGTACAAGACTTCAATTAAAGTCTCATAAATGCAATTTTTATTTTTACCATTTTAAAATTTAGAATTGCTTATAAAATTTCCTGAATAAAGTGTAGTGGGAGAAACTTTTTAAAAGCAACCTAAGTCACGTACAACAATTAGAAATCGCAGTTAAAAAGTTAAAAAAGCAGCTGTTATCATGGAGGTCGATTGCAATTTTAAGAGTACTCGATTTTAAGAGCTCTATAAAGTTTTCAGGCTGTGGTAGTAAAGTTTTCAGGTCAAAATGCAGCGTGTCGTTATTTATATGTCATTACTCTTAGGTTTTCTTTTCTAGCAAACGGGGTGGGGTCTTCAACCTAATACCTAATATTGTATACATCTCTAAATTTCTTAACATTATGTTACGATTATTATTCCTTTACCAAAAAAATATAAAAAATGGTAAATTTTGCACGTGTGTGTATTTGGGATACATGCTGGCGCAAGAAAAAGCTCGGATAAAAACTATAACGATGGTCCAATGAACTGGCAACTTTAAACCTATTTCGAATTCAATATATGCAGCAAAACAAGGCAAGTTGAATCTATTTATTGACATAAATGGGCATTTCCATTTATTTAAAGGTGTACCGTTTATCTAAACTGACGTTATATTTAAGTACGGGCATGCACTGTCAGTTTTGTTACGAAATTGATGTCAATTTGACATTAATTGTCAATTTAGCCACTAACCACTCGTTAACGGTATGTATAGTCGACCAAAAAATTGCTTGACCACTTTTCAACCGTATTACGAAGACATAAGGTTCAAAAGTGGTCAAGCAATTACTTGGTCGACTACACAACTTCAAATAGGAATGCCCAAATACAGAGATCATTTATAGTTGAATCAATTTTTCAAGTTTTTATTTCACCATCTCTTTCATCAGTCTTTCCCGTTATATTTAAAGTAGTAAATTGATTTGAATACTTGAACTATAAAAAAATAAAAGTCAATATATTTTTATTTTTATACAATAATAATAGTAGATGGATGGATAGATAGATGGTGATCACCTAAAACTTTCTTGTCGACAAAACAATTAAAAAACCCTAGTAATAGAGTATACAGGAAAAAGGAACTTTTATGCCTTGCAACAGATTTCTAACTAAATTGTTATACAATATACTTTGATTCAATACGGCACCCGTATAAAAAAGTAAAATGAAGACAAAAATTCTGCCAGAACAGCAATTTATCGATAAAACCAATAATGGCTACGTATGCCAGTATATTTTTATTGCTGCCGGTTCGTATTCGAACAATTGTAAAGGAAATTGTTTTTGCGTTATCGATCTCCTGACTTCATGAAAATATAATTTCAGAAATTGTACAAACATTTAGTATGTTAATGTGAGTACAGTAGATCCTGTCTCAGCGGGAGGCCACTTCTTGTAATCCGTGGCCTTGTGATACCAATTCTACAGCTCTCACCTCTGTCTTAGGATGAGACGAAAACTTTCTTCACACCTGCGACGCCATAATATTGATAGTTCATTCTCATCATATCAGCCAAAAGACGTCCACTGTTGGATATAGACCTCTCCCAAAGATCGCCAAAACGACCATCACCAGGTTGCGATAAATAAAATAAATAAATCAGCATTTGATGTTATTGCCAGCCAAGAGATCTGTACATAATGCTGTTTTGCAAAGGACATTATTTTAAACACGTCATCTGCTGTATATCTGAAGCTGAGTATTTATTGTCCAATCGCCATCAGACAGATCGGAGTGGATCAGACGCGCAAAATAAAACTTAGCTTCCAGCCGTAAGTAAATATGTGACAACCTTAAGAATAATTAAAAAATTACACCTCGTTGAGTTTCTTGCCGGTATCTTCTCATCAGAGGTTTTTCCGAACCGGTGGTAAATTTTATGACATTCATTAGTGCTACCTGTAAGCCTAATCTGAATAAAAATATTTTGACTTTGAATAACAACTAAACTACTCTGTTTTCTACAATTACCTGCAAAGGTACTGCAGCCAAATCATAAGGTATTAGGGACACAGTTTGAAACATTACCTGAGAAAGGTATAATACGGCATTATATCCACATTTCCCAAATCAAGTTTCTTTATTAAGGCAAAGACAATTGTTTCCCAACGAGATAAGAACGGTCTTAAATCAGAAAATGCTGGAGAAAAAGAAAATCTTGTTTAGGTTTTGTAGAGGCTTCATGACAAAGTAAGCTTCATTTCTAACGATATTAGGGTCTAGGGACTTTGGTGCTTACTATCGACAGAACAATAAAAGAGTTGATTTACTTTATAAGTCAGTAACTTATACTTCGTACTATGTTTCGCTGATGAAATATGATATTGGATTTTTAGAGGTAAAATGAAAAACTAGAGGGATTCTAAAAAAGCTTTTATACTAAAATTTATCTTAATTATCCGGCTGCCGCCAGCAATCCTTACTTCCTTACTAATATTATAAATGCGAAAGTAACTCTGTCTGTCTGTCTGTCTGTCTGTCGCGCCTTCACGCCAAAACTACTGAACCGATTTGAATGAAATTTGGTACACAGATAGTCTTGAGCCTGAGAAAGCACATAGATTACTTTTTATTGCGAAGAAAGGGATGTAAGAGGTTGAAAGGGGGGGGGGGGGGGTAAAAAGTTGTATGGAAGTATCGTCATTTTTAGAGCTAGAAGCTTGAAACTTATATGAGGTTGTTGATTTGATATAAATAAATATGACATTCAAAGTTTGTAAAAGTTTTACCCTCAAGGGTGTAAAATAACAATAGGGAATAGGGGATGAAAGATGGTTTCTAAATCATATGTCGGGCAATTCTCGAGTTTAAAATACGTGAGTGATCACTTATTTTAGACTCGAGAATGCTTACGTTTGTAATAATGGGTCCGAGTCTCACGGTAGTTTTATGTTAAAAAGCCATATCCCCTGTATTTCAATTTTTAATTTCAAGGGCCTCTCGTACAGTAGCACTTATCGCGATTAACGATTTTGTATAGCGAACAGCTGAGGTTTTTCAAACTAATTTGCGCTTATGGATGATAAGCTCACTGACTGCATATTTGTTGACCCAATGATGCTTGGCTTTATCAACATGCTTCTAGTCACGAGTAACAACTTCGGTCCGTTTGACAATACAATAAGCCATACAGAGTTAAACTTATAAACTGCTTCTTGAGAGAGTATAATAGAGGTTTCAAAAACGGAGTGATCTCCTTCATCGGTTTAAAATAAGTTATAAATAATGCTGGCATCAAAATGCTCCCGATCCTATCAGTGACACCCCGTAAAGAGACGAATAAAGGAATCAAAATAAGTTAAGTTTTGAGGGAGGAAAATGGAAAATGAAACTTTAATTGGTAATGTGCTACCAAAATTATTTACCAGTTATGACAGTACTATCCTTTTTATGCTGAGCCAGTCATTTCATCGATCAGTTGTTACACTAGCAATAGTTTTCAGAATATCTTTTAGTGGCAAAAGGAAGATTGCTTCATGAATATTGTTTGCAAGCAATTTCTGACTTATTTACGTACTTAGCCGAGAAAAATATTACGCAGGAGTTAAATCGAAAAGAAGATGGTTTTATCTTTGCTACTTAGCAGCCATTTCGAAATGTCGTAATCATTATTCCCCCAAACGTTCAGATAAAGCGTATAGTCAACTAGGTATGCCGTCCATTCCTTTGTGCAATCAAATACTCTTTTTATTTCAGTAAAGGCCTATGAAAGCACGGACTGTTAAAAATTCAAAGGGCTGAAGGGGAGCCGTTGTAGTTAGACTTTATGGTTTACGTAGGGAAGCTCTCCGATTTTATGCCCCTTACGGTACTCTACGAAGGGAGAAATTATTAACAGTACGGTTAAATGGTAAATGGTGACTGTAGGTCGGAAAATATGTGTCGCAGCACAAGTCTTTTTGTGTCGTCTTGTGTGTCAAGTTAGATAAAAAAGGTGTTCAAGTACTTTGCATAATACGTAATTGTATTAATTTGTTCATTCAATCAAAAATTAATCACATGGCAAACGGGCATGCCGGACAAAAGCATGAAAGTTACACATTTTTTTACTACTTTATAAAATAAAATACACACTTAATAATGCTACCGTGTGCGTGCTCTAGAACAGTTCGGTTCACGCAGAAATTTTTCAGTCAAAATGTTGTCTGGAATTTGCAATGTTAGATTTCAGATGACGCCATCAGCATGAGACTTTTATGCCCCAGCTACGAAAGTAGGTTAAATCTAATTATAAACGGTTATCTTAACTTCCTACACATCCATTCATCTCAGCGATGGAGACGCGATAAAAAGTGCCTATTGTTGGGCGATCGAAAGTTTTGAAACACAGCCAGTGATATTAATTTCATTTTTGCAATTTCAATGAAGTTTAACAAAAGATTAAGATAGTTTAAGTTTCACAGCAAATTTCAAGTCTTAAAATTTGCACAGCATCCCTTTTCGATGGCCGCCACCGCACGGGTCGAACCGTCGCATAAAAAATTCAAAAGGGACCATGAATATAAACTTCCACAGTGGACTATAAAGCTGGGTGAGTTTCGGTCGAAGCCTCTAGTTTCTTATTACGGTGCAAGTGATGAACGATTTGTAAACAGCTCAAGGAAATGATTGTTTCTTGAAAGTTTAATATATCTATTAACACGTGTCGCAGTTCCCATACAAAATGTTTCTAGAACACTGATAGTTCTCACGCGATATTTTCCGACATGTCCCTTATACAATTCTACTGCCATAACATCATTTGGAAAACAACCGCGTGGTACATACAAATGACATTGGTACTACTGGACTCACAGGGATTTTACAATGTGATATATTCATGGACCACTTGTCTTGAAGGGACTTTACACCGTGTTACATAATGTATTCCACTGGACTCAGAACATATTAGGCCTGTTTTGCCAGATGCCTAGAATTTTCTTTATGTCGTATTGGATATGATTTAAATGTCACGCCTGGTTGATAGACTGACATGACTACAGCGCTATACTAACCGATGCATCGTATGTCTCTTTCATGATGTGCCTTATTTATTAATTAAGTGTATCCTGCCTTTTCTTTACCTGATCAGTGGCTTGTCAACTTGAATATATAAAATGGATGAGTGAATGGAGACATTTTTTTAGGAACAACAGAAGCAAAGAGGACAGACGTGCTTTATTTACGTGATGTTCGTGAATTGTGTAGGTTTTTGCTTACATTTCAGAGGAACATAATACTATTTGCCTTAACCAAACCTACCTTATTATGTAAAGTTAATACTCACTAAATCAAAACACAATCTCAATTCTTCGAATATTCGCCGCCAAATCTTATGAGGAATACCGCCGCAACAATCGTATTTAACTAACACACCCGCTGCCCTCTATAACTTATTCACGGAACACTCCCGGGGGTCCAAACCTGGTGCTCGTAAGATTTCCGAACGCCCGGCGGCGTAAGGGTTATCGGGCGATTGTGCCCGAGGCGTGATTATCGCCAGAAGTGTGGCCCTTTTTTAGGATTTCATAATGAAAAGGTGGACGGGAACCCTTGTGCGGGTAAGGTGTTTGCCGCCCGAACAGCTACTGCGGTTATTTACTCGAAAAAAATAAACGTTCAATGTAAGGATTTACGATGGTAAAAATGTGCACAGTTTTTTTTACAAGAACTAAAATGTCTACTTAAGTAAAAGGATAACTAACATGTTTCTGTGATGAACAGTAGTTGCAAATCGTGTTTCCAAACAATATTAACGATACTCATTTCATTAGCTCTTAGTTAAGCGAACAATGACCTCTGTTCTAAAAGATCCAAAATAAGGCAAAAGTTCATGCTAAAGCGGACTTACTTGGGCTGACTTATTATTCAAAATAGGTTACAAAGGCGTTGTTTGTTTTCTTTTTGATACTTGTGCTGATTCCATAATGTCTATAGAAGGTGGTGCCGTTGTCATGTATTTTGCACCTGCTTGGGGCTTGTAAAGCCCAAAAGTAATTCTCACTTGTGGTTTTAAATAGTCCAAGCACTAGATTCCTTTCTTGTTTCCTGAAAATAAATGTTAAAGTTGTAATCAAACTGTCCAATAAATGCGGGCCTGACTTTACAGTTTGCTAACAGTATGTGGGATCCGAGATTCGCAAGCAGCAAGCTTATTGCAGTATCGGATTCAGAGGTGGTGACCCGTATGTGGTACAAACAAACGCGTCGCTTGATACTGATACGACATCTCAATATTTGGAGGGCAGTTTAGTGTATTGAGCCTAAACTCGCAATACGAGTAGGTACTGGTGCAATCCGTGGAGTCGTGATGTAGAGTATTTACAGCAACAAAGAACCATTGTAGTAATTTAATTTTGGTATTCCATTGACAGACTTAATGTCATAAAAGTGTAAAATTATAGCTAATCATAAAAAATATGTCAGTATTTCTAAAAAAAATAATATTCGATAAAATATAGCGATGCAAAGTTACAAAAGTGATGAAAATAATCCTTTTTTGTGCCCAAAATCTGTTCATTTCAACCCAGATAAAAAAATATTTTTTGCGAGTAATGATTGAAAAACTGGCAGTATTGAAATAGGTACACAATTTAGTCTTGCGCTCCATACAAGAATTTAACATAATTATAAAAATTGTGACATCAGTCACTAGCGCTGAATAAAACGCGATGAGGTGTTTATCGTGAAGCTTGCCAAAGTCATTTTACTACTCATGAAATTTAAAATAATAATAAATGTAGACAAGCTATACTTCTTTTAATAAATTCTTTAAAAGCATAACAATACGGTATAAAACCATGTCGATTGCGTCTTTCTTTACGAGTACATACTGCTTCCAAAAATACGCAATAAACAATTTTAAACAAACAAACAAACAAATGGTAGTGAATGAAAAAACTGTGCCTACCTTGTAATAAATTAGCCTTCATCCAAAAATTTGCTTCAGTAAAAAGTTGATTCCCTTCTCATATTAAAGGCCATTTAAGCAATTTGAATAATAAATGAGAATTACTTCTCAGGCTCGAAACTTAAAATCGAAACGTCAACATTTTAAGGCGTAAAATTTTGTCTTTTATTACTTTCAGGTCAGAAATGAATATTAAATATAAAATTGAAACGTAGGTACAAAGGTATTGTGACAAAAAAATTAAGAAGTTTCCCATTAAAAAAGTTTGTTAGGTGGCTGCGGCTTTGGATTTGATCAGTCCTACAGCAATATTGTGCTTTATAAAAAAATAATGAGTTTTCTTTTTCTTTCAATAAATTAAGAAGAGACATTTTGAACTGTCCTCTCCTCAAAACTACGTTTTGCGCTGGTGTTTTTTATAGGGGTGCAGTTCCTTTCTTACCAAGAGGGTGTTCGACAACGGATTATGCGTAGTCTTTAGGTGGTTAAGTGTTGCTCAATCAAAAATAAGCTGATGATCAGATAGTCAGATTCTGATAAAAAAAAATGCAAACCCAACATGATCGCCGAAGTTAATTTTATCCCTCCCTGGCGATTTTGTCTTACTAGTGCCATAAAAAAGGGCACACACATAACGATAAATGCGATTCCCACACTCATTTTAGAGCCACTGTAATGTTTATCAAACCCCATTAAATAAATACAGTATGGAAATACTCGGCTGAAGAAAAACAAAGGATAATTATTTTGCTTCATTAATTAGGTGTGTCATTGTCATATCATATCTATTCGGGAACACGTTTTTCCTAGCCACCAAAAGGGGAACCGCGGCCAAATTGGAGCATGCAGAGTGACAGCGGGGAAAATGCCGCGTCATCCAATCATGACGCGACGCGCAACGCGGGGAATGCGGGGCACTGAGCGTAAGCTTAAATAATAAATTCCGGGAATAAACAAAAACAAAAAAAGAGTCAAGGTTTATAAGATTTTTATGACTGGAATTTCGTAAAAGCCTACCAAGTATTCTTGATGGGAGAATTGTTGGGAAGGTTGCAGTGACGTTTTTTCTTTTGACACCATTACAGTTTTTTGTAACGTTGAATAAATAGATCAAACGTCAGCGTCAGCCATGGTCAGACTATTAAGTCCTTAGACTCTTAGACGGATTATATGAATACAAATCTACTTCAAAAGAGTGGAAATACCAATTAAGAGAAAAAATAATTAAAGCCGACAAAAATAACAACTGCTCCCCGTTCAACCGTAAAAGCAGAACACGCACAACAAAGGAAAAAAAAACAAAAATCCTCACACAGATGCGTACAAAACGGCACTCAAAGAAAACAATAGCACTTAATTAATTTTCTTTTAGGATAACATAAAGGAGGCACGAAAGAAAGGGACAGTGTACTGAATACAAACATGAGAAAAGCGGATAAAGTTTTACAAAACTCTACTGTAATTAAACAAGGGAGAGTATCCCGTGTCTTTACTGGGATAAGGTTGCCGTCTCACGCATAACTGTTCTGGTGAATCTCTTAAGGCAAATGGCAAGCTTAGACCACTACGTCGAGGATAAATGTCAGACAGGAATGCCCCTAGAGACACGCGGCGTAATTATGGAGGTGGATAAGAATATATTCTCGCGGATTTGATGGGCTGTCTTAGCGAAATGATTAATAATTAAATGGTTAGTACACGCCGAGGACAAATGGTGTTAAGATAAACTGTGATCATACATACAGTCAAGGAAATTGAAACACGTACCACCGTAGAACCTAGTCGAAGAGACATACACATGACATTTGTATGACATAGCCTGGCGTTTAACGCGTCGCGTCATTGCGATAAGGTTCTAAAGTGGTACGTAAATATATTTCCCCTACTGTACATTCGAAGGCATATTATAAGTCACCATTAAAGACGGAACTGCGAGAATATGTCATTTTTCGAAAGGAAGGATTATAGGCACTATGAAGTTCATATATCAATACCTTTCCAGCATAGACAATTTACCTAAGTTCTTTTTTAATGGTTGGCTAAGTTTATTGCTGTTTGTACAACTAGATCACACATTTTTTTTACAATTGCAGGGGCGTTAACTTCTCACTTACTATGGAGATATTATGTAGCGCCCTTAGCGGCACGATTCGTATAAATGTCCCAAATTGCTTATGATTATTATCAAATCTGAGAACAAAATTCAAATAAAAAAATCAAAATCTTGCAAGTTTAGTTGTATTTAAGGCATTACAACTAGAGATGTACCGACTAGTGGCCGACTAGTCGGTAAAGCCGACTATTCGGCCATATTTCTAGTCGGCGACTAGTCGGCGACTAGTCGGCAAAAAGCACCGACTAATCGACCATTCTTTTTATTTTATTTTTTATTTTAAATACGACATAGGAACTCAAACGAGCCAGTGGGTGACCTAGTGGTTATATTACTATTTTTAAAACAGGGTGATTGAATTGAAATCATGAACATGAATCAATTTCAATTAAATAGTACTTTCAATCACTGTAGTATCTTAGACGAGAAGATGTTGCATTGCATAGCTTCCCAAACGCTGCTTAACCAAGTCGAATTCGAAGACATGCCAAAAATATTCCGGACGTTAGCATGAAAGAGATTAGTATGGCTCTCAAACAACTTAAAAATGACAAATTCTAGACGACGTCAAATTACAGCCAAACTCCTGAAGGTAGTGGCATCCTAAGAGTAAACCGGTTCTAAGCGCCGTTTAGACTTTGTTCAACTCCGTCAATCACGAAGGGAAAACGCCGCATGCATGGAACAGAAGTATGGTCTTGCTCGTATCCAAAAACGGCAATAATACTCTGCTGAAGAATTATAAGCCTATCTCACTTCAAGCCATGTTTAAATATTATTTTACTTTCGAGACTCATTGCGAACCGTCTCATGCGCAAACTCGACGACATCCAGCCTCCCGAACAAGTCGATTTCCGAAAAGGCTTCAGCACCGTGGATCACTTACAAGCGCTGCGGCAGGTTACATAAAAGACCAAAGACTATAACCTCCTCCTTTGTTTAGCATTTGTGGATTACGAGAAAGCCTTCGATTCATCGTGACCTGGACTGTACTGCAGTCTCTCCAGCGATGTACCGACATAGAAGTGCTGAAGAGTTTGTATGAACAAGCCAATACGTCCGTCCAATTGTAGGACCAAACCTCGAAGCCTATCTTGCTACAGCGAGAAATTAAACAGGGAGATTTTATCTCTGGGTAGGACTTGGCATCAATGAACTCGTAACGGCGAATATATCGCTCACCTTCGTTTTGCCCATGACATAGTAGATAGTAGTCATGGCTGAGAACATGGAGGACCTTAGTATACTGCTCAATGACCTTAGTAGAGCCTACAAGCAAGTTGGTCTTAAGATGAACGTGGACAAGATAAAAATCATGTCAAACGCTCTCATCCTGCCAACTTCCTTAAAGATTGGAGACTCTACACTCGAGGTTGTTAAGGAATTAGGTATGTATACCTGGGATAGACTGTCTAGTACGTAGATGGTAGACCAAACTTCAACAAAGAGGTCAATCATCAAATCTGACTCGGTTAGGTAGCGTTCGGGAAGCTACATAACATCTTCTCGTCTAAGATACCGCAGTGCCTCTGCGAATCAGTCGGAATGGTAATTTTACTACAATACAATTTTGTCAGCTAAGTAGTTCGCTGACCTTTGTTTAATTAAAAAACTCTGTAATGCCGAGTAGTACGTAGACAATATCATAAGAAAAGGCAAAATGAAAAAAAAAAACTGGTCCTTCCTATCCGCCTATGCGGCGCGTGAACGTATGAGGCGCGTCGAACGTTACATATTCCGCTCAAACATTAGCGAAAGCAATGATCGGCTTGGCCGACTAGTCGGCCGACTAGTCGGCTTTTTCCCAGCCGATTAGTCGGCTAGTCGGCTAGTCGGCCAAAGTCATAGTCGGCCCATCTCTAATTACAACAGTATACTAAACTCATGGCTATAAGTAAGTTGAGGTTAAGAAAGTGGAAAACGATACCGCCATTTAGATTAAGACTGCTTGATACGGTCAGCCCTGAGGCTGAGTCTATCAAGCAGTCTGCAGTACTAAAATGCTCAGCTACTTCTGAAAGTAGCTGAGCATTTTAGTACCTCGTCGCTGTCAGTGATGTGACAAATTCAAGCAACTCTCATGTCATTCGCTACTACAACAAGGTTCTTAAGTGTTAAGCTACTTCTGAGGCTGACTGTACACAATCCTCTTAATTTTAATACTTACTGAAAAGAAAGAAAGAAAAAAAAAACATTTATTTAAAACTAATACACACAACACGGGCAGAATAAAAAAAACAAAACATTAAGTTAAACAGAATCAAAAAGGGCCCTACTCAGCATACTGCCTCGGTAAACCGAGACGCTGATTTTCAGTAGGACCCTTGGGATTCCTATTACTAAACTAAAAACTAATGGGCAATGACGACACGAACGAAAATGGAAAGTACTGAGTAAATAATTTTAAAATATTCTTTTCAACGAATGTTTTATTTTACTGGTTACAAGGTATAACACGACTTATTTACTTACGGATGCACCCCGTTCTCAAGCTTACAGCTTTACCATTTATTTTTTAATACCGCACTGTGTTTACTAACTGTACGGGTGAAACAAAGACAGTTATTCTAGCCGTTACTGTGCGCTGTGCAAAGTTTTAAATCTCGATCGCGAACGTAACAAATGTTTGAAGTTACGCCACAAACGGCACAGTTTTGTTACAAGTAACTTTGGAGTTTGGTTTGGTCCCAACTTTTAGTAGCCGGACAAGTTAGGGCTGCTTAGACCCCTGAAATGTGACGCTAGTAATGTTTAGCGTAGGAAAATATTAAATAAAAATTGTAATGACAACACAAAGAAAATTTTTTTTAATAAAAATCGAAAGAAATTTTGGTAACAAAATGTAGGAAAATATTGTTTTATCTTTCAATATTCTATTTTTACCTTTAAGGCTGGGCTACAACATTTGCGTATGCAGTATACGACTCCAGCACGCTTCGTAGAGATGGGCTACGCTTCTCCAGAGCCGTGCTGCATAGGGATCTGGTGTGGCCTCGCCTTTAATCTAAAATTAGACTGATCAGGCCACTTCAACAATATATTTTTTTTAAACCACTTAAGAAGGAAAACAGGCAAGTGGGTCAACCGATGGTAAGTGATCACCACCGCCTATAGACATTCGTAACACCAAGGATATTTCAAATGCGTTGCCAAACCAGAGGGCTAAGATGGAATACCTCTTGTGCCAGTAATTAGACTGGCAGTCTTGCTTTCCATGCTGGAATACAACAATGCAAACACTGCTGCTTAGCGGCTGGATGCTAGTAATCGCTATGATGGAAGTGATCCGGGCGGACCTTGCACAAGGTCTTACCACCCGCAAAATATATAGGTATTAGATAGGTGGTATAGATAGGTGGCAGGACTAGGTGGATATGGCAGAACGGATCAGGCGTGTTTCGAGAATAAAAAAAGTACTGGACGGTTTTTCCCAGCTGTGAACCTTACCCTAGTCTAGCGATATAATTAAGAGGAGTGTGAAACCAGCCCCAAAAAGCGCTCCCCATACTAACGGCGATAACGTTTTCCACCCTCTAAACCTTAACCTATGGCAATGATTTTTTGGTATGTTGTCATTGTGTCCTAGAGCTAGGTTTGTATGTTTTGATTTTTTAGATATTCTTCATAGATTTGTCAATATTTAAATTTTAGGAGTTTCATACAAAACACAAAAACTTCAATATTTTCGAAACTATTAAGAATATTTAAAAAATCTAACATACAAACCTAGTTCTAGGGCATAATGATAACATACAAAAAAATCATGGCAATAGGTTACGTTTTAGAGGGTAGAAAACGTTGTCGCCGTTTGTATGGAGATCGCTGGGTTCACACTCCTTTTAATAGATGAAGGTGTTACATGGCGAAGGTCCATTATTAACAAATTGGAACAAGTTACCAAGCTACGTGAAATTGACACTAAAATGTATGTTTGCACTCAGCAACTAGGTTATTTGTTCCAATTTGAATGTAAGAAACGATCAAATCAATTTAAGTGAAAAACTCCTTTAAAATGTTAATTAAATAAACTGCATTAAAGAGAGTGTGTCATTATTGATTTGTGCTTTACGGCGCCCGTCAGATATATTTACTCATATTTAAATAATTAATGAACTCAGGCGTTACTTTGCAGAGGCCCATATCGACAAACTGGAACAAATTAGCAAGTACGTAGCAAGTTAATTTGTTTCAGTTTGTTCTCATATTTGTTTTATTTCCTTTTTTATTATAATTTGTATGCTATAAAATAGAGACAAAAGTGTAACGATAACTGTTCGTCCGATGCAGAAAGTGCAAAAGTTTAGTGTTACAAAATATTTTCTCATATTATTCTCGTACACAAAATGTTACACGGATCACAATGAAAAACCAACACGTACCGCATAGCGTGCAACAATAAAAATCCACCCGACTTTGTCCCAAAAGCTTTTATATGGCAACATTGTTGCTCAGCAGTTCATAACCAGTTGCAGTGTTGCCCGTCTCAAAATATAAGGCGACAAAGGGAAACTTCTAAAGTGTCTACTCTGAGAAGATTAGGCGGTTTATAGACAGTTGCAAAAAGGATTCTCTGCGTGTATTCGTGTATGTAACTTCCCTAATTACGTACTGGCATATTGCAATTTAGGGACGCAGAGAATTCAAATTCAGCGAAGTCTGAATGAAATTCTTTTTACAATGCAATTTGTACATTACCTATACTTAGTAATTTTCTTAAACATAGTAACGAAAAACAAATGAATATTTAATTCATTCGGCTTTTATGTATGTATGTAAGTATATAAATTCTTTATTGTACAAAAAATACAAACAACAAAAAGAGATATAGTGATGTACAAAAGTGAAATTATCCCTTTGCATTTATACTAATAGTTTTAGAACACTTTTAATATGAAAAAAACAAAAAAGAATCAAGATCCTCATGGAACTTTTGTGTTTCTATTTTGTAACCATGAGCATTTGTCCCCACCATTTTTTGTAGGTACTGGTTTTGTTTCCAAAATAGAAAAAAAAAAGAATCTTTACCGCAATCTAGCGTTTAAAATATTCAAAACTCTATCAAAAATCCAATAGCCAATACCAATATCCCGGCTCATTGTCCCGGATTTAATATTTCCTTTTCTTCCCGGGATTGCCTCTCTGGTGACGGCTCGCGAAATGTTATGGAAGAATTCTGATTGGGCACCCATTCCATTGTGAAATATTTCGATCGCTGATAATCTTTTTTGCTCCAAGATAATGGGTAACTTGTTATTGTGTGGGGGATATAATTATGCCGGTTTTGTGCTGTATTGTAAAGGTTTAAAAGGGTATAAAATAGATGTTTTTACGCATTTTTGTACCCGATTTTCTTGAACGTTTGTAAATTCATCCAATAGTTTTTTGTCGACGCGCTTACAAACAGTCATTTTTAAATAAAACTGGGACTACCATATTAAATTTTCACGTTCTTTGATGCAATTACAAGTTACTATGAATTGCATCTAAACGGTAGGTATTTTTAATTAATAATAAACTCTTGCATCCAACATTTAAAAACCTTCACTGTTTTCTGAATCATCCACAAAGTACACGGGAAGGATATTGATGACCGTGGCATTCTCAAAAGGAGTCTAGCTGTTCCCTAGACTAATGAGTCTATATAAGCAATGGCTTTTGATCTAATTTTGACTTTTTTAATGACGGCGAAAACTGTATTAAAATCCGTTGCTTGGTTTAGAAGAAGGCGGCCGATCATACACTATAAGGATTTAGGACAGACATTAACGGATAGCGATTTAACTTTATATTATGTAGTGATGAAGTAGATGATAAGGTTAAAGAAGACACTGCAGACTACCATTACCATGAGTTTCTATCGAAAATTCATATAACATTAATACAGTCGATAGCGAGTAAATACGCTCTCATTTATCAGTGAAAGAGTTAACCATAGTCGATACGATATTTTTCAACGACATGTGTCAAATTTTATACTCATGGTATCAATATTCTACGGCAACAGCTACAAGACTTTAGTCACTAGCGCTTAGATTACGATAGGTAATTTATCGTTAGACGCATACTAGGATTCTTAGTTCTCTAAGTGAGCGCTAGAGGCGCTGTATAATTCCCCCTACAAATAGTTTACGCCGTCGCTAGCGAGTACGGTTACGGCTAGGTGCACTGTACCACAGAATAAATGATGTACAACTTTATGATCAGATACAAAAAGTTCGTATTACTTCATAAACATTCGCCAGGCGGCATGCGTCAAAAGGAAGGCGCCGCCCGCGCCCGCCATCCACCCGCAATGCCCTGGCGCACCGCTAGGGTTGGGCTGCTTACTATAATACTATCTCATGCGACACAGAGTGAGCGGGCGCGCGCGCGGTATGCCGGCAATCTACTGCGATTAACCTATGCCATAGGTAATGCGGCGAGCGCACCTACAGTGCGGAGTGGAACACCCCCGACTGTACTCATGGTAAGGGACCAGTTATGTTCAACAAACGGAGATGTCTAATGAAAAAGTAAGTACAGCAAATTGCGAGCTATGCGTCCTAATGTGAAAGATTTCCGACAGCTGTGTAGGTGGAATGTGTCCGTAATCGCATTAAAAGAGAGACGTTGATGACAGTTGATAGCATCCAGACTAAGCATCCCTGACACCCGGCATTAATGCTGTACAGGTAGGCTGTTGCTGTCAACGTTTTTTGTCCATTAAGAATTACTGTGACAGTATTTTTTTCTCTCTTCCTTTCTGTCTTAAAGTTGTGTTTTGTTTTATTGCTAAGCCGATTTGTTATGTCGTTTGTTTAATTTGCAAAGCAGTTGTTAAATAAGTTAATAATTTCGAAAGGGTATTTTTATTACTAATAATTATTATACCAAAGAAAATAACACTATTAACTCGTAGGTAAAATACGTTCTACATTTTACGACAATTCTAATATATATATGCACAGTCGATGAGTCCAAAGGTTTGTTTGTTGTGTAAAGCGAAAAATCTTCAATATTCTTCTACTGTAGGTATACGTAGGTGTGCATAGCTAGAACACTAAGCTAAGTTAGAATAATTATACCCGACTGCGACAAAACCAAAAAGGATGTGTTTGTCTTTTACGAATATTTGTATGTCTGGGGTCTATGTTACATCAAAAAAAACTTCATGCATTGACTGAGTTTGGTTAATAAGATCTCATAGGTGGAAGTAGCTTTGGGACAAACAAAATATTAAAAAAATGATAGATCGTAAAAAATTAGGTTTGATCTTGTCTAGTGGGGTAACAGATTAAATGTAAAGACAAAAATATTCATTTCTATGAAAGTTAATAAGCGAAAATTCAAAATGAAAAATAAGTTCTATCCTCTTATCCTATCGAGATATACAATTAAAACCAAAATTTTTAAACAAGAATTAGTTTACCTTAATCGGGTTTTTAAAACTGGGTTTTAGATCATTTGTTTGGTGGTTTAGGTTCAGAAATTTGCAACAACTGGAAAATGGAGGGTGTAGCTTGATAAAAACGACTGTTCTAGGAAAGACGGTTGATTTTCTTTCTTCGAAATCTAAACAACACTTAGGAAAAGTGTTAAAAAAATCTTTCTTCCTTCGTTACAAAAAGTAAATTTGTCAAAGCGATAAATCTTGCCCTTACATTTAACATCAAAAGGAAACCGACAAAGCATTTAGCCCCCACTTCCTTTGGGCATGTTTTTGTTATAAACAGCTTGTGCCCCACCTGTCGCCGACTAATTGGATTCTTTACATGAAAATGCTGTCCCTTTGGATACCCACCTCTGCCAGCCAAACTTGAGCCCTTCGCCGCCTCCGAATCAGTCATCTCCACAACATAACAGGGAAATCAAATTGGCCGTCGAGTGTCAGCCTAATTTGGTCGCGAGCGTCCAGGTTGACCCCTTACCTTGATTAACGTACTAGCCTTTGTGCAAAACGTACCTTTTAACAAGAATTAATGCTATAAAGGACATTTTTCATAATAATGATCCTGCCTATGACCTACTGGTGGGCACAAACGCCACTTATGTTAAGAGAGAGGACAAAGAATTGAAAAAGGGATCAATGTAAATAAGAGATTCGGCACACATCGTTAAATTGCTTCAAAAATATGTGTAGGTTTCTTCAAGACATTTTACCTTTGACAAAAAACCTACAGATACTTATTGTTAAACTCGAACGAAATTCAACAATACCTTAAACGCGTTTTACTGGTTTACTTCACTACTTGCAGTCACAAATTCGAACAAAGTTGTAAACGTGTATACAGTTGTATAAATTATATTACAATACAATACAATACAATAATTTTTTAATGATCATCACAAATAGCATTAAAAAGTACAATCTACCGTAAATCACTGAATAGCCTGTTAAAAGGAGTCATAAAGATTAGGAAAAAAAGCACGGTTTTTTTTTGTTACGCAGTCTAATTTAAACTTCTTTTTAACTATTGCAACATAAATTGAGTAAAATTTCACCTTTAAAATAAGTACCATAATGTTTATTATTCCTTAATAGAATTTATTAATTTTGGGTGTGCGTTTAACGTAATAAACTCAAGCTGTCAAAAGCGAATATAAATTTAATGAAAACTTACCCCCTTATTCATTAAAAATTAACAATCTGTTTAAGCTGACAACTGTTTGTCCCTTTTAGATGAGGGCAAACGTCACAATGACAGATAAAGACATACCTAAAACATGTTAACTAACAAACGTTTACGAAGCGATTATGAATAAGGGGGTTAATGTTGAAACATCACTATTTCTGATCAACAGATTTCATGACGTTATTAATTTCCTGAAACTAATCTATTTACTTATTAATAGTACGGATATTGTATCAAATTAAATCAACGAACTGTGCTTCCTTCTCAGTCAAATAATAATAATAATATGATACCCTCCATTATCTACCAATTACAGGCAGGAAATTAATTTATATATGAGCTTAGAACTACATTATTAAACATATCACTTTTTTACTGTTAGCTACCTACTAGATTAAGTACTGTAAAAAATCGGTTTCAGGATTTATATGAAGGAAATATTTTTAAAATGTACATAAGTAAACATATTATTTTAAGAGAATATAATAAAAAAAAAACAAATATACGGTACGAATTGAGAACCTCCTCGTTTTTTTCTCGTTGGTTAAAAAGGCAGTCAGTGCCAGTTTTGTAGGAAGGATGATCAAATTTTCATATTTCTATCGAATGAATCCTACAGCGTTAAACTTTAAATTTAATGTTGGCAACAAATTTTAACATAATTGTGTTGTTTTAAATACGATGGAAAACTCAAATTTCACACATAACCTTCAATTTTAAACGAAAGTGTTTATTGAAATAAACAATTAATAGATATTTTGACTTAAAACGAATAAAAATACAAGGATAAAGTGTATAAATCTGTAATGGGACCATATTTGTTGTTTTAAAAGTGAGTTATTATGGAGTGTTAATGGTAAATTGGATTGCTTACAACGTTGGTTTCGATTGAACCCGACCTTGTAGGTATCGATATCCTAACTAAGAACCTCCCTAAACTCAGCAATACTCTACAGTCCTCTAACAGTTGCGCTAAGTTACCCAACGAGAATAATACGAGGACGAAGCAAAGTGTTCGGTCGCGCGAGCAGAGCCGAGGGACCGTGCTATGGAATCTCCAGTGATCTGGAAATCTTGGTAAAGCTGAAAACGACAATGTAACTACTGTTGAACATGAAACGATTTAAATTCTAGACTTTATTTGGAAGAAATTGTGTTTTATCGAAAAGCGAGGCAAACAAGCATCCGGCTTATCTGATGGGAAGTGATAACCGCCTGTTTGGACTAGCGACTCCAAGGGGATCGTTTATCCATTGCCGGACTTCATATATCTTTTATTTCACCCTACAAAATAGGCTAACAAGCTACTTTACGCCGGTATTCTGTGAAAGCGTGGTACTACTTTCTTATAGAATGACAAATAATGTCACTTCTGTTTAGAATTTTTATTCACAATTTCGTGTGTAATTATGATTATGTTTATTCTTAATGTATAGATAGTTTCGTACAAGGAATAAAGTAATTACAATTTTTTTTATCTAGTAACACCAATCATAATTATTACACCATCAATTTTTTTTTCTTCTTTGTGAAAATTTAACTTAATTTTCGACGGTTTATAACTTTTACAAGCTTCATTTTTAGTTTTGATTGTAATGTCAGACATCTTTGAAATTCCCACTCGCTTTTATAATTCATGTTTTTAGCATGAGAAAGAACTTGGCAGAACAACATGTGAGATATTTTATCATGCACAATTTATCTGTGGCAAACTCTTTGAATCGTACCTTTACTGGTATTGTCTCCTGACTGATAACTGTCATTAAAATATTTATGTGGTAACACAAAATCTAAGTCTAAGTAAGTCTAAATAAGTAAAATATTCGTAATTATTTATTTGTATTTTTCAATATCGTAATTTTGTAATAGTCTCCGATATGCTGCACCATAAAAGACCTAAAAAAGCTAGGTTTTGAAATAACGGTGCGTTTTATCGTGGCATAATGCGACAAAATGAAAAAATCCGCGACAGCTGTCCTGTGCTAAGGATATTGTGATTTTTAAGTTAGTCGACGGTCAAGGTGTTTGGATTACCGCAATGTTTGTTGTTGAATAAGGTTCGCCGCTTTGTTCAATGAATTTCTCACGCTAAAAAAAACGATACACAGTATAGATAGTTACTAAGAAAAAATACGCCATATCCAAAACGGTAGACGTTCCCGCGGCGGAGTTCAATATCGCGCAGAATGTTTTCTTCTCTCATATTGTTTTCGTTTGTTCCTGGCCACTGCTCTTGGCTCAACTTACAGCTTCGGAAACTAATTTCGACTGGCTTCCCGGGAAATAGCAGGTATTTGTTGTTTTTCAATATAGCTGTTTGCAGGGTGCGGTAATAGAAATTTCAAGGTAAGGCCATGGTAAGGCGTAGTATTTACTAAATTTCCATACTTGGTTACGTGTTTCTTCAAGATAGCAAAGTGTTGTTTTTATTATTATAGTTCCTAACAATGGTCTTATGGACTATATGAGTACTGTAATTAAATACATACAAGACAAGAAATGACAAACACTCTTTACTAAAAACCACGTGGAAAATAGTTTACAAAAATTTCACTTAAAAACAACTTAAGAGTATAAGGAAAACAGTTTTAATATAATTAAAAGTTAATATACAAATCAAAGTTTTGTGTTGTATTATTCATGTTTTTGCTCAGTTCACTAAATAACAGATCATCTAGCTGTCAGGAGCTTTATTTAAACTGAAAATTAAATTAAATTGTTTTATTTATTTTCTTTAAACTGAAAATTCGAAATAATTAATTTACTTAAATTTATTAATTTATTTAATAATAACTCTAGGTACTTTTTCCCTTTTTTCTTTAATAATCAGTAAGTATTCAGCTATCTATTGTTAGATTTTTTTGCAATTTTAGTTACGACAATCTTTTAATTTTACTTATTGGGCAAACATCACTTAGTTTAAACCATTTAAATGGCTAATTAATTCGTACACAGACTATTATTTACCCAACAGAACGAAACGATTTTTCATTAATGTGGACTGTGCTTCACTCAAGCCAGCTCAAACGGAGGGAAGGTAAACAAACCGTCGCGTAAAGTATCTCCTTCTGATTGGTTGATTTCAAAAATGCTTGAGCGTCCCGGCTCAGCGAATTAGGGATGACTTTAAGCCCGTTCCGAAATTGAAAAGTGGGACAGTAATCCGTTATTTTTAATCCTGGCACATACGTGGATTGCTAATGGAAAACAGAAATCCCACTGGATTTATTTTTAATCAGATCCATCCTGCCTGACTTCGTACTCCGTACGAATGTACCGAGCCGTTTGCAAATGTAAATTATTAACTCCTGCATTCCGTTCGAGATCAATTGTTTATTGTGCGCGGTTTTTGGCATTTGTATGCGCATTTTGTAGAAACTCTACGAATCAATTGGTGCAAAGCTACCTAACTTGATTTTGTCTGACTTTTTTTTTTGTTAATGCTCTCCACTAACTATATTTTAATGCTAGTAACCTACTGTTATTTCAGGTATTGTAGATAGGATAATAAGGTAAAAGTAATGAACAACAGAACACAAAATAAACAGAACTTTCAGCTCTAGCTCTCTCTACATTTCCGCAATGTAGTGTAAAAAAGAAAAATGTTGGAAACATTTCTCTGCTAGTGGAATAATATTGTGCGAACAGTAATTTATGCACAACGCCAAAAAGTTCAGCTTTGCGCGACCTACTTTCCTGAAACAAAATATATCGTTTGATATGTCGGGTGATGCAGAGCCACTTTAAAGATAGTATAGTAGAATTTACAGAAGACAGAAGTTATTGGGTTCCAGTAGGTAATTGAGGCTGTCTACTGCAGCACTGTCTGTACCAGGTTTTCTCGCTTCAGGGCGTTTAGACAAATTGACATTCTATACACATCAATGCTACTAATAACGACTTATTGTAAGCGTTTGATATTGTAGATGGACACATTCTGACGTTTGCTTTCGCTACCTTTTTTAATAAAATAGGAGGGCAAACGAGCAAATGGGTCACCTGATGATAAATCAGCTCTACTGCCCATGGACAGCATCAAAAAGATTGCGGATGCGTTGCAAACTAAAAGGGCTAACATGGAATACCTCTTGTGACAGTAACTGCACCGGCTATCTTGCTCTCCACGCTGGAACACAAAAGTGTAAGCACTGCTGCTTAGCGACTAGATGAGCGAGTAAGGTGGTGGTAGCAAACAGGAAGGACCTTGCACAAGTTCCTGCCACCCCCAATAACCAACATTAAAATTGTCCTGTCGAGTGGCAGACCTGCATTTTTTTTCTATTATTATTTTATTGTCATTGTGACATTGTTTTAATTAATTTTAAAGACCACAATATAAACTTTTAAAATTTACTGTGTACACGAATTAACAATGCTTTATTGAAAAATGAACATATCTTATTCTAGTACCCTCTCCCCCATCACCATAAATGTTTAATTCGCTAGTTTCTCCGCTATAATTTATAATACACTAACAATAACAAAAAACATAAATAGCTCTGAAAGGTTTCTTCCTCGTTACCTTATTCACGAATATTTATAGCACTGTAAAAGCCACCAGCTCCGAATGGGAAAAGCAAATTTATTTAGTCAAATGCTACTAAGACCATTTCGGTTTTTGCGTCGCAATTCGCGGGATGATGATTTTATTCACGTAATTGGTTCAAGCGAACGTTTTGTCGCAATGGTTCTCCAGCTTATTCAAAATGGGAATCACATTTGCATCCACCAATATTAGTGGTATGTTTAAGGGTAGTTTGCAATTTTCTTGTAAGCCTGACCAAGTTAAAAGTCATTTGGAACGCATCAGTTTGCTCCTCCTCGAAATCAACGAGCGTTTGTTGTTTGATATGGACCTACACAAAATAACGCCGGAATCTATTAATTATTTACAACTAAGTGTTAGACTGCCAACGAATAGAAGAGTTTTAAATTACAAATGACGCGCTGACCTATTAAATTACCATTTAGAGCTCAATAATAACTTAAAATCCGTAATAAAAAAAAACAAAGAAATATCTAACGATACCCAATGTTGACGATAAAAAACTTTTTTTGTATAGGAGAAACCTTAATTTTATTTTTACCAATTTTATTCTTAGCCCGTATGCTCGTGAAGGATATACGTAAAGTCAAAGTCAAAATGTTTTATTCAGATTAGGCTTACAGGTAGCACTTATGAATGTCAAAAAATTTACCACCGGTTCGGAAAAACCTCTGATGAGAAGATACCGGCAAGAAACTCAACGAGGTGTAATTTTTTAAATAAATCAAAATTACAATGTTATTTTAAATCTCAAGTATTCAAAAAAAATACAATTTAACAATTTAACACAGCAGGTGTACAATCTCTGGAGCCAGGGATCGCCAATACAAATCGGGATCATTTCCAAACATCCTTTTCCAAGATATAGTCATTGATTTTATAATACGCCCTAGAAATTAATGTCTTCTTGACAATAGATTTAAATTTTGTATCATTTAGTTCAGTTATGTTTTTTGGAATTTTGTTGTAAAATCTTACACAATTTCCCATGAACAACTTATTGGCTTTAGCCAGTCTGTAAGTTGGAACTTTAAGCTTTCCTGTATTTCTAGTAGCTTTTGGCTTATCGACGTTGGTAGGGAAATTGCATATATTTTTCCTAACGTACATGATTTTTCAAAAACATATAGCGACGGTAGGGTTACGATGTCTATTTCCTTGAAAAATTCCGTATATAAGTAAGTTTAAGAATTGTCAGTTTTGTAATTGTTAGAGTTATTGAGAAAAAGTGTCTAGAAGTAGAAAGAAAGACAGACGGGCATGGCGGAACTAAGAGGATTCGCAGATTGATCAGGGAACCCTTTAGAAGGTAATAAAGATATTATTATATTGAGTATGAACGAATTCAAGAAAATTAAGTTAAACAATTTTCCTTAGCTACGATGCACCTGTTCCAAACACTTCTGTAGGATGTAGTTGCAAGCGTTCTTACCTGATCCTGAAGAGTAAAATACAATATAGATTTCAAAAAATAAGACTAAAGTACAAACACTTCTTGTTGTTTCAAATCGTGATTATTTACCAAAAAAAACTTATCAAATTATAAACAGTCTTTGTAAACTAAAAGAAAAATCAACTGGTTTTATTTTAGTTTAGCAAACAGTGATTGAAGCGAAAACCTTTTCAACTGAAAGTGCCCGCTAACAAAATCTGACATGTCTAATCCACAAGTGAAAAATTCATTTCTAAGGCACCTTAAAAAGTTAATCTCAGGATTTAAGCGCTTTAAGTCGCTCAGTCGCGCTTGTCGGATTGAAAAATGGGAATGAACAACGAGTTTGGCTCGTCGCGCGGCTGCATATATTATTCCAACGCCATTGCCTTCATTCTGCGAATGGTTCCAACTTCTCCCGCATTTTAAGCAAAAAATGCCTTATTTTAAGCCTATATTTTCTGCAAATACCCAGTCGTTTGTTTAACGAATGCTGTGTTATCTGTGCCTGATGGTTTCATATTTTATGAACTAAGTACCTACACTGTATAATAATGGAATAGAATGACAATCAACCATAAACTGCGAAAGTACGTAAACGCAGATAAAGCATGACTTATAAAGTAAATAATTTATTAAAGGGGGAAAACAAACAAGCGGGACACGTAGAGCAATCGCCGCCGCCCATTGATACCAGAAATATAACTTCAAATATAAGCATAAAACTCTCTAACATATGCATACTAGGCGTTTTGAAAAAAACCTCTATTATGCTTTGTTTACCTAAAAAACCAAATTGTTTGTTCAGTTTCCTTCCTCACAAAAAAGAAAAAAAGTACAAGGCTGTCTTTTTAAACGAAATTCAGTAAAATATTTAGAAATCTGAACATGTTTGATGTAACGACGTAATTAATTTACCTCAACGTGGCGAAGACAGGTGCAATACGACCAAAACGTCGTCGATATAAAAGTAAGCCAATTTCATGCGATACATCCCGTTCAACATTGATTATTTGTTTACATTGTCCCGACTACTGAACAAATGAAAGGTAATTATCGAATTTGGTAATATCAGAAAACATCGGCGTATGCCATCGACAATTTTAAATGAATTCCATTTAGCGGACACAGAAAGTACCGGCAGTGACATTTATAATTCAATCATTTAGCAGAGGATTATCGGGACCGACAGAAACACATCAATTATGAATCACCTGCTTATTGTCAGCTCATTGGGATCTGAATGGCTCTGATGTTGAATTACATAAATAATAGGTTAGGTACTACTCTTACAAGAGATAATAGATAAATCAATCTTGGAAAAACATATTTTATTCAATGGATTTACGAGTATGCGGACCATCGGCACCAGCTATCCCAAGAAAACCACCCCTAAACTGCACCACTCTTGTGGGGTTCCGAATTTCTTATTCGCCGTATAAAATGCAGTAGGAAGCTACTAGATACTTCTCTCCGGAATTCTGTGATAGTGTTGTACTACCCACCCTACGATATTGTAACTTAAAATTGGCTCATTTTAGTTTAAAATACAAGAGTTACACAGGCTCCCACTCATACATTCAATGTTTTCAATATTATGACGTACATTTTTTTTAAGTCTCCCTGTGGTTTAAATATAAGAAAATAAAACGATATAGGCATAGAAATAAATACCTAACTTAAACTAAAACTAAAAAAACTAAAACTATGACAGGTGTCCTAGGTCAGATCCCTGCGGGAGGGTCCCCATGATGCTGGCTGGTTTCCCCCTCTGGATTGATAACTATGCCAATCCGTTGAGCAGGAAAGAGACAGGTCTAGGGTCCCCAATGTATGAAAAGTTGCTGTGCCACAGGGTCCACGATGAACACATAGCTTAAGTTAACATCTGCTTACTTCTATGGAAAAGCAATAAAGTATTTAGTATTAACTTCATGTAGTTTTTTGTGAACAGAAATAAATATATTATATTACGCGATAATGTCGAAAGTGTTTACTAACGAATTATAATTGTATTCCTAACGACAAAGTACGGTAAACAAACGTAGTAAATCGGTAAAACAATGTCTGTATACCACGAAAATTTATCTCTTCCGAGCGGAAATTGAAATTTAAACCTTCGGCCTAAAGTAAAATCACATCATGTGGCCTTTTCACTGGGAACAAAAGCAAAATGTTATAATTTAAAAATAAATATATAATGGAGATTTATAGTGGCAGATATGGTTTTGGTAGAAATTGCTTGGATAATGTAATTTTTTACCATAAGAATGTGCATTTTAGCGTTGCTAATTAGAAGATTGATGAGGCAAATTATGCAAAGTGTGAAAATTACGGTCTAGATGGTACTCGAATCAGGAAAAGTGTTGGCCCCGTATGAAGCAAAGAAACTAGTAGAGAACAAAATACGCAACTTTAGGTTGTCAATATTACGAGTAAACTCAATGTAGTGGAGGTAGCCGTTACTAAAAAAAGTTTCAATCGATTTTTCGTGAAAATAATTGTAAAATATGGAAGAACTCTGAACTTTTTACAAACTCTCTGCAATACTTTTTTTAATTGTGCCTTTGAAAGTTTCTAAAGTTAAAGAAAACCACTTTTGGTATAACATTAAACAAAAAGTAAAAAGTCTTAAGGAGTTCAGCCTAGAATGAGAAGGTTGTCTGTAGGTTAGTAAAATATTATTCGCATTTTAGTACTCATCTCTAGAGGAATACATCCTCTCATAACAACTTGAGAGCGCTCTTGCAAGTAAATTAATATTTCACTTACGAGTGTGATTGTAGTGATTATAGATCCGTAGAAGAGCCAAAGTTATAGATGTAGGCATGCGAGTTTATGTGAATAATAATAATTGCCATACAAAACAAAACAATTATACAGGTGGAAGGACTTTGTGCAAGGTTCATCCGGATCGCTACCACCATCTTGCTCACTAACTCAGTCGCTAAGCAGCAGTGCTTGTACTGTTGTGTTCTGGCATGAAGAGCAAGACGTCCAGTGAAATTACTGGCACAAGAAGTATTCCATCTTAGCCCTCTGTGTTGGCAAAGCCTCTGCAACTCCTTGGTATTGATATGTGTATGAGCGATGGTGATCACTTACCATCAGGTGACCCACTTGCTCGTTTTCCTTCCTATGTTGTATAAAATAAATTAAATTTGATCTTAATAACCTGACCGCCTGGTAAGTACACACACGACATGCCACAGTATGCATGGCCTCGACGGTGATCTATATCTAAATCAATGCCTATTTGAAGAATGTCTAAAGTGACAGCGGACGCGATATACCAATCACGGAACTAATAGAGAGCAAATTGATGTTCAGGCTAACGCGGTAAGCTACCACAGCTTATTCGTCGCTGCTAAGACTTGGGGCGCTAACTACGACTGTCCTGTTACTGCTGCGGCTGGAGTTTGTTAATTTCCAAAAATTTCATCATGTTCGGTGCGGGCGAAAGAAGGGACCAAAATTTACAAAATAAATCTTGCAGCTTAGGACATGTTGAAGCGCTGTACGTTTACAGCGTTAACTTATTCTGTTAGGCCCTCATGAAGGCGTTTGGTGCAATCAGATTTTACTATTGCTTTGTATTCCTCATGCAGTGAACTAACTTAAGGAGTATCCACCCGATGCACCCATACAGAAAATAGTTTTTTTTTTGTTGGCCATGTAATGTTTCCCTTCAGAGTATGTTTCCCTTTCCTTCCGCCAGTCTTTTCTGTTGAGTTGATTTATTAAATGTTATTAGAATTGCCACACAGCGCTCACAAATCAGTTAACAAAGGGAGAAGAAGTGCTTCGTTAGTCAATGTGTGGTTTGGCCAAGCGTTGGCGTCGATCGTATCAGAAGCGAGAACTCCGTTGCCAATAGACCGATAACGTTGAGAGATTTATTCATAGTAACAGTGAGACCGCAATATATTCGCTCGTTCAGCTCGACCCGGTCACTCGCATCGCATTAGCATAACTAAGGGTACGATACAAAAATTCTCTCCCTCACGATTGTGGAGCTGTGGTCCAGGTCAGGAGTATGAAGCGGTTTCTGTCTTCTTTACTGGGGGAATAATTTTATTCAAAAATGAGGATTTGTTTTTCATATTTGTCAAGCTTTTACTTTTCTGTGCCATTTGTTTTTTTTCCAATTTCTAAAAATCATGGCCAATAACAGAAAATAGGCGTTCTTTTTTCCTATATAGCACTATCAAAGGAGGAAAGAACAGTGAACCATTTTCCTTATCATACTCTTTAGGAGCAACGAACCGAATAAACAACCTGCAATATTAATGCCTTGATCAATAAGTTAATATACAGAGACGCAATGCAGTCAAGCTGTTATTATTTTTCCATGCAGCTTCTATTAAATAGACTTACTACGCTAGAAAATATTAAGAGAAGCACCATTACCATTTTCGAAGAAAAAATAATGGGAATACCGTGTTATTCGTAGGCAGTTTGGCTGCAGTAGGAAGAGGCCGGCCCGACTAGGGTAATATCATAATGTCACGGAATACCGGTATGAAATAGTAGCCTGCTATTGCGTTCGGAAGGTGAATGAGAGATCCAGAGGCCCACGAGCGACCTAAAGTCGGTGGAGGCCAGCCACGGATAAGCGATCCTCTTTTGGTAGCTGGTTCCCAAACGTGGATGTGATCAGTCCCTATCAGGTAATATGCATGCTCAATCAAAGGGTGCATCGGTCTGGATGACTTTAGGTGGTGCTTCGAACTGCCAACCGGAGGTGACGCACGGGCCGATGGACAATCTGATCTTCATTATACTTAACCCTTATGATGTATTTATTAATTTTAATTGCTAAGCAGTTGTAGCCGCTCGTACGTCTCGCGATTACAGTGGTTTACGACATTGAGAACATGAAAATAAACCTGCATGCCCGTGTTTCTCCTTTTATTATATAGGTATATTTCTAGAAAGAAGTGTATAGATCGCGCTAGCAAGATATGTGATCGCTTTCTCCTTTTACTTGCTGCGTCGTATTGTGGCTTAGTTGACCTCCGACAGGATCGAATGGGAGATTTATAGAGGTCACCATCCAGCCTTTACTTTGCACAAAGGGCAGGGCAAAGTAAGCCGATCGGAAATGCGTAGGTATTTATTATATTCACGTCGATAACATATCTGAACGATATTTTAATGCATTGTGCAAAATAGACTTCAAAATTTAGCGCCGAATCGGCTGCGGTCTGTTAATGATGCATTTATCGTGTTCGTTTTGTGAAATTTAAACCGGAGAGGGAACGCCATTTTAATACGCAAAGCTGAAAATTTTGTTTTATGTGCTCTTTATTGTCAACAATTTAAACCATATTCACCTTTACTTATCTTTAATAGTAAACATTATTCTAACCTAAAGTTTCAGGTGCTTCAAAATATTGCTTTTATTTAAACAAATGAAACGTTCTAAATCAATAACTACTCTAGATTTTGAGCGATTGACTGGAAAAGATCCCTTAAAGAGTGAGATAAGTTCGCCTTTGTACATCTATTTTGTCCCGTTATCTGTGTTTTTTGTTAAATTTTATGTGTTTACTACAATTAATAAAGAGTCATACATACGTACATTAATTATAAATCACCCCTTCTACTTATAGCCTCGATTTGTTTCATTTGGACGATAAACATGGTTTGGGTGAAGTAAGTTTAGTAAAAGTTATTTTTTAGGTTAACATTTTATTTTTATAATAAGGTAAGTGTCATTAAACAGAATCTAAATCAAAATCATCAAAGAAGACAACAGCGCACCTAGCAAAAATCTTCACGACACTCGTTAACTCGCTGCGTAACTCAGTGCGTCTCTCTTTCCAACTTTTTTTTATGAAATAGGAAGGCAAATAAGCAAGTGGGTCACCTGATGGTCAGTGATCACCACCGTCTATAGAGACCCGCAACACCAAGAAGATTGCAGATGCCTTGCCAACCCAGAAGGCTAAGATGCAATACCTCTTGTGCCAGTAATTACACCGGCTGTCTTGCTCCCCAAGCCGGAACGCAACAGTGCAAGCTCTGCTGCTTTGCGGCAGGATTAGTGAGCAAATGGTGGTAGCGATCCGGACGGACCTTGCACAATGTCCTACCACCCGTAAAACTCTCTCCAACTGTGCACCTTAGACGACTCTTCTCAACACGCGTTAACTCGCTACATAACTCAATGCGTATCTCTTCTACTGGGCTGGTTAAAACGAGACGCACTGAGTTACGCAGCGAATTAACGCGTGTCGAAAATGTTTGTATTAGTTCACAGACATCAACTTCACGCAATTATAGTGACTAGGAAAGCAAATGTATTCAGATTATTGATCAAGTTTTGGCGGGAACGGTAATATTCAACCTGCATTAGTGAATTAGGACCCGAATGGTTGTTTGCCTTCACTGCGGCTGCCCGGCCGAGTAAACCCTGATTCTCACGTTTCTGTGCACAGTGAAGTTATGAACAGTAGTATTCAGTCAACGTACGCAGTTCGAGAAGTTGCTACTGCAAAGTATTTTGTATTGAGTTTACTTGAAAAACCGCTGTAGCGTAATAGAAAACTGGCGTTGAAACATACATTCTTGTATTAGGTATCGATTTTTGCTTTCTTTTATACATAACTAGCGACCCGCCCCAGTTTCGCACGGGTAAAACTGGGATAAAATGCACATAAAAATCTTCCCTATAAAAAAATCTAAATGACATTAAAAAACGCATCATAATTCCATGGGTGCTTTAGAAGAAGAAGGCGGCCGAAGATATACTTTAAACAATCCGGACAAACAGGAAAGATAGTGACTTTACTTTATACTGTGCTTAGAAGGCATTTTAAAGTTATTTAGGACAAAACAATTGAATGTTAAGCACAGGTATGAGAGCAGAAGTCTACAATTTTAAAAGAATAATGCTTACTCCCTCGAAACTACGCTAAGCTGTTTAATACGATTTTCACATACCTAATGTATTTAGATATTTTTTACTGTACGATCTTATATACCTACATTAAATTCTAACTGTAACCATGAGAAGCCAGGGCGGGTCGCTAGTAACAAACACAATGAAATGATTTTAGACGGAAATTGAGAGGTAAGACTTTTTTCTTAATTATATTGCGCTGCTTTGTTTCCTCATGTCTCGTTTAAGTCTGGAAAATAGATGAACCCCACTGCTCCGCACCTCACTATGCTACCCACTGACTTACTCAAACAAGTTCTCAGAGCATTGGAATAATTCATATTTCCATTAAGAGCCCGATGAATATTAGTCTAGACTGAACGCAAGGGATGCCCGGAATGTTTTAATATATTATTGCAGGTACATTGTAAGACTTTGTCTTCGTGACTTAAATTTTAGAAGCAGTTTGCAACTTAGTTCCTTTGTCGTATGTTTCTGTTCCTGCTTGTGTTAGAAACACACTGTGCGACTTGGGGCGAAGTAACTTTGGATTGTTTGTGGGTTTTGTGACTGTGCGTAAATATAGCTAACTATGATATGTTGGTATATGCGTAGTTTAACTACGATATTACGGTGAAATTAAATTTCAGACATATTGATTTATTTTGAAGTTGTAGTTCCTACTACCTTATTTGTACCCATGTCATACTCAAAGACATATTTGAAAATCCTACTTTTTCAAACTGACTAGGAAGGAACTCACAATTTTAAAGTGTGATGTTTTTTGTTTGCAATAACGCTAAAGTAAAAATTGAGCTTAGTTCAGACAAACTAAGAAGGCGGTTATGCTAACACAAGATATGGCAAAATAGATGATACTTTGCCACACAAAGGTCTTAAAAACTTACTTACCGACTCAAGTTTCTTTAAGCAGGAATCATACACGTTATTTTAATCTGACGAAGTCGTTGACTTATTTTAAGCGCTGTATCAATGATTCATCAAGCATTAATACAAGTATCAATCGTTAATAGCATATAATGATTCTCTGTTCTTACTCTAGAGTTAAATTTTCCACGAAAACCGAAACTATTTAGTCGCAATTTTAACATTAAGAAATAACGTCGTTTTACGAGTATGCTCGTTATGAAATATACTATTTACGAATTAACTGGTGATAAAACGAGAGGTTTTCTCGCTATTGTGTCTCATTTTATAGCCTCCCAGCAAAACTTTAATTGACTTCCAAGCGCGGCTCGTTAATGTGAAATTGTCTAATATATTTACATTAAGCTCCTAACAAAAGTTCCACTCGCTATCTAATATTGTACTTGGCTGTTTTATTTATTCAACCCATTTATATAATACAATAGTTTCCAAGCACAAAAGGGATATTTATTAATATTTTAATTAAAGTGTCCGGGGATTACACAACAATACGCAACAATTTTCCGGTCCAACAAATGTGCGTCGTAAAGACATGAATTTTCACTGTACCCCAATTATGTGACCCCAAAATGGATTATTACCCCACATGAGCGCTCAAGCGTATTTTCAAGTGAAAGTACATTTACATTTTTCGTACGACTGATGTATTTTTAGGGCGGTTGTGCCAAAGATGTGGGAAAGAAGCTGAAGACCGGGATAAAAAAATATGGCGCATTGTTTTTACTTTGCGCTCTGGAATGTGGTAGTTTATTTTGTTTTTCTTTTTTTAACACTGTCTTTCAAAGCCACGCTTAAAGTCTTTTTCCCTTTTTACTAAACTCGGCACAAGCACAGATCCTGGTATTAATACCAGGACCAGAGGTGCAACTTTTGAATCACACCAGGTGACTAAAGCTCTAAATTTTTATAATCGAAATGTTTACTTACCATTACCCTAATTTGTTTTTATAGTAGTGGGGAAAACGAGCAGACGGGTCACCTGATGGTCAGCAAACACCGCCGCCCATAGACACCTGCAATATCAAGAGAATCTTTGTGTTGTCATTAGCATTTTAAATTTAATTTGACTAAAGCTCACCAAAATGGCCGAACTTCTATGAAAAACGGCCATCTCGGTGATCTTTAGTCACCCGGTAAGATTCAACAATCGCACTCCTGGCGTTGAATGGGTTAAGTGATAAAGACCAAAATGCGTAGTACTATCAGCCTCAGAAGTAGCTAGATGTATGTAAGGTTTTAAAACGCTAAACGCGTGCTGAGCACAAGAATTCTTGTACAGATAAATTGGGGTAGATAGAACATTAGGTCGGGTGCAGATGCGCAGTGGGACTCAAATGAGGCACACGGTTGACTCACTGAAACATGTCTGTCTGCTAACCAAAATGGTATTTTGCTAGCGAGTATTCTCATGACGGTATTTATTTAGTTAGACGCTAAATAGGTTGGAATAAATTACCTTGCTACTTTGCGAATACTATGGTCTATTCTAACACTCACGTGCAAACTAGCTGCGTCATATACCTATAGAATGGCCCATTTAGATAAGCCAGTATGGGCAAGACTGAAACTATAAGACAACAACAACAAATATTCTTTATTGTACACCACAAAAAAATACAAAGAAAACAAAGAAACGAATTAGAAAGACATACAAACCTCTGTTCTTAGGAACCAGGTCATCGACATTAGTGTCAAAAAACTGCATTAAGCTATTCAAAAGTAAGTACCAAATGCTCTTATGCCAATGTAATAAGGTCTCCACTACATATTTCTGATTCGTTTGAATCGATACATATTTCTGCACTTACCTGCCTATTCGTAATAAGAACATTTTTTGGGATTTATCTTAGTTAACAGATTGTACAAATTTATAAATTAGTGATGAAACGGGCTTACAGCTACTTTTACGACAACAGTCGCGTAATAGCAGATTACGTTTATGACTTTATGACGTCATAATGTTATTTAATGTGCCGCAGCATCGTTAAATTTCACTAAGTAAAATTTCTACATGATAACACTTAGTACACTTAGTACACCCGTTAAGTTACCGTTTCAAGACGGAATACGGTTTGCATTTTAAATATACACCAAAACAAGTTCGTTTAGTTTACATATATTGACTTACTTGACTTAATGTCGTGTGGCCTCTAGGTGGGGCAGGAGCGTCCACATTGCTCTGCCATCGCGTTCTGTCTTGGGCTATGTGCTTCGCCTCGGATCACGTCAGCCCGATTGTCTTCAGTTCCGCAGCCACAGAACGCATCCAGGTGTGCCACGTTTCCTCTTCCCTTGTGGAATCCAAATAAGAGCTTGTCTAGGAATATGGTCAGGACCTTTTCTAAGGGTGTGATCAATCCACGTCCACTTGCGGCGCTTGACTTGGTGCCCGATCGACGTTTCACGTCATTCATCCCATAGTTCTTCTTTGGAGATCCTCACGGGCCAGAAAAGTTCAAGTTTACATAATATAATTATGCTGGTAGTATTTTGCGTTAGTATTTATGACTCCTACTTTCTGTCACAACCACAACGCATCTTTGGGTTCGTTTTTATTTACGATCAGGTAAGATTGAGGCCAAACACAAACCCATTAGTAATAAAAAAATCAATCAAAAATGGGATAAAGTAGGTACCAAATTTTGATAAGACACTTTTAAACGTAGCCAGCACTGTAGTGCAAGATCCTAAATTTAGCGGTATTTATCTTACATTAAGTGGGTGTATGTTGAATTCTCTGTTTGAAATTTACTAACACAGTGTAAGTATAAGGTCATTATTACAAAGCCAGTATGAATTCCGGTCCCAAATTACTGCCTTTTTTTATAGCAAGACGCTAGTGTAGTCTTATAGGAAAAAGCTATGGGTGAGACATAAATAGTATGTATGTATGTAAATCCTTTATTGTACAAAAAAAAACATAAATGACAAAAAGAGATAAAGTGATGTACAAAGGCGAACTTATCCCTTTAAGGGAATAATAATAGTATCACTAAATATCGCTATAGTTGCTTTTTTAAAGCTTGTTATAATATTCTATTTCATAAGTTCACATAACGTTCCGAGTCCACAGCTACAATTACTATTGTGGCTAAGTTAGCTGCTCACTGAAAACGCTAATGAAAATATGAAAGTTCCCATTTGCCCATCCACATTATTACGAATGGAAATGAAGTTTCTTCTAGTTTTGTACCCTATTGTTTTAATAATGGGTTCGGTGGTCACGACTGGAATAACTTTTTTTTAAGCTTCGATACGTGTATTATTTGTAGTTTTGACTCATTCAAACTAATATTTTAAATAATAAATAAATAATAATTAACATCTCGGGACAAATTCACACCAACGAACTAGTCCCAAACTAAGCAAAGCTTGTTTGCTTTTTCTTTTCAGTATTGTTTTACTTTTTATGCAGTTGGGTTTAGGATTCTTTAAATTTACTTTTTTTTACCTCTAATTTTTTGTTCGAGTTAGTTGAGATTGGTTACTAGTAAACTTTAAATCGGTATAGATCCTAAACGGTCATTCAAACTGAAAAATGATGAAAGAAACCTAAAATCGATTTTAAAATACCTATTCAATGATTAGGTACCCACTTGATCTAGTTCGTCAACTTTTATTTTTTTCTTTTTCACAATAGGGCCAGAAAGGTTGTGGCTATATTGGAATTTGATTATTGTCATGTCTTCGTGACACTTGCAAGATTAAAAACGAACCGATTGACGTAAGAATCACCAAAATTGGCCCACACGTTTGGTCTCTAGGACATCATAAATGAATTAACATACATACATTGGCGTCGCGCAGTCGGGTAAAAAACTTCATCCCTGGAACTGACACGGAAGTATAAACATGGCATAAGTTAAATTTTCCCAGCTAACAAAAATCAGAGTTCAATTGTATGACTTGTCAGAAAATTGCTCTTTTCCATGTAACCTTTTTATATCAATCTCAGTGAATGCTTCAATAAAACCTAAGATTTTTCCCCATTTTCAAGGCGGCTAAGGCCCGGCCTTATTTCATATGCTTTTAAATTAGACCAATTTATATTCTCTTGGCGGACGTAAACATTCCGCAAAGCCACAACTCCAGGCCACTTTTATTATTTACACTGTGGAACGCCCCCTTTTGAATTTGGAATGAATTTCACACAAAGAAGTTGTAGGGCGATGCCGAAGCGGAGGCAACGCGATGATTGGATTATTCTTTCGTAAAGTGAATTGACGGACTGTTGTTTTGGCGCTATAAAACGGCTTTGGAGACGCGTTTGGCGGTTTAACACTTTGCCAATACAACCAGCTTTCAACTTATTGAAAAGTAGCGGTATTTATAACGTGTAGTGGCACTTCGTGTTAGTAGGTACAGTGCCGCCTTCGAGATATAAAATTAAAATGTCAATTCAAATAACTTGTAGAGCTTTATTTATAATAATACAAGTAGAAAGGCAAACTAGCAAGTGGGTCATCTGATTTAACAAACAAACTCACAAAATAAAAAAGTAAAAATATTAAAAAAGCTACAAATCATTATTATCTTATTGTAAGGTTTTCGTTTTTGTTAAGCCATAACTAAATTGCAGCAAATAAGAATTGCATTATGAATTGTTTACATGCTGAAATAGTATGAGAATCGTTGTTAATTCATGTACTCATAATATCACAACCCTTTTTTAACTACTACCCTTCCGTATGTTTGTTCGAAAACTGCCAGGAGCTAGGCGCAGGTGTTCCGAAACTCTCCAGAAGTAGGGGCTTAGTGTAACTTGTAATCCAGAAGGTACGTTATGGTAATTTCCGTGTGTCTATATCACAATGTTTGCTTTAGAAGTACACGAGAGATTATAGCTGTATCAATTTGATGTTTAAACTATAATGATGACTTTAGTAACGTTCGTTAACTTGAGTTATAGTATAGTTTATACATCTTTGTTAAGTAACTTTTAAAAAAAAATTTAACTACGCAAATAAGTCTACATATGTTCGTACAATTATTTTGTGTTGGAAAAAAAATAAAATTAACTTAGTTAGTGTCTATAACTAACAATAGTGAAATGTTTTCTAATGACTAAACATTCAGGAAGATAATAAGTAAATACATATTTTGGGACAATAAACACCAATTGACCTAGTTTCAAACTAAGTATAACTTGTAATATAGGAACTAGGCAACGGATATACATATCTGTACAAATAAATATATACATAAATACAAGTATCCAAATATCCAAGATCCGGGTACAAACAATCATATTTATCATACAAACATTTGCCCCTCCTGGGAATCGAACTCGGAACCTTAGCTTTGTAGTCAGGGTCACTAAACATTAGGCTATCCGGTCGTCGAAATTGAAATGTCGTAAATGTTGTTATGTTTGTCTTTTTACGGCAAATAAGATTGCGGGTAATGCCTCAGATCAGGCCTGGAGCTCTCAGTGACTGTACGAAATACAGTAGTTAACTATACTTCACGCATTAGGTATTCTATGAGTGTGGGTACTCAAGACGATCCGATATATAAGTGCTGCAACCAGCAACAAGCTACAGTGTAGTTCTACCACTATAAATACTAATATTGCTTTTAGTTTAATTAAACCCAAGCGATATTACGAGTACCAGTATCATCATTATTATCAAATTGTTTTGTAACATACGGAAGCAGAAATTTAAGTACCTTCTCTAATAAATTCGTGACAAAACTCCATTTCAGTTTTCAATATCAATTACTATTATGTACGTCGATGATGTTTTAATTATTTTATCTTAATTAGATATACGCAATGTCAAATGTTAAGGTTTGTAACTCGAAACCAGACTATAACATTACCGGTAGATTATCTTAGAAAAGGCCGAAGAGAGTTGGAGGGCTTAGGAATTATATTCGCACATAATTACTTGCTTGTTAATCCAGCTGTCAAGCAGCAGTGCATGCGCTGTTGTGTTCCGGCACGAAGAGCAAGACAGCCGGTGAAATTACTGGCCCCAGAGGTATACCATTTTAGCCTTCTAGGTTGGCAACACATCAACAATCTTCTTGGTTTTGTGACTTTTTATGGGCGGTGGTGATCACTTACCATCAGCTGACCCTGACTCACTTACTTGTTTGCCTTCCTATTTGATGAAAAAATACTCCTGTCTCGTTAGAAAGTATTACTTTATTTTGTTTTCGAAATATTTCTTCAGCAGTTTTTTTGCGAGTCTCTCGCTAAGTCAAAACCTTTTAATATGAAGTGGAATAGTTAATTGCTCGTAATTAGTACCTTTTTAGCGAGAGATGTTTACTTAATTATGAATTTCACTCTTATTAGCATACCCTACCCAAGTCCTTGAGTCTGTACGCTTTAGTTAGTTGTCGGTTATTATACACTTTCCTACAGAACATTGACGTAAAGAAACAGTACTCCTGCTTCATGGCTCGAACAGTAGGAGCACGGGAAACCCAAATTTACTCTCTCCCCTTTTTTTTTCCTGAAAGCTAGCAATGTTGATTACTATTATTCCTAATATAACTTAAACACGCTTACCTTAAGTTGTGGCCAAAACGTCGTCTCGATGATTATACGACCCAATTTTGTTATTTGGGTTAAATCAATTATTACTAATATTTTTTATGGATCTAGTTGTCTGAATCAATAAATTTTACTTAATGCGTTTGTGATTCCTGGGATAGCAGTGTACATAAGCAATGATAATTACTTACCACAATGACAGTTCTTGCCTGTATTCCCCTACAAAATCTCTGCCAACATGCCTCACTTCTGAAATGACATAACTTACGTTTTGACTATCCCTAAAGTAAATAAACACTGTTGCAAAATTAAATACAAGTTAGTAAGCAAATGTAGTCAAAACTATTGCATTAATTGGGACAAAGGCCAACCAGCGCGCTGACTCGGCTGACAAGCTAACTTTGTACAAAATGTTAGCTTGTTGCAAATACAAGACTTATTTAAACATTTCCGGCAATGAATTCGGTTCCTTGTACGGCTAATAATTAATTAAGGCTTTCACCGACTGTGACCTAGGAACAATAAATAGATGATTATATTGTTGAATATAACGCCCAAGCGGTTTACCGCCGGCGAAAGTGTTTATATGACTTTGGTATCATCTAGGACTCTTAGTGTTTGCTGATTTACTAAACCTTATTGATAAAGCTTTCTTTTAGAAGAAAAAAATTATTATGAAAAAAATAATTAGCTCGTAATTTCATGATAAATTTTCAAACGCTTTCTCATGGAAAATAATGACAAAACCAAAGACGGAGAAGGTGTTAGATATACCTACTTGAATTTGAAAATATGTTTTTTAATTTATTATTAATTTAATAAAAATAACATATTAAGACACAATTAATAGCATCATTAAACCTGGACCAGGTTTCTCTCATTGCTTGATGTTCCACTTTGAGCTTACCTGCTATCATCATCATCACCACGAACAACTTTGTATATTGTTTCAACTCAATTCAAGCGCAACTCGTTTAGAACTAAAATTCACTTTGCAATGATTAGTTCACGATACCACTATGAAATATTAATCCCATTAAGTATAAAATGACAGTCATGATGCCGCTAGTCCCATCACGATTCCTCCCAAAGAGTATTGTAATATACAATGAGAAGAGTGGCAACTCTGGGTTTTAACTTGCATGTATGGAAAGTGCTGCTTTTGTGGCAAGGAAGTGAACTAATGCAGTGTACTTGTATAGCTGTAGATAGGCATATATATATGTACGTGTGTATGCGCACTTGCGCGTGTGTGCGTGTTATTTTTGGAACCAAATGAACTCAATAAAATTTGCTAGAACAAAACCTTGATAATTAAACAAAAAGAGATAACCAAGAGCGCATAATCAGCGTCCAAGCAAACGAAAGCCAGAGTTGACAATGGCCGCCTCCGACACGAGTGACTAGCAGTGACAGATAGTTTTTTTTAAATTTTGTATTCCAATAACCAACCACGAGGAGACGCTGCTTACTATCAAAATTTATGAAGTTTTAAGTGTGCCCCACCTGATTCCTCCCCTCATGTATCAATTGAATTGAGCCGTACTAGCAAATCTCTCGGAAGGAATACCCTGTAGGTCTATGAATTGACCAATGTTTCCTATTATGAGACTCTGTAACAGCGCAAGTCATAAAAAAACGTCACGGTTTTTCAATTCATAATTTTCACCACGTACCTACTGCATCTCATCAAGATAAAATGTGAAATAAATGTGAATGTGGTAGTAAAATGTGCAGAGAATTAGGATTATCATGTTAAGAAATCATTAAAATGCTGGATTACTAATGGCTTTACTTAAAAATGGGACATTCCGAATTTACATTTTTGTATGCACTTTCCTACGATTTATTAAGAATGTGACTTATATATATTTGCCTTTACACAGTATAAAACTAAGTTAGAAAACGTTCCTTGTATGAGGATCCCCTTTAAGTATTATCTTTTTTATTCTTATTATTAGTTGTTAAAGCGGCTACAGTTTGTGAAAATTTTTACTACCTATGAAAATTTGTACAAGTGTCAACCTATTACCGTTCAAATGGTACAATCCTATGACAAACGGGCAGACATACAGACGACGGACCAACAACAGACCTTAGTAATAGGCTCCCGTACCCAAAGGGCACTTTTGGGTATGGGGCCTGACGGAAATGCGCCAGGATCGTCGAAAAAACACTTTTCGTCTAAACGCCCGATTGTCCTGATTGTAGTCTTTTATGTAAAAGGATTTTTTTTTTCCTCCGCTGCCAGCCTTTCCCGTAGGGCCAGCTTAGCGCCGTATTGTTTGGCGCGCTACAAATCCTCAGGGCTTATAGCCGGTGCATTATGCCGAGACGCTATACGGAGCGTGGCGCGCAAATCTATTGGAACTAAATGCATTCAATGCCCTGTTCATTCGGAGCACTAACATCTGTAAATCTGAATGGTGCTTGTTAATGTTAAAGACAATATAGCTAATTAATGTTCTAGAAGAAAGCAGATAATCTTATAGCTGAAATTCTGTTGGCAAGTGTGAATTAAATGTAAAGGAAATAAAAGAGTGGTGTTATTTGAATTCTTTGTCTGTATAAATATAATATTACAACGTTACGGTAATTCCGTTCTCTATTTTTTTGCGCACTTTTGTGTTATAATTACATTATTCATAAAAATGACATTTTCAGTCTTATTAGTATAGTTGACTCTTTTCCTGACTTCATTACTCACTATCTCGTATAATTATGTTTGTGCATTATCTTCATGACAGACAACAATAACCTAAACTATTTAGGTACATACCTAATAACAGTAGTGATGCTAATAGTTGCTATAATATAGGTAGTAGTTAAGGTGACAAAGGCTAAATGTAAATTATGCCAAATGACGATTATGCCTAAAAAGTTATACGTATCGAAATTATAGTGAAATGTCCAAAAGGCCAAGGCCAGACTCACGTGTTGCCAACGCTGCGGGACCAGCTATTGTCTAGATATACAAAAAGTCAAGGAACTGGTTTTGGAACCAGCAGGACCTCAGCATTGTTAAGGCAATTGTAAATCTACGAGTAAGAGTTTTTATTTATCAACGAAGAATGTTAAACACCAATGCCATGAGCAAAACCACTTAAACTAAAGCAGAAATGTCTTGAAAGTGTTTGCTTAAATCAAATGACAGCAATCCACATATTTGCAGTCTCACTTTAAAATACTTTGCGGTTGCAGACGGTACTGCGGTTTGCTACCGAGGTAATTCTCGTGTTCTACAAAAATATATTCTTCGGAACTTATTTCTATTCGAAATAAAACGTTGGCAAGACATCAAATGCTCCAGGAACTCAGTAAGTTGAATAAATATTATTTTTAGCCAACTGATTTTATAGAGTTAAAAGTTTTGTCAAGGCTTTTGACGAAATTAAAACAAAATCTAAGAAGTATTATCATATTATGACCATAAGCGGAATAAAGATAAAAAGGATAAAATAAAACTCTAAACGGTACGATAAAAATATATAATATCCGGAAATTAGTAGCCAATATATTCTTAAAAGGACAAGACGGGCTCAGGGAAGGGTCGCTTCCATATTTTTATATTAGCCCTCGAATATTGGCCGAACGAAATTGGGACTCCCGTACTCAAGTCCTCGGGTAAAGAAAAATATCAACGAAAACTGAAGGAAAAGATTGAAATTTTAAAGGGCCACTTCAGTGGGAAACTCATTTTACATAATAATAGCTTGGCGCTAAATTCTCCTGGAATAGGTAAAACCCCAAAAATGTAGGAAGAATAAATTGTATGAATGGTAACGTGGTTCTTTCAAAGGTTCTTAACGTTTAAAAAGAAACTAAAAAGAAATTTCTACAACTTCCTCAATTCGATTTCAATGCTTCGTTTTTGCGAAAAGGCTTGGCTTACGGACCCAAAATTTATAAGTACTTACCCATTTCAGAAGTTCCCACTTGGCTGCGTTAATTTCATGGCAACAGCCCACGCACGCCAACCGGCCTCTTTGAAGTTTTAAAACCGCGAACGAAATAACTTCTAAATTGCTTTCATAATAAAAAACAATTTGAGGAAAACTTCCGAGCCGTGAATCTTTTCTTAAAGATTCATAAGTGTAACAAGTTGAAACAACTTAAGAAGAAATAGGCGTAGGTAGCTATTAAATTGTAATTAGTAATTAAGTTGTATTAAGTTAAGTAAACATACATTATAGTAAAGTGATCGTTTTATTATAGGAACCGGCCATGACTCAATTACAAAAAATACGCATTTGTAAATAAGTAAAATAAATAAAGTACTTTAGTTCTTACATAGCTTAACTATTTTGATTCGTTACAAAGTAGCAGTGAATACAAAAAATCTCATTTTAAGTTGATTGGCGTTTCTTGAAAAGTCATATTTAGACTTTTACTAGAATATCATTCGCAAGGGATCAATATTTTCTTGTTGTTGTTTAGCTTTTGAAACACATACGCTTCAGTGTTACTTGCACCCTATCAAATTCTAATTAATTTTGAAAGCTCTCTTATACCTCTTTTAGCATTCACCGTAATGCATCAAGACCCTCTTGTAGTTTGTTGTTGGAAAACGCCATTTTATCTTCACCATCATCCCAAAGTAAATTCCGCACTTACACAACCTATTTCCATTCTAATTTAAGCTTTGTCCCCTTGGGACAAGAATGTCTGAAATAAAACCAGTTGTTTACGGCGGCATATTTAGGTTTGGCAACGTGAGAGACAGCGATAGGAAAAGATTTAGAAGGGTCGAGTCTTTAGGACTGTAAACAAGTGGTCGGGAAGAGCAAACATAATAGTAATAATAATGTGAAGAAAGTATTAAGATCCTTGAAAAGTATTTTACGCGTGAAACGTGTATTTTCCGATTAGGCCGGCCTAGTATAGTCAGCCTCGGAAGTAGCTAAACACTTAACCTTGTCATAGTAACGTATGAAATGGGAGTTGCTCGAATTTGTCACATTACTGACAATGACAAGGTACTAAAATGACCGTACCTGAGTCTAATAGAATACCAACGTCAAGTAGTAGCTTGTTATTGGGTTTTATAGGATCGGCAGATCAGGAGGCCTACTGACCTAAAGACCGGCAGAAGAGAATAGATTTTTGTGGTCCCTTGTTTCCATGGGCAACGATGGTTACTTCCCATCAGGTCCCTATTTCACGAAGATGATATTTTGACATGTGACCATGATAATTCGACATACTTGACTAATTCTAAGAGTTTTTGTCTTAATAGTGGATACGTAGTGTACTTTGAATTGTTGTGTCATCTGACTTATGTTACTTTGGTGAAATGAGGACCATTGTCATAAATACGTGCAGCTGTTTAGCGTGTAGTCCACGTCAAAAAATTGGAACAAATATTCTTGCTACTCCGCGAAACCGGTGTGCTGTACTCACGCGCAAAATTGTTGTGTCTGGGTGTGCGTTGCATGACATGTATAATCACTTATCTTGGTGGATCCAGGATAATATTACTTATTTCATTATATTAAGTATTTCTCTTTTTTGAGCTTAATTATTAACTTCTTACTTCCTGGCTGATCCTTGATCTTGGTTAACAGTTTCTATAACATTTTCAGTCTTTAGTTAAAGTATCAGTTTTCCTTTCCTAGATTAAATATTAACTCCACTTGATTGTAGTCAGTCAGACAGAGGCTTAAAACAACACTTCTTTTTACGTTACGTCAGAGGTTAAAATAACATCCTTATGACGTCATATGCTATAACTAGCCTTGGTTTTAAAGCACAGAATTCTTTCTCTCCTTGCATTTTAGCGGCATGTTTACGATTGTTTCTAAGCGCCGTATAGGGACTGGAACTCAGCATCCGAGGATTCTCATGCGGACGATCTGAATAATTCATTCTTACAGTTCATACTGTTACTGCCCGTGACGGTAGCTAGAGCTGTAAATTATTCGATATTTTCAAATGAGGGTCTTGAAAACAATTGAGGAATCTAAAGACTTAGGTATATATTCTCTTAGTGCTTTTTCCAGCCTCTTTGACTATTATCCCAGATTTGGTAGGTCAGCGACTATCCTCTGACCTCTGTCACCCCTGTTACATGGAAACCAGATCGACAGATTCATGTAAATACGTACAAAGGAATGTACCGTACACGTAATGTGCAACCACTGTTACACATTCATTTTGTACGGAATCCGCGGAGCATTAGTCAGACTCGCACTTGTCCGGTTTCTTATTTGTGTGTCTGTATATGTTTGCCTACTTTAGAAGTCAGCAGCCATTGCCACGGATTTCTCTTTAGAACACGTAACAACACATGCGGGTTGCTTGCCAGAATCAATATCACGGGATTGAGTGCAAGCCCTCGGCCACTGCATTATGGATTAGTTCATTTTAAGAATAAACCTTTAAACTGGTGACGCTTTAAAGCGCTGAATAGTCCAGTTAAGAATTCTTATACTTACAGTGCCTTTTAAGATCTTGTGTTGTGTGATCTTGTACAGGACCAGGGTATCTACACAAAGTGACACGCTAGGAGAAACAGAACCAGTGTTCCTTCTGTAGCAGTCAATAAAATTTTGGGTATTTGAATTAATTTTTGTTCACGCGACAGAAAATCACGCTTAAAAGTTTTTAACTTCCCAAAAATTCATGAGGTCTTGTTTCAAAGTTGTCAAATATATGTGTGGTAGCACACTCGCTCTATTTACTTCTTTTCGCACGTGTTATAACGTTACGAAATAGGCTAAATTTTTAAATTAAACCTTTACCAATTAGCATATTAATGAGGAAAATCAAAAATGTATGCATGTAAATACATACAGGGACGTATAAGTCGCCAAGTAATTTTAATATTCAAGCGGAGTGTTAACAAAGCATTAAATTTATTCTCATAGCGGTCCCTTTACTGTGTTGCCCGGGGACCTTGATTTGTATGGGTAGGTTGGCCCTTCAGGAGTCAGTGGCGCCCAACGATTTAATGCTCAGTAATGAAGTTAGATTCTGGGGCCCGAATGATATCAGAACGTCAGCCTTGTTAATAATTTTATGTGTTAGAATTCTATTAAGTTTCCGAAAAATGGAGATAGTGTTTTTTTTGTAGGTGGTCGCTAATTAAGGGCCTCACAAGAAAGCTCAAGTCAGCCAAATAAAGATGTATAGGGCCAAAGAGCTCTAGAATGGTGACCATGTACAGAAAGACACAGTTGAGGCAAAACCGCAACAAGGTAGACGGCGACCTGATAATGGTACAAGAACCCGCCTGGCTGCGAGCAGCGCAGGATCGGGTGTTATGGCGATCTCTGAAGGAAGTCTATGTCTAAAAGTGGATGTCTTTCGGTTGATATGATGTTGATGACAAAATACGTAGTTAATTTTAAATTGTACTTTGTAAATTTTCTGTCCCTCATACAGTGCAGATAAGCAGGACTATTTTTCCCTGTATCAGTTTTTGTCTTTGTTTCCAACCAGCGCTATTTTTATTCTAACATCGCACTTTGAATCTTTTTGTCGTTGGATATGGAATTATTTATTCATTAGCATTTGTTGAATCTCCACAGCGAGCGCTTGAGCTAAAATCTTTGGCGTTAAATGGAAATAATGGCAAAGAATATCGGAGAGAATAAAATGTTTATAAATGTTATTTTAGCGAAAATCGAACTTAAAGAGGCCATAAAAGCTGGCGTAAAAAGCTGCATAATACTAAAGATTTCCTTATCCGAGCTGTGATTGTCAGAATCGTGACCAAACTGAGGCCAAATACATATCATTTTTGACAGCCTAAGAGCATTGCTAAGAGCCGGTTTCACCACTCTCTGATATGTCCCTGTGGCCCTAACATGACCAAGTTTAGTTTATCTCTATCTGCGTCCCTTTCTTATGACACTAGTTAGACTGAGACGCAGGGAGGAACTAAACCTGGGCTGTCATGTTAGGGCCGCTGGTAGTGCTGGTACTGGTAACAGACGTCTCTGTTTATTCTAAGGACACAACGTAGCTTTCTATTAGTGAAATAATTTTGAAATCGGTTCAGTAGTTCCAGAGATTACCCCCTACATACAAACAAACAAACAAAGTTTACCTCTTTATTATATTAGTGTAGATTATGTCACGTTTCTTCTTAATGTTATTTTGATTCTTTATTTTAATACTACATATGTAGTGTAGTGGTATTATTATGTCGATGATGATGACTCTGAAAATGTTAAGAAAACAAATGTGAATGTACTGGAAATGCTGCAATGTTTAGGAGATAAAAAAAGATTCTGCACTTCCTCATGTTGCTTTACCTGCAAAAGTTTATATATAAAACTACGAGGAAGAGGTAAGAGGGTTAGCTTGGCCTTGTTTTATTGCTTTCCTCTTGATCAACGAGTCGCAACGAGTGTCATAAACTACCGATGGGTTTCGTACGCGTTGTTTTTCCTCAGTAGCAGGCATCAGGGCGGAGTCCTGTGTAATAATAGTTTCAAGAATGTTCGGCTAGTTCTTTTCCGTATACAAAAGTAACATATTTGCTTAAAACACCAGTTCATCAACATATATCTCCCTATTTTTGTGAATAATTTTATTTGGCATGTAACTGTTTAATCTTTTGTATCCGCAGTCCATTGCAATGAATAAAGTACTACTCCAAGTTATATCTGTGGAAAACTCGGCGTAGGGATTATCTCATACCAAACTACTACTGCAGTGATTTCTGTCGCAGCTAAAATCAACTCGATTCCTATCTATCGGTTTGACTCGATACTATCGAGTCCGGATCCGTTTAGGCTTACCCCCAAAGCTGGAGTAATACCGAAGTGAATTTAAATTTTTCACTCGATGCCTAAATCTTTATCGGCTTACTTTAAGCCGATATCGATGTTTTTCAACACTCGTTTGTTTTTCTAACCACTTCAAAAAGGGTGATTTTGTCGGTGTCAAGGCGTGTTGGCTTTTGCTTCACATAATCTCCTTCTGGGTTTATCTCTTTTATTGACCATTATTACATTCAAGTAATTATTTATCCAACTTTCAATTAACGATAACGCAATGGCTTGAGTATTTGTATTGCAGGAACGCCGGTTTCCAGCACACAATCAGCTAGTTCTCAATTAAAACCGCTTTAATCAACTGCAAACAAGAATACCCTTACAAATTAAACATGAAAATCCTAAAATTACTCAAACAATATTGCAGTCATCGGTATCGAAAACTCGTTTCAAAATTAACAGTCCAGGATGCATAATAAAACGAGTGGCGGATAAACGCGCCTTTAATCAAGCGCCTCGATTACATCATAAAACGGGTATCGATTCGTTCGATTTGTTATCACCGTCATTCACCATCTCGTAATGTGAGAGCAGGACGGGATGTCGCACGATAAAGATGTCGAACGGTTTAATAGGATTGGGGTGAGGGAGGCATGCATAATTCATAATAGGCTCCGTAGAATCACCGTTCACTTACGCTCCGAGTGATGATGTGGATGGTAATTTATAAGTTTTTATGACGCGAGATAAACAAGTTCGCGGAAAGCCCCTTAGCGATAAGCACTTAAGTTAGGACTGTTCTTAAAGAGCTTTTCAGTGAAAGCGGATGTGGTGTCACGTGGAGTAAACAACATTAGAAGCGGAAATATCTCGATGTTATTTAATGCTCGTAGTTTCATGCGTTACTATGCGGAAGTCTATATTACCACTTTCGAACAAATTACCTCACTACTCCGAGAAAACAAAGCAGTTTCGGAGTTAGTTATGCCAATGAAGGGATAGGTATTAAATAATATAATCACTATTTCAATATCATTGAATATGATGTGTATAGGTACTAAAGAAACTTTTTGCCAAACCCAAATTCGAACAGAAACTTGTAACTGTCGTGGATTTTGAGCAGTGTAGGTTGAAACCGACACGTACTTAAATAATAATTTGACTAATTTTTGGATATATTATATTGATAGAAAAGGGAGGCAAACGAGCGTAAAGCGTACTTGATGTAAAGTGATTACTGCCACCCAAAGGAACCAGTGATCCCAAGAGAATCGCTCATCCGTTGCCGCCCTGTAGGTCTCCTCCCCCTGTAGGCCTCCGGGTCTCTTAGTCACCGTACAAAATCCACACTAGCTACTACTTCACGTCGGTTTTTTGTGAAAGTGTGTTACTACCCCAGTCGAGCTGGCCATTTGTACTGCAGTCATTGGCAGTAGTATGGCTCTACCACTGTCAAAAATTGATATTTAATAATAACATTATCCATAAGCTGTGTATTCTTGTTCAGTAACAGCATTTACTCATTTGTTTCAGGTAAGTTCCAGTATCTTTTGCGCAGACAATTCCATTCCGTTATTAGGTATATGCGAAATTCGGTGAGTCCCATTTCATCCTCCTTTATTAAATTGTATCCGTTACAGTGCCTGTTTACTGATATTACTCCACTTTAGCATATTACTCGACGTTATTCCGAGTTAGTTCTGCCATTTCAAAATTTGAACGTTAAATGTTGCCAATTTCAGCTAAACTTTAGTATCTTTTTCTACAAGGCTGTATTTACTTTCACCTGTTATTTACTTTGCATGTGAAGGCAAAACTTTGCTGGTTTTAAACGACTTTTAGGCTTACATCTATCTGAAACATGATATTTAACTACACTGTCATTAAGTACTTAAGTAGCTGTAAGGATTCTATTGAACAGATTATATATAAAATGTTATTTGTTACTGCAAGTATACACAATCAAAATTGCATGAAACGTGTTATCTTCTTTATATAGTACTAGAGGACGCCCGCGACTTCGTTCGCGAGGTATCAGTAGCCTATGTCCGTCAGGGATAGTGTAGCTTTCTATTGGTGAAAGAATTTTTGAAATCGGTTCAGTAGTTCCAGAGATTACTCCTACATACAAACAAACAAAGTTTAGCTCTTTATTATATTAGTGTACATGTAGATGTAGATTAGTGTAGAAAAAATAAGTCACTATCCTTATAGTGTATGTTCGGCCCCTTCTCCTTCTAAACCGTGCAACGGATTTTGATACGGTTTCTATCGTCATTCGGAGATTTTTTTAACGGTAGGTTTTAATGTACACATCAATGTTACATCTCGATTGTGCCCGTGTTTTTTGATTTCCGAATACGTTTTTTTTTCGTTATGAAAAGGAAGACAAACAAGCAAGTGAGTCACCTGATGATAAGTGATCACCATCGTCTATAGACACCCGCAACACCAAAGAGATTGCAGATGCGTTGCCAACCCAGAGGGCTAAGATGGAATACCTCTTGTGCCAGTAATTACACCGGCTGTTTTGATCTCCACGCCGGAAAACAACAGTGCAAGCACTGTTCGTAGCAGCAGGTTTAGTAAGCAAGATGGTGGTAGCGATCCGGACGGACCTAGCACAAGGTCCTACCACACCCAAAACCTAGAAAACCTGTAAAATACTTTCGAGTATTGTCTTCATTTGCAATTATACGAACTCGTGAATGTATCTATGGACGAGGCTTGACGCGGTACACAACCAACAAAGGCCTAATATGGGCTGAAGAAAACAGAGACCAAGCCCTATTGTCCTGAACTTACACTCGTAATCCGCAGCCGGCTGCCAAATAGGTAGAAGTTGCTAATTACTCTGCCACCAGTTAACGGATGTCTGGCGAGACGTCAGCAATGTTTATGACGCGAGTGAATCATTTTAATTACACGAACGTCGCAGTCGTTTGCAGTGTTAAAGCATGCCTAGCATGAGGTCATGAAATGAAACTAGATATCAGTAAATACTGCTTTACTCTGATTTTTTTACTATAAAAGTCATTGCAGAAAGGCCAGGTTGTGCTATCCACAATCACTGGATAGTTAGTTATCATTATTTAAGGTCATTTATTCGAACAGATGAGTCATTACGATATTGTAACTAAAACCAAGTTATATTATGTATCTTAACAAAATTTTATAACTAGTACTATTTGTTAATTAAATGAGTTGATGAGTTTTTATGTAAAATAATACTTATTTATGTCAGTCAATTTCAATTAGATTACATTTAATTATCAAATTAATCATGGCAAACCTTTAGTGTTTGTAAGAACATTATGTCTGCTGATACGCTATGGATCTGTAAGTTATCTGAAATAAACTTTGATTTATTTATTTATTTATAAAGGACATTAAATTCGAATTATAAAATTTAAATATTATGCAATCACAAAATCGAATGCTGAGATTTGTGTTATGCTAGATGTCGAAGATTTTTCTTCTTCTTAATAATATGCATTTTTTTACCGAACATTTACTAATGGCCCGTAGCTTCTTTTCCCAGACATTGCTCGGAATAAAATCAAGTCACTAGTACATTGTTTAATATGTAAAACGCGTTGCGATCCGAAGGCGCCTCGAATTTGTTACCCGAACGTGTTAATGGTTTTAAGTAAACTGTGGGAGGAATTTCTCGATTTACCGAAAAATTGTTTCTCCGAAGGAAATTTAAATTGTCGCCGGGCGAATGTTTTTGGCAAGTATTGTTGAAAACGATTGTTAGAAATAGCATTTTTACAATTGTTTTCCTTAAGACCCTCCGAATCGCCGTCAAAGGTTTCCTGTAATTCTCGTAAAAGTTCTATGAAATTTCACAATAAAAGTTCAGATTCGTTAAAATGAAATTATAGTTCATTGTTTTATTACATTCATTGTAAAGAATTTTCTTATTCCTAGAAACGATGAACGCTCTATACAATATCTAACTGACACTTTACCTATTTTAAATACTTGGGTCTAGATCTTGGGTCCTGTCAATCGCTCAAAGGTTAACTGGAAGAGATCCCTTAATGCGATAACTTCGCCTTTGTACATCTGTTTTGTCCTGATATCTGTTATTTTATGTGTTATGTACAATAAAGAGTCTTGCATACATATATATTTTCACACGGTTCTTCTTAAAAGCATATTAAACGATTAAAGCGATTTTTGTGATGTTTCCAAGATATTTTATACTAGATATTTAACTATACTCTCTCATCTTTGGAGTAATCGATATGCTTGTCTATTCTCTGCCTCCTTTTTGACCTACTGAAGGCAGGGATTAAAAAAACATGGAGATTGCTCGAACAATGAGAGAGATTAAGATTTAGAGAGTGTCTACAGGTACAGCTGTCCACGCGTAGAGCAATTAAAGACTATATTAAAATAGTAGTTTATGCAACTGCTATATAATGAAAGGCCTTAAAACACGAGTGTGGTTGTATGAAACGAGCGTCAGCAAGTTTCATAATAGGATCACACGAGTGTGATTATGAATTTGGTCGTCATAATGTTGGTCATTTCCTACGGTTTCTGAACGCATTATAGAGCACTAATGGCATGTGTGTAGATAATAGTATTTTATGCAACTGCTATATAATGATCGTGTGATCCTATTATGAAACTCGCTGACGCTCGTTTCATAAAACCACACTCGTGTTTTAAGGCCTAATTATATACAGTTGCATACATTACTTTATCTACACACATATCATAATTGCAAAAAACCGTAACAGCAAAAAACCAACAACCGAATGACAACTAATGGCGGCCATGTGTATTAAAAAGGTACTCTGTGATTCGATCTATCCGTCAAGACGAACGTTTTTTTTAAAGCATAGACGAACGAATTAAGTCCCTATTGTCATGTCACTCGAGATCAAATGTCGTGCGTTTAAATTTAAAAAACATTCTGAGTTGACATTTCGTATCGATAACTGTTTTAATATCTGTGGATACTAGAATAGAGACCAACTTGAATTTTGACAGCTGTTCCAAATTTAAATTCATAACGTCACGAGCAATCACGAGATATCGGTAATGTGATGACCAATAAAGAACAGATTTACCTACTACCACAGACAAGAAAATTCTTATAATAACATTGGTTGTAATAATGCTGGTCATTTCCTAGGGTTTTTGAACGCGTTATTTAGCCTTTATGATATGTGTGTAGATAAAAAAGTTTATGTAATTAAATGTTATCATTGTATTTAATTTAGTAACGGATGTGTGTAGTATAAAGCATACTTCGACACTAACTACTACCTAATATGATAAGTAATTTCTAAGTCGAGGCTGCGTAAACACGATGCGAAGTTTACTTGGGGGGCTGACGAAACCCGCACGTGTCTGACTCAGGCATAAGCTCCATTCTTCAGGTCAATAAGTGGTACATAGCTGTTATTTACTTACCGAGTATGTAATGTACTATTAACAGTAAAATACAAAAGGAAAGGGTCATTTTAGTTCCGCCAAGTTACCTTCGTCAAAGTTATCCAAGACGTCTCAAGGTTAGGTGTTCCTGTTTGATTACTCAAAGGGATGAAAAAGATAAAAAGTTTCTAGGTACTTTAATCATGTTATAGATAAAGACCATGACGTTCAAATAAATAATTGTAAAAAAAAATGACAACTCAAAGAAAAATTAGAGTAATGGCAGGACTCGCACCTGCAACATCAGCATTCCGTGCCTTGCGTTTTCCAGTTTTGCCACATTACCAACTAGTTGGCACGGAATGCTCATATTGCAGGTTCAAGTCTTGCCATTACCCTAATTTTTCTTTGTGTTGACATTATCATTGAAATTTATTTTAATGTTTAAAAAAAAAACGGAAGTAAATTTCGATAACAAAAATTTTAAAAAAGTTCATAATAGTAACGATCATGACATGTTTTTACCTGATAAATGGATTCCAATATTATAACCAAAATTGCATAGAATAGAATAGAATCAATTATTTCAGGCTGCATAGGCCCATAGAATAAATAGCCTTTGTCCTATAGGGATAGTGCAGCATTTTATTAGTGAAAGTATTTTTTTAAATCGATTCTGTCGTTACAGAGATCACCCCCTACATGCAACATACAAAAGAACAAAGTTTACCTCTTTATTATATTAGTGCATAAGTATACAGTGTAGATGAACCATTATTGTAGAATACATCATGATTTTGTATGGAATATTATATAAGACAAAGGTTTTGCGGGTGGTAGGACCTTGTGCAAAGTCCGTCTGGATTGCTACCACCATCTTGCTCACTAATCCTGCCGCTAAGCAGCAGTGCTTACACTGTTGTGTTCCGGCGTGGAGAGCAAGACAGCCGGTGTAATTACTGGCACAAGAGGTATTCCATCTTAGCCCTCTGGGTTGGCAACGCATCTGCACTCTCTTTGTTGTTGCAGGTGTCTATAGGCGGTGGTGATCACTTACCATCAGGTGACCCACTTGCTTGTTTGCCTTCCTATGTTGTATAAAAAAAAATATCTTGGATAACGTATATTTATGGGCATAGCAACAAAATAATAAAGAAATAGTATATACCTGAAGTGGCGATCTTCACCAGGAAACTTGAACCAAAGGTAAACAAGTTTATTTCTGGAATATTCCTTTTGAAAACATGGGAAGAAACAAAGGACCTCTCAGAATTCCTGAACACGTGTCCTTTACCGTACGAAATATTATCTTCCTACGTAAAAGAAATGTGCGGGTAAAATAAATATTGACTTAAATAGAAAAGTCTGATTTGATCATATTAGATAAGTATAATATTTTAGTAACCTTGTGCAGGGTCCGTCCGGACCTCTACCACCATCTCGCTGGCTAATCCTGCCGCTAAGCAGCAGTGCTTGCATTGTTGTGTTGCGGCGTGGAGAGCAAGACAGCCGGTGTAATTACTGGCACAAGAGGTATTCCATCTCAGCCCTCTGGGTTGGCAACGCATCTGCAGTCTCTTTAGTACTGTGGGTGTCGGCGGTGGGGATCACTTAACATTAGGTGACCCAATTGCTTGTTTGCTGTCCTATTTCATAAAAAAAACACGTTTAAGAGGCCAATTTGGACCAGATTTTCTTATTCAATATTTTGAAATCCATAAAGCCGTAATAATGATGATAAACGTTTTTAGACTACTTAATAAACCAAACAACGTCATGTTGTTTTTATTTAGTAAAACAATTTTTTGAACGCAATTGTTTTGTTCTCTTCGATCACTGATAGCCGATGCTGAAAGCATAAAAAATCCCCAAAAATTGCTTAGAACATATTGTATCAGTGGATCTAACAGCTAGCGCTGTCTAACATAGACACTGAGAGATAAATTCAACCAGGGTCAGTCATGTTATGCCATATTGGGCCACTGACGTATTTTTGAATCATTTTTTTTCTATTTTATTTGCAGCGATACGCGTGAACTTTTGATTTGTCTAATTTGATCAAAATTTATAAATGAATATTTAAGTTGCGTAAATAAAACTATTTTATTATAATTATAAGCGCACGCCTGTTCACCTTTGGGATAGGCAGGGACCACAGAACGCTATTTGCTCCGGTTCTGGCATACTTTAAATATATTTGTTGTAAACGAAAAATTATGGATAGCTATGAAGCTTGATAAGTTATTTAGATTTGAGAATTTGAAAAATTTACCGATTCAAAAATGACGTTGCTTCTACATTGAAAAGTTGTAGCAGACACTTTTTTAAATGAATAGTATGGAAAATCTTAATAAAAAATAAAAAGTGATCAAGTGTGTGTCAAACATAAAATACCTATTGTAGCAGACGCGCCATGTACGTCTGCCGGCGCTGACAATAATCAGCAGGGTTTGCCTGAACACCACGTACTGCCTTCCACTGTCGACAACGGCGGTCAGGCCGCACATGGTGTTAACACCTTTATTGCTCGGCGCTCGCAGCGCCGTTCATGTCTGCCTATTAGATTTAAAGACTATATACTACAGTAGTTTTCCTATTTCAATTTTGTTTGGCAGGAGCCTTTTGTTTTCTTTGTCTGTCTTTACTATGTCATGGTGAAATAAACCGTAATTTTCTGGATCTCTTCTGATCTTCATTTTCATCACTCCTAAACCCACCAACCCACACGCTAAACTATTTTCAACTTTATGGTAACTTTATTAGGCTTTGTTAGTTCTAGTTTTCTGCTGTAACGAAATTTTAGAGTAGAAATTCATTTTGTGAATTGAATACACGTTTTATTGTAATTTTTTTATAAAACTCATTTTCGCTTACCAAAAAATATTCCTTCAACCTAAAAACCATTGTAAAAAGTCTTCGATTTGAGAATTCTTATTATTATGAATTTGTAATTTTTTTACAGAAACCGCCTCCAATTTAATTTGGTACACAGTGGGGATACCGTAAAAAAAATTCTATCTTTATTGTTTGATTAAAAGCTTCACTCCCCATGTTTCCCCCTGTATTTTCGTGTTCGGGAAAAAATAATTACAATTACTCTTTTTATGATGGCCGCAAGCTATCTGAAACTTATTGACCGACTGAGTTGATGACTGGATGGCTTTGTAGTTAGTGACCCCGGACACGAAGCCAGAAGTACCGGGTTCAATTCTCGTGACAGCCAATTGAACGTATATTAAATATGAATGTTTGTAGGTCCTGTGTTTTGGGTGCTATGTAATATAATTAATAGATTCAGGCGTTACTTTGCGTTTTGTGTCGAAGCGGAGGAGGGTGGGTTTTTACATGAACATTTGCACAGACGCAGACATAGATGCAGTTAACTTGCACGAGCACGACACCGATTTCGCGGAGTAGCAAGGTAATTTGTTCCAGTTTGTTGCCATACTATAGTATGTTTTTATGTGTTTTATTTAAATAAGTACTTATGTACATCCCTTGTGAATATCCGTAGTATGAGTACAAGCGTGCTTAAATTAGGACTAGGTCAATTGATTTAAATTGTCCAAGGACTTGTTTGGCTTGAGCTAGTAAATAGTGGGAACAAATGAAATCAAAAGTTAAATATCCAGTTCAATAAATGATCGAAGATTCCAATTCACTGGTTTTTTCATACAACATTTTCATACATCATACACACTAGCAAGTGGGTCACCTGATGGTAAGTGATCACCACAGATTATAAACACCGGCAACCCCAAGATTGCAAATGCGTTGCCAACTTAGAGGGCTAAGATGGAATACCTCTTGTGCCAGTAATTTCACCGGCTGTCTTACTCTCCACGCCGGGAGACAACAATGCAAGCACTGCTGCTTAGCGGCTGGATTAGCAAGTAAGATGGTGGCAGCAATCCGGGCGGACCTTTCACAAAGTCCTACCACCCGATTCGTGAAACAATTGCACTGTTTTACTGTTTAACATTGCAATATAATATATTGATTGTACTTACATAATTTATTCACATCCAGTGCTGCATTAAAAATGGCTCAAAAAAATTGTGTCCGCAGGGTCTGCCACAAAGGCTTCCGAAAAATCGACAAGCCCGCAAAAACATGTCATATCTATATTTAACAAGGGGTTAAAATCCCCTGTGTTAATGCCAGCCTGTCGGACTTCAAAGGGCTTTGTTTACGCATTCAACCCAAGTATCGATATTGATATGCGTAAAATATAACTGCTGGCGAGCAGGGCTACCACCACTGATGCCTATTTAATAAAAAAGATACGAATCCTAAACGCAGTACAAGGTACGTTTTTTTTATCACTAGCGTCCCGCCCCGGCTTTGCATAGGTTCACTTAGAGTATAACTGACATAAAAACCCAACTTAAAAAAATTCTCTAAATGACAGTGAAAACTGTATCAAAATCCGTAGATTGGTTTAGAAGGAGAAGGCGGCCGGACATTAGAAGGATTAAGGACAGACAGAAACTGATAGCGACTTTATTATAAATTATATCTTCGGATCAATCTTCAGATGTTGTGAGCATTGCGTGTCGGTGCAGTGATATGCCGGTTGAAAATACATATATACAGAACCAAGTGCGAATAGTTCACAAAACACGCGCGGCAGCAGTAATACCTCTTACTTCAGTCTGTTGGTGGTCACGACCGTTGCAATTTTTTTCGAAATGTCGAGGTAAATAATCATTCTTTTATCACGTTAAAGTCTCGATTGAAGTTATAAATGTCAATAATATTAATTTTTTTTTGGAGTCATAACAAAGCTGTCAGAGTAAGGCCGTTGTCATCTCAGTCTGCTCGTGAACATAAGACCTAAAAACAACTTGAAACCTCGAATTACGAGTAAATTTGTCGCAATAGCGGCGATATAAACCGTTTAAATTGTTTTATTTCAATCTCTACTAGTGGTAAACATGCAAGAAATTATAAGGCCTGTATAATTCCAGTCAAAAATAAAATAAAGCCGCGCGTTTGTGAAATGAGAATTGGTTCTTATTTTAGAAAAGCAATTTTAGAAAATAAACCTCAATTCGATATATCAGAGTGAATTGTGCAAACAAACAGGAAGTCCGTACAAATGTGTACTGGCTCTTGTAACAAGCGGATTTCCGATTATTGAATGGCAACCCTATACGTCCTTTGGGAGAAGTATCGATAAATATGTATGTATTGGGCCGACAGCCGCGCGTCACCTGGGACTCCGTAATTGCATTTTGGTCCCAAATTATACATAAAATTGACTTGTTACCACTATTATAGTTATGTGACAAGTTGGACTCGGCTTAGCGGTAAACTTTATCAATATTGTCTGTTGAAGGGACGACGTTTGGCAGGTCGGATGATTGACGTTAATAACTTTGTTAACTTATAAACTACGTGTTACTTTGAAGTCTATATTTCAGTTCACTTCAACTCTCAACGCTGGCAACACCTTTATTTTAATATTAATATACATAAAGTCAAGAATAAAGTATTTGTATTAAAATTTATATCCGCTAATGGCTAAGCGATACCTGTGTTAATGGATATGGATATATACAGGTAAATAATGTCGATATTCAGATTCTTTTTTGCTATCAAAGTATCAGTATTCTTAGAATAAATATTTATATCTTTTAAAACCTGGGACCCCAGAATGGTGTGACATGGCATGATTTTTACATTAAAAAAAACAGCTTTAAATTACTTCAAAAACCATAACAATATAAAAAATTGCATTTAACGTAGCGCGAGTGTTAACCATCTTATCACAAAAAATGGAACAATCATCCACCATAAAACCGTGTCTAATTGACAAAATAAGTAAAATAGTAAGAGACTTCATATGATTTCATTGATAACGTCACTTTGACATAGTTGCATAGTGGGTATTTTAATAGGTCTTTAGCTTTATGGCTCATATTATAACTCGAATATAACAGTTTTCACAAGGAGAACGTACGTGTTTTCAATTATTTTAAAACAGTGCTCTTCATTACTTATTATGTTTTTAATAAATTAACCAGATTAATAACTTTTATAAGCAAAACGTAATCTTGTAATACAATTATTATTTTCACTTGAGCATTAAAATTAACTCTCTTGTCAAGATATTTCCTCTCTCACATAAATTACCATCGCATGAGGTAATCTCACTCATGAAACAGGGCCATGGCTTATGATTTTATTACGACGTATATGAAATTTATGATTTAATTCCTCACCTTTGTGTTCAGGTTTGTAATAATTTGGGTTGTAAGCGGCCAATTAGGATTCTAATTTAAACAAATAAAATAAAGGACTGACTTGGCTTTCTTCTTCTTCTTGGATTTCTTTTTTCAAATGTTTGTAATAGTAATATAAATAAAATCAAATTGACATGATAATACGAATTTGCTTACTAACATCTACTTTAATATGTGGTATAAAACAAAGTTGCTATTCGTTCTTGACTCTCCTCGTCGTATCTTTGGCCGCTTACTGGTACTCCTTCTAAACCATGTTTTGGAACGAATTTTACTGTAATTTAGGGAATTTCTTACAAAAGGTTTTATGTAGGTACATAAAACCTTTTGTAAGAAATTCTAATTAAGTTTTCGTTAGTAAATTGCACCCATGAAGCAGGGACGGGTCGCTAGTTATGACTATAATACAAAATACCTCTTCACATAAATTCAATCTCATGAATGCATTTCAAATAATAGAGACTCTACGAACCCCTGATACGAAAACCGGACCAACACAATAACAATAACAGCAAAGAAATTACAGTTATAGTGAACTTTTTCTATCAAGCATTGATATAAAGAAAATCGCGACCTTATTCCGACATCCCATTCAGCCCCCACTAGTTATACGCCATGCGATCAAAAAGTTCCGAAACGACCAGCGGAAGTCGACTAAGCAGAAATTCAGTCCAATTTCCCGGTATGTCATATTTATTGGCTCTCCGCCGGTTCGTTCGGAAATGCTGAGTATAGGCATCCCGAGCGATCGTGGCCCGCCTGATTCTGATGGCGGTGTTATAAGCAAAATTCATTGTAACTTTTTTGAAATAGTTCTTATGAGTTGAGTTCTCTTTCGAAAGAGGAAGGAAAACGAATACTCTGGCCCGTCTGATTCTAATTGAGGTGTAACTTTATTTTTACATTTTTGAAGTTTTAAAATAGGAAATAAAACGAGATATGGGTCAAAATTCATGATGATGATGATAATGAACGGTTTTGTAACGATTTTGTATCTAGGTTTTGTATCAGTGCAGTAATAAAACCGTTACGAAACTGATATTAATTATTTTAGTAACCGTACAATGTTTTTGATTTTGACCCATATGCGAGTCATCTGATGAGAGTGACCATCGCCGCTCGTGGGTAACAGTGACCCCAACAGTTATTTATTAACCACCAACACTTAACCAACATGATCTAAGTGCGTTTCGCTTCCATACGAGGCATTATTGGGATCTTAAAAGCTACGATCGTACGTTACTTGAACGAATTACATACTTCATCTTCCATTTGAATTTAATATGGTGGAGTTCAGTTACAGTTTGGTTGCAGTTGCAATGTCAGAATTAGATAGTACTAAGTTAACGAACTGACAACCTTACGGCGTTTATATTCAATGGAAATATGCTTTTGGAATTATGAGCGATCATTCCACGTAGCAGCTGATACGGATTTTTGCATGAGGTTTGTTCAGCGTTCAGTATTTTACAGGTTTTATATTAGCTTCAGGGCGCGTTCCCACTGTGTCGTAACGATAAATGGTAGTCGTGTATCGTGGCTTGGTATTTTAATCAAGATTTTACAAATGGGACGGCACGATTAATTGTCGTCCACGACATGACGACAGACCGTCGAAATAATGGGAACTAGACTGTTTTTCAACGATAAAACACGTTACGACGTTGTGGAAACGCGTTACTTTGTAAGTCGATTTTGACTCCCTATCAGTGATCCGATAGGCTTGATATTTGGTAAGCATGCCTCTCCAAAGACAATACAAAGGACTATAATTTAAATTGTAAGCTGAACATTGACGTTTTTTCAGCAGAAATATTTTCAGCCAACAAAACCTAATCTAAAATACAGATAGAATATTTTTCTGCCTGTAAGAAAATATAATATGTGGAGTAAAAAATGAATTTCACTGATTTCATATTTGGTCCCATAATATAATATAAACTAGAGTCAGTAAAAATGGGTTTCTATAAAAACTTTATTCATACTCGAACGTATAAAGTATTTTTTATCTAAGATTTCAATGGACTTTGATTTGACGTTGAAGTAACTATGTTTGTGAAATCTTGCAAGTCGAAATTAAGGACTAAAGAAAACCCATTTATTTAACGTATGCACAGTAACATCATATGAATGTGGAAACTAAACTCAATAAATATACAATGCTTAAACCGGCTTCAAAAATTATTTGTGTTCAGATTTGACTGTCTTTCTCTAAAATTACAGTAAAAATATCAACTAACAATTTTATTTAATAAACTAATTCCGTTGAACTGGTACAGTCCAACAATAACAGACAATGGGATAAGTTCATACCTAAGTGCAGCGTCATGCAGCTCTATTTAAGATGTTTCATAAGACAGGGATATATTGAAGAGTAACTTAAACTTGGTCAGTCATGCAAGAGCCGCTGAGAATAGTAAACTAGACTAAGACGGACTAGTCTAAAACGGTCTTTAAAAGTTGAAGGGGTCTATATCGAGTGGTCTAATAGTTTTCGGTCTATTTTTTAGGTGCACAATTTTTGCCTACGAACGTTTTGTCTAATGATTAAAATGTCGAAACTTGTTTGGCCGAAAATGTTTCGTATTTTTTTCTTTAGGAAGACAAACGAGCAAGTGGGTCAGCAGATAATAAAAATTCACAGTAAATAATACAAGCAAGATAAATTAAGCCTTGTGAAAATGCAGTTTTCTATTATCGCAAATAAACCTGTCTGTTATAAAAATAGGTAAATATAAATTGCATTAAAACTATCGACGTTAAGAACCATATTTTATCGAGTTCGAATAGCTTGCACTTAAAGCTCTCACTGACAAACTCCAACAAACAAAATATCCAACTACCAGAACAGTTCGCAAGAACGGCTCTTCAAAAGTATCTTATTTGTATTAATACAGCCTCATTATTTTTAATGACACAGACCTATATCGCGGAAAAATTCGCTAACGTGCAAAGATCGTGGCCCTACATTCTGGTGTCAATCGACATGTCACGCGATAGGTCAAAATATGACAGATTTTGAAGGAATCTAACAGCGCCTTTTGACATAACTTTTGACTTCATCTGTATAACGATGCGAGAATTCCCCCGGTGGTCATAAGCGGTGCATCTGGCATTAACTCATTATGTAATTCAGTGTGTCTCTCTCTTAATGAGCTAGTTAGAAAGTACTGAGTTACGTAGCAAGTTAATGCGTTGAGAAGATTTGTGCTAGGTACACGGGCGCGCTGTTTTTTTATGACTTGAACCGCGACTTTATACGAGCAAAGATTCAGCCCGGAGCTATTGGCAATTATGACGGCCTATCGCACCTCAAAGCGAGCCGGCTAGATGAGGCGCTTTTCACGCAGCCGTGATAGCACGCCACCCGCTCCTGAATAATGCCCTTACTGCAGGGCTGTCGCGGAATACCGTCGCATTTACGTTGTTTTTATACGATTAGTCACTTTTTTGTTTAGTCTTCCTTGTGCTGATGTTTTATTCTGAAATTTCTACGCTGGATTATGTAGGTCGACGTTCGTTTTTGCTGCGGTTTTTACGAGTAATCGTGTAAATGCAGCAAAAGAGTTGTTTAACTAACATTCTGTTGTAAAGTTGAAATGTGACAAAAAAAATTAATATACACATACCACAAACTGTATTTTCTATTATTTAAACTCTCCAATAGTTCCTTTCAAGGAACTTTTCGTCTGTTCCATATAAACGTTTCAGTCATAGTCAGTCATAATCATGCACTTAAGAGCTAAAAAATCTGGAAACTGCGTTTTTTGTACAGACGCGGTTAATTAAAGCCCTGTTTCTCCACTAGACGGTACTTTGGGTTAAATCTGAGGAGTTCCACAGTGCCTGAGAAACGTTATTGATCGTAAAGGCCAATCAATTTGCAAAGATAAAGTATAAATAGGTTAGCATTTGAATTTTCGTACATTTTATAGCACTTTTAGAGGTATTTTTTAACATGTACAATTCTAAATAATGATGCATACATTACATAATTCTTTATTGTACAAAAAACATAAATGACAAAAGAATATGATGTAGAAAAGCGAACTGATCCCCAATAAAATAATTCATAATAATTAATAGATTCAGGCGTTACGTTGTGGAGGTCCATAATTATCAACAAACTGGAACAAATAACCTTGCTACTCCGCGTTAGTTAATTAGTTCCAGTTTGATGTACAATTCTTTCATTAGTAACGTAGGCTCTCTGAACTTCCTCAATTGATGCATCAGGGTATCTATCATTAGACCTTACTTAAAACATTCCCTGACAAGAAAACAAGGCTTCTAAATAACCTCGTTTGTATGTATTACGCATTTTGCAAATTATTCTTATTGTGTACTACTAATAAGATAAGGCCTATGTCTTGTCTGTAAAGAAAATGTCAGACGGAGGTCGTAGACAGGGCACCTTGAATCTTATCTCAGTACCAGTTTATAAGTGCACGCTGTAAAACCTCTTTTGTTTAGCGATCGCATCTCGTTTTGATAAGAAGACGGACTAACGTTATACGTTGCTTTGTTAAAAATTATATAGCTGAAGTCAGGAAGGACTTGATAAAGACTTTTTGTTCTTTGGATATCTTTGTAATAGGAAGATTAAATTCTAAATACATAAAAATCTAAATTCAGAATTGGAAAGGTAAAACTAGATTAACTATAGAAAAGAAAACGAACAATAAAATACTTACAAAATTTTTTTCCGAATTGCAATTTAAAAAGTAAAATTTCTTTGTAACCGAAACAAAGGCCCCATTAGATGTTCTAAGCATTAAGCATTTTTAAGAATAAAGTCTTAACTAGCAAAAGTTTAAAAATCGTTCTGCTCGTAGTTCTTAATCATATTTCAAATAAATCTTTTTACTTTTATGTGGAGTGACTGTTTATATGAAACGTAATTACATTTCGAAAGACTGTTAAAACCAATTAAGATGTATTTGAACGTGTCAATGTGCTTCTCTGTACTACATGCTGCCGCTATTTCAACTCGCACGCAGCAAATTATCCAAGTATAATAGTCCAAGTCTCCAAATGTCAAAGTCCTATAGCGTTTAATGAACCCAGTCAGCGTTTAACTGCATAGATAAAGTTAACGGTGATAGTGTTCAGACTCGCCGCGTCTCTAGGGGCCCAATCAAATGTCTGAACTAAGTTTGCCGTTGGCGACAACTCTACACTCCAGGGTTTTAATAAGCTCATTGAGCTCTGCAATAACTGTTGAATGTAAAACGCGACGGAATGTATTTCCTCTTCGGTTTAATTAGCTGCGATTGGTGATATCGAGTCTTTGCGTTGTCAAAACACATTGGGCTTAGACATCATGTATTGTGTCGCTGCAACTACTAGAATTTGAGCAAATGCGTTAAGATGTCGTAATTTTACTAAATATTCACCTTCCACTCTTTGCGACATCTTGGGATACTCTTTTTGATTTATAGTTAATTTACAGACACTTGACAATAATCCCTCGCACCAAACTGGAACAATTTGCCTTGCTACTCCGCAAAATTCCAGTTTGTCGGACCTCCGCAAATTAACGCCTGAATCTATTAAATAATCTCCCGCACCTTTTCTCTAGTCAGCGTCATGCGACTTATGGATGCCTCTTATGGATTAAAGAGTTCGTTGGAAGAGGTGAGTCAGCCGTCTAAAATAAGATAGACAATTCGGAATCTCCCTCCACCGACTGGCCTACGGAAGGATGTTTTCTTTCTCTGCATCTATCGCGTACGTCCTAGCCCCGTTGAAAAGAGACACACTGAATTAATTAGCGAGTTAGCGTATCGAAAAGATTCTTGCTAGGTGCACTGCAAACCAGTTTGAGTGAAATTTGACGTGGCGTGGTGGTGACAGACAAGCCTTACTTGCTTAAAAAAAGAAACGCATGAGAAATGGTGATGGTATTTGTTATTTTTCTAATGGTGCCTGGAAGATTTGCATGGTAAAAATCAATAATTCGCCTCATCTCCCACAATAATTCACAACGTTTGGCGTAGATCTGAACCCTGAATATTAAAGGTCTATTTTATTTCATTGAATTGGTTAAATAAAACGATTTGGGCTTAGTTTCTAAGCAGTTTAGGAAATTAGCTTTTCTTAATTGTCTCTAGAGACAGTTATATAGTCTTATTAGATTGTATGACCATCTCCAAGTCCTCTTTCTGTTGCTATGTCTATTTTCCTTAGGTTCAATTGCATTTCACTTTTTTTTTCACTTGTAGCCACGTGTCAGTGTTCCTTAGTTAAATAATACAATTTTTTATCACTTTAAGTTTCATATACCTTTCAATGTTACATTCAATAAATTTTAATTTATGAAGTTTATTTTTATTAGCTATAAGGTAAAATAAAATGTGTAAAAAAACATTGATACCGCGACTCAAAAATAATTGTCTAAAATCATCAATAACTTCCCTACTCTCCTAAAAAAACATCCAAACCCAGCAAACGAGAGCTATATTTAACTGTAGTCGTCTCAAATCCACGTTGAAATATGTTTACATTTCCTCGAACATCGCCATCACTGGCAGGGCAAACAATCGACGCCTAACGAACCCCAATTAGAACCCGACGATCCCGTATAGAGCTATAAAATCGTAAGACAAGTGGCTTGTTAAGATACACTTCCATGGCCGAATTAGTAAATGAGATGATAAAATGTTGACTTGTTTTAGAGACGAATTTTGCTCACAAAATCTTTCCAAATATATCTGCAATTTTGCGGTTATGGACCCCACTGACCTAACAGTCTGTTGGAGTAAACAGGTATTTTTTCGAATACCGTTAAAGGCACAACTCAATACTCTTCAAAGTATTATTCTCACGAGCTTTGCAACCGCGCGTCGTTACTTGTGATGACACTTAATTATTAAAGAATATCAATCGGATATCGATACTGAAACCTATATGCGACAGCCATATTTCCGTTGGATTGATCGCCGACAGAAAGATTAATTTTTGAGTGTTTTGACGACTATTCCTTTAACTATGAACTATTCTCCGACGGCACGTTTCGTTTATGACTGCTTCAACGACAACATTTTTCAACTATGAACGATTCGCCGACATAATTTTTCAACTTTTATATCTCATTTAATGGTATTAGAGAACTATATAGGGGTAGAAGGAAAGAGTTCGACGATTTTTATTGAAACTGAGCGTGTAACATTTTAGTACAAAGAGTACCTACCGATGAAAGGAAATACCACGATAATAGCTTCAATTTTTTTGGTATTGTTTGAACAGTTAATTATTGAACAACAAGGCATTTACTTAATCATTGATTTTTAAGATATAACAAGGCATTTTGTTTTTGAAACCTAACGTCGAAGGCGGTCGAGAGTGGACTGAAGTTCGCAGCGAGCAATGAGGGTCTCAGTCCTTCTTTTCAGCACGCGAGGCACATACACTTTTTCCTTCTATCTCGATATAGTTCTGTGGTCCCTGTGCCATATAATAGGACAAATTAGGAAGTAGCAAGGTAATTTGTTCCAATTTGTTCCTTATAGGCAAAGTCACTATCATAATATATACCGGGGCAGTGAAATATCACCAAAATACGAACACTACGAAGACAAAAGGGCTGTGGCCACTCATTTATGTATACCTTCACCGCCTCCACTATACGTCGTTTGCAGTTACGTCTCTCTGTATAAAATTAGTGGTGAAACTTTGTGTGTAAGTGTTACTTTGCCAATCAAAGCAGACTTTCCAAGACCAGTGTGGTCTCAGTCAACAACTTGAGGTAATCAAACACGGCAAGGGTTTGCTGCCGCGATATTGACCCTTCACGGTTAACTAGTCCTCCATATCACCCTTTGTGTAGACATGGCAAATGACGGGCGGTAAATGATGTCTTATATGGAGTTATTAATAACCCTATCAGTGGACAATGTCTGGGAAAATCTCGTGTTCTAAAATGGACAAATAAAGGTCGCGTCATTGTTATTGAAATATACATTTTGACTTAGTTTTTGATACAATGTCGGTGATAAATAGTCATGTGCCTGTCCTGATGGTAAGCAATTACCGCCGGCTATAAACGTTTGCAACATTGAGCAATCACGAGCGCGTTGGCAACTTTACAATCTCTTAATGCCTTCATAGAATACCCCCACACTGTGCTTTGCACAAACCTCAACAATCTCAACAAGGAGTCCATTCCACAACTAAAATGTACAAAAACCTTCCAAATAAACTCATAATTTTGCTTAAAAGAATTATAAACCAAAATGTACAATGGAAGCCATAGGGAGCGTATCAATCAATTAAAATAAAATTACGAAACGCAAACTCGTTGTTCAATTAATTCTACCGACGCACCCAAACCTTTAAATAAACTAATCTATCACGCCCTTCATTTAAATAAGGATTTATTAGGACAGGGATCAATCCAGGCGACAGGAAGGTTTAACACACGCATGTTCTAGACCCTAACTTTCCTAATTGGATCATGTAAGGCGGTCCGTGTAGTAGAATTTTGGGTTAAACACGGGGGATTATGAAAATCCCAGGATGTATGAATTACTTAGTTTTTTAGTTGAAACAGGGGTACTACATTAGCTTGAGAATTTCTCTAAATACACACGACCTCTTGGAATATTCAGCTACTTTTGTACATTGTACATACTTAGATTATTTATTTTCGGAGAACCAATAGCTTAAAAAAACAAGATAGATTCTTTAGTAACATTAACAAATTTTTAAAATGTAATGTATCAAAAGGAATAATAAATAAGTAAAGTAGATAGCTTAAACCGTAAGTAAGTATTTATTATTAGGTTACAGAGTATAGTATTGCAATAATTTGTAGATGTAGAAAGTCACACGGTGTAATAGAGTGTGAGTAGTGTTTAAGTTATATTTTAAGTATATTGCAGTGCCCTTAACTACAGGGTTTCATGTTGGAAAAATTCATAGTATAAGATCTGAAATGTACACCCATGAAAGCGATAAATAAATGACAATGATATATAACAAATCCAATCACAGGATATCTCAAATAGCCTTTTTAATGTTCGATATTCGTACTTACTCGTGCATATCTACCCAGTCACCTATTTTAAAATACCAATTTTGCTGGTAAAGGTTTTACGTCCGTGTCGAAGGTGTGAGTCTAAGTTCCTTGCTACTCCGCGAAATCAAGTACCTAGCAAGTACCGAATAATTTCGAGGAGTACGAGTAGCAAGGCAATTTGTTCCAGTTTGTTTATATATGACCAGCATCTTGCTCACTAATCCTGCCGCTAAGCAGCAGTGCTTCCACTGTTGTGTTCCGGCGTGAAGAGTGGCATTACTGGCATAAGAGGTAATATAGGGAGAGAGGGGGTAGAGGTGGTGAGAGGGAGAGGTGGGGTAGATCTGGCATAGAAATCTTAGCTTTCTAGGTTGACAACGCATCTGCTATCTCCTTGGTGTTGCGGATGTCTATGGGCGGTGTTGCTTGCTTGTTTGCCTTCTTATTTTATTAAAAAATGAACCTCCGCAAACTAACGACTGATTCTATCAATTATTTGATGCAAATCTTTTTATTTTGTTTGACTATACTGTTGATATCTCGTTTTCACAATTCGATAAACACTAATACCAGCCTAAAGCTAAAATTCTATCCCAAACGCATCAATACGTTATCCATTTGACGTGAAGCAGATAGTAACGAAATTTATGACTTGATAAGGGAAGCTATTCTCTTAATGGATTGCCACGTTATACCAGAATGGCGCCGAAATAAAATTGGGGGACGGAAATGACTTTTTTTTAGTAACAGGAAGTTGGGTTATTAATTTTTTTCAATTCACTCTTGATGTAGTCTTTATTGGTTATTTAGACGTTGACTGATGAATTTAGTGGAGCTATAGCCTCGTGTTTTGCCGCTGAAAGCGCGTAGGTTGGAAAGTTAGAAAGTTGGTAAACGGCTTGAGATATTAATCATAAATGGCGTCCGAGATAAATGGGTAGTAAAGGGGTCACGCTTCTAACCTAAACGATGTAATTTTATTGCAGACCTAACGTCTTTTCTTTTAAGGGTGACTCAATGTTGTAGGTGTCTATTAAGAGTTGGTATGCTTTTATTGACATTGCCGACTTACGCGTAGATGATCAATTATTACAGACTTCACGTGCTAGTAATTAAGTTATTTTAGTCTATATATTTTTATGTATTTTAGTTTATAAGGTATTTATCTATGGGCCCTTGTTGCCTGATAATAAATGATTTTGAATTTGAATTTGGTCCAATATAAGGATCTTTAAATACTTACCTAGTAAGTTCAAGTGTTTGCGGATGTCCATTTTAACAAACTGGTACAAATTACCTTGCTATTCCGCGAAACCAGTGCTGTGCACGTGCAAAATAGCTTAGTCTATGCGACATAATATTTGTGTTACAAAAACGCACCCTCCGCCGCTTTCGCATGAAACAAACTACATCACACAGACTCTACTAACCACCACTACTAAACACTTAGCCCCTTATTCATAAACGCTTCGTAAACGTTTGTTAGTTAACATGTTTTATGTATTTATCTGTTACTAGCGGACGCGCGCGACTTCGTTCACGTTAAATTAGTAGCCTATGTCGGTCAGGAATAGTGTAGCTTTCTATCTGTGAAAGAATTTTTGAAATCGGTTCAGTAGTTCCAGATATTACCCCCTACATACAAACAAACTAACAAAAAAACAAACAAACAAAGTTTTTCTCTTTATTATATTAGTGTAGATTGTCACGTTTGCCCTCAAATGAAAGGAACAAAACATTTGTTAGCTTAATAAGATTGTTAACTTTTTATGAATAAGGGGGTTAAACTATACGATCTACGCGCGTATTCTTAGTATCTATGTCATTCGTTCAATTAGCGAACTGTCGTACCAATTAGGATCCGGATGATGCCTCGTATATAGGCAAAACGCGCATACGTAGCTGGATATCAAGACATTTACAAATTTCGAAAAAAGTACTTTTCACGCGAACGAAATTGAGGGAAGGAGTTTGTATTTCGTTGGCTGAAAAGGCCGACAGACGTGTTGGCCTAATTTTGTTAAGATTGTTCCCAGTCGAAATGATATAACAGTTTTATCTGAGCTAATCAACGGTGAATTGGTATGAAAGCCCTCACGCAACGGAGCGGCGCGGCGCGTACTTGCGCGGTTAATCGGGTTAGAGACGCGCCCGCTTTGTTCGACGCGTCTCTAGAGACGGGCGTCGAACACGATTAATACTTTATCGATAAAACAAACCACAAATTCGCAAAATATAAGCTTATATTTTGGAGCAATGAGCGTTGATCTAGTAGTAAATAAATAAGAGCGGGTTGTTTGTAAAATTTGCACGGCAAGACAATAAATAATTTTAGTTAATTTCGTCATTTACAGTCAAGGCATAGTATACGTTCTCAAGATGTCAAAAATATTTATACACTTCATTGACACTGAAAATAAGGTCAGTTTTCCTATATTTGGCCATTATAGCATGGATAATTGACTGTAAGTGTATAGCTTGTAAGTTTTTTGTTGCTACTGGTATAAGTATAATATGCAATATGTATGATATGCGACATTGGCTCAATTTTGCTAAGTAGTGCGGTAGCTACAAGTCAAAGAGTGAAGAGAAGTGAAGGCAAAGAGTAATTAGAATATTTTAAACATTGTCTTTTACAACGCAGCATTGCGTACCAACGCGCATTGTTTTTCGACATTCGCTACATTCATTGTTCATATTTTGATTTACATACATCAGTACTTTATCCAGGATTTTACAATTAATTAGAAACACAAATACGCTTCGTCTAACCAAGTTCCCTTAATACAATATGTGTAGCTTAGGATCATATTAAACACTAATTAACTATATCTTATAATTAAATGAACACTATTCATAGCACCAGAATATTTACTTACGTCATTAAAAAACGTCTAAGTAAAAGAAATAAATTTTCACGGCTGCGAATTCGATAAAAATCATGCCACTTAGAACATCACTTTTCACGGATGAAAAGCAAGAGCACCGATCGATCACAATCTATCGACACGTGTTTTGCTCCATCCCCATGTGTTTCCCCGCCCACATTTCAGTGCAGGTGAGTGGTTGTAAACATGCCCCCGATAAGTGATATTAGCCCCGCTGTGTCGCGTATTCTACGAGCTACAGCTACGCAGCTACGCGTAGCTGCGTAGCGTAGCTACGCTACGAAAGAATAACGGTGCGCGGCGGAATGAATTCTGTATATGCTGGCAGTGTGCGGGGTATTTATTGCTATACAGGCTCAGATGGATTAATGTAGGAACCGAAACTGAATGGAGGGGGAATTTTTTGAGGAACTGTTGCGTTGCGGTATGCTATACCAATGTAAAGACGCCTTGTTTACAGCTAGGCTGATCTGGACCAATCCTGCATAGCTTAGTAAACTATTACGGATCGCTTACCGCCGCATTCACGTGGAAAAGTCTATTTTTTTCTTGTTACTCTAAAATTAATAAATAGTTTAACTCCACAATACCTACATTCTATTTGGTCACCCTCCTATTAGTAGGCACCGGTTTCTGTATTTTATCTTTGTAAAAATGTGACAAATTATTTACTTACCTATTTTAAAATGGGACCCTTTAACTAACGGCTACCTGAAAAAGGTTTTATCTTAAACGGCTTGTATTTGTAGGATGAGTAGCATTTGAGTAAATTATTTAAAAAAAAGTTAAAGTAGTTTTGAAAAAGTAAAACTTTTTGAAGTGAAAATCGCAAAAAATAGGTTATGATTACGTCTCCCGTATATATACAATATCTCACTTTATTTTTGTCGGGTTTTAAGATAATCAATCTTTTTTTTCTCACGCAAAATATATCCTACTAATATAATAAACGCGAAAGTTTGTAAGTATGCATGGATGTTTGTTACTCTTTCACATAAAAACTACTGAATGGATTTGGATGAAATTTGGCACACACATAGTTTATAACCTGGTTTAACACAGGATACTTTTTATCCCGTAAAAATGCATAGTTCCCACGGGATAGCGATAAGTGAGTTAGACGCCGCCGTGACGTAATGAGCATCAAAGCAACTAATTCTCATTAATTTGTCAAGGAAATATTGCAGATTGCATGTTGGGTGCACGTTTGTTTGATTCAATTAAACAAGTTTACGCGTACGAAGTCGCGGGCAAAATGTTAACTATTAAATTAATGAAAAACGGCCAAGCGTAAGTCTGGCTCGCGCTGAAGCTCCTGATCTGAGGGTTATAAAGGCGATTTTTTTTAAATGCAAGCAAATTGTGTGGTAATCCCTTGATGCGCCAGTCTGTCCTTGGCTTTTACCGGGTTTTTTCTTGTGTCTTCTTACTGACATTGAACCAGCCTTAACTCAACTTAATTCGTTACTAACAGAAGCATAATAGCATATCTAACATATCAAAAGATAATAACAGCACTTAAGCCAAACTTTGAATCCCAAAGTCCAACTTTCAACCTAACACATTAGCCAGACTGATGTTTGTTCTAACTAAGTGTACTTTAATACTTTGCCATTCACTTAATTTCACTTACACGCTAGACTGATGTATGAGCAAGACATTGTGGCTTGTGGTATGGTATAGCTATTAGGTATTATCAAAGGATTGTTATAAATCAATTAATCTGGTGTAGACATGTACATATTGGTTTAGATAGGAGTTAATGTACCAAATGTAATAGTTAATTTGCAAATTGAGTAACTAATTTAGATATCTAATTCAGTTTAACATCAGCGCGACGAACACTCAGTAGTTGAAGGAAATGAACACTGGGAGGGGTAAAGTACGGCACAAGCTTCTTTTGACCATATTATAAATATATTTTTTATTGGTGATGGGTTTTTCGCTTGACCACAGTCACACCTGATGGAAAGTGCTGACGGGGTCGAAGGTGGGACGCGATTACCCAGAAAAAAGCCAGTACTCTTCTTTTGAAAGTGTCCAGATCGCAGGCAGAGTGCAGTGCATAGGCAGGCATTTGCAATTTTTTATAATCTCTTCGATTGTGTAGATCAGTGCTTTTCAATATGTTGGACGCGACCCCGAGGGAAGTTCCGAAGCCTTGATAAGGGGGTCGCCATCTTAAAAAAAATATCGCCGCGGAGTGCGCCCGCTCGCTCGTTTCATTGTTATGGTTCTAGGAGGTCACTAGGATTTTTTACTCATAAAGGGGTCGTGTATTCTACGTGATTAAAAAACAATGGTGTAGATATAGATCGTACGAGTAGAAAGTATTTCAATCATTTTATGTTAACTCCAAGAGTGCATACTAGCCATGTATTTCACTGTATTTTATTAAATTATTCATACAGTAATTTGAATGCCTTCGTAGCACTTACCAAACTCTGAGGGCTGAATAGTACATGCAAAAGTAACATGATTTTTCGTGATTTTTGTCTAATTTGCTACTTCATCATCCAGCCTATGTAAGTCCCACCGTAGAGCAAATACTTATAAGAGCTCTTCAGTTCTAGTTTCCAAACTTCATTAAGTTTTTTCTCAAAAAAAGTCTTGATAAATTCCAAACTGAATTTCATGTATAAATTTAGTAAAACTGTTACAAGATCCACACCAGGGCCGCTAGATAAATAATTAGGCTATTTTTTTTTTGTTTCTTTTATAAGTATTTTGTCAGACAAAAAAGGAATTGTAGGAAACGTTGCGGGGGTGTTTATTTGTATGTAGGGGGTAATCTCTGAAACTACTGAACCGATTTCAAAAATTCTTTTACAGATAGAAAGATACACTATCCTTGGCGGACATAGGCTACTAATTCTACGCGAATGAAAACGCGGGCGTCCGCTAGTTCTTCATAAACGACACTCTCCACAGGACACCAACACACCCAAACCTCACCTCTAATGAAACTTCTGGAACGCCGCGTGTAGCGCATATTACAGCCATTAAATCATCGTCGACAAAAGTTAGCAGTACTCATAACAATAATATCGCCGGGTACCACATAAAGCTCTTGGGTTTTATGCGAGTATAACTTCGCCCATGGGCGGTGCAACTGATAGGGGACTGGCGACAATGTTTCATTATCTACGTCGTTAAATTGGTATTTGATAGACTTCAGCGACTGTTAAGATATACGCATAAAGCATGTTACGGTTACGGATATTATGATTGTCTTTGCCGAATTAATGAAAGGAAACTTTGCGTCAATGCCCGTTTTATTAGGTATAAGTTAATGCAAGGCATTACTCACTTGTGAAATGTAACTTTTTAAAACTGAAAAGCGGATTTTTCGCAGTTAGCTTCCAAAAATTCCAAAACTCCAAATCGTCACTTTATTTAGGAAAATTGCCAAATCACTATATATTATTATGTATACTTACTTTATTGAGTAGTTTCGTTGATTCCTTCTGCAAAAGATTGTTACAAGCTTTTACTCTCTGCTCTTTTTATCTGCCGTTAACTGTACATAATCCTCTTAACTAGAAACACTATGTCTTATTAGTTTAACTTAACAATTACATTTTGTACAAAATATATGAGTCTGTGAGATTTTGAGGTTACTTATGTTAAAGGTAAGATTTATAAATATAAATAGAAATTTATTTTAAGACAGTAAACTAATTCAAGTGTATTATTGATTTATAATTGGTTCTAGGATTTGTCATCATTATAAATTCTATGGTCGGGTTGATAATATGATCTTTTTGTATAATATTAATTAAATTCGTCTGAAATTAGAACAAGGTATAGTGGTAACTTGTTCATGTGTATATTCAAACAAATTACTATTACACTAATGGATGTGTTCGTCTTAAGCTTTTAGCTATACCGTGGCAAGACATTAATGTTTTAAGAATATAAATAAATAACAGTACTGCGGCATATTTCAGCTCTACTAATACTACCAACTTGAAATTTGTCTTTTGAATTTTTAACATTGCTTTTCCAACCGCGTTACTTCTTAGGAAACAAAAAAAAATCATTTTTGATTCTAATAATTAATAGATTCATGCATTACTATGCGTAGGTCCATATTTTTATTTTCATTGCACGAGTGGTTAATAGTATTTTATGCAACTGTTGCATAATGAGGGGTCTTAAAACACGAGTGTGGTTTTATGAAAAGAGCGTCAGCGAGTTTCATAACAGGATCACACGAGTGTTTTAAGACCTAATTATGTGCAGTTGCATACATTACTTTATCTACACACATATCATAAGTACTCTATGATGGGTTCAGAAGCCATAGGGCAATGACCTGCATTGCTACTAGCTACTAGTGCTAGGTACCTATTAAATATCTATTGACTGTACACATTAAAATAATGTAGTAAAAAGTGAATTTGAACAAATTTAGAAACAAATTAGAAAAATTCAGATAATAATATTGGTTGTTATATTGCTGGTCATTGCCTACGGTTTCTGAACGCATTATAGAGCATTTATGATATATGTGTAGATAAAAAGGGGTTTATAAATTTCCAACCAAAGCTCTACCAGTTCACCTAGTTTTCGAATAGTGAGGAAAAAATCCAAATATACCATTCTCTCCTTCTCCAACTCTCTCTAAAGTCAAGTTTGTAAAGCGAAACATGAAATGAAATTAATAAAAATAGTTAATACAAGAAAGAGAACGATCTTTCTTTCCAGTATTTACAGTTCATTTTGAAATCAACTAGAATGCTTCATAAGCATAACTTTGCTTTTCAGTTTTGTTTATTTTTCCTTCACAGCTCGTTTTGGTAAGACGTATCAAAAATATAATTACTGCGTACTGATGCGGAATTTTCGCGCGCGAGTTAAACTCACACCTGGCAAGTTATAAGAGATGGTCTTTACAAAGAAACAACGACATAAACGGTTTCTATTTTCATTTGGGCCCCACCACAGGGCCTTACTGTAATTGGGCACATCCTGGTACCCATGCAAAAAATGTAGACAGAGCCCCAAATGGCCCTGCTGAAAAATTTATGCGGCCACGTTTGACGCGGGCCATGTCTCGTGGCTCCCATTTCCCCCCCTAAATTAATGGCGGGGTATGCAATAAAAATCTTTCATCCATTTTACAATGGAATTGGACTTTTGATAACACGGAAAAGGAGTGAAGTCTGCTGTGATGTATGAGGTCGTTTCTAGAATGGAACGTTCCAGAGTGCTTGTTACTTTGCGAGTTAGCTCTAATGTTTTAAGTTGAGATGTTTTAACGGGATTTCGTTTTACTTTAAATACGTCGTGTTTTTAGTGCAGTTCGGTGGCCTTAACATGACCGGCCAAGCTTAGTTTATCTCTATCATATGGACGTCCCTTTCTTATGACACTAGTTGAACAGAGACGCAGGGTGGAATTAATTAATCCTAAGTTGGGCATATTAGGGCCATAGCTTACAAGTAAATTAATTTGCTTATAAAGTTCGACATGCCATTACATTGATTCTGTTATTTCTGTTTTTGCTCGATTTTATTTAAATTCGTCTATAGCCTAAAAGAATAATACATTTTGTAACTTCTGAAATATACGTAAGTGGAAAGACTTAGCAGTGGTTGAATAAGATTAGAAGTTGGGAATAAATTGTTGGCAACATGTTATTCACCACACGACTCCGTGCTTTTGTTAGGTAAAGCTGTGTTTGTAACTTTCCTAGTACTTTTATTTTATTGATGTATTAACTCACTGAAGTACTTTTTCATAATAGTTAGACTAAAGAACCCTCGATCACGTTTTTTTTTTAAACAAATATCTGCTAGAGAACTTTGCATTTTCACGGAATAGTGATTGAAATCTCCTCCCGCGTCCCTTTAAAGGCAATCTGACGTAAAACCCGGAACGTCGGTAAAAACAATATGGCCCTAAACGATCCCGAATCTTTTGTCAAAAAACCCCAGCTTGGATTTAATCATGCGTCAACCTATACGGGTCATAGGTCGCTCATACCTAATCGGGGTAATCCATTTGGTAGACAAGTTTCACATCATGACCGTTTTATCGTGAGCTCCCTCGGCTCCCCCGCATCAAACCAAATACTATCTGATGCGGGTGACGCGGTGTGTAACCATGGACCAAGTATATGTGGTGATGTTTTATCAGGTCGTAAATTGTACGGATATCTGGCGAACCGTCAAACCGTCCGACTGACTTAGTAGAAAAAGTGGAAAAAGCTTTTGCAGTGGCTTTGAGACTAGTAATATTCGTGTCTGATTTGTCTCTGGAATGAATATTCATGTTCGGTAACGACGAGGGTCGGTGACAGTTGGAGATTGCTCTTTGAAGTTAAAACTGTCATAGCTTCTAGTTACATTACTAAGGACTATTCCACGTCACTTATGATCTACGGTTTTGTCAGTCTCGGTCGGTCGTTCTCCTGTTTAGTCAATAATTCATGAGATAATTATTACATTGGGGCAGACACGGCGTTTAATACAATGTCAACACGACCTTTACAACAAAAAAGTGAAAATGAAAATTTTATTTTACAAGAACGCCGCATAGATTCTTTTACATGTTTGGTTCTATCAGCGCTTTGGAAAATAAAAGATTCTGCTCAGAAGAACCTTTACAGCTTTTCCAAGGCAATGCATAGTGCACAGTGTGCACTTAATTAACATAAAGAAAAATAAATAAGAATAAATAGCATAGTAAACTTTAAACCCATTGAACTAATTGGGACTAAGAAGTTACGATTGACCAAGAGATGTATAGGACCGGGTTCGCATATTTTGAGCACTTTCGCTTGACACCTGTTTTACTTTTACTGTTTTAAGTCTTACTTTTTTTTGATCTAGCGGATCACGCGATACACGCAAAAGAGCCGAAAAGTGATAGACCACTTTCTTTGCAAATGCATGAAAATGATATCTTTGAGATGCAGTCTCATATTCATATCCCTGTTCGCTTGTATGGCTGTAAACCTCTATCGCTGTTTAAAACTTACAATAATCTGTCGAGCAAAGGTTTTTGCAAACAAAAACAAAAAAATCCTGTCTATAGCCCGAAATCGGCTTATGTCGTACTCGTCATAAAAAGCTTTCGCTAATTATCTGACGAATTTAATCTTTATTTTGGTAACGACCAATGAAACCGTAACTAATTCGTCTTCTTCGTCTCTTTATTTCGCTACTGTTACGTTGATTTCATAGCCTTTTCAACTGTGCATAATTTCCCTTTATTTTATAGTTCCATATCTCAAAAAAAGTGTTTAAAAATTCAAAATTATTTGTAACGTTATCGGGACTTAAACGCGTTAAAAATATATTGTTAATTTACCTCGACGTTTCGGCTATATTCAACGAGTAGACACTCGTCTACTCGTGACCACGGCCTAGGCCGTGTATTTTTCTTACTACATTCGATCTTCGTTATAATTTAAATTCCAACGCCTGTTAACTTTCAATGCTTTAAAAGGCTTCAGTAAAGTAGCATCGGCAACCGTCTAGTTCTCGGCTCAAGCTCGCATCGCCGAGTCCGCGCCGTTTCGAGAATGGCTTGCGAACATAAATTTAACAACAACAATTTCCTGGAGCTGTATTTTATTTTTGATGGATGACTTGAATTTATAGGGAGATAAACGCCTTTTACAATAATTGCGCAGCTAGCAATCCTTGCTTTAAGTTAATCGCTTTGGATGGTATCTTGACTTTCGACTAGTCGTAATTAACATCGCTTTATTTATCAGATATCTAGTATAGAATATTAACCCAATTCCTAATCTCCGTCGACCAGAGCTTATAATTATTGTTGCCAGAAGTTAATTCGAGTTAAATATTTCGTTAATAATTAAAGTGGAGCGATCCTTCCTTATTATGATTATTCCTTCTTCTCCTTTATTGCGGGTATGCTTAAATTCTGTCTTTAACAATGGGGGTAGCTGAGATTGAGATAAATTATGTGGGTAGTTTGTGATAATAAAGGGGGTACTTTTGTTTTATTTTTATATTTTGAGGGTAGGCTTTGAGAAAAATAATAAGGGTAGTAGTGCAAAAATGTTGGCGGTAGGCGGGATGAAAGAAAAATGTTTTAGTTTGTCAGTACGCCATTCGTTCAAGTAGCGAACGGTCGTACTGTTCGATCTTGATGATGCCTCGTATAGAGGCGAAACGCGCGTCGATCGTGTAGTTTTAGTGTTTAGTGGTGGTGGTGTGTAGTTGAGTCTGTGTGATATATGTTGTTACGTGTGGAAGCGGAGGAGGGTGAGTTTTTGCATGAACATATATGTGTCGCACAGACGCAGCTATTTTGCACGAGCCCGGCACTGGTTTCGCGGAGTAGCAAGGTAATTTGTTCCAGTTTGTTTATGAAATCAAATGATAAAATTTTGCCTAAATTCTTTAAAACTAAGATAATTCTTCAGTTTATTTGTTATTATATTATGTATTCAAGATTAAATTACTCACAAAAGGCGATACAGCTCGGGATTTGGTCGCAATCATCGAAATTGATGAGGAGGACTGTAATATACTTGTTGTGTAACAAAAGTAGTTTTTCATCGTATTTCATTATGTGTGTGTGACAGAAGGCTGAAAAACATTTTAAAAGTACTTTCGTACTCCATTTCCCTAAACTCAGAAATAAATAAATCTCGAATATTCTCAGCGGAAACTTTAGTAATGTTTTAATTACCGGACCCTCGGGATACTCATTCCGCCTCTTGTCCCCTGTAAGCTCAGGGGATGCTTTCAGGTGTTTCATACGTCAAAAGGGTGTGAAAATTAGTGTGTTTCACCGCACTAGACAAAGTCTAAAGTGGTACTTATTTTCAGAAGAGTATGCGAGGGACAAAGTAGGTTTTGAAATATACGGGGCTGCTTCGTGGGCGGGCCAGCTGCGTTAGCAGTATTTTGTGGTCTATCTACTTAAAATGCATGCTAGTTTTTTAAGTGAAATATGGGCAGGTAGTTAATAGTAATAACTCATGGCGTCATTTGCATTTTCATGGATTTAGTGAAATAGTAATTAAGCCAAAAGTTTCGAAACCAACTTCTTCAGTGAGTTATTTTGATTACAAAAGCATTACCCTGTGTGGTTACATATTATTTATTTTTAAATGAGGTCTTTGAGGTATTGATAGCAGAGCTGCGCAAAACGGTGTCAATATTCATATATGACACATAAATTTACTTCATTTTATCACAATTAATCACACTTTTCTACGATCACCTTACTTGTGAAATTTAACGATAAACTATTTGACAATTAACATTTTTTATTCAAACTTAACCGTCGACCATTGCCGTTTTATTAAGATCCATGGGACCAAATTTCTGTTAGTAATGTGAAAAACTATATCGAGTTAGGTACCTACTAAAATTTAGTCTGACGTTTGATCTCACAGCCTTTTATAAAACGGGGCAGTAAAACAGTAAACTGTGCAGTTTGAAGTGGAAAGAGCTTACCGTATGTCACCGACATAAGTGTTAAACTTCGAACGTACCGTGTCAGGGGCGTATTAACGTCGGATCCGAGCCGTATATGCCCTACTTTTTACAGTGTACTTTGCGGGCCGAAGAATTTTGAATATTTTAAAGGCAACTGTGCTTTGCAAAAAAGTAGCTTAGTACTAAAAAAGTCTAGAATAAAAAACACTGTTTCGACATTTAATGTTTTTGTTAGCCTTTCTTTGTTTTCGTTTGTGACGATGTCGCTCAAATATTATAGCTGTGATTTTTATTATCAGACTTTTAATTAAGGCTGGCAATATACACCATTTTATCAACAACTCCATCAACTCGGCCCTCGTTTCGTTAATCCTTGGCCACCACTTTTGTAATTTGTGTTTCAAAAGGGTTCCCAGAAATTTATGTTTTACCTGTCTCGTGCAGCTGAGCGGGGGCCCTAATTCAAGCCCATATGGCGCTGAGAGCCAACCCTAACTGTTTAGCACCTTTGTGTGCTAAGGTTTATATAAGGACCCTCGACTGAAGGGTGCCGTGTAGACGGGAAATTCGATGTTCGAGTGTTTGATGGAAATTTAGGTTTGCGTTTGGTTTGCGCTAAGAAAAATACGACGCGAAATTGTAAGATTAGTTATAGTTTTTAGCTGTTGTTAGCGTAACTTTTGCAAGTATTTGGTGACAGTTTGCGACTGTCAGCAACTCGGACAATATTGAATTGGATATATCGTCTCCCCGCTTAATGTCGTGACGGTAGAATAAACTTGATAGGTACGAGAGTTAGTGGGGATGGGGACGATATTTGTAAAAATATCCGCCTTTGCACTTTTAGAGATAGTTAAACACTATTAATTGTGAATAATGTTATATTAAATAATGACTCTTTATCATGTAGGTACCTATATACCGTTTTCGAAATGTTACTAAAACTATTTATTGATGTCTTGAGTTCACACATCTTTTGGTAACGGTTAAACTGATTTTAAACATACGTTACATAGCTGACAAATAACTCGATTTAATTTATTTTTATTAAAGTGTATTAACGATCGTTACTTTTAGTTAGGCTCTACGACATCAGCCCCCATGTTTATGTGAGGAAAATTGGCTACGTAAGTATTTTAAAGAGCTCTACAAGCAACCCTAGTCATCGTAGCCTAAAACAATATTTAGAGGACGATGACGATGACACGTCATATACAGACAGACATACAGCCTTTTTTTTGCTATCAAGGGTTGAAACTAGTTTCATGATTTCGATACAGGCGACTGTTTTCCTCCTAGCTACAAAAGACTATTACAGAACAATAGCATTGTACTTGTAATACATACCTAAGTTCCATTGTTACGTTGCTAATTGAACTGTGTGCTTTGTATCGGAACATCGATAATCGGCTCCTCTAGAATTCTTGGAATCAAAGACAGCATTGTATCAAATAGCAACTGGAAAATATATTACAAAGCACCGTTAACTTAAATTTCAAAATCTGATCTAGCATTTAAGAGAAAAGTTTTGAATAAATAATTAAGCTGATTAAGCAGATAACTCAATTTAAATATTTCTAAGTAAATTAGACCGAGGTAACGCGTTATAGTGTTCAATGATAGCGTCTGTTATCAAACTTATTTTAGCTTATTGAAATAAAATTATTTTTACAGTTTATATTACATAAAACCCACCAAAAACATGTTCATGTAAAATGATGCCAAGACGAGACTATATGAGTCGTACTGTCAAAAAGTCATCAGGTCTCATGTAGAGCCAAGTTTCAGACTCTACACGCCCTAAGTCTACAAGGCCTAACTTCACAAACTCTACACTTTACTTAAAATATGTGTCTGGTCTACATTTTACAAACAAAATGAAATTACAATTGAACAACTCCACTTTAATGCCTCACTGTTTTGTCCCATTGTGGAATCAGCATCAATGTATAGTTCTCGGCAAACAACTTGAGCATAGACCTTGACTGCGCAGTAGCCGTTTCTAGTACAAATGTGTATGCGCAAAGTTACCCCGTACTCGGTTTATGCTCATGTTTTTTGCCTGCAACTATACATAACGCGAACAGTGTCGCATGAGCCGTGATCATAGTAATTTAGAGGCTCTGCTTTGTTTAGAGTCAGACACACTTAAAAAACAATTTTGTTTTTTTTTTTACTAATTGAAATTAGTACAATTCGTTGCTACAATAAGCTTACCAGTAGCCTAAATTAATACAACGCGATCTAAAAAATAAGTATATCTTTTAATTGATAGCATCTACATGACTTCGTGTTGATTTTGCGACCGCCTTCGAAAATAGATGAAGCGCTAAAACTTCCAAAAGTTCTCTCACCCGAAAATATCTCATGTCAGCCTTCTACGTCAGCCGCATTCTCTAGAAGGTACTAAAATGTCAAAGGTCATAAAAATGTTATCTCCCACCACGCTACGATTCACGGACCTTATTATTATTTCGCAACGAGATGTACTACGTGACAAGTATAATAACGACTCATAGACTCTTAAAGCGAGAGAGCAATTTGTAAGGGATCTTAGCGACTAACAGGCAAAGTTGGATGGGTGCCGAGTGCTGGCTTAATTACTATGGCGGCGATTTGACGTGTTTAGCTTAGTCGGGAATGTAATGCGTTAGTATTTTTAAAGTTAAAAAAATCACCACCGCCTATGGGAATCAATGACCGGTGTCGCTGATTCGTTGTTTGCCTTTAGGTACAGTGGGCCCTCAGACGTCTCACCTCCGTATGAAACGCAGTAGCAAACTAATGCTTCACGTCGGTATTTTACGGTATAGTGTGAAGTGTCGCTACACATTAAAATCGCTCGGCTACCAAAGTTTTACAATTTACGATAAAATGGTCATAAAGTCTGATGAGATCTTAACTAGACTAGTTTTAGTTTATGTTGCCCTGACGTAAGGCCGCGATAAATCGTCCTTCGGTCATTGGGCTTCTCGAAGTTATAAAACGGCTTTACGTGTCATAAATGCGACTTTAACAAGTTTGGTGCTCGCTCATAGGACTTTGTACGAGAATTTAATCGGGAAGGCCAAACGTAGTCACAGACACACGTAACTCAAGAACTTTAGCTATAGCATATAAAAGCTGTATACAGAGCGTCCCATGGCTAACAATGCCGTACGGAGGGAAAGTATCTCAAATATAGTAGATAGAAAATTTTACAGAAATAAGATTTCATCTTTATTAAAAAATAAAAAATAAACTGCATTCAAAGACTTTTGAATAATCACCTGTTTGAACCGGGAATCGAACCTGCCAATAATGGTAATAAAAACACCCCCTAATTTAATGATACCGATGAAAAGGGTCAATCTTACCGATTGTTTTTTTCAAATAACATAGTTGTATAAAAGGAAGAGCATGAAATTTTTGAAGATGAAGATTTTAGAAATTATAAAAAATAAACGGAATTTGTACTCTATGTATGTAGACAGGTGCACAGACACCTGTTGCCGGTTAAAAAGTAGCCGTTGCCTGGGAATCTGTCAATCTAATTTGTTGTCAGTCTCGTCCATCAGTTTGGCAGTTTCCTGATGAATAATTAATAATAAATTACAATGAATTAATTACCTTGCTGCTCTGTAATAACAGCGCAATGTCAAAATCTCCGGTGCAGAACAATTTTAATTATGACAATTTGTTTTTAATGCTTAAACATGAAGCAAAATACACCAATCACAATGACTCAACTATTAACCTCAAGATTCTACTTCTATACATGTCAAGTCGCTGACTTGCGGCTCCAATGAGTGACGGGTCTCACAAAAATAATTAAAAAATAAATTCCTTTTCTTTTCAGATCGTAAGCTGAAATGCGCTGACGTCACTGTTGCTTTCAAGATGGCCGCCGCAGCGCTGCTATTCGCGCTGCAGCTGGCGGTAGCCAGTGCTGGAAAGTGCACCACGTAAGTTCATTATCTTAATTTGTTCCATCATCATCCCCGCCTTAGTGTTTTTATGTGTTTCGTTATTCATTTGGGGCAGGATGTGGCCATGATCCCGGATTTAGGGAACAGGTTTTTACATTAAAGTGACTGCCATTTCACCTCGCTAACCTTTGTGACAGGGAAACTAAACCGGTAGAGGTTCATGTGTTGTCTTTTACCGTCAGAGCGTTGGTTACTACTGATACTAGCCTTGTTCCTAACAAACAGAAGTAAGAAAAACTAATTCATACACGGCGGCCGCAGGGTGTCGACTTCTTAACCTGACCTGGGCCATCAACGCTGATTATTTTAATTTATTTAAGAAGAGGTGAAAAATGCACGCTCACGACATAGCACACTAACAACTTTCTTTAGTCACGATCGTCACAATATGTCGCTAATATAACAATACAAATATTTTCTACCTACTGCGCAGAAATTTGCCCCCCTATTTTTCACTCATAGTGAATTAAGATTACATTCTTGTGTAAAAGAGGGGTAGCAAATCTTGGAATTTACGAAGTTAATAATAAACGGATAGGCAAAGATTGCTGTCATTCCACATCCCACGTACCATCCTGACAATTTTACTTTAAAACAATTGTAAATACCACAGTGTTATCCATGCAATCACTATGGTCATACTAGTTATGTAAATCCGAGAGGAAACTTATCACGGAACTTTTTGGTAACAAACTCACATCACATTTCCACCTCACGTAACACGCAAGTTTCAGAGCTAAGCACTTACACGGAGAATTTACACAAAAACCTAACGATTGACCTTCTCAAAGCAAAAGCGAACCGCAAAAAATGAAAGCCGTTCTCCACTCATGTGAGGAAAGGCGCGGTTTTATTCGAATTCTGGGGCAGGCAGCGCTGGAGCGAAAGTGAAAACGTGTCAAGCACCGCATGTCGTAAATACCGTGCCTATTAGCGATGTTTATACGTAGATACTCGACTTGGAATTAAAATTGAGTTGCTAATTGCTTTTGATTTGAATGGGTGGTTGGGTAGAAAGAAAAACAAAGGAAGATATTAAATTTGGCGCGAGATAAGGAATGTATCGGATACAATTTAGAACCGCGGAAGAATGTTGGGGTTGATATTATGTGGCAATTAGATAACTATAATTCAAGGGAAAGTGAAAAAAAGGAGGGACAGGGCAAGGCCAAAACGTGTTCAAGCTGAAGAAAGGTTTGATGTAATTTCGTATCAGGAGGTCAAAGCAATAGCGGAAAAACGACCGGAACAGAAAATAACTCCACTGAAACGAGCACAGCTTTTAAATATAAGATGATTATGGATGAGCAAAAGAAATGTGAATTAGAAATAGAAGAGCCGTAGTTTTTTTCTCATGATTGAAGATTAATTAATATGACCGGATAGGTTTTTGTGGTAAATAATTAATTTTGGCCGTGATTTACTTGTATGAACTTTACTTTTCCATTCACTCAAAGATATCACATTCTTTAAAATGCTGTGGCTATAAGGTTGATTATTGTATAAGTTACAATAGCTTTGTAGTGAACACAGCCCACGGGCACTTTATTGGCAAATATCGCGAAAGTCTTTAAGAGGATTTGGCTTCACTAGTAAATTGTTTCGTATGTTCTTCAGCCACCTACCCAAATAGCCATGTAAGTTTGTTTAATAATTCGTTTGTACGTTCGGTTAAAGGCTAATAAGCAAATTTTATAACATTTCTAGTGACTTGATAGACTTGAAATCTAGTACGTTTATGTAGGTACAGTCAAGGAATTTAATTTCTAACCCACCTAAGGTTCAATATCATATAGCAAACTGTCACCATAAGAGCTAACTAGAGCAAGACGTTAGTTTGACATGTCGACCTTAATGCATTGCAAAAGTCTGACGACATTTCAACGAAATGGCTAGGGAATTAAATTCTTTGACTGTACATCTCATGACAATAAAATATTAAAATAACGATAGCATAAAAACTTGAATTGGAAACATAAATCAAAGCAAAATTAGACACACGTGGGTGCCAGAAAACAAACAAGACTAACAGCGTACCTACTCGTAGAGTCCGGATAAATAAGTCACTTTACCTTGAGAGATAATAAAAGTCAAAATTAAATTTAAAAAGTTAAACGTGACGACATCGTGATCGAAAACCATTTGTGACATTTGAATTTGAAAGGCGAGAACCAATTTTATCCCCCTGGTATTAATGCGTATTATGTAGCTCCTATTATTAACGAACTGAAATTTAAATTCAGTTAGAATCGCACAAGGTTCTAAGAATAAGAAGGATTGCTTGATAGGTACCCTATTTACCTAAAACCTCAATCGAGGCGCACCCTATTGATAAAGACTTTGTTATTTTTTACTGCCAGCATAATGATCAAAGGCAACGAAAAAACCCTAATTAAGTAGGCCGAGAAACACTTAAACGAAAAACAGAACAGGGTTGGCATGTCTGCCTATATTGGCTAATGACTCGCTTTTTTTAAAACGATTAACCAATGAATATTAACTGATTGCTATACATTACAATATTATTTATTAAAAACCGCAAAGCCTGGCTACTCCGCGAAAACAATTTAAACTGCAACACTCTCGAGAAAAACAGCTGCGTCTATATGTATCTAATGTACGTGTGTTATGTGAAAACGGGAATATAATGTATTATGTCGCACAGATGGGGTCGGATTTTGCACTAACAATGTTTTTTAGCAAGAATGTCGGGTTGCAATGTACTAAATAATTATTTAGCAGGACAAAATGATCTTTTGTAGTATAATTATGATGGTAAAAATCGTTTATTTAATTCTAGATTAGTATTATTCATAAAATTATGGTATGAATGAATTGTGAGGTAAATTAATCAAAGAAGCAAGAGCGCTTCCGCATTGCGTCTGTTGCGAATCAATTCCGATATTTTACTATATTTTTTTAATGTTATTATCATTTTCTATTTTTTTTTTATAAAATAGGAAGGCAAACAAGCAAGTGGGTCACATGACGGTAAGTAATCACCACCGCCTATAGACACCCGCAACTCCAAGGAGATTGCAGATGCGTTGCCTAGAGGGCTAAGATGAAATACCTCTTGTGCCAGTAATTGTACCGGCTGTCTTGCTCTCCACGCCGGAACACAACAATCCAAGCACTGCTGCTTAGCGGCAGGATTAACGAGCAAGATGGTAGTAGCTATCCGGACCTTGCACAAGGCCCTACCACCCAAAAATGTGTATTTGTATGAATTGTTTGACGTAAAATTTCAGATCATACAAATGAAAAAACAATCAGATTCGGATCAGACGCAGTGAAAAACGCCCTAAGCACTTTAAGGCGCCACTGTATTCCGTAATAACCGTGAAAAGAATTTAAACATTGAAAGCTCCCTTTGGTAATTCTGTCGCTGACATCATCCGGTTCATGAATGGGTCAAAAATAATTATCCAGGGTACAATAAAGTGTATAATTATTGTCCTTACGAAGCGAAAACGTCAGATAGACTTATCATAACGAGGGTGGTGCCATCGAGATCTTTTCTGGGAATCATTAGGGAAGTGTCCGTCACGGAAACGCTGACTAAGGAATGAAAGAAAAAGTCAAGTGTGTAATGGAATAATTAAAAAATTCGGACTTTCAAGCTCAATGAACTCAACATGCATCGTTTATGTTTGCAGTTTTTTTAATAATCCTAATTTTTGTCGCTGTTAGTAGTCTAATTTTATGAAAAGAGATATGAATGATATGGTTTTATATTTTGTTATTAAAAGAATGTCAATATCTGTCTTTCACTTAGGACAAAATTTTAGGCTAAATAGACAAAACAAAACACAATTTTAATTGCATTTTCAGTAATATCACAAAATTCTCCTTCTGTGTCGTCTCCTGTTTCATCAACTTGTGACTTTGTGACATTACAAATTTATAATATACCTCCAAGTTCGTATAGAACGTTGTTTGTCATCCGATCCACGTTACCCCTCGACACCGAAAATCAATTAATCATTTTCCCTTGGTAATAAAATTTACTACTCGACATCACTTCAGCGGAGGCTTAGAAAACTCGATTTATTTTCGAAAGTCATCTATTTAATTGAAACAAGTTCGCGAGTTTGCTTACAAAAGGGACTTACGGGCTGAGCTTTTCCCAAGTTTTGGAGTTCCGAGGTTTAATAGAACTCCTATGTGTTTATACTTTGGCGACATTGTTGTAGTCCTTTATTGACGAGCTAGAATTTTCTCGACGCTTCCTAGAAGTATAAAAAGTGTGGAAAGTAATCAGTTTGAGAACGGGTTTAGGCATTCCCTTTTAATCCTTTCCTTTAGGTCTAATCTCTATAAAAATCATTAAATTCTGATAAACGCATTTGATGTAATTCACTTGCAATCTGCATTAAACAATACTAACACAATACTTAAATCCCAAATAAATAAATATATTAAAAAAAAACTTTGTAAAAAAACAACCACTTGGTACAATTAACGCCACTTCATCGAATCTCAAACCAAGAAAATGTTGTTCAATGGATACTAGAAAACGGAAGTATAGTCAACCAATTTGATTCATAGGCCACTGTACAACTTTGTCACAATGTGTCATTGCTGAGATATTATAATATTTACTCAGAAGTTATTATGACATTAAGTGTGAAAAGGTTCTATAGTGGCCTATGAATGAAATGAATGTACAAACTTAAACCTATGTAAATATAACATCCACGACTCGGGTAAAAACTATTATCTGCCCCTGTCGAGATTCAAACCCCACGGTTCATAAGTAACTAAAATTACTCAATTTATTCACCTTTAGTGTTGCGCAAACGCCTCTTCAGTTATCCTGCTTTCGGTCAGATTTGCAGTTGATCTCCCTAAATCGGAGCTGTGGTCATTTGAACGTATCGGATGACGTTCCGATATCGGAAATACTGTGACCACTGATCTTATGCAACGTTTTCAGTTGGATTTCAATTATAGTATAAGTATTTGTGGACTTAAGAATGAGTAATCTTTTAAAACTTTTGAAAGAGCTGACGTGGCAACGCACGACCGCAAGTTGGTAAGGTAAATTACCTAGCCGTTGTTACATAAGTCCTGTTTTCAATCACGGTTATGTGCTCAAACAAGGGAATGTTTAAATAAGATTTTATAATGTTTTTCTTTAATTAAACCCTAATGCACTCTTAATTTATCCCAATCAAAGTGTGACGGAATTGCAAGGTAAATTTGTTCAGTTGCTCTTTTTCATAAAATAAAATTGATTATGTTTTCCATCGTTCTTTCTGATACTACTTAGTTAAAAGTTAAATGGCAATTAGTTTGTAGGTTGAAATCCTCGACAGAACCTTTTGCCTAGCGCTCCCCTCGCTCTTACAGACTTTTTGTTGCAAGGGTTGGCAGTGACTTTGACTGGGTTAATGATGGCCAAACTTTAGGCCGTAAAAGTTTTTTCATAGCTCTTTCGGCTCAAATTGTTCGAGGTAAACAATACGCGCATAAAATGTCTGGTCGCATATTTAAAATCGTACTTTTGTCGTAGGATTATCAAAGCCGCAATAAATGTGGTAGTAGACCCCAGTTAAGTATCTACACTGAAAAAAAGGGACAATCGAACTAGTTGGGTTATTCGAAATTTCGGTTAATGGTAATCAAAGGTCGTTTAAATTAACAAAACTATTTGCTTTACTGATAAATATATGATGATTTATGTACAAATCAAAAGTTAGATAAAGTGTAACAAAGTTCAATAGTTTTTTTGTGTAGGTAAGCAAACCTTGGTTACGTTTAACAAAACTGTTTTTTTAGTGTAAAGGTATTAAAATTGGCTTTGCTTACTCTAGCAATAATATGACATACACTACCTTTATAATATAACTATATTGAATCAACTCACTAAAATTAGGAGCAAAATGATTTCTTAAATTATTTTTGGTTGGAATTTTTGATTAGATTATATTTATTATTGTTTTTGGTATTGCAGATTAGGGAAAAAAGTACACAAACATTACTGACTGACATCACTGAGAGATAGCAAAAACAAACAGGTTTTTTATGATGAGAACTGGCAAAAATGCACTTCATACTAAAAAGTGATGACATAATTTGGTGTATCAAATGCTCACTTTGTCGTTTTTTTAAGAACAATTTCAATACTTATAATAAATTCTTGTTTAAAAATAATTCTGTGACATTTATAAATGTCTATTGCCAAAAATAATTAGAATTTCCTAATCTAAAGACAGTCATGTTAACTCTTTCATTATCCATGGTACCAAGGTGGGTCCCAATCGACAAGCCACGCACGTCCGGGAACCACATATGAACCCCATCCCTTCCAAAAAATACAAATTTCATGGTAAGGGTAACCACCCTTTGTGTCGAAGCAAGTAAAAGTTTTATTAAAGAGAAACAAAGGAGGAAGGTATCCGTTAAGGTCTGGCTTGGGAAATAAAGAAAACTTGATAAATTGGAAACTAAAAATGTTCGTTACAAATAAAAAGTTCACTTAAGAAAGGAACGCAAGAGAAGACATGAGAATAAGTAAACTGTGACCTACGAATATTTTGTTAGAAATAATTTCATCAAAATCATTTAAATTTCAAAAAACACGCCAAAGCTTCACGTCACAACCTACGTAAAAATTTGACAAATTTCATGTAGAGCTATATCTAATATTCCTATAAACCTTTTTTTTTAGTAGCCTATTGCTGTGTCCCACTGCTTGGCAAAGGCTCTGTTCCCTGTCTGGTGCTGTATTAGACCAGCCCCTATCATAAGCGTCCAAGCCATCCTATAAACCTATTTTATTATTTTTTTTGGCCCAGATTAAATATTCAAATGTGTATATTATTATGGAGTTGTAGTAGCCAATTTCGGGCGAACAATGAAAAGACGGACCCATGTCAAATATTTTGAGCTATACTATGAAGGGCACCTACCCTTCGCGCCACATAATGCTGTTTGTTGTCTTAGATAATGTACATAATGTTGTCTTGAATTGTGTTTATGCGTATCAAACTTGCTAAAATCCATACACATAGTGTATATAACTCCTTTGCATAGTAAATATAAGTAAAATGTGTCTGTCTATTCTCATATCTTCGACCGCTTATTTCTTCTAAACCATGCAACGGATTTTGATATGGTTTTTACTGCCATTTTGAAAAAAATACAGATGGTTTCTATGTACCTACATACAGAAGTAGCTACACGTACTTTCCTACTTGGTTATCTACGCGACACAAATTATAATTTTCGGTTCAAATGATGTGTCTATATTTAAGTGTACAATCGACAAAATGGAACCCTCACCCACCCTGGAACTATGTCATTGTGAGGTTATTAGAGCCAGACCACATCAGTTGCGTACATGCGTAACGCACGCATAATGCAGCTCTACGAAGCTAGTTGGAGCCGTATCGCATACGCAACGTGTACGTGACCGGTGGGGTTCGGCCTTAAATCAAACTGTAAGAAGACACTTACTATTTCTCTTAAGTAATATGTGAGTACGACAAGGTTCTATGATGGTTCCATTTTGTAGATTGTACCTGTATGGACTATTCATACTCGTATAATGATATCGTTAACTGTTAAACGGCTTTCCCAGCGAGAAATGAGTTATTCCCTTGTCTCAAGGGAATCTTACTTCAAAACAAAGTTATAATATCTTATCTGCGGGTATCAAGTTACCTTAAAATGTCTTTAACTTTGAAACTTTCATCTACGTTACAATTAAAATGAGTCTTACAGAGATATTTAATTAACTGGCATTAACTTATTTCCTTGGAGAAATGTCATAATCAATCGTATCGTATTTAACGACTATTCAATGACGCAGGGCGATTAATAGCGCAAACATATTATAAATCCGACAAGAAAATACTCGTAATCTGTACCAAACTGTTTCTTTTTCTATCTAAATTACATCCCTTTTGTAGAAGAAAGAATTGCTTGATTTGGAGGATTTCTGAGAGTTCTTTTTTAAATTAAATCATACAAAATTCCAGAAATATCGAACCTATTAGCACACGTATCGTGAACATTTCCAAAATATCCAAGGACATTTTTATAACTTAGTGCAGTTTGTGTAGAAATCTTTTGCATCCCCTAGCTTCTGTAAATACTATGGCGATAACACAATTGGTTATGTAGTTATCAAATATTAGTTTAATTAACTACAAAACTACTGTTTCGAAATTTACCTAACTGAGATACACACATGTATTATTTTTGTATATATTATGAAACTACTCGCAACTCGTGAATATACGGTTATTTAGTCACAAACAATATTAGCTTAGAGGTTTGTGAGGTTCCACGACAACCCACGTTCATGATTATGAAGCCCAAGGGAGGGCAATTATGATGGCAACGGATAAATTCATTACCAGCTAATTAACTAACTGTCATGTTGCGGTAATGACATAAAAATGTCTGCCAAGGTAATGGAAGCGGGCGGTAATGGTAGAAAAATGCGCGCAATGAAAAATGGAAAGGCGACATAGAGGAGTAATAGAAATTGAAAATAATTAACTCCATTAATTAAGTAAAAACTTTATTGTTATCCTAGTAATGTTAGAAATGTGCAAGTTAAGTAGTAAAAAGTAAAAATTAAATAAAAGCTTTGTTCCCATTCTATGTTCCTTTTTTATTATTAGATATAAATACGTTGTTTGAGCATATAACATCATATATTATAAGTATGTATGAGTATGACAAAGCATACTTAAAATTAGTAATTTTTATAAATGAATTGTAAAAATAGTCATTTCGTGTGGGTTTCGGGTGAATAAAATCCTGCGGATTCCTTTTAAATATATTTTTTTAATTGCATTCAAACTAATTTTAGGAAATTAGAACAAATTATACCCTGCTACTCCGAAAAATCAAAGACAAAGTAAGCAAAGTAATGCCTGGAATCTGTTAATTATTTATAGTTATTCTTTACATGAATTATGTTTCGTTCAATGTTAGTTATTTCATATTTAAACAGGTTTTTTTTTTCAGAAGAATATTCCTATCTTTATAAAGCAATATATAGACAGACACGTCAGCAGCCCTCTTGATCTAGTACCTCAGGTCAGTGGGCTTGCGTTAAAACTGGGAGGCGTGGGGGTTAGTGGGGAGAAAACTTCAGTGCGCCAGCTCCTTGTGGTGATTTAATGGATTGTTCCGAAGTTACATCAAGTTAAATGTTAAAGGCATCTGCAAAATCGAATTGCCAGATTAGTGACGGGTTACAGCTACTGTTAGTTAAATGGTTGGTTAAATGCTGGCGGTACTAAGTAGTCAAGGTTTTCATTCCAGGTAGAGCTGACTTTGAAAACGGAGTTTCTTAATTTTTCTTGAGCTTAAATGTGGTTGGTTATTTCTTGTCATTCATACGTTAAAATGGAAACATTTAATCCTCATTATGTGGGATTGACCAACAATTATTTCTTAGTGAACCTCCACGCCCCTTAAAGAACGCATATTTCACATTTCAAGTCCCTTCTAGTACAAACGTTAAGCGTTATCGGTCAATCAGTCAGGGACAATTTTATTGTTTTTGACCCAAATACCTACAATGTATATACTGAGCACGCTGTATAAAACAGAAACGATGTCATATTAAGTTGCGATACATGATTAGCAAATCATGTGCGCAAAGGAGGAAGTAAACGCTTTTATGTATCACACTTAACGAAATAAATGTGATAGTTATTCAACAACACAGCATTTTTTTTTTTTACTGGCATCTTCCGTAGCTCAGTGTAAAAATGTTACTGTGCCGAAAACCGTGTCTAGTGTTACCATAGTCTTTATTATAACCGTTATTATTAACTCCATTTTATTTCTTAAGACAGTTCTTAACTATTTACACTACTCGTCGTCTTCTATAAATCGTTGAAACGATTTCTCAAAGTCGACCTGCTATGCTTCTCTCCAGGACGCCCGCTGCCAGGGCTGCCAAGACATGAATAATTCAATACGACGTAATGAGCCGCGGGCACGTCTTCAGTCACACTGTGAAGAAAATCTATGGAAGCGGCTGAGCTCGGCCCAACCCTAATGATTTTAACAAAAAAGTGTCCGCGCGAAATGGGACGTTAACGGTTGGTTAGGCCGGTTATACTCGGCTGGCTCTCCGCAATTGGTTTGAACCGCTTTAAGGGAGGTTTCTTTCTATTTCAGAGACCTCAGCTTTTTAAACACGCGAAATAATAACCAATAATGTTCTACAATATTGGCCCAGGGATCAAAATTGAGCCTTCTGCAAAAGTTTATCTGAGTAACGAAATTTGTGCATTTCTATATCGATTGTAATGGTATTTGATATAAAATAAGTAAGCACAACTTCTTAAATTAGTTTGTAATGGGCTAGATCAATTACTTATGCTTAAACGGAGGCACGATGAAATTTTTTAAATTTGAGTTACTGTATTCAATATATTGTAACAAACATGTAATACAGCATATGTGTTCCCACGGGTCCAATATATATAATATAAATTACATTATACAATGAACAATTATTCTCTATTCATTATTGATATCCAACACCACGAATCATAAATTTTAATTATTTATCGTAGGCTTATTTCAGTACTAAGCAATTCTAAGAACATAGACGTGAGAAAGCAGAGCGATTGTGATCATAGACCACATATGCTATTAGACAGCTTATTAAGTATTAGAAATTTAATCTATTTATAGTTCAAACAATAATTAAATACAAGTTTCAGTTATAGTAAAGTATTCAAGTCTGACGTCTATTAACGCTACAAACAAGGATAGCAGTTGATCATAAAATATTTGTTTTTCATAAAATATTTTTACATGATTTAACATACATATCGGATAGTAAAATCTCAGACTGTCTCATTTTTATTATGAGTTATTTTTTTCTCACCTATATTTAAAATTTTGCTGACTATGATATCCATGATAGCATAATAGTTATAATGATCATTCTATTTGTTTGGATAAATTCTATAGTACTGCAATGTCACCTTCTAGGGCAAAATCGATTTCTTCTCATCTTTGTCCATTCTTTGAATATGTAAGTCTGCGTATAAATTGCTGACAGGTCATAACTTGGTATAATTTTTCAAGTGTACTTTATTAGTAATAAACAAAAGAATTCACAGGCAAATAAATTTGGATAGTTTATGACCTCTTCCTTTCTCACTCTTGCTCAGGGCTGCTTTGATCAGCACTTATCAAGTGGCAAGTCGACGCTGGTTAGGGTTCCGTAATACAAACAGTAAAACACGCCACTATTTGATATGTGTATGTTTGTCTGTATACGACGAATGATTTTTCTGTAAATTACAGAACGACATAATTATGTAATTTGTGTATTTTTAAGATCGATACTGATCGTATTTCAACATAGAATATAATATAAACTGTTTCAATTACTGAAATTTTGCTTTACCGTTTAATAGTTATGTAAATATTATATCTACTTTGAAGTTGTATTTTTGAATATATAAAATTAAAGGCATGTAGAAGGCGACTTTTGATCCCTTAAGATATTCGTTACTATTTAACCTTGTAATTTTGAGCTGGACGGAATGTGGACGGAAAGTGCCGCTGAGCCGAATGATCATTATTTATTAGTAAATAAATTCACAGGAACAATAAATTATATTCCTATATTAATATTTGGGTAGCAGATATATAGTGCTAGTTATAGGAATCTCAATAGAGTATATTCTAAATAAAAACGGAACCCTGGTTTATGCTTTTCGTTTCGTACTTGGCATATTACATACCAAAATATTCTAGAGACTTCTATGGTGTACGGGGACAGGAGTGGGGATATTTTGACGTTCATATAAAAGCGTAGGAACAAAAGGGAACAGGGTCTTTGGATACGGATTGTCCCTCGGGATAATACGCGAGAATATTTCAGAGATTTAGTTTTCGCGACGCGGACGGAATTTTTAATAGTGCAAGAGTTTAATTTATTTTATTGAGTTTTAATTAAGTGACAATTACTTTTATAGTGTTTGCATATTAGAGACCTTAAAAACTTAAGTGGTGTTAGTGTTAGTGTGGTGGACTTGGATTGATACGGATTTATTCGTGATTGACAAAGCTAAGTGATAGCATAGTTTCTTTTCTTTCTTTATTTTATTACTTTATTTTGTTTGTTATTATGTTTGTAGATCTCGATTTTAGAGATCGACAGTGTTTTTTCATGTGTTTTGAAATAACTAAGGTTTGCGTTACACGTAAATATTTATTTTTGATTGAATTGTTGACTATTCGAAGATCTCCATTTTAGAGATTGATTACGACATTTTTCTCGCGTGTTTAAATTTATTGACTTTAACTAAAGTGATTGTTATTTTTATTTAAGCTGACGCTATTACAAAGATCTCTATTTTGAGATCGATTACGAAACATTTATTAAACCGGTTCATATTTAACCTTCGCTGACATTTTATTTTTTTTAACCTTTTGACTCTTAAAAATCATTTACGATATTTATCCCATGAGTATGAAAATAGCTAAATGAAATTTAAAGAAATATTTTTTATTATAATATATAATAAACCTAATCAATTAAAACAGAATTAAATTTCTGATAAACTCACATATTTAAGGCCTCTAGAGTGCTATTAACGATTAAGTATTTAAATATATTTTCATCTATTTATCTACACTTTATAATTTAATTGCTTATTATACCTATTATATGAACGAGGGGCTTCATTAACCTAGGGGCGGGCCGGATGAGATACATCAAGACGTCGTTGTTCTATTATGTCATAAAGTCATTTATTTCGTATTAATTATTCGATAGTTCTCAACGAGTCACGGCGAATTAAGCGGCTACGAGTATCATCAATTCTTTTGTTTTTAATTTACATGTTTATTATGTGTGAATGTGCATAGTCAATTTAAATATTATATATTTTAAGTGTTCTTGCTTATCTGCTTCAGCAGTGTCATTGTAATTTCAGTGAGATAAGGAAAGAGTACTTCCTACCAAATCTAAAACACATCATTCTGTACTCTATCTAAGTTTTATTGAAGTTGTAGTGTCACAAGCTTTTGTTTAAATTAAGTTTCTTTTGTGTCTCGTTTGTGCCAATATTAGAGACTTATAACAAAAAACTCACACACACACAATCTGTACACATAAGACTCTTTATAGAGCATACATTCGATTACACTTACAACACCCACACATGAGGTTAACCTGAGTAAATGGCTTTCAAGCTGTTGATCTCAGAAGTTTAATTTCATACCATCACACGCATGTAGGTACACATCACACATTTAATCAAAAATTGTTCTCAACTACACACACACTCGCTCTACACACTCGCATGAAAGCTAATTGGCTGACATTAGGTCCTGGTTAGACTGGATTGCACACAACACACACTAGGGTCTGACTTAAGGGGTGCACGTTGTCCATTTCTTAACTCAGCTCCTTTACATGCACTAGGTACACACCCAAGGCCTGAGTCATTTAGGTGTCTATAATTTTCATTGGTGTGTCTCTGGGGTTACGTCGTCTTGATATTTGCAACCCCTGATATCGGCGTCTTGTGTGAAGCTTTGTCAAGCTGTAGCCTTATACAAAGGGGGCATACCTTAATGATTATTAAACTCATCTAGGTGGTATTCAGATCACTTTGGACACAATAACACACCTCTAGATATTGACACAAATATCCGCGGCAACATTCGTAGTAGGGTGCGTAAAAGTAAATTGCCAAGCGTAATTAAACAACAGCCTATTTTCTTTTAAAGCGTAATTATTGCAGCAGCGCGTAATTTGCATGCTTGTTTTATTATTTTGAAAATTATGAAATGAATCATGTGTATGAATGATAGAATTTGTGAGTGAAAGAGATTTAACGTTTTACAAGGTCGGCTTACTTGTCTGAAGGATTCTGTTGGGTGTGGGAATCGGGGTCAGGGGACCTTATAACGATTCTCGCACTAGGTCCTGACTGTAGGTGTGAAGGGAGGTCAGGTATCTTTTATCGACTAGGTACCCATCTAGACTTAAGGTCTAAATCTAAAGGTCTCTTTGAAGTCGGGTTTTATTTGTTATCTAGGTTCTACATTAATCACTGGGATGCTGAATTATTGCAGGAGCAATAGATACTTAATTTAATGTATTATTATTTTGCATATACTTAAATACAAAAATTTACTTGACTTTACATTAACACAAATATCATTGAGTTTTCCGTTTAGTTCCTGGTGGAGCTTATTAGTTTATACTTAGAACTGATTTTTTTACTGACTGAAAATGGTAAATATTTTCTTTTGTTTTGTTCTACAAAATTTTGTTTATGCGGATTCATTTTGCGGACTGTATTTATTACTCCAAATTATAAAATGTACACAGCGTATAAGAAAGGGTCCTTTCCATTTAACTAGACGATCACACATTTTTATGGCCAAGTATTTAACTTCAGGTATTTATATTTACGTCCACTCAAGTATTTATTTATAGGTTAAATATAATATTAAGTTACAATATGTATGTACATATAATAAAACCTCAAAAAATATATACAACGTCATATTATGCTGATATACCAGACTCTTCCATCATAAAATACCGTTATAAAATGTACCTAACCTATTTTAAATTATACAACTACGACCCTGAGACACTTTGCAAACACTTAAAGGCAAGTGTTCAACAGCGCTACGGCACGGCAAATATTATTTGTAAGACGAAGAGCATGAGTATAGGTAACGCACACTGCTGCAGATCATGTGTGTACTGTGGCCCTAATATGACCGGCCAAGTTGGGTTTATTTATCTGAGTTAATCTCTATGTGCGTCCCTTTCTTATGACACTAGTTTGACAGAGACGCAGACAGGGGTAAAATAAACGCGGGCCGATCATGATAGGGCCGGGCCACAGGAGAGTTTCGCTCGAATTTTAAATTTTTCGTTTTGTTTTGTATGACGCTTGTGGCGCTGTAATCGTTTAACACAATTATCTTTGCGTTACCTGTACAGTCAAGGAATTAAATTTCCAACCCAGCTAAGGTTCAATATCATATAGCAAACTGTCACCATAAGAGCTATAGAGCAAGACGTTAGTTTGACATATCGACCTTAATGCATTGCGAATGTCAGACGACATTTCAACGAAATGGGTAGGGAATTAAATTCCTTGACTGTACATTACGTTGATGAAGAAGCTTGTCGCGGCATATGTTGTGCAGTGCAACTGGTGAGAGCCGGCTTAAACGGCATTAATTGTAAGAAAAATGTTCAAAAATGAAACCATTTGGTTATTTTCGTTTGTGAATTCAAAGAAAAACTCCCCTTCAGCCGTGCACGTAATCTAACTTACGTTTGTAACTTCGTAGGGATAGTTTTATTTAGCTCTTAAAACTTTTGTTTTCCGAGTTCTTGATTTAGATTAGGTACTGGAATCCTAAAGTGGCTTCAACTTAGACCTCCTGTTGGTCTTTCTATTACAAGCTTTTATTGATCGCTTACGTTCGTCAGTCTTGAAATCAGTTTCCACCCGCTTCTAGCAGTCGAACTGACTTAAAATTCTATATGGTTACGTAGCTTCAATGTAATAAAAAAGTATCATAAAAAAAGCTGGCAAATAAATGAAATTTAGAACAAAACTTATTAACTCGTCTCAGCAATTCTGCACTGTTATTCTCTATGGGCGTCGGCGTTGGATTCGACGCCGAGGCATCGCCCTGTCTTGCTCTCTCGAGCCAGCGCAGTAGAGCAAGTCAGGACGTTGCAGCGTCGAGCTCGTCGTTGTTGCGCTTAGAGAATCACCCTCCAGTTCGATAGCTAAAGGCAGATGACGTGAGAGTGTAGTAAAACGGAAAATTATAAGGGTCTTAACAATATGAGGAAATACTTATCACGCTTGGATCCCATCAATGTACACCGGGCTTTAATGAATTCCGCACTAAATTGTCAGACATCGGAGTGTCATTTGATCCGCAAAAAGCCCGGAAACAGAACAGATGTCGCCGGAACAATTCCCCGTTTGTATTCAAGCATTGCCATAGTTTCTGTTGCGTGTTCGTTACATTGTTTTGTATTGTTTTTCATTTTCGCTTCCTATTGTGTTTTGTTTTATTTTATTGAATAGAATTGCTATAATAAAGCTTTGCGGTTGTCCATATAAACGTGAGCATTGTATCGCTATGAGTACTAGTTTCAATTGTATATTTTTAACCGACTAAATAAACGGAGGACGTTCTCACGTCGACTGGTATATATTTCTTTTTTTCTTGTATGATACTTTTGATGGTCGTCGTTACCGATATTCAAACTTCGCACAGATTTGCCTTTAAAATCTTCAACTGTGAAATTTTGATACATTTTCGCAGGCAAATCTGTCCCTAGTTCGAATATTAGGACCGGCATTACGATTACATTTCGTCTGCTTTAATAGTCTATCAAAATATTTGAAAGACAACTAGTTAATTCAATCAGTCTTCTATACTTTAATTTTATTATGCCTTAAAGAGAAATAAAAATTACAAAATCATTCAATTTGCTTTTTGAAAAATTTCAATTATGAATTCTACTTACAACAATATTATTATGATATTTCTATTGCACATTAAACGTAAAAATATAGATCCTTGTTAGATAAATGATGTGCCTTATATTAATAAACTTCTCACTCCTTCATGCAAAGGGACTGAGGCACTTTGCACACTTTTATTAAAAATGCTTTGCAAAGAAATATAACAAACAAAAAGCGTAAGCTTCTAGTAAAATGAAGATTGAAAATTATTACTTCGCACTTTTTGTTGCTTTTCAAATTATATCTTTATATCTTTACACAACACAAAGTCTCTATCCGTTCCTTGTCTGTGTTCATACCTTGGACAGCTTACTCCTTCTAAGCCACGTAATGGATTTTGATACATTTTGACTGCCATGTAGAGAATTCTTCACAGAAGGGTTTTATGTAACATTATATCCTAATTGAAGACGTGCAAAGCCAGGGCGGTGCATTATAGTTACATAGTATACAACAAAGTTGCCATTCATCTTTTTAAACCACGCAACGGATTCTGATGCGGTTTCCACTGTCATTTAATGAATTTCTTGCGGAAGGTTTTTATGTACAGTCAAGAAAATTGAAACACGTACCACCGTAGAACCTAGTCGAAGAGACATACGCATGACATTTGTATGACATAGCCTGGCGTTTAACGTGTTGCGTCATTGCGATAGGGTTTTAAGGTGGTACGTGAATATATTTCCTCTACTGTACATCCTAATTGAACTCATACGAAGCCAGATCGAGTCGCTAGCTTTCTATAACTCACTTATTTCCTTACCCAGCCGTTACACGTGGTCCATTAACCGTTTTCAACCATGGCGTATAAATATAAACATTCAGCGATACTGCATTAAATCCCGCTGACAGAAGGCAATCCCGATTTCGGATCTCACGTATCGGCTATTACCATTTTCTATTTATTTGTTGCTCGGGCCGCCGGGACAATGAAGTCACGTGCGTATACCACTTTACGGGCTCTCAACCGCTGGAAATATAAGGCTTTTAAATATATTGGACAAGGTGCTACAAATACCTTTAAGTATTGGGTTGAGACGGAAAGCTATTAAGGGTTGATACGAAGGCTGCGCTGGCAAAGTTGCATTTTTTCTCGATTTCTTGATTAAGTAAATTGATTGAACTTCATCATGAACTGTAAATGTAGTAGTGAATTTTCTTTCTTTTTTACTTAGATACACCAAAATGACATTATACTAAGTACCTTATTTATTATGCCTATATACACCAGAATTTCATTTTATTTATGTTCCTATAAAAGCGACGTTTCCATCTCAGTTTCATAACAACCCTCTGATAAATAAACAAATTAAAATTTTCAAATTTGTTGTGTTCCGGCGTGGAGAGCAAGACAGCCGGTGTAATTACTGGCACAAGAGGTATTCCATCTTAGCCCTCTGGGTTAGCAACGCATCTGCACTCTCTTTGTTGTTGCAGGTGTCTATAGGTGGTGGTGATCACTTACCATCAGGTGACCCGCTTGCTTGTTTGCCGTCCTATGTTGTATAAAAAAAATCACTTTTTAATTTATTTATAAAATCAATTCATAAGAGCTGCCACCGAAAATGTATGAAACTGTCACTAATTTCATAGGCATTCGATGGCAGCTCTTGTAAAACAACCTCGTAACCCTGGACAAAATCCTATGGCGATTTTCGAAGGACAAAGTGCCTAATATCGTTTTGCGTGTATGCATTAAGATTAATGGAAAAATGAGGAAAACAGGCACATAAAATAAGGCACTGATTTATTTTTAGCCTGCGGCCCTAACATGACAGCCCAGGTTTAGTTTAACCCCTCCCTGCGTCTTTGTCTAACTAGTGTCATGAGCAAGGGACGCAGATAGAGATAAACTAACCTTGGCCAGTCATGTTAGGGCCACTGGTGAAATCAAAGTTGTAGCTGCTATAGACATTGAAATGTAATAGTTCATTTGTTTCCAACTACTGAAAATGCGAGTTCATTCGCCTAGGATTCAAGTTAAAGTTGACTGATTTGCTTTTAGTAAATCAACAAATTTTAGGTTATAAATAAAATTCAATGATATATGGCTGAAAAACATAAAGAAAATCTTGTATAGGTACATAGATTTACATACAATTTATACCATTCTGATTTGCCTTAAGGTTGATAGGTAGAGAATATTTGAAGTAAATTTTCCTTTTGTACATTTTATAGTTAATTTTGTGCAATAATAAGTAATTTCAGCAGCACAACTCGTAAATCTATATAAATAAAAATGAATTGTTGTTCGTTAGTCTGATTAAAACTCGAGAACGGCTGGGCCGATTGAGCTGATTTTGGTTTTAAAATGTTTGTCGTAGTCCAGGGTAGGTCTAAACGGTGAGCAAATAAGGAAAAATTGCGAGTAAGATAGAGTAATAATTAGGCGGTACGAAGTTCGCCGGTTAGCTAGTATAGAATATTTTTAGCGGAGCAATACAACGCGTGCTCAGATATAAATTAAAGTCACAGAAAAGCAATCACATCTCAAGCGTTTATCGATCAGGCGGCCGCGGCAAGAGTCCACTCCACGCCTTTGTCGCTCGAATTTGTTCCCATGTACAATAATACCAGCCACATCGCCAAGCTGAATGGATGTGGATTGCCGACCTCATTACGAAGTCGAGCGATTTAATATTGTTTTGGGAGTTTGAAGCTTTAAATGAAGAGAAGTTGGTTTTTGATCGTTTATTTAGAGGGGGTTATTTCATACTACTGTCGTCATATTTTTGTGTAAAACTGATGAAATGGAACTTTGGAAGCTCATAATAGCATTTTGCTGATGTTTTGCTGACAAGTCAAATTCTACATGCTTTTTCTAAAGTTCAGGATTTGGAGTTCCTGAAGAGTAGTCTATTTTATTTTATTAAATTTTACTTGCATCATTCTAATTATATTTTATTTAATAAACGTGACAAAGGTTGAGAATAATAAAATTAACATTCCATCATAAACGTTCATGAGGTTACAACACTATTTTAGTACAAGGTTTTCATTGGCAGCACTGTGCTATTGTATTTTCATCGAATTTAAATACAAATACTTAATAACAACTTAAAAACAAACTGACCACTAGAATTGCGTCAAATTTACTTGCAAGATTTCACTAAAGTTTTGTGTGCTCTTAGATTTCATACCTAATTTGTATTCTATGTATGATCAGATATTAACCCTAATAAGCTTTGAACAAACATTTCGTGGAACCGGTAAATGCACCAATTAACTCGGAAAATGCGAATGATAATTAGGCAAATTAATAATTCATTTTAGAAATCACATGCAATGTGAATTTTGGAAATGCTAACAATTATCAAACATGAAGCTTTTACCGCCATTTGCCATAGATAAAGCGCCTTAAACCTATAAAATTGTATACTTACGCATACATTTTTTGATGAAATGTTTTCCGGTGTGATAGGAAATCCATTCGATTAGGTATGAAAAAAATGCGAAGCTTTAAGAATGGAAAATACACTGCAACTGCAGCATTGGCTTGATGGCTAGACGACATTCGTTTATCGGGCTGCGGCTGTAGTTGGAATGAGAAGCATTGGCTAGAAGAAAAAAAAACAAAGACTTTCATTTGAGAGTCTAGAGGAAAATAAAACAGCAAAATAAGTTAATTAGGTACGTGGTACACACGGCGACGTGATAGATAAGAATACTACTAAAATCAAACTACGCTATATTAAGAAATAGAATCCAAAGTTGTAATAATTTAGAATGCTCTAGTTGTCAAGTTAAAAAAGACTTGCAAATAGATTACACTGGGAGTACAAGTGCCAACTTCATTCAAGTCCAAATAATAGCGATGGTATCATTTGTCAAGTGTCTAACGCATTGCAAGCAATAAGAAACTGTCACAAGAAAACAACGTCCTCGCTACTGAAGTATCCAATTTCATATACATTTCGATATATATTTCGGCAAATAAATAAAAAGCTTGTCTCAAAGGGGGAATTCTCGGCTGGATATGTGTTCGACATATCGACTGCAACCCTTATCAAATAGAGACATTATGGTGCCATTCGTCTCGGAAATAAATTTTTGTTTAAACCATAAACTTTGTCTGTTGTTTTTTTTGAAGATTAGTGACGTCCAATTTATCTACCATTACTTTTATTTACGGAACCCTAACCATTACCTTATTATTGTGGTCCTCCGTCAGTTTACACAAATATGACGGGTTGGCATTTAATTGTAATATGTGCATATACAAAAAACGTTGTGTTCTAATTCAAATCTCACCATACTTATTATTTCTCTTGAACTTTTTGACAAAAATTACCCTATTACCTTATATTACGACCAGAAGTGCCGGCTACAAATATACAAAAAAATATAAAATTAGTTTAGCTACGGAGATAAACTAAATCGACAGGCATACTTTCGAATTTGTATAATAATATAAATGTTAATTTATATTATGTTGCGATGAGCAAACACTATTATTTCGCCTTCTCGCATCTCCGTAACCTACACAGATTATCCCGGTGCCTTCAAGAGGAAAAGATTACCTAAAATAGATCCCTGTGCGTAGGTTTGATTTAGTTTTCCACTTGAACGAGCTAAATCTCTCACTGAATAGTCTATCCTAATAACACCCCTAAAACCCCATTCAAGGTTTTAACTTAAATCTCTAAGATTCTCCTGTCTTATTAGCTCTCGGCGTCTTATTATTATTATAAGCCCCACCTCAAACTAAACGCAAATAACGCTCCAACCACAAAGCACACTTAACAAATGGCTCTTAAGCCCTTTCAGCCCTAAAACGGCAAACGGAGACACTCCAAAACAAAACAAAGCGATAGTTTCAAATGGGAATTCTAATGAAGATCCCGCTTCATTCCACAGTTTATAACTAACAAAACAGTATCAGGAAACGCAAACAAGGGATGTTTCGCGACTGGCGACACGTTCAAACAGGAAGGAGCACGAGTGGTTCTACCCAACTATATTCAGCCTTCTGTAAATATAAAGGCAAATACAGTAATACTCGAACGTGTTCGCGCATTTTTCCCTCGGAGCTTTTGGTCAGAATTTTCGGCGCTTTAGTTTATTTTGCTTCTGTTGCTGTATTTTTTTGTTTTTATTTGTATATTTCAATTTGCGTTTTGCACGGCAAATTCTGAATTTCCTCGTTAAGGTTTACAATTTGTTTATGGGCGGAATAAATTTGTTGTTGTTGTGCTTAATTGAAAAACGTTCATATTTTTTAATTGTGTTTTTTTTCTCACCTAAAATCTTTTTATGTATTCTGTTTTTAACCGTCACGTTTTACCTGTTTTGGGTTTCAAGGGTCAAACACAAAATCATTTTTCAGTTTGCCCTTGCTGGTCACAAAATCTAAGGAAAATTCAAGATCAATTAATTACCTTATTATCAGATCCAAAAGAGATATAGTGTCATTAATATCTAACATCTACTTTACAACAAAAACCTAAAATTACTTAAGCACGTCTAGCCTGCTTGCGACTATTAGACAGAACACCATAGTACTGATAAACTGGAACATATTACCTTGATAATCAGCTAAATCAACGGAGTCTGTGGCAAGGTAACTTGTTCCAGTTTATTGATGTGGACCTCCGTAAAGTAACGCCTGAATCTATTAAGGCCTTACACGGAGTGAGTTCTCGTTTGCGAGTTGCATTACATAGCGGGCTACCGAGGTATGATGTGATCAATCGGTCGATTAAACCCTGCAACGTAATACGACTCGCAAACGAGAACCCGCTCCATGTAAATGGCCCGCAAATCACCATACTATGATCACCAAGTTGCAATTAAAAACATTTCTGTTTTTTCAACAGCGGTTTCTCGGTGGTGGCACCAGAAGTGGCAGTGCCAGGAAAGACTACAGCCGTCCTTGTCACCCTCCACGGCAGGGCTGGCGACGAGTTGGATCCGCTAAATGTCACCGTGAGACTGGAAACTCAGGATGCTGAGAATGAAGTCAAGCTTCTTACGACGGCGAGCCAAATGATTACAGGTAAGACTCTATAGCAACAGAACATTTAAAACGATCATTGCTAGCCATTTCCTACTTATGAGTGAATTAGACGCTGGCAACATTGCCGCATTAAATGCTAACCACTATGGTGCTGCTTTAAATTGGTTTGGTTGGGCCGTTTAATTCTTCATTTGTTTTATCAAGGTATTAGTTAGTGTCTCCGGGCAGAAGCTCATTTCCCCTCCACTGATCTGTTTGATTTGATTACGTCATAATTATATACAAGTATGGTAGTGTCCATATATACATAAGTTAAAAGTAGTAAAAAACATAACACATTTTGGTATATGAGATTTCGGTCGACAACATGGCTTTTTTTAAGCACGGTTCACTCAACTGACTAAATAGGTAGCCTTAAATAGCCTTATTTGATCATGTATGTGGGATCGTGTGAAGGGAAAAACAACTCTTAAATAAAAATAAAAAAGTTAAATAAAAAAGAATTGTAACGGAATATAACAAAATACACGAGCAGCTACCAATCGATCGTCCAACGCACTCCCAGTCGCTCAATCATACACGTTCGTTCACAAAATCTCTTCCAGTCATTCGCTCGTTTACATCAGTCGTTCATTCGATGTTGCAAACATTCCCACAATGTATATACTACGAGTATACGGTCCGGCATTTCATGAAAATTACTGCTTTGTTAAGCTAAAAGTTCTTTGCCAGCGGTAGACGCTTCGATTGATTTATTGGCAGGCAAACCAATGGCGAAGACTCGTATGGACGTAGATTTTGATCTCTTGCCAAATTCTTAATGGATTGCAAAGCACTACATGGTTTAGTTAAGATATACGTTGGATAATTATCTAAAGAGGATTTTTGCTGTCACTGCACTCACTCGGATTCTATAACATGACACATAGCTGGGCTAGTTAACATTGAATCGCATTCTACTCCTTTCTTTCTCTCTTCCATAGAAGGCAAGCAAAGCTACAGTCAGATTACACAGAGCCAAATGCAATGGTGAATTTTGAAAATTTTGCAAAGGTGGCAATAATTTCCATGTTACATGATTTACACGGGGTTAATCTTTAGTTGTTACGGCAGTAAATTTTGGAGCGGATGCAGACAATGTGCCGGCCATGCGTGGGCCAAATGCAAAATAGGCTAGCAAGAATAAATAACAGAAACTAATCGAAAGTCCGACGGCCAATGGGAATACGAATGAATTTCTTTGGCTTTTGAACGCTGGGAATGGATATCTGTAATGATTAAAAGGTTAAGAATAGCGCTCCAATAAAGATAAATGTAGAAGGGGAAAAAAGCCTGGTAAAAGTTATCAATTACCTAATAATACTTTATACCCAGTAGTCGAAAATAAAAATGGTAACCAAATTTAAGGCTATGTCGCTGAATTGTAAAATATCTGCTACTATGGTTAAAATTGCAACTGATTTTTTTAAACCCCAGACACTATAAACGTAAATTTATCTTATGACACGCCGTAAACGCTCTAGAAAGCTGAATAGAAGCACTAAAACAAAACTTTAACCACTAAATGTAGGAAAAGATTCTGAATAAATATCAATTTACTGCTCTCTAAGCCATAAAGACGTTTCGCGCTGCTTCAAAAGTTCCCGGTTCCAGCATTCATACCCTAACGTACTGGAAGTTGGTAAGTTGAACGAGGCTTATGTCATTGTGTTGGGGCTTAGCGAAATTGTTTTTTTTGTGTTTGACCCATCCAGACATTAACTAAGTTTCTTTTTACATGGCTGCTGTACCCTCGTACAATTTTAAAAGCAAGCAAAATGCGGTGTTGATGAACGTCATCCGAAAATGTCGAACTGCGCTTTTAAACGAGACCATTATAGCTGAAATGAAACGAAATGACGTCGATTGAAGAGTAATGCTATTGTTTGATGACCAACCATAATGATACCTACCAACTCGTAATGATAATATAACGTGTTTAGTATTGATGTTGTGGGCTTTTAATGTTGTGTGGTTTGCACTTTATTATTATAATATATACTTAAAATGGCATACGCGGTATGGAAGCTAATGCCAGTTCAGTCTAAGAACACGATCGAAGTGTAAGAATTTGCATAACTTTTGAAAAGGAAACTAACTCTTTAAATAATTTTGTTTCTATTTCGACATGCCATGAAAACCATTACAGTGATTATTTTTATATTTACGGCTACTTATCAAATTACTAACTTTGACAATAAAAATAAGAAAAAAGTGCGCATGAAGTTTGGTAATTAGCACATTAAGTAATGTCCTTAAAACGCATCTATAATTATTAAACAAACATGAATCATAGGACTTTTGTCTCTTAAGCTTTTTTAAGTAAAACTTTAAACATCTCAAGCGCTCGAAACGGATGGATTTTTGATAAGTTTTCCGGAACAATCTCAGAGGAACATTTATCTGCGTCGAGTTGAAACTCTTGCTGCTGCAATGCAGTAGGAACTCTTCCATTCGGACAATAAAGAAAACTTCGCCATAACTTTGCTCATAATGTGCTAAATTGGTTTTATTGGTTGTGATGAATTTAGATAGGCTAGCGTTTCCGATGATATTAGATCTTTAATAACGTTTTAACATGGTGAGGTGGTCTTGTAGGTAATATAATAAACAGCTTAGTTAAAATAATTGATTTAATTTGATTAAGACATGATATTTGGTTGTTAATCATACAATTTTTCAATAAATTACTATAATCATAAAGAGTGAATTCTTCTATTTCTCTTTCTTAAATAATGCTTCCAACGTGTGAGTATGTCAGAACTAGGCCTTTCTTCTGCTCAAAGATCATTTATATCACCAATGATCAATCACCACTGATCTTCTCAATCAGCAACAATCTGATAGCATCCAGTGAAACTGAGTGAGTGCCAGGTGTTAATATCTCAAAGCAATTGGAGGCCCTTTATCGTGCCCTAATGAATCACGATCACCGATAACTAGTGAACCAGACTACTAAGCTGTTTCGATATCGTTAAACGGAATCTGTATTTGCTGGAAATGTTTATTTTGGCAACGTTCGGCTAATTAATGCCGTACCTATCCCGTTTAATTGATGTTTATACACCGAAATGAGAAATGTTGGCTGTTTTATTGAAAACGTTGTTGTTTGAGATAAGAAAAGGATCGTTGGTGTTGTTTAATCTGATTTAAGTATTCTCCTCTCGATCGTCTATTTCAACATCAACAGTAATAATTAAATTCTTGAGTGATTATTTTCATTAAAGTATTTTAATCTGGTAACTGATGTACACCGTGTAAAATTCTGCTTATTTCAATTGTATTAAATTTTGCGTTCTTTAGCAGCATTTGAAACGTAAGCGCGTAGACCTTCGAATGAAATTATCCGTAACTAATACTTTTTTTTTTTTTATACAACATACCTTTGTCTGTTTAACCAAAGCGTGAACTTACAAAACAACAACGATCCTTGTTCGTCCAATCTGATAATACTTCAAGCGGTACAGTATTCCCTCGGAATTTAAAATCATGTTTCAGGATTTTGCATGCTACACGATGGATGAGTGATTCATGAGAAATCCTTAATCGATTTATGCATAGAGTCTAGCTACTAAAAATTTAACCAACTAGATTCAATTATAGTTGCAGCCATTGAATGTTAAAACATAAATTGTACTTCTATTAGTCGAAACTGGTCCCTAACCAATTGTGGTCTTGATAGTTTAAAATTGTCGTATGCCCAATTTGAAAACTTTCCTTCTTTTGCATTTTCATTTACCTAAGTGCTAGGGGTATTATTGGTGGAAAATTTGTTTTAGATGTTTTTACATGCACTGTTTTCAACATCATACGCCTCAATGAGTGTTCGGGTTTTCCGGAGCAGCAAGTTAATTGGTTCCAGTTTGTTGATATAGATCTCCGCAAATCAAATCAAATCAAAAAATGATTATATCGGGATTATTCCTATATTGTAAAGTAACGGCAGAATATTTTAATTAGTCAATGAGTGTTGCCACGTATTTGAATCTATCGTCAGTTTTCAATGATCAGGCTCAAATAATATTTATTTTATAGTAAAGAAAATTTTAACCAGTGTTATGTTATTCTAAACTTGTGATTATTTAGTTATAATTATTGATGTTAGTTTTAAATAAAATAAACTGTCACATGTAAAGTATTGCTTAAGATAAGTAATCCAATTAGGCTAAACTACAACTATGTTAAATACTCCATTCACGAGGGATTTCATTATCCTAATTCTACCTGCAAACAGCAATCCACTTACATTAACCACCCACCTTCCGATCCGCCATTTCAATATTCAACATCAGGTGTTAACGACTCAAAGCGATTGCTAATTCCGTCTCAAAGAAATCGGATTTGCTGCAGCGGGCAACGAACCAGGCGGTGTCAGCTGCGCGTCGTCTGATGAAACGGAAAAATTGGATCTTGCAGAGGCCTTTCTTTAACTTGGATAGATGTTTAACTACGAGAAAAGGCGAATATGATGATAATATAACTGCTTTTAATAGAAAAGTGGACAGCATATTGCATCGAGCATGGTGTCATTGCATTGTTTCAATAACAACGGTTGTAACATTTATTTCTAAGCCTGTTATTGATTAACAAAAACGTTTTATGTACCCACCATGTACAGCCAAGGAAATTGAAACACGTACCACCGTAGAACCTAGTCGAAGAGACATACGCATGGCATTTGCATTACATAGACTGGCGTTTAACGCGTCGCTTCATTGCGATAGGGCTCTAAGGTGGTACCTGAATATATTTCCCCTACTGTACCTACATGTACATGACTATGACTATCTACTTGTAAATTTTACGTATGTGATTTTTTATTGTGCAAAAAAAATTACGGCTAAAATTAATCCACTACAATAAATGTAACAGTACCTCGTCCACCAGAATGGAAGCATTCGTTATACTCTATGAAAGAACAAGGACCTAGACATGTTACATTAACACTTAAAAACAGGTGAAACACAAAACTCTCAACAATTTGACTTCATTGCAGTCGAATTAAAAATGAAAATTATGATGGCAGTTTTGCCCAACATTTGCCTAGCATTTTCACGGGATTATATGTGAATAAATTAATATCGCTTAAAAAAATTCAATTTACAAAAATGCAAACTTTGAAGCGTCCGACCGTTGAAATCAAATGCTTCTGAATGCAAACACTGCTTATTTGTTCCCTCACACAAAGGCAATATCCGAAAATTCCCATGCAAAAGACTCCTCGCGAACAAAATATTATATTGTACTCGTATAATAATATTGCTGCTTTGTGCTTATGGAAATTTTATGTCGCTCGCCACCGAAGAACGAATACTAAGCAGTCAATTTAGAAATTCTGTCTTTTTAAAAGTATTTTGGCGCCTCTGAACTCTAACGTAATCTCCGTTTTGACAAAATATAGATTTAAATTTTAAACACAATGTTTAAAAAAATGTTTATACATTTTTGCGGCAAATTGGAGCAAAATTGCTGCAAGGACCTACTTTTGATAAGCTAAAACTTTAATATTATTTTTAACATGTCTTAAAACTACTTTCGTATCAATTATGTAAGCATGTTTGTTAATAGTTTACTATCGCTCAAAATACGTTATTAAAATAACATCATATTCATTTAATGCCACATTCGATTTCGAAACTTATGGAGGAAGTGAGTTTTTAATAGCATTCCGGACATAGCCTATTACCAGACGAAAGAGAAAATTACTGACCAGTAATCTCTTTTTACGACTAGTATAAACCCCATTGGAAGCAGTGCAGCCATTCTGTAGTTACAAGCATTCAGCGAAGTTCAGTATACCAATTTTATACATAAAATATAGTGATTTAACAATTTTAGTTTTTCTGGATTAATAAGTGTTCTTCATTTTTTTGCGTTTAAAGTAACATAGTTTCTTAATAAAGTCTATTCTCTACTTATTTCCTATTGAACTTGCATTGGATTTTTAAATCAAACATGGTAAATAAAATTCCAGCAAAAGATTCCAATTTTCCGGCGTACAGACAGATTTGCCTTGCATTCCCAGAACTTGGCAAGCATCAAAGACTAGTGAGAAATGTTTTTCATTTTCTAGAAAAGGCGCTAGGTACTTCAATGTCAATATTTTAACAAATGCACTTTTATGGCAGAGGGAAAGCCTGGTCGACCGAAGTTTACCATTTTAGAATGTTTTTAGGGTTCCGTACCTTAATAGGAAAAAATAAACCCTAATAGGATCATATCGTTGTCCTTCATCCTGTTTATCTGTCTACAAAGACCCATTTTCTCAGAAATGCGTGGAGGTATCGAGTTGAAAAATGGAATAATCAGGTCTGTCCGGTGGAGCTGTGAAAAATCAAACTTCTAAGTCAAAGCAATCTATCGGCCGTTTATGCCGCATATTTCATACACTCGCAAGAGAACCAAAAAGCTATAGGTACTTTCAGTTGACTTAGAATCATGAAATTTGACTAGAAGCATTATTTTATAGCACAAGTAAAGGGAAGAGTCCGAAAACTGTATAAGATGTGTCTGATTTTTAAGACAAACAATATATCGAGCTCTTTTAGCCGCAGTCTTATAATTAAGATAAAATTCATTATAGTTTTGGTATAGGTGACGACAAGAACACGTCAGATGAAAATACAGTCGGTAGTTAAAGGGTTAAAGGTTCTCTGCTTATAAAATTGTAATACAAATAGGAATGTCAGTTCTCCGTTCTTGTATAAAATTGGTATAGAAGCAAAGAAATGTTGATAGAAAATTCATGAACCCCGCGGAAGATTCAAGATGGAAATGATTATAAAATTGAAGAAGGAATTTGTCTATCTAGGTATTTTATGTTTTCTAAAAGGTTTGTTTTACATTTCACCAAGCATTTCTTTTGGGAAAATAAATGCTTGCTGCTTGATGTAAATTTTGCTCTTGCAAAAATGTAGCTGCATAGTGAGTTTTCTAGTGAATTAGTGCTGCAGGCATTCAAAGCTTTTAGTTGCGTGACCCAGATAAAGGAGATAAATGTTCTGTTTTATTATTAAAAACCATCGTTTTTACGCGCTTTTGTGAAGCAAACACTCTTTTCCAAGAACTGATGGAATTTAGCGAGCTGTTAATTAGAAATTGTTTAATATTTCCAACTAAATATGTGGAGTTTATATAAAAGATATTCTCACAACCAATCAAATTCTATGCGAATAAATATATTTTACATTTGTACAACATGCGTTATTTTAGTGACAATCCGCAATCCAGGGTGGAAGCTACAAATCAATTGATAGCTCAGCAAATCTGAGTCCGATACAATGCTCTCGTTATAGAGTTGCGTCCGAGTTTTTCTCTTTGTCCAACAAAAAGTTTTAAAACAGGTCCCTCTTTGGTCGGCTCTCGGCTAGCGGGCGACTCTGCCCACTGTGTTTTTTAGCAGCTGAAGAGTGTGCTTGAAACACGTAATGGTTTTCTTATGCCATTTCTTTAAGGGTCTTACCTGTTCGTTTTATAACGACTTTAAAGATCGTCTTTTACTGCGCCTGAATTAAATACAGAGAGATACTGAAATTTGCATGACTGTAGGTACTTATACTCATATTCTGTTCCATTTACAATTCATAACAGTATGTAACTAAGATAATATGTACGATAATATGTACTCACGCAAAATAGGCGCTTTTTTCAAGCCTTCGAGTTGCGGAAACCAGCCCGCGACAGTGTTGCCAGGTCCATTTTTGAAAAATCAGTAGATGTAACTAGAAAAAATCAGTAGATGTATGGAGCAAATTTTCAAAATATCAGTAGATTCATTTTTGATTTAAAAAAAAGACAGTTTGTATATATTATGTACAAATACGCATAACTGAAATAGAGATGGTATTTCTTTCTCATCTATTGTATATCTATTCTAAATAAGTAATACGCTGTTGTATTGCATATTTATCTTGATATTTATTAATTTAAAGTGACATGACAAAGTCAGGGAGAATGTTTCCTCTAATGGCATAGACACACAACACCTCCGCCGTAAATCATGAAGATAGGGCTTCAGCCACTGGTCTCTCGTGAATCCTCCCCGCAATTGTTGTGCATAACATTTGATCCAGATGTCGTTTGCAAACCTCACCTGAATCGGTTAAGATCTCATAATGTAGTCTCCCTAGAATCTTTGACACAGTTCCAAACTCCCATTTGATATGTCTATTTGTATAACTTCGTATTTGGACTCTCTGCCCGACGCTAAATGTTCGAATCGGAGGTTCACTTGTACTCGTTTCATGTCTCGTTTGAATACTTGTCTTGAATTTAACGTTTAAGGTGTTTCTTACGTCTCTTCCAAACATTAGTTCGTAGGGACTTCTGCCCGTGCTAGTGCTTGGAGTTCTGCGCAATTGTTCTTTTATGGCTAAAAGTTTGTCCTGCAGGCTGCCTGCCTCAGAACTGATACTATGAAGAGCTTTCTTAATAGTCTGTACATATCTTTCTGCCTGTCCATTAGTCGCTGGATGGTAGGGAGCTGAAGTTTTATGCGCTACTCCATTTAGCTTAAGATATGATTCAAATTCGTTTGAAACAAACTGCCTCCCGTTATCTGAAACCAAGGTATATGGAAACCCGAATGTCACGAAGAGTTCCTTTAACTGTTTGATGCACCATGCACTTGTCGTTGTGGTGGTTGGTATGATCTCTACCCACTTGGTAAAAGCATCTACGATTATAAACAGGGAATGACCCTTCAGGGGACCTGCGAAATCGATGTGGATTCTCTGCCACGGGCCAGTCGGTGTCTCCCAGTGATGTAGCGCTACGGGTGCAGGTTGATTCAGTTGTAATCGACATGCTCGACAACTGCGAACTATATCTTCTATGTCCTTGTCAATATTTTTCCAGTAAACATATCCACGTGCTAGCAGCTTCATTTTTACCATACCAAGGTGACCCGTGTGTAAATCTTCTAACACCTGCTTTCGTAAGTCTCCTGGAATCATTACTCTAGTACCCTTTATTAGGCATCCGTCTTGGATAGTAAGTTCGTTGTCATTATAGCCATACCTTCTTAATGTCTTACCTGTCATCAAGGCTTGTAGTAAATTTTTATATTCCACATCTTTTAAAGTTTCTTCAGCGATTTTCGTACGATTTATGGAGATAGTATTCATTTGATTTAGTTGGAATGCACTATGAACGTCAATTGAATTAGATGCTATTTTGTCTACAGGGAACCTTGATAGATAATCCGCATTACTATTTTCGATCGATGTCCTGTACTCAATAGTATAGTCGAATCCGGAAAGAAAATGTGCATAGTGGAAAAGCCTCATCGTACTCATTGCTGGCAACGTTTTATGAGGATGGAAAATGGTTGTAAGTGGTTTATGATCTGTCACAAGTATAAATTTTCTGCCGTAACAGTAGTGAAAAAACTTTTTTAGTCCCCAAAAAAGGGATGTTGCTTCCTTGTCTATTTGACTGTATTTTTTTTCACTACTAGTCAATGAGCGTGACGCAAAGGCTATGGGCCTATCTGACCCGTCAGGTAGTCGATGACTGAGGACGGCCCCAAGTCCAGTTGGTGAAGCATCTGTCGCAAGGACAAGGGGTTTACCAGGGTCGAAATGCATCAAAACTCTGTCACTTAAAACCTCCTCTTTGATTTTACGGACACTTTCATCACACCGTTGAGTCCATTTAAATTTGATGCCCTTTTTTAGTAAATTATTCAAAGGACATGATATTGAGGCTAAATTTGGTATGAATTTGTTATAATAATTCGCCATTCCTAAAAATGTACGCAATTCATTTACATTGTCTGGGCGCTTAGTGTCTAGAATTGCCTTGATTTTACTTGCGTTCTTATGTAGTCCGTTTTTATCAATGATATGGCCCAAATACTCAATGCTCTTCTGCATGAAATGGCACTTGTCTTTGTTCAATTTGAGATCATTTTCTTGTAGTTTCTGTAAAACGAGACGTAATCTAGACATAAGCTGATCTTCTGAAGATCCTTGAATTATTATGTCATCAAAGAAACATTTCACTCCCGTGATCCCTTGAAGTAATCTATCCATGAATTTTTGCCATAAGTTGGGAGCAACTTTAACGCCGAACATTAGCCTGTTGACCTTGAATGTTCCTTTGTGTGTGCTAAGTGTCTGCATCATGGCGCTTTCCTCATCCATCAACATGTGTAAGTATGCTTGACTGATGTCTAATGTGCAAAACAGTTCACCCCCGTTCATCTCTACCAGAATATCTTCTATAATCGGGATAGGGTATTGTTCGTCCCTGATGACCTTATTCAAAGTGACCTTATAATCGGCGCATAAGCGTATACTGCCGTTTGGTTTCATAATCGGGACAACAGGAGTGCCCCATTCCGAGTTATCGACCTTAGTAATCACTCCCTGATTACATAAGCGCTCTATTTCATCATCCACTTTTTCCTTCAGTGCATATGGGATGCGTCTAGGCTTTACAAAAATCGGTGTCGCATCATCAAACAGGGTTAAGTGACCTTTGTAGTTGGGAATGCAACCAAGAGTACCGTCAAACACGTCAGAAAATTCTGTAAAAAGTTTATCAAGACTCGGGTGCGCCATGGTGTTCACTAGGTGGATGTTGGCCAAGTCTAGGTTAATGGATCGAATCCACTCTCTACCGAAAATAGCGTCCACGTCTTGTTTAATAATGTACAACTTCCCATCAAACTTTTGATTGTTGTATTTGCATGAGACATAAGCCACTCCAAGAGGCGCAAAGATCTCTCCCGTGTATGTTCTCATAGTGACGTTAGTTCTGTAAATCTTGTATCCTGTATTGAGTCTTTTAAAATCTTTATGTGAAATAGATGACAAAGCGGCGCCCGTGTCTACTTCCATTTTCATGTTTCTGTTATTGATGTCAACATTTATCATAAATTTGTCGGTATTGTTGGACCGTATCAGATTCATATCCCAAGGAGTACTATCGTCCACTGTGTCAGACGAGTTATCCTCGTTATGCACCTCCACGTGCTCAGGTTCTACCTGGTGGTTCCCCTGGGTTGGGCGTAGACATACTCGTGCTAGGTGGCCTAATCGTTTACATTTATTGCAGGTGTCCTTGATACTTCTACATGCATGTGCTTGATGTTCCTGGCTTCCGCAACGAAAACATTTGCCTTTTAAATCTTTAATCGTTAGTGTTCTGCCTTCTGATTTAAATCTGTATTGTTTAGAATCCACTTTATTAGTTCTCAAATGCGGCTGTTGGTTAGAGCAGTGCGCCGGTGACATGTAGCTACTGTCAGATTTTGCTATTTCAATTACGGTTGCGGTCCTTATTAATTCTGGGAAATTTGATATTTTTGTATCTTGTAGAATTTTTGTACGAATATCATTATCATATAGTCCTCTTATAAACTGTAACGTCAGAAAATTATCACATATTGAGGACTTGCATTTATTACACGTAAACCCGCAATCTTGGGACAAACGTTTTAGCTCCGACGTGTAAGTCATGACTGACTCGTCAACTCCTTGAATTCGCGTAATAAATTTGTGTTGACACGCCCAAATGCTAGGTTTTGGGTCTATATAGTCCTTTAATGTTTTGACCAGACTATTATATTCTTGTTCACAAGGATCGCCCGGTGAGCTAAGATCATAAGCTTTTTGGTGTAATTCTGGAGGTAATGAACTCAGAAGCAATAGAGTTTGGGTTTGTGAATCGTGATAGTTACTTAGTTTCATGTAGGTCTCCAATCTCTTGATAAAGTTTGTAAAACTTTCACGATCTTGTAGCGGTTGAAAATGTAACTTAGGTATACGCACAGCCACGGGCGTACTTTCTGGTTTACCTTCATAGCTCCGGGCATGTTGGGACCCCGTAACGTAAGTGGAAGGCGGATCGACTGGATGCGGGCGTAAGTCGTGTAACATCAATTTCAGTTGTAAAATAGTTTCTTCCGTTGTATGTCGCTGTTCAATTTCAGCCTCAAGATCCGCCGTATGCGTTTCAATTTCACTTTGGATAGTGTCAAAATTTCTATCGTAAATTTCGAGGTTTGTTAGCCGTTGACTTACCTCGAAGTCCGAAAGCGAATGTAATTGCGCCAGTTGTTGTTGTAACTTTGTAAGCTGGCCGCGTATTGACGCGCGTAAGCGAATAAGGCGCTGCAGTTCTGCCTCCATCGTCGCCAATATTGTCTATCTATTCTAAATTAGTAATACGCTGTTGTATTGCATATTTATCTTGATATTTATTAATTTAAAGTGACATGACAAAGTCAGGGAGAATGTTTCCTCTAATGGCATAGACACACAACATCATCATAATCAAGTAATCATTTTGGCGTAGTGTGTTCAAACCTCTCGTTTCGAAACCAAACATTTCGCTGACTGCGGAGCAAGATTAACTATGTGTTCACCCCATTAAGTCCATTTTACGATGACAATTTTATAGTGCCAACCAAACTATGATAATTTTGTGTGTCATTTCACTCAGATTTTTATATTACATATCCTCTTTTAAAGATAAGCTAGCATTTGAAAAAATCAGTAGACTTTTAGTTAAAATCAGTAGATCAGTAGAATTATGGAAAAATCAGTGAATCCCCCGAAAAATCAGGAGATCTGGCAACACTGGCCCGCGAGAACCTATAAGATAATATGTAACTATATGACTAAGATTGTGTTGTACTTATCATTAAAAGAGAAGCAACGATATCACAACAGGACGCGCTAGGTAAAAACTTGTAATCTTGTAAAAACTAACTTAGAGGTTTGATTAAAAATAACGACAAAACAGCACAGCGCAGCGTAGGACGACCAGCCACAAGATGGTCCGATGACCTCATACAGGTGGCAGGAAGGCGCTGGTTGCATGCTGCTTCCAACCGGCCACTTTGGAAATCCATGGAGGAGGCCTATGTCCAACAGTGGACTTCTTGTGGCTGAGATGATGATGATGATGATGAACGACAAAACATGATGAACTCTTAGCGATATTTCTAAAATATACAAGTTAACATTAACTAGTAAATTCCTTTAAAAGAGTTCGAGAATTATAATTGTAGGTTGCTACACAAGTATATACATAGACTTCCTTTCATTACTATTTATTAAAGTACAATGCTTGGTTCCCAATTCATTATAACAAAAAATACGGCTGCACGGTTTATATTTCTATTTCACAGAGGGTCACTTTTAGTTCTTTAAAATTTAAATTTTTAATTTGTTTGAAATCTAGTCGCCCGCCAAGCCACGCGCTACTTAATCACCTCATGCAAAAACGCCACACTTTATCTGTTAATTAGCCATAAATAAAAATGCAGACACCTAACTGAAAATACTGGGAATTAAAACCTCTGTGAATTATAATTACTGTAAAGTCTTTAGGATCGCGAACTATAGTGATCATTACACGGTTTAGTTCAAATGTTCAAAACAAAACGCAGAGTTTTCGAGCTAAAGCCATTCAAGATAATTATTGAATTGTTGTTCCCGTCTCGGAATACTCTTTATTACAATCGCCATGATAATTGCGTTGGCGAAGCTCCACTAAATTTGGAGGAAAGTTTTCTCCTTCCGTTAAAGTTCCGGCAATACGACTTAATTAAAGACATAGATCCATTTCCTACCTGGATTTCTACCTTCTAGTAATCAAAGTCTCTTATAACAGTTGAAATGGAATGCAAATGAATTCTATTATTTTATTTATTGTTCGCTGAGTAATAGGAGCTGACTGGGAACCCTTTAAATAGTCATTAGACAGGCAATGGTGTACCCTCCGTGAAAGTTTAAATTGAATCCACCTGGAACTTAGCTTCGGATACTTTTCTAATTATTTCGAGGGCGAAACAGATTCGCGTCCCGTACGAGTAGTCTAAGACAAATTGCTAGTGAAGTTGAGAAATTTGAGGGAATATAGAAAATGGATGGATTTATCGGGAATGGAAAAAGTTTACCGGTTTCGAACCGTGTCATATACACGGTGTAAGGAGCAGCGTGACAAAACCTGAAACCCTGGTTTTAGACAATTATATTATATTCTATTCTATTATCCTGAACTCTGTATGTATACTTGTAAGAATAGTTAAGACGTTAGTAAAAAGATACAGCGACATTGCAGCCCCTTGCATATTCCATTACGATCTAGCCAGTTCGACTGGGGTAGTACCATACTATCACAGTAAAACGGTGTAGTATAGTCATTTGCTACTTACTGCGTATCGTATGGTGAGTAAACAAGATCTGGTGGCCAAGGGACTTAAAGGCTGGAAAAGAATTAACCGACTCTCTTGGGGTTGCTGGTTCCTATAGGCGGCCGTCTTCACTTCCCATCAGGTGCCTCCTTCTTTTTGATACAAAAACCTTTTGGTATAACAATATGTATCAATTACGGTAATATCCTAAATAACAACCCGGTATTCGTCATAAGACCCATTTATCAACATTTATCTGCATCTACACTTCTACACTAAAATAATAAAGAGGTCAACTTTGTATTTTTGCTTGTTGTTTTGGGCAATCTCTGAAACTACTGAGCACATTCCAAAATTTCTTTTACTAATAGAACGTTACACTACCCTTGACGGACATAGACACCTACACTTATTCCACGCGAACGAAGAGGCGGGCGTCCACTATCAGTTATAAAATGATTATTGTTGACTGTTAAAATTCCCAATAAAACAACTCTGATTTTCCATTGCTCACGAGCTGCTAACAATATTCCGGTAGTAATCCTTATTTACTGAGCGGAAATCGTATTAAACAACTTTTAATTGGGTCCTCTTTATACGGAACGGGATGACCTATATAATTGATTTAATAAAAAAAACTTCCTTTGAAAAGTCTTGGAAGTAATTTTCTTGAAACGTCAGCGCAACGATAAACTGGAATTGACTGGCAACTTCCTTCGCCTTTTAAGTTATTTAAACTCTTTAACGACTCTTTGGATAGAAAACAAAAATCCTACTAAGTAAAACAAAACGTAAGTTAAATTATATTATAAGATATAGGTTTTATTTTATTTATAAACTCTACTGTATGTTCAGTCTAAAATACATAAGATGTACCTAAAAAATAAAGTAGTTTTTGAGAAACAAAGGGTAGGTACTTCGTTTTTTGCACTCTTGTCTTATGAGCTTTTTCTGAACGAGTAGTAGATGTTCTTGCATTTATATGTTTCTTGGCCTTATTTATCTGAATGAAGTCATTTTTGGTGACCCCCATATGATGCTCATTTGCCACCTTCTTCCATAAAAAACAAGAATAATTGTTGTTGTGTTGAACAGATTTAAATACTGTTTTTTTTTTCTTTCTCTTCTGTCTTACAAAATATTATGAATACATATTATGTATGCTGCATGTCATTTTTTGAAAACGAAAAAGATCAAGAATTACGATAGTATCTTTAGCAACACGAAATTAAAAAAGCCAACGCTAAAACAAGCAATGAATATTATATTACTACTACTTAACTACTCCTACAATAATCAGAACCAGTTAGAATGAAAGCTCACATATAGAAAAGGTCCAAATTTTTTAATGAAATTTTAAGAAATTTTATTTTCACTGATTTCAGGAATTAAGTTTAAAAATGAGGTACGGAGGTTTTTCTAGTGAGCGTATGTTTTTCGTTCACGCACTTTTTTCGCAACTTGTTCAATTAACTTTTAAACTTTCACTGCAAATTAAAAACTGAAAACAATCAACTATTGAACGTGTGCTCAACATGTTTTTAAAATGAGTTTTAACTGGGATGAAAATGCTTTTATTTATCGTGATTTTTAAAACATACCTTCATAGTAGCTTTATTTAAAAATTTTAGGAAATTTGCTTCAATGCTCCCGGCTAATCTCTTAGCTTGAAAGCTAGAATACCTACCTCGCAAATGTCTGAAACATTTCATTCTATAATTTGCTTACCTATTTTGTATTAGCGTCAAATCCGAACATAAAATCAAGACTTTAGTATGCCTAGGTTTCCGTTTTATGTCACTCATTGTTAACCTAATTTAGCTCGAGCGAGATATAAACGCAAATACTAAAGTATTTCACATTTATTCCTAGATATATATATAAATCCTACTAATATTATAAATGCAAAAGTAATGATGTTTGTATGTCAATACGCAATCATGTTTGGGCGGATTTACATTCAGATGGACAGACTGTTAGATCATGTCCGGGATGAAAACATACGATACTTTTTGTCCCGTAAAATCTAGGCAAGTTCATTGGAAGTTACACCTATTTTTTATAAATGGAGGCAACCAGCATGCGGTTCACCTGATGGGAAGTAATCTACGCCGCCTATGGCAACTAGCGATCCCAAGAATTGCTGATCCATTGCGCTGGCCTATAGGTCAGTGGGCGGATCTCTGACTCACCGTAGAAAACGTTGCTAATAACGTTAACTAAACGAAGCTCGCTAGAAATAGCAAGATATTACTTTACGCTGGTATGCTATGAGAGTGTACTACTACGGTCGAACCGGCCCATACTGCGACCAGCAATTGGCTACAGTGTGGCTCTTCCACTAGCAGGGGGTTCCACTCCGCACTGTAGGTACGCTCGGCCGTCTTGCCCACAGCGTAGGCAAATCGAAGAAGGTTGTGGGCTCACTCGTCCTCGCTGTGTCATTGTAATTGAAAACGAATGCACCGCAACCTTAACTTGTCGCTGGGAGTTGCGGGGGGATAGCGGTCGCGAGCGGGGCGTTCTTTTTGACTCGCGTCGCCTGGTAATATGTATGAAGTAATTTACACTGTTTGTGCGTGTTAATTAAATTGGAATTCGTTTAATCGCGGTCGAAACAGAGAAGTACAATTATTTATTCTATGCCACTAGTAAAGATGTCACATAAGATGTAGTCATAGACAACATATTTAGTATACTTAATCTCTAGTACCTAAATACTGAAACGTTGCTTGAAAGTTTAATCAGTTTTTTACGTACTCGTATCGATTCTCATCGCAGCTTGGGAATCCAATTAAGTATTACTGCTATAGCAATACCTCTTGCGATTAGAGTTTAATGTAGCGAGTTTCTACAGTAATCGAATTAACCATGCACCGTGGAATTAGCCCTGCTTCCTTTGTTCTGCAGATTACTCGGCTGGTATCAGCTCGCTCCAAACAGATTTTCAACAACCTGTCTAAGAACACTTATGTTTTATTTGTGTTTCAAGCGTCGATTCGATTTTACGCACGTTTAGTTCGCAATCACGTTCGTAACATTATTTAAATGTGCTTGGTACGTCATTCGTAGAGTTACTCTCTTAAAGTTGTTCTATTTTCTGGAATTAAACCTTAAGTTCTCTCTTAAAGTAGGTAAACTTAAATTAGTTCAATACTTCCGTGAAAGAAATTGTTGTGGGGAGTCATACCAAATCCTAAACTAGCGCTTGGGCCACATACTCATCCTAAGAAAAGGCCAATGCAATGTATTAAGCCCACAACCATGCTGTAATTGTCAGGTTGCATTAATGTTGTTGAACTTTGAGGAAAGTCATTACTGAATGAAATTAAGAATGTAATTTTTTTTTAAATAGAAATTCAAACAAGCAAGTGATTCACCTGATGGTAAGTGATCACCACCGCCTATAAACACCCGCAATACCAAAGATATTGCAGATGCGTTGCCAACCCAGAGGGCTAAGATGGAATACCTCTTGTGCCAGTAATTGCACCGGCTGTATTGCTCTCCACGCCAGAACACAACAGTGCAAGCACTGCTGCTTAGCGGCAGGATTAGCGAGCAAGATGGTGGTAGCGATCTAGACGGACCTTGTACGAGGTCCTACCACCCGCAATACACAAACACAATAAAATACTTTTATAAAATCGCTATCGTTCATACACATCATTTTATGACTTGTCGTGTAAAAACCAGTTCAAATACCCTGATTTCCCGCCTAAAAAATTCGTGTCAGTTTAGTTTCAGGGAACACTGACGTTTTCCATTCAAGTATTTGAGAATAACAAGAGATTATCGTTCAGTCTGTCACTTTCTACCTTGCTGAGTAGGAGAGAGACGCACTGAGTGACAAGCAAGAAAATGAGCACGCGTACTAACTGTACAGTCAGTATGTACGTCTGCGCAAGTAATGCTGCAGACAATTACCAGCAAATCCGCATTTCTGTAGAGCAAATAGCAAGTTAATTGTCTCCAGGTTTCGTGCGCTGGAGTATCAATTCAGGCTCCGGTGATTTTGAGAATGCCGCGCAGAATTGGTTCATCTTATTACAGACAAACGTGTACAGTGGATACACTTTGAAGAAGATTTTGTTGATGTTTTTTTGAGAGAGATTTTGAGGGTAAACCCGTTCTATTGACACAGTACCAAGGTAAGATTTGTTACCAATATTGCCTTAAAATAAATAAGATGGAAGGTTCTCATTATTGGAGGAGTGTACAAATGGAGTATTAACCCTATATCTATTATTCATCATCATCATCATCATCATCTCAGCCACAAGAAGTCCACTGTTGGACATAGGCCTCCTCCATGGATTTCCAAAGTGACCGGTTGGAAGCAGCATGCAACCAGCGCCTTCCTGCCTGTATGAGGTCATCGGACCATCTTGTGGCTGGTCGTCCTACGCTGCGCTTGCCAATATCTATTATTAAAGTGGCTTTTTTGTATCAAGCGATTTCACCTGTCACCTATTGATGATACTGCTAAAATCCGTGTAGCTATTTTGGTACGGACTAAAATAGCTACACTGATGTGTATGGAAATGTCACCTCATGTCATCTGAGCAGGAAATTAAAAGTCCGATTTGTATGTTGGTATTTTTATCTTTTGGAGCTCATATCTGAAATAAGAACGAGTAGGTACTCGTACATGTAAGTAGGTATGACGCGACTGGAAAAAGCTGTCAATATTAATTTTATTGTCTTGTTAAAATGAACTGCAGGCATTTAAAATTATCAATGTAAGGAAACTGAACTTAACGTTTTTGGACTCGAATGAAACAATGAGTAAGAACTAAACGCTGTTTTATGTAAATATCTTCATATTTCATACATTTTACGAGCCCCTATACCAAGTCGGATACCGTAATATGAAACGCTTTAGTATAACGAAAATGCTAGTAGTTTCTGGTTGCAGTACAAATGGGTCCATTCCGAGATAGTAGCGCACTCTCTTAGAATATCGGGATGAATTAGCTTACTACTGCGTTTCGTACGGTGAGTATACGATGTAGAAACCCACGGAAGAGAAACCTACAGTTGCGTTTGTATGTTTTTATGTAAGTATTTATTGCGCATAATAATAAAAAACCAATTTACAAGAAAATAAGTAACATGACAAACGCGAACTTATCCCTTTAAGGGATCTCATTCCTCGTTTGAAGGGGTTTTTTATTTTAAAACGGATCAGTGTTTTTCTTAGGATCGCTGGTACCTAAGGACGGTACCGATGGTGATCACTTTAAATGGTGACCCGCGTGCTCGTTTGCCGTTGAAAAAATTGAACCATCGGTTTTTAGGTACAGCAGACTGCGAGATCCAGGTAATTTACGCCCTAATGACTGGCTTCCGGGGTAATACTTTTGCCACTAGCGACGTTGCGTTTAATTTAGTGGGGATTTAGTTTGATTTTAATTACAACTTGGTGCTTCAAGACTTTGTGGGACTGTAAAGGGAAATGTTGGTTTTATGACCGATGCGGCGCGAGCTGTGATGGCTAATGTAATGTTGAAGTTTATTGTAGTTACTGAGGCCGTTTATCCCTTTTGATTGCGTTTTGCTTAAACGGGAGATAGATGCCAAGTTATTAAAGCATTTTGATGACGTGTATATTAAAATTAACGAAATACTTTTAAAATAAGGAAAGCTTAAATATTAGCTTAAAGCTTAAGAAAATTGAGATAGAACCAATTTGGGGTAAAAACGCATTTTAAACATTTGATGATTTCTAATGCTTTAAGCACGTTGCATGCTTCAAGATCACAGGATTCACAGAACTAAGATAAACATTAATATATTGATAGGTAACTTCAAAGTAAAAAAAAACCCCTTTATTAGTTTTGTGTAAAACAAAATACTGTTTTAACACATGTAAAGGCGCTGTTAAAGTTTACGATTTCAAAAATTTGATAGCAACGATAAAACTCGGTCCACCTCGAAATGGAAAAGATGTTGAACAAAATGCCTGTCCATTCCATTGCAATAGCACTTAAACGAACTAGACGCTATTAGAGCTAAGAGTTATTATTCTAAGAAAAGAAATGAAGTGCTGGCTGGAAAATGCAACTTGAGATTTTAAATTTGGAATGGAATGTTCTAGATTTTTTAACACGAGTTTTTTTCTGGCCAGACATATGTTTGAGCGATAGGGTGAAGCAGAATGTTTTTCTCGTTGTCTCATTGTAGACTGGTAAATTAAACATTGACTGCTATGGCATGGAATTCGAGTAAAAACCACATCCTGACAAGACAGAAACTTATTTCTTAAATGCAGATTTTTTTTTATTATGTTAGATAGCTTATGGAGTGTAATAGTATAGCCTTAACCTGACAAAAACATCAGACTGCTGCTCTGTGAAAGTTATGCGTGACCATACATAAATAAAAATAAAAATTATTCGGGTCGACTTGAAAACCTCCTCCGTTTTTCGTCTTTTAAAAATACATTGTTTTATTTAAAACTGGTATAAAGAGAACACTGCTACCTTACGTTCGTTTTTTAAGCATCTCCTAATCCCTAGGCTTATTTAATAATTATTCAATACTAGTTTTTGCCTGCGACTTCGCTCGCATAGATTTTGGATCACAAACTTATTTCCACGCCCATTTAAGCCCCTTCGCCGACTTATGAGAACTTTATGTATATGACAGATATAAAAATGACAATTCGTAAACCAAGAACAGTTTCTATGAGCTACGGGAGAAAAAACAACTTTTTTACATGTTCTGGGTAATTTCTTAATTGTTTCTTGTCATTTAAACCTAATTAGAACTCTAACAAATAATTTAAAAAACAAAAAATAGCCAATGCGGACCAGCCGCTCTCAAATAATGGCCACCTACGAACACTATTTCATTTTTATTTGTGTAGAAAATAGAAGATTCACAACCTGGTTTAGCTCCTCCTACCACGAAAATTTATACAAATCGAATGGTAATTTATATTTAAACATCATGAAACAAAATAATACTCCAGTTCCGATTGAAATAAGACGCGGCTTTGCAAACGCACAAACAATGCTAAGCCTTTTTGTGGAAACAGATACTTTCTTCATTTGCGATGAACGCTGGAACAAACAAGGTGAACAAGAAAACGCAAAGCAGAAATAACTCGTTAAAAGCTAAAAGACATAGAAGTTCACTCGAGATGTATTTACAATCATACTAATGAGTTTTTGAACGGATTACTTGGCGCCATATTCTTAACTTGTTCATTATAAATGGAGTGGCGTGTACATATATAATTAAATACCATGTTTTCAGATGTGAAGAGGTTTTAATATTAATTAATTTTGCGAACTGATGGTGGAATTAATATACGAATGATATGGCTTAATTAAATTGTATAATGTAATTATAATCTTAGAGGCAAGCAGTGTCTGTTTTTATATAAACCCATTTCGACGATATTTGTGATTAAATTATTTGTTCCAAAATTCTAGGAACATATAATTTGAGAAATGAGCATTACGCTAAGCCAGCGATAATGTACAGTCAAGGAAATTGAAACACGTACCACCGTAGAACCTAGTCGAAGAGACATACGCATGACATTTGTATGACATAGCCTATAGCCTGGCGTTTAATGCTTCGCGTCATTGCGATAGGGTTCTAAGGTGGTACGTGAATATATTTCCCCTACTGTACAGTATACCTTATGACATTGCCTAAGGTGCAAAAGTGACAAATCTTTACATTCCTCGACCGTCAACCGTACATGAAAGTACAGTACAATTTCTTAAAGTTTGCCACTCACCATCAGTAGGCAAATATCGTTATTGATTTATTTTGCCTCTTTGGACTACACACGATACTTGACTTGCTATCTATAGGAAGCAATGAACTTCGCTTAATTTTATTTACTATGGCATTTTCGATGATTGCCAAAGTCATCTCTAAAATTGTGAGCCCTGAACGAAAGCTCTGACCCAGTGAAATTGGGATTTGCTATAATACCGAGCGTTTAATTCTTCTTAAGCAAAACTGCTAATCTGTTTTGATTTGGGTATTTATCACAAGAAAGAAAAGGATTTTCTTTGTCCAACAGTGAGACAAAAAAGATGAGTGACAAAATGTAGCCACCTCCATACTACTTAATTTTTAACCGACTTTAAAAAAAAATAATGTTCTCAGTTCGCCGAAATCTTTTTTTTTTCATAAGTTTCTGTAACATCAAAGACAAATATATCTTCAGAGGGCAATGGCGCAGTTTGATTGATCACTACATTCCACACTCGAGAAAGGTCTTTGAACCCTTTTAACACGTCAGTTGAACGCGACTTGCTTCTCTAGTTTAGGTGAAAAATGGTAGTTTCGTGTGATTTCCTGGAAATACTTGAATCCCACTTCAAATTGCGGAAAAAATATTGAAAGAGATCACGGATGCAAGCAGTTATTTTAAGTACAAAAATATTAAAAAGAAAAACACAAACAACCTCTACTGCGCAGTTTTTAATACTGGCCACTAACGGTAACGAATGCCATACGTAAGGGTTAAAAAAACATATTAATCGTGTTTTGTTTTTAGCATGTATTACGAATTAAGCTATAATTATGTAAATTATTCCGTTTTTGACGTTGTTAGTTTGATTAGAATGATTAATTTATTCTGAACCTAAATTATAAAAATATTGCTATAATTATAATTTATTATTTAATGAATAATGTTCAATAGCAAAATATGCAGATGATTATTTAATCAACACTCAGATAAACTAAAGCCTGATCATGTTAGAGCCTGGGGTGACCTTCGTCCTCGAGTGCCTTCCCTTTTTTTATGAAAAACATCCAAATGTAAACCTCATTTGTTTGTTTCAGGCTACGGAATCATTCCTCTGAAGATACCGTCATCCCCGGCAAGTCATTGCACGCTTCACACCACCGTGGGTTGCGTGGGCAATGACGAATGCACAGCCAAGAGTCACAGCGTGATCAGGCTGTTGGGGCCAGTGCGGGATGTGATCGTGAGGCCAGCAAGACATCATTACAAACCTGGGGAGTCGAGTGAGTATAATAATATGTTTAAGTATAAAATACTTGGTAGATCCCATGACGTTATACGCAGAGACTTGTTGAAAGAAAATGAAAGAAGATGACAGTTTGTCTCGGAGTATATTTAGTGGCTTTTTGCCGTAATTCATGTCTAGACGATGCGTATGCGTATGAGCTAATGCCAAAATATCCGTATGGTGTCCGCTGTCACTGTCAGCGACGCGCAACGTTTAATCTCATGCGAGCATCATACATGGCGATAGAGATTTCGGTACAAATTATAGCGTAAAGCCATGTGCTTCGTGGTTTGCACATAAAAGTGCGCATTATGTGATTAAAAGTAAAAAAGAAACTTTTTTTTTTTTAATTATGGTTGTATAACCATTAGGACTTTCAACTATTTCAAGTTGATAGCATTAGTATTGGCTGAAATATGCCGCTGTGTCAGACGGACGGACAGGATGGACGGGGCGGGCCTAACACTAGGGTTCCTTTTTTTATCTTTTTGGTAGAGAAAGCTAACAATTAACTACAAGCGATAGTAAGTCTTTCCACGACATTATTGGTATCCTGAACACTGCTTAACGCAATATTAATACAGTACAGTCGGCCATCCTGGCGGAAAATCCCGGCATGACTGTGCTGTATTTGATATTAATGAAACGGCCCTAAAACTACTATTACACGTTCAAATACTTTCAATTACCGAAAAGGTCATAGGGCAGATGAGATGAAAGAACTTATTAGTACAATTAAGTCGTGGTAAAACATTTTAAAGCTATTTTAAGGACGTTTATTGTTTACCAAGTGTTCAAAGTTATCCGGCCTTTATTATTACTTAACCTGCTTATGTGACAGACGTCAGAAACAGAAGCTATGAATAAAAACAAAAGAAGCGGGAGACATTCTGTCTTGTTTTCATCCCATAGAAATAGTATAGCGTGGAGTAATAAAATTGAAAACGATATTTTATTAGGTGATCGCTTTACTTGGAATGGCAATACAATGTGCCAAAAAGGGTCGCCTACATACTCTAAACCTCCTCTTCAATTGACACCCACACAATCAATAGACAAATGGTCACCTTTGGTGTACATTAAGGTAGTCAAATCTAAGTTTTTCTTATTAATTTGCAGGTTTTACACCTTGACGCACACCAAGGGTATCCATTTTGACAGTTTTGGGTGTGTACCCTTGACATGTACTGAGGCTATATCCATGCTTTAGTTCTTTATCCAAGTTCCTCCCCGTCAAAAAAAGGATTCTGACAGAGATAAATCGCCCGCATAAACTATACAAACTTATAACTTAAATACTACAATTTACTTTTAATTTAAGCTCATTACCGAAACTAGCTAAGATCGTTCATCTTACTGAATATCTCGTTAGCTCGCATGCAAAAACGTTATCGTGTTGAAAATGCCATAACTGTTACCTACAGAAACTTGGACCTTGATAACTTTATGTTTATTGTCCAACTTGGGCCAGTAACTTTGTATAATTAATTATATCGTGCATTACGGGGAACTGCTTTTGTAAACGTATAATTATGAATTCTTCGGCAAACATTGCGAATTTGTTGTGGTTTTTGGGGAAGGTTATAAATGATGTGTTTTAGTTTGAGCCCGACATTGTATTAGTGTAGCTTTAATTTAAGGATGGATGAATATTGTTATACTTTAATTGAGCACAAACTGTGGATATACACAGATTTTAAAGAAGTTTACTTATACAATTATTCAAATTTCATTTGATTCACAATGTTTGAATCTAGTTACTTTAGAGCCTTACTCCCTTATTTATAAACGCTCAGGCATCTTATATTAGTTAACTTAAGTGTCGTTTTTATCTGTCATTATAACGTTTACTTTTGAAAACAAGAAACAAAACATAATACATATATTTTAGTAAAAGAAGAGGATGTTAAACTTTTAAGAAAATTAGGTTATGTAGTTTTTTTACTATGCAGGTAACAAGCAATGGGAAAACCTAGTTATTCATTGCTTAACTCTAAACCTTTATAGTTTCTTTATCTACACACATATCATAAATGCTTAATAACGCGTTCAAAAACCATAGAAAATGACCAGCATTATTACAACCAATGTTATTATAAGAATTTTCTTGTCTGTGGTAGTAGGTAATCTGTTCTTTATTGGGTAGTATCTCTTAGTAGTCTGTGTTTATTGGTGATCACATTACCGATATCTCGTGACGTTATGAATTTAAATTTGGAACAGCTGTCAAAATTCAAGATGGTCTCTATTCTAGTATCCACAGATATTAAAACAGTTATCGATACGAAGCGTCAACTCAGTATGATTTTTTAATTTAAACGCACGACATTTGATCTCGAGTGACATCACAATAGGGACTTCATTCTTTTGTCTATGATTTAAAAAAACGTTCGTCTTGACGGATAGATCGAATTGCCGCCATACTTGTTTGACACTCGTTTGTTGGTTTTTGCTGTTACGGTTTTTTGCAGTTATGATATGTGTGTAGATAAAGTAATGTATGCAACTGTATATAATTAGGCCTTAAAACACTCGTGTGATCCTATTATGAAACTCGCTGACGCTCGTTTCATAAAACCACACTCGTGTTTTAAGGCCTCTCATTATATAGCAGTTGCATAAAATACTATTAAATTCATCTGTCTTGTAATACCAGAAATAACATTAAGGAAACAATGGTTTCACACTAACTTCCAAAGTACCTACATAAAAAACATACATACATAGACTGCTAAAAACTTAACCCTTCCTTTTGACTTTGCCGTCGTCGGGTGAAACACGTGAGTTCACACAATATTTATTTATTTAAGAGTCAAAAAATATTCATAACAATTTTGTTATAGTGTTTCTTTCCTCTTTAATTTCCAAGGTGATATTTTAATGTTTTCTCTCAAGTATTCATTCCAATTTAAAACGAGTCTACAAAGAAGAATAATTGAAACAAGAAACAAACAATTCATATATGGTATGAAAGAAAATTCTTCCAAAAATGTGTTCGTAAACGTTTTAATAATTAATTAAGCACGTAATAACCTCCTGCTGCTTTATGCTTTCGGAGTCATCAATTTTTGTCTTGCTTTATGTTGTTTTTACGATCTTTTTTATGTCCAATGCAGCTTAGTTGTTAATGGGAATCCTTAAATTAATGATAGATGAAATCTTATTCTCTGAGGTAGATTTTATAGCGCACAAAGATTTTTTTAGGATTATTTTGCGAAGAAAGACTGTTTTTGGCTTTAAAGTTGAAAGTACCTTGAAATTTGCATTTTCAAAAATTTATAGCAGTCTATCTCAATTTTAGAACATGTTAGGTCAAAGAGAAAAAAAAATACATTCATCATCTTTTGCAGTTGCAGACTAAAGAAACCTTTTATTATTTTTTAAGATTATAAATTTAATTGACTAAGTAGTGATCGCAAACCTTATTTTAACAACAATCATTATGTTAATCCAAATACTTGACCAGTAGTATCACCAATCCTTAACACTTGACATTTTGACACTTTTTCATTTTATTTTGTTTTATTTAGGAGATAAAACAGAATTTGTCGCATTATGCCGCTATTTAAAATCTCTACTCGTACTTCTTTCGGTCTTTTATTTGTAATGACATAGAATCTTAAATTCTGTTGTATCACTAGTTTACCTATTTCGATTCTTCGATTTGATAGTTGTAACAACACCTAACAACAACCGGTAGCTAACCGGACATTTGGTTAATTAACGGTAGCGAACGAGTTTATGCAATTATGCCCACGACTTCTTATTTCACAGTCCAACAGTGTAATTATAGTTGAGCATTTAGGCAGTTTGTAGCTAAACTTCTATATTACCTTGCCACAGTAACCTTCTGGATCCTCGCGCTGGACCACGACTTGCGATTGGTCCACGGCGAGCTTGCGTACGTGGCGCTTCGGGACCCCGCCGGCACCAAGGTTGCCATATGGGATCAACTGTCCATGGATGAAGGTATGTACAAACTTAATATACGTCAGCCTTAGCAGTAGCTGAAAATTTTGGTACCTTGTCGCTTTTAGTAAAATGACAAATTCGAGCAAATCTAATTTTATACGTTAGTACGACAAGGTTCTTAAGTGCTTAGCTACTTCTGAGGGTCACTGAACTTAAATCATTACGTACCATGATTATTGTTTTAAGGAGGTCTTAATGGTTGTTTATGCAAATGTCATGAAAGTGTGTTTATGAAACGAGCTGCAGGCATTCACACAAGTGTTTTTATAGCTATGTGCGTGCTGTTGTATAGGTTACATACAACATACATTACTTTATCTACACTTGCTTTTAAGGTTCGATCAGTAACAAAATATCACAATTTAAACGTATACGAGTACTCATTCTTTGCGTTATTCTCCTGCTGAGGGGTACTAAAACAAACGGCGTTTGCATCCCGTTTAAAATCTAGAAAATTCTATCCTATTTCAAATCTTTAGAACGCCTCTCACTCACGTAACGTAAACAATACCACAGAGGTGATCATTCTCTCACTAAAAGCGTTTCCTTGTTACACTCGCGACAGCTCTAAGGTTCTTCGACTTTGACAGATTCGATTTCCAAACGCAAAGTTCTGGGATCACTGTACCATGTCCGTACGTTGAGTTTGTTTAATTCGATTTACCTTAAAGTGACGGACGGGTAAGAATTAACCACTTTAGGGACATTCTTCTTGATTGTCTCGCCCGCTACCCTAACCTCTGGTGCTTAATATCTACAATATAAAAAAACAAATTTCCAATACTGCTCCTGTTTGCGGCGAAAGTTAGTAAGTATGGGTAAAAACCGGCCAAGTGCGAGTCGGACTCGCGCACAAAAGGTTCCGTACCATTATCTATAAATGTAGCGTAGAATTTAAATGAAACGAACTGATGGCCGATACTCTTGTGTATTTAAAATAAAAAAGCCCGCTATAAATTATTATTATTTACACGTCTTTCTTCTTTCACGTCGTACGTCTTTCTCCACTCTCCCATTCGCTCTATCCTCTGTTTTATCTTCTCATTCGATCATCATTCACCAAACACATTCACTCCCACATAAAAACGGCAAAATAATCACGTTTGTCGCATACGAGTCCCTTAAATATTTATTTTATTTTGTTTTTTAGTATTTTTGTTGTTATAGCGACAGCAGAAATACATAATCAACTGTCTGTCTATCACGGTTCTTGAGATACAGCCCGGTGACAGACGAACGGACGGACGGACAGCGGAGTCTTAGTAATAGGATCCCGTTTTACCTTTTGTGTACGGAACCCGGAAAACTAAAGAAAGTCCCCTTTTGCATGTAGTAGTAACGTGTCCGTATAGACAAGTTGACGCTCCATATTCGAAAAATGACGTAAGCTCCATATCAGTTTTGTACACTACTACTTGCGAAAGGGGCTTTAATTAAGTTTTTTACTTATCAAGAGTGAGTTAGTACGTGACATAATGGTGGGTGGATAACTGTTATAACAATGTATAATAATGCTATGAGTATAGCTATATAAAAAATTAAGATGATTCTTACCCCTCAAGGTAGTAAAATACAAAGTGTTTGATGTAACGCCATAAGGTGGTACGACCGCTTACAAAATTGCGATTATTAAGAATAGAACTGTTCGATGCACATTTAGAGACGCTTTCACATAATAAACGGCAATAGACTGAAACTTCTAAAACTCTTTAAACTAGAAAATAAATACCAAAGAGTGACTTTAAAGATTTCCTTTCAACTTAGAACTCACTAAGCTGCCGACCGGTAGACCACTTTCGAGCAATTCTTATCAGGAACTTAATTAACTTTCATTAACTTTTCCTCCGCAAATGAGCTGGCGAACTCCAAACTAACTATTCAAAGTAAATAGTTTTGTGTCATGTTTCAAACAAACTTTGCTGAATGGGTCTTCTGTGGATACGGTTGGCAGCCCTGTTTGTTATATCGAATTCCGTGGATACTTCACTACGGGAGCCAGTATGATTTAAATTGGGAAATTTAATTTGTTTTTAACACATTATTAATAATTGCATGGGGAATGATTAACGGATTATAAGCAAAACTGTGCTCTTTGTTTTGTTTGTCATGAGCCCAAAAAGAATATAACGATATGCTGCCTTAAACTACATATTATGAAGATTTAAAAAATAACGTCAGTTTCGTTTTCCGCCCTCTAAAGCTAAACCTTATTACTTACTTGAGCTATGAAAAGTTTTTAAAAATCCTTTACAGATTAAAAAGTACGAGGATTGTCGCTTTTTGTTAGCTATAGAACTTCTAAAACGCCAATATTATGAAGAATATTACAAAAATCATGGCTCAAAACCTAGTTCTAAGGCTATTTATGTATACAATAAAACCGAAAATGACTGTACAAAGGTTTAGAGGTTAGAAAACGTTTTCACAGAGATGGAAAGCGCTTTTTGTTGCAGAATACGCAAGTCTCTTGAATTAATATCAGCCGAAAACCTAAAAGTAAAATACCTATCAAATTGAATGATACTACTCTACTGTGACTGAAGTTTCAATATAACTGTTACATGAATGTGATTTGTCTTAGTTTCGTAAGCTACTTAAATAGAATGAATAAACGTCAAATTACAATATATGACTTACAAAGTATTGAAACATTATCTCCAGGAAGTATTGAATTTCGATGAAAAGATACGCTTTGTTATTTTCTGGCATAGCTGTCAATTAATCATCCTTGTCAATTAAATTTTCACATACACTGCGATAGAAAATTGCTACGTAATCCACTAAGTAAACCATTTTAGATGGACCCTTAAGTTGTTTTAACTTCTGATTTATAGTTGTTAGTAGGAGCTCTACTTACACTGGTACAACTTGCTATGGTACGATATTTCCTTGTAAACGCGTAGTATTTTCCGGTATTTGTTGCTCATTTTGTATCCGAATGAAGGTTTTTAAAATCGCAAACAGTTTTTACCGTGCCTATTTGAAATAACGAAAATTTGATGATGATGATGATGATGATGATGATGATGATGACATTATAGATAAAACAAATAATATTAAGTTGAAATTTCGACCTATACAGATTGCGTATATAGATAATATACGTGTAAGACAGACTATACAAGTCCTAAGCTTAAATTGAGGTCAGAATTCGAAAGGTTGGTGTTCAAACAGGCAACTAACGAAAATAAACAATTAAAGTATCCCAAACATTTCCCTCAACAGCTGCTACTCCTTTCATTTGAATGCTCAGTAGGATTTCTATGTCGTTTCTTATTCAACTAGTCACTTACCCCTCGCCTTCTATAAAAGCCTTTCCCTGTCAACTCCGTGCCCACCCCTGTCAAATTTTGATAGATTGGATTTGCCTTTGACACGCGATTGACTTGTTATTCGCAAAACTGCGAAATACAGCTCACTAAATAAAACAAAATGGATGACTTCATAAAGCTGGATCGTGCAAAACTTGACAAAAATAGTCTTGCTACGGTATTGATACGCATGGTCGTATTTTCCAACTTTCCTTTTTTTATTACCCTGGCTTTGCACTGGTACAATTAGGATGTAATGTATATAAGAACCTTCCGTAAAAATTACTCTAAATTACAGTGAAAACCCTATAAAAATCCGTTGCGTGGTTTTGAAGGAGTAAGCGGCTGAAGATACGATTAGAACTGATAGGAACGGAAGGCGACTTTGGTTAATAATATTTAAAGATAATAAGTTAAAGTCAAAGTCAAAATGTTTTATTCAAATTAGGCTTACAGGTAGCACTTATGAATGTCAAAAAATTTACCACTGGTTCGGAAAAACCTCTGATGAGAAGATACCGGCAAGAAACTCAACGAGGTGTATTAAATAAATCAAAATTACAATAGAATACAGCAGGCAGTATTATATCAGACACTTTTGGCAGCTCCTCAATAATTCCCATAAGTTTGGCTTTTGAATACATATCTCATTTGTGACTACACCCACATTATGCCAACATGAAAAGTTATTTTTTATAGTTTTTGGCATGTTGGCAAAACAACCGTTTTTTGACACCTCATCCCAGAAATTAAATGGACCCTTACATTGTATACACACCAGTGGCCCTGACATGACCAGCCAAGTTTAGTTTATCTGTACGTCCCGCTCTTGTGACACTAGTTTGACAGAGACGCAGGGAGGGATAAATTAAACCTGAAGTCATGTTAGGGCCACAGCGCGTGAACCAAACGTGCTTGAACAGAGACGTGCAACCACTGCCCAAGTTTTTGCCGTCCATTATTTATGGCTCCTGACTTTTGAGAGGGTCCACGAATGTAATTAATCAAGCCGTAACGCGACTCGAGCCCATCTCACTTGGTGACAGGTTGCGATGGAACTTCTTGCGATACGTGTTTTGCTTCATAATTTTGAGTGGCTCTTCGTATGGATTGAAGATTGAGTGTTCTCCTAGTTAGGCCACTTTCTTGCTGTAAGAAGTCAAACTTGTGACGTAGACCAAAAAATACTCCTGTCTCTTGATCACAGTGATAATAAAGTCTGGAAATCTTCTTATTTGTAAGAATCCGCACGTTGCGTCTAATAGTAAGACTGGGTAATTAAGTTTCCCTGTTGTGTTTCCGCTCTGGGGCAACACCGCATATTTCCGACTGTCTCGAGAGAACATCTAATTTTCCGGACGCGAAAAATATTTACGACGCGAGTAAATATAGGCTTCATTATTTCGTTTTCTTGTGATCGTTTACAATGTGGACTGTGTATTTTATGTCAAAACACCTAGTATTTTTACGTGATTACCTGAATTACATTAAGGTGACTTCGTCGGCAGTAAGTCCGACAGTATGAGTATTGCGTATCTAGTGTATCAAATACCACAGAACACACTTTGGCGTCTGGTGTAATTAAGTTTTTTGTCATGATTAGATGGATGTAATAACATATTTAAAAAAAGGGATCTGAGCGTCTAGCACGTGTATATTTTCTCGCTTGTCACTCAGTGAGCCTCTCTCATACTGGCTAGCTACAAAGAGACGAACTGGGCGACAAAGCGAGTCACGCTGTGTCAACCTAGCCCTCCTGGCTTTACTTTATCAGAAACATACCCATTGGATTTAACTCTGTTTATCATAACAGAAATACGTATCGAGTTATTTCTATTATTTCAAAAACAGTTTCCACGTTACCCTCATATTCGCGTCAGAATGTGCACTCGACCGGATTTCACTTTCCGTTGTCAAAGAAAAATACGCAATTGATTTTGATAACAATCTCAATAAATAATACCCGATAACGCTATTGGTAGCGTTATGACAAGAAAGAATAAAGGAAATTGAATAGTAAAGGAAAATCCGAGAAAAGGTCAGGCTTGCCAGATAACGGGGGTTGTGTATTGTACTCGGGTTAATTTAACGAGTGCATGATGGAAATATTACTGTAAGCCGAATTTACAATTGTAGAGTAGCCTCAAGAGACACTTAGGAACAGACTGACTCTTATTATCTTGTCCTACAAACATTTCAAAAGAATGCAGTTGAATACAAAATCACGTCATGCTGTAACTATATTACGGTGAATTGTATACCGTTGCAAGTTAAGATGTGCTAGACAAACTAACTAATGGCATGTACTACGGTTTAAGGGCATTCTAGGTATCATGGCACGAAATGAAATGTGTTATTGTATTTTATCACGAACGGACTTGATTAATTAAATTAAAAAATAAAATAAAATAAAATTCATTTATTTCAGGTAATAGAAACCCATAGAAATTAGAATTTAGAAAAAATTAAAAAATTACAAAAATTACAAAAATGATAATTATTACAATACTTACAATTTTAACAGCTAGCATGTTAAGGGCCGCATATGGTGCTAAATAAAAAATATAGTTTTTTTATCGTAATTTTTAATTTCCGTTCACTTTGCTCTTTTTCCTTACTATTTTATTAAAAATATATACACCTAGTTTTATTCTTACTGATGGTTAGTTTGATTATCTTGTACATAATATTATGTTTGTTTTATATCTGTTTAAGGGTATCTAAACCAAATTTTGCTAAGTAATTTGCCAAGTTATATCCCTACCGCCTGCCTACATGTTTTTATTTTGATAAATCGTTCACTGGCATAAAAGCTCGTCAGTAATGCTCGAGAAATATCGCCTGTCGAAAACTGTCAAGCGTGACAGGGTTTATGGTGCAGAAGGATTAACGAGCCGTGTGTTCTAGCTGATGACAGAAAAAGTTCTACTGAACTTCAGCGGGCAAGTTTGTATCAATCATGATTTAGGATCGGTACAAACATCAATAAACTTAATTGACCATTGAAAAAGGAACTGAGAGAATTTCGTCGCGGAACTGAGTCTGCTCGTGACCACGGCCGTTGCAATGCGGCCGAAACGTTGAGGTAAATAAATAAAGAGTATTATTATTATCGCCTTAAAGTCCCGACAAACGTAATAAGTATGTGTGAAAATCGCGAAAGTTTAAAACAATCGGACTGAGAGAAATTGCTTATACTCGAAAGGTATATCCACTTCCCATATCAACTTCATAGTACATACACATTATAATTATTATGCCTCCCTTTCGAAAAATGACACTTTCTCTCAGTTCCGTATTTAATGGTTACATTCATGTGTCTTCGGCTGTACAGTAACCAATTTGATTCTTAGGCCACTGTAGAACCTTTTCAATATAAACGCCATAATGAATTGTAAGTAAATGTCATACCTATAATAGAATCAGAATCAGATTCAGCTCAGCGGTGACACATTACGACAAACATCAGTTTACCGCCATAAGTAGTTATGATTAGCTAAGAGATTTGTATAGCAATTGAATAAAGTTAAACATCCCACTATAATATTTATAAACGCGAAAGTTTGTAAGTATGGATTTGGATGAAATTTGGCACACACTTAGTTTATAGCCTGGATTAACACATAGGGTACTTTTTATCCCGCAAAAATGCATAGTTCCCACGGAATAGCGATAAGTGAGTTATACGCCACCGTGACGTCATGAGCAGCAAAGCAACTAATTCTCATTAATTTGTCCAGGAAATATTGCAGTTTTTTTTTATACAGCATAGGACGGCAAACAAGCAACTGGGTCACCTGATGGTAAGTAATCACCACCGCCTATAGACACCTGCAACAACAAAGAGAGTGCAGATGCGTTGCCAACCCAGAGGGCTAAGATGGAATACCTCATGTGCCAGTAATTACACCGGCTGTCTTGCTCTCCACGCCGGAACACAACAGTGCAAGCACTGTTGCTTAGCGGCAGGATTAGCAAGCAAGATGGTGGTAGCGATCCGGACGGACCTCGCACAAGGTCCTACCACCCGCCGAAGATTGCATGTTGGGTGCACGTTTGCTTGATTCAATTAAACAAGTCTACCCGGACGAAGTCGCGGGTAAAAGCTAGTAATATATTAAACAAATTTAGGTGAAATCACGTTATAAAACTAATTAAAACTTGAATGAGGTCAAACGTTACCGCCATGTATGAATTTTGTAGAAGGGGTAATTTATTTCAAACGTCTTAGCGCTGGTATCGCAAAAAATGCAAATGTAACCACTTTAACCACTCGTATTTATTTAAAAAGTGTTCTAAAATTCACATTCAGTTTTAATGGAATGTACTTATTCCTCATTATCTAGAAACGTGTTAATTTTAAACTTGAGGTGTCTTATAAAGTATTGGTTTTTTTGGGGCGTTAATTTACATTTATTTACTATTTTGCGGGTGGTAGGACCTTGTGCAAGGTCCGTCCGGATCGCTACCACCATCTTGCTCGCTAATCCTGCCGCTAAGCAGTAGTGCTTGCACTGTTGTATTCCAGCGTGGAGAGCAAGACAGCCGGTGTAATTACTGGCACAAGAGGTGTTCCATCTTAGCCCTCCGGGTTGGCAACGCATTTGCAATCTCTTTGGTGTTGCGGGGTCTATAGGCGGTGGTGATCACTTACCATCAGGTGACCCACTGGCTTGTTTGTCTTCCTATTTCAAAAAAAAATATCGCTGGGATAACGAAGACAGTTTAATTTTTTTTTTCTGTCAACGGACGTTACCAGTAAGTATAATACCAGTCAATCCATATGCCAAGCTACGTTTTTTGTCTCTCTTGAGTTATAAAAAGATCCACGCTAATGACAACTTTAAAAACAACTCCGTTCTTACGTGTACTGCTGGAATTCAAATCGCTTTTGACATAAAATAAGAAGAAAATCTTTAGTTCGTTTCTAAGAAGCCGAACGAATCGCGCGCAGGATTTCAAACAATGACGCAACTTGCGGGAAAAGCTGCGACTTTGCGGTGCGTAAAAACTTTGTACCGTGTCCTTTGGAACTACATTAACTATTTAGGTGTTGGTAATTCGGTTGTAGCCTTTTTTCAGGATTTTGTGATTTTAGGATAATTTTGTTTTAGTGGAAGAAAACATTACTTACTTCGAGAAAAGGATGGTACGGCCGTGCCGCTTTTTTTTTGCTCAACTTGGCCAATAAACAATATTTTGCAACTTCCAATTTTGTCTTCAAGCGGGATGTTTAAACCGCGTTTTAATATTCACGGGAATGTATAAAACTGATTGATATTGAACAAACTAATAGCGGGACCAAAAGTTTAATCTGTGAAAGTGAAGTTTTAACCGCTAAAGCATATTCCTATCCCATATTAGTCGCCAATGCTTGTGGCACGCATGGTCATAAAATAATAAAGCGCTAGAGTTGTGCTTATTGCAAAAGTTTAATTTAAATAATCGACAGTAACATGTTGCGTCACTATTACTCCCATAAAGGTCCATACCGCCACAGAGTAAATAATAGTACTAACCTACACTTCACTTTCAACTTCACTTTTTCAGCCGCAATTTAACGAATTCCAACTTTATTGACACGCTCAAAGAGTTCGTTTTACATCATACACATTCACCAGACGGCTCGCGTTAAAAGAAACGTGCCGCGCAACTCCCGGCGCCACGTTAGGGTTGCGCTGCATTCGTTTTCAATTTCATTGACACAGTAAGAGCGAGTAATCGGGCGTGCAGCGAGCCGACAACCTACTGCGATTTGCCTACTCTGTAGGCAAAGCGGGCAAGCGTACCTACAGTATGGAGTAGAACCCCCCTGAAACCGCTCCAATGTTTTATGACTGCGCACACCACAAGCGTTGGCGATCAGTATAAAAAATCTACAACGAAACTTCTCTCTATTCATAGGTGTTCGCAAGCTCAGCGCCTCTCTCGCCAATGGCGCGCGCGCTGGCACCTGGCGCATCGAAGCACGGTGCGGCGGCGGCTCAGCCCGGGTTGACCTGACTGTGGGCGCAGGCCCAGGGAGCACGGCACCGGCCGCGCCCGCCGCTGAACAGCACTATGTCGAGCTGCGGTTCGCTGATAGTATGAGGAGGCGGTACAAGCCTGGACTGCCATTTGTCGGAAGGGTGAGTTTTATGTGAACAGTGACTTTAGAGGCTTCTCAGTGGTACCTATCCCATAGTTTCAAGATTGGCTTTAATTTATTGGAAAGTAAATTCACAAGAAAGACTACATTCGGGTCACTCGTTTGTATGATCAGTAGCGCCTTAAAATATTGCGTTGTTAGTTTGAGGTTTTTCATTGACAGAGTGCGAATTTCAAGAGGCAATCATGTATATAAAATTTGAACTTCGTTTTTAATTTCTACTGTTACTCTTCGAGTTTTGTCTTTTAACGACGATAATAAATTTCTGACAGAGAAGTCATTAAGTACCAACGGATTTTAAGTAGCTGGACTATTGACTGACTCTCTTAGTTTTCAGTGGCCTCTATTTGTACTTGCCACCAACTGCATTCAAATTGTCAAGGATTTTATTTCGTTACTTTCCCTAATGGTTTGCGTTTATTTATTTCTCAAAATAATGTGACATGTTAATTTTGTCCATGTGTTTATTTTTACTAGTCCAAATTTACAGGACTTCAGACAATTATTTTGGACAACGGTCCCCAGTTCACTAGCCATGAATTAACTGATTCTTGAAATCCTATAACGTACCTAAAATACGTAACAAAGTTAAGGTTATTTGGTTATATGTATTATTATACTCACGATGTTTTCAACGGTAGACATCGGGACCAGAATATTTGAGAAATAGAACGTTAAACGCGAAAATAAAATCAAAAGATAAACGAAAAGCATTCACGTTGAGTGCCGGCGACCCTTAACAGCTCCCATTTGAATTACAAATGCACTGCTGATGAATTAATCTTGCCAGCAAAAGAAAAACATTTATATTGAGTTTTTTATAAATCAGGAAGAAAAACGAGCAAGTGGGTCACCCTTGGTAAGTAACTACCGTCTATAACGCAACACCAAGGAGTGTACAGATGCATTGTCAACCCAGAAGGCTAAGATGGGATTCCCTCGTGCCAGTAATTTCACCGGTTGTCTTGATCATCTGCTGAGATGATTACGATAAAGGAATACGTTTTTTATTGCAAATGGTATATAAGTATATACCAACTGATTCATTGTAATCTGATTATCTTGCTACAGAATTAGGATATCTGTGAGTCCCTGAACGTATCTGCGGAGTGTTTAAGGTTGTATTCAAAGTATCCAAATCGCATTGAGTCCGCTGATAGGACTATGGTCAGGTGCCTCACATCATGCTTTAGTTCAATAGTGAGATATGTTTACCCGGAACTGAACTATTATGTAATAATTAGATTCAGGTATGCAAGAAGACTGATGTAAGAGTAAGCAAAAGTTGTATGTCACGATCGTAGCTAGTGAAAATCCATGGTCTCTGTCTGCCCCACCGGGAAACAGGCGTGTCTTTATGTATGTATGTAGATTCAGGCGTTATTTTGATTTATTTAAAAAATTACACCTCGTTGAGTTTCTTGCCGGTATCTTCTCATCAGAGGTTTTTCCGAACCGGTGGTAAATTTTTTGACATTCATAAGTGCTACCTGTAAGCCTAATCTGAATAAAATATTTTGACTTTGACTTTGACTTTGACTTTGCGGAGTTGAATAACAACAAACTGGAACTAATTACTTTGCTACTCTACGAAACCAGTGCTGTGCACGTGCAAAACAGAATAGTCTGTGTCATGTATTTTTATGTAAAATCCCACCCTCCTCGGCTTCCACACGAAACAACATATTATATCACACATACTCAACTATAAACCACCACCGCTGAACTATAAATGTACCTATTATAACCTACTTTAACGCTTTAGGTGCTTAAACTGTATCACCACTTCTTTTTCTTGTATCTTTATATGACCTATCCCAGGGCACCCATTCCATGTCACCATTACATTTTGAAATGGCTCCAAATCTCGTTACACTTCACCTCGGTTTAATGTCGGACTTTTTAAAGATTACCTTCCGTGTAATGCTGTTCGCGGAACAGCTGTGATAGGGTTGCCACCGATAATGATCAGCATTTGTAACCGCGGTTTCGAAGCCTCTTGTCCCTCGACATTTTGTTCAATTAACATAACGATTTGAAACCCTTGTGGGTTTGGCGCTTAAGTTACAACATAATAAGTACATTTTCTGATAATTGAAAACTGTTGAAAACAAAGGAAAGCAAATATGTACACAGAAGAAATGAATACTTTTTTTTAAACTAAACAGCGTCATCTTCCAGTCAATCATTAAAATTCAGTAGACTATACAAATTATTAAAAAAGCAGAAATATATTGGAACAACTTGCCATACTAGGTACTCCGCGAAACCAACTCTTCTTGCTTGCTTATTTTTGCGGAGTAGCAAGGATATTTGTTCCAATTTGATATGGATCTCCGCGACGTAACGCCTGAATCTATTTATAGTAAAAAAAATACAAACACTTGGTTTTACAGGTTTTTATCTACGTATTTATCTTCATATTTAGTTTTAAATAATCCTGTTTTAATATTATTTAATTACTTATTCGTAATTCATCTTCGATCTCAAACTCCTTGGCTAGCCCACTTACACCCCTAGTTTCTATGTATAGAACAAACGATAACAAATGTCGGCTCGTTAGCCTCGGCTTCGTTCAGCGGAACTTTTGAGGGTAGCTCTTTATCCGAGCTTGGGACAATAGCCGCGACGATGTTAATGTTGATGCGATCTCAATATTTTCCCGGATTGTAATATAAGTAAACCATATTCATCATTGCTTGCCTTAAACATTAAACAACGACATTCTAACGTAAAATTTTAGTTTTTTACCATAAATATACAATACAATACGAGTAAGAGATAAGTGCAACACATTAACAATTTCACAGAGTTACAGATAAATCTTATATAGGTATACAAAAGACGATCTTATCGCTTGAGAGTGAACTTTTCCAGATAACCTTTGGATAGAAAATATTGTTTATTGTTCAAATCAAATATTTTAAAAGCAACAAATTATAGTACACCTACACCATTTACAGCCTCGATTTGGTTTATTATTATAAGCTCACGCCTGTTTTTCTTTGGGGTAGGCAGAGACCACAGAACGCCATTTGCTCCGGTCCTGGCATACTTCCCTCGCTTCATCCACACACATTCCTCTCTTTATACATGCTCGGTGGTTACGGGTACGTCTAATTTTGCCTGTCTTTAGGTTTTGTTTTATTTAGGCAATAAACGATGTTTAGGTGTCAAAAAGGGATATTTTAGGTTAGAATTTTGTTTACATGATAAGCCAAGTATGTATGAACGGACTCTAGACCCCGTTATTATGACAGGAGAAATAATTCATGTGATGATAAGTGACAAATTTCCGTTTTATCGTTCCATTTGAGGTAGGATGGTAAGACCTGTCGGTCATTAACATCATCATCATCACGGTCATGTCGTCTGATGTGTAGTTGCCTATGCAACACTAATCCGTCGTGGTAAAGTTGACAATCAGAGGTTTTATGTTCACTATGAAATCTTAGAACTGTTGGGAAAATATACTTTGAAAAGTTTAAAGTCTAACCCCCTTATTCATAAAAAAAAACAATATTTTTAACCTAACAAATGTTTTGTCCCTTTCATTTGAGAGCAAACGTCACAATGACAGATAAATACATAAAACATGTTAACTAACAAACGTTTACGCAGCGTTAATGAAATAAGGGTGTTACAATCTACAGTTTTACGGAACAATCGGAAAGTGTTTATTAAATTATTTTTCTTTATAAATAACAAAACATTGAGTTGGTATTTAATAAACGTTGTTTCAAATACATTTCTCTCTGAAAACCTTTGCTTTGTTTCATACATCGTTTTCAAGAAACTCACGTAGTAAAACAATTTAATTTCTTAAGTGTAATCTATATTCCTGGTGGCTGCTCCACATCATTCTTTCTTCCGTCTTGGCAGCGGTACAATGTAATAAATTACTAAGGTCTAACGAAGAGCTTTTATATCGACGTGATTTTCTCTCCTCCCCGCATTATGTCGTTCTTTTAGTTTTGAGTTAGTGTTACAGCGACATAATGCTTGTAAATAGTTAATTGATCTAAATTTAAATGAAAATGACAACACAACGAAAAACTAGAGTAGAGTAATGTAGAGTAGAGTAATGGCAAAACGAACCTGCAACATCAGCATTCCGTGCCTTGTGTTTTCCAGTTTCGCCACATTACCAACTAAAATTAGGGTAATGGCAGAAAAAAAAAGTTAATTGATCCATTACTCTTTGTTTAAAAACCTGTATTGATAAATGTTTTGAGCTATTTAGGCGATTCTTCAGTCAAATCTAGTTACGATTTTATTTTTCAAATTTTATGTTGACCAAGAAATTGCTCCACTTTTTGACCATATTACAAAAGGATAGGGTACAAAAGTGGTCAAGCAATTACTTGGATGACTATACTTAACAGTTTAGTCTATATGTCTATACCTTTTATGAGTTATAACTTTTTTCGACACAAGCTACTGTACAGAATAATGCTCAAACTGTACACCAATTTTGAATCAAGTAGGCGTAACTTGTACAAAGTTGTGAAGAAGAATCGTTAAATCCATATTTTAGGGTGACTATTTTAGGATAGATACTTATAGGAGAAAAGCTACTAATCCAAATCAAAGAAGAAACTTGCGGGTGGTAGGACCTTGTGAAAGGTCCGTCCGGATCGCTACCACCATCTTGCTCGCTAATCCTGCCGCTAAGTAGCAGTGCTTGCACTGTTGTGTTCCGGCATGGAGAGCAAGACAGCCGGTGTAATTACTGGCACAAGAGGTATTCTATCTTAGCCCTCTGGGTTGGCAAAGCATCTGCAATCTCTGGTGTTGCGGGTGTCTATAGGCGGTCGTGATACTATACTTACCATCAGGTGACCCACTTGCTTGTTTGCCTTCCTATTTCATAAAAAAAACTTATTTAAAAGTTATTCGTTTATTTTTAGCTGATTTCCAACCTTGGCAGCTAAGACTGAAATTTTACTACAAATTGGTTATAATAATACCTACACTTAAATAAAATTCCTAACTCCTATCAAATTAACAAGCATAAAGTAAATCCTGTGAACATTTCCATTCCCGTTTACCAAGATAACTTAATTACCGCTGTATTTTATATTGGAAACTGTCGCCGCAGGTTTTGGGTCTAAGCCAGGTCGGGTTGACTTAACCTAATGACTTAATTAAGACTTGAGTTGACGGCACAGTTTCATAGTCGTGCGACTTGGGGAAGATTGGAATTTACATAAGGTTGCTGGCGAAGTTTCAAAAAGAACCGAACGCTGTGTAAATTCTATAGGGTACTCATTAACTTGTTGTGTATTGAATTGGAGCCCTACATATTCGAATTAATCGATTCATTTAAAATTTAAACGTTTTTTTTTAACACCAAAGAGATTGCAGATGCGTTGCCAACCCAGCGGGCTAAGATGGAATACCTCTTGTGCCAGTAATTACACCGGCTGTCTTGCTCTCCACGCCGGAACACAACAGTGAAAGCACTGCTGCTTAGCGGCAGGATTAGCGAGCAAGATGGTGGTAGCGATCCGGACGGACCTTGCACAAGGTCCTACCACCCGCAAAATTTCCGTTTTCGCAAAACGTTTTTCGCTTTGTGGTTTGAGGGGAAATATTTGCAATTATTTTTAAAGTCATCGTCCGGCCTTAATGTTTTGCATGGGCCAGCGGATTATCTCATTATCATGCAGTTTGACGTATGTATTTTAAAGGTTTAACTAATTTAACTTTGTATAGCCTTTCAGCGCAGTAACACGTGTGCCACGATACGGCGCAAAGCTTTCTATTTATTTAGTTAGGTTAGTTTGTTTTTTATCGATCCCTGTATTAAGATTTATTCTTATGTTTATTTCAACTTGTTACTTACAAGTATTTTTTTGAAAATATGAAGCCTTACTTAATCCAACCTCGTCTTACTTTGCTATAAAGCATGTGAAGTTGGCGTATAAAAAAATCAATCAACAGATAAATAATTTATAATTACGTTTAGTCTTAAATTTAAATTTTGACGGGAAAGCTATTATCTTAAAATTAATTATGTATATAATTGTATACATACACAGTGTACAGTTATCTATATAAGCGATTTTCTTTTGTTTCTCAGGTAGAGGCGATGAGCACAGAGAAGCGAGTTCGGGTGCGCGTCAAGCTGTATGACGACAAAACCGATATTTACAGCCAAGATATTGACATGTCCACCGGGGAAGGTGGCTTCATTGTACCCACTGTCATGGCTGACGCACCATACGTCAATTTACAGGTAAGAACAGTTTATTGTCTTAGAATAGATATTTAAGAAAATAAAATCATTTTCTTAGAAGTAGCTTAAAAGATAATCAAATTGGTTTTAAGCTATTCTCTTAAAGTCATTAAACACAACGCAGAATTAATTCTACGCTTAATTTCACTCCGACCGCTCTACAGCAAACTATTATTAACAATGATTTGCTACAATTCTGTAATTGTATACGTTAATATAATGTATAGTCGACCAAGAAATTGCTTGACCACTTATCGACCGTATTACAAAGAGATACGGTTCAAAAGTGGTCAAGCAATTACTTGGTCGACTATACTTAATTTTTGCTCTCGAGAAAATACTTTTCGCAAAGTGCATCACGCTAGCCATCTTGTTTGTATCAGATTGAAATTGTCTATTATTGCAGTGATATTTTACGTTTTCAGTTGCCAAAATCTGTTTACAATTTCTTTTTTATGGACGGGATCCAAGTTTAGCTTCAACTTGGCACATACCTTCACATAATCATATCTTGTAAGGCGGCCGAATGGAACTAGAAACTAATAGACTAGGAGGTCACGACAAATTTGGCAACGATCACCAATATGGCTGATCGGAAGCTCACAAGATAAAGGGCAACTCCGTGATGCCAAATATGTCGGTCTGCCTGCGCTAAGTGGTTGCGTTATCGAAATATGGCGCCTGCAAAACCAGTTATTGTTCCCAAAAAAAAACGATAAGTAAAATGGCTGAATAAAGTACAGAAAGGAAGTACCGGTTGCACTCATGTGAATTCTGCTAAAACTGAACAAATATTTGGTCGCGTTTCGAAGTTCAGCTCGTTTAAAGACCCTTGATCGTTGCCAAAAAAAAACGATAACGGAAATGGCTGAATATGACGTGGTATAAAGTATCAGTATGTACGAGCTTAATGCACCAAAACTGAAAAAATCTTTGGTCGCGTTTCGTAGTTATGAAGCGGTCTAGGTTACAATATCTCATACATTGTTGGAGTATTTTTTCAAAAGCATTGGATAAATCAAGTTCAAACATATTTTTGGGGAATAAGCACAGTGTCAAAAACATCCTCCTACACTTCTTTAGCAAACCTACCCTCCTCCGGTTAGGGGTAAGTAAGATCTGGTATCCAAATGGAAGACAAATTCTTTCTCACCTGCTGAATCTTATCAGTTTCTGGGGGCCTAGCACGCTAGCTTTTATCGATGACATAAAGCATTTATCCCGTTCTAAGCAGTATGCGTGTGCAAAAGGGACGAATGTTTTATGTCAGCGATAAACGCTAGTGTGCTAGAGGGGCTGGATCCTATTCATTTCTTTTTCATCCACATCGACATTTAACGAAAAACAACCCTTAAACTTAACAGTTGTAGTTACGTTCTAATGAACGTAACGACATCATTACATAATTGCTACCGTCAAATCGAGGTTTGATGATAATTATTATAAAAAGGCTTCGTTTATAGTTCTAAAGTGAGTTTATTTTTCAAATGCTGCGTTTCTTTTGATTTATGATGATGATGATGGATTTGCAACTAGTTTCATCCCCAAAGCTTTGAGCCCTTTTCAGATCTCGTGTTTAGTGGCAGACTGATATAATAATAGCCTATGTACGAGTATGACGAAACATTAAAAAAATACATACTACAGCTTAAATTCAATAATACACATAAAACACCCTGCCAATCTGCTAAATATAAACTGATTTTATTTGATCCTTACGTCTAATATTCCTGTTATCAATAAAGAAACTTCTAAAAGTATAAACAAGCTCCATTTGTTGGCGTATCATCGGTATCTTACCTGCCGCTCAACGACGCCACTTCGCATCGCGTTGCAAAAGCGCCACTGTGCGCTTAACGGGAAAGACACAAACTATTCCGGTAAAATGTATACATGCGTGCCTCGCAACCATGCGGATACAGATTAGTGTGCATTCCTATAGATAAGTAGCACACAATGATATAAATAACGCATACAATAGCACAGAGTAAACAGTGTCTTTCTCAGCTTGAGCGTCAACAATTACCGAAATTTTCCGAACAGTTAGCTTAATAGTAAATGGCTTTTGTACACCTGATTTGAAATTAATGAAAACCAAACGCAAGTTAAACCGTCACTTAAACGTCTACCCTGTCTAAAAATTCTGTGAACGGCACTGAACATCAAAGCAAGACTAGAGGTGACATTTCAAAAAGGAAAAGCTTCGGTAGATGAGGAAGGACTTGTCTTCTATTTGGATACCAGATCTTAGTTACCCCTAACCGGAGGAGGGTAGGTTTGCTAAAGAAGTGTAGGAGGATGTTTTTGACATGTGCTTATTCCCCAAAAATATGTTTGAACTTGATTTATTTATTTGCTTTTGAAAAAATACTCCAACAATGTATGAGATATTGTAACCTAGACCGCTTCATAACTACGAAACGCGACCAAAGATTTTTTCAGTTTTGGTGCATTAAGCTCGTACATACTGATACTTTATACCATGTCATATTCAGCCATTTCCGTTATCGTTTTTTTTTGGCAACGATCAAGGGTCTTTAAACGAGCTGAACTTCGAAACGCGACCAAATATTTGTTCAGTTTTAGCAGAATTCACATGAGTGCAACCGGTACTTCCTTTCTGTACTTTATTCAGCCATTTTACTCATCGTTTTTTTTTGGGAACAATAACTGGTTTTGCAGGCGCCATTTTTCGATAACGCAACCACTTAGCGCAGGCAGACCGACATATTTGGCATCACGGAGTTGCCCTTTATCTTGTGAGCTTCCGATCAGCCATATTGGTGATCGTTGCCAAATTTGTCGTGACCTCCCGTAATATAAATGTAACTTTACGTCTTGCCCTAACCGTTACTTTTGGCCAAGGCCAATAAAGACCTTTGATTCTCTGACTTTTGTTTTTCTTACAAGTATTAAACCAATCAATAAACAGTCAAATATTACGTAAACTTTTACAATATGCAGAATTCTTGTATGTAAATTCACAATAAGATTTCATTTCGATTCTTTTAACTGCTACGTAATTTTTTAGCTACAAAATAATGAAAAAAACGTTCGAAAGTTAAATTAGGCATGCAAAACCGGGTTTTTCTTCTATGGAAAACCCAGTCAAAACCGGGTTACGTCAGTTAAATATACTTAATTTAAATACGAGTGAAATACTGCTCATGATTGAGAGACTTGGAAGAATATGAGGAAGGTTCTTGCCCAGTAATGAAATAGCAGACATTTCTGTAGAATTCTTTAAAATGTAATGAACAAACCCCTTTCCAAAATAAGCCAAGTCACTGTACAAACCGTACACTTTTATGTATGTCATGATTTAGACAAAGCCTCCATAAATGCGAGCATAAAGTGTGTTAAAATAACAAACGAATGGCATGCTAATCTAAAACAGCGCTACGTTTACATTATATGAGCCATTACTGTTTGTTCTCGTTAGGGGGCACAAGGGTTGAACATTTGTGAGGTATAGCACTTTTTACGCTCATTCTTCAGAAACTGTTCTGTGTCTCTCTGTTTACGATGTAATACAGTCAGCAGCAAAAGTGGCCGAACACTCGAAGCAGTCAAAAAAATCTAGACTAATTCTTACTGAGTTGACAATAGAGTCTTGTGTAGAGTTTTGTTATCTCTGTGTCCGAGTAGATACATCTGCTGGTACTGGCTGTAGATGCGACCCTTCGTCCCATCGCGCGGTTTCTGCGGCTTATCAACTGGCGTGATAAACTCTTAAGCCGACCGCAGCCATTCTTTCCCATCCAAAACTAACGCATTTAATACAACCCTCAACCCAACAATATGTCAACAACGCACAACTAATACGGATCAGCCGTCCAAATAGGCCGTTCGCGCCTCAAACCTAATTTAGTTTAATCGGCTCATTAATTGGCCCTCTAGAAACTTGTGAAACTTCAATACCCCCGGGATACTCGGAGCATGGAATACAAATGGGCAGATTTCGAGCCTGCCTAGCCACGCAGACTCTCTGTTAATCCGTACCAAAGATTTGGGTGGCCGATGATAAGATTCGCCTTTATTAAGTGAAGGGGAAATGCACAATGGAATGTTATTAAATAAACCGTTTGGCCACTAAAGTGACTACCTAAAGACTTTGGTGTAAACTATACTGTTTTCAAAGGGCTCTTCAGGACGCAGAAAACATTATTTTGCTATCTTATTTCAAACTTTAGGGTGTTAGAAAGACATTACAGTACCCGGCAGTAAATATTGCACATCGGCTAGTTTCGGATTTGCATTTACTCACCCGCGTGCGACAGAGACGACGCTATACAGGACCGAACTAGCCGATGTGCAATATTTACTGCCCGGTACTATACTTCTGTAAACCAACATTAATGTAAACTTAATTATGACTAAGCACAGTTATAAAACCTCCTTCTGAAGATGAACGTAACTGAAACACATAGATATTCCCAATCATAACTCATTCGCCATATTATACCTTCCCTGAAATATCAGGTAAGTCCTCAGTGGATCCCATCATTCGAAATTGCGATAAATTGATTTAAATAATAATTGCATTAATCTCATCCTACAGAATGCCAGTAATAGAATAATAAATCAGGTCTGTATTTTATTATGCGCTATGCTAACATCGCAGGAAAGCAATTACATTGAGTTGAGAGTGGTTATGACGTCATCATGCAAATACATCACGATGGTTGAACGGGATTGGCAATCCAGCTAAAGTGCTTTTAGGCCCTGATAACTATCTTATGAATTATTACACGGGCTCACGTGACGTCCTGACACATTTCCTTCGAGATTGGTAAACACTTCTAATATGTGGTTTTGTAATTTCCGGCGAAATTTGCGTTTAATTTCAATATAATCACTATTATTAACTAACGCAATTTAATTAATGTGCGATAATTGAATATTTCCTAATATAGAACAGAGGTCTAAGATACGTAAGTAACTTGAAAAATCCTTACAAGTTTCAAATTATAATAACAAATGTGGCGTTTTCAGCCTCATCCAAAGAACTTGTATCTGTTTTCGTATTTAAAAGTGAAGTATATTTGTGTTTTGTTTGTCTCACCTGAAAATAGAAGTGAGGGTGCAAATTTACATTTAAAAAAATTAAAAAGTGTCAGGTCATGCAAAGACCGAATGTTTCGAAAAATTCATAAAAATCTACATAGTATTATTTATTTTCTCTAAACTAGCCACAAATAAACTAACACTCAAACCATTTGTTCTCGTAAGCATAATTAAAATGTTGTAAAATCACACGTTGACCAACTTAAAACATTGAGAAACAGCAAAATCTTATCCAATAAACTGGGACAAGTTACCTTCTTACTCTATCTATGTGTATGTGCTATATATAATTTATCATTCAAAGCTTCTTTTGCTTTCACATAAAACCACATACATTACACAAACTTTACTATTAACCTCCACCTCTTTCATTACTTAACATCCTACGACACCAGTTACGCTTCTATGCAAAGCATCATCTGGACTAGATGATAAAAAGTACGACCAATCGCCTCTTTTATGTCATCGATCCTGGAAATCCGCAAAATAATGCCTGAAACTATTAATAATTGAGAATATTAACCGTTTGGCGTGTTTTACAACATTGTGTCGCATACTTCTGTGGTAATAGCTTTACTCGTCTCAAATTAGTCGGGTTATTGTTGACCGAACACGAGCATGTGGCAGGTTTTAGTTGGGATTCAATTATAGCTTAGTTTAAAGGGATCGGCTACAATAATTCGATAAATGACTTAAACTTCATACGCGAGTTAAACGCGCGGAAACGTGTCACTAATGGATTGTAATTGGATTATAAGTTATAGAGTGATTTAGATATTGGGGTTAGGGTGAGCGGAAACGGATCTGTTAGGTTGTCCGGTTTCCGGCGTCAAAAGCCCAAAATCTGACTCAAGCTATATTTAGTGGCATTTGGTAGGTTTGTGAAAAGGATTAGAAAGATATTTATTGGCGTTTAATTCTGTAGTGTCGTTTGTTTTGTTCGTTTAAGTTTCACTACAAATAGTACAATACAACTTATTTTAGCATACACAAAAACAAACATGAAAGAGGTATCAAAAGGACAATAAAAGGTAAACACGATCTTTACCAGAAAAACGTTAAGCAAAGGAAGAGTTTCGCAGAGAACTTAAAGTTTGAATCAGTACTATTTTCCACAACTTTATCATCCATTTAACTAGAATTGTGCACGCGAATCTTTGTTTCTCTTGTTACTTTTTTATTAACTAAAAGTTTTTGCGTAATTTGGCATTACCGCCTTTGCTGCGAGTGGTGCGGAATACATTTTTTCCTGCGGGAAATCTCACTCCGGACGAGCGAAACCACGGAAAAAGCGCAACATAATTTACTATTTAACATTCATTTTCTCCTATATTCCTTTTATCTTCATCGTGTTCCATTCGTTCCCGTCAAATCCGTCTACTTTATAAAACAGTTCCTTAAGATTAATGTTCCATTTTATCGGTTAAATTCTCGTCTGAGATTTTTCGTCCCACACTTAATTCGACCAGATAAATTATGCTAAGATAGAGACAAATAATCCACCACTCCATTAAATCTGTAAAAAGCGAATGCTTTTAAGAAATTAGCTAACTAATCTTTGTCTTGAGTTAAAAGGGGATTATGTCGAAGGAAAACGCTCGGCCCTTTGTATTTCCCTAACATTGTTTTAAATAGCCAAGTAAAAGCGTTATCTATTTTTAGGATTTAGTCTATTTTCGGATAGATAGTGCAGAAATGTTAGAAATATAAAAAAATCACATTTTATTTCGTATTTTTTAACATTTCCACGGATAGAAAAATCTTACCAAAAGGTATGATATTTAAATAAGCACCATTTCCAATCAGTGGTAAATGATGATATTTTCTACATTTCCCGAAACTATAATAAAATTTATTTAATGAAAAGTGAATTCAAAGCTGAACCTAGACTTTAGACCTTCCACAAACTAAGTTCAACATAGTTCTCATTACTTTCAAACTGCAAAATTACTTCAAAGGATAGTTCAACAGACTGTGTAATCCAAGCAGGCAGGTTCTATAACAGACTTACTCCATCAAGCTGTATCATTAGTACCTAAATACCTTCCGACGCTAAATCTTCGGGCTAATAACGCTAGTCAGTTTTGCTATCTACCTTCTCTTATCTAATCACGATTGCTTTTATTTGACGTTTCTGGAATAGTTTAACCGTTGCCCTTATTATGGCCAGTGTCGCGTTTGGGTGCCTCGTGGAAAGAAAGAAAACACCCAATCGACGAGCACGAGAATTTGTAGGGGCGTGGATCTAGTGGTTGCAGTTGATTCTGGTACGTAGGCTGGAACTTTCCTCCTCCTTGGGCAGTAGGTCTCGCAGGAACTGCCGGTGATTCGAGCTGGAGCGAACGTAGAGGGCCGCTCTCTTCACACTAGGACGCACCAAGCTGGGGAAGGCAGGCAATAGGAGTGCGTGTTTAAGCATGCATGCAATGCAGTCCGGTAAGGTTCTAACCCGTAAGTAGGTGGTTTTTACAGGATTTTAATTATTTTTTTAATAAAGGCTAATAGCAAAAATGTATTCTATCAAACCGGGATCTTTTAATCATCTTAGGAGAGTGCGTCAAAGTTTTCTAATGAACACAACAACTAGTTTAAAACTTAAGTTCATTATTCGACTTCGCAAAATTGGTGAATACTCGGTGTTCTGCTCACTTAAATGAACAAGCTAAGAGCAGCCATCACATCTCAACCCAACATGAAATTATAATTTTAATTAATGACAAATATGTTTGTTACTTTCCAAATATCACGTCCAAACACCAATCTAGGTGCAATAAGTAAGTATATATTAATGCTTCAGCCTTATTGTCAAAGAGAAAAGACCTTGTATTTGATTTTGAATTGGATATGTTGCAATTCATATCCATCAATATGTCTCACAAGAGTTAGGTTATCGAGGCTGACATATTTACCTCTAAGCTTGAGAATCAATTCGTCTGCGCTTTGCAGGCTTCGGTCAACCCCCAAGATCATCAATTGAAATTGAAATCTTACTCGGTAAATATTAATATAGATCCACATTACTGGCCTTTTAATAAAAAAACATTATATCCATGCCAACTGTAAAGTATTGACGCTTATTTGTTTTGTATTAAAATCCTAAATTGCAAATATTGTCAAATGTATGAAGAATATAAAAAAAACCATACAAACCTAGTTGTAGGGTATACTGATCTACACTTCTACACTTATATAATATAGTAAAGAGGTAAACTTTGCTTGTATGTTTGTTTGTTAGTAAAATAATTTTTGGAATCGGTTCAGTAGTTCCAGACAAACAAACAATATTAACCTATTTACCTTGATAACAAACAAAAAAAATCGTAGCTATAGGTTAAGGTTTAGAGGGTGGAAAACGTTATCACATTATTCACAATCCACTAGCGCAGCGTAAGTTGCTTACTTTGGCATTAAGTCAATTAGTGTCAATTATCCAAAATATTTATTTATTACTTTATTTATTTGTTTGGTACTACTGCCGTGGACGCCATGCCCATGCCATGGATAATGGCCGTTTGTCCGTAATTGTTTTTTTTTAAAGCTCTGCGTATTTCCTCCGGTCTTTTGCAAGGTTAAAAAGCTCGGCGACACTTGAGATTCCGGTCCATTCCCGAATATTTTGCAACCACGATTTCTTCCTCCGGCCCACCGCTCTTTTGCCTGCCACTTTTCAAATCATTATGAGTTGTAGGAGCTCATATCTGGGGTGCCTAAGAACGTGACCCAAATAGGCAAGTCTTTTTTTAATAAAGGGACTTAACAATGTTGATAGTGATTTTTGCACATAAAATCTTCATTTTTCATCTCATTGATGATACCATCATGATTAAACTAAACACTGTCAACTTGTGATGTCCTTGTATTGAACCGATGCTTTTAGAATTACGTAACTAAATTGAAACTCGTTGATTTCGAACTAAGCGGTAACTAATTCGTTTGCAGAAGATGTAATCCGTAGTAGACTCGACAAAGTCTACGTAGGTATATGAACATTAATTGAATTAGTCTTGGAACTGGGAGCCGCTGCAGATTTAGCCGTCTAATCAGAGCTTGCGATGCATAAACATTTCGGCATCGGTTTCAGGCTGTTTCAACTTGCTTTATATCGGTGTTTCTAAACCTAAAAATTTTAAAGCATAATGGCGCGGCTGAGCGTTTGATGGGCACCGCATTTTTTGTGTAAGTGAAAAATAAATAATCCACGTAAATATTGCATACAAATGAATCAAAGCAGTTTTTTGTTTGATTTCTAGGGTTCCGCTGATCATAATAAGATTGCAGAATGGGTCCGCCCTTGAAATAGCTTAGGAAACCCTACTTTATATGATTTTATTTGTGTTTATATTGATTACTAGCGGACGCCCGTGACTTTGTTCACGTAGAATTAGTAGCCTATATCCGCCAGGGATAGAGTAAGCTTTCCATCTGTGAAAGAATTTTTGAAATCAGCGCAGTAGTTCCAGAGATTAACCCCCACATACAAACAAACAAACAAAGTTTACCTCTTTATTATATTGGTGTAGATATCCTTAGTAATGGCTACAGTTGGCCGCTTGCTTCTTCTTAACCACGCAATGGATTTTAATACGGTTATCACAGTTATTTAGAGTTTTTTTACAGAAAGTTTTAATGTACATTACTTCCTAATCGAACACCTGCGAACCTGGGGCGGGTAGATAGTTTATAATATGCAGCTTAAAAAACATGGATAATTATTCCACTATTAGTACTCGAATAGCAGTTCACATCAAGCCGGAATGAACCTATTGCATCATTTTTTTTAAACTTTCTGTATTAAAGCAACGTCACAAATTTAAACCAAACAAGTGAACCGGTACTCTAAAGAAAACTGTTTCGCTTGCTTTTCTATTGATTAGCCACTTAAAGTAAGCGCAAAGTTTAACGCAAAGCCGGAGCCGGAGCCGGCTAACGTTGGCTCGGTGAATCTAATCAATGATGAGATTAATGAAATTAGACTAGGGGCTGACTGCGCTCAACTTTACTGCCGAGATCTCCAAACTAACACGGGCTTCTGTGCTTCTTGCTCGAACCTCCTCGACACACGTAACTCCGTACGTAACTCAGTGCGTCTTTCTCCTACCGGGCTAGTTAAAACGAGACGCACTGAGTGACGTAGCGAGTCAACTAACTGTTCAATGAGCATTTTCAAGTACCAATGTCACTGGACCTATATGTAAGATTTTAGATGAAGTCCCAAAAAAAATATTTTTTTAATCTTATAAATTTATCTAACTAAATGAGTGATTATAAAGCTTGGTATAAAGGACTTTTTAAACTTTTCCTTGATAATTTTGTTTTACAAAAAGGTTCGAAAAAATGGATATCGTATTGTTTTATTTGGGTACATAATGTCCCTATTATACGAATAAGTAACTAATAAGTCTGTTTAAAATTTGTACCTATATCAGTTTTTTCCACAGCTTAAAACAATACGTCTCTTGTTTTCACAACTAATTTAATGGCATTAAACCAGCCCAACATACGTAAAGCATAAATTTAACTACTGAATCAAAGTGTTCGTAACCACTGAAACGTTTAGCAAAACTTGTGTAATGTTTACACGAGTTAGGCAAGGCACCGTAAAGTAGGTTCTGGAAATGTTTGTGTAGTCAACTGCTTTGGGCGTTCTGTTTAGAGAACCAAATATCTTTAGTTCTCTATTTAGTTGGTACACTTTCCTTCAAGTTTTAAAAGCGAAAAGTTTTTCGGGGTTTTTTTGCGAGAGGACCTTGTCCTAAGTCCGTCCGGATCACTGCTACCATATTGCTCGCTTCCAGCCGCTAAGCAGTGCTTGCACTGTTGTGTTCCGGCGTAAAGAGCAAGACAGCCGGTGAAATCACTGGCAGAAGAGGTATACCATCTTAGCCCGGGCTGGCAACAGATCTGCAAACTCCTTGAACTTGCGGGTGTCTATGGGCGGTGGAGATCATTTACCATCAGGGACTCACTTTTTACTTAAAAAAGTGCGAACAAAATTTGACCCTGAATCTCGTAGCGGTGAAGATTGGACAATTGCACTATAAAAGTAAAGAACCCTTAAATTATTTTAACTGTTCGTTGTTTTGCTGTAATAATGCATGTTATCAAAACAATTCAAACGTCACATGCTAAACTGGTCTTCTGGCCGTTGGAACTTTAACAGCCATCCAAATCCTTGCAATGGTATTTTCATAGTTTTCATAGTTACACTGTAGTCAGTGGGAATGCTCTGTTTGTCTGGGTCAGTACCACACTCAGACATGACAGCGTGAAGTAATAGTTTCGTCCGATCTAAGTAAGAAAGCTGCAGGCCCACAGGGTTAGAAAGACCTAAAAGACCATAAACGGGTCAGCGGTTCTCTTGGGGTTGCCAGTTGCCATGGGCGACGGTATTACTTTCTATCAGGTGACCCGCATGCCCGTTTCCTCCCTTTTAACAAAAAAGCAACGACCCACACGTTATTCAGCAACTTGTACGCTTTCTTTCCCCGTTTCGTAATTTAGGAAAAAAGCAACGCAAAAAACTTGTTCTTCTCGAACATTCTGAATTTGCCAACTTAAATGAATATTGAGTACCTACGTGAGAGAAGTTAAACTTTGACAGGGATGCCGTATCAATCACCCGTGGGCACCGATCAACACAATACTCTACTCTTTTCCTGTGTCATCAATCTTGCCATATTTCTATTGATTTCGTTGTGATGTATTCGAAATTGATTACACATTTTGGTAAATTGGATTCGAGCGTAAACCTTGTCCAATAAGATGCTACCAGTACAACTTGTGCAGTCAAGGAAATTGAAACACGTACCACCGTAGAACCTAGTCGAAGAGGCATACGCATGACATTTTTATGACATAGCCTCGCGTTTAACGCGTCGCGTCATTGCGATAGGGTTTGAAGGTGGTACGTGAATATATTTTCCCTATTGTACAACGCCATTTGTACAATCGGAGACACTTTAGTGACCTAAAGACGGAACTGGGAGAAGGTGACATTTTTCGAAAGGAAGGCATATGCACTAAGGAATTGATCTATCCCTTGCAAGCAAAGACAATTTCCCTCCGTTCCCTCTTTAGTGTTGAATTAAGTTTGTTGTTCTTTTTATGAAATAGGAAGGCAAACATGCAAGTGGGTCACCTGATGGTGAGTGTTCACCACCGCCTATAGACACCCGCAAAACCAAAGAGATTGCAGATGCGTTGCCCACCCAGAGGGCTAAGATGGAATACCTCTTGTGCCAGTAATTACACCGGTTGTCTTGCTCTCCAATCCGGAACACAACAGTGCAAGCACTGCTGCTTAGCGGCAGGATTAGCGAGCAAGATGGTGGTAGCGATCGGGATGGTCCTTACAAGGTCCTACTACTCGCAAAATGTTATCCGATTTGTGTATTGGAATTATGCGGAATACCTCAAACTCCAACAATATAAAGAAAGCAACAACTTTCAAAGTAGGTAAGCTAAGGGACCACAAACTTAACGCAGATTGTTATAAGTTTAATGAAGTTTGCGTTCCGTGTGGTTAGCGTACAAAGACACCTGCGCTTGACTTACTCAATTTCAACATGTAAAAGCAATTAATTACAGCTGGAAATAGCTCGTTGTTAGCGCTTTTGCAGCGCTATTGTGAGCCCGTGTTAGCCGCATGCAGGTCTAGCTCGGGTGATTGAGATTTACAGACTACTGGAAATTGCTACGGTAGACGCTACATTGCGAGCGTGGCATTTAATCCAGACTCTGACTTTGCCAATTTTCCATTAAGTTGAAGTAAGTATGTGAATTCATCAGTTTAGGATTAGGACTTATTTTATACGAATACTTATAAGTGACCCCGAATTCGTGTAGATACAATTAGGATATAACAACATTAAAACCGTTCGTAAAAAATATCTAAATTACATTGAAAACTGTATCAAAATCCGTTGCTTGGTTTAGAAGGTGTAAGCGGTTGATAATATGACGACAAGCAGAAAACGGTTAGCGACTTTGTTGCATCTACACTAGTTGGCTTATTATTTGCTTGTTTGTAATGAAAAAAAAATACCAGCCATAGTTGTTTTACAGAAAATAGGAGTTCAGGGCAAATAAAGCCTTTGAACAATCGATCATTCTGCAAAATACTGTGCTGGGAAGATAATATATTATGATAATGCGTTTTATTCAACAGCATCCGCGTAATCATAATTAACGTTTTAAAAATTAAACTGCACATTTTGCCGCTAATTTTATCCATCCAATCATGAAATAGAAATTGGGTTGTTTTTTGTCTGGCACGCTTGCCAACTACTCGCAGGCTTGTTAACGTCGGAACGTAAGTTGAAAACTTTTATACGAGAGGTCGCAATAAAACACAGTTATTGTAGTTTTACGAGGGAAATCTGCGTTTTATGCCATCCTGTAGCGGATGCGGCAAATGCAATGCCACACTACTGCTGCGTTGAAATAATTTACGGAATAGAAGTTAGTTTTGAGAATATATTGCTCCTTTCCTGAAGTATTAGACTGTTGTATGACTAATGACTGAGAACTGAATTCCGAGAGCATTTTGTGCTATTTTGCTACAGTGACATTCTGCTTCGCTTCCAATGTTTTTGCTAGCGTCGGATTTGCAGCCAGCGGTCTTAATCCTGACCATAACTCGACTAACAGCAGCGCTCGACTTTCATATAAGTCAAAGTCAACAAATCTTTAGGAAGCACTTGTGAATGTCAAGAAACACGTTTATGTCACTTGAAAACTATGATACTGGTAACAATGTAGTATTTGTAAGTCACCTTAATTTTGAAGATTAATGTTCAAATCATTATTTCTTTATCAAATCATTCTTCGACTGTTCAGATACGACTGTAGAATTTGTGACTTTTCTTGTATTAGATTTTGTGATATTAATCTCATTCTTGTACTATGTCAGCCACGTCTACTATTTTTAACTAACTTCAAAAAAGAGGTAGCCTTTATGTTCGTTTGTGTGAATTTTTTATGTTTGTTACTCCAAAATGAAGTCGGCGAAAAGTTGTTAAATATCGTTCTCCTAACAAGTATAAAAATATAAAGTTAAAACAAACACTTTTACCGGCAGGGTGTAACACGAATACTTCTGAAGAATTTTGTAAATTTTGATCGATCTCATTAAATCTGATGACTCTTTGTAAACTTGGAAACTTTCGTCGTATTTTTTGATAAATTTAACACTTCTCGTGTTACTAAATCTATTATTACAGTTTTTTAAACCCAGATTAATCCAATCTTTATTGTATCCATTATGAAAACTGTCACGAAATTTATTATCTTTACGATACCAAAATTATCACTTTTACTAACTTACTTAAACCATTATTTTTCTCTAAGTCTATCGTGTATCACCGTACTGCTGAACGCCAAATCGATTTTATAAATTCCGAAGGTGAGCCTTAAAATAAATGAAGCGTAATGATAAACAACTTTCCCCTACCACCATACTTAGGAAGCAGGTTTGGAAACAAATGAACTGTAAGTAAACGTTCCGACGTAGGGAAAGAATGAGGAGGAATTGTTGAGAGAACGACAAAATTCAGAATTTATTAATATTAACCTTAGATAACATACAAAATGAACAAAGTCAATGTCGTTTTTAACGGACTTGTTGTGCCATTATTTAAGTTTATAAAAAAGCACATTAGTTTAGTCGTCCAGTTTTTAATTGTTAAAAATTTCAGGTTCCAATAAGTTTCAATAAATTAACTTCTTAAAATTAATACCTAATAGTTACGACTACGACAGGTTATATATAGTAGGTAATTTTTAATTTCTAGGATTCACTTTACCCATGTAATGCATCAATACTGCTCTATCTCTAACATCTATATGTATAGAAGTTACGCAGCTTGTATACATATTACTAAATGACAGAAGGTTAAGAAGTTAGATCTATGTATTTTTCTTTTTTGGTTTATCCACGGTGTGTGCGTTGTTTGTAAGAAACGAATCTCGTTTTACTCTTATACTTGGGCACTGAACTTTTTTTAATACTGACATTTTTCTTTTTTGACATAGAAAGTTCGCGTTGGTCTGACCTAAAACAGAAAAACATACTTTAACATTATACTTTTTAATTAAAACACAAGAAACGGTAATTGTCAGCAATATGGTTTGATTATAAAACGAACGTCGCTATTCAAAAATTAGTGTAAAACTCGACCGGTTGTCCGAATTACAACATTTTATTTTATGTGTATTTTTATTACTTACATTGTAACTAGCACTAAATATAAATGAAATGTCATGTATGTGGAGCATTATTGAAGGCCACCATTAAAAATATAAATGTAAAAAATATAGAGACATTTTTTCTTATCGCTATACTTACAAAGATTCGAAAATAATAAAACAAAACAGTTTCTGTTATATTTTAATTCAAAATGTGTAATATTTCTTCGGAACAATTAATGTAATTGTATACATATCTATGCACCGTGTCTCTTTTTGCCGCTTATGTTTTTTGTACAATAAAAAAATTCCATTATTTTTTTTAGAAAGTTTCAGTACTTAAATGTATAAATATTCTGTAAGATCAGTAAATCTCATTATTTTTATGTTCGTACGAAATAATAAGGCTTGGACCTCTAGAAGAAAAAAAATAACGAGAAACTTATAACACCTTTTAACTTAACGTTTGCTTGAGCACAAGTGATTTAATATTAGTGGCATAATAAAATGATAGTTTAAAAGTGATCTATGAAAGTCACTATTTCAGTAAAATATTATTTTCTAATTTTTATGTTTATACACACGTGACCTTAGTTAGAGCAATAATTTAACATTTGATTACGAAAGCCTTTACCACACAAATATTACCGTTAGGATGAAATTACGTTCTTCATTTTCTGACGAATATTTATATCAAATTTCCTTTAAAATATTACACAATACATATTTGAATTATTTACAAGCAAACTCAGAAATACCCATTTTTTACACAAGATGTAACCAATAATAGATAAAAGCTGCTGTAGGACATGTAAGTAAAAAATATCTTCTATGCGCTTTTTATTTGAAATGGAAATTGCTGACTTTGCTTCTATTTTTTCTGATTTTTTTTGTGACCCATTTCAGTAAGACGAAGCACATTGAAAAATTCGCAGGGTAGGGCAGCGGCAGTGTGGCGAAACTGGAAAACGCAGGGCACGGAATGCTGATGTTGCTGGTTCAAGTCCTGCCATTGCCCTAATTTTTCTTTGTGTTGTCATTACAATTTGAATATAAAACTCAACTTACGTGTGAAACATGCAGCATTCCTCTACTTCTTCTTTTGTTAAGTCAGCAAACTGAGTCAGATCTGCCCTGATGGGGCTATAAGGATCGGTATTTATTTCATTAATTTCCTTAAGAACTCCAACAAATAAGCGAAATCTGTACTTTACGTCATCCTTGGAACAATAATGTTTACCATAGTCTTGTCTAAAAGTACGAAACAACTGCTGTGCATTTCTTATGTCGTATATTGGTTTCTTACTAAGTTTTGTTAGTTTGCAATCTAAATTTACGTAAAATAACATCAACGTCACTAAAATGGAAAGTATCTTCATAGTGGCTTTGTAACGAATAAAATACGCAGCCGGTTTGCATCATACTTGCTTACGGCTAATTTCTCAAAATTAATAAGTAATCATCTTTAATTTGATATGCTTGCATACTGTTCAGCAATATCTAGTATTATCAGGTCTTGTTGTTATGCACAAAGCAATAATAAAGTCAATTAAATAGCGCTGGTAAGTAAAGTCGTCCAAGAAAATGTTTTAGCGGTTTTAGAAACAGTTATGACAACAACGTAAAAATCAATTAGGATGATTATCGTATTGGTTTCAAAGTCAAAATAAATCTTGTTGTTTATTACCAACTGATCCTGAGATTCCTAATTTTCTCATAAATAGTTTTCTATTTGTTATTTCACTTAATTCTTCCATTAATTTTTGACTTGCTTCTTGACTTGATTCTTCATTTGCTTCTTTACTTGATTCCTCACTTGAATCTTCACTTGAATCTTCACTTGATTCTTTACTTGATCCTTCACTTGATTCCTCACTTAAATCTGATTGACATTGACTTGATTCTTCATTTGCTTCTTCACTTGATTCTTCACTTGATTCTTTACTCGATTCTTCACTTAATTCTTCACTTGACTGTTCACTTGATTTTTCACTTGATTCTTCACGTGATTCTTCACTTAATTCTTCACTCGAGTCTTCACCGGATTCCTGGCTTGATTCTTCACTTGATCCTTTACATATTTTTTTTCTTGAATCTTCACTTGAGTCTTCACTTGTTTCTTTATTCATTTCTACACTTGATACTTTAATTGATTTTTCAGTTGTCAATTCATTTCGTGTTACTGGGATAAGTGTTGATTCAGAGCTTAAGGAAGTTAAGCTTGTCTTAATTGTTGGTTCAAAGTGTCGCCCAATGATTTCTCCTGAATTAAACCTTGCCCTTGATTTAAAGCATAGCATTATATTAATACGTGATCCAAGTACTTCAACTGTCGATTCATTGCGCGATGGGTCAGTACTAGTTAAGTTGGGATTTGGTAGTCCAGTCGTCAAATCGGCGTTTGGTTCTGCATTTGTTATTGATTCAGTGATTGATATATTTCTCGTTGACTCATTACGTAGCGCATCTTTGGTTCTTAGTATAGAAATTAGTGATTTTGTTGTTAGTTCGATACGAGATTCTATAAGGCTTGTTAATTCGCTGCGTGGTGCTTTATTGGTTATTGAGGCCGAACCTTGCCCTTCACTTATTGTTTTATTCTGTGGTGCTTTAAAATTTGTTATGTCCGAACTGGTTACTTGCGACATAGATTCAATGCGTGATACAATGTCGGTCGTTGATCCAGAGATTGGTGCTTTCTTCATTGATCCATTATGTAGTGCTTTGTTGGTTTTTAGTATGGAATATAACGGTTCAGTCATTTCTACGATGGCTGTTAATTTGGAGAAAGAAGCTTCCCCTGTTGATTCATTTCTACTATTGGGTTTTGTCGCAGAGATTAATGGTTCACTTGTTGATTTATAAGGTAGGGCTTCGTTGGTTTTCAGTATGGAAATTACTGATTTTGTTGTTACTTTGACTTTAGGTCCAATGACTGTTGTTGATTGGGAGTTTATTGATTCTTTAGGTTGTATAGGTGTTGAGACAGAGCCGGGAAGTGTTTTAGATGAGAATTGAATGCGTGATAGAATATCGGCTGTTAACCCATACATTAATGCACTACTCGATGAATTATCACTTAGTTCTTTGTTGACTGTTATTACAGACTTTAGTAATTTAGTTGGTAGTTCAATGTGAGATTCTATGATTGTTGTTAATTGGGAGCTTGACGCTTCAGTTGTTGATTGGTTCTGCAGTGCCTCATTTTGTGTCGAGTCAAAGCTTAACGCCTTACTTGTTGTTTCATTGTGCGGCGCTGCAGTAGTTAAGTTGAAGTTAAGTACTTCAGACATTGACTCAGTACTTAATGCACCACTGGATGTCAAACTAGAGATTGCTGGCTCACTTATTGATTCATTGCGTAGAGCTTTGTTGACGTTTAGTATAGAAATAAATGGTTTTGTTGTTAATTCGATTTGAGGCCCAATGGTTATTGTTGATAAGGAGCTTGGCAATTCCGTTGTTGATTCATTAGTTGGTATTTTATTAGGTATTGACATGGAGCTGGGTTCTTCAGTCATAAATCCAGTGCGTGATGAAGCATCGGCTTTAAACCCATAGATTGATGAACTACTCGATGAATAATCACTTAGTTCTTCATTGACTGTTAATACAGACTTAAGTGATTCAGTTTGTAGTTCAACGTAAGATCCTGTGATGGTTGTTGATTTAGAGCTTGACGCTTCAGTTGTTGATTCATATTGCGGTGCCATGTTTTGTGTCAAGTCGAAGCTCAGCACCTTACTTGTTGTTTCATTGTGCGGCGCTGCAGTAGTTATGTTGAAGTTGAGTACTGCAGACGTTGAATCAGTACGTGACGCAATATTGGATGCCAAACTAGAGATTAAGGGCTCAGTTGTTGATTTATAGCGTAGTACTTTGTTGGGGTTTAGTATAGAAATTAATGATTTTGTTGCTAGTTTGTCTTGAGGTCCAATGGCTATTGTTGATAAGGAGCTTGGCGCTTCAGTTGTTGATTCATTGGTTGGTATTTTACTAGGTGTTGAGATGGAGCTGAGTTCTTCAGTCATAAATCCAGTGCGTGATGAAGCATCGGCTTTTAACCCATAGATTGATGGACTACTCGATGAATAATCACTTAGTTCTTTGTTGACTGTTAGTATAGACTTAAGTGATTCAGTTGGTAATTTAATATGAGATCCTATGATGGTGGTTAATTTGGAGCTTGACGCTTCAGTTGTTGATTTAATGAGTGTTTTTTTATTTGGTATTTTGTTAGAGCTGGGTACTTCGGACGTGAATTCAATGTGTGAAGAAATATTAGCTATTGATTCATATAATGAAGCGTTACTCGCTGAATAATCACGTGGTGCTTCGTTGGTTATTAGAACTGACCTTAGTAATTCAGTTGGTAGTTTGACGTGCGATCTGATGTTGGTTGTTAATTTAGAGCTTGATGGTTCAGTTGTTGATTCGTTGTGCGGTTTTTTATTTTTTATTGAGTAAGAGCTCAGTGCTTTAGTTGTTAATTCATTGCGCGTTGCTGCAGCAGTTATGTTAAAGTTGATTTCTTCAGATGTCGACTCGGTACGTGATACATCGCTGGATGTTAATCTAGAGACTGATGCTTCACGTGTTAATTCATTAGCAATATTTGGTGCTTTATTGGTTGTTGCTGTAAAGTTTAATGCTTCCTTTGCTGATTGATTGCTACGTATTTTGGTAGCTGCTAATTCTGAGATAAGTGATTCAATTTCTGGTTCAGAATTATACGGTTTTTCAGCTGTTGGTTCAAAGCGTTCTGTAGTGGTTGTTAGCATGGATCTGGGTGGATCATTTTGAGCTTTGATGGAAGTGGGAAATCTGAGGCTTGCATTTTCAATTGATTCAGCCACACTGGTACCGAATAGTACAGCAGTGGTTGGGAAATTGGACTTTAATGCTCTAGTAGTAGATTCATTAAGAGGTGTTTCGTTATTTGTGGAACCAGAATTATTCATTTTAGTTTTCAATTGAGTTTGCGTTGTTTTTTTGGATATTGGTATAGAACTTTGTACTTTACTCGTATTTAGGGAGACTTTGTTGGTTGTTAATATTGCTTGAGTTTTACTTAATTCATTGTGTGGGTGCTTAAGGGTTGCTAATTCAGAGCTCCGTGCTACAGATGTTGATTTTGTATGTGAGACTTTAGTAGTCGTTGATTGAAAGCTTGGATCTTGAGTTATTGACTTAGTATGCTGAGATACGTGGGAGCTAAGTGCTTCATTTATTGAATCATTGTGTGTTGCTTCAGTGGTTGCCAAATTGGAACTCAGTGTTTCAGGTGTTGATTCAATATATGACACTTCGTGTAGTGTTGACTTCAAGCTTAGTTCTTTAATGGTTGATTCATTATATAGATCCTGAGCAGTTACTGATTTAGAGTTAAATGTTTCAGTTCTTGAATCTGAGTTTGTTACTTCGATGGTGTGGCTATTGTTTGACTTCAAACCTTTAGATATTGATTCAGTGTGCATTGACGTTGTGATCAATTTTGAGCTTATAGCTGCAGTTGTTGACATGTTGTATGAAGTTTCGTTGACTTTTTCTTTTGAAAACCTTGAATCAAGGAAATAAGTAAGAATTAAGTTATGTTCTTTTACAACGATTACAAATATGAGTAGAGAGGATATTTATTAATTTTAATAATTAGTTGTAGCTTAATAAATATTACTAATTATGTAAACTTTAATATATATTAATTTAACCTCCTGGGTCCTGGAGGTAAGAATTTTGTCGAAACTGATATTTTTTTCAAAAAATCAATTTAGTTGGTGTCCCTTAATGTCGGAAAATTATTTAAAAAAATCATGGGGTTTTCCCCTCGAATTTTCTTTATGGCCTCAGGCGAGTACACAGGGACTTTTTCCTCACTCGAGAACAGTACAAATAAACCAAAATACTATAATGAATCAACTTTATTTGCATATTATATTTACAAAATTACTCATCTGTACTTATAATAGCACAGGCTTATAAATTAGTATATAATAAACAATTTTTAAAGTCAGTAACAAAAAGAAACTCTTTTAAAATATACTACGTACGAGTAAAAATGTAACAATGGTACGAATTGTTATATTCTAGAGATCACAGTTACAATTTTTTTACTAAGTAGATTCAATCTTCAGTCTTAAGGCTGGACTAGGAACCGCCGAAGTTATATGTTCTGATATCCTTTGAATATTTTCAAAAATATTGCTATCTTCGTCGTCGCTTTTTGATTTAGATATAGCGGAACCATTACATTCAAGATAATTTGTGACATAAACGTCTTGGCCCTCGAAATGACCGTCGGATTCGTCAAAGTTAAGGTACTTCTCTATTTCACAGTCCTGTAAGGCTGAAAATCGTAAATAAAACATAGTTAACTTTCATGTAACAATAAAAAATCTTACATTTTTGAGACCGTAAGTACTCGTACCGAGAACATTAAACTACATGTAAAGACCGTTTGTACTCGTACGAGAACATAAACTTCAGAGCTATTTATGGCTAAAGTTTTTTAATTTATTGGAGGAAATTAACTTACTGACATATGAAATACACCAAAAATTTACTAATGAAAATCAAACAAAAATATATAATTAGACTTTCACTGCGATAAATCTGGATTACTTACCCCGGGGCATGGTGCGGCCGGTGGAGTCAGATGTCAAAGCCGCACTGATCGCTGATTGGCCATCTACGGCTTGGTGTTAATTTTTCTAGGTTGACAGTTTCGTTCGGAAACGTTCTATGCGTGTTAACTTGTTAAGCCGGTATGACATGCGGCTGTAGATTTTTGCAAATGTTATGTCCTCAAGTGAGGACCGGGGGCCCCAGGAGGATAAAAAAGGGTTAGAGCTTGTTTGCCATGCTTAGCATAAAATTTCAAAAGTGGTGCCAAAAACGATAAAAACTACAATTTGGTATTCAAAAAATTCAGAACCAGTGGAGCCTTCTTAACCTTAACAGCTGTTACCGAATAAACACCCTTCGAGTTTCATATTATTTTACTCCAAATGCTAAAATTATGTAAATATAACATACAAATAGTTTTAAAAAGCTATATTTACGGTACCTACCTTATTCGATGTTGCGTAATTTTAAAAACATTTCCCGTATGAGGAAAGCTACACTTTAAAAAAGTATTAATTTTATACTGGGCGTTGTACGTAGGATGTTTTTGTAAAAAGTGACTATACAATAGACGTAGAAGGACAAGGCGAAACTATTAAAGTTCCTGGTAGGCCCACCAAACTTTTAACGTACATTTAAAGAAAGACATATTTAATTTTACCTTGTAAGACATAATGGGTTAAACTTACACGTTCTCTTCAATATTCATCCTCATCCATTCGGTACAGTTGCTAAGTTTTGCGGTAAATCTTCCATTTGTCGTATCAATAATTGCATTGCTTCTGTTAAGAGTTTTAACAAATAATTTACACTCGACATTATTCAAGCAGAGAAACACTACAGTAACTATAAAAACATTGAGCACTTGCATCGTAAATCAACGGAGAATTAAATGAAAATAGTTCAGCGTAGTTCAGCGATTTATCATAATCTTCGTCGCAGTAAAATTGAAACGTGTGATGCAATTGGTTACAAAACTAAGGACTAAAGAGCTCACTCTGGGTTGGATAATTTTCATCCTTACTTGATAATGTTTCTTATGTACCTACGGAATAAACATATGTGAGGAAATGAGATGTAATTAATAGATTCAGGCGTTACTTTGCGAAGGTCCATATCAACGAAATGGAACAAGTTAACCTTGTTATTCCGTGAAACCAAGTTGGTTTCGCTGAGTAGGAAAGTAACTGTTTCAATTTATTGAATTGAGACGTATTTCTTCACCTTAGTGAATATTACCAGTGCAAAGTATATACATTGTGAACTAAAAATTGAAACTAAGTTTAATTTGTATTGTTGTATACTTATACACATTGCAGGAGTGAAACACTGATTAATTTGTTGAAAGACTAGTACAGGTGCGATGTGACCCTAGGTGTAATAATTTGCAAAATCAAATAGGTTTTTGCAACCAGAATAGAACTAAAATAAATTTAAACGAGATAAATTCAACGTTCCAATCGAAATGGAGTGGAATCCAATTGCAATTTTCTATAGCTTCATCTCTGCCACCTTATTGGTTCAGCTTTGACGACTGCAGAATGTTTTTGGAACGTTTCGTTCGAAATTTAATTTACCATACCTACTTGAAATCTTCCTAAGAAGCTTAGGGCTGCGCTACACCAGTCTTTAGGCATTATACGATTAAAACTACCAACATTTCATCAGATGTACGCATTAATAAATATAGCAGTCATTGAGTTTAATCAAATATCGTCCAGTACCAAGTTTAATATATTATGGAATCCATATAAAAAGTTTCACCTCGCGCCGGGGCAGAGCATGAATACTTTAAGGAAAATTTGTGAATTTGGATCAATCTCATCAGACTTGATGACACTTCGCGAACTTGCCAACGTTTCTTGCCATATTATAATTTTGCAAAATGGATATGTTATTTTTTATGAGTGTGTAATGTTCTGATGTTATTAGATTTTAAAAAACCGGCCAAGTGCGAGTCGGTCTCGTGCACCGAGGCTTTCGTACTAAACTTAAAGCACCGAACAATGCTCTAACGAAAAGATAAACTGGATTGAAGGACAAACTTAACTTTGCCATCGGGAAACTGTTGTCCCTATACATCGACGTAGATCGCGGTCAGTTAACCAAGTGCAAACATAAATTTGCTATCGCAAATTAATATTAAATTTTATTTGTTAAATATACTTTAAAATCTTTGCATCTTCTTCTTCTTCTCAGCTCTAAGAGACTGTAGGCTTAATTATTTCAACGCGTTCCTGAGCAAAAGGGCCTTGACAGACAGAGAGATAAACAGACAGATAGACGGACAAGGAAGTGATCCTATAAGGATTCCTTTTTCCTTTTAAGGTACGGAACCCTAAAAATGCCACGAAAAAAGAAGAAAAATCGTGTACCGCGTGAATGATAGGTTCGCCTACACAAAAAATCTTAAACAATCATAAAAAACTCAAACCATTCTGCCCCTGTATTCCTTAAACGGCAGGAAATTCAATACGTATGACACGAACAAAATTCCCTCATAGGTAATACTGCACTCGTAGAAAACCAGAAATTCAATAAACATAAAAATAAAATGTAATAAAGCCGCGTATCAGTCAGAAGCAGGCAGGGCAATATTCCGTCCCTCTCCGGAATAAAGTCGTAACCGACATCAAAATGTATTTTAATTTTTTACGCCCTTTCGTATCTTTTACAAGCCACCCGGCTTAAGCAGAGTTGGCAGAAAAAAGTTTTTTGTCGGTTCCGATCTTCCGCTTCTGAGAGATTTATAAGGCCTCCAAGGGGTTCGATGATAGAAACTGGGGGGTGTATGATGTATATCGAGTATTGGACGTTTTGTTTAAGTGATTCTAGAGAGAAATATTGTCTTTCAGATATACGGGACCGGGGTCTCTCTCGAATGAAGACTGGTCGGAAATTCATAAGCGGTCGCTTCAAATAAAAGTCACATTTTTTTCTGCTTCGATTTTTTGCAGTTTGTTTTTTAAACGTGGTAACACGAATACTTTATTTTATACAATGCAATCATTATACATCAAGGTTATTGGGAAAAGAAACACTCTTTCTTAGACAATACAGTATTACTGTCCCAGACCAAATGACATAGAAGTTTAAAATTATTTTAAATCATCTTCATCATTACTTGTTTCGGGGAAAGGTAATAAAAAACAGTATTTTAATTAAGGTAATAAAAATAATTTATTTGAAATCTTAGGTTAAGTTTTTACAATATTTCTATAAAAAATAATAAAACAATATCAATACAAACTATACAAACAGAGTAAGGAATCTCCTGACTATTCGTGACTTATTATTATTATTATAGCTACACAAAGTTCAGTAATTAAGGATAGAAATTTATTGAAAATAAAACATGATGTTTATTAAAATGCAGATAAAAAGTTAATAAAAATAATGATAGGATTAAACGAACTTACCTGAAGTGAAGTTCTATCCTGATTGTATGCAATACTTGTTTCGATATATTTACTAGCAGCAGTCGTCATTTCGGCTGGCAATAACGCGTAGTTCAAAGCACCTAGTAGAAAAAATAAAAACAACCCTGGCGACACTACGACTCCTAACGTCATTTAGTTTATAGCAATTAAATCCAATGATATAGTGGGAAAATACATATATATTTTCACATCATGTCATTGATTTATTTCATGGAAGTAGTGTCCAATCAATTTTCTACCATTCTTCAAACTTAAGTCAAACCGGGAAATAAGTTTCTTAAACAACTTATCGGTGAGGGAGGGACCTTATTATTATCGAAACAAGTATTGCATACAATCAGGATAGAACTTCACTTCAGGTAAGTTCGTTTAATCCTATCATTGTATGCAATACTTGTTTCGATATATTTACTAGCAGATGTTCAGAGAACTTTAATACACAACTGCACATCAAATCAACATCTTTTATTATTGAGGTATCACAGTCAACTAGACTAAAATCAATTATAAAATAAATCCTTTAAGGAAAACGAAAACCGTTTAGCATTTGCTAACTTCAAACTTAATCATACTTAGTATTAGAAATTAATTAAGGAGGTATTTTTATATTACCTAGATACATTTAGTGTAATATTATTTACCATTGAGCTTCATTAGCATATAATTGTATTAATGTTAAACATAAAATCTCTCATTTACAGCCTAGCTGTTAATAGGTTACTTAATTTAATTATTATATCCTTTCAATCTGTAGATATACATACGGCTCTTGCAAATCGAGCTTGCTCATTAACATTATTTATTAAAGGTCTATTATAATGTCTTGCAAACGTCGCAGATCTATTAGACCAGCCAACCGCCTTTAAAATGCTGTCTACAGTAATACCCCCACGATGCGCGCAGGAGGTAGAAGCGTGACGTGTAGAGTGCGACGAAAACACCGACACATCTACACCACTGTCGGCCATTACTTGTTTCAGCCATCTGCTAATGGTCTGAGTAGTGGCTGGAACATGAGGGCTTTTAAAGGTCAAAAATAAATGGTTATTTGTCTCTTCTATATCTCTAAATTGTTTGGTTGCGTTAATATAAGCCGACAGAGTTGTAGCAGGGCAAATCTGTGGCTGGTCCCTAAAAAATGGCAAATGAATATTTGGTGGTGGGTTACCAGGAGCTGTAGTCTTTAAAATATCAGTAATTATGATATCAGCTCCATCCTCTGTAAATCGTATATTACTAAGTTTTATATAGAACAAAGTTTGTACTCTTTGGCCCGTAGTGAGTGCTAACAGCATAGCAGTCTTTTTAGTAATCTTTTCTAAATTTAAATTTTCTAATGGATACCAATGTTTGATATATGATAATACAGTGGATGGATCCCATATATCTTGATATTTTGGTATGTTTGGTCGTAACTTAAATATACCCTTAAACCACCGTTTTATTCTATCGTCGGTACCAACGTGGTTGCCTAGTATGAGTGATAGAGATGATCGATGACAGTTCAGTGTCTGATAAGACGCTCCTTTATGAAAAATAGAGGACAAATATGATATTATATTAGGAACGGAGCTATGAAATACATCTATTTCATTGGATTTGCAGTAATGCCACCACTGTTTAAGACAGCTACTGTATTGCTTAATACTATTACCAGATAGAGAGGCCATCATAACATCAATCCCGCTTTCTGATATCATCCTTCTGCTAAACGCCTGCCTGATAAGATACACGCCCCCAGGGTAAGCTTCGCGTGCATCGGGTGTGACGTTCTGAAAGGAGAGGTAAGGAGACTTTCAGATGGCCCAAATGTAATGACCTCAGATATGGTTAGTGAAATCAGTAAGGGGTACCAAGGTTGCGATGGCCAGAGTGGAAAAACTATTATACCAGACGCCTTATCAATCTTGATTTTTTGAATGACTTTAGTCAGTAAACAAAAAGGTGGGAAGGCATAGAAAAAGTATTGATCCCATTTGATGGTGAAAGCATCTATGTTATTAGCAAAAGGATCCCTATGCCATGATATGTAAATTTTACACTTAGCATTTAGTTGTGATGCGAACAGGTCAACTTGCGGAGTTCCAAAATTGTTGATAATCTCTTGAAAAGCACTGTGAGATAATTCCCATTCAGTGTCTATATTAGTATAGCGAGATTCAAAATCTGCGTCTGAGTTATCTTTTGATTTTATGTAAGATGCAAAAACCCATAGTCTTCTGGTCTCACACCACTGCCAAATAACTTTTGCTAAATTGCTTAGTGAAGGAAATTGGACTCCTCCCATGCGATTAATATAAGATATGGCTGTTGTATTATCAATCCTAAGTAATACCTCACAACTTCTTAAGTTACTTGCAAAACATTTCAAAGCGAAAAACGCTGCTAATAGTTCTAAATAATTTATGTGATGGTCCTTTTCTTCCCCAGACCAAAAGCCTCTTGCTTTCTTGTCATTACAGTAACTACCCCAACCTGACAGGCTCGCATCACTAAAAATTTCCAATGAAAAGTTATATTGCTTTATCTCACACAATCCAGACACAATATTAACTTTCCACCATTGCAAATCTATTTTAATATCCTTATCTATGTACATAATTTGATCATAATTATTATCAAATTTTTGCAAAGCTAAAAATTTTGCCCTTTCCAAGGTCTTGGTGTATACGAACCCATATGACACCGCCATGCAAACAGATATTAAATTTCCCAGTAACTGAGCAAAGTCTCTTATTGAACAACTACTCATTTTTGAGAATCTATTCACCATTGACAATATCTTATTTCTCTTTTTATCTGTCGGACTCAAAGTTAAATTATTAGAATTAATAATAAAACCTAAATACTCTTGTACATTAGATGGAACAAAAGAACTTTTGTCTATATTTATAATGAAACCTAAGCATTCCAAAAGCTCTCTCGTAGTTTTGGTATTGGCCTGGCATTCAGAATACGATGAACCAATGCATATCAGGTCGTCTAGATAAATAACAAGCCTAATACCTAGTCTTCTCAAATACTCCATAACTGGTTTTAACAACTTTGTGAATACAAAGGGTGCAGTGGCCAATCCAAAAGGTAAGCAGTTAAACTCATACATACTATCATCAAATATAAATCTTAAATATTTTTTATGGTCTTTGTGAATGCCTACCAAATAATATGCATTCTTTAAATCAATTGTGCACATGAAATCTCCTTTGGATAAAAGTTTACACAGAGTTCGAATGTCTTCTAACTTAAAGTGAGTAATTTTAACAAATTTATTGAAGAGCTTTAAGTTCAAAATAAATCTGTGCGTTCCATCACTCTTAGGTACTGTAAATATACTAGACAGGAATTGATGCGGTTCTGCTTCACATTTAGATACAGCATCAAGCTCTAGAAGTTTTCTGATTTCAGCTGAGAGTATAGATCGGTCTGACTTGCTAAAAATATTAAGAGGTATATTTCTTTGATATGGATCAGTTAACAGAGGTATTTGGTAACCTCTTATCCATTGTAGAATGATTGGGTCATCAGTAATATTCTTCCAGCAACAATAAAAGTAGCTCAGTCTACCACTAAACTTTACCTCTAAGGATATCTGGCACGGCCCCTGCCTGCTGGTGGTGGCAGACTGCGTCCCTGGCCCCTGGCTGGTGGACGCGGCTGATAGCGTTGCTGTTGTTGCTGGTGATGACCCCCTCGTGCTGCAGACCTCGGTTGAGGTCCTTGTATTGGGCGTCGAGGGGGCTGATAGTAGTTTTTTGAACCTGTAGAGGATGCTTGTGTCTGAGGTTTTGGTTTCAGAGCATTACTAGCTCTCTTGATGGCCGACAGAGATTTCACTGTATCTTCTAGCTTGGTATACAGGAGCTCAGATCTTGTATTATCTTTTAGGTTAAGGCATAAGCTCTTATCCAAGTGGGGAGAAATAAGTTTTTTGCGCATATTTGTGTACTCATAGTGTAAGTTACACAGTAGACGGGATGCATCCCCTAAGGTCTTGATAATGTCAATCTTGTCAGAAGTACCTTTTGAGAGCTTATGAATGGCATACAAGACTGATGATCCTGCTAGCCCTAAATCTTGTTGCCTTGCTTCTAATAGTTTATCACGAGTTTTTGTTGCTGAGCTCAAAATTGCATTTAATTCATTGTTAAGTTTGGGTGCATCTAAATACTTTATGTTTGCTGGGATGAGGCAATTTTTAACAATAGTTTCTTTCTGTTCTTTTAATAAACCTTTCATAAGGATTCCTTCCATCCTGTTTTTGATATCACTGTGTATATCCTCGCCATATCCCTTTTCTTTAGAACTCTCTTCCCCCAGGGCTAACAACACTTCCTCTGGAAGGGGATCGACACCCTCATCTACCACCTCTTCCACTTCTAAAGGCCAAGCGTCTTCGGGCTCTAATTGAGCTGGTTGATCCAGTTCTATAGCTGGAAAATACCATAAAAAATAAATGAGCTAGAAGCCTCATATATTTTTAAATTTCATTTGCGCACTTAAAAGCAAATGAACCATGTAATGGTTTAAGGTTATTGAGTATGTACAGGTTGGTACCACTAAAATCACCCCTCCGTTTAAAGCTCATGTAGGGAAATTTGTAGTGGTCTTATTAATGAACAATCATATTGACATGTTCCAATGGAACATAGTAAAATAAAATACAACCCCTCAAAATTTGGTCACAATATTGAATTTCGTAGGTACTTGGAGGGTGTTAGTAAGATCCATGGAAGATCTTTCCAATGGAACACTATATGAGATACAGAATCACAACGTGATGAGGCAATGAAGTTCAAACTTGCCTTTATAAAATATTTTCAACGAAAATACTACAGCACCACAACGTGACACTGACTGGTGTAAAATCTTGTTTGTTAGCCTTTCATTCCCAACGGGAATGCACAAACGCACAACGTGCGCAGTGACATAGTACAACGTACGTAGTTAATATAGGTATGTATACCAGGTTAGCGATGGCGTGTCGTATTTCCAACGGAAAACGTAAATTGCAGAGTTATCCTTTAGTGTTTAGGATAAATGAGAAATAACATTCAGGTACTTACGTTTTTCCAATACACTTTCCTCAATGGGTTGAGTATTAACCGTTTCGTCTTTCGACCGGTATCGCTGGAGACGCCTCTCCAATTTCTCGATCTTTTTTCTTCTTTCTTCTTCATTTTCTTCGTTCTTTCTCTTCGGCATTGTTATGCGCGAAAAATAAACGTATACTAACAGTATACACAACGCAATTAACAAATTGTTACAAAATTTCGCAATCCGAAGAAAATAAACGTCCCTAGCGTTTCACGCGCGAAAATAACGAATGACGTTAGGAGTCGTAGTGTCGCCAGGGTTGTTTTTATTTTTTCTACTAGGTGCTTTGAACTACGCGTTATTGCCAGCCGAAATGACGACTGCTGCTAGTAAATATATCGAAACAAGTATTGCATACAATTAACCGATTTACTTTTGCATCTCAATACAATACATGTCTACAATAATGACGTCGCTAGCACCTACTTTTTTACACGGAACGCTTTAGAGCGATATACCAAGGCTTAACCCGTCGAGCGCCCCATGATCACAGGTGTGATCATAACTTTTTTTGGCCTATTGTGCCCCATAATTACACGTGTGATCATAACGCGCCGCGGTGTCTAGGCGCTGATTCGTTGGCTAAAACTTGGTGGTTTTACTAAGCTACCAGGCAAAAAATAAATACGTAAAGGTAACTTTAATACTAGAGCAACATTTTAACTACTTTCATGCCATTTTCCTAGCATCTAAGCCACAAAACCTCAAAATAAAAAATCTGATTCGAATAGACGGCCATTGACGGTAATACGTCGTTCATTGTGAGTTACGTAAGTGGTTTGTCATCGTTATTAAATTGTTCACTGCCATTTCACTACACGTGACATTTCAAAACAATAGAGTTCGTTGAAAAAAAAAACTCTAAAAACTTATTTCTTCTCGCTTTAAGGGTTTTGTTCATCATGTTTATACCTGCACCTATTCGACAGGTAACTAATTAATAGTATGTTTTTCTTTACACGGGCTTCTTGTTTCAGGCTGAACTAGTGGCTGTGGAAGGCAAAGAAATCGAGACGCACTACGTACTAGCTCGTGAGAGGATCCGGCGATGGAACTCCACTTCCAAGTGCTACCTGCTCGTGGAGAACCTTCCGACGCCTTTGCAGGTAACTCTACATCTCCACTAAGTATTCACTTTGTATAAAAGTATCGTTTTAACTCATTGAAGCTACCGTCAGACTAAACGTGGGTAAAGCGGTATTCGGACAAAATTATTTTAGTTATTTTTACTGTCTGTTATTTATTTTTGCATGTAATTAAAAAAAAAACAAATCAATTTATTGACTTACATTTACTATACAGCTTTGATAGCTCTTGTGTGCTATTTAGAAAGGAAAGATAACTACACCTGTTCCTTGATTGTGTATTGGTGGTTTTTAAGCAATAGGGAGTTTAACTATTTGAGCAGTAAAGGACTTTTTTGTGCGTGAACGAACACAAGTAATTAGTAAGCAGTTAGTAATAAAAGAGCGCTAGGTCATTTTTAAAATTTTGCGCAGTAAACAACCATGCTGTTCAAGCCAATATTTTTACATTCTATTATATTCTTCCTAATAATAATGAAACGGTCAATTGTTTTAAAGTTTCGCGATTTTCACACATACTTATTAAGTTTGACGGGATTTTAACGCGATAACATTCTGTTTATTTATTTACCTCGACGTTAAATAATCATACTTTTTTATTGATATTGTATTGTCACAGTTTAAAAAATATTGTAAAAACTTAGCCTAAGATTTAAAATAAATATACAAGAATAATACATGCGTAAAATAACTAACACTCGCTGATACCCCTTAAAATTATCACGGTCCTAAAATATAAGTAAGCATTAACCTATATACAAAAACCCATTGAGCTAAAAAACTTCCACCCCTAAAGTAATTAAAACTGGCATTTAAGTACTTCACCAAAGTATATCTTCTTCGGATGATATTATCAGAAAATGCATCCATTTCACAGGACGCCTTAAATGCTAACAAAGTAATTCAGAGTCTTGTCTTGTAACCAACACGGCCATCTTAGAACAAATTCTACCCTCAAAGGCCCAAAACCGTAGCAGTTTCAACATGAATTTTCTTTAACAAAATATACGTACTTTCCCTGGTGATACAAGAAAATGCATCCATAATACTCCTTAAATGTCTGCAAAGTTATAAAGCCTCTTACAACATACTCATAAGGTACTCGTAAAATTCTTCCCCAACATCAAAGGAGGGCGGGGTGGCGAGCGCAAGTGTGTCCGGCGGTTGTCGGGTACGGTATCTATAACTATAGAGGTTTAACATAACTTTTTTTTTATGAAATAAGAAGGCAAACAAGCAAGTGGGTCACTTGATGGTAAGTGATCACCACCGCCTATAGACACCCGCAACACCAAAGAGATTGCAGATGCGTTGCCAACCCTTGAGGGCTAAGATGGAGCACCTCTTGTGCCAGTAATTACAGCGGCTGTTTTGCTCTCCACGCCGGAACACAACAGTGCAAGCACTGCTGCTTAGCGGCAGGATTAGCGAGCGACTGTATGATATATAACTATAGGATGGTAACAATAACTGCCCGGATGTCCTGTGACTGGTTTGACAGACTGACAAATTCTATCTTATCCTTAACATTTTTTAAGTGTCTGCTAAATCGTCTAGATTCTTATAATAACGCGTGAACGGAATCTAACAAAAGATCCTGTAAGCCTACTCGTACAATATCTCCCAAAGGCTACCCGTAAAATCTATTTGCAGCGATCACAATGAATGACTTACGGCTGATTGTCTAAATTGATTAAGAAACATGTCTAAAACATCTGCAAAGTTACACTTTAGAAACACTAGTGTTTTAAATTTCAGCCCTGAATGTCCTAGGGACTCAACAAACTAGCTGGAAGCGTAGCGAGCGCAAGTGTGTGGTCGTCCTGCAAATACCAGCAGCAGTTCTTAGCAACTTAGCGACAGTTGCTAAGAACTGCTGCTGATATTTGCAGGACAATAACAATTATTTTATAAAGAAACTTACTGTATGAAAGGCCTAAAACATCTGCAAAGTTATCTAACAAACGCACGCAAAACAAAGTGTATATAACCTCTTGTTGAATTTTTCCCTTGAATGCCCCAGTCTCTAAACAGCGTGGCTTGTGACAGGCGGGCGGCGTGGCGAGCGCAAGTGTGTGGTCGTCCTGCGGTTGCCGGCAGCGGCTGCTGGCAGCGGTCACGACGGGCGGGCGCGCCGTGCACTGGGCGGCGGTACCGGCGCGCGACCACGACAACAATACTGACCTCTGCCGGTTTAATTACACGTAAGTCTCTTTATTCGTAAACGTTGTGTAAACCTATGTTAGTTAAAATGTGTAATGTCTGTCATTGTGAAGTTTACCCTCAAATGAAAGGGACAAAACATTTTGTTAGTTTAAGTTTGAGGGATAGGTCTTATTGTAATCGAAATTATTTATTTTTTTAAATTTTTTCGATTTTTCTTTTTGTATTTTTTTACATTCAAATTAAATTAAAAAAAAAATTCTAATTTTTCTTTTTGTATTTTTTTTCGTTATTTTTAGCGGTAATGTGGCGGAAACTGGAATACGCAAGGCACGGAATGCTGATGTTGCAGGTTCGAACCCTGCCATTACCCTAATTTTTCTTTGTATTGTCATTCATTATATAGCATTTTAGGGATAGGTCTATCTTTACATAGTATATCACAAAGTTGATACTCGTTCCTGTCTGTCCTCATTTGTATCTTCGGCGGCTTACTCCATCCAAACCATGCAACGGATTTTGACATGGTTTTCACTGTCATTTATATTTTTTACTAGCTGACCCGGCGAACTTCGTACCGCCTAATTATTGGAGGCATATTTGCTCACCGTTTAGACCTACCCTGGACTACGACAAACATTTTAAAACCAAAATCAGCTCAATCGGCCCAGCCGTTCTCGAGTTTTAATCAGACTAACGAACAACAATTCATTTTTATTTATATAGAATATACTAAAGGATTTTTTTAGCTATTACCAACTCTAAATCAATTTTCATTAGTAAATTGGTACTAGACAACGGATACACATATTTTTATAAATATTTATACTTAAATACATAGAACGTTCAAGACTGGGGTACAATAGTCGTCTTCATCATACAAACATTGGCCCCTCCCGGGAATCGAACCCGTAACCTCAAACTTTGTAGTCAGGGTCACTAACCACTAGGCTATCCGGTCGCCTATTATTATGTGCTACAAACGCGCCTCATATATTGCTTGAGTTTTCGTAAAGTATTGAATCCTATTTCAAAACAGAGGCGACATGATAAATGTTATCGAATAATAAAAGAAATTATATACGAGAAATCTAAAAAATTGCAAAACTTTCCACAGATAAATTACGTAAATGTCCAAACCATGCAAGACAAATTATACTTGTTATGAAATGAGAATAAATAATCTGCAATTTTGGACGCCAGAAAGTCATTAAAAACTTTTAAATTGCGCTCACTACCAGATAGTAATTAGTTTTCAAAAACCATTAGCCACAAGAACAGATTGCATAAAAAGGCGGTAATTAACTAAGTTTTCTTATTATTGTTTATTGGCTAGAAAAAGCTTTCTCATCATAATTATACATATTTGTGGTTGTAATTTAATCATGCCTACGTCTAAAACTTTTATATAAGTACCAACCATTAAAATTGTAATGACAACACAAAGAAAAATTAGGGCAATGGCAGAACTTGAACTTGCAACATCAGCATTCCGTGCCTTGCGTTTTCCAGTTTCGACACACTGCTGCTGCCCTACCCTGCAATATTTTCAATGTGCTTCGTCTTACGGTCATTACATTATTGATTTTACGGGTACAACTACCCTTTGGTGTCATCTATATGAAACTTTTTTAACAAGTTATCATATTCAACTGAGTACCTTTACAGCTACCGTCAGCTGACGAGAGATGGCGCCGTTTTGTTATTAAATTTTGTAACCGAAATTTCAAATAAAAATCGAAAGAAATTTCGGTTACAAAATTTAATAAGTACCAACCGTAAGATGTAATAAATTGTAATAGTTTTCAACTCATAATAAATTGGTACCATTTCTCTTTCTTGTATTAAATATAAGTAACGAAATTCTAACACTTTTACTAAATATATTTGTAGTTAAAAGAGGCTTATACAATTTTAAGAAATGCCTATATTGTTAAAAAGATAATACAATTTGGCTCTATAATTTCGTGCAACTTCTTGGGATCAATAAAAAATCGATAAAGTACATATTAATAAAAGGGATCACTCACGTATTTTTAAGGCAACATGTCGGGCATTTCTCGACTTAAAAATACGTGAGTGATTCGTATTATTAATATGTCCGTGTCCTACGGTAGTTTTTTGTTAAAAATCGATAAAGGGTTATTTAAATCCATGAATTGACTAATTCTTTATTTCAATTTAATTTGACGACATAGAGAAACGAATGGAGACTATGGATGGAAGTTATAGATAGAACTCAAGTTCCAGTTTCATACTGGACCAGTACAGAAGTTCTTTAAAAGTAATTTAAATGTGGGCTCGGGAAAAACAATAGGCAAGCCCCCAAATGCACCGTATACGCAATTAAAAATAAATCAATTGGTACTTGCAAGACGTAAAAAACTTTTCTTGTTTTACTTAAAGGTTTACACGGGGAGCTCGCTGGCATTACGTAAGCCAATATGGGGCTTCACAAACTTCATCTCTCGAGGGATGAGAAAGGGGCGCAAACTTCTGGAAATTCACTTATTATGCGATGTATTTCGAATAAGATGTAGTTTTAGATGCTTTAACTGGAGCTCAATGTATTGTAAGACATAGTGATCATGTTTACATAGTAATGTTGTTTTTTTTAATTATACTTACGACGTTTAGGTTCGAGTCAAAGTTAGTGTTTTATTTACACTACTGAATATTACAGAGGTAATAAAAAGAATCACCTAAAATGCCACAAATGTGTTTGAAGAGCGCTTTTCATAAAAAAACCATGCGTCCCCTTTTTTTTCAGACAGACTACTTTTGGGTTTTTATACTTCGGATCATTTAGATTACCGGGATTCATCGGGAAAAACTGTCCCAAGTTTTGCAATAGAAAAATATTTTCCAGTACGTCACGGTACAAAATTGTTTCCATATAAAAACGTGATGTAACAGAACAAAAACTGGGACAGTGTTTTCTTTGTGAATCTCAGCGTTTCCTACGATGACAAACCAAAAAATACTCTTTCTGAAAAAAAAGGTATGTACCTATAGGGTTTAAAAAAAACGCTCTGCAGAAGTGAGCGTATCATTCATTAGCTCCAGCCTTAGGGCCAGCTATCCCCTGGGATCCCCGGCAATATTTATTTTTGTTAGAAACCTCAGATATTTGCTTAACAAGTCACAAAAGTTTCATCGCAATCTGTGTCCAGCTATGGCGCTTCCTCGTTCTTCCCCAGACACTATTGCGGGCGTGATCCTAATAATTCACTAAAGTTTTATCACAGGCAATGCATAGGAATCGAACAAATAGACAAAATTACTGTAATAAAGTAGATATAAATCATGAGTTTGTATCGGATCGTATAATATCGATTGGCTTAATGTAATGCTTAGCAAAATGCTCATTTTACATAATTGATTTTATACCGTAGACTTTCAAATAAATAATAAAGTTTTTGATATAACGTTATTAACCTTAAAACTATTGTAACAAACAAATAGTTAGTAAAAGAAACTACTACTACTATGAAAGAGTACACATGTACACACATTGATTATGTTGATGACATTTTCTGCATTTTAAAAACCCATTACGGCTGTGCAAATTTATTGATTGCATATAAACAGTTTGCAAGACAAAATAAACGCACAGAGGCAAACGTATGCCGTAAAGGAATCTCTTCCAGTTAACTGTCATCATAGTCATGTTCATAAAGAACTCAACCAAATCTCTCCGTTCAAGGGTCATTAACTTTTTTAAATGTTCGTCACTTTGCTACGCAGGAATCTTTTTTGAGATTACGCCTGTTGTGTTTTTTTCTAATTTCCTTTAAAAGTCGTTTTAATGTCCGTGGAAGAAACTCCGGGAAAACATGAAGTTTCCAGCTACGTACACGGCAAGTTTGCGTGTCAGCCGGAGTTAAGAATTTCACAAGAATTCGAGGCACAGTGTAACACGGAAAGTTTTGAGTTCAGAAGTTGGAAAGCAGACTGTAAAAACTTCCTGGGAGACTGTGCGAGGCTTAGTCTGTGTGATTTATATGTATTTCGAGGATCGCCGGGGTGGAGCATTTAAATGTTGACCTATTTATTCTTTCGCGGGGATTGCACAGTTCAAGGAATAGGAACTGGGGAAAAACAAGCGTCCCGATGTTGGTAAACATTTAGCTGAAGAAGAGCAATTGTAGAAGAATTCGTACCCTTTCAAACTTTACACCGAATTAATTCTCATACTTTCGCTATAAAGAGGAATTATTGAAGTTCTCGGGAAATGAATTTTACAGATATAAGAAATAAACCTCCGTCCTTTGAACTTGTGTTACAGAAGCTACGTCGAAAGCAATAATAATAAGACCCCCAAAAAAAAACCTGAAGAGCTACAGTTAGAGTACTTGTTTTTGAAAGCTTTGTAATTTGATTTAAAATAATAAATAACTGTAATAATATTATGCAGGGTCGGATTGAGATAAATGCACGTGGTATGTAGTATTATATCTAGTAGATGGTATATATTAAATTAAATTGATGATAGCGAATAACATAAGGCACCTTGGTAGGAATCAAACACAAATAGGTTATTGCGTCGACTAAGTTATCTATTTCTTTTAGTATATATTATTTATAAGAAGAAAGAAAGAAAGAAAGAAAAAACATTTATTTAAAACTATTCAACATAAAACAAACAAAATACTTACACACAACACGGACAGAATAATAAAAAAAAAAAAACATTATGTTGAACAGAATCAAAAAGGGCCCCACTCAGCATACTGCCTCGGTAAACCGAGACGCTGATTTTCAGTGGGACCTTTGGTATGGCCCACTCAAAAAGTTTTTGGTTATTATCTTTCTCTACGAGTATATGCAAAACAATAACCAATATTGACACTAATGAACACAACATAAGCATAGCATTTCTAATTTTCCTCAAAATAATAGACGATATTCGAAAATAAGTAGATGAAATAACAGGCCCAAAAAGAACTGTATTTTTCTGTATCCAACGCAAACAAGACGTGGTTTTGATAAATTGCCCCCGCGGGCCGCACTAGCGCCGTACCAATTTACGTGCCTTTCTCTGGATGCCTCATAAACAGAACCCTATTAGCGTATCTTAATGCACTAGGTATACGTACGGAGTTTTGTTAGAAAGCCTACCGACTTCGATAACCCAAAGGCTTCTAGAAATACGGGAAAGCTTAAACTTTCATCATACAGACTGGCTTAAACCAATAACTTGTTCATGGGAAAGCGTGTAAGACATTATTACTAAACAAAGTGATACAAAATTTAGATCTAATGTTAAGAAGACATTAGTTTCTTGGCCGTATTTTAAAATCAATGATAGAAATGCTTTCTATCATTGATTCTCTCATTCTATCATTCTATCTTAGCCCTCTGGGTTGGCAACGCATCTGCAATCTCTTCCTATTTCATAAAAAAAATGCTTTTTAGTATTTTTATTTATTACTTAAAAAAGTAACCTCTCTTTGCTCGGTAATTTTCAAGTATTATCAACATCACTTACTGAAAATGCGTACTCTGAACCATACGTTATATAATAACCATTTCCTTATGAAACATTTTAGGTCGAACTCAGGGTTTAAATGTCAATTTACCGATGCGAGCTAAAAGCATCTCAATTGCTTTTACACAGCGCTAAAACTGTTACGTATAAAAGGCTCTTTAGCAAAGTAATACAACATACAAGCAAAGTAATGCGAGGCTAGAGAGCAAATGTTTTTAGCTGTTTAGTTTCTGAGTTAGCTGCTTAGAAAAAAATCTAGACATTTTATGAGATTAGTTAAAAGACTGTTGTGTTCCTTTGTTTTACAGTTATTTACAGATAGCAAAATTTTATAAGTAAGCTAGATAATATCACCATTTCATTTTACTTTCATCTACGCCCTCCGGTACTCATTGTCAGTACAGACGCTCTAACACGCAAGCTTTTTTCTCGGACATGAAGCATAATAAATATATTTTTTTAACCAGTTGCAGTTGACGTTTCTTCATTGAAACAGATGCTATATTCGCAATAAATGCTAGTATGCTATAAACATATTATCATTAATCGACTCCATTAGTTTTTTTTTATGTGATTGGTTTTTGTTTGGTGGTCATTTGACGAAAGAGTGGGCAGGGCAAAAAATGGCATGGTCCAAAACATTGTCACTTGCTATCTTGGTGGTGCATCCTTTACTCCAAATTGCAGTAAATAATTTGTATACTGTCTGTGCTAACTTTCTAATTTGTCATATCTAATTTTTGAAATGATTATGCGATTAATGCCTTAATAAATAAATACAGGGACTCTATGTAATATTTTTTTGGCAAAAAATAAACATTTTGATACAAACTGCGTAGATCTGAGTAGTAGTAATATATTGCTAAACTAAACTCCGTGAAAGTAATACAGGCATTCAAAGACCTTGCTATTAAGTTTCACAAAGAGTACTATCTTCTACACTTTCTCTAACAAACCTTTTCCCCTTGACATCAAACAGGTTTGCCGCAATTGAAACCTCTAAAACTAGGCCAGAGTTTTCTAAGGAGTAAAAAGAATTATTTAAGCCAGCAACACATTTTCTATTAGTTCGCCGATCTGAAAACGTTTGAAAGCAACTTCTCATCGTTGGACCGGAAACTCGTTTGCCACCTTTATTTCCGTGTAAATATTTGTATAGCAGAGGCAAAAAAACATGTACCGGGCTCGGATGTTTGTGTTCGTTCCGTTTTTATTGTTAGGGAAGAAATAACTGACGTCGGAAATACATTATCTGGATAAACATGTAGCATAACATATTATCCAGTGCTTTTGAACCTTACGGATAAGTACACTTGTTGGACCTGATTCAACTCCGTCGCTTATTGGACATATGCAGTGCAAACAATATCGTTATCAGAAGAGATCACCAAGTTTATTTTAGTTATAAAGGGTATTGACTAGATTTTGATGACATCGAGCTCTAGGTTTGACAATAAAATGTAGTAAGTATTGACATTTAAGGTTTAGGTTTACCAGAAAAATGTGAATATGAATCACACTATGTTTATAAATATGTTTATAAATATGTGTAAAAATATGGAAGTTTTACTGTTCAGGGTTTGATAAAGGCTTTTTCCTTTGTATCCGTTTTGTTTTTAATGTTTTCATTATAATTCGATAAAAAGTTGTTTTTTGTAAGTAAAGAATGTCAGTGAGAAGTGAAAAAATTTCAGTCATTGAGAGTAAGATATTCGAACTGTAACTTACTCTCTTACTTCGCTATTACTGTTAAGTGTAATCCATTTTACTACATACATATTATGAAAACCTTGCAAATGGCTTCACCAGTTTTCCACTGAAATGCGTAAAATGATAATTATAGCATAGACTGGAACATCTACCCTCAAATTCCAAATATAACTCAGAGCAAAAGTACCCGCCAAACCTTTCGGGGATAGAGCTGTCCTAATACAAACATAATTCATAAGAAGTGTAAAACCGTATACCCACAGGCTCGATACATCACTGGGCCCGTCAGTGAGCTTGGAATTAATGTTCACCGCCGATCAGGATTTGGATCGCTGCTACATATACTGCCTAATGCCCAAAACTGGCAACGAAAATTAATCACTTTAATTATATCACAGCTTGAATGTATCGGCGAGTTTTGAATCTTGATTACTTTTTTGTCTGCGCAATGTCCGCTTCAAAGTAGGGTGCCATAGAAATGGCAAATGTTGTAAACAAACTAGTTGACCATTAACACTTTGTAATAACGCACTTTTGAGCGACGAGTATGGTCCCATTTATACAGTTTACTCTTGTAGTTTTATTCGTTTTTAGTCAAAATATCTATTAATTATTTGTTATTTCAATCAAAAGTTTCTCTTAAAATTTGAGGTTAGGTGTCAAATGCTATTTGTTTACAACATTGATTATTTCTATTGAACTCGAATTTATGTTATTGTGAATTTTGTCGTTATCTACGTGAAATACAACAAACTAAACACCTACTGAGATATTTTGGCGCAAAATTTATATCTCTTATTCCCTTACAAAAAGTTAAATGAAATATACTGTGATTTTAGTCCCCAGAGAATAAAACGAAAAGTATTCTACAACAACAAAGTTGAGGACGAAAGCTATGATTATTGAAATGTTCATTTGACAACACTCCCCCGTATAACTTGTCAACAGAGAGAAGCTTAAACAAAGTTGCTGAACCATTTCAATTACGCAAAGTTTATCAAGCCCTTTTACGTGTACTTAAAACCAAAACGCTTTCAACTATTTCCAGCTAAAACCTTGTCCATACTCCGGCATTCATCTTGAGACCTTAACTTTAAAAGTAATTTAAGTTTAACGGACTTTAAATGGCAAGATCCCGCAAATGACCTGAAGTTCGTGAACGATGGATCATTGAATGTCGCCTATGTCAGAGGAGGTTTGTTTATAGTGGAAAGTTTGCCAAGTTGTGCCGTTACTCCGTGAAGTCATAATTCTTAGGCGTAATGTTAATTTAAAGTGCATCTGTAACTTCCACGCCCGTGATACTTACCAGTGTCGGGTCAATGCCATTTATAGAGATTTTATGTTGACTGAATAAATCAAGTAAAGTAACTCAAGTACCCTATAATATCTTAAATTTGTTAAAATTTTTTGGTGTTATAGATAAGTTATTTGAATTCCGCCACTTTATATCTGATTATGATAATGATATTATTATAGGCATTATAACATTATATTATCAGAATACATGCTACAATAAAGAATAAAGATGAATTATTTATTATTTACGTGAACTATTCGAGTTTGGATGTATATTTTTCTTAAAAATCATTTTAAAACTTACATATCTTGAAGAAAATTAAGAATGTTATCCTTTCAGGGAATTGAATTGTGTGAAATAATTCTTGCAGCAAAATACATGTCTTCGTAAATTTACTTTACCCTACAAAATTACAACGTAATCAAATCTCTATTAGGTACTGTTTTAGTTACGTAAACGAATACACAAAATGCTTATTGGATGCTCACGCGCTCAATACATAAACGCTTCAAAGCCCCCGCATTTACGCATTGTCAGAACCTAATTTACCTAATAACGGATTAATTACTATCAAACTTATCATTCCCTTTGTACCTTCAACCTGTTCAAACAAGGCTCATTTTATACCAGCCACATTATGGTAACAAATTGAAAACAAATTGATTTATATCACTATGAACAGAGTATTGGACGCCGAGTAATTAAAAATGTACGTTCGTATACGTCATCAATTTCAGCACTCGATATATCAGCATCAATTTTGTCTGGAAACGATCATTCATTGTTATGGCCGTTGTTTGAGAACGCTTGTTTTGTATTTATCGTAAATATGCAAATTTGCATTAACATAGCCGGAAGGATGTTAAACGATAATTCGTTGCAAAAATTTCGGTTTACAATTTGCGAATCTGACAATTTTACAAGCTAGCAATGAACAAGTTTGAGGATACATTTTGTACAGCAGTGAACGAAGTCAAATAATCACGGAAATCCAGACATAAAAATGTTAATACCAAGTGAGGCTACAACATGGTATATATGTAGATATGTAAATATTGATCATAAAAGGAAATTTTATGATCGGGCAATAACGCTGTTATTGGAAATAATAAGTTCTATTTAAGAGCCTATCGAAATTTTGTGCGCGATCAGAGTCAGATCAAAGTACCTACGTACATTTGGAAGAACGCGAACAATTTTATACGTGGGAATGGTTTTTAAAAATAAATTGTTAAAGTCCTCCATAAAAATAACTATGGGTCTTTTCCTGCGTCCGTTACGGAAACGTTGGTTTTGGTCCTTACGCTACATCTACTGAAAAGAGGCAATGATTACAATGACTTCCTTCTTATTAAAACAAACGGATTACTCACGTGTTTAAAGTCGAGTTGTCACTCGACATGTTTCGAACCAGTCGTGGTTCTTACTCATAAGCCCTCGCGCCGACGATGACAGTCTTCGTCGAGCCACGTCCGCGGTGCTTTAGTGATCCGATTACGAGTATTTCAAAATTTCTGCATCATATGGAGGTTTTATATTAAAGACTTGTTCTTGCTTTGAATTGTCTTTGATCAGTTTTTACAGGAGAGTGGTTCTCTAAGCGCACCAACGACGAGTTCGACGCTGGAGCAGCGCCCTGTCTTGGTCCCATAACACAGTTGTTTAGTTTGGGACTAGGTCAATTGGTGTGAATTGTCCCAAATCTGTTTGCGCAAAACTGTCATAGACAAGACATGCCACTTTGATATTACTGGTTAATGTTCCTGAATGTTTATGTTTGTTCCCAGATTCCCTGTGACAGCAGACATGGCTCCGGTGAGCTCCCTCCTCGTGTACTACGTGACCGGCGCAGGAGAACCGGTCAGCGACGTCGCCAGTTTCCATGTCCGATTACTACATAAGGAGGTCAGTTGTGTTATGCAGATTTTTTTTATAAAACAGGAAGGTAAACAAGCAAGTGAGTCACCTGATGGTGAGTGATCACCACCGCCCATAGACACTCGCAATACCAAGGAGTTTTCAGATGTGTTGCCAACCCAGAGGGCTAAGATGGTATACCTCCTGTGATATAATGCTGTCTTGCCTTCCACGCAACGATGCAAGCACTGCTACTCAGCGGCTAGACAGCATGAAGTCTTATAAGTGTTGTGTAACTAGTATTATAAATAAATAAACGTTAATTTCGGACAGTATCCATAGCGGTTTATTATAGCGTGACCCGTTAAACTACACTTGTACTTGTATGTGTGTAACTTGTACAGTAAAATTATTTCAAGAAGTGAATTCGCCTGTTACTGGAAATGCCATAGTAAATAAAATTAAACGCACTACGTTGCTGCCTTCAGATAGAAGGTCAAAGTAGCATGTAATGGTCTAAACATGTAATGTAAATCCAGAACAATCTTAGTTGAGTAACTCTGAGAGGCACACTTTGAAAGCAAACTGGAACAAATAACCTTGCTACTCCGCGAAACCGCATTGGTTTCGGGCTCGTGCAAAATATTCGGGTACGTGCCCGGCACTGGTTTCGCGGAGTAGCAAGGTAATTTGTTCCAGTTTGTTGATATGACCCTCCGCAAAGTAACGCCTGAATCTATTAATTACACTTTGAAAGATAAAACAAAGTGTCTCACGTCATTATGTATCACTTACAAAAACTATACCATTAAACTTCTAAAAGCAGAAGATAAGAAATGAGTGTAAGTTATTTACTTGCACTAAATTGCTCTAATAGTTTGAAAATCATAACAGTTAGTCACAATGAATTAAAACTGCGTAAAACACTGCAAACTGCGAAGTTTTGACATCGGAGCACTCAAGAAGAGGGTTTACAATTCTTATTAAAGGCGAAAGAACAAGCGACTCCGTTGAGGTAGCTGGAGCATATGGGCGGCGGTGAATACTCACATCAGATGACCCGCCCGCTCGTTTGCCTCACTCTTACATAAAAAAGCCTGCTGTTTGAAACAAAGTAATTCGCCTCAATAGTTATATCGAATAGCGATACCTTTTAAAGGTTGCTTGAAGTAGATACGTGTCACAATGTAGGATAAAAGTTTGACGAAATAATTAATTGCAATAGACGTCCAAGTTAATTGAAGTTTCGACTCCATTCAATTAATTGAATGCTTAATTGAAATAAACGGGTTACTGTCAAGTTAAATTACGGAATAGGTAATTAACTTTCAAGATAGTAGGCAGGGGCTGAATTAACTAAATGAAACTGCACTATTAATTTAGTTAAAAAACTGTTACGCCATTTATTTTTAAAACAATCACCATTGAACAATGTTTAATTAATTGGCCTTGGCCGAAAATATTTACCAATTTTTTTCTTTTAAGTAAGTTGTTGTTTGAAAATTCAAATTGCGGTCTAAGTACCGACTATACTGTAGTACTTTATTATGTATATTTCTGTTGAACAAACCCAACTGCTTCGGGCAGCATTTCAATATAGCTAGCTGGATATTTGTTTAATCTATGCCAGTGACATTTTATCCTTTTGAATCCAAACGTGCATGTGACAGGGCTTTATCAGGCTGAAACAACGTTTTGACGGTCAACGTGATGCCTTGTTTTAGTCCAGTGGTGGGGTTTGTTCGGCCGACGCGGTAATGCCACTGTTGTTTACCTATTTTCAACGTTTTTTTTATTAATAATAGAATTGAATAGAAACATGGCCGAAACGCCGAGGTAAATCAACAATATAATTTTATCGCGTTAAAGTCCCGATAACGTTAAAATATGTGTGATAATCGCGAAAGTTCAAAACAATTAATCAACACAAAACACACCCACATACACACATCACATAGAGTACAATTATAACAAACACAGTTACGATTTTGTTGAATATAATCAAAAAATAACACAGAAACATCGACAGACAGATGGATATGATGAACCGTAAGGGTTACTAGTTTGACTGTGGAACCCTAAAAAGCATGCAGTCTGTAAGTGTTAGTGGGTTAATAAATAAATGTGCGAATAGCAATTAATGTTGGTATTCCAGTGGAGTTCTCACTACCATAATTTCATTTTGTACTACAGTTTGCAAAAGTATTTCTAGTTACTCAAAGTTTCACAATCAAATTATAAATAAACCTTCTCCGTCAGTATGATTGGCCGAGAACCCTCCAAAGCCCCCATCAAGTGCCTTATTAGGCAGAGTACCTTCTCGGGACACCGATAACTAGGAAATATTAATAAAATGTCCGAGATGAAAAGCCGTAACTACCTCCATTTTAATTAGTCCTAATTGCCCCTTCCTTGATGACGCCATTTCCTGTGACAAATTTTATAATCGTTTGGCTACTGCGAGGCCGTTAGCTTTATTGGACTCTCAAATGGACGGTATAAATACTGGTACGAGAGCCGATCGGATCCTAATGTTGCTAGTGTTGTGAATACGTGACTGCATTTACTTTTCCTGCTATCAAATTCAAAGACGGCAATAATTAACCATAGTACCTATACAATTCTTCTAATTTCATATGAATTTAGGGGCATAAATTGCATTGGAATTGTATGACATTTGGACATTGGAATTGTATGAATTTTATGAAAGTCGCTATCCTTTCCTGTCTGTCCTCAATCTTCAGCCGCTTACTCCTTCTAAACCACGCAACGGATTTTAATACGGTTTTCACGTCCGAAGCCGGGTCGCTAGTGTTGCATAAAACCAAAAGTTGGAAAAGTACGCAATCGACATTCCAATAATTCGAAACATTCGATGGTCATCTATTCAGTTTAACTCAAGCTTAATAGTCGCGCAATTCTACTCATAGCGCATGTATTGACTTAATTGATATCTATTTTCCGATAACAAGAAATGAATTAATGATATTGTATTTCGGCGTGGAGAACAAGACATCCGGTGAACTTACTGGCACTAGAAGCTTTCTATCTTACAGATGGTTGGCAACGCATCTGCAAACTAATTAGCCTAGGGGGCTAAGGGCGGTTGTAACCATTTACTATCAGGTGCCCTACACGTTCGTTTGTTGTAAAATTTTCAAATTTGCAGGAAACATGTTAATTTCATTATTATTTGTACTAATGAAGCTTTATTTTTATGAAAGTTAATTAGTCCAAAGAATGTTAAATTTGTTTTTACTAAACGTTAATCTGCCATCAAGCATTAACAAAAACTAATATGTATAGAAAGAAAGAAAGTTAGGAAATATTTATTCAGCTAACATGAAAGAAAAATATAAACGCTGTTGACTCTGAAAGCAGCAGCGCGGATAATTAGTGGGGGCCCTGAACTTAAAACTAAAAACCTTAAACATAAACCTGTCGGGTGACGTCACGCTCACTGTGTATAGTATTATGAGGTGGTGTATAGTCGACCAAGAAATTGATTGACCACTTTTCGACCGTATTACAAAGGGATAAGGTTTAAAAGTGGTCAAGCAATTACTTGGTCGACTATACATAATTCGTCATACGTAAGCCGCCAATGTAACTGTAACCCGGCTTAATCGGGCAGGCCACTAATGAAAGGCGATTAATCGTCAGCTAAAGGCAACAATTAAGACCTGTAATTCCGGCCGCCTCGCCGAAATCTGTGCGATTGGTTCCGTTGCGGACGTGGCCATTTATATTTGTGAAAAGGGTGTTTTGCTAGTTAACACTGACCAGATATTATTCAAATAGTTCAAAGTTTCAGTAGCGCACAAAAATTTCTTAGACATGTCTTTTTAATATTTATCTTTACATAGTAAAATAAAGTCGCTCTCAGTTCCTGTCTGTCCTTTTCTGCCCCGAAATGTTTTATGAAAATTAAAAAGAAAAAAATATTTTGCCAGTAGGCCTTAGAGGCTCTCCCACCTGTCTGAATCTACTAGAGCTTCGGAAAATGGAAGATTCTGCTTAGAAGAAACGCCGCAAAAAAACTCAAAAGTTTATTTATTTTTTCTTCTGTTTAGAAAACAATGAAATATATGAAATATCTCCCCACGCAGGTTGCAGTGGCTGTTGAAGAGAGACGGTGGTGGTACCCGCGGGCTGCCTTACAGCTCCGAGTGCTGGCGCCTGCAGACTCCACGATGTGTCTCATAGGCGCCCGCGCACCGCCAGATGCTAAATTTGATCCTCATCAAAGGTAAATTAAATATGTAATCTGAATGCATAGACATGCTTTGAGTTAGTTTGTTAAGATTAGTTTCCTTTAGTTCGGGAATGAGCGGACGGCCTCAGTCAATCAGTGCATCAATTCAGTGGGATAAATTGTTTTCATGTGGTTTGTTCGTAAAGCTTTAGTAGGTAGGTACAAATTCCATAATAATGAACGAGATTGTGAATGCCTTATGATTTATGATCTTATATAATTGTATTAGGTTCAAGATATTCCCTATTTACCACAATAAAAAGGGTTCACGGCTTTATGACATATACTTGATCTCGACCTCATGAGCTTCTAACTCATCCCTTTTCGTAAATAAAATACATTTTGAAAATTTCGAAACAGCGTTGTTGCATTAGATCATTCATCCGTGGAACGTAGATATACCAGGAACGGTACCCCCACGCGCGCATTATTACCAGACTTTAGATATTTTTAGCTACAATAACTTTCCTTTATAATTCCGTTCGCGCCGTCATTACGGACCATTAATCACAAAGCTCGCAGATAGCACGTCGATGATATGATAGTTTCTTTTTATGCGAAACTCTCGAGACGAAAAATGACCTTGTTTGCGTCACTTTTTATCCAGCATGAAAGCAACTCGGTGATAAATGGGGAAAAATTGCTTCGGCAAGTCGTTTTCCGTCGTTGTTTTGGTATTGACTATCGCTGGGAGTTCTCTATTTTGGCTGCAGTGTATAATACTTTATCTTATTCTACTTAAGGATGAATAGGACACAGTTTTCTGTGCTCGTTTATTATTATGATTAAAAAATCTGAAAGAAACTAGCCAACCACATTCGTTGTTTATTATTATGACGTTAAACCCATGACTTAAATAAAATGACTGTGACTAAAGAGTTCAATTTCCCCGGGGAGTTTAAGAGACATTTTCGAGGTGCGGTATAAAACGAAAGGGTGAAATTCTTAAGACTGTTTCGTTTTCATAAACCATCTTACGTTTTAAATGCTTAAGAATTTTTGGTCAACCTGTGCAATTGACATTATATCAATGAATACATACATACATACATAAAATCACGCCTTTTTCCAGAGGGGTAGGCAGAGACCACGGATTTCCATTCATTATCAATGAATGTGTAGTTGAAACCAAAGATAAACGCTCATTACTCCCATATTACGGATCGGCAGATGTCGTAGCATTTCAATCAAATGCTACGACAATACTGAGCGGCATTCAAAGCGAAATATATCATCTCATTTCGCCATCTCAAACGAGCTGAGCCACGTAACTGTCACACGATTCATCTTACGACGGAAACACACGGAGGTGAACTACGGAGTGGAATGTAGCGGCTTTACTAATGACGACAAATATAATGACCAGCGAAACAAATTTTGAGCCATCAAAATCAAACATTGCTATCAACCAGTATACGTCAAAATTTCCGATACATAACAGCGGAATATCCGCCTGTTAATTTTACATAAACAGCGGTGCCAATGTTTTCTTTTATGTGAACTTATTTCAACATTGAAATATATTGGCAACTAACGCAGTGAAACGTCTGCAAAATCTCTCCAAACGTTTCCATGCGCTCTGTCTCAAAGCAAGTCGCGTTTGGAACATGTCACTCGATTCATCTTCCAGTAGGCTTGTCGAAGGAAATTCGGTGGAAATATTGGCTCACATCCCACACGTCTATATGTAGGACACGTGTGCATTGTTCCCTTGCGCACTGATGTTGCTAAGTTCTATTGTTTTCTAGACAATTGTATTAAGGTCAAAACCAGTAATATTTTGATTGGATACAATATTCGTGATTGGTTTAAAAATACATTTATGTAAATAATGCATTTTATAGATGTTTTTTGTATTGAAAGTGTGAGATGATGATATTCTAGGGAAGGACGAAGACCTGTAAAGACGCTCCTGAAATCTCGCTTTGTTGATACATGCTTATACTTGTAGGTCACTTACATAAATTGCCTCCTTAAATAGATACACGGATACATACATAAAGTCACTCCTGTTTCCCGGAGGGGTAGGCCGAGACCACGGATTTCCACTTGCTACAATCTTGACATGAAACCTTTGCTCCACTTCCTCTCATAACATTCTTCTTACATGTTCATCGATTTAAGATACTCCTAACCTGGCCTTTCTCTAGAATGTCTCCGAGAGTACGTTAGCCGAGTTCTTCTTCTTCCCATTTTTCCATCCACTCTCCCTTCATCCACCGTTTTTGTTAATCTTCTGTCATCCATCATGACTAACTAATCAAGTGAATTACAATAGTAAAAGCTATACTTTATTCCCTCCACGTGGTTATTTGATGGAGGGGGATTAAATGGAACTTCTAATATTTGTGTGGCATTAACGTACATTAGAACTCAGAGTACCAAGTACATCAGAGATACAGTGGAGGGAATAATACGTCGCTTCATCATTCCACTCTTGCACAACCGCTCAACCTTCAAGCCTCGACTCTTTTCGCAGTTCACCAGACCATGAGGAACAACCGGGCCCCGAATTTGTGTCAGCCGGCGTTTCGCTGTTCGTGGGCGGCGGCGCGTGCGGCGGCGGCGTGCTGTACCGGCAGCGCACTGCGCCCGCGCCGCGCCCGCCCGCGCACCTCGTGCCGCCGGCCACTCACGACCGCCTGTGGATGTGGAAGTGCTTCAATTATACGTAAGTTTTTGGCTTTTCTGCGCTTTTAAGCTGACATCAATATGAGGAGGAGATTCTCAGCTCATCTTGTATTTTTTACCCGACTACGGCAAAGCCAAAAGGAAGGGTTATGTTTTTAGCAGCCTATGTATGTATGTTTGTATTTACGTATGTTCCACTGTAGTGCCTAAACGACTGAGCCGATTTTGATGAATGAGGTGTCAATCGGTTCGTAATTGTAGTCTGGGTGACATAGGCTATATTTTTTGTGAACAAAATGATTTTTTACTTTTTAGTTTTTTCCGTAGTCGGGTAAAAGTTTTTAAACTTTTTTTTTTTAATGTAAGTTTAATGTTTATAATTTTGTACTCTTTGTAGAGACTCACCGTTTATGGTTAAAAGAAGATACCTCCAAGATATCTTTATTCATACGGCTCAAAGTTGCGTATCCGAGAATCGGCAAATTCTGTACAAAACAGACAAAAGGTGTTTTCAATTAGAGAACTACGATGAAACTCAAACATACCTAATTATTAAAATAACGGATTATTCACGTATTTGTTTCACGGATCCTAATATTTTTGTGGCTTTTAAATAAAAACTGCAACATACATATTAAAATGGCGTACACAAATTCATGGAGATTTTATTTCCATTTATAAAGGTGCGCTGGACTACTGAATGTTTTGGATTTTATTTTCATCCCGTAAACTGAGAATAAAAAAGTAATAAAACAACAATCTTTCTTTTCAAAAATAAATTAAATTGAATTATGTCGGTCGGGTGACTACTAAACTCTTTTAAATCTCTATAGCTTTGGGGATTAAATAATTAGCTATGAATAAATCCTTTAAACTTTGCGGAATTAAGATTTTGAGCGAAAGAATTTAATTTTCTGTTCCATTGTCTTGACTTGGGTACGCAACGTTAAACCAAACTGTTGAACTTTTAAGGTTTATTCTCGTGCAATAATAACGAACGTAAATTATAGAAGTGAAACTTAGTCAGGGAAGAGAACTGAGCCCCATAAATCGTGAATCCGCTGATTCATATGTCGAGAGACGTAAATTATGTTCTCGTACACGGAATGACATACTACCAGTGATAACCACGTGGATTGGAATTTATGAGACTGCGTAATATGTGTTAACGCTAAAAACATTTTTCACTCAGCCTTCTACATATGCATTGACAAGATGAGATACGTCAGACTTTAAAAAGGTTTGATCCATCAGTACGAAAATCATAACGATACTTGGTAGCCATGCAGAGCTATGTGCTCCTATGAATTAATATTGGGAAAGGATATATAAATTCAATTTAGACATCCACGAAACGTAAATGTTGATAAAACTCGAAACTGCATACTCCCATTTGGATAGATAGTCTTAATAATTTTTCTTGTATACACTTTTTAAAACTTTAGTATGGGTAATTCATTATATTAGTAGGTATTAAATTTCAAGTTAATCATAAGTTTTTTTTTTGCAAGATCAATTGACTGTTTAATGATTGTTGCAAATAAAGATAGCTGCTGTTGTTTAAGGTAAGGGTTCACGAAATGACTAATGAAAATTGATAAGGAACAGCTAGATTAGTATAATAATTCGTGAACGCATATCAGTGCATAATTTATAACCAGCCGGCATGACAAACTAGTCCAGGATATCGTCCGTTCCGAGTGACAGAGACAAAGCGATTTCACAGTCATATTTTAGCTTTATGTTCTACGCTACGACTCGATTAAAGTCTTTTGTTGAAATTTGGGACAGCGAATGAAAAATATCGCTATGAAAGGATGTGAAAAATGTCATTACGCTGTACGTGGGCGCGGACGGGCTCCAAATTAGGTGATAAATAAATGGATTATTGTTGCGCTACAATAACCATAAAGTTGACCATCGCCATCAGGTGACCCATTTGCTCGTTTGCCTTCTATGTCGTATAAAAAAAACGTATCCGTTCCTGTCAGTTCTCGTCATATCTTCGGCCGCTTACTAAGCCAAACCACGCAATGGACTTTGATACTGTTTTCACCGTCATTTAGAACATTTCTTACGGAAGATTTTTATGTACAATCTAATTAAACTTTCGTTAGTAAATTGCTTCCGTGCGAAACTGGAGCGGGTTGCTAGTACGTAATATTATTATATATCCAACCCTTTAGTAACTTTAATAACACATTAAAATTACAAATCCCTGGAAGGTTTTGAACCTTTGGTATGCACAAATATGGGCTAATAATTATAACTTAGGTAATTCTATTTCGTTATTACACGTATATAAACGCTTCTCTGCAAGTGCTCCACTTTATACCCATAATTATGTTCTGAAACCCTATAAAAACATTGCCGAACGCTTACATTTCGTATCTCCAACCGTCTTTCTCGCTTACAGTCGAACCTTTCTCACCTCCTGCTCAATTTAAATGTTGGAAATCCATCTGAAATCTCAATTATGTGTTCGCAGTTCTTGTTTATGTTCCACGGCGCTCGCACATGATCTGTGTGTTCGGCAGAATTATCACATGACCTCCAACGCTCCGACGCACGAACTTTGAATTAAATTAAATTTAGGCGCGATTTACTTTGCGCTTAGCGGGAAATAAGTAAAGGCGGAGGTTTGCTTATGTAATTTCGGTGTGGATTCTTTGAGCAAGCATTTACGAGTAACCTCGGAGTAAACTGATACTTGAGTTAAGCGTTGTTGAACCTGAACTTTAAAACACGAGTTTATGTAACATATTTAAACGTTTATTGTGGTTGATATTCAGAAGTATTTTGGTCAGCGAACTTTGTATTTATTTTGCTTTGCTATAGTAACATTAAATTTTGTACGTATAATATACTAGTGCCCAGCTAGGTATAGTCGACCAAGAAATTGCTTGACCACTTTTCGACCGTATTACAAAGGGTTAAGGTTTAAAAGTGGTCAAGCAATTACTTGGTCGACTATAAATATGAAATTTACTAACGCAAACTAATGTATTGTACATAAAAATCTTTAGTATAAAATACTCTAAATGACATTAGAAACCGTATCAAAATCAGTTGCGTAGTTTAGAAGTGGCCAAAAATATGACTACAGACAGAAACGAGAACTGCTTTATTTTCTACTATGTTAAGATAAAGATTATGTTGCTTTTGAAACCTGACTAAATTAATTGTAAAAATAAATAACTTTTGGGCAAGAACGAGCTGTGTTTTTATTTAATTACTAGCTCAGATTTAGAGCTCAGCAATAATATGTAAAGTTTTCAGTGTGTCTGTGCTTCGAGTTATTTTTTTAATTAGAATAGTACCGTTAACCTTGACACCCTTAATAAACGTAGATTAACTCAAACAAAAATAATTTATACAAAGTCTGTATACGAAGCTAAGCACCGTTTTATCAAGATTCGTTTTCAGATTAAGTTATTCCAGAGTTAAGAGCACAAAGTTAATGTAAAATAATCCCAAATCATGTAAAATGTGATTACATCATACAAATAGGCAAGTTAATATATGTATATGGTTTTGGAACCTCGATACCTACATTCTTTCTAAGGCCAGAGCACATTCGAAGCCAAAAAGGTAATTTAGTAGCCTGTCCACACACCTTGAATTATGAGGCACTATCAAATATACACAGCTGTCATTAGTTACAATGATACTTTGACGGCCGGATAGCCTAGTGGTTAGTGACCCTGACTATGAAGCTTGAGGTACCGGGCTCGATTCCCGGGAGGGGCAAATGTTTGTATGATGAATACGAATGTATGTGCCCAAGTCGTGGATGTTATATGTATTTAAATATATATTTATCTATATAAGTATGTTTATCCGTTGTCTAGTACCCATAACACAAGCAGCTTTAGTTGCTTAGTTTGGGACAGTCAATTGGTGTTAACTGTCCCAAAATATTTATTTATTTTAATGTTATGGCATCTGTTTAAGTGGCCAAGAATATGAGAACATAAGTCCATTTGTGCACCTGTAAACTTCCCATATTATAGTATATAATGGTAAATGTGCGAGCAATAATAAACCTCGTTACTCTCTTGTTTTATTTTACAAGCTCCAACCGTGGGTCCGCAGCAACAATGATTTCTAAAATTCCAATTTCCATTATCATAAATTTCGATTGTCCGCTGTATAAGCTAATTACATTGCTGTTAAACCAGCATTAAGCTGTTTTAATGCTTGTCCTAAATAATAAATGCAATATCGCCAGCGTAGAGTTAACGAACGCGTACGAAGTGAGGATTATTAATTGATAGTACTGGGAATTGGACGGGCTCGCTCGATAGTTCGGGCTCGTTCGGGCCTTAAATTTAAATGGGGCTATATTGTTTAAATCAGCACTTACGCCTGCAAAATGTGTGGAAGTATTTTAAGTGAATTGATTTTAAATTTTTTGTGTTATTTTATTTTCGTGTTTATAATAGTAATATGCCTTTTTGTGTATATCCATTGAAAGACATATTAAGAGCCTATAGCAATTTATTTTTATCTCTAATTCGTATTGTTAACATCATTAATTCCGTGAACTTTATTATATTTATAGTCTAGCGTTAAAAAAACCACGGGCTCTTTAATGTGTTACTGTTTTTGATTTGAAAATTCAAAATAATCCGAATATGGTCATATTTAAGCTGGCTTGCTTTTGGCGATCTAGGCTGTCATTCAAAATAGGTTACAGATGTCGTTGTTTTATTTTTCTTACTTGTGCATCTATTTGAAATACTCAAGACGTCTGGTATATTCTAAGTTTTATGATTCATACCACCAAATGCACTTGTATATATCTACTAATTAGGCTGTGGCTCCAACATGACAGGCCAAGTTTTCTGACACTGGATTGACAGAGACGCAGGGGGGAACTAAACCTGAATCAGTCATAATAGGGCACAGGTGTAGCTTCTGGGCTCGGCACTTCGTACGGAGAATTAACAAAAATGTTAATTCCAGGAACCAGCTGTCAACAGATGGCGTTACGATCACGGCCCCTTCGGAGGCAGGTCGTTGGTCGCTCTGGGCACTGTCCCTCTCCAACCGAGGGCTTCGATTCTCAGCGCCACGCACCATCAACGTCTTCCGACCAATCCAGCTGGATTTTGCGCTGCCTCCAGCTCTGAAGGTTGGGGAAACCGTGGAGATCGATGTCAAGATCACCAACAACATCAATAATTGTATGGATGTGAGTATAAAGCTTAACTAAATTAAGTTTCTTTTTTTTAATGAGGAAGATTAGATATTACGTTAAGTATTTTGTTAGGCAGGTAATGTGAAAAACAATGGCGTTTAAAATAATATGCCATCAAATAACTTGTTCAGAATAGATGATATTATACGTGGAACAGCTTCCTAACATTTTCAGCAAAAATAGAGGTGAATATCGGGCAAACAATCTTATCAAGTCGAGTGTTGGTTGCCTCAAAAAATCTAAGAAAAAACTCATATCGGGGGAGTAGAAGCAGCCATCAAGAAAGGCAACAAGGACGCAGAGGCTTCGTACATAATAAATGGATACCATCTGCTCACAACAGAAAACAATTTTACTTCGGGAAAAATATTCATCAAAATTGTACTAAAACACAGTATTATGAGATAAAACGTCGGAATAAACAAACACGGGTCCGGCCACCTATGTTTGCAAGAAATTCGCGGTCCAATAACATAGGATAATAAATTATGTTTGGTTAGGACGGACCCCTTCATAAATATTATCACTCTTATTTGTTTAACTTGTAATCGGTCTGTTCCACGAATTAATTATATTATTTACAGCCCTTCGTAAACATAAAGGTATTTCACAAGCACGTGTGGTAACAGTGACGCGTTGCAAAAAAGTTTTAGTGCGTCGACTTAGAGTAGGTAACTTTCAATTAAGTAAGTTACAATATTTATTTACATCGAAGAGACACTTGGCCTTCAAATCCCATTTAAATTAAATAAAAATAAATAAAATAAAATCATTTACTCTCAGGCTACAAAGGCCCATATACAAATACCTTACAGACTAACATACATAAAATTATATAACTAAAAAATAAAACTATTTCGGCGACGGTTCGGCGTGGTTAAAGTTTGCTTATAGTATTCCGATACAATCTACCTACAGTCATTAAATAATTATGTTTTAATTAGATTTATCCAAATACGATGGAATCTATAGGCAGATTTCAAAGTTTGGCTTATATTACTTGTACTATGTATTTAATGCAATAACTTCAAACAACTAATTACTTTGTAATACAACTTTAATAAAGTGCCTTGAAACTGCAAACAAAGTTAAGTGCTTCGACGTTCAGATGACAAAGGGTTGAGACTTAAGAACCTAGGAATGACTAATCTTAAGAGGAATAAATTAGTCAAGAAATATCGTTCGTATAAAAATATGCAAACTAGCATAAGTGCATATTCGGAGTGATTTCAAGTCATCAATTACAAACCCTTCATGTTCTAATGATACTCGCCAGACTTAACTTTGATTTCAGTAAGTGAATTAAAACAAATAGCTTTACTCAGAGATTACCGTTAAAATCAAAAATTTCAATCAAAAACTGAAATATTGGGAGAATCGGTACTTGATGAATAAATATAAATCACTTAGTATTATATAACCAACTAAAACTCCCATTTATAAGCCGCCAGCGCAACCGCGAGCGCTAAACTTAACCGGGGATGGATTGCCTAATCGTTACCGTTTACCGAGATTCTCCAATATCCCGGATTGCCCGGGAATCCCTAATCTAGATTCGATGAGCGACGCCGAACGCAAACAAATCACGATCGCGCGTGCGGACCGCGCGGGTAAATCCTTGTGCTAACAGGCGCGCCGTGTGTGTTTAGCACTTAAAATTAAACTTACGTAGATACGTTTTAACATCCTAACACGTAAATGGAACTTTTACTTTGCGTTTTCACTCTGGACTCTGCCTCAATAAAGTTCTGCCCGATTTGCAATTGAATTTACATCTCACTACTAATAAATATCTAGTTACAAAAACAATGGACCAATTAACATTAAATTTCAATTGTTTTATTTAGCTTCGCTTTCAACGCAATAGGAAGTTACTCAGGTTTAGTGTTTATTATTCTAAGAAGTAGGTAAAGCATAACAATACCTTGAAGCATTCCTCGAAACTTAAACCGAAATAAAATGGACAAACAACCAATCAAGAAGTCCTTCGAAACTCGAAGTCCCCCGGGCGAGGTCCCGGCTACCCCCACCCCCCTTTTCCGCGTCTATTGGCCCAAATATCTGCCAAATCAACAATACGGATCGCACCTCCAGAAACAGGTATTTAGTAGGTAATCCCTCATTCAGGACAGGTTTCTGGGACTGATAGCGATGAAATACTTTTATCTGCAGTTTCGTTCTTGAGAAATCTATTACATAGTATTTCAGCATAATATTAGGCTTACTTACTGACACTCCAATAATTTGAAACATGTTAGCGTCACCGATGTGTATTTTATCTTTATCTTTACATAGTATCAAACAAAGTCGCTCTCCGTCCCTGTCTGTTTTCATATTTTCGGCCGTCTACTCCTTCTAAACCACGCAACGGATTTTTAAACGGTTTTGACTGTCATGGAGATATTGTTTTAAGTGAGTTTGGATACACATTACATTATAATTTACCCGAGCGAACCCGGGGCGGGTCGCTAGATAATCATAAAGAAATAAATTGATCTATTTCTAACAGTTATTGCGATGTTGCTATTAGAATTGCCTATACAAACATCTATTTTAAAAGTTGTGATGTATGAAAATAAATTTCAAGGAAGACAAAGGAAACCTGACGGGGATTAACTTTTTGGGCGCCTTCTAAGTTCCATGTTAACACAGTTTTTTAAACGACTGCCGTCAGAAAGGAGGGATATATAATTTTTTATTTATAATTTCTGAAATTTGGGTTGATTAGTTCTGAAGTTTGGGTCGCCCCGGGTTCGCTCGGGTACAATTATAATGTAATGTGTATCCAAACTCACTTAAAACAATATCTCCATGACAGTCAAAACCGTTTAAAAATCCGTTGCGTGGTTTAGAAGGAGTAGACGGCCGAAAATATGAAAACAGACAGGGACGGATAGCGACTTTGTTTGATACTATGTAAAGATAAAAATAAAATACACATCGGTGACGCTAACATGTTTCAAATTATTGGAGATACTAAGTTTCATTAAAAAAAGTTTTACCGCGTTTTGTCGGCGAATCATCCCAGAAATTCCCAAGGACTCCCCAAAGGTTGGTAACACAGCCACGCGGCGAGTTATTATTGACATAATGCGTAAGGGATGACTCCCTATCGTCGGCACCGGCGTCCCTGTAGATATTGTATAGAAATTAATGTTTGATCACACAACAAAAGCTCCTATGATTGAGTAACAAACAATGAGATATGTCGTGCGGCAGTGTCAATAAGATGAAATGGAATTTCTGAACTAGAGATGTATTTTTTTCTTATATAGTTACTAACAGACTAGGTGGATGGTCTTGTCTAAGGCAAACACATTTATTAGAGCCTACGTTTGTTTAGTGGTTTATTATTAGATTTTTTGGGTCCTAAACTCAAGAATCAACACTTAGGTTTGTGTATGAGTTGAATCGCCTAACTAATTTATATACTAATAAACCAAATCCAAGATCCGAAGTCGGTGTTTACAGATGGAATCATCTGATGCCTGATGTGGTCATCGTCCAAAAGATTTATCTGGTAACAAGCCTCCACACCTTATGATATTGCTTGATCTGACCATCACATTCACCAGGGACCAACATAATCGCTACAGGCGACAGGTGGCAGTGACAATTCGGTATACATTACTTGCCCACTATGATGTTAAGTATGTCAGTCTGTAGCGTTACTTGTCAACACAGTAATGTACGGTGCATTGTCAGTCACCTGTCGCCTGTCGCGTTTATGAAATTGGTCCCTGATCATGTCATATATAGACCCTTACGTTTTTGATCTCCAATTCCAATTTCAGGGTTTATATAATTGTAACTTGGGTACAAATATGATTGAAACTGCTTAATTATAAACAGCTGCCGACATTAAGTTAGCGCAAACACAGGATGCGCGCTAGTAATTTCACAGGACCGTTATTAACAAAGATTTCTTGCACTAATTAAGTTTCTGGCATATTGTATAAATAAGAATGGTTATGTGTATATGTTTATTATGCAAAGTAAGTATTGAACTTAAATGTAGCCAATAAGACCGCATTTGCAGGTATACGTTTAAGACAGCACAATCTAAAATAGGGGACTAAAAAGTGTTTTGACTAACATAATGCGTCTCGTGATATTTACGTGCTTTACTTACATAGCAACATTTGGAACCTTTTAAAAAGTTAAAGCTGTCAATTTTAAAGAAAGACCAGTTTGCCTGACTAAACTAAATATCTATTGTAATTTTATTAATTACTTGTATATTCTGGTCTCGCAATAAAATGATTTAGCTACAGGTTAGGTCGATAGTGTAAAAATATAAATAGAAACTCAAATTATTCCAAATAACATCCTTTTTATTAAAATTTCCAGGTGACAGCCCTGCTGGCTCTCAGCGCTGGCGCAGCATTCGCAAGCACTGGAGCCCTATACGTCACTGAGCGGCTGAGACTGGGGCCACGTGGCGGAACCCAGCTAGTGGTCAGGGTTGCCGTCAACACGCCTGGCAGGAAAAACATCACTGGTAAGCACTAGTTTTAACAGCAAAACGGGCCGCAATCAAGACACCGCACTGTGAAATTACGGTGGCATTAAGCACAGAAAATTTCGTGCAACTAACAGCGCAGGCAGTAAAATTCAACTTTCTCTACTTGTTAGTGACCATATATAAGAAAAATACCCTGTGACCATAGTCTGCGTATCTTCAAAAAATACGATTTAAGAAATCTCATGTCACATCCATGGATGACATTTTCTTTTTAAATGCTATAAATAACTACGAGTACCTTAGGAAAATATGACGAATTAATCGTCCTTAACCTTAAGATGGGGTACGACAGAGGATAAAAAAAACGTCAATGGAAGTAATATAAGAATTATTCATTTACGCAATTATATCCTCCTAATCTTTTCTGCAACAAAAATACTTTAAATAATAATAATTAAATACAATGTTTTTATTTACGTTGAATCTTTTTAATCTGTTTGCATTAAGATGTGCCAGCAATTTAGACAACGAATAATTTCGCCGCTCCTTCCGTATAATTTCTTCGTCTGAAACCGCACATAATCTACATTTTAAAACAGCTGACCTACAAAAACAATGTGAACGATGATGTCGAGGAGACAAAAAGTTTGTTAAATATTCGAAATGTTCACCCAAGAAGGTAATCTGTGAAGCAAAATATTTTAATGAACTCCCCGAGTCAAATTCTTGAACTGGGTCTCAGACATAATTGTAGAATTAAAATCTTGCTAAAGTTGGTGGCTCGTGGCGTAACAAGTGTGATCGTCCAGGGCTGTAAGAGACTCTAGAGTCATTAAAGCAATTTCCGAATCAACTTAAGAATACTTGACCTTCTTATGGCTATTTTAATTCTGGAAGATATTATTAAATTATCTTTACTCATCGTATTGTACCCGTTACCTGATCTCTTGCAATAAACTTTTGACTGTGTAGAAAATTCGACCCTTGTTTATAACCTCTTGAATCATATTTATGCTCGATTGATTTAAGATGAAGACTCTCAAATCTAATTTTATATTACAAAATCCTGCAGCGGTACGGAAAAGGCCCCTACACTTCAACCTGATTATTGCGATCATAAAAATATTTTGATCAAACCTTTCCACAATATTTTCGAAGTTGCAGAGTCACTTCAAGCGACTTTGTCCCTTAAAGTGTCAACTTTTCCAAGTCCTAGTGGAACACATTTCCGTGATAAAATATTGTTGGTGGAAAATTTCATCTTGGCGCGTTCCAGTTTGCCTTGTCAACAATCTCTACGTCGACTCGATCTGCTATCTCTCTTGGAAGTTGCTAGCTCTCCTTGTGTTATTACATAATAGTGGCTCCATTTTATACAAGATAAACATAACTTTGCATTCAAAGTCCTAGCTCTGCATTGTTATGCCTGGGTAGCCGTAAGGTGTGTTTTTATTTATGTTATCTAAGAGTAAGTAGAAAATTGGCGTTACGAAAATTGTTTCTGGCGCGGCGTTAGCTCAACATTGTGCGCATAATAGGTTTAACTCATATAGGAAAGTATTTATAAACATAAGTATAAAATCTACGATCAGATTGAAAATTTTGTGGACATATTCGTGCGAGTAACAAAAATTATACACCGGTTACCGTAATGATTTTGGTTTACATTGAAACAAAGATTGGCCTTTCTTTTCCTTAAAATATACAGGGAACCTCGGCTCGGCTCGGCTCGGCTACGGTGGTCCCCTGTGAGTATGCGAGGTTTATACTAACTACATATTTTATATTAGAAATAATATATCTGGTAATATCTCCAAGGGTTACGTTTAATTAAGTTGTGTCGGTCAATTGTTGGCGTGAAATCAATTAGCATTTAGATTGGATCCTACAGTACGTAGAGATCATCAGATGCAAATTTGTGAATTATGCATAATATAAATATATATACTATAGAGTTTGCAGTACTGCGATAACTTGTTGATGTATTTGAGCTCCGATTTAGTAGGTACCGCCACTGTGATATCACGCTTAATTTATTCGTTTTTATTTAACTACACTAAACTAATAAATGTGATATTGAGATGAATGTAGGTTTGCTAAATATCGTTGTCTATACGGTTGAACTAACCATATGTTGACTTTGGTATACAAATACAAAAAGTGAGCAAACTGCGTTTAGAATTTATTTACTAATCATTATCACCAAGTTTTCATCCAGAACACGATTTGTATGTTTGTCAAAGTTCATCTAAATCCATCTAAGCAAGATCATCTTTCATATTTACAATATTAGTAGGCTCTCCTTACAATAGAATCCTGTCAACAGGTTTTCATTTTCACAAAATTGCATCAATTTAACACGACGGAAGGCAATAACATAAAATCTACCTTGAATTGCTTTCTACTGTATCGCACGGTGTGGGCCGGCACTAAACCTGCGAGATTCTATTACCTCAGCAATACGCCCCAGTATCCTAGAGACCCATTTGTGACCCCAGTGGCTCAACAAACGAGGAACAGATAGCGGGGGACGGGTATTGAAATGGCTTTTGATACCCGCTGCTTCATCCGTTTATTTCAATATCTACCTATCACGGTTTCTGGCCGCTCTTCGATGAATACCCGTAAATCTTAAATCAGATTCATCTGTACTTATCATAAACTGTAAATAATTTCTAACCTAAAATTTAAGTTTCCGACATCAAAATATTTTTATTTAAAACATTTTGAAGCAATAAGTTGTTGATCAACTCATCTCTGTACAGCTTCGATTTTTTTCGGTGAAAAATAAATAAATTTTAGGTTATTATGTTGTTCTAAGTATGGATGATTAAAAGCAAAAAATGGAAGAAAGGAGTTAGAGCCTGATCTTGTGCGACACAGCCGGCATTTCCGCGCTAGATGGCTAAGCTGAGCCTTTTCGCGAGATAGCCGCCTACGCGGAAGTCATATTATCGCCTTCCTTGAACTCCCACTGAGCTCCTCGAACAGCCCGTGTGCACTTTTGTCCTCTTTATATTATTTAAAAAAAAGTACATTCAACAAAAACAACATTAACAGTCTAATAAAATGTTTTAACTGGACGAGTGTATTTAAATAGCTATACGAGTATCTTTATTATATTTCCTTCAATATGAAATACTACGCTGTCGCTTGTACCTTACACTGTACGAAACCTAGTGCTACCATAAAATATAGAGATAAAAATGCCCTACAGTGAATGGCTACAAACGAATGGAGCACGGAAAGAAATAAAATAGTTTTATGCTTCCATCGGATTATAACAATGATTTATGACTTGAATTTTGATGTCTTTAGTTGGATCTGGACAGTTTCCTCGCTAAGTCAAGCCACGGTGTGCTTCGGGGTTTCAGTATTACTTTTAAAAGCGATTCGGCGTAATTTTAAGCTCTCCTAACTTTGCTCCGGATAACATTTTATGTCTCAAATTTTACCGAGCTGATAAATCCTAGCAAGTTTCATTAAGTACTATTATAGCTTTGCTACATTATGATTTTATTAGTGTGCAATCTTCGTTGAATAGATTATGGAGTACTTCCCATAATCCTGAAAGAAGAGAGCTGATATTTTGCATGTAGGCTTATAATTTGAGGAACGACTAACAAATGATTAAAAAAACATACGGCAGATATGTACAGCCCAGTCTCTCTTTCGCTTAACTTCTGCCACAGCCTTACTTTGTCAAAATTTAACTTGACTACTTTGCTTACGGAAGCTTAACTATTTTTATTGCACTGCTTTGTTTATCTTAGCTCTACGAACACTTTGGTAATAACTTTAAAAGTGTTGTGGAAACTCTGCTACATTTTTCGGTTTAGATTTGAATGGACATTGTTTTCAACCAATATTTTTCGTAAATTTTCAAAATTATATCTAAACATGTTTAGTAACCTTACCATATCTTCTGCTTAAGTTGTCGAGAGACACACTAAAATGAACACGTTTGAACAATATTGGCCGCAACTAGGGTTCAAGGAATGAGGACGAGCAAGTCTTTTAGCTTAATCAGGAACAAAAGATTTCGTAGACACAGAGTTTGCGTTGACGTTTGCAAGCTGCCAGTACATAACAACTTTAAGCATTATAAACTTTTTTTGCAGTGGAAGTAACGGGATACAGTGCCGACAACTGCTCCGTGTCATACACGTCGTTCAACAACGAAACGCTGGTGGGGTCCGTCATCCGCTCCGCCAGCGTGCTCGTACTGCCCGAAGGCTTACACCGTAGCGACACGCAGAGCGCCTACTTCTGCGCCAACGGTAGGTTTGTTGTTGTACTCCAAACACTTCTTGACATAAACTTCGTTTAAAGTCCAAGCAAAGTAACTTTATTGAGATTAGACTTAAAGGAAGCACTTTTGAATGCCAGAAAATTTACCACCGGTTCAGAAAACCTCTGATGAGAAGGTACTGGCAAGAAATTCAATTCAGTTGTAATTTTTTCAAAATCAAAATAACATGTTTGTTTTTACGTCTTAAGTACTTAGTAGGTGTACACTATTTGGAGCCTGGGATCGCCAATGCAAGTCTGGTTCATTTCCAAAGATCCCTATTTATGATATAGGTCTAGGAGCTATTTGGAGTCAAGAATCGCCAGTGCAAGTGGGGATTATGTCTAAAAATTCCGTTCCAAGATTATAGACATCGATTTTATAAAACACCCAAGAAATTAATGTCGTTCGACGAGATGCCAGCAGCAACGACTAAAACATCCTCTCGTACCTAAAAGTGGAACTTATAACAATTTTATAGATTTCCCGTGACCACGGAATTTTCAAAACGCGCAATACGTCATGCAGTGTTCATATACGATATTTTTCACTGAAATAGCCTGCACATCAATGGCTTCTTTTTAATTAATTGCTAACGTGTCCCCTTGCAGAACACTTAGCGGTATCGTCTCGCGGTTCATGGGAGTGGCAGTGGGTGGCGGCGCCGCGCAACCGCGCCGGGCTAGTGCTGGAGCTTCGAGCCGCGGGCGCAGCGCACGTGGCGCTGTCGGCCGCGCGCGAGCCCTCGCAGGACATGTACCGCGTCGTGTTCGAACGCAGCCGCGTCTGGATCGCTAGAGGGAAGCACGGTGAGACTGAGCAATGCTAAATATGAGACGAGAGTAACCGATAGATTCCTGAAACACAGAAAGGGTATAGAGCAGTATCTCAACCGAGGTTTTTTATTTTCAACCCGGGGATGTTCGCTGGTCATATGCTTTCTGCATCCAACGGTGACCAGCGATCTGCACCGAATAAATGAATAAATACATTAAATACGACAGTGACCAGGAAAAGTGTCATTTTGTAGGAGATCTCCTTCATATAAAGTTTGTACTAGTGCGGCCATTCCCGCTCCCCTTTTCCGCTTAGATTTGTCTCTAGCCGCACGGAGGAAGCAGAAGACTGTATACTTATCCCAACCCAAACTTTCCAAGAATTGACAGACTCGTGTTCGATCACTCTCCGCGAGTCTGTCAAATGGAGTGAACTGAAAAGTTACGAGTGTCACGTGAGATAACTAAACGTAAAGATGTTTCACTGGTCATATAAATTGAATGCTGTTACTAGTCAGGGTTGTCATATTTGTGAAAAGCCTGTCTGGATCCCTAAGGGATCATTAATTTCGTCCGTAACATTATTTATGATACTATTACGGCTGAATACCAGCGACAAACCGAAGTCAACTGTGGAAATTCTTGATTTTGAACGGAACTTAAATACCTATCAATTCCTCATTTCAGGCTACGACGTCCATCTGGCCAGCGCCGAACAAACCGAAAGCGACGACGAGTGTTCCGGCGCGGACGCGTGGTGCGCCTGGTGGGTTTGGTGGGAGGGCGCGCGGTTGTCGGTGGGCCGCGGAGCCGCACCCTCCGAGAGAAGACTACTAGTGTGGCCGCTCGCCACAGATATGAGGATCAAATACGTCGGTTTCAGCGCTCTGTGGGGAGAAAAGGCCGATTTCAGGTAGGGAAAACCTTATTTCAATCGAGGTGTAGCTAGGTACATAGATCACTGTAAGTTAACAATCATCATCAGCATCGATGGTGGATATACTCTTCAATGCCAGCATCCATACTCTTTTAAATAGCGGCTCTACACGTTTTCCAAGTGATAGCCCACGCATGAGACGTAGTCATAATTATATTAGACTGCATGTCGTCGCCCAAGATCAGACGGTGAAGGCAATCCTTCACCGTCTGATCTTGGGCGGCGTATTGCCGGGTATCGCGGGTTTATGTATTTGGTCTAACAATTACGCTAATTCCATAATCCGGCATGGTTCTTAAAATACCTACATTCAACCGTCAAATAAATTTTCAGAATATGGAACTTCAACGAAGAAGCTGGCTTCTCTCAAGTATTGGAACTGGGTCTTCCCCACGGCGTGGTCCCCGGCTCTGCAAGCGGGACTCTCCTGGTCTCCGGTGGCCTTCATCTCCCGCTTTACAGCCTCCAGACAGACCCTTCGGATCAGTGGTCGGAAGTGTGGCGCGATTCGCAGTTGTCAGTAGCCGCCGCCAGTCTAGCGCCGTTGTTGGCTTTGGAACACATTCCACATTTAGTCGAAGACGCTGAGAGGGAAAGGATTTTAAAGAAGTTGCCTGAACAGGTGAGTTTGATAAAAAAACTGGATTGTATTTTTGGCCAACAGACATGTCATATTTATTATGTTGGTGAGGAAAAGGTTATAAATATCTAAAGACAGTCTAACGCCTTTGATAAAATAGCCATGTATGGATAAGACACCTTTGCCCAAATTTATCAGTCTTAAGTCCGACTACCACTGTTTAGAACATGAAATTATAATTACACTGCTTTTCTCCTCAGGTACAAGTACTTCTCTCTTTCCGTAAAAGCGACAACTCATTTAGCGATCACCCAGCGATGAGTAGCCACCTAGCAACAATCAAAACTCTCGAGATCCTAACAAAGATACAATCTTACTATCCAGTCGACCCAGATTTACTGCAGTCCATCAAGAAATGGATTCAAAACAGACAGAACCCTGATGGTTCCTTTACCCCCTTGGAGGCAGATAAAGAAGTAGATTACTATCCGGTAGAAATTATTAAAACAAATGGCACCAACAAAGAAGTTGATGTCAATGAGTATTACTATTACGACAAAGACGGCAACATGTCTCAAGAGGAAATTGATTGGGAGAGACGCGTTGAAGTTACTGCTGAGACGTTAGCGGCTTTGCTTGAAGTTGGTGTTGAAAATCAGGTAAATACTATTGTAGATACCAAGGTAAGATAATATACAGAAATAGAAGAGGTAGAGTCAAAAGTTGTGTGTTGTTTTAGGTGGATGCCGATATCGCGAAACTAGCTCAAAGTTATTTGGAAAAAAATGTACACAATCTTACGTCACCAGCTGCTCTCGCTGCTACTGTACTAGGTCTGGTACTGGCAAGGTGAGTTATGATATTTCTAGAGAGTTTAATTAAGATTTCGCCGACTCATATCGATTGGTATGTTGGTATGAGAATTGCGTTTTTACTCTTACAGGAGTCCCGTAGTCCCTGAAGCGTTGATGATCTTAAGAAACGCATCGACCACAGAAGAGGGCGAGTTTGGCTGGCCGGCACCCAGGAAAGATGCCGCTGATTGGCTTCTGGAAGAAACTTCAAGGAACATTAAAACTACTTCTTATGGTAATAGTTCTTAGGTTTATTTTAGTTTATTTTATGTGTTGTAATTCATGACAATGTACACGTATAGGCTAGGTACGGTAAAAAGATGAAGTTACTCTTCTGTGTATAAGTCAAAGTTATCCTATAAAGAAGGGTTCCTTTTTTCCTTTTTAAGTACGGACCTCTAAAAACGCAACGCCATCTATTAGATTTTTTTTATCCGACGGTTACCTACAATTAAAAAATTACGATTTGTTTCGAAAACCTGGTACCTACTTGTAGTTCCAACAATGTCTTTTCGAGAAACCCGATTTACACCAATGTATTATTTTCTTAATCGACTTCTTTTCGTTGATTGAATACAGTCAATTACATTAAATAGTCTTCTAGCGGTTATAGTCATAATATCGTTCTCAAATACAGCAGCGCACTCAAGGTCGTAAATGTCATTTTTGTTGGAGAGCAATGAAACGTCAAATGCAATCTTGAGTACGCCGTCGTACTTGAGACCAATCTACAACTACAAGCCTAGTTAAATTTTTCGCTACCTCCCCTTTGCATCACAACGCTTTTCGGTGTCGCGAACGCACAGGCACACTGAGTAAAAATGCCGAACCTGCATACATCCGTCGCCAGTAGTGAATGCGTTAAATAAAATTCCTATTCCACTAACAGAGGCAGTAACAATGGAGCAGTACGTCGCCGGAGTGCGGGTACTACTCGCGGCATGCGCGCGCGGCGCACTGGCCGAGGGCGAGGCGGCGGCGCGCTTCCTGTACTACCGCGCGTCCACGCTGCAGCGCCATCCCAGCCTCGCCTACCAGGCCACCAAGGCCGCGGCGCAGTACGCGGCGCTCGCGCATGACAGGTGAGAGTATACAGCGTCTACGCTACAGTCCCCCAGTTTCGCACCAACAGACCATCAAAACAATGTCTCGGAGTATGGTTGTGTCACTCAACTGTTTTTTTATAAATAAAATAGGAAGGAAAACAAGCAAGTACGTCACCTGATGGTAAGTGATCACTACCGCCATGATCACTAACACCAAGGAGATTGCAGATGCGTTGCCAACCCAGAGGGCTAAGATGCAATTGCTCTCCACGCCGGAACACAACAGTGCAAACACTGCTGCTTAGGGTAGCGAGCATAACGGTGGTAGCTATCCGTACGGACCTTGCACAAGGTCCGTACGGATAGCAAAACTCAAAACTGTATCTGAATATGGTGATAAGTATATTAAACGATGAAGTTTATTAATCCCTGAGTATATTAATTATATTATTTGCCCATCTGCTTCTGGTAGTCTACCTGGTAGTACCGTACTACCTGGTAGCGCGGTGGTACCGCCTACCGAAGGTTGGCGACCATAATGGCAACTAGAACCTTCAACACAGTAGCACTAAACATGTAACCATGTATTGGAAAGTAACACCGTCTTACGTGTTCACAGGCACCGCGCTCTGACGGTGTCACTGGCGACGGCCGGCATGGAGCTGACAGACACGCTGGAGCTGCGCGCGCGCTCGCCGCCGCGCCCGCTGCAGTTGCCCGGGCTGCCCACCAAGGTGTTTGTGTACGCGACCGGTGCCGGCTGCGCCACCGTACAGGTCAGCTCCATCTCGTTACTCATTGATTCTATGTATCCTTTAGAGTCTAGACTCTGCATAGACAGGCTCCTCCGTGACAGCAGCGAGAGCCAACAACTAAGAGAAGTCCCTCAACTGAAGCCTCGAATTCACACAGTCACAGTGGAATAACCCCCCCCCCCCCCTGCCATTTTGGCAGCTTTGGTGACTTACAAAGTTCTGTTGTCTACCTTTGTTGTCGACCTTTTTTCGGACACAATGCGACCGTTGCTGTTACAAGTACTACTGAATTATATTTTGCTTATACTATCGTGTCCCCGAACGTTTTGACTTTTACTGAAACTATTGACTTTAGGAGTTCGGTTCACTTTGTAACATCCAAGAAAAAATAATTTCAGGGATTTCCAAATCTCGATATCTCTGCGAGAATTCAGGGCATGGTCAGGATGACAATGCCTTACATTAGTATATTAGGTCGTTGGTTTCAATTTGGGTAAACTGCAAAAGTTGCTTAGAAAATAATGATGAACGGAGTTAAAGTTTGAAGTTTGAATCTTTAATATCTTCATATAAAAGATATGCATATCATTGTACCCATTAGATATCAAAGCTTATAGCCCACCGACAGTGGAATAATTTGGTTATGTTTATATTTTTAGGGAACTATTACGTACTCCACGTATACCCCGAAGCCGGAAAACGCATTGCTGAATATACAGTCGGCCATCATTGAAGAAATTCGACCGGAGAGGAGCAGCATTGAAGACTTACAAGGAAACCTGCCGACTTTGATTATTAAATCATGCTTCAGGTAAGCGTCTAATAACTGCATAAAATATTAATGTTTTTAATTTTAATAACGCCACGATAAATATAAAATTGATCGTTTACAATCCTACCAATCCAACATATTTTAATATTAATTAGTAAGTAACAAAGTTGAACCTTATATCAAACCCTACACGATAGATCATTTTCTATTGTACACTCTAATCTAACAGGTTATATATAGTCATTGGCATTTAATTTCTGTTTAGGGATATACTAGACACTGGCATTGGAAACGTGTCATAGCAAAAATACATAATTTTACAGATGGAAGAGCAAACAGCGCTCCGGGATCCTTCGCTTGGAAGCTTCACTCTTTTCTGGCTATGAACTGCACTCTGTAAATCCAGTTGTCCTAGACGGGGCCACATTTGCTGATCTGCACTATGGCTCTAGAGGCGAGTCGGTGTGGTTTGTGTTCGCTAATGTAAGTTAATCCTTTAAATGTCTGTTTGGTCGTTTTAAAATAAACTAGAATTGGTATATTTCTACATGACACGACAATACACTCAGTGTTATGAATCAATGAAATTAGTTAAAGAGTAATCCTCCCTTAATGAGAATAAAAACAATGAATCGTACTTGTACGTTTTTCAGATTAGCTCAACTTGCCCAGTCTGCGTGACCTACGAAACGAGATCTAAATTTGTGATTACCAGCCTGCGTCCAGCCTTTGCCAAAATCTATCCTTCAACTCGTCCTGACTTGGCTGTAGAAACGTTCTTTCACGCCAGACCTGGCAGTCCCCTACTGCGCGGGATCACCGACGACGACTTCATTACCTGGTTCGATAAAACAGAACTAGCGAGCCTTAAGACAAACGCAAACATTGATAATATTTGTGAGTGTGGTCGAATTTGTAGCAGAGACTACGAATTTAGAAAAGTGAATGAAACTGAAAATGATGAAAGCACCACTCAAAATACTAATATAAAGCAGAGTAAATCTATTTCAAGAACTACAGAAGCCATCACTTCTACTAATCAACAACCCACTATGACTGCGTCACAAGCAACTGGTACTGAGGCAACTAAAACCAGTGTTACCGATTTTGTGACAGAGAAAAGTACAACGTCTCTATCTACGTTATACGTAAATGTAACTGATGTGCAAAATCAGCACGCAGACAGTCCTATCATAATTCCAACTGCAACATACGTTAACACGTCTCTAACTGAAAAAATTGAAAACAGCATCTTGCCTCTGATCTCTAAAAGTAGTGGTGATCTAATTGTCCAGAAAATGCCAATCACTAAAACTATTTTCAAGAAGGAAGAAACAAAGAAGAAATCACTGCCTAGACGAAAAGGGACACTGAAAGCAACGTATGGAGATAAACAAGAAAAATTCTTTGCAAAATTAAAGGCTACTAATATTGTTAAATCAAGTACAAGTGAACCGACCCGTAAAGCAATTGAAACTGAAACTGATGTTCCAATTCTGCACAAAGTTATGCTAACTAAAACTAAAGATGTGTTCATTGTGAAACCTACCTTAGAACATTCCTCAAAACCTTTATTTAGTGAAAACACAGTCGCCAAGGAAGACGTTAGCCTAAAAGTTGTCAAAGATTCAGACAGATCAAAGCCAAAAATCTTACATTCCTTTGTCGAAGATTTTACTAAAGTTACTACTTCCCCTGCTGTAGTTCATTCTGAAACATTGATCGTTCCTCATACTATTACTACAATAACGAACAGTAATATAAAGACAATGCACAATAGAACGATGAAGCCCAAATCCAAAACTCAAATAAAAAAACCAGTTTTGAATGTCAATCACAACATTACAAGGAGCGTTATAAAGAATGAAACTACAAATGAAGGACAAATAAATAACACAAAAATGAAAAACATTTCTCCAGAAAAGTATTTTCCAAAGCCTCTTAAATCGATCAACAAAGAAATTCACAAGATACCACCCAATCCCATATCGGAGACTTCGAAAACTTTAGCTGGGGTGCCGAAATCCGACATTGCTCCAGAAAATCGTGGTGGTTTCGAGATCTTGGATAAAAACAGTCTTTGGGAACTACTCAAAGAAGGACCGGACACAGAAGTTTTAAAACTAGAAGATAAGTTACAAGTGCATAACAGACTTAACACTCTCGCACAAAACGTGTCAAACGTAACGCAAGAGGTGTCAACACTGCCACAAGACGTGTCAAAAGTGGAACATGACGTGTCAAACGACAATCGGTCTTTATAAACTTTATTGTTATATAATGTGTAAGGCACAAAGATTTCAGCAAATATTTTTGTAACACACTCATGCCACTTAGCTTATTGAAACCCTGTACTGAATAACAATTGTTAATAATATTTGATGTTCCAAACAAAAAAGCACTCTGAATATCCTAACGCACTCAATCTTATTGTTGATTGTTAGAACGATGTATTTTGCACTCATTGTTTATATAATTTAGGAGGTGAATGTGTGTGCTGTGTGTGCTGTAAATATTAGAGGTAAACTATTTAATTTTAATAATAAAAAGCGCGCTGTGTGACTAAAAAGAAATTAAATCTGTGAATACTTTGGTTCGTATCGCCCATTGCTCAAAGCCCTAGGTACCTAAGCCTTATTTTGTTTCCCTTAGACGTTTAGGGATAGTCTTGCCAAACTAAAGTTAACTACGGCTTCGTAGGTTCCCAGGCATGTAGGTAGAGTAAACGCTAAAGAGAATAGAGAGCTAGCATCGCTATGAAGTAGAGCTGCAAGTCGACACGTTTCCTGTCATTTTGATATTTCTAGATTAACGTAGCTCTATAAACCCGGTTGTAACCCTAGTCCTTAAAATAGACATTATACTTTGTAAATACGGAAAGCCAAAACTGAAACTATTGGGACTGTTCTCTGAATAGCGGTTGATTCCAACTGCGTTTTCTTAGTGAATATTTACCGTTTAGTATAAATAGTAAACCTAGTGTTCTAGAGAATGTAATTAAATGCTAATGCCCCAGAATTTCCATCCGTCTAAACTATCGTCTTCTGTATCTATTGTATGTAAATCGTAGGTTCTTACCTTAGCTTAGACATTTTAATGATTTTATTTGAAGTTGTAAATAAATAACGCAGATATGCAAAAAAATACAATGACAATTGAATTATACTAACACTACGAAAAGTTAGAGGACAATATAACATCAATTAAAATTAGTGTTTACGTACACAAAAACAACCACAACAGTATGTAACAGTGGGACTCATTGGGTAGGCGGTTTCTTCATTTGAACTTTAAGAAGTAGCTACTTAGGTAATTAACTTCTTTATATCACTTCCAGTGTATTACGAA